>CM037835.1:0-2457257 GCA_021234535.1 Stichopus chloronotus
AATCGAACCCGAACCCGAACCCGAACCCGAACCCGAACCGAACCGACCGAATCCCCGAACCTGAACCCGAACCGAACCCCAACCCGAACCCAACCCAGAAACGAAACCCGAACCCTAACCCTAACCCGAACCCGAACCCCGTAACCCGAACCCCGACACCCGAAACCGAACCCGAAACCCAACCCGAAAAACGAACCCGAACCCTACACCGAACCCGAACCGAACCCCTAACCCCGACCCGAACCCCGAACCCGAACCCGAACCCTAACCCCTAACCCCCCCTAACCCTAACCCTAACCCCTAACCCTAACCCTAACCCTAACCCTAACCCTAACCCTACCCTAACCCTAACCCTAACCCTAACCCTAACCCTAACCCTAACCTGTAACCGTTACCGCAGTAACTCTCACCCTTATCCTTACAGAGCTTTACCCAATATAGCGAAAGAGACATTCATCTGCCCGTTAGTTAAGCAATAATTCATGTACACCTAGGTTTGATGTGATGAAAATCTTTTCACCATTACACGTTGACAGTCGCAGGCCTCGAAAAAGGATTATTTTTTAACAGCGAGCATATCATACATGACTATGTACAAAACATGTTGACGAACACATCGACCTTAAAATTTCACATGCAGAAATTTCACCTTTAAACAAGAGACTAGCACCATAGATAATCAAGATGCAACTAAATTAACCACACATCAAACATATACAATTTAAAAGAGTGAAATTGACTAAATCGTCATGAGTTTAAACCCACCAATATGCACAGAAACCGATACTCATTGACCTAATCCATAAGAACAAAACCGATCTTGGATAGACCCTTTCTTCTCAGTATCTATACATGAGGGCATAAATACAGTATGCACTCAAATAAGATAGCGCGTAAAGTGATTGCGTGTGAACTGAAAAACCAAAAAGGTAAGATTGTGTGATCTTAACTTTTTCTTTATTTTTAAATGTACACGCGAGGTTGAACATGAACGGACTATGTCTTTCAATGAAGGAAAATGACAGTAACTACTTCGAAAAGCAATGGAATTGACATAAAAACAGTAAAATTAAAAATCATATTTGAAAATTAACGGTTCTTTCTATAACCGCCTACGTAATGAATATGCAACAATGGACGTCTCACTAGTGTATCAAAAACTTACACGTCAAGTCGTCGCTCCATGGTAGGTATCGGAAATTGTAGTATTTGGTGAAAGGAAACACTGTATTTACAAAGAAACTACGAACTGAACGCAATCTTGGCGAGGCGTCAGTGATCCTGAGTTGGTAACTGAATATTCAATATTAGTATACTTCCCATTGGCATGCGCAAAGAAGTACACCGTTGATTTGAATGAAAACTGTCAACCACTACATTATCGTATTCTACACTTTTTGTCGTTATGTTAGAAGAATTAGAAATCATATGGCAAAATTAACCAACTGAAACCTATTTATTTTCCCAGATTGTCTCAATGGTGTAATAAAAGTCTTACCAAAATTTTGGAGATGAAATTTCAATGTTTTCACTTTTTGCCTACGAACGCAATCACTTTAAACAACAAATCACTTTAATTGTCACTAAGTATATCCTTTAAAAGGACATTACACAAAACGCAGGGTCACAGGTAAACAGGTTAACAGAATTCTTTGGCGCTCAACATGTCCAGGTAATCGGCATTGACACAAACGATTTATAGCATGAAATTCGAATCCATGTTCACTGAACATTATAAACAAGAGCGTGTAACAGTCGATCATCCGACAGCCAAGGTACTTACATAGCAAGACAACATTGTAGCCAGTCCAAGAATATAACAACTTAGAACAAATGGTGGCGCTATATATATAAAAAAAAACCAGAAAATGTAAAGATGTGCAACAAATCTTACTCCCAATTAAAGATTTTATATATCTTATTTTATAACTTGTTTTATACATCTGATATGTCTTATGGTTCCCAGTTTTAAGTCCTTAAAATGTTGCCATGATGTTCTATCTCAACTTTAAGGAAAAAATTCAAGTCGAATACACAGTTGCATTCTTTAATGGTATACATTCTGTTTTATATTTGTGTAATTGTGTAGAGGGTTAGATTAGTCATGGCAAACCGAACTATCCTCTCGAAACTAGTTTGAAATATAGGCATTAATATTTCATATAAGCATTAGTATTTCATATAGTACAAGCCCAAACTTATAATTACATATGCACTACCCCTGCATACATACAGCTGCCACTGTGTGCTTGCGAAGTAAAACACCTACACGTGAAACCAAAACTACAAACCAAGACAACATCTGTCATCGCAGACAAACACACTCCCCAAAGCGTAAAGAAATATTCACATTTCCGTGTATTTGAGTAGGTGCATTTCTCTACGTGTTGAAGTAATGCCAGTTGTGTCCAAGGCGGGTTGCCATATACTCGTACATGATTGCAGGTAATAGGCTATCTCTAACGTTTTGATGAGTAACCCAGTGACAAGGAAGTGCTTCGTCTTTGGGAAGGAAAAAAAGGTCCCACATTTTGAATACAAAAACTATGTTATCTCTTTAATTAATGTTTTGTTATCTCTTTAATTTTGTTTTCTCTTTAATAATTATCTCTTTTGAAACTATTATCAAACTTGCAAAAAATATTGGCACTTTTGATCAAAATAATTTCTAATATATTTTTACCTTTTTATCCCATTTTGCCCTGCGAAATATGTTTGCTCCGAGAGAGTCACATTTTTGGCAACTTGGGATAAATGGGGGGGGGGGGGGATGAACCGTCCCAAACCGAGTTGTGCCCCACCCCCTGGTGATGCAAGGTATTGAACCATTAGAGGTCTATAACAGTATCAAAAACTTGTCTGTTGTTGCCACAGTAGAGGAGGTGCAGGAATCTCAAGATAGTAAAGGTAAAACCAAAGGACTTTGGGAAGGAGAGAAGTCTAAGGGACGAACTTTGGTATTGTGAGAAGATTCTCAGAAAAAGGTATGTGGATCGTGAGTTCTGTGGGGTGGATAGGTAAAAACGAGTTAGGTTGTGTTGGTTGGGGGCCAAAATTCAGGATGTAAGTGAAATCGTGAACAACATTGTTTCGAATGAGAAGGTGGTTGTAATTTAGGAGGGTACAAATAATGTAGAGAAGGAACCAATTGATATCATAAGGTCCAGATATCGTTACTGTGTCGCCAAGCTACGACCAAAGCAAAGGTTGCTATTTGTGGTTTGTTAACAAGACTTGATAGACGGGTCCCAATAAGTTAAACATTTCGAATAATCGTTTAAGCAGATTATGTTCCAAATTTTCATTTACATTTGTGGATAATTGGTCACGTTTTGAGGACGGGTTACATTTTGGTAACACCGCTTCCTTACTGTTCAATGATGGTAAACTTTCCTATTCAACAGATTGGTTTACATTCAATTTTGGGTGCGATGAGATCACATGAAAATCGTAGCAAGGATAATCATGGCTCAACCAACAGGCATTTTGAATGGAGTGGGCTACAATAGCACCAAAAATCTAATTGGGCTCAAGACGAAATCTAAGGTTAGGAGTTCCAGGGGATAAGTTAAAGAATATTTTCACTAATGCTAAGAGTATTTGTAATAATGAATTTGCCGTACTTCTAGATATGAAACCAGCCATATTTGGTGTAACTGAATCTTGGTTAGGTGTAACTGAATCTTGGTTACATTAATAGTGCTGAAGTTTCTTATCCTGGGTATGAAACCAGAGCTGCAAGGATTATTTGTAAAATCTGTGTGGTGCAAGTTAACTCTGGATAACTTTAGCAAAGGTACTGGTTCAGTTGTATAGTTTATCGTTCTCCAAATAGTGTGAAAGAAAATGATAATTTGTTATTTAGCTCAATTACTAGGGCTGTTAAGGGTGATGTTATTATCATGGGTGACTTCAGTTTTGCAGTGATTGATAGGACTGAGGAATTGAGTCATGGCATTGATTATCTTGAAGTTGTTCAGAACTGTTTCTTGCACCAGCATGTATTTTTTTCAGCTATTGGTGAAAATGTTCTCGATCTTGTTTTCACATCTGATCCTAATGTTGCTGACAATTTTGAGAGTCTAGGTAAAATAGGGAAACGTGACCATGAAATTATAGCCTTTGATGTTTCCTGTGAGGTGTTCGATTCTATTAGCAAGAAAAGGATTTTGTCATTTTGTCGAGTTGAAACATCTCGTCAAAATGGAAATTTTAAAACAATTGCCATGTAGGTGAGTGAGAACATCTAGGCCTAGTCAAACTGACAAAATTCGTAATTTTGACATTTTGCCGGCTTCGAACATCTCTTCAAAAATGGCAAAATTGGAAAATTTGAACATCTCGTCAAAATGACAAAATTCGAAAATTTGTCATTTTGTCGAGTGCGAACATCTTGTCAAGATGGCAAAATTGGAATATTTTCATATTGCAGAGTTTTAAACATTTCGTCAAAGTGACAAAATTCGAAAATTTGTCATTTTTCATTTAGCTTAATTCGATCATCTCGTCAAAATGACAAATTGGGAGTTTTGTAATTTTGCTGAGTTCAAAAATCTCTTCAAAATGACAAAATTTGGAAAATTTTCATTTTCCTGAGTTTGAAGATGTCGTCAAAATGGCAAAATCCAGACAGTTGTCATTTGCCGAATTAGAACATCTTGTCAATATCATTTTGGTGTCCGAAAATCTCGTCAAAATGGCAAAATTCAGAAAAATGGCATTTTGCCGAGCTCGATCATTTCTTCAAAATGTTTAAATATGACAATTTGTTATTTTGCCGAGAATAGACCGTCAATGGTTCAATAAGAAAAAAAAAAGGCCAGTTTGCCAAGTAAGAACATCTGGTCAAAATTTAGACATCTTCTAACTCGACAAAATGAAAATTTTCCAAATTTTGCCATTTTGATGAGATGTTCTAAATATCCAAAATGTCAATGTTCTGAATTTTGCCATTTTGACGAGATGTTCGAACTCTGCAAAATGACAATTTCCGAAATTTGCCATTTTGACGAGATGATCTAATAAGGCAAAATGTCAGTTTTCTGAATTTTTCCATTTAGACTATAGATACGATATTGTAAATCGGCAAAATGACAATTATCGGAATTCTATGGTCTTGACAAGTTAATTACATGGCCAAATTTACAAATTTCGTCATTTTGAACACGTCAAAATGTCAGTTTTACAAAAATTGTCATTTTGTCGATATGGTTCTTTTTTCTTTTGCATGTCTTTTCCACGCTTCCGTATATATGAACTGGTTAACCGCTGGTCTTGTGAACCTGCTGTATTATGCATGCTATTTACTGTTGCCTGGTTACTGATTGTGCCTTTCCACGACCGCCTCCTCAAGTGCTTGAGTAAAGTTCGAAGAGGCCGGTCCTCAAGTTACAGCAGCGACTTGACTAATCGATATTTCCTATTGTCACAGGTAACGGGAAGTGTGTTCATTACTTACTGAATCGGGAAGGGGGACATTACCGTATCATTCATGCCTTTCATTAATCGAAACGGTCCTTCGCCGTTCACACTTAGGGTCAAGACGTTCGTGGCTCCAAGATCTCGAGATAACGTCTTTCACCTAGCAAAAATGAATCCTGAACTTGAAGAAGAAAATCCTGGAGGTGTAGGCCTCAATGTGCTATCGTCTTTGGATAGGTTAGAGGCTACCCTGAGGCAATTGGAAGTTAACAGTCGTTCTTCTGACACAGAAGTGTGGCATAAACCCAGGACAGATGGTAAAAAGGTGCAAATTTGCAATATTCATTGACAAGTACAAGTTACGGTACTAATTTTGAATCCGTACCAATCGGACAAGGTATCAGATACAGTAACTAAAAGAGTTGGCATAGCGTCTATGTTTTATTTACCTTTTTTTTTCTTTTGCTAGTTTTTTTCTTATCTTTTTTAGATTGCCGAAATCACCGATTTTCTGTGCAATGATGAACATATAGTAACACCTGTGGAAGAAGTGATAGATTATTCCTGAAAGAGCAGTATAGGTTAGAGGAGGATTCGAACCTAGAATATCACGATAACTGATGCATCATAAGTCTTAGCATAACCCACTACACTGCGAGAGCGGTTGTGGTGGTTGAGTGTTCGAAAATGCATACAATTCACAAACGCGTAATCCAACGTAGTCATGTAACAGTATATATATGCATATACTATAAATAAGTATCTATCCCCTAACCCTATCCCCCAACCCTGAGTCATGACGCCTAACCTGATCCCCTAACCCGATCCCCTAGCCCTGTTTACCAACGCTAGTTAGGCAATCCATTCATCACTCGCTTTTCAAGGATGGCAGTGGACTGAATCGAACAATCGAATCGAAGCTAGCGAGCACGTTCATATGGTACGGATTCTAAAGTTGCGCCCCAAGTTACTAAAACTAATTGAATAGTTAGCACAGTATTGATGGTTTGTAAATGCCTAACTTGGCTTATACCTAATCTATAACCTAATGTCACTCAAATTGACTTGCCTAATCCTGGAGGAACTGGAACAAATGTAGGCTAGTCTAGGCCTTGTACTTTAAGTGTGATCAGAGACAACAGAAAAGTAACTGAGGTTTAATAAATACACAGTACTCAAGATATAACAACGAGTAAGTAGGAGGGTGGTGAGAGGGTAAGTACTGAATGGAAGTATAACTCTGATACAGGTATTCGCATTGGTACTGTAGTATACTTCCCCTATTTTTGTGCATCCCATATTTTCGTGAATTCTTTCTGTGCATGGGAATGCATACCTGTCAAAGACCCTTTACTGACCCACAACTATTTCCTTCAAAATGACCTAATTTAAGATGAATTACCTTGTGGACTGGGAATGATTCCATATCCATATTCATTTCACTACAGTATCTCACAGAAAAAACAAAGCTCAAGGCTTCTGAGAGAAAATGCATTCATCGCCATAGAGGATCGTGGTTAACTTGATACAGATCGAGTACACAGTGGCGGTAGTTACTGTCTTATGGCTAATAATGCAGATATTTTCCTTTATGATGGTTAGGCCTGCACATATTGCCTATTTTCTCAACACTAACTCACTGCAAATGAAGAGAAAAGTATCCATGAACCATACTAAACAAAAGTCCCGAAAACTTCAGTCGTAGTCAACTCAGCTATGTAGAAATAGAAATAGTTACATTTAGGTATAATTGTTATAGCAGTGCCTCCTAGGGGCTCATCTCTGTATTTCTGTAGCCACAGGTAATCATTTACGTACAAATTGGCTCATTCAGTCACTCCAGCAGGTCCAGTGACATTCATGCCACATGTTCGACACCTGCTTGGCAATGCTTTTACTATGTGTAATTTTATTCTCTTTTGTTGAATGTTTTGCTTCAGGAATGTTTTGCTCAGTTGCCTAAATAGATGCAAACCCCATCCTTATTTTACTGATTATTTCTGTGGAATACAAAAGGGCAAGAAATGATGACGATGACGTAACTATAACTAGCAACGACTGAAATGTATTTAATGACAAATTAAGATGGTGATGACCGCGAACAATTTAGTGATGATGGGGATGTCGCTAATGACGACACCTGATCACATTGTGGATGAGAATACGTTGTAATTTGATGTACTGAGGATGCAACTGTTTTGTAGATGGCATGGATACATTTAACAAGGCCACAGTAATAAATGATTGCGTAAATGTACTTGACACAAATTCATTTAATGAGCTGAAATCAGTCTAGTGTCAGCACAATTTTATTTAACAACGACACAATTACATTAAACAGTCTAAAATCAAACAGTGACGTAGACTGAAACAGCCGATTTGCTGCAGCAGCGCAAGTTCATTTGATAACCGCTTTTCAATTGATGGTGCCTGTCAAGCAATTCGACAACTTGAGAGGGTGATAGGGGCAATTTTGAATACTGCAAGTCTGTCAGCTGTCTGGTCGCTACCAATCTGGACAGATGTTGAAATATGTATTTATTACTCTTCACAAGGGAGATGTGCTTTTTGACATTTTGTCAAAATTGACTGTTCTTACATTAGGGAGTAGCAATTCCCTCGTTCTATTTACAACAAAAATCGATTTGACAGGATAGTTTGAGCACATAGCTTGTACTTTTAAATACTTTTAAATTAGCTGACATTGTATCCAATCAATGGCAAATTTTTCAATTTGGGGAGAGTGGATAGGTGGGCCTAGAAAAATATGAAAATATGCAGTAAAACATTAAAAGTTGATATATAAAATACACATATTACTGGACATTCCTGGTGCATAGGGAAGTAGTGAAGCATGTTATGACCTAAAATTTTGCGTGTGTTAAATTGTTCTTATGTGACGGGCGCATCCGGGAGCACCTCCAAATCTTACAGCAATTCCCTGAATCGCCCATAGTATTTGATTCTTATTAAAATACCCAACTGTAGTGCTAGAACACTATTTTTCTTCAAAGTTCGCATTCAAGCACACACACTTATCAATTCGATGTTTCACAGAGTGTAGAGAGACAAACAAAATAGGCACTGCAGCAAATCTTTCCTACAGTATTTTCCCCTCCTGTGATTAGCCATACACATCAAATTCATGGAAGCTTACAACACATGACTTGAGGTAGCATTGTTACAGTAGGAGATGGTTTAGCAGGAAACCACTTGGCTATTTTCAATATTGAAACCTTTTCCTCAGTTTGTCTCTTGAGTCAGTAAACTTAGTATGTGGATGCTTCCTTGTATGTATCTTTACCTAAGAAGGTAGAGTGCCTTGATCTAAATGAAGTGTGCAGTGTGACTACTGTAGTAGCCCACACAATGCATGTGCATTCGTAATACCAACGTCCGTGAGCTACCGCTTGGAATCCAACTAAATCTGGGTACATACAGTATTGTAAACTATTAAAATTCTTGTATACTGACGTAATTACAGTAATTACACTCAGTCCTCAACACTTTTTTTTCTGTAGGGGCTTATTCACGCTCTTTTGAACCAATCATCAAATGTTAAGAAAGGCTCATAGAGACCTTGGATCTAAGATGAGACAAATCTCTTATTGCTCACAGGTGTTTCTGCACATTAAAAAAACGGCACATACCAACACCTCCCGTGAAGGTTATGGAAGTAGTGTGGAATACGTTCAGTCTGTATAGCAACCCACTATTGAGCACATGTGGCATGGCGATGCATTGCCTGCATTTTGTTTTTATGGCAAATAATTTTTACAACATTATTTGATGGACATTGTATCCCATTGGGACTACTTATTTCATTTTAAATTTCCCTAAAGTTGGAAAAACATGATTCTGGTTGTAAGTGGGGTGGGAGGAAGTGCATGAAGGAAGAAGCACATGAAGGAAAACCTCAAAGTGCGTGCTTTTGTTCATAGCCTGTTTACCAAGTCAGTCCACTCAATGGATGTGATTACTTGCAGTGGCAGCACTAGGATTTTAGATTCGAAAGGGGGAGCAAATGGAGAGCTGAAGAAACAGTGGGGCAAAACATTATGCATATTGAGCGAAATTAAGCGATAAATGCGAGCTTAGTGAGTTGGGTCCAGAGGCAAAACTTTGGTGGGGGTGGAGGGGTGAAGCCCTAGGAAGCTTGGAGGTCTTGGTGCATCTCTGGGTGAACAATGTAAATCTCAGGATAGGTAATTTTTGTTCAAAGTGCATCATTAAATGCAATGATTTCAAGGAATTCCAACTGCTTCTGTGAGTTGATGAGAACATAGGATCCCTCATGGGGTACAAGGACAAAGGTCCCCAGGGGAGAAGGTTCCAAATGGGAGAAAATTCCCCCATCCTCCATTGCTGCCACCACTGATTACTGATACACCAGCTGTGACTGTCAGTATTGGTAATACCAATTGTACTGTATGTAAGTTTGAAAACTTACATAACTAACACCTGCTTGGAAAGTTATTGCAAAATTACATGTTTGCAGGAGTTGACACATGCAATGTGGACCAGGGGAGGCACCAGATATCTTGGGTATTTGATAAGGGAAAGCAAAGTGTGGATTGAGTGATCACTGTACATACTGTAGTTGAAGGTTTTTTGCAGATGACAAAAACAAATTGGTTGATAGTAACATTCTAGCCTTGTGTGAATACAAGGAAAATTGAGAGGAAGACGGTTGAGTGTATCTAACTGATGTAAAGAAGCAACGGAGAATCTGATGGAAATATTTTAAATTTTGTAGAATTCAAAGGAAAAAAAAGTACTTATTTGTAGACAGGGACTCACATATTAGCCTTTGCTTGTAGGATTAGACCTTAAATCTCAAGATTAAATTCTTTCAACTGCATACAATTTTAACAAATTTACAGCTGGTCTCGAATTATTGCTTTCATTTTAGGGATCGAAAGTAGCCTCACAGAAGCCATTGTGTATAAATTAGCTAAGTTTGTGGTGATTTTTGCCCGAACCCCACAGGGGTCCCTGAACCATACAAGGAGCTATAATGCGGGTTCCTTTACTGAATTGGTATTCGGCAACATTCGGTCCCGAATTAGCATACCCCTAAATAAATGTCTTTGTTCTCCTCTGACAAGGACATCCACCAGACTAAAATTGACTTCTTTTAATTGAAACATTTTCTTCCTCACAATTTCAAAGAACATCACTGTTAATAATGAAGTTACTTTTTTTTGGTTATTTTGCCCTCTGGGATTAAATATACCATTTGACAATTACTTACAAGTTTTACTATCTTTCAATTTTCATACGTCCATGATCCATCCATTATATTTACAGTGAATGGTGATAGTGGGTGATATACTAACTTAACTTTTCATCAGAGAATTGCTAGGCGAAAACAATTATTTTTTAATTTCTTCCAAGAGCAGTCCATTATATTATGACTTTGTAGAGAACATACCCCAGTGCAATCCTTTAAGGCAAAATAAATATTGCAACACTGATTTTGGGTATTTGTAATTGTCCCTATCTGCCTCTCATATTGTTGTATTCAGGGTTCCTACATGGGAACCCTAGTTGTATTGTTTGATGGGCGCCATCGATTTAGAAGTGGTTATTTGTGAATTGGTGTCACTGCAGCAAAATTGACAAGACTGTTTCAATTTATTTCATTGTTTGATCTTAGGTCATTGAATGTAATTGTGTCATTGTTGAATGAATTTGCGCTAGTAGTAACTGATTGCAGCTCATCACATGAATTTGTGTCAAGTATGTTATGCCGTCATTTATTACTGTGGCGTTGTTAAATGTATTCACGTCATTGTCATGTACAGTTGCATCGTCATTACGTCAAATTACAACATTATTACATATACACTTGTGAGTTGTGACATCATCATGTATTGGGGTGTCGTCGTTCACTACATCCACGTTGTCATTAAATAGATTGCTGTTGTCACCTCTAAATTTTGGTCATCGTGAAATGCATTCCCATCATCGTTAAATGCATTCCAGTCTTTGTCAGTTTTAGTAACGTCATCATCATCATTTGTTGCCCTTTTTGTGTTCCATATATAATTGAGTCTGTATCAATTAATGATAGCAATAATAGAGCAACAAAATAAGGAGCATCAACAAAGATAAACTGGTTTTGTGGCAGCTGTCCTTCACTAGTGTATTCAAGACATTTTGTTATGACCTTGAGATGGATCTTGACTATGAGTTGCCATTGGAGATACTTATATGCAAAGATATTTACGATTGCATGTCGACTATAGATGCCCAAAAATGCTACATACAGTAGGCCTAACTTAATGGAAATTAGGTCACTTAGAAATGAACCCCCCCAAAAAAAAATTGACATAAGAAATTTTTATGTGTTGTAAGAGAATTATCGTGGAACTGGTACACAGCATTGTAACTTTGCTGGATTAACTAAAAAAAATGCATGGATGGAAAGATCATGCCCAAATTCCCTTAATGAAAGGAAAAAGTCTGCATCTCCTTTCGGTTTTAAATTTGAGCAATTTTATATTTTAAAAAATTAACGTAAAAGTTCCCATGACATGAAAATGACATTTTAGAGTAGTGGGTGGATTCAGCATTGAAAATATTAGAAAAAGTCACAAATTCCATCACCTCTTTAAGGTTGTTGTGTAGGTAGTCCATACAGAGTAGATGTTTCCTATTTTTTTTAAGGTACAGTAGGTCAAAGGTCATCTGCAGTCACCAGATAGGAAAGTCTGAAATCCTATTAAGGAGGATAACTCAGCAACTGAAAGCTGCTGGAACTTCAAATGTATAGTATTGGATGAGCATTGGCTAGCATTTGATGAGTAGATGATCTCTGTCAAGTTTTGGTAGGGTCAAAGATCACATTGGGTCAGTTGAGGACATATCCTGAAAAACATGTAAACATTGTATCTCAATGGGGAAAAGTTACTTGAACTTCACAGATGGTATGTAGGTACTCCATTGGGAGTAGATGGTCCCAATTCTTTTCCAGGTAGGTCAAAGGTCATTTGAGGTCACCAGAGGGAAAAGTCGAGGTCACCAGAGGGAAAAGTCTGAAATCCTATTAAGGAGAATATCTCAGCAACTGAAAGTTACTGGAACTTTATATGTATAGTGGTAGCATTTGATGAGTAGATGATCTCTGTAGTGAGGTCAAAGGTCACATGGGGTCAGTAGAGGACATAGCTTAAAAACAGGGAAATTTGCTTGAACTTCAAAGATGGTATGTAGGTAGTCCATTTAGAGTAGACGGTCCCAATTCTTTTCCAGGTAGGGCAAAGGTCCTTTGAGGTCACCAGAGGAGAAACTCTGAAAACATATTAAGTCAGCTATCTCAGCTGCTGAAAGTTACTGGAACTTCAACTTCTAAACCTTGCTTGCTCTTGATGGTTAGATGACCTCTATCAGGTTTTAGGGACAAAGGTCACACAAGATCAATAGAAGTCATGGTTTAGAAACCTAGTAAACACTGTATCTACGGAATGAAAAGTGGCTTGAACTTCACACTTAGTATGTAGTTTGGTCATTGTGAGTACATTTTCCCTATTTTTCTTCATGGAGGTTAAAAGTCATTTGATGTCACCAGTGGTTCAGTTTAAAGACCTTTTAAGGAAAATACATATCAGTGACTGATTTGTCGTTGACATGGTATCTCAGGGAGGGTTTGGTATGTTGGTTATCTTTTCTTCCCTTGGCAATGGATTGTTCCAAGATGTCAATTGCAGGGTCGGTGCAAACGTCAGTTTGCCCAGTACTGTTTTGCGGACATGTTGATGTGTAATTAAGGTCAATGCAGTGTGTTTTTGGTCTATAAATAGATCTAAGTTCTGTTGAAACTTTCTCAATTTCCGTTTCTTTAGTGCATGTGGTTCACCACATGTATTTCTGCATACAGGTGTGCACAGTAAATGCTTTTACCACCTCGCTGCCCTGAGATGTAGGGAGTCTTTCTAAATTTCCGTAACTTTGACAATTGAAATGATGAATGACACCTCCGTAGGTATCCTTCCACCATATATTTGTGATCAGAGTCAGCTGAAGAGTAACTGAGGGTTAATAATTGTACTCAAGATTTATATAACCACAAGTAAGATGTTTTATCAGGTGTTCTCTCTAGAAGGGTGAGCGAGATGGTAAAACACAGGGCAAGTACAGACGTACAGCATATAATAGGTAAATCCGAATATATTAATATGCTGGGTTACAGACAGAGTGCATTTGCATAACAACATAGATGATTATAGGCCTAATTTTTTTCGGTAATGCCTAACTTTTTGGGTGGTGTCCATGAGCGGAATCCTGCACATTTAAGACTATAATGTCACATATACGATAACTGTCAACACGAACTAGGCAATTTACATCATTCCGAACTTACCTGTCTCCATCTAACTTATGCACATCCCTCTACCGTGCTAGCATTACTATTGGTAACCTTTGACCCCGCCTTTACCTTCGCCCTAACCCGCAATGGACTAGCTCCTCCTTCCCTAACTACCACCCAAAAGTGCTAGTTGGTTTCCATTACTGCTCTCGGAATTTTGTTGAATTTTCACTATCTCCGTTTTTCCTGAGGAATTCTACCTTTGTGGATTTATTCCTTAACTACCTTAGATGCCTCTGAACCACGAATCGTTGATAAGTATCCTTTATTTATCGGGTTTTTGTGGGTCTTTTGCCTTCGCGGGCCTTTCGTTTTGTTCGCGCCAAAAATTTTGTATTGGTAGTAGTTGCGCGAAATTACGATTAGGTCCTCCTCCACCCCCTCCGCCTCTCGTTTTCCCTCGAAAACACGGAGGATCCCTTCCCTACCTTCCTACCATCTTCATTTGCCATTTTTGTTGCATTTTTCCATCATTCAGCCATCATTTGCCCGAATTCCCTAGGTCCCGAACCGGAATTCCTTAATTGTTACGTTATTCAGTTCGTCCTAAGTGTACACCATTGTGACTTCTCAGTACACCTCTCTCCTAGGAACTCCCTCCCACTAATTCAGGATTTTCCTTCTAGCCTTGGAGGGATCGAGTGACCTCAGGGAGGTGGTCTACTCAGGAGTCGAGTCTACACATCAACCTCCTCGAGATGGAGGCCGTGTCAAGAGGCCTCAAAGCATTCGCGGAAGACCTCAAGGGTACTACCACTACCGTCTTCTCCGACAATATCACGACCGTTGCTTGTATCAACAGACAAGGGGGGACTCATTCACTCCCCCTGTGTCACACAACTTGGGATCTTCTCCACTGGTGCCGGAAAACGATATCGTCCTCTGAGCCTCACATATAGCCGGGAAGGAGAACTGCCTGGCAGACGCCCTGTCGAGGGGCGAAACGAATCCCAACGAATGGGCCCTTCCGAACGAACTATGCAACCGGATCTTCCAGGTCTTCGGTCGCCCACACATAGACCTCTTCGAGTCCTCGGAGAACGCGAAACTACCAACGTGTTGCACAAAATTCTTCCACCATCAGGCTTTCGGAACAGATGTCCTGTTGTTCCCCTGGGACAACCTGGAGGTTTACGCCTTTCCCCCGTTCTGTCTGATACAGTCGGTCCTCAACAAAGTCAAACGATCCAAAGTTCGAATGGTCCTAATAGCACTATGGTGGCCCAGGCGCCCTTGGTTCCCGGATCTAGTGACTCTCCTCATGGACCGCCCGATCATGCTCCTGGGGCGGTGGAGCCTGCTTACTCAGAGGAAGGGGACTATCCTTCATCCCAACATGGCGAGCTTGCACTTGACTGCGTGGAAGTTGTCCAGTCTCGCCTACGATCGCGAGGCTTTTCGACAGCAGTTGCCAATATGGTATCAAAGTCACACAGATCTTCCACCTTCAGGACTTATAATTGGAGACTGTCCCAATATACGGACTGGTACCGTGACAGACAAGTTGATCCAACCACAGCCCCTCTAACCATGGTCTGCAACTTCCTTAATGGGCTGTTCCAGGAGGGGAAACAGATCTCTACGGTGAAGAACTACAGATCGGCGATCGCAGCCGTCCACCTCCCCTTCCCGGACGGCACCGTCGTGGGGAACAACGTCATCATTGCAAAGCTAATCAGGGGAACGTTCAATACTCGGCCCCCTTCGGTGAGACTGCCGCCACAGTGGGACATCAATTCAGGCCTTAGGAAATTGGCGGGGCCGCCGTTTGAGCCTATGCATGAAGCTACTCTTCCGAACCTGACATCCAAAACGCTATTCCTCATCGCAGCCGCCTCGGCCAGACGCCGTATTTGCCTGCATGCCCTCACAGTCAGACCCGGGCATTGTGGCTTCGAGAACCATGGAGTCAGGATGGCCCCGGACATAGACTTCCTGGCAAAGAACCAAACCCTACAATTCATCCCGGGGGACATCTTCTTACCAGAACTATCCACAGCTTCCTCCGTCTCACAAGACAAGAAATGGTGACTGGTACGGACCTTGAAGTGGTACCTCAAAAGGACTGAGGGGGTCAGGAACTCCACCTCATTGTTCATCTTGCCTACAGTAGACCACCTCACACTCCTGCTTCCAGAGACACGATTTCGAGATGAATCAAGGAACTCATTCGCCCCCATGTTCCTAAGGCGAGCAGAGTGAGGGCTCACGACGTTCGAGGAGTAGCGGCCTCTTCAGCCCTCTTTGCCGGGGTAGCCATAGAAGATATCATTAAAGCGGCAGCGTGGAAGACTCCTTCAACTTTTGTTGCCTGCTATCTTTCCGACACTCTGGCCGTGGACTCTGACTTCGGCCGTGCGGTGCTGAGCGGTCCGACGGGCAGACCCCGCCCGTCGCGCCCCCCACCATCGTAGCGGCGTCACTCTGTGCATAACTTAGATGGAGACAGGTAAGTTTGGAATGATGTAAATATCCCAAAACTCACCTGGTTTGGATATTTACGAATGACGAACTTACCTGTCTCTATTCCCGCCACCAGCCCCGCTGACGACGGTGGGGACCTCCAACAACCTGGCGCACGGACTGGTTGCCACCACCTCAGACACGCTAGGCTGTTCACGTCCACCAGTCTTTCATCAGCTTCTCTCGGTGCCTCACCAAGCAGCCTTCTGCCCATCCTGCCAGACGCAGGACGGGGACCACTTCTTTTACAGTGAGATACTGTTCCTTTAGTACTCTACTACTGTTCTCTCCATGTTTGAACGTTGCTTGGTGCGGTATGGCACCATGTTTTATGTTAACATCATTCTCTCAACAGGGTCTGCACCCTGTGTGCTTCTAGTCCTTGGCGCCCCGCCTCGGCTGGGTCTTCCCAGCCGCCCGAGACCCCGCGGACGGAACGCTGTTAGGCTTCCAACGCCATGGCTTCCCCCCATCTGCTGAGGGGCGAGCCTCCCGGGCTCGGGACTCTTTGCTGACCACGGAGGTCGCACTTTTTGGGGCAGTGGCATTTAGGGAAGGAGGAGCTAGGCCATTGCGGGTTAGGGCGAAGGTAAAGGCGGGGTCAAAGGTTACCAGTAGTAATGCTAGCACGGTAGAGGGACGTGCATAAGTTAGATGGAGACAGGTAAGTTCGTCATTCGTAAATACCCAAACCAGGTGAGTTTTGGGATGTGCTAGGCCCTGTGTGTATATGTTATAGAGTACGTCAACATCTTTACTTTCATGAAGACTTAAAATGCTTTTTGTCTTTCACAGGTCTTTTGTAGGGTCAGGTGTAATGTAATTACTGTTGGAGAAATTGATACTGTAAAACAAGAGTTTGAGGCAGAAATATACCTAAGCCTTCGATGGAAAGAAGATAACTTCAAAGGCAAGACCAGAGAGGTACAGTACTGTAGGTGGAAACAAGTTGGTACAGTAGCTTGATCTGTCATCTTGGAAATCATTTATACTGTGTTCTGACATATACCGCATTTGAGTATTCATTGTGCTTATAAATTTTGTTGCTGTCATTTATAATAATAGTCCCTCCAATGTAAAATAAAAGTCTACAATCTTGGACAAAATACGTTGGGACACCCCGCTCCCCTTTTCAATGATGGCTATAGGATTGCTGTTTAAAGTCTTCATTCACTCCTATAGCATGCAGGGTTTCATGTTATCCTCCCCTCTATACTTTAGTATCATATTTGCAACGTACAGTACCACAAAGTGTTCTGGTCCAAGATCGTCTGATAGGGAGTAACAGGAGGACTAAGTCAGTCAAATCCATGCAGTGCTTTGCACCACATGTGCTAAATAGAATCCAGTTATTGAGGAGGCAACATCATAAGTCCAATGCATCTTGTCGACCAGGAAACTTTGATACATTTTGAATGATACAAATGACATACTTTTGGCTCAAACTCTGATATTGAAACAGGCACGAAAGAACCAAAGCAAAAAAAAAGGAAAAAGAAACAAACGAAAAAAGCATCAAAATGTTGGTAGTCAGTTTAAGAAGACTGATGCCTATGTGTTTATTTTAATTGTACACATTGATGGCGTGGTGTCTGGTATTAAAGTAACTACACATAATGGCTGTTATGCTTGACTTACAGGTTAATCTTACTGGGAAATTTGTGCTATCATTATGCAAAAGAAACTAAAAATTCAAATTAAGATAGATGTGACATTTGTTCATATTCATGTAACAGTGACATTGTGATACCCATTCTATTGTACACATGGAGCACTACCATATGTAATCATTTTTAGCAGTTGTAATGTAGTGAAGCTGAAAAAAGCGATGAGTTTGATGTGATGAATATACTTTTAATCAGCTGGGATTGGAAGTTAATGGGATGCCGTTTTACAGTGATTGTGTATGGAGCTGAATTCTTGTGAATTCTTTCTAAGACCTTCAAACGTTTCATTGATGCAGAACTACTGATTTCTTTCAGATGTTGTAAAATTGGTTATTTTTCAACGTTAAGGACAAAATTCCTGACCTAAAAAAAGAAAAGAAAAGTGGTTGTAAATCATATTCCTTATGGTGACAAAACTTGTGGAGATGATGACATTGGAGAATTCATACTTGGGCTTTGCGACAGATTGAAAAAGCATACATGATCACTGTAAAAAGGCGTCCCATGAACTTCCAACCCCAGCTGATATTAAAGCAGATAATTCCTGGTACAAACATAAGATCATGGAGTCTCTTTTCATTAAGGATTTACAACTTACCCTCAACAGAGATGTCCAGAGTTTTAATCTGGTATTCCTTATTACTTTTGTAACAGCTGTCATTTAAATTTATTGACTTGTACTTTCACTTAGTTTGCTTTTCTACTCGACGATGTACGGTGTATTGTTATGAAATATTGGCGTTATATATTTATTCAGCCTGGATATCAAACTCATCGCTATTTTCAGCTTTCCTCTCCAACATATGGTTCTATGTTAATAGCTTCATGTACTGTAAAAATTGTAGTCACAAATTGTCACATAAGCTGAAAAAAATGTAAAAAACCAGCCTTTTCTAACATTCTACGATTTTTTCAATATGAAGCTGAATCAGCAGATCTGACTTTAACATATTTTGGTAGAACGTGGCACTATTTCATGTCTTATAACTGTGTCTCCTACCATCATTCTACAATTGAAGTGACACTTGTCTTGAAATGCAATGCAACAGCTGCCCATCAAATGTTACTTCTAAACGCAACCATTTTTGTCCGTATACAAAATCATGAAAAAGTCTATTCATTCATGATCACTTGTTTTCAACAAAATGTATATGCTCATAAACTCCCCAAATTAAAATTAAACTTCTTATGTTCATAGGCGAAATTCAGAATACTTTAATTTGAGAATCCTCATACCCATAGACCTTGATAACTAATTTTTGTGATGCGCCTTGTCCAAAATGTGCAATTTTCTTTCAACAGTTTGCTCCAAAATTGCTCCCAAAAACCTTGGACAAAATGCCTTGAGACACCCAGCTCCCGCTCTCAATATTGGCTGTAGGATAACTGTTCAAAGTGTACATTCACTCCTATAGAGCAACATTGGAA
Organism: Stichopus chloronotus; assembly: GCA_021234535.1. Lineage (NCBI taxonomy): Eukaryota > Metazoa > Echinodermata > Holothuroidea > Aspidochirotida > Stichopodidae > Stichopus > Stichopus chloronotus. Next base: position 19,351 of record CM037835.1, read on the forward strand.
CTTAGGGGGCGTGGGCTCTCTGGTTCTCATGTTATCCTTTCACCTGAACTTGAGTATTATATTTGCAACTTAATGACAAATTGTCCCAACAATTTTATCAAAGATTGTCAGCTGACCAGCGTAGCAAGAAAACAGTTTGTGAGGTCATGTGCACTGCAGTCCATTACATCAAGCCTAATACTAGCTGGGTGACAAGTTAGTGGTTACCGCCATGTCTGGTTGTTTGCTATAATTACGTACTGTATATCTGTGGACTTGAAAGTCATCGAGTAAGTTTAAGTTTCCTCGAAATGTGGAAATTTATGCCATTGCGGGGAAGATGGATGTTACCAGCCAAATCATTGGATATTCCAAGAAATTGTATCCATATGTCAGAAAGAGGATACCCAAGAACTTAAAGTACTCAGGTAAAACATCAGTAGAAAATCTTATGGATTATAGAAATTTGTTTACCACAGTAAAAGGTCTGGGAATCTCGCACTCAAGCATTACCAAGGCAACTGGGATTTCTCCAAGTAGAAGATGTATCCACAGCAGTCTCCCTCTTTTTTCTCCTCCAAAGGGTTATTTCATTCCTCAGAATTCTTATCAGATGAATTAAAGCAAAGCATGCTGTAAATATGACAATTGACAGTAAGGTTGTATAAATGCAATATTAAAGTTATGCATTCTGTAAGCTATAATGATATTGATGTTCATCAACTGTGCAGATGACCAAAACTCCTGTGAAGCACTCAGCCTCATTACCATCTTGGCACATCTCAATCAATGTACTCCAGACTCTGCAGATCATGTGTGAAAAATTATGGTGTTAATGGTTATTTTGCCTTGTTGTTAACACATGGTAACACTGAGTTTTGCAGAGTAAATGAGACCCTGCCTTTAGATTGACAGTAACTGAATGAAGTCACTCTTTAGAGATCTGAAAATAAGACAAGGTCTCAATTAAATTTACTTGGTAGAACATAGAATTCATGGAATATGCAATTTATTTATAGACTTAACAGGTTGATTTTTACCTGTATATATGGCTGTATGGTCTGTTTTAAGGACTTTTAAAATGTGACAAGCAAAAAAACCAGTAGTGCACAATGATTAAAACAACCTCATTCCACTTATCTGTACCCCAACATGGACTACATATTATACTGTACACCCTCTTTACAGCTGTTGTATTGATATATAGTTGTTCTCAATTCAACTTCGCTAGAAGACAGTAGTATGATCAAAGTATCGATCCTGGTCATAATCAGCTATGTCAATTCTATTGTTATTATCTACTTTTGTCATCCAGGACATTGACTGGAACAACTGCTGGGATCCTAGAGTTTATTTCTTCAATGCAGTCACCATTGACAAACTAGAATGTAAGCATAACATTGTTCCTAACGATGATGACTCTATTGATGGTGTTCCTGATGCTCAACTCTCAATACGGATGAAAGCAACATTTAAGACTGCTATGCAACTGCATAGCTTTCCATACGATCATCAGGTACAGCAAGTATTTATTAGTTTGCGTTATATTTCTTGGAATATTGAGCTCTAAACTGTACACACTGTACATGCAGCATACTTTACTCTCCAGTTCATTTCATGTCAATATTACCGTAACAAACTATCACATGCAAGTAGATATTGGTGTTTATGTATCCTTGTTAACTTAAGTTTTAAATAAATGGCAAAATGCAATGTGAGTTGAAAACCATACAGTACCAGCAAGAACTGGCTCAGTGGTGAAGTCAAGTGGTAAGTGCAGACATCCCAGATGACTAAAGTTCTACATGATTGTTGCCCTTCATACAACCAAATCATTTAGTGGATAAACCAAATTCAGATGTTGTTGAGAATTTACCAGAATTGATACAATGAAATTAGCAATGAATTTGCATGGTAAGCAGTTCAGTACATAAGTGGGTGGACTAAAACTAATATGTTCATGACTTAAGACATTATTTTGGGCAGGGTATTTTGTAAATGAAGGACACCCACAGGCATTTTGTGTGTTTCTTGTCCCAAAGACAAAGATAATTGCTTAAATTTCAACACAATAGCTCATGCTTGTCAATTTAAGGAGCCTTGCAAAGTGACCTGTGAAGTATTCTAATGCTAAAGTTTGCAGATCTTCTTGTGGACTGGAGATGTATATATCCAGATAACTGAATCTTGTTACACTACAGCCCATTCTCCCTTTGTGCCAATAACCTAGAAAACCTTTATAATGGTTGTTTTGTTATTTAATTTTGTTTCATGGTTCTATATTTTAATGTTTTATAGTCCCCAGTGGGAGATTGGCCTTCCACTTAAACCGAGTTTACCCTTTGATGTTGAAATGAATAAATGCTATATCTTTCTTTCTGTCTGTCTGTAGAAATTAACAATTAAATTGATGTCAGATTGGCCTCTGGATGTGGTAGAATTTGTGAAAGACATGAGCATCAAAGACAGTATTAGAATCGATACCTTCACCGGTGAGTGTCCAGTATGACCTACAGTAGAAAGTAAGAAACAAACTCTCTTTGATTCTCGCATACATCACTATTACTATGTGAAAAAATTAAGTTGGTGTGCCTAATGGAAAATGGTAATTTTAATAGTCAATGTAGTAATACATGCAGATGTAAGTAATTTAGATGTTTTAAAAAAATATTTTCATACCAATTCGTGTAAGAAAGTGAAAATTTCCATTCTGCATCTGGTGAAAAATGAAGAACCCTAATAAGCATTTACAAATGTACACTATTTTTGGTTTCGATGATAATGGTAACCTTTGTAATCATGCATATGTGTGTGTGCATGTGTGTGTGTATGTATGTCCATGACGCCCTACCTTGTAAGCACGATATCTCAAGAAGGGAAGTTTGGACAGATCTCATATTTGGTATGTAGGTGTACCCAGAGCCCTATATATAGAGAGTTTGGCCAACTGGTAGTGGGTTTGAATTGGTCGAGAGGGGACAACGCCCACTTTGGACCTAAATTTTGTTCAGTCTGTAGTTGATCTTCATTACAGATTGTACGCACACGTTATATCATGGAGCGTTGTACGGCGATGACGTTAGCGAGCCTTGGCTGAACCAAGAGGAAAAAGTGACGCACATAAAAAAAATACATGCACATACGTATGTGTGTTTCACAGATCGAAAAACAAAAGAAAATAATAGAAAACGTGCAGTTTTCACAGACAAATAAAAGAAGGACATAAATGTGTGCTTCTCACATATATTTTGCAGTGCCGCCTGTTGATGCAGAACGAACGGCTCGTTGTTGTTTGAGATTTCATCGTGAATGATATCGTCAGTCAATGAGATATCTGAAAACAAATGTTGAACAAAGCAGACGTATAAGGAATCACTTGAAAGTTATGATGATATTTGTGTGCAACTTTCGAAAATGCCTTGTTGTCCTGCATGGAGATGCAGCAATCGGAGACAAAAAGGGGGTTGGTTGTATTGTTTCACAACAAAAATTGCAAAAGGAAACTATGGGAGCCAAAACTAGGAAGAACAAACTGGAAATCAAATGGAAACAACACGAGACTGTGAGGTAGGCCTTGGCTTATGTTAGACATCTAGCTATGGCCAAATTATAAGTCAAAATACTTTGCTAAATTTGGCATTTAAATTTAGGCACACCTGTGATTACGGCGTCGGTAAATCACGCTTCATCAAAAATATTACCAGAAGGCCTTTGTTAACTTGCACACTTACACTTACACAGACCTAGCTGCTCTTTGTACAAAAAATGATATATACGCCAAAGTAGGTTAAACCTTTAAAACTTAACCATTGTCAAATTTACTAACTAGAAACATTACTCTTAAAATTGACAAGCTGATTTAGTCAAAGGGTAGACCTAGGCCGTACTTGCTTCGTGACTGTCTTGCAAGCGTAGGTAGTAGAAGTACAAACACACAAAAAAGGTCTGCTGTATAACTGCCCGAAATAGACATTATGTTTTGCTAAAGACCAGGTTAAAGGAAATGATGATGACGATGATGATGATGATGGTAAATGGCACTGTTTTGAAAAAAAAAAGTCACATATTCCATGGCAAGTCCCAAATTGGCCACTGAGAAAAATCTTTGGATTGATATTAACACAAATACACACATATCACTCAGGTCTAACCTGTGCCAGCGCATGACACATAGCGCATAAGTGCAATGAACTGCATGTACCACACGAATATCAACATGGGCAAAACATGCAAATAGATAAGCCTCCAAAGTATGAGATAAAGAAATTTGTATGAAAGAACCAACGTACACAATGTACAGAACTAATGCGGAGGAAACAGTACTTCTATGATTTCTACTTACCGACAAATACAACAAGAGGGCAATCCACGGAGTTGCAGATCTCATCGCCAACATGCATTGACTAAAATACACCGCATGCACATAGGGATTTGTAAATAGTTTACTACAACCACATCACACAGAGACGTAGTTCGGGGAACTGGTTGTAAATGAGTGGCAAACATTCTTCAAGCATAAACTGGTGGTAAGCATCTCAGTACTGATATCTACTGTAAGGTAGCAAACTTAATGTTATAGCCTGGTGCTACTAGGCTCAAATAACGATAACTAATGGCTCAAAAGTGTAATCTGTGCATATTACACTACATAACACAATTATAACATTGGGTTATTCCATGTAGGTTAGGCTAAGTGGTTACAGTTAGGGACAGGATATAAGAGCATCCCTCTATGGGTATTTGCACATAAGTCTCCTATTTACCTGTGCAGGGCCTGGTTCTGCTAAAATTCTTGTTTGACTTACAAAAATGTTCTCATAAAAGACATTATCCACAGGGGCCAGTTCTGCTAAAGATGTTTTGGCTAAAGTTAAAAAGGTGGTGTCTAGTATTGACCCAGATGCCGGCTCAAAGTTTGTTACCAAACAATCATACAGTTTCACCAGTTTACTATAAGAGTAATATACTGTATCTTCATTATTGTGTTCATAGGAACAACCTTGCAAAATTTTGTGTATAATGCTTAATTAGCTCTCAAGATATGGTGGAAATACAAATTTTGGGGCAAAATTGGTTTTTTTCTAAAAAAATCAGCAAATTTTACTCTCTTTAATACAAAAGTGATATACCTTGAATATTACATTCTCAAGTAAGTCCTTGCAAAATTTTGCATTAAATGCTCAAACACATCTCGATCAAGATATGCTGGAAATACCAATTTTGGGACAAAATTGGCTTTTTTCCTAAAAAATCAGCAAAATTCACTGGATTTATCATTACAGTAATATTATATTGAACAATGTGTTTTCACGTAAATCCTTACAAAGCTTTACGATAATAGGTCTGATAGTTCTCAAGATATGCTGGAAATACAAATTTGGGGGCAAAATTGGCTTTTTTTCTCAAAAATCAGCAAAATTCCCTGGATTTATCATTATAGTAATATTATGTTGAACAATGTGTTCTCAGGTAAGTACTTACAAAATTTGAGATAATTGGTGTAATAGTTCTCAATTTTGGGGCAAAACTGGCCTTTTTTTTTAAAAAATCAGCAAATTTCACTCTCTTTACTACAAAAGTGATATACCTTGAATATTTCATTCTCATGTAAATTTTTGCAAACTTTTACATTAAATGCTCAAATACTTCTCAAGATATGCTGGAAATACTAATTTTGGGGCAAAATTCCCTTTTTTCTCAATAATCAGCAAATTTCACTCTCTTTACTTCAAAAGTGATCTACCTTGAATATTTCATTCTCATGTAAGTCCTTGCAAAATTTTGCATTAAATGCTCAAATATTTCTCAAGATATGCTGGAAATACCAATTTTGGGGCAAAATTGGCTTTTTTTCTCAAAAACCAGAAAATTTGACTCAATTTACCATTACAGCAATATTATGTTGAACAATGTGTTCTCAGGTAAATACTTACAAAACAGTACGTTAATTGATCTAATAGTTCTCAAGATATGCTGGAAATACAAATTTTGGGGCAAAATTGGCTTTTTTTCTCAAAAACCAGAAAATTTGACTCGATTTACCATTACAGCAATATTATGTTGAACAATGTGTCTCAGGTAAGTACTTACAAAACAGTGAGTTAATTGATCTAATAGTTCTCAAGATATGCTGGAAATACAAATTTTGGGGCAAAACTGGCTTTTTTTCTAAAAAGTCAGCAAATTTCACTCTTTTTACTACAAAAGTGATATACCTTGAATATTTCATTCTCAGGTATGTTTTTGCAAAATTTTGCATTAAATACTCAAATACTTCTCAAGATATGCTGGAAATACCAATTTTGGGGCAAAATTGGCTTTTTTTCTAAAAAATCAGCAAATTTGACTCGATTTACCATACAACTAATACATCTCGCACATATTGGCATCATGCACAACCCTACCAAATTTCAACTTAATCGCGCGTACGCTTTTCAAACTATTCAGGAAAAACCACAATTTTGACAGGTCCGGACGCACACACACACACCCACACACACACATACCCACCCACACGCACACACACACACACGCACACACGCATTGGCACGGACACGTTTTCATTTATACCACCCAACAGGTCCCCCCTGTACCCATGGCTACTTTACCATGGGGTACCCCTTGGGTGTCGCTACTCACCCACTCCAAGTGTTTCCATGGCAACCATTCTCCCATGGGTGCACAGTACAATATATAGCTCCACTAGCCAAGTGACTACAATATCTCATCTAGCCCCTATAGGGCGATGAGATAATAAATAGGATACAATCGCAGCGGAGATACACCGAGGAATACCTGCGTCCTTATGTATACAAAGAACAGTAAACAAACCGAACAATAGTGGCATATGCAGTATATGTATAGTACAGTTCTACGAAACAAATATGTTTACATCATTCCTAAACAATAGGGCTAGTCCACTTATCAGACGGTACCATTGAAAAACCAAAAACAACTTAGTTATGTTAATCCAAACTGCAGCAAAGACTGACCTCAGGTATTAAATTATTTTCATGAATACAAATTCATCTAGGATGGTTTTCCCTTGCTCTGAGTCCGATGCTACAACTTGTGGACTATGGTTCACTTCATTATTTATCTTTTATATCATATGGGTCAATAAAAGTAGCCTACATTCAGTAGTGTCTCCCATTGTACACCTAAAAATAGTGTGGAGAATGTTCTCCATATATAACAGTGTTACGACAAACAGCAACTCGACAACTCCAAGAATTTGAGACCAAGCTCAATCATATTGGCTCATAGTCACAGGGGATGGGTTGAAAGAACTCTACGGCACTCCTAAATGTTCTACTTTAAATGACCTTATCTCTTAGATCCTCTTAGACCTACTCATAGGCAGAGTACGTACACACATGAAACTGAACACATTCATAGACATTTTTTGCAAATTTACTCTCATTTAAAGATCTTTGAGAAATTGACACTGCTTACTCTGACATTTGCATGCACTGTACATTCCTAGATTGTAGGTGTATCTCATTGAGTATACAAAGTTCTATTGTCTTTGGTGAAGGTCAAAGTTCATTTGCATTCAACAGGGTCACAGTATGGAATTCTTGTAAACATGCTTTCTCAAGAAGGGAAGCTAGGACAGATGTCATTTTCAATAATTAGTTGTACTTCATTGAGCACAAGATCCAATTGGTCTTTAATGGAGGTAAAAGGTCATTCAGTTTCAACAAGGGTCAAAGTGTGAACATGATCTCAAGAAAGGAAGCTTGTGCAGATCTCATATTTCATATAAAGCATACGTAGCTATGTGACACATACTAATGCTATTATGTCAGATTCAGAAAAAAAATTCTCTTAAACAGAGCATCAAAACCACAATGCATTTCTGCATTCTGGTTGATATTACCATTTGTAGAAACCTTTCCAGTAATCTGAATACTTCTTTAATTACATCTATGTACAGAAACCCCACCCATACCGGCTTTTCATATAATTGGAAATCCTGACACCAAGCAAGTATAAAACCAGTGTTATCAAGCTAGGCCCTCCATTGTAGAGCCAGACGTATTTGTTCTACTGACGCACTTTTCCATAAAGAAGTTAGCTATATCCATAATTGCATCCTTTTTAATGCTTAACCTCTTAGACTCATCAAGAGCTTTGAGAGATATACTTGTAATTTAAGATCTAGATTACAAATGGGTCCCATTCTTTGTATTGTGAACAGAAACAATTACTTATCTAAATTTTATCTGAAGTTACCATACTGTGGTAATATAACGCAATTGCTAGATCTATTTCTAAGACTTTAAAACATTTTATTAATGCAGATAATGTTTAATTAACTACAGATTTCTTTCAGATGTTGTGAAATTGGTTCATTTTTCAAGGTTAAGGATAAAACTCCTGACCTCAAAAATAGTGGTTGTACATATTATATTACTTGTGGTGACAAAACTTGTGGGATAGTTACATTCTAGAATCCAAACTCAAGCTTTGTGACAGATTTAAAAAGCATGTGAATGCTGACAATTTTAAAGAATTCAGTTCCGTACACGATCACTGTAAAAAGTGGTCCCATAAACTTCCAAGCCCAGCTGATATTAAAGTTCTCCATGTAGAGAGCTCCTCGCACAAACATATAAACGTAAATCATGGAGTCTCTTTTCATGAAGATTTAACAACCAACCCTAAATAGAAATGCTTAGAGTTTTTATCTTCAACTGTTCTAATCTGGTATCACTTACTAAGTTCTGTAACAGCTGTTATTTTAATGCATATTTTAACGCAACTTGTACTTTAACTCAACTGACGATAGAGTGGAGTCCAATGGTGGACCTGAGCTTAAAATACAACATGAATAAATGAAATCAGAAGTTTTGACTCATACTGTGAATTACTTCTAGTTAATTTCGTACAGCACACAAGGTACTGCACTCTTCAGGTGATATGACAGTGAAAAAACACTACAAACGCCTGTGGTATAGAACATGGCAAGGATTTTGTAAAACAGGTACACAACCAAGTAACTTCAACCTCACTGAGGCTCCTGTTACCAGTTGATATTTTGTAAATCAACACTGTGGATGCCAGCTTGATGATGAGTTGATCATCATCAGATTGAGAGCGCAGCATCACATCGGAATGCGAGTATCATCTGATCAAGAAAACTAACACAATCTCATAGGATGTAAATCACAAGCACATTATCGCATGTAAACACAGGGATAGAAGGGGTCCAAAAAGTTTGTAAACAATCGTTGTTACAGTATTATTGCAATCATTATTACATTATTTCAGTGGGATACTGTTACCTAAATACTAGCAACCACAATAACTATAATTGTGAGTTGATATAGAGTAATTGATTGTTGATCACAGCATTACTGTCATGTCATTACCAAAAAGTAATGCTGTGACATATCTCTAACTTGTATAATTAATTTACAATGAAAGGCAGCATGGAAGTTGTAGCCCTGAGTGAGTGTGATTGCATTGTATAAAATATGCCATTTCAATATGTGTATCTTACATAAAATTAAAAATTAGCATATTTAGGGTAAATCTGTGAAATAATGACATTAGTTTGCCATTGGAGTGGAAGGCATTGCTGAAATCATAATTTGATCCTGTATGTGGTAAGTGATGTATATGATAGGTACACAATGATACAGATACAGTAAGCATGAAAGGGAAAATCTTCTTGCAGTCGTTGCTAAAAAGCTTTTTACTATGCCATGTTTTGTGAATATATTGATATTTCTGTTAAATTATGCATAAAAGATTAATGATTTTTTTGGCAAAAGATCATTAGCACTAGGAAATGTCCACTATTGTGTGAAATTGCCCATATTTTTTTCTGGCTTTAAACACACAGTAGGTTTTCATTTTGATGCATGTAGAGCAGTGCATTAAATGCTTGCAAAATATGTTGAGAGAATTAAATTTCTGTCTCTAGAGTAAGGATGTTTAATATTAGTTGCTAGTAAATGTAATCAATTCAGTGTAGTAAATTAATATAGCTAAAATTGTGTTGCAGTTCATGTCCTTGTTACCAGCTCTAGCTACAGTAGTTGTTGGTGTTTTAGTGTTATGTTTCATGGCCTCTTTTAGTATGAAATTGAGTGGTTTCACTTTGTTGTAAAATGCTGTGGTTTGTTTTTAGTTTAATCATATACAGTGCTGCACAAGCTGTTTTATGCTGCTCTACAACATGCTATTTTATACACTGCTTAACATGCTGTTTATTTGTTGTTTTATGTGCTGTTTTAAATGCTGCTTTTCATGCTTTCCATATGTTGTTTTATATGCTGATTCATATGCTATTTCACATGCTCTTTATATGCCCCATAGGACACCATGAGTGGACTCTTCATAAACATGTCTTAGCTCATTCTGTCGAGGAAGACAGAGCAAAGACTGGATCTCATAGACAGTATCCAATCTATCACATATCAACTCATGTCCAGAGGAAGTCTACTTATTACTTATGGAACATAGCCCTTGTCATTGTAAGTACATTAGTTAGGATAGGTAGATAAGGAATATGTTCTCATGATTAGCTTCCAGATACATTTTAACAGTATCAACTAAATAAATCAGCCTTCAAGATGTGAATGTTTATCACATTCTTCTTCACTTAATTTTCAAATTGAAAACTATACAGTCAATAAATTATTGAAACAGATTGCTAGCTTAAGAATGATTTACGTTCCAAACTTTTGTGCATTAAAGGGGCTTATTGAGTTGATATACTTTATTTTGTGGCAAGCTTGAAAGAAACCATTACATATCAGTAGTTCCAATTAGCTTCATTAGTCACGTATCTATTCTGAGTATGAAAGCAGGAACCTGTCTAGTTGGTCATAAGAACAGGTACCTTGTCATATTATAATTTAAAAGTATGTAAATTCTATTATTTAAAAGTACGTCATTTTCACTCACAAAACAAGTTGAAAATGTTTCCCCACAGTCACATGCAACAAGTTCATGTTTCACCCTGACATTTCTGATAGAAAAGTTTCCAGTTGGGTTCTGTGTCACCCTGTTGAGATAGATTTCGAGTCATATAGTGACTCAGAAAATGAGAAGAGGAATGGTCTTTGAGTGGGACCTGTGATTTAGGAAGAACCTATACAAATAAGATTTAGACACTGTCTTTTGCAAATTTGCATTATAAAAAGAAGAAAAAGAAGTTGATGAACTATTTTTCTTTTAATTATTTACAGTGTAACTTTTTTATCCCTTGCTGAAGGCAAGCAAGGAATCTGTATGATGGTGATGGTTTGTGAGTATGTGTGCATGTGCATGTGTGTGTGGCACCTTGGCTTGTAGACACGATATCTCAAGAAGTGACTTGAACTTCAAAGTTGGTGTGTAGGTACAGTATTCCATAGAGTAGAAGGTCCCTATTCTTTTTTCAGGTACAGTAGGTCATTTGAACTCACCAGCAGGGATAGTCTGAAAACTAAGGGGAATACCTCAGCAACTGAGTTGCTGGAACCTCCCGATCCTAAACCATTGGTAGTCCTTGATAAGTAGATGATCTCTGTCAAGTTTTGATAAGGTCAAAGGTCACATGAGGTCGGTTGAAGACAGAGCTTGAAAATCTTGTAAACACGGTATCTCAATGAGGGAAAGTTACTTGAACTTGAAAGTTGGTATGTATGTAGTCCATTGTGAGTAGATAATTCCAATTTTTTTCCAGGTAGGGCAAAGGTCATTTGAAATCACCAGAGGGGAAAGTCTGAAAACCTATAAAGGAGGATATCTCAGCAATTGAAAAGTTACTGGAACTTCAAATGTAAAGTATTGGTTGTATTTGATACATAGATGATCTCTGTCAAGTTTTGGTGAGGTCAAAGATCACATAGGGTTAGTAGAGGACATAGCTGAAAACCTTGTAAGCACAATATCTCAATGAGGGAAAGGTGCCTCAACTTCAAAGATGGAATGTAGGTAGTCCATTGTGAGTAGATGATACCTATTCTTTTCCAGGTAGGTCAAAGGTCATTTGAGGTCACAAGAGAAGAAAACCTCTTAAGTAAGCTATCTCAGCTGATAAAAGTTGCTGGAACTTCAAACTCTTAAACCTTAGTTGGTCTTGATGATTAGATGATCTCTGTTAGGTGCTAGGAGGTCAGAGGTCACACAAAGTCAGTAGAGGTCATAGTTTAGAAACCTCGTAAACACATCTCCAGAATGACAAGTTGCTTGAACTTCAAACTTCATGTATAGTTTGGCCATTCTGAGTAGATGATCCCCATTGTATTTTCATGGAGGTCAAAGTTCATTTGAGGTCACCAGCAGTCGAGTTTGAAGACTTTGTCAAGATGATAATATCAGTGACTGATTTGTTACAGACATGGTATCTCAAGGAGGGTAAGGTGAGTGAACTTCAATATCAGTATGTTCGTTGAATCTTTTCATCATCTTTATCATAAATATTGGCAAGGAATGACAAAGTCCTTTGACTTTCTGGTTTTGAGTGTTAAGTTGAAACATGAGGCACTACATTTTTGTGAAAAATACATTCTGCAGTGGAATGAAAGTTATATTTTAATTCTGTAGTTAAATGGTTAACACAATAACTCAAGGTAGAAAGTTTGGACAAGTTTTGTATTTGATATGTGGATATATGATAGTGAGAAGATGAAGTTGATGTGTTTTGATGGAGGTCAAAGGCCATCTGGGGTCATGTTACGTCAAAAACACTTAAAACTAGCTACCTCAATATCTGAAGATAGGAAACTTGGATAAATTCCATATGTGGCTTGTGGAGGCATTATGGTAAGAAGATAAATCCTGTCGTTTTTGGTGAAAGTGAGTGCTCATTTTGAGTCACCAGGGTTCACATGCTGAAAACGTCTTAACACACTATCTCAAGGTAGGAACTTTTGATTCCTTAATATTTGGGTGCAGTATGCTCAGAACATAAATCCTGTGCATCTCAAATGTCATCTGGGTCCAGTGGCTTTCAAATACTGAAAATGATGTTAAGATAATAGTTCAAGGTAAACACTAACATTAGAAACACTACCATTAGAAACTTCTAAGAGGGTATAGCCTCTATACTGTACAGGCATGAGTTTCATAGATACTAGGGTTGGGTGGTACCAGGAAAATTAGTGCCGCCGGTATTCGCAGCGCATCAGTACCTGCTAAAAACAAAAGGTTCTCTGTCTTGTTGAACATGATAAAAACAACAGGTTTTGAGCCCTATATACTTTGGTGGTAATGCAGTAACTTGTATTCATGTCTTCATGTAAATTCATTGACAAAAACTAAGCTTATAAACACAAACAACGCAACTTTCATGATGCAAGCAGACAACTGTATGTGCATGGTATACTGTAGTACTGTTGTTCGAATTGAGCAAATCACTGTACTATTTCGATGGGAAATTTTCACCTGTTGATCACCTCCTCAGTTCCAAGCTGAACATGCTCTCTATCCCTGCCCTAAAGACCTGTTTCAAATGACTGACAGCCTTGAAGTGAAAGGTATTGTGTACAAGTTTGCAGATCGATTCGTAGACTTTATTTCCCGCGATTCTCAACCGCCAATCAGGAGTTTTAAATGCTAGTTGCAGGCAGGACTTACGTTCATAATTAGTTTCAAGGCAGGAACGTTGCTTATAATCATGAATCCCGGAAATTCCCAATCCAGCTTATGCAGTGATGGGAATGAAATTTTCATTAGTAATGGCGTCAATTCAGTAAAGTAAAAATGTCCCCGTTTGTCGCAATTCATAGCATAATTAGTGCTAGAAATCTTCTTTTCCACCAGGTGTGCCTGCCTGCCTATTGCTGTAATCATTGTTGCCAGTTTGGCATTTTAAACACCAAAACAGGCAAATGTGGTTTATTTTTGACCTTTGTGGGCCAGTAAAAATTAAAAGTGCACTCATTTTGGCACTTTGGGGGGCGTAATTGAACAAGTATGTAACACCGGCTTTATCGCGAAATTTCAAGAACGTTTTCCCCGATTCAGTAGTCACCTGAGTAGGACGGTCATGGGTTTACTATTTACTCTCCACTTGTAGCAACATAGATTGAGTATGTTATGATGTATATCATACTGCAGTGTGTTTAAAATGTCGACAAGTGTTACACTGTAACAAAAGACAGGGTCAAGTGTCCTCAAGTAGGAGCTAGTTGTGCTTGGAATTTTTTTTTTTTTTTCATCCCAGGTGATTTGGCGGGAAATTTGGCAGATTACCCCACAAACAAACTGGTAACCTTGTTTATAGTCATTATAAGCCCATCGGTTGAGTAATGAATGAAACTAAATTACATTGGATAGCTGTAGCAGCAGGATAACCTAAAAAAGTTATGCCAAAGACTTTGGAAGCTGTTAATGTTAATATTTTAGAACACAAAATTGCTCATATCTTGAAAACGGAAGGAGATAGGACTTTTTTCTTTCGTTGAGGAAGTTTAAAAAAGTATTTTGAGTACGATCTTTCTATCTGTGCAATTTCTGTGTTAATCGGAGTTAACCTGACAGAGTTATGATGATGTGTACTAGTTACACGAAATTCCCTTAGAACACATTTCTGATGCAAAATTTTTTCACTGGGATTGTCCTAAATGGGTCATCAAGGTTATTATAATAATGAACATGGTTTTGTATAGACCGATCAGCAGCAGTTCATCTATATAAATGTCATCGACATTGTGCTCAAATACTGTAAAAAGCAAATTTAAACATGTCAAACTTTTTGTTTTCGTTTTTTTTTTTCCAAGTATTCCCAAGTAACCTGATTTCAATAAAATTAGGCCCACATATCATGTTTGAACATCTATAGCCTACATACGATAGTAAATATCATTTATATGCATCCCCAACAGCAACTCGTAGTCACAATCCATCTGAAAGTCATAAAATGCGTCTTGAATAAGACGAAGGGCAGCTGCAAAGAAACAGCTTATCTTTGTTGTTGCTTTTTCTTTTTGTTGCTTCATCATCGCTATTAATTGGTACAGACTCAGATATAACCAGCAAAATGAGGATAGCGTTTGTGGCGACTTAGGAACTTGAGTCAAGGTTTTCAAACCAATACGTTCGACAAGTAGAGAAGAAAAAAACACAAGGCAAACGTAGTCCAAAGTGGTGAGTGAACCTGTAACACTATCATCGCAAGTCCGCTGGAGTAACTGCATGAGCCACTTCATACGTAGATGATAACATGGGGCTAAAGAAATATTACAAAGAAAGGCATCCAGGAGGCATGCAAAAAAAAAAAAATCACCGCTGGAATTATGCCTTAAAGTAACTTTTTCTCTTTCGACTTCTACATAGCTGAGTTGTTCTTCTTCAGTTCACTTTTGTTTTGTTTGTTTCGTATGACACGCGGATGCTTTATTCGTCGTTTACAATAGGTGAGTGTTAACAAAATAGGCAATATGTGTAGGCCTAGCCTGCATGGTTTGCATGATTTTACCAACGTTAGGGAAGATAGCTGCCTCATTAAACATAAGACAGGAACCGCCACTGTGTACTAGGTTAACTACAATCATTACGGTGATGAATACATTAACTTTCGGAAGCCTTGAAGTTTGTTTTTGTGAGATGTGAAATGAGCAGTTTTAAAATGGATCTGGCAGTTGTTTTTGGTCAATTTTGATGTTGATATATACGTATTGAGGCTACATTAAAAAAAAACAAATTTTTGTTACTTTGTTGGAGGCGGTACCACCGTCACCAAGAATTTTCCCTGTTACTGCGAAGTATTCAAAAGTACTGGTTCTCGAGTAATCAGATTTTACTTCCGGTACTATGAATACTGGTACTGCAAATAGCGGTACTGACTTGGATACCGGGATACCGCCCAACCCTAATAGATACTAATAGGTATGTTAATTGTTTTGATTTTGACAGATGATACGGCACATAAAACTAAGTGCAGAAGCACAGGTTGTGCTTAAAGGAGCATAGGTGGTTGTGAAATACATCTGACATAATTTTTTGCACTTTCTTCAAATCCAGCTGAGGCATATCTATTTAATAGATCTGTGGTAAAAAAATGATCTGCCAATGACTAATCCTGTTGGAAATTTTTTCATTTTTCTTATGCTGGTGCTAGCAGAGTCCTGGCAAACATTAACAACCTTCTACCAAACAATATTCCATGTTCAAACTAGAGGGAAGCAGAAAAGACATACTCATGTCCAGCTGCACCTTGTCACCTAGTGACCCAGATGACCATTGACATTCACATTGTACACATATACACACTGCACCCCTTGCTTCACCAATTCTAGTGCCACTGTGCCGCGGCATGCCTTCACCAAACTGCGGACTAGGTCTTAGAGGGTGTGGTGTTAGAATTGGTGAAGCAAGGGGCAATTAACTGTAGTCACCTGTGAATACCCACACCAGTGAATGATTTCACCAAAAACAATAGGATTTATCCTCTAATACGATACTGCCTCCCACATGTGATGTGAATCTGCTGCAGTTCTGGCTGTTTTATTGCATTTGCAGCAACATAACCATATGCTAAATTCAGTAGACAATGTTGGTCAATGTGTAAGCTTTCAGAAGGGGAAAATTTTCATGAAATACCATGGATCCTTTGTTTTCTTATCCACATACCCCAGTTGAAAACTGCTATTTTTGTGATGATCATGGGTATATAGCATCCGAGGAATTCTAATCACTGGAGCAATGGATGCCTGTGGCACTAGTGAAAACAAACAGATTGCACAATGTATTCCTTAATAGCATATGTTTTTGGTTTATTTCAGGAGAATTTGAACGCAAACCCCTCTCCCTCCTCGACAGGCAATTAGTTTACTTAGGGGATATATTGGAAAGGAGCTGAAATTGTAGCTTTAGAAGTCAATCTACAAACTTAGCTACAATGGCCACCAATGGCCACCTGCACTGGCTACTTTTCATGACACATGACAGCACAACATATTTTCTGCACTACCTTTGATGAAAAGGACACAATTACTGTAAGGGTTCAGACATGTATGGACCTAGTACCTACATAGAAAAATACACGAACATACAAGCACATGCACAAACCCTACTGTAATTGGAAATGTACTATAAGCCACAGTGTGACAATGTTCAAAATGTTTCAGGACAAATTTTAAGTTTGCACTGTAGCTAGAAAAGTGGCTCTCGTAAGATCTTGCGAAACTCGGAAACAATTCTGACATTTTAAAGATATTTGCACTCTATGATGCCTTAAAGGGAAATAGGGCGTTTAGAATACACCAACATAATATACTAAAGAAAATAGACGTAATCACTGTTATACCATTCAGTCTCATCAATAAACATCTACCGAAGCTTCATCTCCTCCAAAAAGTATGCATGTGAAGAGTAATGGAAGATGCATCATTTAAATTTTGAAAAGTTTGGGTGAACAAATTAGTGCTGAGCAACAAATAACTGAATTTCTATCTGTGAGGAGCTTATTTCTTGAAGAGAAGACTACTATCCTTAGTTATTTTGGATAATCTATCATTCTGCATCCACAAACATTGGTTTCAAAAATATGGACGTCTTCTCTAAAACAAACGCCCTATTTCGCTTTAAGTACTGACTAAAACCCAAGTCATCAATTCTAAATTTTATTTAAATACCAAGTTTACAGTTTATCCAACACAGATGGCAAAATGATGAAAACTGGTTGTTTGTTTTAGTATCTGGAGTGGAAACCAAAATCATGTATCAAAGTAATATCAAAGGAAGCAGTGTTTCTGACTTGTCCAAGATTTATGAGAACTGTTTAAATCACTCAATAACAAAATCATATAATGTTGCCATGAAAGCCTTTGTGTATTGGCTGCAGTAATGGCTGTGTATATATGGCTGCATGTAAAAAGTAGATGTATGAATCCGAAATATTCAGAAATATGTTTCCTTTTATTTCTTCAACTTATCACCAGTGCCTTTCACATTCCTGTCTTGGCTTTTTAAAATAGCATTAGGATTCAAGCATGATGAACTGAAACAGCTAAAAATGGTGTTTTTTCTTTAAACAGACAATTCTCAATTACTCACTTTTGTCTATGTGCAAGACTTAAAATATCTCCTGCCATTTTACGAAATACTGCTTAAAAGAAATCTATGGATTTGATGTTATTGATTGCTAACTGTGCAATGGGATCGACTTACTTTGAGGTAATATACCACACTTACCCTTTCTCTTAGTATGGTATGAAAAACAAGATTTTTAGCAGCTTCAGCTCAGCACAAATGAACTTCTTCTTTGAGATTGTATAGTGTAATGTTGACCGACTTCTCAACTGACCAGAGGAATGCTGAGTCTCAATAAACAGTCAAAGAGTTGTTTTGCAGGTCTACTAAAACTTTGTTAAAAAAAATCTCTCTCCATTTCAAACATAGTTAAAATGACTGCATTTTGAGCCACAAGGAAAATAAAGAAAATAGAGAATATGAAAAAGGAATGGTAATAATAACAACTGCACTTCTGTGTGTACCCTATACAGTCAATACGACCTTGCTATTATCCTTAATGTAGGAGACCGTCGAAGTCGCACCCTTGCGAGAGAGCAGTCCTGTCGCAACGTGCGAGTTCTGTGAAAGTCGCAACCCCTGCTAGCGAGTCGTCTTGTCTCAACGTGCGAATTCTGTGAAGGTCGCAACCCCTACGAGCGAGCCATCTTGTTGCAACGTGCGAGTTCTGTGAAGGTCGCAACCACCGCGAGCGAGCTGTTTTGTCGCACCGTGCGAGCTCTGTGAGAGTCGCAACCCCTGCGACAAATTGTATCCTCACACTAACGTGCGAGATCTGTTTCTGTGTCTTGGCGGTGTACTCGCAACGTGCGAAATCTGTTCTGTTCTGGGGCATCGATTATTGGGGTCTTCTTCCTTTACTGGCTGTACTGTGATCTTTTAGATTTCTTTTTCGGTGGAAGAGGTTCGGGGCTACAGCTTACAGTCGTTACTGGGCCTACTCAACGATGAAAGTCTGTGCTCCGAGTGTTTTATGCACATCGAGTTATATACTTCTTAAAAATTACGGCACCCTGCATTAAAGACTTATGGCAATAAAAACGTCATTCTTTTAAAATTAACTAGATTCATCCATTGTCGTCGTTAGTTTTCCTTAAAGTTGCTTTAGTTACAATGAATAACGTTATCCAACGTATACGACAATCTTTGCATTTTCAGTTATACCACTTTCTTAGGCAAACGAGACGGTACAATTTCTACTTTTCAACTACATAGATTCAGTACATTTAAATTTTATGAAGTACAAAAAAAAATGACTTTACATGACATTACAACCGTGCTAAAGTGTTCAACAGACCCTCTTTCATGCCCGATTACATATGTATCACCTAGGGACATGACACCTGATACCCCTTGCCAGGCAGCTCAAGAAAGCCTGGACACTGTATTGACACACCTGAGTTACTTTAGGAGAATGATGTTTAATTGACCATCTGGATTATCACAGCATGAGGTGATAAAACTGACCTAAGGCAATGAAAATGTGCAACAGTTGAACCTCAGTAGAACAAAAGAAGAGAGAGGTTGAAGTGAATCCCATTTTAACGTACGAGTAACGGCATGACCTCACAACTTTACTCCGCACAATCCGTACACAAAATTTCTCCAAATCCAAGGAAAAATACACAACTAATGTTAATCACAGATAACGACGCCCAGTAATGTACTGATTTCCTAAGTCTACACGTGTAACTGGCCCTCTCTATCTTGAACTCTCTGCAACCTTTTCTCGCACATTTTGGTTTTGTACAACTTCATTTTCCCCTTCCTGTCAATCACAGGCTAAAATTCTACTTTTTCAGCTTCTAGGCCACGCCCAACCACCATCCTTACTCAAGAAAATTCAAAGAGATACGTTGGAGGAGTTTGGGCTACTATCTAACATTGACCAATCACCATCATTTACTTCCAACCTGTCCAACACGTGGTTCTAAAAAATAAGTTTTTGCCTTCTCCAAAGAAGGCCGTCTGACTAGCTTCTGCAGTAGCAGAAGCGCCTATCAAAGAAGGGTTAAACAAACGTGCGTAGAGCAGAAACAATAGCTGAGTCTTGTTTTGGAAAAAAAAAAGTCCTTGGAGAAGAGCGGTACCCTGTTACAAGAAAACGATCATGGTAAAACATGAAACGACAATTGTGCAAAGAAGGAATCAACATTAGCTACGGAAGAGGGTAAATCAATCTGTTCTTTGCAACACCGAATTTCTGTTACACCAGGCATGCTTTCTGCCCACGTATTTAACAGTATGGGCTCCATTTCTTTTATCCATTTGTCTGACATGATTATTTATTATTATTCATTATTGGTCTGGTTGCGCACCAAGCAAGCAACTGTCAGTTCGTAGTGATAGCTACAACAGAGCATTTTCAGTTGGGGCAACCACTCACAAACTGACTAAAATCGATAGAACTGTAGTCGTATGGCAGATCACGCCACCGTGACTTTTATCTGACACAATGTTGTGTCTTGTTGGGTTGTGGTAGTCGGTGTGTAACCTGGGCTTAAAGTGAGGAACTTCAGTTGTGACTTGATGCCAATAAGTAGGCTGTTATGAGAGTCTGTGATAAAGTAAGAATGTATGGATATTGGTAGGTTCTGTAGTTTTGCAAGCATGGCAAGTATTCATAAAGTGGAAATCAGCAACTTGAGTATAAATCTTTGCTACTAGTAATGACACAAGTACGTGATCAAACTACAATGAAACATTACCATATGCACTTTACAATCATCTCATCACAAATCTTTCTTTTCTGTTGTGAAATTGTCCATAAGTTTTTATAGCAGCTTTGTGATGTCAGGAGATTGCTAAATAGTTTGGAATGAGAGGCAATTATACTAGAAAATGTGGTTATGAAAATTGCAACCACTTACTGTCCATGATTGTTCCTGTGCCAGGTTGTTATGTTTGTTGACTGATCTCATACTTATTGTGTGGACTGGTCATACTGAGTGGATCCCTATCATTCTTGATGGAGGTCAAAGGTCATTTGAGGTCACCATAGGTCAAATTGTGAAAATCTTGTAAACACAATATCACGAGAAGGGTAAAGTTGGCTGACCTGATACTTTGTTTGGATTGGTCATTTATTTGTTTCTTCATAACATATATACAAAATTTACAGTAATTATACAAGATGTGACATTAATTATTAAAAATTATGTTACAAAAGGAAGTAATCTGAAAAAAATCCTTTGTAGGCTTGTTGTTCATGTGGGCAGATTACTCCTAAGAAGAGAAGCAAGTGAAAAAAAATATAAATATATAATGACAAAAAGAGAAGCAAACAGTATAAGGAAATAAACATAGGATGTACACATATATATCAAAGTACAATTTCAAAGTTATTATATTGTTAAATTTATGCAATGCTTAATATACTTTTTCTTAAAGTATGAGATGGTAGTACAGGCTTGAATTTCTTTGGGAATGGCATTTGAAGTAGATGCTCAAACACATAAATTTTGTTTCAGGAAACTAGAGTGAAAATGGGGTATGCGGGGGCATGTAGAATCTCTTGCGTTTTAATTGTGGGTGTCATAGTTACAGGAGAAGAAGTCTGTGAAGTATGCTGGAGCAAAAGAATGAACAACACGGAAAGCAAAGTGGGCTTCTTGAACGTGGATTAGGCTGGTAAATTTCAGAAGACAATGAAGGAAAACAAATTACTAGTGTGGTCGCAATAGTTCAAAGAGCAAATGTGTCGGACTGTCTTCTTTTGAAGTATAATTAGCCTCTTAAGGTGTGTCTTACTTGTTCCTGACCAGACTGACAGGCAATATGACAATGTGAGGTGGGATTGGATAAGTGTAATGTAAATGGGGCGAGGTGTCTTCCTTGGTGGGTAATGCTTGAGTTTAGACAGTAAACCTGTACTTCATGCAACTTTAATACTTACAGAGTCATTCAGAGTGATCCCTATTGTATTTAGTGGAGGTCAAAGGTCAATCGGGGTACCTTTATGTCAGATTGTGGAAACATGGTAAACATGATATCTCAAGAAGGTTAAGCTTGACTGACCTCATACTTGACATATGGGTTGCTCATACTGAAAAAATGATCCTCATTTTTTGGTGGAGGTCAAAGGTCACCAGAGGTCAAATTGTGAAAACATTGTTAAAACAATATCACCTGAACAGTAAACTTGCCTGATCTTATACGTGTAGCATTGGTTGGCCATGCAAAGTAGTTGATCTGTATTGTTTAAGTGGAAGTCAAGGTCATTTGAGGTCAATTGGTGTCAATCAGTGAAAACTTTGTAGGAACAATATCTCCAGAAAGGTAATCTTGACTGATATCATACTCTGAGTGTTGGTTGGCCATACTGTGCTGTGTGCCAGGGGCTTCTAATTCCAGTGTTCGACTTCAAAATTGTCACTGGAAAGTCTGTCAGGCTCCTGACATTGACAGATGTACTGTAGTAAAATGCTTCTATTACTTTATGGGGCAAACATCAATCACAAATGATTCCTGCCTCATGAAAACTTTTTAAGCCAAGATAATGCTGTTTACCCCTTCTTGTAAGTGGCATGTTCTGCAAGACTCTTACCAGCTTGTTTCTATTTGTGCGCATTTGGAGAGTTCTACTGTTACAATGGGGATTTACGTATTAATATCCCCTCCTGTCGTGGAATTTGAGAAGATTAGAAGCCAGTCCGATTTAATATTTCTCAGAGAACAATGTCAAAATAGTGCCATTGACATATTGTGTAAAAAGATCGAAGAAGCAACGTTGCCTCAGTAAGTGGGTGACACTAGCTTGGATGCAACGTCCCTTTGAACAGGCTAACAAATAGTGCTGTTACCTTACCAAATTTCTTCATAGACAAAAAATAGTTTGAAGTGTCATGTGAAGAATGTATTTTTAGGAGATTTTTGATCCCTTGCATTGTGGGTTTGTTTGGAAACTATTTCTAAACTAAACTAAACTCTAAGCTAAACTCTTTTATAGATCTCAAGTTGTAACAAACCATCTTATTGACCATTATTACACTACATAAAACCTATACCTACTTGGCAATCAAGGAACATATGAGTTACCACAATTACCAAGTAGTTAACGTAAAACATTTGCATAATGATTCATGATTCCAGACATTTCCATACAGTTTGCTTTCTTGACGTGTTAAACAAATGCCAGAAGATCGCTGTCTACTCTACTTAGTGCTTGCAGTCATGTTGAATGAAACCTTAATTTCCTTAAACTTTAATTCACTTATTCTCAATCTCCGGTACTTTTAATTTAAGTAGACAATTCAATAAACCTCTTTCTTATATGGAGCTGGTTACAGGATATTAGATTTCCCAAAGACTGTGTGAAAGAGGTTACACGAAGGATGTGGAACTATTTGAATTCAAAGTCGAGCTACTGAAATGTTAGAGGTCCTTTTTCCATGCTGTGACAAAACATTCCATGAATTGATCCAATGAGAGGAATTAACATTGTGCATTTTATGTCTAGGAGTGGATAAATTAGCATTAAGGTTAGGGCATTTATTGTGCAAGAGGTGGGTTTCTACCACAATGGCTTCATTCACCCGTCGAATGTTGAAACACTCTCTGCGTTCTTTTTCCAGACAACTACGATGGGTAACGCCCACTGTAAAGCCCCTTCAACTTTTTCAATAACCCCTTCTGCCTCTTACCTGTGCAACTCTTCTTTATCTTTGTCTCTTACTGCAAATGGCAATCGGCGTAAGTTTTGTTGTAACGGTTTTGCACCAGGAATAAGTAAACTTTGCTACTGCTGAAAGCATGGGTATTGAAAGGGACACAGAAATCACCTCTAAATTTCCAACACTATTCAGTGACCAACTGGGTGAAATTAACTGATACCAAGGAGATGTTGAAGGACAGATGACACACGATCCCCAGTGTGCTGTTTTATGTCACTTAAAAGGGAAATCAGGGTTTATTTTTACAATTTATGTCACTAAAATTCCCCACAGGTATCAGACAATGAGTTATAACTAACGAATATGATCAAGATTATCTCAAAACATGTGGACAATTTCGAGAAACGAGTCAAATTTGCAAAAAATTGGTGAAGAACTCTGAAAGTCTGTAACATCCATATTCATTGATCAAATATGAATATTCAGTACTATCACCTTTTCAAGGTATAAGGAGGTGTGACTAAACAGTTTCATACGTAGCCTACGTGTGCTGTATGCATCCTCAACTATCCCTAAACTCTTTTTGACTTAGCATTGCGCAATGCACTAACAGCGTGGGAACCATAAACATTGGGTTATGTTTATTCATATAACTCCATCTCAGTCTTACGCTGTGATTGGTCAATGGTATAAAGGAGGCTGTCTTGTCTTGTACATGTCTTGTTTATTTTTTGTACCAGAGAAATATTAAGAGTTCTCATTCAACAGTAATTAACGCAATAATTACCATTTCTTCTGCCTTCAAATACCTCCCCAACGTCTCTATATTTCGGTGAACAATCAGTTTAGAAAGAAAAATCAACTAAAGGTCAATTTTCTCAGTCAAACCCTGATTTCCCCTTTAAGGTCACCAAAGTATTACCTGCTCAAACAGGATCTAGCGGTGATGTCACTATTGCCACTTCTAACAGTTACATTGTTGCCAGCTCTAAGAGTGATGCTACTGTCAGCCCAAATAATATTGCCAGCTCCAACAGTGATATACTGTTTCCAGCTCTAACAGCGATACTATTGCCAACTCTACAGTACCATACAATAACATTGCCAGTTTAACAGTGATACAGTACTACTGCCAGGGCTAATAATGCCAGCTCTTACAGGGGCACTATTACCAGTTGTAACTTATGATAACATTGCTAGCTTAACAGTGATGGTGTTTCCAGCTCTGAAATTGATACTATATCGCCAACTCTAACACAGTGATATTATTACCTGCAGTTCTGATACTATTGTTAGCTCTAACAGTGATACTATACTGCAAGTTACAATGATGATGCTGCTACCAACTATGACCTTGTTATACTGCTGTCTACTGTAAACCCTGATACTCTGCCTTCAATAGTCATTTTACTGTGGTGATATCAATTTCCTGGAGCCATTTTACTGTTTTCCACTTGGCCCATATTTACATATGTTGTCATATAGAGTCTTGATTTTTAATGCCAGCTTTATTAGCTAAGGTTGATCAACATATCAACAATTTTGCATCAAAAGGTTTGCTTCACACTTGGGTTTGGAGTTTTGTATACCTTTATATGTTTTGGATAGAAGAAATTTATAGTGTTTTCATCGAATCCTAACTATCACAAAGTGGTAATCTTTGTCATAGTCATCGCGTACTTGACCAAATCAGCTGTATGTTAACATTAGTATTTCCACCGTACAGTGCCTACTGTCATTTGTGTGGAGGGATCACCTGCACCTACCATTAATAGGACCACAGATTTCCTTTACGAAAAAGACTAAAATTGCATTTGGAGCTATTAACTGTCTTTAAAAGCAAATTTCATAGTGTATTCACACATCAATTGTGTTAAAGTTGTATTTCACTTTATAAAGGAACCAGGTAGTAATTTTGGATTCCGGTGGTAAATTACTGTGTGTGTACCCTCATTACCTCTCATTCTCCCTTCACAAGATCTGGAAAAATTAAGGATCCAATTTTCTATTGCCATTGTTCACTGGAAGCAAGTGTGCCATTCATTTAGTTGCCAGAGCTCTGTGACCACTTCCTCTGACTTTCTGCAGATTATGGATGAGAAAAAAATGGTATTGTTCTTTAGCCTTGCAGATAATTAAATATCTCCATTTGGAGAATTCATTGTTTCCTTGTGTCACATATCTTTTTGTTCTGTTTACATCATTCACATTTTTTTTCTCCTTTTATTCAGTTCCTTATCCTTGGCTTAAGTTTTACATCCTTCTCGGTGGAAGCATCTGCTCCAGCTGACCGGCTCAGTGTTACAGTCACATTACTTCTCACAGCTGTGGCTTTCAAGTTTGTGGTGTCATCCAACTTACCAACAATTTCATATTTGACGCTTTTGGTATGCACTTTTGTTGTAACATAGATCTTTCTTGCTTTTTGGTATTTGACTCTATTAGAGTGAGACTCAGTAAAATTCATCATTTTATTGCAATTAGCAATTTACAAATACTTTAGATAATGTCAAAGAATTAATGTAGACCTACTACTAAAGATTGCTAATTGGGATACATGGTTAAGTGCAAATAACTTTACATGGTGCACTTCAGAGGTCATGTGACATGAAAATGACACTTTTGAGTATTGGGTGCTGTAAGCATTGAAAATGTTGAAAATAGCCACAAATTTCATCCAAATCATCAAGGATTGACAAATTTGCATGCAAATTATAGTGTCTCACGGCTGTGTCATGAATAAACATTGGCTAAGTCTTCCAATTTGTGACATCAAAAGGTGGACTCCCATGATATGTCTTATGTTAATCTTTTGCTTATATAACCTCTATTTCAAAAACATTTGAGAATTTTATATGTTCCAAGGGCTTTATTTTGGAAGCATGTATTTTTTCCATGAAAAATATTGATATCACTTACTAATGTGAAACTCAGTAATTAAGTAATTAAAAGGCAAAATATATAGGTTTAACAAAAGAAATACTGACACTGTGCAACAGTCCACTTCACCTGTTTTGCATTTTTCTCAAATTATGAAAAGTTGTATCTCAAAAACGATTAAAGATATTAAACAAAATTCCAACTGATTTTAACTCAGGATTTTACTTTGCAACTTTTGCATGAAGGGTGCTATTTTCTGGAAACATGTCACACAATCTTTAAGGAGTACATGTCATTGTGACCAAGAAAAAAAAACTGCAGAATCCTAACTTTTTCATCTATATGAACGAAGATTTCTGAGGGTTAGTATACTATCTTACTTGTGACCCAACTAATTGGATGTTCTTTTATACTGTTAGAGAACAAAGTTTTGTAACAGTGTGTAAATACCCTGTCTCCAAATTAAATATTATTGTATTGCTCTCAATGTTCTTCTCAGGCTTTTGAATGTTTTCTTTTTCTTTGTAGGATAAGTATGTGTTGTGGAGTTTGATCTTCCAATGTTTAATGGTAGTTCAGAATGCTCTGGCTGTAGTATTCTATCATCATAACTTTTCTGATGTCTTTGACTACATCTCCATGGGCACCTTAGGAGGTCTTGTTGTCATAGGAAATGTTGTTTTCATCTTTGCTGGCATTGTCAAAGTAAGTGAAGTGAGCTGTATGTAAATGTACGCTATGCACCTTTCTTTGTCATCAATTATGAAGTTATCTGCAAACAGTGCATATATTATTTACCCAAATGACAACATTTTCATGTACTAGCTATAATGCATGATGGTGATGTATTTTTCATGTATATACAATTTTGGTTTCGATGATAAGAGAAACCTATGCAGTCATGATGGCATGTGTGTATGTGTGTGTGTGTTCACTTTCGGACAGTGCTTTAGTGGATCGCAGTCACTGAGGGCAGGCCTTGAAGGTCTGTTCTCTCTCACACACAGCTTGAAACTTGTGAAGCTGCCAGAAAATTCCATCGCTGCGTGGGTGTCTCTCAAATTAATACCATAGGCCCTCTGCTGCTGGCAATCCCACATGATAATATCTTGCGAAAAGAGGAATCCCAGTCAGTTCCTCGCCAGGATGTTCCTCCTGTCCTGGTAAGGAAATGAATGTGAGTGTGTTGTGTATATGCGTGTGTAACAACAATCTCATTAGCACTCTAAGTTTTGAAGGCAATGTACAATATAGGTGAAAAGTGGTGTGTGGTTAGAACATATAAAGATCTCGGCCGGGATTGTTTGTGGTGTGGGTCAAAGGTGATACAAGGTCACTAGCATCCAGTACATAGACAAAGTATGTTTGCAGTATCTCAGGAGGTACATGTTGCATGACTTCAAACTTTGAGGGTATGTTCTCCATTTGATTAGATAACATTGTGATGATGTTTTTTGGAGGTCAAAGGTCATAAGAGGCCATAATTTGAAAAGCTTGTGTATGTTCGTTAATGCTCTTACCTTTGAAGGAAAGGTGCAAGACAGATCAAAGTTGGTGTGTGTGGGGAGGACATATAAAAATCTTGGTTGGGATTGTTTTTGGTGCAGGTCGAAGGTCATCTTAGGTCACCAGTTGGCAGAATGTAGACAACCAGTACCTCAGGAACCACATGTTGCAAAAACTTCAAAGTTGGAGGGTGTGTACTTCCTTCTCAGAAAATAAAATTGTGGAGGTTTTTTTTTAAGTCAAAAGTCATATGGGGTTTTTAGAGATAGTACAGTGACAAGCTTGTGAACGCACTTTTTTCAACGGGTAGGTAACCCCGCACAACATTTTTGGGGTTTAGTTTTGGTGTATTATGGAAGGTTATTTAGGTCTCTAGGAAGTGCAAAATGTTACCTCTCAGCTGGTACTTTCACTTTTCTCTACTAGTGAGTAAACAAGTATTTGGTTTAACCAGCAGGCAAAGACCAACAATACTTGAAATGTTTTGTAAAATTCTGTTAGTGTTTTTGGTCTTGTAAATTTGAATTCTGTGACTTTTAATGCAATGCACAACAGAGGGCAGTACATATCTTTATCATCCTTTGATTATAAAGCTATTACCACTGAGCTTTTTTATAGTTTTAAGTACAAAGTAGACAAACAGTTGTTTTCACTGTGCTTTTCTAAGATGCAGTCTCTCCCATACAGAGAGAATTCTTCCAGCTGATATTAAGCAACTCCCTGTGATAAGTGACCGTTGACTTCTGGGGTCACTGAGAAAGGTATTATCAATCCCAGAGAGATATTTATCCAACAATTGACACAGTGGAATATGTCAGCACATTCAGAGAGAAGTTATTTGCCATGTCAATTTAGATTACCTGTGAGAGATTTTTTAACTTTTTAGATATGATCAAATAGAGGTTATGTTATGTGTATTTCCAGCCAGGGCGAGAGTGGCACCCTGTAATGGACTGACTTCAAAGATATAACTTTAACTGTAATATATATCATCGCTGGCTACAGAATTCTTGGCAATCAATTACAAACATGGAAGTGAATTTTAGGAAAAGTTCTGTGAGGGATGTGAAATTTCAGTTTCAAACTTCTCATTAGAACTAGAAAAAAGGCTAATATTTTTAAACCTGTCTTACTGCATTCACTACTTTCAAGTAGTTCTTATGATTCAGTTTTGCCACATCACATGGTATTCATTATATACATACAGAAAAGATCAGCACTTGAAATGAGATGGGAGTCTCACAGTAAATTTGTCTGGGGCACCGTATCTTAGGAGGGCATTTGGACATTCAACTACAAGGAAGTCAAGGAATCACTAAGTCTTCTTTGCTTCCTGGTCAACACAATATCTTAGGAAAGCTTGGCCAACGTTTATACTTGGTATGTTGATGCATTATGGTGGTGGTGCCTTTGGGGTGTTCACAGTTTGGGATCCAAGGTCCAAATGAGCCATATGGACCTTTTTATGAAATCATGTAAAATGCCTCTTCTCCTACAGATTGTTTGGTATTAAGTTGAAATTGTGTCAAATTACTACTATTTTAGAGGTTCCTTCAGGTTGCTCATGATTGATGGCCCCATATGGGCCATTTTATAAAATCATGTGAAATGTTTCTTTTCTGCATATTTTGCTTTACAGTGTGAAAGGATTGTCAAATTGGAATTTTGGTAATGGAACACAAGAGCGTCCAGGGTTTGGGGGTCCAAACGGGCCATATGGACCCATTTATGAAATTCTGCATAATGCTTCTCCTACAGATTGTATGGTATTTAGTTGAAATTGTGCCACAGTACCACTGTGGTAGTGGCTTCTTCAGGTTTTCCAGGATTATTGATTGGTCCTATGTGTCCCCACATGGACCATTTTATGAAATAATCCTTCCTGCATATTTTGCTTTATAATGTGAAAGGTTTATCAAATTAGCATTGTGATAGTTTAACCCTTTGTAGTATGCAACATATGTGGGTGCAAAGCAATAGTTTTGCAATGAATTATATGTTATAATGTTGAGGGTTTTTCATGGTAGTACTATGGTAGTCAGTGCCTGTGGCTCATCAGTATTCTTAGGGACCAATGAGGCTGTACTGCTAATCATTATAGCATGCTGCTGAATGGATATTATTCAATTCTTGAAGTAGATAATTTGTCTCACAATAAAGTTAGTTTACCAGTATTCCGTGTTTTGTTTATATTACAATATATATAGTGACAACCGTAAAAAAATGAACAAATAATTAACATAAACACTCCTACTTGTGTAATAGTTTAGGCCAGTTTATGCAAACGGGCAAGATCAAGTAAAGATCCAAAATTGCCATCACAGTGTGCTTGTGCCACATTCATCTGGCCATTAAAGTATTTAATAAGTAATATTACTGCTTATCCTTTATATATTCTATCCTTTATATATTCTATTCTTCAGAATTCTCAGGCCAAGATGAAGATGAATGCATTAACCAGACAGTATTTGGTAAGTTTATACCACAAGGCTATTGATAAGTTAATGAAACAGGATCTTGAAGTAAGGTGTGATCATAAGAATTTAATGTGGCATATAATGCACTGACTATTCATGGTTTACTAAGTGAGGACAGGGGCTAACTCAATAGGATTTATGAGGGGGATGACAGTATTTTTGCCCTGCAACATCAGTCAGTGCCCTGTGACTTCATGTTTGAAAAGAAAGGTAAATAATAAATGCTGATTCTGTACCTGAATACTGTGAATTACATTGAAAGATCTAGAGGCTTTTTGGTTCCAATAAATCGTAATCACGTGGAGGTGTGCATATGTGTATGTGTGTTTGTGATGTCTAGCTGGTAAACACAGTGAGCTGGGACAGAACTTTTATTTAGTTCATAGGTGTACCACATTGAGTACAAGAAGCCTATTGTTTTTGGTGAAGGTCAAAGGTCAAACAGGTGACAAATTGTGAAAATGTTGTAAACATGGTATATCAACAAGGGAAATAATATGTAGGTATATGTTATGCAGTACAAGAACCCTATTGTTTTTTGGATAGGTCATCTAGGGTCAACACTCAATGGGTCTAACTGTGGAAACCTTGTAAACACAATATCTCAAGAAGGGAAGCTTGGACAATCTCATATTTGTGTATAAAGGTGCACCACATTGAGTAAAAGATCCCCATTGAATTTGGAGGTCAAAGGTCATTTGAGGTCAACAGGGATCAAATTGTGAAAATCTTGTGAACAAAGTATCTCAAGAAGGGAAGGCGAGAGAGATCTCATATTTATTATGTAACTATACCACATTGAGTTGAAGAACCCTATTGTTTTGGTGGAGATCAAAAGTCATTTGGGGTCAACAGGAGTCAGATTGTGACAACCTTGTGAACATGATATCTCAAGAAGGGAAACTTGGACAAATCTAATATTTGGTATGTAGGTGTACCACATTGACTAGATTTGACATTTGGGGTCAATAGGATCAATTTGTGAAAACCTTGTAAACACAATACCTCAAGAAGGGAAGCTTGGACTGTTCTCATATTTGGTATTAAGATGTACCACATTGAGTAGAAGGAGCCTATTGTTTTTGATGTAGGTAAAAGGTCATTTGGGGTCAACAGGGGTCAAATTGTGACAAGCTTGTAAACACAATATCTCAAGAAGGGAAACTTGGACAGATCTCATATTAAGTTTATAGGTGTGCCACATTGAGTAAAAGCACCCTCTTATTTTTGCTGAAGGTCAAAGGTCATTTGGGGTCAACAGGAGTCAGATTGTGAAAACATTGTAAAATATGACATTTCTAGAAGGGAAACTTTGACAAATCTCATATTTGGTGTGTATGTGTAGCACATTGACTAGAAGGTCCCTATCATTTTTGGTTGAGGCCAAAGGACCTTTGGGGTCAACAGAGGTCAAACATCTTGAACAGATCTCATCTGTAATGTGTAGGTGCATCACATGGAGTAGAAGAACCCTACTGTTTTTGGTGGCAGTCAAATTCATTTGGGGTCAACAGGGGTCAAGTTGTGAAAACCTTGAAAACACAGTATCTCCAGAAGGGCAACTTGGACAGATAACTTATTTGGTATGTAAGTGAACCGCATTGAATTAAGGAACACTATAATTTAGTGGAGGTCAAAAGTTATTTGAAGTCAACAGGGGTCAAATTATGAAAACTATTAAGTACAATATCTCAAGAAGGGAAGCTTGGACAAATCTCATATTTGGTGCATAGCCTTACCTTATTTAGTGGAAGAATCCTTTCGGTTTTGGTGGAAGTCAAAGGTCATTTGTGGTCAACAGGGTTCATATTGTGAAAACCTTGTAAACACAATATCTCCAGAAGGAAAGGGTGGACAGATCTCATATGTGGTATGTAATTGAACCATATTGAGTTTTTTTGTTTGTATTGTTTTTGGTGTAGGTCAAAGGTCATCTTGCTTTCACAGGGGTCAGCTTGGGAAGATCTCATATGTAATCTGTTGGTGCATCACATTGAATTGAAGAACCTCGTTGATATCAGTGGAGGTCATTTGGGGTCAACAGGAGTCAAATTATTAACACCTTGTAAACATGATATCTCAAGGACAGAAGCCCAGACAGATCTCATATGTAATGTGTAGGTGTTGCATCACTGTAATATGCAGTTGTGCATGTTGAGACATGATACATATCAGGCAATATATATCAGATCAAATCTTCATAATGAAGTTATCAAAACCACAATGCCTTTGTGTATTCTGGTTATATGATCTTCTGCAAGAAGAGATAGTCCCCTATTTGTCAATGATATTATTTGTAAAGAAAATGATTGACATATATTAATGGTATGGAATGGATAGCAAAATTAACATCCACTCTGGTATTTGTAGAATTATGAAGACTGTTAGCTTTTACTTCTCAACTTAAAAATTCAAGCATTTCACCAATTAATTAGCTGGATCTACAAATTAGCTAGATCTACTGTATAGAACCAATGTTAACTTCATGATACTACTTCCATTTGTAAGCATGTGACAGACAATAATCTAGTTATTTTTTTTTTAAATAATTCTTTCAGTATGCCATGTAGTGGTAATTATTATCTCAATGCATCACATGTAGAGATATTATCATGCTAGCTGAACATTCTGGTATTCTTTTGAAATGGCATCAGGGTCTCAATCTATTGCCTATGTGTATCAAAGGTACCCAGCATACTTTTTTGTGTGTGTGCTAAAGATTTTCCTACTTCAGGGGTGAAGAATTATGTATAAAAAGTCCTCTTTGCAAATTAGTAACCAAAAACTGCTTAAAGCAGGAAATAAATCATCTCCCACTGGTTTGCACACTGTACTTGCATAAATTATAGATGTTTTGATCCTTTGTTTGTATGGGTGGGCCCTGGGCAGTTGTTTTTTTTTAACCACCTCCATTGATTTGCTGTAATTGAAGTGTGTAATAGTAAAAGACAGAGTAGTAGGCTAGTGAGGTTTTCAACTCAATTGTGTGGGGTATTTTTTACTCCAACATAAAGTACAAAAGAAGAATGTCATATGCCAGGTGTGCATTTAATGTAATTACTGCTAGTAACTTAAGACCCAACACTTCAAATGAAAAGCCACTGGACTATTGGATATGGATGTGTTTGACTGTTTCTGAGTTTCTCCTGCAGTTTAGGTTCACAATATGGAATCCGTAATAAACCCCATCCTTTTTTAGGGTTATTCAGCCAATTAGGCTCATTACCTGCAATGTAGTCTAAATTATACCCACTTGCTTACCCCTTTACTTCAGCTTTTTTATCCTTCATGATTTCTCTAATGTGTCATCGAACTGATGTGAAGCTCCATGCATAAAGCTCCCGTTTTATGTTTTTACCTCTTCTATTTTATCTTTCCCTTTATGTCAGCCACTGATCGGACTGTTGTTCACTAGATATAGCCCTTGGAAAAAGAGAGTTTATCATGTACAGTTGAATATCCACACACGAGTGTGAATATATATTAATACAACTTCTTGCAGGGTTGGAGAAATCGTGGTGTGTGAATAAAAATCTATGAGACAACTTGTGTATGCTATGTCAATGATCCAGTCCATCAGAGACTATCGTAAACATCTGCGGTTATCAAATGACCAAGTATGAGCCTTTTTGAAATGGGTCAAGTCTCTACCCAAACAATATGCATATGCTAGAGATTACTGGCAGGGCCCAGATGAAGTTTGTGATAAAGTAGTAGGCAGGTCTGTTTCAACCAAGGGGGTAGAAAGGGGTTGTCTCACCCCCACAAACTGTCAAACCAAAGTAAGGTAGAAAATCTGTAATACCAGTTGTATTTCTGATCATATCTCAGCCTAGTACATTTTATGACTTCAAACGATGCAAAATATTGCACTAGCTTCCGTTTAAGGTCATGTAATGGGTGGCAAATTTCTAAAAAAGGGGATGGGAGACACCTTCTTCCTTTACAACCCTCTCCCGGGCCAACCATCACTCATCTCATGTCTAACCCCCATCTACCAAAAAGTCTATTGCATGAATTTTTAGCTCATACCAGCATGCTGGTGATCGTGCAGCGTCACTCTATCTATCTATCTACCTATCTATCTATCTGTCTATCTATCTATCTATCTATCTATCTATCTATCTATCTATCTATCTATCTATCTATCTATCTGTCTGTCTGTCTGTCTGTCTGTCTGTCTGTCTGTCTGTCTGTCTGTCTGTCTGTCTGTCTGTCTGTCTGTCTGTCTGTCTGTCTGTCTGTCTGTCTGTCTGTCTGTCTTTCTGTCTTATCTGTCTGTCTTATCCGTCTTATCCGTCTTATCCGTCTTATCCGTCCATCCGTCCATCCATCCACCCACTCAACCACCCACCCACTCAACCACCCACACAAAGTTTCAGTCTTAGATCCCATGTGGACCCTATGGTTCATTTTAGGAAATTCTACAAAGTTATTCTTCTCCTACATATTCCCTTGTGCAATGTTGATGATGTGTCATAATGATACTCTGCTAGTGGTTATCTTAGAGTGTTCATGAATTTGTTGCCTATGGTTCCATGAGGACCGTATGGCCCATTTTATGGAATTCTGCAAATTGCCTCTCCTTCTACTGTTAAAGTGCCCCTTTAAACTGTCCTACACATCTCAAATATCCTTATCGTGCATGAATAATAATTGAGTAATTGGACATTGTCAGTTGGTATGCTAACTGAAACTCTGTATTGCTCTCGGTTATGTTGACCAGTATATGGGCTTAAAGGGGCACTTTGAGTTGTTTATGAACTTCAGTTAGTCTTCACGAACATATCACTTTTGTGTCAAGTTTCTAGTGACTGATCAATGTTCAACTAAGAGGGCCCCATTATGAGTCACTTGTAAATGACCACTAATGAGTGAGTAGCTAATGATTTAAATTGGTTTTAGAAAACTTGTGATCATTCACTTTTCCACATTAGTACCAATTCATATACCTACAGCTAGTACAAACCCTAAAGAAAACTTAGTGTCAATTGACAGTTTTCATAATTATTGGATGTGAATAGTAATGCTAATTATAAGCACTGCTCTTTGGTAGTACCCATCAAAATTTCACAACTTTAATTTATTGACAAAGATCAAACTTCTGCACTGTTGAGGCTCTAGTTTATGAAATTCTGAAAATTGTGCAGTCCTACAGATTCTCTTGTACAGTGTTGATGATTTGGTTTAATGATACTCAGTGGTCCCTATGATTTGACACAATAATACATAAATGGTACCTTCAGGATGTTGAGGTATGAGCTTTTGCACCATTGGTGCGCTAGTTTTACTTATCAAGGTGGCTATCATTTGCAAAAGTTATCAGTGCAAGAACTATTCTTTGTTTTGCAAACTCCCATGGCTGTGTAAACTATTAAAAAGGGAATTGCCATGGAGTAACAATTTGTGGAGTAAATTTTCTGGAGCTATAATTTCTCAGGGGAAAAAAATGACTGTAATACATGCAATATATTTCACTTGTAAGGTCCTGCCCTAGGTTATCTGTTGATTGGGAATTTCTCAAAAGTAAAAAATGTTTGTTATCATTAGAAAATAAAATCTGTTCAAATAACTTTTCTGGTAATAAGGATAGTATAAATATTCTAGATAAGGGCAATCCAAATTATTGCCATTTTCCATAGAATTGTGTTTTTCTTGTTAATAGAGAAAGTGCGGACATAAGATCCCTATTTCAAGGCTGTGTATATTTAGCGCAAGACACCTGGGAAGTGCTGTTTCTGGCCATCTGAGAGATTTGCAAAGCCAAAATTTTCTGGTACCCTCCATGCCAACGGATGGTGGTTTTCCACAATAGATAGTTCAACCTGCAAGGTGTGAGCAAAGGGTCTATGCCCTCTTGCCACACCCCCACCCACTGCTGAAAACTCTTGACATATGCTTGATATTCATATCAGTGACTTGTAGGCAACTTATATGTGCCCCTAATCATTAGGTTCTGTCAGTAATTTCCTCAGTAAATTGATAGAGATCCCTGCTAATTTCTGTTTACCAGTCATGTTCACCAGCTGCCTTGCATCAAAAGTTATTATCTCATCGCCTTGGGTGGTTTAGATGAAAATGTGTCCGTGCCAATGAGCACGTGTGCGAGTGTGTGTGTGCATCCACACCTGTCCAAATTATGGTTTTTCCAGAATACTTAATGTATAGTAGTTTTATGATAAACTAAGTCATATTTGTTGATATTTTAGGAAAAAAGTCAATTTTCCTTTTGTTTTGCTTGTTTTGCCCAATTTTGCTCCAAAATTGAGATTTCCAGCATATCTTGAGTACTACTTTAGCAATAGCCCTCAACCTTTGGAAGGATTTACCTGATAACGCAATGTCCAAGATAGTAATGACAATATGAAGATAAACAATGAGAAAAAATGCTAACTTTTCACCAAAATTTGGATGTTTCTCATATCTTGAGAACTATGAGACCAACGAAGTTACAAATTTGTAAGAACTTACCAAAGTACGTGTTATTCAAGTTAATATCACTGCAATGGTAAGTTTAGTGGAAGTTGCTGATAATTGAGAAAAAAGCTAATTTTGCCCCCAAATTTTGATTTTAAGCAAATCTGCAAAATGCTTCTCCTTCTACAGATTCTCTTTTACAATAAAGATGGCCTGTTACAATGATATTCCATTAGTGGTGCCTTCGGTTTGTTCAGGAATTTAGGGTCCAAGGCCCGATGTGCGCCCTTTGGCCCATTTTATGAAATTCTGCAAAGTGTCTCTCCTTCTACAGATTCTTTTGTACCATGTTGATGGTTTGATATAATGATACTCCAATACTGGTACCTTCAGGGTGATTAGAAATGTTGGGTCCCAGGTCCCATGTGGACCATTTGACCCTTTATGAAATTCTGGAAAGTGCTTCTTCTCCTACATGCTTTCATGGATTTGTATGAAACTTAAACTTAATGGCTTTGGGTGGTGGACCATTTGGGATGTTCAGGAATTTTGGGTCCAAGGTCCCATGTAGGCCCTTTGGCCCATTTCATGAAATTCTGCAAAATGCTTCACCACCTACAGGTCCTCTTGTACAATGTTGATGGTTTGTCATGATGATACTCTATCAGTGGTACCTTCAGGGTGTTCAGAAATTTTTGATCCAAGATCCATGTGTGCCCTTTTGCCCATTCTATGAAATTCTGCAAAATGCTTCTCCAGCAGCTCTTGTACAATGGCGATGGTTTGCCATAGTGATACTCCATTGATGATGCCCTTCAGGGTGTTCAGGAATATTGTGTCCCTGGTACCCTGTGGGCCCTCTGGCTCATTTTGTGAAAGTCTGTAAAATGCTTCTCCTCCTACAGATAGTCCTGTAGAGTGCTGATGGTTTGTCATAATGATACTTCATCAGTGGTGCCTTCAGGGTGTTTAGGAATTTTGGGTCCATGATCCCATGTGGACCCTTTGGCTCATTTTGTGAAATTCTGCAAAATGCTTCTCCTTCTACAGATTCTCTTGTACAATGGAAATGGTTCTTCAATTGATACCATTAGTGATGTCCTCAGGGTGTTCAGGAATTTTGGGTTCAAACTCCATGTGGCCACAATGATACTCTAAGAGCGGTGCCTTCTTGGTGTTTAGGAATTTTTGGTGCAATGTCCCATGTGGGCCCTGTGGCCCATTTATGAAATTCTGCAAATATGCTTCTCCTTCAACAGATTCTCTTTTGCAATGTTGATGGTTTGTCATAACAGTACTCTGTCAGTGGTACCTTCACGGTATTCAGTGATTTTGGGTGTTTTAAGATTTCACATAACCTACAGACACTTGGTTGAAGGTATGAGCTTCTGCACCATTGGTGCTCTGGTATTATTATTATTATCATCATCATTTTGCAAGGCTATTTTCTTTTTATTTACAGATGTCTTCGACAGTTAGGCCTACACTCTGCTCTGTGTTATTGTGTATACTGCTGTAATACTGGCTTGCATGGGTGTGCTTGCATGTTGTCATGATAAGCAATATGACATCAAATGTCAAAAGGTCATTCTAAAGCTCTGCTAAAGCTTTTAGTAGCAGTACACAAGCAATACAACCTTTTTAATGGAGAGTTAACTAATGTTAAATTTAATCAATTGATCAATTTGTGCCATCAATTTATGCCATCAACTTGGTATGAGGAATGGAAAAAAATGGTAAAAAAAATGATCATCTTTGCTGACATTTAATAGAGTTGCAATTAGTCACAGTACAACTTTGGCCAAGAAGTTTGGTAGTTCGAGTGGTAATTTCGTTTAGACAACGCAGTGTCACTATGTACTGTGTCATAACTTAGTGGTATGATTAAGGTTAGGATTAGTAGGGTTAGGGTTAACAAATTGCTAGTGTTATGATCTAGGAACTTATAATAATGAAATGTGGGGTTTGTTCGGAGGCACGTGACTTTTTTTGCGACTTCAGGAGATTCTCTCTCTGTTTGTTCCCAGAGGATGCATTGTGGTGTTTAGATTTTTGGTTTTGATGATAATCGTAACCTTTGTAATCATGCATATGTGTGTGTGTATGTGTGTATGTATGTGTGTGTGAGTGCGTGTGCAGGTGTGTGTGTGTGTATGTCCGTGACGCCCTACCTTGTAAACATTTGGGGTCAACAGGGGTCAAAATGTGAAAACCTTGTAAACACGATATCTTAAGAAGGGAAGCTTGGACATATCTCATATTTGGTATGTAGGTGTACCATATTGAGAAGAAAAACCCTATTGTTTTTGGTGGAGGTCAAAGGTCATTTGGGGTCAACAGGGGTCAAAATGTGAAAACCTTGTAAACACGATATCTCAAGAAGGGAAGCTTGGACAGATCTCATACTTGGTATGTAGGTGTACCATATTGAGAAGGAGAATCCTATTGTTTTTGGTGGAGGTCAAAGGTCATTTAGGGTTAAAAGGGGTCAAATTGTGAAAACCTTGTAAACACGATATCTCAAGAAAGGAAGCTTGTAGAGATCTCATGTTTTGTATGTAGTTGTACCATGTAGAGTAGAGGAACCCTATCATTTTTTGTGAAGGTCAAAGGTCATTTGAGGTCAACAGGGGTCAAATTGTGAAAATGTGACAAATGTGACACATACTAATGCTATTGTATCTGATTCAGAAAAAAATTTCTCTTAAATAGATCATCAAAACCACAATGCATTTCTGCATTCTGGTTAGGGGTTATCATTACAGAGCAGGTAACTAGTCTAACACAAAAATTGATTACTTTGAGTGAAGGTTCAAATCTAAGTTGGGCTACATGATAAACACTGTAGAATTAGAGTAGGCCAGTCTCTTGGCCTACACCTACCTAACATTTTGAAAGGGGGAAGATAATAGATGCTACCACAGGCATCTTAAACTTTGTGCTTGGCTTCAATTACAAGAGCATACCAGCAATAAACCTAACAAGGAACATGTCGAACCACCTTTTGAACAAGAGATACCCACTTTATGAAATTTTCTTTAGATATATATTTAGAAGCCATATAAACTATAGTATGTGCCCAGTTGTATATTATTTCTGACAGTATCAATCAGGTTTGGAACAGTATTTGACCTTCAACTAATTATTTATTGTATACATTAGACTGTGCTTAGAACATTAATTATGTTGAGTATCATTTGTACAACTATTCATAATTGCTGTTTGAAGAAAAGCAATATTGGAGCCAGAATCACAAATGTAATGTGAGCATTGATTGTAACCATCCAATGAATTTTTTCATTTTTTGTAAGTGCTCGTTGTCCTAACTCTGAAAATACATGAACCTTTGGTCTCATGTAAATACCACAGCCCATTTCGTTCATGCCCTTCTTTAAGCTTTATTTCGAGCCTGGCACACGGTCTACTGATTGCATTCTGTACATTATTATTGTATAGCTAAATATTTTCCTACAGTAGGAAGTATGTGAATGCTACAGCATGAATTTATGAGAATATGTACTGTATGATGTTGTTTATTGTAATATTTTCTCTTCCTAGGATTTATGTGATGACATTAATCAAAGATGGCAAATAAGACAACAGAGAAAGAGAGACCGAGACAAGGTGAATGAAAATGATGTTACCACCACTCAGGATTCATTGAAACCTGCTCAATCACCTTGCAGCAAAAGGAATCAGGTTGCTCCTGCCAGTGGTACAAAGGAAGTTGATTCAAAATCTCAGGTAACTTAGAAACCATCAACTCTGATGAAACATGTTTTGTTCATCAGTAATTGCTATCAAGCACTATCACTGAGAAAAATGTCATGATGACGTACATTTAGGTAGAGTAGCAATTGTGACAATTTGTTGATTGGTTCATGGCTGCCTTTGGCCAGTACACTAGAAAATAAGGAAGAGGAAGAATGCAGGTGCACTGAAAGAAAGTGATAGAAGGAAATGTAAAGAAAGAGAGGTTGTGGAGGATGAAAAGAGGGAGGTACAAAATGGATCCAAAGGCAGTGTGCCCTAGAGTTAATTGTGCTCTGTGGTCTCATAGTTCCCTGTAGTTATCAGTGTAAGATGTAGTTGAGTCCTGCCAGACTGAGGCCGGCCTTGAACAGAAGCATGTCAGACTATTTGTGTGAAGGCCTTGCATCAGGCTTTGAGACTGCTCGAGTGGAGGGTGAGGCAGGCCTTGTCTACAATCCTGATTATAGTGCCCTGAGCAATGTTTAGAATGATCATAAAAACCATGAGATTTCAAAACAACATTTCTGCTAATTGCCAAGTGAAAGTTGGCTGAGATTTGGAATGGGAGATAACCTTATTATTAGATTCTTTGGGCATCTAAATGTCACTGCTTTCTCCTCATTGACCCCTGTTGATTGAAGCAGCATAGGACAAATAACTGAATACTGCAGTAATATAACAACATTGTGCCTCCTCCTTCCTCATTTGAGGTAATGATAATTTTACAGAAAAAATGAAATGCACTCACAGAAGAACACTGTAGAGTCATTAATGATGGTGACTTGTGAAAAGAATTTCTCCCTGAAAGGACTGTCAACCTGACAGCAGTCACAGACCAAAAGCAGAGAAAACTGGAAATGGGAGGGGTCCATCATAGCAACCATCTGGCTATGAGTTTACAGATGTTCTGTGAGACAGTTGCTTAGTGTCCTGTGAGACATGGTGGGGGATGGTGCACTTATTGCACTGTCCATAATGTGATGAACAGTACCTATGCACGTTTCTCATTTTTGCTAGTCACTTCTTTCGTTCAGTGTTTCTTGATTCACATTTAGTGGTTTGCTCTCCAATTGAGCTTATTTTATTGAGCAAATAAAGTAGACAGGAAGGAGTCTTCTTGGTAAATTCAGGTCAGGATATGACTCAAGAAGGCAAGCTTTTATTTGGCAGTTATATATTTTTTTGGTTTGCAAACGAGGACTTGAGTGAGTCAAACTGCCAACAGTGTACTGTACATGCAAGCACGATAATCATTGCTTCCGTGTATCGCATTTCTGTATGTGGTCACTGTCCCTCCAAAGAGACTATTGACACTCTGCATACGTATAGTACACATCTCTACTATACAATGCTACAAAGCCATAGTCTACAATTGCACTGTTCATCAGGGAACTGCTGGAACGTTCCAAAATAATCTGACTCAGCAGTAATCATGGACACGAGGTGGTTGTGATTACTGTAACCACATCTTCTAGTTACTACAGGACTGTGGACATCCTCAAGAGTTGTTCAACCTTAGGGGGAGTTTGAATATGCATGCAAGAACTAGATCACTTGTAATCTTGCCACATTGAGATGTCAAAGATATGTGATTGCATCCTAGAGATGTTAATTTAACAGAACTGCTGAACATTCAGAGCCACTATGTAGGCTAGCGCTGGTATAGCATTTGTTCGCTTCAAAGGTTTTGTAGTTGTGAACAATATTAACTTACATAGGGAAGTTAAACAAACTTGACAATTCCTTGCTCATAGCACTTGCAAGTAAGTATTGTAAGTTTCAGTGAAATCATAAGGTTTGTAATCAAGATGGATTGTGTGTGTTTATGTGACACAATGCTCATAAACAATATTTCAATGCAGCTTTCTTTTGTACTTGGTATGTGTACTGTATGTATGGGTGCGTGGATGTGTGTGAGTGTACTGCATGTATGTTTATGACACATGCTATATAAAGAGAAGCCTGGATATCTCATATTTGGTAAATAGGTAATATGTATTGTTTTTGGTAGAGGTCAAAGGTCTTCTGGGTCACATAGTGAAAACCTTGTAAACAAGGTATATCAAGACAGAAGTTTTGTAGGTCCACCATATTGAGATGGTGTGCCCTATGTCTTTGGTGGAGATCAAAGGTCATGCATGGAACTGGAGCAAAACTTTGAAAACCTTGTAACGTGATACTATATCTCAAGTTATAAAGTTTGGACCAAGTTTACACTTGATGTATGGTGTATGGTAGTGGTGCCTTAGGTTTGTTCAAAATTTTGGGGTCCAAGGTCCAAATGGCCCATTTTAAGGAATCATGCAAAATGCCTTTAGGACTACAGATTGTATGCTACTACATGGTAAACTGTGTCACATTACTACTATGGTAGAGGTTCCTTCAGGTTGTTTAGGATTATTGGTCCCATATGGCCATTTTTTGAAATGATGCAAAAGTGTAGTTCTTTTCTGTTTTCTATGTTTAAGATTATTGGTTCCATATGGGACCATTTAGTCCCCTTTATGAAATCATACTTTCCTGCATATTTTGCTTTATAATGTGAAATGTACGTTTGTCAAATTAGCATTTTGGAGATGGAACACAGGGTGTTCAAGATTTGGGGGTCTAAGGTCCAAATGGGCCATATGAACCATTTTATGAAATCAGTGCCAAATGCCCCTCTCGTACACATTGTATGGTGTTTAGTTGGAATTGTGTCACATCACTGCTATAGCAGAGGGTCCTTCAGATCGCTCCGTTTTATTTTTCCCAAAAGAGCTATATGAACCATTTAATAAAATCATGCAAAATGCTTTTTTCTGCATATTTTGCTTTACAATGTGAAAGATTTGTCATCATTGTGGTAGTGGAACCTGGAGTGTTGATGTTTTTTTTTTTCCAAGGTCCAAATGGGCCATTTTATGAAACCATGCAAAATGCCTCTTCTGCTACATGTTGTATGATGGTAAGTTGGAATTGTGTCACATTATGACTATGGCAGAGCTTCCTTCAAGCTGTTCAGGTTTATTGGTCGAATATAGACCATATTGACCATTTAATGAAATCATGCAAAATGTTTCTGTTGTGTTTTGCTTAACAATGGGAAATGTTTGTCATATTAGCATTTTGGTAGTGAAACATGGGTTGTTCAGGATTTGGGTATCCAAGGTCTAAATGGGCCATTTTATGAAATCAAGCAAAATGCTTCTTCAGATTATATGGTATTAAGTTGAAATTGTGTCACATTACTGCTATAGTAGTGTTCTTTCAGGTTGTTCAGGATTATTGGTCCCATATTGGGCCATGTGGACCATTTGATGAAATTATGCTTCTACATATTTTCTTTACAGTGTAGATGGTCTGTCAAATTAGCATTGTGATTTTGGAACCCATTGCAGTGTTCATCATTTGTGGGTCCAACTCCAGAATGGGCCATGTGGACCATAAATTACATTGTGTAAACTGATACTTTATCTACAGATTAAATGTTACGATAAAGAGGGTTTTTCAGGCTAGAACTATCCTAGTCGAGTGTGTTGGTGTTCTTAAGGACAAAATTGGGCCCAAACTTTTTGGGGATGTGGTAAATTTTGGATTAACCTTGGTTAAGACTAAATGAGTACAGTTAAAGTAATCTTCATGTAAGGTACCATAGTGCCCTTCTAGTGCTACAA
Source organism: Stichopus chloronotus (assembly GCA_021234535.1). Classification (NCBI taxonomy): domain Eukaryota; kingdom Metazoa; phylum Echinodermata; class Holothuroidea; order Aspidochirotida; family Stichopodidae; genus Stichopus; species Stichopus chloronotus. The sequence continues at coordinate 63,607 of CM037835.1, forward strand.
AAGAGGAAGGTCTGTCACAGAAGCTCTAGGGTGACTGGGATATTCAGGATATGAGGGTTCACGGTCAGAAATGGGTCATATGGGCCATTATTAGAATTGTGCAAAATGCTCCTTTTTAGTCATAATTAACATTACATCTGAGTGAGGAACCACAGTGTCCGACTCTTGTTTGGTATAAAGGTGACCCACATTAAGTGCAAGGACCCTGTTCTTGTTGATGAAAGTCAAAGGTCAATTGAGGTTAAATAACTCGTAAAAATATTGTAAACACGATATTTCGTGAAGGAGAATTTGGAGAGATTTCTTATTTGATGGGTAAGTGTACTTTATCAAGTACAAGTAGTCTCTTGTTTTAGATTGAGGTCAATGGTCATTTGGGGTCAAGTGGGGTCAAATAGTGGAAACATTGTAAACATACTATCTCAAGAATGGATGCTTGAACGGAACTCATATGTGGTATGTAGGGTACCTTTTGAGTACCTAAAGGCAATCGCAAATGGCAGTGGTCAAAGGTCAACATTGGTCAACAGGGGTCAAATATAGCGAAAACTTTGTAAACTTGTTACCACAAGGGAGGGAGGGAAGCTTGTCCTGACATCAGATTTGTTATTTAGGAGATAGTGGCAAGTGTAATTTTCATTATAAATGCATAGATTATATTTCTTGGCTCAGGCAATTTGGCTCAAACAAGAGCAAATCTATTTGACAACATATGCACGTGGAATTCCATAGACAAGAACCTTGGACATGTAATATATGTAGGTGTGCATGTTAAGTTATGATAGACCTACCTATCAGTCACTATCTTCAGGTGAAAGATGTTGTTGTGTATATAGTTGTTGCAACATTGCAATTTTGACACAATAAATTACTGAATCATTTTCATGACCAAGTACGTTGCACATCCTCATTAATGAGCAAATGTCAGATTCAAGATACTCGTAACTGAATCATCGAAACCGCAATTCCTTTTGGCTTTCTGGTTCTAAAAGATAGTCATATATGTGAATGGTAACCCAGGTAATTGTCACATGTTTACGATTTGCTTTGAATGATTTTCGTATCTGTCAGCAACCTATAATTCTGAAGTACCTAACTACTTTTCCATATAACTGTCAGAGCTGTGAGTGATATTTATTTTTAAGCAACCTTCACAGTTTGAAATGATTCTAATTTCATTACAGTTGTATGTACTACAATTCATTTCTTCTGCAGATTGATCCAGCTTTATTCACTGCTGAAACAGAAACATAAGATCTCAACTCGTATGAAGCTGAATGCATGCGAACTGCCCTCTCATATAACCAGTAAAACTATATCTTTTATTTTCTGGTAATCTTTTTTATATGTGTACCTGCAGTGTGAAGGACAATTGTAAACTTTACTAACTTTAGTAGTTTATCTTCTAGTAGCTCTATACAGACTTTGCTAGTTGTTCTTTCAACTGTTATAATTACAGTATTCAATGAGATATCATTCTAGTAGCTGCTGTAGATATTAAGTAGTTTCTCCTATTTTGCAAGCTATGCAACTCTATATATACCAACTATACAAATTTATAATAACATAATTTTTCAGTGTCATTTTGTATGTTGCCTGATAGGAAGATTGTTAGATTGTTGATTTATGGTCTTCCAGCTGCATCTTTTGCTTTGTTTTGCTGTACAAATTGTGACAATTGTCAGTTTCATAAAACTCTTAGCTTTGTTATTTAATCATCCACATCTTCACCATGTAGATGATTTAGTTTGTAAGAGGAGAAGCATCAATACCATTTAAAGTGTAAGATATTGGTACACAGAATACAAAATTCAAAGAAAATATACAAGGATAATAGAAGTGGACTTGAATTACTTAGTATCATGTTGAATTTGTACAAAGATTGCGTGATTTGTGTTTGTGTACTGCTGTCTAGCTACAAGGCCAGGGTCCCTTTTCCATATGGGGAAGGTGTAATGGTGTTTTTAGATCCACAGCTACAGTATGTAGGGCTAAGGCCAGTGTCCTTCTTTCATATAGGGAAGGTGCAATGGTGGTTTGAGACCCACTGCTGTGTAGGACCATACATAGCATTTTTTCCATATTGTCATTGTGAAGCTAGATGTTGCCTTACAGGATCACATAATGTCATTTTTGGTTTGGAAGTCATTACCTTTGTAATCACATGGATGTGTTTGTATATGTATGTGTGGGTTTGTGCATGTATGTGTGTGTGTAACAGCAATCACATTGTCACTCTAGTTTTTGAAGGGAAGCGACGAGATTGGTGAAAGTTTGTGGGTAGGCCATATAAAGATCTTGGCTGGAATTGTTTTTGTGTGGGTCAAAGGTCATATGAGTTCATGAGCAGCCTGTACATAGACAAGGTATGTTTTTCAAGGAGAAGTAGCCCTGCACTTTACAGGTGGTGTTAAGGTGCAGTACATAAAGACCTTTGTTGGGTTTGGTTTTGTGTAAGTTGAAGGTTATTTAGGTCACTAGGAGGTGCAAAATGTTAGCACTCAGATGGCACTTTTTTTTTCTCTTCTTGTTGGTAAACAAGTATATGGTGTTTATACCGGCATTCACAGACCATCGATACTTTGAAATCTTTTATAAAATTTAGTTAGTATTTTTAGTCTTATAAATTTGAATTCTCTGATTTTAAATGCTGTGCACAACAAAAAGCAATACTTACCTTTATAGTCCTCTTGTTATGAATCTATTGCTATTTACTGAGCTGTTTTGATAGTTATAAGCACATAATTCCCCCAAAACAAGCAATTGGTGTTTGATTTTGCTTCACTATAAGATACAATTTCTGGCATACAGAGAGAATTCTTTTAGCCTGAAAAGTGACCATTGACCTCTGAGGTCACTGAGACAGGTATTATCAATTCCAGAGGGATCTTCCTATGAGAGATTTTTTACTCCAAGATACCATCAGATAGTAGTTATATTTTGGATATATCCAGAAAGGGAAAGGCAGGCTGTAGTGAACTGACTTCAAACTTTCAAAGATACATCTTGTAACTGTAATATCAATATATACCATTTGTTGGCTGCAGAATTCTTGTCAATCCATTTTGAAAACCTGAAAGGACATTGGAGGAAAACCTGTGTAAATAATGTGAAATTTCAAACTTTTACACTAGAACTAGTAACAGGATAATATACAGTAATTAAACCTGTCTTACTGCTTTCATTACTTTCAAGTAGTTGTGATGATTCAGTTTTTGCCACATCACCTGGTATGCTGCATACAGAAAAGAGCAGTGCTTGAATTGAGATGGGGTGTCACACTAAATTTCTCTGGGGCACAGTATCTTAGGAGGGCATTTGGACATTCAAGTATAACAATGCACGGAATCACTAAGCCTTTTGGCTTTCTAGTCAGGGTTAAGGTTCACGGAGCAAACACAAGACAAAGTTCAATGCAGTCCTTACTCCATTTGTAATGTCAACTTGTACGTGTACATGTGTGTTTGTGAGGCCTACCTTGTAAACACATTATCTCAAGAAGTGAGCTTTGACAGATCTGAAATTTAGTACATGGGTGTGCCACATAAAGTGCAAGAAACCTATTGTTTTTGGTGGAGGTCAAGGTCATTTTGAGTTAACAGGGGTCAAATTGTGAAAAATTTGTGAACAAAATATCTCACGAGTACGGAGCTTGGATCAATCTAATAACGAGTACGGAGCTGTACCACGGTAGGTACAAGATCTGTATTAATTTTGGTGAAAGTCAAAGTTCATTTGAGGTTAACATGGGTCAGATTGTGCAACATAGCATTGTAAACATGTCAAGAGGGAAAGCTTGGACATATCTCATAGTAGTGTCTAGGTATATCTTATGGAACACAATAAACCTATTGTTTTTAGTTTTTTAGTGGAGCTCAAGGTCATTTGTGGTCAACACTGGTCAAAATGTGAAAACCTTGAAAGTACAAATGTCTTTAGAAGGGGAGACTGGACAAATCTCTTACTTGGAACGTAGGTGTACCACATTGAATGTAAGATACCTCTTGATCTTAGTGGAGGTCATTTGAAGTCAACAGGGATCAAACCATAAAACTTTGTAAACATGATATCTCAAGAAGGGAATTAAGCTTGGACAAATCTCACATTTGGTATGTAGGTGCACCATGTTAAGTACAAACAAAATTCAAAGGTCACTTGAGATCAACATGGGTCAAATTGTGATAAAATTGTAAATGCAATATCTCAAGAAGGAAAGCAGATCTCTTATTTAGTATGTAGTTATGTCTCATTGATTGTCCAAGAATTCCATTGTCTTTGATGAAGGACAATGGGCATTTGAGGTTAACAGAGTTACATTATGAAATTCTGTTACACATCATATCTCAAGAGGGGAAGCTTATGGATGTCATATTCATTGTATAGGTGTATCTCATAGAGTGAAAGAAGCCAATGGTTTTGAGTGGAGGTCAAAGATCATTCAAGGTCAACAGGTGTCAAATTTCAAAAACCTCGTAGACATGATCTCAAGACTGAAAACTTTTACATATCTCATATTTCATAAAGCATAGATAGCTTGTGACATATCCAAAGCTATTGTCAAATTGCCTTACAAAGCGATGAAAGAAGAGTCAGAACATTGGTTGAATGTTTCTACATTTATTTTTGACAGAAACTATCAATAATTGGTGTACATATGAGAGAAAGTATTACTAATTCATGTATATGCTGACAACAAACTATTTCTACACTTCTGTATACACTTCTGTGTTCATGACTGACTGTGTCTTACACAGTTCATCCGCAGTGAGTGAGGGAGATCTATTCTCAGTCACCAAGTGACAAGGACTAGAAAAATTCAGCCATTTTATAGAATTTTAGACTAATTCAAAATTTAAAAAACATTGCCCATTTTGCCTTTGCTAATAGTGAAAGAATAGTTAAACAATTGGTGATTTTTTACATAAGCTGATAAGTTTGGCCAACCAGTGTGCCCCCCCCCCCCCCCCCAGAAAGGTATCATTATCAATTGCACAACACTGGCAAACAAAGAATATCATTAGCAATTTGGCAGGTTTACTTTTCTGGACTAAATGTCTGGTTTCCAGGAGTTTGTCACTCCAGCAGGAATTACCTGAGACATTGAGCATGAGTATTAAGCAGGAGAGGGTATGTAAGTGCACATCCAAATAAAATAGCCATCAACTTTGGTCTTTGCAGAGAATCAAATACAGTATAATAAAGAGAGCAGATTGGATAAATTTATGAAAAAATGAGGGTGTTTCCTTCCCAGAAATACCTTGTAAACTTGTTCACTTTAATTTCAGATTCAGAAAATAATCCTTGTAGTCTGGTCATCAAAACCAGTCCTGCATTTGTGCACTCTGATTATATGATCATGTGAATGATCAGTTTGTGAATCTTTTCCTTTTACAAAGCATGACATGATATGTGTGTATGACATTTCATAGTGCTCAAGCTTCTGTAGTTATCTAGGTATCCTATGAACCAAGTGCAATAGTTGTAGCATTATTTCATGTTGTAACCTTCATAAATATTTGTCAGCTGACTGTTTAATAGAAATCATACTTCATGTTTTACACAACACTAAAGTTCAGAATGAAATAAAATACAACCTTTGTTACCCTGCTTGTAACATTCTGTAATCATTAATAGTCTTTTTTTTTCTTTTGTGGGTTCTAAAGTTTGCAGCATGAGAAGCATTTACAACTGCAGAATACACTGCCCCTAAACCCTCACCACTGAGACCTGGAGGCACTTGTGGTCAGCTAGCTGGCAACAGAACAGCCTGCGTAACACGTCTCTGGATGCTACTCCGTATAGCAATAAGCTGAACAAAAACTCATCCAATACACAGCATGCATTGTCTGTTCTTCTCAAATTTTCTACATGAATACCTCATAACATCAAAGGCAGTGTGGGGTATAGTCAGAGGTCAAACTTGTTCCCTGATCTTTGCCTTTCAGAGTTTTGGCATTCACTCTTCACACAATGCAGAAACAAGGAATCAGTAAATGCTTCATTGAGCAGAAACCTCCTCAAATAATGACTGTTAGATGTTCAGGTTGCAGTGTGCCTCATTCTCCTTGAGGTGGTAATATGTAATCAAGCAGAGGATGAACATCTAGCAGACTTAAGCAGCAACAGTTTCATCTTGAGTAGTAACATACAGAGTAAAGTCAATTGTTTTCATCCCTGTGACTCCACTCAAGATTGCAATTTTAGAGGATTTTGGAATACTTTCTGAACACTACTGTGGACAAGATGATGTGCCTTGATAAACAACCACAGGGACTGTGATCGTGACACCACTCCAGATTTCAGTCCCAGTGGATGCAAAACACTTTCTGAAAACTAAATGTATAAGTTGTATCTTGTTAAACCACCACCAGGGACTGCCACTACGAATCTACTCCTAACTGAAGGCTCAGAGGACTTTGATTACTTTCTAAGTTGAGCAATGATGAATATCATGGGTTAAAAGAAAGATACCCTAGTGAGTAAAGTGAGTATCCTAAATTTGAGGTTAGGGATACAAAACAATAGCTTAGTGAGATTTAAGACAGTCAGAGAGAGGACTATAGTCATGAACATAGATATTTGCCACATAGATATTGGTCTGTCCGTGAGAAGAGGCTGTAGTTCACCACATACTTCTGAGAGGTACCCCACTCCCATTTGATGTTCAAATTTGGGATATCTTTTGGTTGGGACAACATTGATGTAGGCGATTGTGAAAGACGAACAAATCTATTTCAAAATTGCTATATTTGGCAACAAGTGTCCCATCTTTTTGTCCAGGCTTGTAGAGTTTTGTCAAAGATTGAAGCTATGAATTCTGGCACAGAACCCAGTCCCCAAGGTCGTAACTTTGATACATATGGAGCTATGAAAGTTACTCATATAGGCTCTGTAGCTCTCATGATCGTAGATATGATTCACAAGGAGCTTGTAAAGGATACCCACCTAGATCCTGTAGCCCACAGAGTCGTGGTTATGATCGCTTTGTGAATCAGAAAGGTCAGTCATACCAACAGGTTTTGTTTCCCTTTCGATAGACGCGATCAAAACTCTGCTGTAGCTAGGTTGTCAAGTCCCATACACTATTCAGATAGATTCATGAATAGCCATACATGATCAAGTTAACAGGTCCAGTTTGATGTACTGTAAATTCTAATTAGGGAAAGTAATGACAGTTGCTGATGGTGACCGACCACCAACTTCATTTCATGATAGGCCAAATTCTGCACCGACTCCGCTGCTGCAATTGATGGTTTCAAGTCATTAACTTTAGTAAAACTCTGGCTCGAAGAAGAGAAAAAAAAAATGAGGAAAAAAATGAGGTAGGGATCTCCGTAAGTAAATTAATATATTGAAAAAAAACAGCTTTTCAGTAACTGGAATATTGAAAAAACGGCAAGTACTTTCTAAGTGGAGAAACATGCACAAAATACTACTTACTGTATTGTACAAAATGACGGTACTCACATCAAACGAATGGATTATGAAGTAACCAGTTGCGTAGCCAGGATTATTTAACAAGGGGGGGGGGGGGCAAACATGCCGAAAGACTATCAAAGCAGAGTGCCACCATCGGTTGGCGAGGACTTACAGAAAATTTTGAAATATCGCAACTCCTCAGATAGCTGGAAAAGGCATTTCCCAGGCTTGTAAGTAGAGTTTAACCAGTCGTTAATTTGAGCTATCGTTTGAAATAAAATGTTTACTTCGATAAATAATGAGCAAATGGCAGAAAGATCAGAAAGTTTCCAAATAAACTGCAGAGACGTAACAAGTTTCTCGGTGTGGGGTTGGGACAAAGTCGACAAATCATCTCCATTCTTGACCGCCTTCTTAGTTGCCTACGTAGCAGACTGTAGGGTATATTCCTTATTCAGTCACGGTGGTTTGTGAGGCTTTAAAGGGGGACTGAAAAAGCCGAGTCCACTCTGCGGGGTACCTTCCTAGTGGCTCTGGTATAAGGTGAGGAGGGTTTGTATGTGGGTAAATTTGTTAAATTTAGGCCGATTAGTGGGGATGATGATCAACTGCTGATAAAAAATTTATCCAAGGGAACATTTTCTACATGCCCAGCTGGATCAAACTGAGAAACATGAAACAATCTCAATCATGACTGTAACTTGAGAAAAAGTATAAACGTCTTTACAATAGATGTTAATCAACAAAATGTACACTGTCCAACTATAATATAAGTCTTAGCTGGATAACTATGGGCTTATTTTAAAATCCAAAGTGGAGACGTCTATGAGGTTTTTTTTTTAAAGTTTCAGAACCTTGTCAGTATCCATGGTGTTTACCGACTCCCGTTCAACAGAAAGAGGCATGAGGGATATGAACTGTGTTTGTGTCATAGTGGAGCGGAGTTTAGATTTAATAATCCCCATCTTTGAAAATACTCTTGTTGTAATGTAAGGAAGACACGGTAGGCCAGAGGCCTATCCACAGTAGAGAGGACAACGAACTCACGTACGTCTGTACGTTATAACTGTATAATTACTTCTCCTCAATTACATATGTAAGTTACCGATACAGAGTGATGTATTATGGGTAGACTGGAATGTGGATTTATTCTTAGATCATGGATATTCATAAGGATCGGATATGACATCTCCCCTTTTGTTTTATTTCTAAACCTTCCTGTAGACATCGTGAACCAACGGGAGCAGAAAAGTAATGAAACTTTCAGTATTTAGAATTAATGTTATAAGTGATACTGATTATACAGGATGAAAAGAAGGTAAACTTGAAACTGAACTTTTAAACTAGCGTCTTTAGTCTTAATTAGTCTCTTGTCTTTTTGTATGACAACATCTCTCTCTCTCCCCTCACTGAAAGTCCATCTAAACTACTCTAACACGTAATCCTGTCTGAGCCAATATGGTAGCGTCCTAGTTCTAACAGGACGTCTTTCCTGGTTGGATGGTGGTTCAGGTGGTTGATGTTGAACTGGCTCAGCAAAACCAACACTAAAATCTGTGGGTACTGGCTTGGGTGGTCCACATGATTGTGTGGGAATTAGCCTGTTAACGTGCCATTTTCTACCATCACTTGTCACATAAGTAAAGTCAGATATCTTTTGTACTATCTGGATAGGATCAGCGTACTTACTGTCCCCCTTGGAACGTGCTGTTTTCTGTATTCTGACATAATCCCCAACTTGAAATTCAACCAATTTGACATGGTTTCTATTGTTATAATACTCCTTGTAAGATGCTTGCTTTGTGGAAACTCGATCTTTAACCGTGTCTAAATCTGTCGGTGAATTAACAGTTGTTGTCGGCGGTGAGGGTAATTTGTCAATCCCGACGATATTGAGTTTCGTTCTCATTTCATGACCATGCAATAGCAGTGAAGGTGAACAACCTGTCGTTGCATGTGGAGTAGCACGATATGCGACTAAGAACTCCAATGTAGCCATTTTCCATGCTTTACCTGTATTAAGCCAAGTCTGAACTGAATTCTTTAACACTCCATTAAACCTTTCCACTGCCCCATTACTCTGAGGATGATATAAAGAACATTTGTAATGATGAATACCTCTTGAACTTAGGAATAATTCAAATTCTGTGCTTGTAAATTGTACACCATTGTCAGTGACTATTTCACATGGAAAGTCTTCCCTGCTGAAAATGGTTTTCAAAAAGTTAATAACTGAACTTGTGTTAATAGATGAAGTGAAACAAACCTCCGGCCATTTACTGTGGTAATCCAGAAGGGTAATTGCATAACGACAATCCGGAGTTGCTCTTTCAAAAGGACCGACTATGTCCATAGCTAACTTCTGCCACGGTCGAGATGGTAACTCAACTGGTTGTATTGGAGCTTTGCTCTGTTTTACTGACTTATCATTAAACTGGCAAACAACACAATCTTTAATAAGCTCTTCTACCTGCTTATCTAGTAACGGCCACCAATATAGTTGTCTAAGTAACTGCTTTGTGCTTGTCATACCGTGATGCGACTCATGAGCTAACTGTAAGAATGTCTGAGTAAGGCTCTCTGGTACTACTATCTTATCTTGACGCATGACAATGTCATCGCAAATGCATAACTCATCTTTGAACCTGGCAAATGGTTTAGCCTTGTCATCCAATTGGTTAAAGGATGGCCAACTGGTCGACATAGGGTGATTTTGGTCCCTGTAATGATGGGGCAGAATTTTTGTGTGGAGAACCCGACCTATGTATGGGAATTTCCGGGTTGTGGATTTTTCACTACTCACACAGAGATTGACTGCCTCAGGTAGAAATTACACGCTTGGGCTGGCCCAGTAACTTCGGTCAATTACCTTTGCAATCTTAGCTGGGATATTGGTTACTCCATCAACACGCAAGTAGGTCTGTTTCTAGGATGTTTATAGACTACATTCTATTTTGTGTTCTGCATGCTTTTTAATTAATCTTGGCAAACTTTCCTTACTTTCTGTGCAGAAATAAGACAACAAACTGATAAGAGAAGCAGAACAAGGAATTTGTTAAAAGAAAGAAAAGAATACATGGCCCAGCTTAAGTGAGTGTTGACTATAGGCACACAATTACAGTTAGCTTAGAGCTTAGAAGATAATGTTTCACACCCTTTTACCCCTGTAGGGAGAAGGCTAGCAATGATGGTTATTGCCTAATTGTCCATGAACTGGAAAGATGTTATCACAGTGAAGGTAGGTTGGAGTGAAAAAAAAATCTTGCCCCATGACTACTGGGGACAGAATCACGCTATGGAAATGTAACGTTTCAGAACCTGGAGGGTCGGATCATGTGCAACTTCTCTTTTCAAATGTTCTAAAGTAACCAACTGTACTTGTGCCGCTAAGGCCACATTACATATGACTTGATCATCAGAATCACACTCTGCTGAACTAGCTGTCATAGGAACTCTTGACAATGCATCTGGCACTGTATTATTTACACCTTGTTTGTACTGAACCTCAAAATTATACTTCATCAGTCAATATGACCACCTGGCTAGCCTTAAGGACTGTCTATCTGGACCTTTGGAGAAAAGAGTGACTAATGCTCTTTGATCTGTTCGAAGCAAAAACTTACGTCCTAACAAATATGTGTTCCATCGTTTGCACGCCCAGATACATGCTAATGCTTCTTTTTCTATGATTGCATACTTGCGTTCAGCATCTGACAGTGTCCTGGAAATACACTCTACTGTTACTTCCTTACCATGTTTGAATTGAGTCAGAGTGGCCCCTAACCCATAATCTGAAGCATCACATGTTACAATAACTGGTAAAGTAGGGTCAAAACCTGATAAAATGTTACCCTTACTTAAAGCTTGTTTCAGTGATTCGAAACTCTCTTGTGCATCTGAAGACCAGGTGAATTGGGCCTGTTTCCCAATCCTTCTCATGGGCTCCAACATTGTTGCTAGATTTGGGATATACCTCGAAAAGTATCCTGCAAGACCTAACAGTGACTTAAGGGACTTATGATCCTTAGGGACTGAAGCCTGAGTGATTGCCATGTACTTGTCCCCCATTTGTATACCATTGGCATTAATTGTATGACCTAGAAAATGAATTTCCTTTTGAGAAAATTTGCACTTGGTAAGATTCAATTTCACATTGTACTTTGTCAGTCTACTGAGAACTTCTGCCAAATTTGCATCATGTTCTTCTGTGGTAGCTCCCCATATCACCAAATCATCTAAGTAGCACTGTACCCCTTTAAGACCGGCTAAAATAGTAGTCATCATTCTCTGAAAAGTAGATGGCGCTGAAGAAAGACCAAAACATAGTCTCTTGTACTGAAAGACCCCCTCATGGGTGATGAATGCTGTAAGTGGCCGTGAATCGGGGTGTAACTCTAACTGGTGATACGCATGCATTAAATCAAGACGAGAAAAAACCTTAGCACCCCGCAGCTCACTTAACATCTCATCTATCTTTGGAAGTGGAAACTTATCTTGTACCACTGCTTTGTTTACCTCCCTTAAATCGACACATAGCCTTATTTCTCCATTACTCTTCCACGAAACTACAATGGGTGAGAGCCATTCTGATGTATCCACTTTTTCAATGATATCGTGTTCTTGCAATTTTGATAATTCTGCTGAAACCTTTGCTCTAATAGAAAAAGGTAACCTCCTCATTTTTTGTTGAACTGGAGAGACACTTTCTTTGACTTTAACCTTATGCACAAACCCTTTAATTGGTGTATTTGCCTGACTAGAGAAATCTTGTGAAGCGGACTCCTCATTACATCTAACAGTATGATCAACCGTACCAGTATCCCGAATAATATTACAAGATAGGGTAGAACCCTGAATATTAAGGGGTAATGCCTGTATCATATCTCGTCCTAATAGATTTGGACCCTTACCTACAACCAAAACATTACCAATAGCTGCTCTGTCCTCATATCGTACAAGTGCCCTGAAAGAGCCCAGAATGTTTAATTCCTGGGAAGTGTAAGATGATAGCCTCTCTTCTGGTGGCGGTGTAAGTGCTTCGCGAAGGAAATGTTGATCAAATGGATCCTGAGAAATGATAGTGAAATCGGAACCAGTGTCTATCTGCATATGGATGGGTATTTCATTCACTTCGATGTTGCAATACATAGGTCTCGGAGTAGAACTAGTAGGAGAACCCACAGCTGGCGAATTCGACTCGTTCCTTTCAGATTGGACGGTTAGTACCTGTACGTCACCTGAGTCCGTCTGAACCCCGAGTACTTCTGAATTAGAACTAACATGGCCTCCCTGCAACTGTATTGAATCGATCTGTTGAACCTTATCTACTGTTGTGGCTGTACTCGTACGCTTGAAGTTAGTGTTGCGACCGCGAGACTGAGTGCCTTCAGGTGGGCCCTTATCTGTCGACGGTAAACCACTGTGACAAACTCTAGTGAAGTGACCTGTCTTCTGGCATGTACGGCAATGCTGACCAATGGCAGGACATGAAGGGTGATTAGCAAGATGGCGACTGGATCCACACCGAAAGCATTGTCTGGTACGTACGTTGTTGTCCCATGATGGCGGTGGCTGCTTACCCGTATTAGCTGCATGTGAACGAGGTTTCTGAAACTTTGCAGGTCTTTGATGAGAATGCCTCACATAATTCACTGAAGTAGCGTTAGAGCTCTGAGTAAAACCATATTCCTGATGGTGGGCTGTCGATGTACCTGCTGCCAAGGTAGATGAATCTTGGATCACGGTTTCAATTCTTCGAGCAAGTTCAATTGCTTTCTCTAGCGTCAAATCTTTCTCAATTAGTAATCGGTCTCGAATTTGCTTAGAATTCGTTTTCTCAATTAACTGGTCACGTATCATTTCATCATGTTTATCACCAAAGTCACATGACTTGGCCAGGTCTCGAAGGGCCGAAAGAAAAGTATCGGTGGACTCACCTCTGTTTTGAGCTCTTCGTCTGAACTTATAACGTTCGGAAATAACATTAGCTTTGTGTGAAAATCTGTCCTCCAAAATGTTGAGTGCATGCTCGTAGACTGTACGTCCTGATGGAGGTGTTGCATCGTGGTTTGGCAACGTCGAAAATATGCGCTGCCCCTCGGCTCCCAGACAGTGAAGTAGAATTGCCCGTTTACGCAGTGCAGAAAATTCCTCTCCATCAATCGCTAGAATGTATACTTGAAATGACTGGAGCCACTGCTTCCAGGGTATAGCAGGTTCGCCCGGATCAGCAAGAAAAGGAATGGGTTGCAATAAATTACACGATGCCATTACGAAGATTATTTTCCTATCCCATATTCGTCGTCATGTTGTAATGTAAGGAAGACACGGTAGGCCAGAGGCCTATCCACAGTAGAGAGGACAACGAACTCACGTACGTCTGTACGTTATAACTGTATAATTACTTCTCCTCAATTACATATGTAAGTTACCGATACAGAGTGATGTATTATGGGTAGACTGGAATGTGGATTTATTCTTAGATCATGGATATTCATAAGGATCGGATATGACAACTCTCTCTGTTGAAGCTGAAGTAACTGTCGTCAAGCGATCGATCAACTATCGATTTTGAGTATAGGCTATTACAGTACAGTGTTCACACTTACGTCACTGGATGGCATTAGTTGACATGGAGCATGCACAAGAACACATGCGTGTATGTTTGGTGTTGCGCGTGTTAACGCTTTCGCGATTGCACGCAGAGAGTAAACTAATTGGAACCTACCTTTCATTGTGACGACAGTGTAAGCGTGCCCACTGAGCTATATAGCTTATAGTTCAGTGAGCGCACCTTACCAACTCTTTTGACGCCAAGCCGTAATGGCATTTTTTCTAAACACTGAATGAGTCTATTGAAATAGTGCTTGCGTTCAGCGTGCGTGCACCATTGGACATCAACAGAAATGTGGACATGAACCCTGGAAAATGTTCATTCATTATACAGAATGACCCTTGAAGTGCATAGGGCCAACCTACGCCAAGGCGACGAACGTAGTTTTTACTGTCGTAATTTATTTTTCATTCATTTTTAGGCGGGGCGGGCATGAACAGGGGGGGGGGGATGCCCCCTTGTGCCACGCCCTGTCTACGCCAGTGAAGGTAACTTAGGGTTAGTGAACATAACTTTTGTAGTTATTTACATTCTTCAAGTGATACTAGCCCATTGAGCGTTTCTGAGGGTTTAGTTTCAATCGTACATTATCAAATGAGGAAAGTCTCTCTTGCAATGGTGCGCTATCCATAGATGAGTGTCTCGATGCACAGGAAACAGGCTCTGAACAAGTCCAAGCTTGGTTCTGTAGGCCTCACTTCAAACTTTTCCATTTTTTTTTTTTTTTGAGGGGGGACTCAAAGGACCTTTGGTTGTAGACCCGTTTAAATACAGTTTTTCTACCGGAACTTTTTCCCCAAAGCAATGTCGAGGTATCATCAATGTTATTCCCAAGCCAAACAAGAATTCTTTGGTTGTAGAAAATCCTATGCCACGTAACATCAATTATGAAATTGTAGTCAAGACCATAGCGTTGCATAGGTTAAAACTTGTTTTGCCACAAATTATTGTTCATAATCAAAAAAGGGTTCCATAGAATGTGTTTAATTGGCAAAAACATTAGATTTACATTATATTTGATTACTGTGTGGATAAGTAGGCCTACATTTCTGATTTACTATGTTTATTGATTTTAAAAAAGCTTTTGACGAGCCTAGACTGGAAGTTTTTGATATCATTGCATGAAGGAATTTAATTTTAAAATTAATTCGTACCTTTCAGACGAATACTTCGGCATGTGAAATTAGCAATGCCTGCTCTTCTAATTACTTTATGTTATAGAAAGACCTAAGGCAAGGGTATTCTCTTAGTCATATTTAATCATCATTGCTGTTGAAATCTTGGCTCTCAAATTAATTGTAAAAATATTATCAGAGTTGGACACATTTCAAGATATGAAGTTAATATAATGCATGACGCTGAGGACACTACTATCAATTAAGATAACAGCCAAAATTCTACTCTGGAGATTTGTAGTGTTCTGTTTAATTTTTGGAATGCTTCTGGACTAAAATGAATTTCGAGAAACAAAAACATTATTCTCTTGTCCCTTGGTCCGTTACTTTTGCCAACCTCATATTGTTTTTCAGTGACCTGCCCATCACCTGGTCAGAAGGCCCAGTTATCCTGCTGGGAATTACTCATATGTAATAGAGAAGACCTTTTGCACTTAAAGTTCCCACATATGGCACCAGACTGTCTCGACTCCAACAAATTCTAAGTTATGAACTCATAGAGAAACCCTAATTCTGGAATTAAAGTCAATCCTATACAACTTTACTCTGGCAAATGAGCCTTCCAGAGTGAAATGCCAGACAATCATTGACCCTGTTCCTTTAGATGGTTTAAATGTTATTCATTCACAAAGTTTTACACAGAGATTACTTAAATTAAAAGCCATTTAAGTGAAAGTAGTAGCGTGGAGGAGATCTTTCTGGACTGTTAGGATAAAAGATATGAGAGTCTTTATTGACCATAAAAGGAATTTGGTGCCATTTCATCTCATTAAACATAAAACAAAAGAGAAACAATGAAAAACCATAAAGAAACACATAAAACAGTCAAAAACTAAAAAAGCAAGATTATAAGGAAAATATGTACCTGAAACTACCCATAAAACGAATATACAAATGCCCTTACTTCCTTATAAAACCGTTGGCAAGACTTAATGCAGCCCGTGGTAAAAACGATCTCATGTATCTTTCCGTCCTACATTTGATAACAAATGCCCTACCTGTGCGTTTACTAGATTCAACCTTATTACTCAGGGGATGATGATTAGGCAACATTAACGATTCAATTTTCCTACCTGGTACCCTTTCAAGCGGCTCTTCAATTGAACCTAAAACCTCTGACTAGCACACTTCCTTAGCTTTCATAATTACTCTATTAACTTTTTGAAGTGATAGGCAGTTGCATTCCCGCCCTAGGCTGACAGACAAAAGGTAAATATAGTCTCAATTGTTGCGCTGTAAAACAGGCAAATAAGGGTGGGGTCTAACTTAAAGGCATTAAGCTTACGTACAAAAAACATTCGCTGATTCGCTTTTGAAAGAATAGAGTGTATGTGAGCATCCCACTGTAACTTATTAGTAATCTTCAAATCAAGGTACTCGTAGGACTTGTTGAACTATTTCACCATTTAATACAATGCCTGCTAGGCTGGGGTTGCCTCTAGTACTGAGCCGAAAGGCGACAATGAGTTCTTTCGTTTTAGAAACGTTCAGTACGTATTAACTTATTATCATTACACATTTGTAAAAGTAGATATCTCATTTCTGTACCTGACTTCATCACCATCATCCCTACCAATGAGACCTATGGCGCATGTGTCGTCAGCAAATTTTACAATGTGTGTATATGACTGTGCACTACGGCAGTTGGATGTGTACAGTGAAAAGGACTGGCGATATTACACAACCTTGCGGAGCGCCCACATTAGTAACAATATCTTTTGAAAATATTCAATTAACAAACACGCTGTATACCCAGTTAGTAAGAAAGTCTAATACCCACTTGGTCAAGTAAAAGTTGATCCCATAGTGGCATATTTTATCGACTTAGATATGAGGGAGGATAGTGGTAAATGCAGATGACAGGCCCGTATGCAGCTTTTTCAGTGGACGGTTCGATTTCACCACAAGTGGAACATTTTACCCGACAATTATGACCAACAAATTAAAACTCATTGTATATGTTGCTAACGTAGGCCTACTACCATAGACTGAGCGGGACTTCAGATCTTGGGGGAGGGGGTTCGTCCGAACCCCCTGAACCCCCTCCCCACCCTGGATACGGGCCTGGTAAAGTCTACAAATAAAACCCTAAGAAAGTTGCCAGAGTTATGATCAAGGTGCCTATATGCAGAAAAAAAAAAAAAATGGCGTCATTTGCAGACGCTCAACTGTCTTCCTCCCAATTTTCATTGGATTCACACCTGCTAGGTAGGCTATAGTGTTACTGTCAAATAACTTGTTTTTGCTTTAAAAAAAGCTACAAATACTGTGATTACTCAAGCCACGCTTTGCTCTCGCCTATGGAAATACCTAAGTCACCCTAGTGCCTCCCCTGTTCCACGTTGCATGTGTCAACTCCTGAAAACATGTATAATTAAAAATAACCTTCTAAGCAGGTGTTGGTATGTACGTTTTCTAATGTACATACCGTTGGTATTACGAATACTGACATTCACTGCTGGTGTATAAGTAATCAATGGCAGCACCAAAGTGGGATGGGGGAATTTTCTTCCATTCGGAACCTTCCCCAATCCCCCCCCCCCCCCCCCCCTCAGCTTAAGTTACCGTGGCAAATACGAACACGCATATGTCGATTCCCTGGTTATATCCATAATTTAGCATTTACTTTCTATTCTATGAAGTCCATGAGACTTACTTTTCATCCAGAGATATGCAAAAACCGCTAAGCTTCCGGAGTTTTGCACCCTGGACTCCCAGCAGTCTTTGCCTATGGCCTAAGTTTTCACATTTGAAGTATACCAGTATCCCGTGACTTAGTTTTTCACCCAGAGATATGCTAAGACCTTAGAGCTTGTGGGCCCTCCCCTTCACCGGGGTTTTGTCGTTTGCACCCCGCCATGGGTCCTACGTACGGATCTTGTCAACTTAGAGGAATAGCCGAAATAATTCAAACTGTCCGAATCTTTGCGTTTAATGATGTACTTTGAACAAAACTTACCTATCCTGAGAATTACATTTCCACTCAGAGTTGCGCTGAGACCTCAGAACTTCCGAGGGCTTCTCCTCTGGACCCACTGGCTAAGCCCGAGCTAAGTGCTCGATCTCGCCTTACGTGCAAATTGTCCCCCCCCCCCCCCGGTTCTTCGGCTCTCGATTTGCTCCCCCTCCTCTATCTTAAACCCTGGTGCTGCTACTGTGAGTGACCACGGCCATTTAGTGGACTAACTAAACTGACTATGAACAAAAGTATCCCTGAGACGTTTCCATGCACTTTGAGGTTTTCCTCCATGTGCAACGGTTTCTTCCCACCCCACGTGATCAGAAACGTGTTTCTTCCAACGTCAGATGCTGTGACACGTAGACTAAAACTCAGTGGAAACTGGTTTTTCTAAATATTTCGACTAACTGATATCCAAAACTGCCTTTGAGTGTTATACAATCAAAGTTGTAACTTTCATTGTTTTCACAATTGGAATCTCCTTCTTGAAAAACTCTTCTTTTTTCTTTTTACAAAGCTTATGACGTCATGTTAGAAGCCGTTTATGCATGCCCTATCGAACCATAATAATTCAAAATGCTTCTACGTGCACATGCCTTGATGGAGTTGCTTCAAACTTACACATATTTTTTTTTCTTT
This sequence comes from Stichopus chloronotus, assembly GCA_021234535.1. Lineage (NCBI taxonomy): Eukaryota > Metazoa > Echinodermata > Holothuroidea > Aspidochirotida > Stichopodidae > Stichopus > Stichopus chloronotus. The sequence continues at coordinate 82,412 of CM037835.1, forward strand.
AGAGTTGGGCTATTTGTGTTGGATGTTTGGGTCCAAGGTCCAATGTGGACCCAATGGCCCATTTTACGATATTCTGCAAAATGCTTTCCCTCAACTACAGATTGCCAAGTACAATTTTTGTGGTTTGTCATCAAGATAAGTTGTTAGTGGTACCTCCATTGTGTTCATGAAAATTTGGTCCAAGGTCACATATGGGCTCCAATGGGCCCCAGTTTATGAAATTCTGTAGTATGTTTCTGTTCCTAAAGACTGTCTTTTACAAAGTTGTTCGGGAAGTTTAGGTCCAAATCTCAAGATGGGCCCCAGGGTCCATCTTGTGAAATGCTGCAAACTATTGACCTGTTCGATAGTTTTAAACAGAGTTGTCAGCATTGTGCAGACGGTCATCTTAACGATTTGTCACAGTGATTCTTTGTTAGTGATCTGCATTAAAGAAGTTTAGTCCATGGTTCAGTGTGGACCCTTTCACCCATTTTACGAAACTCTGCAAAATACTTCTCCTCCTACAGATTGTCATACATGTGTAAAATATATCGATGGTTTGTCATTATGATACTACGTTAGTGGCACCTTAAGCATGTACATAAACTACTGGTCTAGGGCTGAAGACAGTCCCTCAAACCCTGCATCTTGGGCTTTGGACGCGGTATTTCGAACACCTAAAGATGTCACTAGCAGAGTACCATTATGTCAAATCATCAAACACTGAGAATGTGAAGGAGAACAACCTTTTGCAGAATTTCATAAAATGGGCCACGGAAATCTGACGTTGGTAAACACCCTGAAGTTATAAGGTATTAAGGTAATATGACATCATATGACGTCATACAGAACAAAGATTTTTCAAAGGGGAGCTTTCGACCGTGAACTTACAACTTTGATTGCAGAACATTGGATGACGTCAAAAGTACGACAAGGGCAGTTTTGAATATCAACTTGTCCATACATTTAAAAAAAAAAAACAGTTTTTATGGCATTTTATGGTACATGTCGTGACCTCTTTAAAGGGAAGTCCAAAATGGAATACAATGGCCTTCGATTTAGTCCCTCAAATCATGTTGTAAGAATTATTCTCGGTAAAAACAAAACCAAGTGCTTGACTGGCAACGCATCGCGTCGCATGCTCAATAGTATAACCTGGCAGACTGTACGTATTCACACCACTACTTCCATTACCTTCCCAGCCTGTGTTGGTATGCACCCCTTTTTTGATATACATACCGAAAAACCTGCGAACAATTAGAGATTTGTCTAAGATCCAAGGTCTCTATATTTATGACTCTGATGATTGTCTCAAAAGAGTGTGAATAAGTCCCGAAGGAAAAAATAGTATTGAGGACTGAGTGTAATTGATTACGTATTCACGCCATCGCCATTTACAGTTGCATTAAAATCAGTTGTATAAATATATTATATACATAATATATATACATATATTTATATATATATACTAGGTTGAAGGGTGATTTGGACTTAAAATAACAGTGGAAACCAATCTAACCACTGTAATCTACCTGGATGTCAACCTTGATCTCAGAACATCGCACCACAAATCGTACATGAAGCCCAACAACCAACCGATATACATCCATGCAGAATCCAATCACCCCCGTCAATTAGTAGGCATATGCCTAATTCAATAAGCAAACGCATCACCACTCTGTCATCCAACCGCGAATTATTCGACCAGGCAGCGCCCACATACAACACAAGCTCTGCAAGCCAGCGGTTTCCAAGAGCAAATCACCCTTCAATCTAGTAACAAAAGCAGAAAGAAAAACAGAAGCAGAAAAATAACATGGTTTAACCCACCCTATAGCAAAACAGTGGCAACAAAAAGCGGAAAGGCTTTCATCAAGCTCATCAGCAAGCACTTCACGGCCGACAACAAACTTAGCAAAATCTTCAATAAGAACACACTGAAAATCAGCTATAGTTGCCTGAAGAATATGCAGGCCATCATAAAATCCCATAACAACAGGATCATAACCACATCAACACCAGCCACCCCGAAGAGAATGTGCAACTGCAGAGACAAGGATTCCTGCCCCCCGGGGGGAAAATGCCTTACCACATCCCTCGTCTACAAAGCTACAGTCAATGGGGACGGTGCCGAACCCAAGACGTACATAGGGATATCTGGAGGAACATTCAAACAACGCTTCTACAACCACCGAAAATCATTCAACCACCAAAAACATGCAAAGGACACAGAACTATCAAAGTAAATCTGGGCTCTCAAAGAAGAAGAAAAAAGCTTTGAAATCAAATGGGAAATCCTGAAAACAACTAATACCAAACAAAGATCATCGGGCCAGTGCAACCTCTGCGCAGACGAAAAAGTCGAGATAATGCTAGCAAACAATATGAACCTACTCAACCGAAGAACGGAGTTACTGTCCAAATGCAGGCACCCAAACAGACCTAGGAGGTGATAAACAATGAACTGACCAGCGAAGCGAACCACTTGCTGCCTGACGATTGTGAAGATCGCATGAAACTCGGAGTCGCAGCCACAAGTCCATAGATCAGGTGTATATTGTATTGTATATATATATATATATATAGATGAAATGAATTTAGCCACTTCTAACTATGAAAGTGCTCAATACTTGTCAGTAGAGCTTGTTTATATATATTGAACACACGATATTGTTCAAAGAATCATTGCTACTCTGAGTTTCACGCTCTTAGTGTGGCGATCATCAGGCAAGTGATTGTAACTGTGTATGGGCCAATGCTACAGTGAGCTAACGTTTTCGACTTGTACGGTTCGGTGGTTTTTGTTTGTGTGTGTTTCCAGGTCTACAGGTGGAGATGAACTCTGTTCTTTTATTCAAGTTGTTCTCCTTGTTGCGGATTATTTCTATCTTTTCTTCGATGCATAGGTTGCAGAGGCCTGATGCACGCTTAGCTGTGTTTGAGCTTTTCAGTACATCTGATCTCCTATCTTCATTATTACGTTACCTTCTCATGTTATTGTATATGTTAAGCCTGATATGGTTCAAATAAAGTTTTCTGAAATGAAACAAAAAATGAAATTCAGAATCATTGATGATATTAGTTGTAATACGGTTCGAATTGTTAACTTAGAGGGATAACGCAGCCCCCCAAAACAGATTATGGTGGTGTACCACCGAATTATTTCATTTGATGAATCATCTCATTTGATGAACATCGACAGGTTGGAGCTGTTGCATTTCAAACCAATCCCATTGTTATCTACTGTAACAAACAAAGTAGCGTGTTCGATTACTCACCCCAGTCAACTCGGGTCAGGCGCGACTCCGTTCGATTAGCCTGTGACGTCACATTCGTGCTTACTCGCGCCAGGCCAGCTAAGTGAACTACCCCTTGAGCCGGTTAGTTGGGGAAATATCCCGACGTCCTTAGCAACAACATGGCTGCGAACACGATTATGACAGTGATGGGAATAAGTTTAAGGGACGGAAGAGTGGTGAAAGTAGCTTTGACACAAGTGTGGAGTGGGTAAAACACGTAGGTCTTTTATTTTAACTTTCCAGATGGTGAATGAAAGAAACGTTAGGGCCATCTAAAGCAATGTTACTTCACTTCGTCAGTTCGTGTTGTGGTAATGACGGTATGCGGCACGCTAGGGCCATAGGATCGTGAACTTTTTTCGTCTTCCTGGGTTGTCCATCATTGAACACTGTTAAATACCACTGATTGTAGTCCACGCGTTTGAGCTTATGGCAAAACACTGCGATTCCGATACACCTTTCACGGCAAAACACCGAGATTGCAAATCACCATGCACTGTGCTGACCGTATAGTTGCGTGCGTTTCTGCCCCACATGTGGAGCCTAGGCTGTTATTGGCTACACGTGCAGTTTCCTCTTTACAGCGTTCGTTTATTTCACCAAACTGCGCAAGTGCGTCATTCCTTACGGTGGAAGCGCAAATAAGCTCGGGAAAGCAAATCGAACACGCTATAGGAGAGACTGGGCTGGACCTACGAAATAGACACCGAGGCCATTGCCAGGAATTTCGAAAACATAACACTCCTTTAGGAAAGCACTAACTGTAGGCATTTTTAGCTTTTGGTGTTGGAAAAAGTAAAAAACAACAGTGTCACTGAGGATTCCAGGAGAAGTTGAACTTAAATGGATTTATCGATTGAATACGTTTAAGCCAGAGGAAACAAACGTAAAAAAGATAAGCTTAGAGTTTAAAGCTCGGGGGGGGGGGGGCTATTGTTTCTCCTTTTAGAGTATTTTATCTGCGTTTTGTGTAGCTCTCACCATCAGATTACTTATATCAGCCTAAGTAACAGCTCCCTGCTTATACACGTGAGGAAGAAAAAGCGAGATTCGAAACTTCGTTGAAGTATGTTCACATGCTATTTTTTTTTAAGTTTTACCACTGTACCATGTTGTATTAAAGAGCTTTAAAATTCTTTCCTCGTTGATTTTTAATAAATTTTTACGGATTTTATGTTTGATATTATCGAGTGTCTGGTGTGTTTGCATCTAGGTTATGGCTGTTTTGATATTGCTGCATAGTGCCACAATTTATCGTTATTAGACTATTGTCAACGAAGTTCAAATAAAAAAGGCAATGTCAAATATATCTTTAGAGTAGTTAGTTAGTTAACACTGTAATAAGTAAAAGGTCAGAAAGAACAATACATGTCCAGATGAAAAGACAATGAAATACCAGACCTTCCGAAATCCCGCCCAACTAGTCTTCAACAACAGGCCAGGCTGAATCTGTCGTGGTGGACCTAGGGTGCAGAGGCCTACCCCCCCCCCCCGTGACAAAAATGGGGAATAAATAGGACTAAAGGTACGGGTTCCTTCGGCCACCCCCTCCCCATATAAGCCAATTACTCCAAGAATAGGCAAAATGACATAACTGATTATAATTTCTCAAACTTTCTGTACATGTATAAACATTTTTCATAGATTTACCAGGTTCTCTCATTAATTTAATATATTTCAGGCATAAGAATCTTTATATCAAGGACGTGACCTTCATTTTAGGCTCATGTATCTTGTACTGGCCACAAAAGAAGTCCAATTTTGCACCATGATTTAGCATCTAACAAATGCAAAGTTGATCTTCTTTGGCAATTAAGAGGAGGGGGACACCCCATACTGTTTGATCTCTCTGTCACGCCACATACTTGTTGACTCGCTTTCAAGTTGAACTCCTCCCTTCGGTTCTGCCGGGAAGTGTCATTTCTGTGGTCTGATTAGTAATGATTGATTTGTCAATTCACTAGCCAACACGGTTGTTAGGTTTAAGTAGTGAACACACCATGCCGTGTCAATTTTTTTCCACCCTTCCAAAAATCATCAGACCTTGGCATCTCTGTTGATGAAGTGTGATTGTTCTTGTTTTGTGCTTTATATACACCGTAGATAAAGCAAGAAAGGAAGAGAAAAGCTTAAAAGAAAGTACACACAAACTGCACTAATGATCATGAAATGATTGCTGAGGTATCTTATGATGCGCCATTAGGCAAGAGTGATCACTGTGTGATCTCTTAAATTTGTAATTGAAAGATACATTGAAAATTGTAATACGGAGAAGTGCAGGTACCTGTATGGATGACACAAAGCCCTGGAGGAGAGACTCACATGTCACTGGCAGGAGAAAATGAAAAGCCTTGATGTATTTGATCAGTGGGATATAATTATTGATGAGTTGCTGTTGACAGTAGATGATGCAGGAGTTCGTACCTAAAGTTTCCATTCAAAGAAACCAAAGGTGGTACGTTGATAAAAAAAAAACTGAAGGAAAAACTTCAGCAGAAACAACGATCTTGGAATAGATGCACACAAAAGAACGATAGGCCATTAATGCCTTTGATAAATTCAAGGAACTAGGCTAGACTCATGACACGTTGATTCGTTCCACAGGTGGAGAGAGAGAGAGGTGGAGAGAGGTGGAGGTGGGGTGAGGTGGAGAGAGAAAAAAGACGTAGCTGGAAATGTTGAGAACAACCCCAAAGATGTTTTGAAGCTATGTTCGAGAACTAGAGCAGCAATGGTGCAGATACACATAACTTCAACCAAGTGTCTGTAAGTTATGTGAAATCTTAGAACATCCTAAAATATACTGAAAACCCTGTAGTTACCACTGACAGATTATCATTAACCATTGACATATTGCAAGAGAATTTGTAGGTGGAGAGGCTTTTTGCAGAATTTCCTAAAATGGCACAAAGCACCCACATGGGACGTTAGACCAAAATTTTCAAAACCATAAACAGATCACAGTACCTAAGTATTTTTTTAAGACAGGCTGCCGACTCTATTTAATATTAATTGAAAGAAAGTATTAAGGTTTTGCAATATTTTATCAGATGGACCCTTGTGTCCATTTTTGGTGTTGAGTCCAAAATTCCTGTACACCCTGAAAGCACCACCACCAGGGAATCATTATGACAAATCAGCAACATTGTACAAGAAAAGCTAAAGGGAGAAAAGCAGTTTGCAGGGGATCACGGACTGAAAATTCTTGGACACCCTGAACATGTCACTAAGACAGTATCATCTTGAGAGATCATTAAACAGAGAGAAATCCCTGTAATTGTTCCTTGCCAAGTAGATGTGACTGTGACCTACAGTATAGAGTAAACAATGAATTAAAGCACAAACTGACCTACACCGTAAATACCACCATCAGAAACCTGACTGTCACCAAACATTTACAAGTCTCTCACTCTCCATTTTATCAGAAGATGTGACCTGAAGGTCAGCCATTAGGACAGAGGCCTTACCTAAGACTTATACAGAAACTTCAACTCTATAAAAAAATGATTGTTTTGTGATCTTGAAGAGAAGGTATTATGTTTAATCACTTTGCTACCAAACAGTACAGATCAATGCCAACTATTACATACTATTTTGTAGGAGAATCATCTGCGTTTTGGCTGTCACTGTCATTCTCAAGAAGATGATCACCTGCAACAGATTATAAGCAGCCCCAGATTACCGTGAATATGCACTCACGTTGAATGTCTTGTATGACCATTTAATGTGCAATCTGGTGAAAAAGGACTATAACCTGTCGATTTAACATGATAACCTTATTTTCATGTTGAGGTTGGAATATGTTACTGTATCTAAGCCAAGATGTTCAACAATGTTAGAGCAACAATTCCCTATTTTACTGCGCCGATAGCACAGAAGTACATGCCCCAGGGCAAGAGATAAAATGTTTTGGAGCTAATCACAGTGCGGTTTATGATATTGTTCGAGGATAAAAAATTATCATTACTGTGAAATTTGCTGCAGGAAGCAATACAATATTGTAATTTTGCAAATAACGAGTGTGAAAAATTCAAAAGAAACAACTTGAATGCAAATCATTCTCAAATATTGCTGAAATTCCACCAAATTTTCAAGATGAAACACACTAAACATAGCAGCACTTGGCCTGGCGGCAATTCAAGTACATTAATTGAGAGATCAGGATCTGTTGTAGAACTCTCTGGATTTCAGGGAACTACACAAGGGCATTTATTTAGTAAACAATGGATGGATGAATAAATGGATGGATCGATGCTTGTATGAGCTAAAACATGTAAACTAAATCCACAATTTAAGTCTTATATTGATGGGGAAAAGGAGCGTTAGACTACAAGTGACAAAGAAAAAGCAAAATTTTAGCAAACTTGTTTACATCAGTCTTTATCAAGGAAAAGATGGCCATTTACGAAGTGTTTCATGCCGTGAAAGTGCCCCTTGGTTTAAATCAGTGAATATCACTTGAATGAGGAAATTGTTAAAAAGAGGTTAGACAACCTGAGAATTGGTGATAGATTTTACACATCCTAGAATTCTGAAACAGATGAGTGATATAACTGTTCTTCCTCTAAGTATACACTCAACACTTATATTTCAAATATAAATACTGCATATTTGGAAATGTGCACACATAACATAATAGTTGCTCAAAAGATGGTAAGATGATGCAGGTAATTACAGGCCTATTAGTTTGGCATGTATTGTTTGCAAGATTTTGGTGAGCATATTACGTTACAACATATACAGTGATGCGTATGAAGCTGAATGATTTGTTCAGTGACAGACAGTCTGGTTTCATTTCTGGACGATCAACAGTTTTAGAGTTAATTCATGTCATAGACGAATGGACAGAGATTATAGATAGACGGGAGGGACATGTGTTGATGTTGCTATCTTGATTTCATGAAGGCATTTGACACTGTTCCTCAAAGAAGGCTTATACATTGGCTGAAAATGTATATTATTGGCAATATTTATTCTAAATGGATTGACACATTCTTGAGTGAACGCAAACAAAGAGATGTAGTTAATGGCAATACTGGAAACACGTGACCAGCTAATAGCCCACGGATCTGTCTTTGGTCCAATTCTCTTTGTTATTTATATTACCCACAGTCTTTTCAAAATGGCAGTGTTCCCTACCTCTCTGCAGATGACACTAAAGCATTTCAAAAAATGACTAGTAAGTCACTAGAGCCATTGTGAAAGTTTTCAAAGGGATATTATCGTTGCATAAGTGATGAAAGATCTTGTTATATAATTTTCATTCAGATATGTGTAACATTATGAGAATTGGACAAACACCCGTAGATTAGTATGATGATTACAACTTGTCTGATTGTAGCAGAGTACCGGAACTTTAAATCAGTGAAAAGGATATTGACAAACACATCATTGAAAAGGTGAACAAAGCTTATTCAGGAATGGATCGCATAAGGAGAACTTTTATTTAGGTCATTCATCATTCAAGTTACTTTACCGTAGGCTTGTGAGTCAACATACAGAATACGCTAACCATGTTTGGAATCCATATTTAATAAAGCCTATCGACCTTATCGAAAATATGCAACGGTGAGCCACTAATTTAATTCCTGCATGGATTAAAATATCTTTCCTATGGAGGGAGGATGGAAATCTTACATATACCTACCCAAGTTATAGCTGGATGGAGGGAGTGGGCTTGATGCAGCTGTATCTCATTGTCTAACTTATTTTCTACTGTGTGGGACTGCTTTGCAAGTGGACATCAGTATCAAATTTATAAGAGGAGGTAGGTCAATGCTAAACTCACGCCCAAATAACTTCACACACAGAGTTGTGGACACTTGGAATAATCTAGCAGCAATAATTGTTAGTCCACCTACAAGTCATGAGACTTGACGACGTGCACTCCTGTAAACAAGGAAAGAAAAGACACAAAACAAACAAATGAGAAGAGAGGGAGGGAGATGGAGAGAGAAGGAAAGAGGTGGAGAGAGAGATATAAGAAAGACAACACAACGAAAACCCACCTCTCCACCCATTCCGACTGTCATAGATTCCGCTCTTATAAGTAGCCTTATCTCATGCCCTGCATCGGTGTTCATTGTGTCGTGGAAATTAAGTTATGTGTAATCCTTTTGTGTTGGTTTCCATTTTGTATGCAGTTGTTTGAGCGGCAGCTTTTTGTTTGTGTAAACGTACGTGCAATAGCAGAATACATCCAGCCATCACTTGGCCGGTAACGTTCATCGGAGAAGTTTTTGGAGTTTCTTTACGTTCGTGTTTTGTTCAAGTCTACGAAAAGGAGGCGAATTTTAGACTTTCTTAGTTTCTTGGACATTTGGCGCCGAAACCCGGGATGCACGACTAAAAAAACAGAAGTATGGATAAACTCAAAGGCGAGAGCAGGAGCCAGAGGATGGCTAACTCGTGAAACAGAGATGTTATCCGACCTTTTCCATGTGAAGGGCGTGACTGCTGATGAAATGAACGTTAGACTGGATGAATTTGATAAACGTCTAAAAGCCTTGGACGAGGTTCAGGAACAAATCCAAGAACTAATAGCTGACGAAAATGGCTTGTTAGAAGAAATAACACAGGCAAGTACTGTCCATGATAAAGCCTTATTCTCTAAGTTAGAAGCAATTCGTTTTATTGGGCAGCTGCTAACACATGGTCTCCCGTAACTTCAGGAAAATGTTTGTCGGCTCTAATTTAGAATCAGTGACCACCAGTCAAGGTTATTGATGATGGTTAGGATTAAGTATTTGATGAGAATAAACCACGTTGCAGGTGTGAAAAGCTGTTTAGGCCCAGCTTTAACCTAAATAACCACCAACCATGGTTGCAATTAAAGTTATAGTTAATTTTAATGTGAAATTAAGCAAAAACAAGGATTTTAACAAGAATACGTCACTTCCGGTCTCTGATTCTAAATTAGTACTTCTTTGTCGTCAACACGTTTGTCTAAGTTTGAACTACCAAAATTTAGCGGCGACATTGCAACCTGGCAACCATTTTGGGAAAAGTTTATTGCCATTGTTGATAGGTCCGATATCCCCGTTATCAGTTAGTTTACTTATCTGCAGTCATTGTTAGAGGGAGACCCCCTCCTCTCAATTTAGGGACTGACTCTTACGGATTCCCATTACCAAATAGCTTGTGATAAATTAAAATAAAGGTATGGAAGGATCCGCTTAGCACATATACAAGCCCTCTTAACAGGTCTACTCCCTTCTTCAGAATGTACGGTTGCATAACTTTGGAAGTAAAGGGATGACTTAAATGTTCATGACAGAAGTTAAGAGGCACTTGGAGTAGATGATAAAATGTATGGCTATTTCTAACACCATTGATTTTGTCCCGTCTGTGGATATCCCGGGGTTTAGAGTGGTCTCGATCCGTTGAGGGGAAGAAGAGCGACCTGGGTTTTTTTGATGACCTTTCTACAAAAAAAAAAAGATTCAGAGGCGGGAAAGGTCTGACACATTCAGTGATACTATGGTGTCAAAAAGCGAACCTAGTGCAATCTTGGACAAAATACCTTGGGACACCCCGCACCCCCGTTCAATGTTGGCTATAGGATTGCTGTTCAAAGGGTACATTCACTTCTATAGCGCAACATTGGAAAGGGGAGCGGGGTTTCATGTTATCCTCTCACCTAAAATTCAGTATTATATTTGCAACGTACGACAAAGTGTCCCAACAATTTTGTCCAAGATTGTCTGAGAATTTCGACGGTTTAGAGGCATGTGCGGGGCACAGGAAAAATCGTCAATTTGAAATAAGTTAAACAGCAAAATGGGGGCTGATATACCTTGCAACAAGAAACATCAGCAGTGCATGTTTGGCATGTTTTGGGCCTATATTGAAGTTGGTTTACTGTTATAATATTATTGTGTGAATGTTGTCAATGTTATTACGGAGTAAAGGGAGGAATAAGTCAGTCAAATCCATGTATTTGCACTAAATGTGCTGAATAAAATGCAGGCATTGGGGAGGAAACATCACAACTAAAATGCACTTTGTCGACCAGGAAACTACTTTAAAACATTTTGTATGATACAAATGACGTACTTGACAGGCTCAAACTCTGATACTGAGACAGGTAGGCTACCGAAGAAAAAAAAAACAAAACAAAACAAAAAGAACACCCCCCAAAAAAAGCAACTAACATGTTAGTCACTGTGATCCGTTGAAGAAGATCGACGTATATGTCTTATTTATTCAAATTGTTTACAGTGATGACTTGGTGTCTGGTATTAAAGTAACTACGCTTAATGACTGTTATGACTGTCTTGCAGGTTAATCTGGGTAAAAAAGTGTACTATCATTATACAAAATAAACCCCTAAAATGCAAATTTAATAAATGTGACGTTTGCTCATTTTCACATAACAGTGACATTGTGACACCCATTCTCTTGTACCGTACATGGTGCACTGTAATATGTCAGTCATTTTAAGCAGTTTCAACGGACTTCAGAGTACGTATTTGTTGTTAGAGCTATATCATTATATTAATATACATATATATATTACCTTATGTTATATATGAATGAATGAAAAATGAGAAGTTGACAGACATTTGAGTTTATAAATGGATAATTGAGCAGTGAAAAACACTATGGTCGTGCCGTGAATCGAACCCCGGCCTCCCCATCCAAGCTGACTTAGACCTAACAACAGCGTCCGACAGTATAGGTTAATTAACCCACGTTCTACCAAATGTTTTGATAGGAAAATTTATGCAACCCGAGGGAAAATTGCGTAGATCACAAGACTGAAGATTAGATATGTTACCAGCCTCATGCAATGTAAAAACTGCAGTCACAATTCTTGATTTAGCTGCCAAAAATGTAAAAAACCAGCCTTTACTAACGTTCTACCATTATTTTAATATTAAGCTGAATCTCAGTACAGTTCTGACTTTAACGCATTTTGGTAGAGCGTGGAGCTACTTCAGAGTATATTATAACCTGGATTCCTACCAGCATTCTACAATTGCAGTAACACTCCTGTTGCAATGCAATGCAACAGCTGCCTATCAATGTTATTTCTAAACGCAACTATTTCTGTCCACATACAAAACCATGAAACAATCTATCCATTCATGATCACTCCTTTCCAAAAAAACATATACAAATAAACGCCCAAAATTAAAATTAAACTTGTTATGTTCATAGACGAAATTCAGAATACTTTCATTTGAAAATCCCCAGACCCATGGGCCCCGATAACTAATTTTTATGATGCACCTTGTCCAAAAATGTTCAATTTTCTTTCAAAATTTAGCTCCAAAATTGCTCCCAAAACACTCAGACAATCTTGGACAAAATACCTTGGGACACCCCGCGCCCCCGTTCAATGTTGGCTATAGGATTGCTGTTCAAAGGGTACATTCACTTCTATAGCGCAACATTGGAAAGGGGCGCGGGGTTTCATGTTATCCTCTCACCTAAAATTCAGTATTATATTTGCAACGTACGACAAAGTGTCCCAACAATTTTGTCCAAGATTGTAGCTTTACGATAAAAATCCGGGTCACTGTCTCGACAGCGATAGGCAGCGTCCTTAGCGACAATTTTTGAGGGAATTGTTTTATTGAACCAAGGTTTATTATTAGGATAGTGAGTTACTTTCTTGGTCGGCAGACAGATGTCTTCACAAAAGCGTAAGTACTCCGTCACAGTAGATGTGTATTCATCCATGTCACACTGATTTCTAAAAACGATCCAATCAGTACACTCGAAACAGTCACGTAATTCCTCAACAGCAGACTGAGGCCACAATATGATGTTCCTTTCGACAGGTTTACTGTGCTTGAGCTGTTGTTTGTAAGCAGGGATTAGAAGAACTACGGAGTGATCAGAACTGCCCAGTCCGGAGCGCTCAATCGCTTTGTAAGCCGATTTGACTTTACAATAGCAATGATCGAGAATCCTTTGGCCACGAGTTGGACAAGTGACATGCTGCTTAAAGCTAGGTAGCACTATTTTCAGATTAGCTTTGTTGAAATCTCCCGCTATAATTAATGGACATGACAGCATGTCCATTATTGTGGTTGGTCGCATTTTCTGATGATCACGTGACCACATTTCTTTCGTTCAGTTTATCGGACGACTCCCATCAAGAAACAAACCGATCTTTTGGTAAAAGATTTTTACAGCAAAGGCGACGGGTATGTGACAAGATTGTGTGAAAAATGTCGCTAATCACGAAATGCGGTGCATTTTTCCTCAAATGCTCTAAATTTAAATATTAAGTAGGCTAATTACAATATTAAGTAGGCTAATACGCCTAGGTACTTTACACATGACGCAGTCATGAACGAAAGATGCTGTCCTATGTGGACTGAGTTTCTTAATTTCTTTCCAGATCGTTGGTGTTTGCTACCGTTTTAGATATATTTTCAAAATTTTATAATCGATTTATGAAATGGTAATGAAGACATCAGTATAAATGTGAAAAAATAAGTATAATTCTTTCTGGTAATTCCCTGGAATTTCGGCATAGCGGTCTGCTACGATGTCTCCGTTCGTCGTTTGAACTGCATACAGTTTATAAATGTACAATATGTGTACAGTAGTAGCCGGGCCGCGGGTGCGAATCAGCGATCAGTAGAAAGCCAGTATGTATACGGTCTATTGCAGACACACTATACAAACGATGTGACCAATTGCACGAATTAGTTTTCTAACGTGTTTAAGGTAAATGTTCGTAATAAACAAAAACGTCCTATGGAACGCAAGTGCAGTCAAACCTCAAGTCCGAATTTTCGATGCAAATCTCGTATTTTACCATATGTGTAAGTTTGAACTGAAGTCAAAACGTAAAACGGAGTACGTAACTGTACGTACATTTGCAGGTTCACTTCAATCCAGGCACTTAACGGCGGCCTATTCTGAATATGAGAGCCAAAGTTTTATTACAAACTTGCTGCACTCCTCTCTTGTCGGACAGGGGCGTGATTGCAATCCGGGTGGGGGCAGGACGGCAATTGCCACCCCATTGGAAATACTCGGGGGAACAATCATACTGTTTTGCCCAGGCTTCAATAATTCAGGCAGATTTAAAATAAAAAGCAACAAGCAAAATAAAATGTAATAACATTTTATGATACGGTGGGGATTCCAGAACACGTCACTTTGAGTGTATGTGCTTGCCAATGAGAGAGTGTGTGAATGGTTGGTTGTGTGTGTAGGCCTACATGTGCTCACGCTTTCGTGTGGGTTGGGGTGGATTGCTTATAGACGATTCCGGTACTGGAAACGACCCAGGGTTCGACAGGATGTTGGATTTTTTAAAATATTTACCCCCCCCCCTCCCCATGTCCACATACCAGTTTTACGTCCCTGTTGTCGGATTAACCAGGCAGTCTATCCTCACCCTACATAGGCAACCAGAGACATGGTCATGTCCATTGTGGTTACGGTAAGTAACCACATTTTCTAGTTGAAAGTGTATCGTATTCAGAGATAACGTCTGCAATGGTTTTAAGTGCGAGAACAGTGTCCGCATTAGGGTGTATGTATACTGAAGTTAAGGTAACTGAAGTTAAAATTCACGAGACAGATAGTATGGCCGACACTTGATAGTGATAAATTCAACATCGGATGTGCATCCATTAGAAATGATCAGAGCACCACTTATTGGTAACTAAAAACATACTCCTCCTCCTCCCTGTGATTTCCCAGTAACCTCTCTATCCCCGTCTTGCCGAAAAAAGGTGAATCCAGGTGGCTGTGCTAGCACACTAGGATAGGAAGGCTTTAACCAAGTTTCAGTGAAACAAAATACATTACAGTTTCCATAGTCCTTCTGAGTATTAATACGACACAGAAGTTCATCGATTTTGTTATGCAAACTTTGAACATTGGCAAGAATCATGCTTGGTACATGAGTTCTATTTAACCGGCGACGTAATCTTACAAGATGTCCGCCTCTCTTACCCCTTTTTCTGTTTCTACCCCTGACATGCCGTGGTTGGTAAGCTTGGTCAGCTGACTCACTTCGGTTATGTACACCAGCCAAAAACCCATATAAATCAGGTAAATCGGATGGAGGAAAATTATTCGGACACTTGAAACGTAGTAGAAGATCTTCCCGAGAATATTGCACTTTAACACAGTTGGCACAAGTTAGTAAAACAAGAAAAATGAGGAAAAACTGAGGAGCTCGACCGAACACGTCGCCATTGAACGGTGCCATCTTGAACTTAATCCCAAGAAAGGATGGGATAGTGAGATCTGTTAAGTTAAAAACGTCAAAGGGGTGGTGGGGGGGGGGGGTCACTCGAGCAATTCAAAGGTTGTATGATCTCGAAATAAGTGATTGCCAAATATGTCAAGAAGGTGAAGCATAAAAAATGACAAGTGCAAGAATGTTTTCACCCAATCAGGTCGTGTGGTTAAACCGGTGGTAAGAATGGACTTGTAATTGTAATTGTGTCTCGTGAAGCTATTTTGTAGTTGAGAAAGTTTATTTTGTATGTTGTCAATAATTTTACTTTGTATTGTTGTTAATTTTCCAGTAATAGTAAGTTCTTCCTGCATCTCGCGGAATTGTTTGAATTGGAATTTCTCCAATAGGGGGAGAATGTCATAGATTCGGCTCCTAAGTAATCGTATGCCCTGCATCGGTGTTCATTGTATCGTGGAATTGAAGTTATGTGCAATCCTTTTGTGTTTGTTTCCATTTTGTAGGCAGTTGTTTGAGCAGCTTGTTGTTTGTGTAAACGTGCAATAGCAGAATACACATCCAGCCGTCACTTGGTCAGTGACGCTCATCGGAGAAGTTTGTGTAGTTTCTTTACGTTCGTGTTTTGTTCAAATCCAGGAAGAGGAGGCGAATTTTAGACTTTCTTGGACACCGACACCAGCGAGAAGACAGTGCATAAGAATGTTATATCAAGGCTAACATGATGTACAGAAACCCAGATTAAACATATCACTGAAAATGTTAAAAGAAATATTTGCATCAGTGAACTCCTTCCTTGTAAGGTATAGGTTACGTTCTGTACGTAGGCTACTGCAGTCTCAGTTAAGTGAACCAACGCTGGAAACAGGGCCAGGCCGACCGGGGAGATTTAGGGTGTCCCCCCCCTCAAATCTGTTAGACCGACTGTTGTCAGAAAATTTGAAGTGCCAAATAGAATTTTTCATATCTCAATCTAGCTCATTTAAAGCATAGAAAGATGCCAAATATTGCTTCAGATTGTATCTAAGGAAACCTGGTAATTGAAAAATTTCTCGATACATTTGATATACCGTTTGTATTTCTCATATTTCGGTAGAAGCGACAAAAGTCGCAAAATCGTATGCCGGTGGGAATTTTTCAAGCAGTCTATAGCACATTTAGTGACATACGGTGATGCCAAATATTGCACCAGATTGTGTTTTCTGGTCAACGATGGGGCGAAAAAGACAATGAACAAATTATACTCTGTACTTGAAAAATAAGTTTATTGTAAGAGTTGAGTAACTTTAATATTTGTCTACTTTAAAAGTGTTTACTGATGAAAAAATCGAAAACGGAAGAAATATTTTTAAATGTTTTTCGAAGAAACAAAGTTTTAGTTCATATTTAACTTTCATTTAACGTTTAAAAAATAAATGAAAAAAAATTATATTTCAAAGACAATTGAAAACTTGATACATTCTAAATTTTAATGTTTAAATAAAACTTAAGAACAAGTAAATTTCATAGGGCATAATGCTTTATCAAACTAAAGCAAAGTAACTTTAACAATTCACTAATTTACAAAATATGTCAGTACAGAGTTTTGCATAAAGTTGTTCACTGAAATAACTTTTAAGTTCGTATTTGCCAAAACGAGTTTGTGTCCCGAAATACTTTATGGGTACTGTCCTTGCGCCCTCTGTTTTATCCTGCTCATATAATCCAAACCCGCCGTGAGCTGAGTATGGTGCTCGCGGGCCCACGTATATGTGACAGCAAATCTGTTTCGCTAAATTAGATACAATTCGAGGAATGATCCGCTAAGATTCACAGATTATTAATTCGGTTTTGGAGTAAGGATGGTGTAGAACTTTTTTTTTGGACCAACGTGTGAAAGGGTGGGTTAGGGAGCAGACGCACTCCCGGCCCTCCCGTCATACTCTCTAAATTCACTATGGTCAACATTGGCCATGCATTGGTCAACTATGCACCGACCCAAAATATGGTCAACTTCGTCAACGTAAATTACGTGTAACGAGTTGACCATATTTTGCGTCGGTGCATAGTGAAACAATGTATGGTCAATGTTGACCATAGTGAATTTAGAGAGTATATTGTAAACAGACAGATGCAAGTCCTTTCAAAGTAAGAATTCTTCATTCCTAAAAGACAAATATATGGGTACTGTTATTGCGCCCTCTATTTATCCTGCTCGTATAATCCAGGCCCACCCTGAGCTGCCTATATGGTGCTCTCGCGCTCACGTATGTGATGGCGAATCTGTTTCGCGAAATTAGATAATTCACGGTATGATCCGCTCAGAGTATGCGTAACCCTCTGACTGTTCTACACGCAACCTTACACTAGGAACTGATTATCTGTTAGGCCTACAACATGTAAATTACAACAGCCTAAATTACCTGTTGCAACAGGTACATTACCAGTTGCAACATGTGCTGATAAGAATGTACCCCATTTTATCAAAAGGCCGGAGGAAGTTAGGTAGATGCACGTTTGCGGTGTGGAAATGATATCTTTCCATAAGGGGGCAACGTTATAACTCCTTTGCCAGCCTGTGAGAGATTTCTAACACCACTAAAATTAAAGTGTGCATGAGCTAGCAAATATTAGCCATACACTCATTATACATGTGGCAGACAAATCGCACCTATTTTTACCAAAACAGGGGCACTAGATAAAATAGAATTTTCATTGGAGTATGACATGTTTTCACGTGGAGGCAATGTTTAATCCTTAGGTTAGTGTAACGCCACAAATTGATACAAAGTGTGGCCGTAGTTACCAGGTTGTTTTGGATACATATCTATTCCCAAACCTTAATTTGGAATAAGGAAAGTAATTCCTAATTCCTGGAAGAAAATAGTATAAAGTAAACAGTCATAGTCGGGCAAACAAATTAAGTGACTTTCATCGATGACGAAATCATGTGTTTGTCTATCACTTTAAATTTAGATGTATGACAACAACAATATAGTACTTTAAGATCTTTACATTCAGAACAAAGACAAAAATAATTGATGCAGCGCACATTTGGCTCAAACTTAAAAGGAACAACGGAAAAAAAAAACAACTTTCCCTTCGAAAACCAATGTCGCTACTGTTTAATCCAATTGGGAATTTAAACAGACGGGAACATATTATAACTAAATATAACAATCCTATCCATGATTTATTACCAAAGGGATGTTAATAGTCCCATCCAGTTAAAAGAAACTTACGTCAATACAAGCCACTGAACTCTCAACCTTTTAAAGTAACTGTTCATATAGAGTAACAATATTACATTTCATATGTACACAGAGAATTTAAATTAAAGTAGTAAAGTACACACTACTTTAACAGAGGGTATCTGCAGTGAAGAACTTCTTGGAAATTACTCAGAATGAATCATTAGCCCTAACCCTATGTATGTGCCTATCATGACAAAGAGTAAGCTACTGAAAATCACCATCTTAGAAACACAGATAGCAAAAATAAGAGCAATTTTACCAGATAAAGTAAATTTGGAAAGAACATTCTCCTTTACAAATAGCATTTGTAAGAAAAACATTGTGGGAACTTGGGAGTTGGTAGAACTTCTCTCAGAAACATTGATGCACACATCTAAGAGTTGACTAAAGGTATTTAATCAATTGTATTACCCAGGCTAAAAGTACATTGATGAGTGACACAGGGGATCATATCATTAATAAATATCAACATCAACAGTAACTTAGTAGATTTAAAGCAATTCTTTGACTGAAACCAAGTCATCCATGCCTATTGAATACATGAACATATCAAGTGTAATAACGAATGTAGCATTTGGTGGGGAAGTATCACACATCTATTCAAGAAATTTACCCCAGCCCTGCTTCTCGTTATATCGGAGAGTTGATGCGAAGTGGCACTCACTCAGATAGTGGTATTAGTCATTACTAACTGTGCCAAATGAGTGACATAGAGGGCTTAAGAGGGTATAACATTAAAGGGTTGCTCAACTAGCCAATGTTATATTAGCATATGGGAGAATGGGAACAACCAAGTGATAATGACGTAAGTAGCACACTCAAGCCATTTATTTGATACCTTAGTTCTATCACCAAATCTATGGACCAGTTAGAATGCTTAAACAGGGTATTCTCGGTCAGTTTCGTCAGGTGTGGCATGGCAAGCTTGTTGATATAGGCCTAGTTGGAATTACTCAATCACTCATACATCCTGCTACCTGACTGACCAAAATATTATAGCGAGTGAGGCCTCAAAAACTTGTTCAAACAAGTTACTGAAATCTTTCAAAACCAGCTGTAAAACCAGTTGAAACCGGTTGTTGCCTGTAATTAGTATCTGTACGCTTCCTGTTCAAAACCGTATCGTACTGGCCTACCAGTGTATACCTGTTCATTCCTGTTATCTTTTAAAACCCGTTGATACCTGTTAATAGTTGTTAAAAACCCTGTAAACATCTATTCCAATTAGCTTTTAAAAACCTGTTCTAACTGGTATTGAACTGGAATATTTCTGCCGGGAGCCATACTCATATATGAATTAAAATTTATCACACGGGTGAAAACCTAAAGAGGATTATCATAAATTTAACTTTCGAGTTTATCTCTTTTTACCTCATGTACGATATGAAATATTAAGTTTATAACCACTGAGAAGTATGGTCCAGTGCTGCAGCCTGGAGGCAGCTAATACTGCCAGTATCCATTTATTTGGACCTGGCAAGTTTGAGAGGATTGTGATCGTTAAACAATGTAAGCTTCTCCCCAAATAGATAACAGGTGCGAATATTTAACACAATCGCAATTAAGTGCTTCTCTTTCTAATTGAAAATATATGCTTTGCCGTGGAAAGAGTTCTGGGGCGGTTTTTCGTCTTCGTCAAAACAATGGGAAATGATTACCCTACCCCATACGGTGAAGCTACAATCTTGGACAAAATACCTTGAGACACGTGCTCCCCCCTTCAATGTTTGCTATAGGATTACTGTTCAAAATGTACATCACCCGTATAGAGGCAACATTCGAAAGGGGCGTGGGGTTTCATGTTATCCTCTCACCTATAATTCAGTATTATATTTGCAACGTACGACAGTGTCCCAACAATTTTGTCCACGATTGTACAGTAATGTCTTCAGACGATAAAAGTATGCAAGCAAGCATTCAATTCCATTACTACCTGTTCAATCTCACCTTCTACCTTAAACGCTTTTTCTGGCCCTACCATTCTGACAATGCACAATAGGCTAGTCTTCAGTCCGACACTCTTTCACTCCGAAAATAAAAGACACGTTTTCAGTCCGAAAAAACGAGTTTTTAGTCCAACAAGTTTTTAGTCCGACTGTTTTTAATCCGAAAATGAAATACGTGTTTTCAGACAGAAAATGAAATAGACATCTTCAGTCCGAAGATAAGACGTTAAGAAAGCGCCTTTTAATTATCCCTAATTCTGCCATTTCGATTTTCATTGCTTGAGGTGCTTGTCAACGTTGATGTACTGGCAATTGGAGGGAAATTCAATACCAACCATCACGGGTCTTTCATCTGCCAAATTAAAGAAAACAGCTGTTTTGTCGGTCAAAGATCTATTTGAAATAAAGTTTATTGAATTTGCGGTAGTTATAGAGGCTTGTTGAGTTGTGTCGTGAAATTCACTATTTCTCTAAGCCTTTCAACTTTCCTTAAGATGCTAAGGACAAATTGTCACACTATAAGACGTTCCCCATGTGTCACATACAAGTGAGCATCAATGAATGAGTATTTAACGATTCAATTTGGTTTTTGAAATTCGTTTACACTTTTCATATTAGCACATATTCATATGAACACATCAGCCAGTGCAAGTAAGGGTAAAAAGCCTTTTGACAATTTTCACACACGTTGGATGTGAAACGTGACTAATTATTTTTGACTGTATTTATGCCCTTTCAAGTCATCACAAACTTATTAATATCAACTCAACGTGCCACAAAATGTCGGGTGTGTCAACAATGTTTTACAAAATCAATAAAAAAAAAATCAGGGAAGTCAAAGGTCATGCACAGTGAAAAATATCATTTTCGGACTGAAAACGTGTAGACCTGTTTTATTTTCGGATTGGATGCGTATTTTATTTTCGTACTGAAAACCTCTCCGACTGAAAGTTTGTATTTCAACTTCCAACTAAAAACGTGTACTCTTTAAATTTACTATGGTTAAAATTGACCATAGATTGGTCAACTATGCACCGACCCAAAATATGGTCAAATTGTTACACGTAATTTACGTTGACCAAGTTGACCATATTTTGGGTCGGTGCATAGTTGACCAATATATGTTCAATATGGAGAACTGTAACTCTAGTCAGTAGTACTTTGTCATTTCCTTTCCTTAACTTACTTCACATTACTGTTGAATCTATGGTAGTTGATACTCAGCTGGCAACATACCCTTCAACAGTGGCGGCGCCAGAATGTCAGAATTGGGGGGGGGGCAAACTGAGGGCAGAGGCAAATGTTGGGGGGCACAGACCTTCGCGCGCAGCGCGAAACCAAGCGCGAAACCAAGCGCGAAACCAAGCGCGAGGCCTTGCGGGTGGGGTCCAGGGGCCCGCTTTAGGGCCCCTGGTGGGGTCCAGGGGCAAAGCCCCGGTGGGGGTCGGGGGGGGCGAAGCCCCCGGAAGCTCTGAGGTTTTAGCATATCTCTGGGTGGAAAATTAAGCCCCGAAAGAGGTATATTATTTATTTTTATATTATTTATTTTTTCGGTTGACCATACTCCAAGGTTCCCAACTTTTTCTTTGGGAGTACCATTTCACATTTACGCGGTACCACCGAGTACACACACATAGGCTGCATACACTTCCATTCCATTCCTACATTTAGGAAAACAACCACCTACCCGCCCTTCCCTTACGTTGGACGGTAAACATTCCAGAGAAAATTGGTCTGACCAGGCTGTCCTACTGTTGAAGTGGCTACGGGCATGATATGAAAACTGGCAGCCTGTGTAATATAAATTAGGCATTTATCAATCATGGTTCCCCGGAAGCTGTTCTTATTCAGTCCAATGCCAATACATAGTTTTGTGATTAAATTAATTTTGGATGAGTACAAGATCTGATTGGGAAGGGTGAGAAAAACGGGGGGGGGGACTGGGGGGCAAGGAAACAATCTGGAGGGGCAAATGCCCCCTCACCCCCCCCCCCCCTAGCTCCGCCACTGCCCTTCAAACGTCCAATTCGACCACACGTAAAACACTTATAGTCCTTCACACAACAGTGTAGGCCTACATGATTTTCTGCAGTGCAAGAATACTGGTCTTTGTAGTTACGTCAATCCAAACCGAAATGTACGGGAGTGGGCATGTTTGACGAACTGACGGGATGCGCGATTAAAGGTGCCCCGGCAATGGTCTACTCACCGCACTTTTGATGGATTTGGGTATATTTGAATGTCCCCTTAGAGTCTATGTAAGATATCAGAAGCTTTATTGACCATAAAAGGAAGTGACATTCTATTTCATCTCAGGAAAACAGACAAAATGAAAAAGAATGAACATATAGTTTAATAAACAAAATAATAATGATACATACAAGGAATAAGACTTATACATAAAACACATATGTAAAAAATATAATATTCACTCATTTCCTGCAAAACTTTTATTGGCAAGTTGATAAATGGCTTGTTGCAAGAAACAAGGTCTGTATCTCCCAGTCCTGCATCTTATAACAATGAGTCTGTTTGTCTTCTGACTGAATTGTAATTGGTGACTGAGGGTCAGGATACTCACATGACATCGATTTTATATTTCTTATGTTGCACTGTCAAAAAGCTCTTCTACTTTACTTGCTTTCTTAATCCATGTAACTTATTTATGTCTCTGACCATAGCATTCCCACCCCGCGGCGAAAGCAGAATGTAATAGTAGTCTGAATTGCCACTTCATAGAACAGAGCAATAAGGGCTGTATCTAGTCTGAATGAGTTAAACTTCCGTAGAAGGAACATGTTTCGGTTTATTTTTGCTATAGACAGTATTCACATGTTCACCCCAATTTAACGTGTTAGTAATAGTTATCGCCCAGGTACTACAAGCTCTTCAGTTGCAAACTTGTTGTCATCACACCAGTTTATAAAGGTGGATATCTCTTGTTATAAGGTACAGGACCTTATCTCGTTACCATTCTTACCAAAGAGACCAAGGCTGTAAGTGCCATTTGCAAACTTTTCAATATGTGTGTTATAGGTTAGGTGTCTAGGGTAACGTCTATTAACGTGATCACAAGAAAAACACAGGAAGCTCTGAGGTATTGGCAGAATGTCAGTGAAAAGGCAAGACTGGTCAGATATTGCAGACGTATTTTGAGACAAACCATAAATTTTGGGACGGCAGGGTAAAGTAATTGAGGGCACATATTGTCAAAAGTCTGCGAAAGGACAGACAGTTCGGGGGGGGGGGGGGGTCCAAGGGTTTTAACCGCCGGCAGAGGCAGACCTGAGGGCATGAGTGCGTGGCATGACTTTCTAAGCGGAGTGCCGCCACCGATTGGCGCGGACTGTACAAGAAAAGCTTGGGCTTTTCAACCTCCCAGGTGGCCGGAAATTGCGTATCCCGGCTGTTCTAAACTGCATATACCCAGTCTTGAAAAAGGGGTATCATGTTTGCAATTTCTCAATTCTCATAAAAAAAAAAAAATCTATGAAAAACATGGGGGTTGAGGGGATACAAGAATCAGAACATGATGAATTACACATCCACTTTCATTTTTTTTAGTGTTTTGCAAATATTTGGGGGCTGAACACATAGGCGAACAGACTCGTAAATTTTTTAAGGGAGAAATTTATGCCCGAATTACTATCTCAGCGGAAGGCTGGTAATAAATATATAGGAATTTCCAGCGAAACATGAGATATTGGTTTAAAACCCTCAGCGAAATTTCGAAAAAAAACAAACAAAAAACTTTTGTTGGTTGGTAGAACACGTGAATAGTATGGAAACAGAAATTACCATCATGACCACCATCAAGGCCTAATGATTGGGGGCATGTTATGGTTAGGTTATTTTATACGTCATCGATATCACACATGAAGCGCTTATCCATGTCTTTTAGCAGGGGTGGGGACCTGACCTGAGGACAAAAGGCTTTTGCGCGAACTGTGGAAGGAATATCTAAGCGTATAGCGCCATCTTCAGTTGGCGCGGAGCTTTTCAAACCTCCGAAATGGTCAGAATCGGCACTTCCCGAGTGTCCGGGGCATTTAAGTACTCAGCCTTGAAATATGCCTCTCATTTCTACAATTTCTCAATTAATGAAAAGCATTCTGAGGAAAATGGTACTAATTTTGATTGCTCTTTGGAATATTTATGCTATTGAAATTTTCTAAAAGTCAATTCGACAGATTTTACTTTCTATCCATAACAAGCTTTTTTCTTTTTGAGAATTTTTCAACTAGCAGGTTACCTCAGACAATATGTAGTGCAACTATTTTGCATCTATTGTAGTCATTTTTTCCACGAGAAATTCTGGTTGCACAAAAGTTTTACACTCAGCGAATAGAGTTGTTTATTCGCTTGCTACAACTGTTGATGATTGCTTGACAAAGTAGAACGCGTTCTTGTAACCTTTGAAAATGATAGCCACATATTCTCAAAGTAATCCTTTGATTTCATTTATTCCTCAAATCTGTGCTCCGTCACTCTGGTCGTTTTGTAATATTTCAAAAATACGTCCTTATCATTTGCACAACTTCAATTTCTTTTTCCCCCAAAAAGTAAGCCTACTGTAAACCAGTCAATTCCTTGGCTAGTGTATTGACATGTCACAATAAAAACATACTGAGTGGGGGTATTACCAAAAGCGTGTACAATGACATTGCTATTATACATAACCGCTCAGTCCACACATGGTTGCATAGGTTGAAATATTAGTTCACATTGTATGGAGAAGCAAAGATCTAATCAGTAATGTTGCACCTTGCACTAACAGAACCTACCGCACTGTATTATGTTCCCTATTGACCTATGGCATCATCGATTGGGTGAACACTACATATTATAATTAGGTACCTAACGACCAAGTTTGAAGTTCATTGCACATAGGCTACTGTCCAGACGGAAATCACAACCCACTTTTTCACAGCATTTTGCCGATAAGAGATTTGACCTGTGACCTTTGACCTTAAATTTTGACGGAAGACACAGCCGTACGGCTTTGCGATCTAAGAGTTGCAGATACAGACTCTTCATTTTCAAATTTGACCTCTGACCAATGAGCTTGACCTTTGACCTCAAAACACATACAAACATGATTTTTTTTGTTGTAAAATCTTGTATACCGGTCATATGTCTGACAGTCACATGCAAGCCATTTTGGATTAAGAAATACAGCAAAAATAAGATTTTCACTAATTTAACCTTTGACCTCAAATTTTGATGGGAGACAAAATTTCAGACCATGGGTCACCTATGATCCAACTTCGACCATCATCAGCTTTGCGGTCTAGGAGTTTTGAATGCAAACTTTGAAATTGAAATTTTCTTTCGAACACACCATACACAAACATACATTTACACACTTTTTCCCTGCTCTCCTGAAGGGGTTCCAGATCACCTGAAGTACCATACCAGGTTAGATCCCCCATGTCTCATATAGGCCTATCAACTGTACTTACTGTTGCTATGGCAACTGAGAGCGTCATAATGCATTCTAGGATCCCAAAGCTACTACAATATCTCATCCATACATTTCTTGTATAGGGATGAAATAAAAATCTTAACTCAAGCAGAGTTCCCTTGGGAGCATTAATCAGCCAAACGACTTCATCAGTCACTCACCAAAACTATGAGGTGATATTTGTTACAATGTCCAACTACTATTTAAAAGGTGAGCCAAAGCTTTTCTCTTTTACTAAATGTGGGGGAGGGACATTTGATATGTTCCCCAACTTATCAAAATATGGAGGGCAGGGACACGCTCTTAAAGACTTATGCCCATGCTCTGTCAGTTGCTGAGGAGTGTGGCCCTCCACCACGTTTTCAATAAACCACGACAGGGAACTTCCCTTGATTACAACCTTTTTTGCTGCCTTTTCCATAATTAGCACAATTTTTTCAGCTTTCTCCAGAGTGAACAAATAGTCTTCTGAAAGAAGCCTTTTCTGTATGTCTCATCAAATACTCGGCATACAAAACAGTCCCTTGATCAGTGCATCCTTCAAGAAAGAGGGAAAGTTGCAAGAGATGGACAAACATTTAAGTTCGGCTAAGAACTCACTAATACCTTCCGGAGGGCCTTGATCTTAATTGTGAGAAGCGGAATCTTTCCAGTAACACGGGCGGTTGAGGATTAAAATTTCCTTCCGATGTTTACAGATATCTGCCAAGTTCATCGAATAGGGCTTTCTTGATGAGACTTTAGTTTTTAAGCAGTCCGTAGCCTGTCGGGCCCATAGACAAAACTAAAATTGCCACCTTTTTTTTAACATTTTCCATTACATAGTTCACAAAAAAAAAAAATCTGAAAATCTTTTCAAATCCCTTGACTGAAACTTGTTAAGAGATAAACAGCTAAACAAATGATGTATGAGTGTCTAAGTTGTAGGTCCAGATTATATAACAGATATGTTCAAATGCACAATGAAATTCATTCTTACCATCTGAGGTCTGTGTCATTAAGAAAATCTTACATACCAAAAGGCTCAATAAACTTACACCAAAAAAGATGCTCATACAAGGGATCAAGATATGCAAGTAACTTCTGCCTTATTGCTGCACAAATTTGTTTGTTTCGTTTTTCTGACATGTGACTACTTGGTCTAATATTATTTAAATTTGAACGTTGAGGATCAGGAAGCCTCATATGGGCTCATCAAGGACACTATGCCATGTTGATTGTGGATGATCACTGGCGAGATTCCCCTGCTCTTTTCGACAAATGTCCAGAGGATAATGAGGTAGGGATGAAACCACACAATCACCAATGCAAACTAATGCAAACCCAAGTTGGCTGTCGGGACCGCCATTTAACATCCCCATCCAACAGACAAGAGTGTGTCTCCAGTCTTTAGCCACTTTCCCAAAGGTTAGGTGGAAACCCTGGCTAACTCAGCAGCTGGTCAGCTGTACCAAGCAACCTGAAATGGACAAAACCTAGATCAGACAACAGGAACTCAAATAACCCACTCAGCAGCACTGTAAACAACTTAAGTGAA
Source organism: Stichopus chloronotus (assembly GCA_021234535.1). Taxonomy (NCBI): domain Eukaryota; kingdom Metazoa; phylum Echinodermata; class Holothuroidea; order Aspidochirotida; family Stichopodidae; genus Stichopus; species Stichopus chloronotus. Next base: position 110,048 of record CM037835.1, read on the forward strand.
CGAGCCAAATTTTAACCCCAGAAATTCTCCAGGTAGTTCAGCCAGGATTTGATAACGAACCCACCAAGCTAACTCTCCACCTATTCTTTTCATATTGACTTTCTTATGTTTATTTGTATGCAATATACAATATGCTTTGTTTGCATATTCTTGTACACCACTGTTCTTACCTCATTACATGCAACATAATTGTCACTTAAGGCCTACTTTTACTTTTCATAGTTTCTTATCTAATTGTTCACATTTTTTGTACAAGTTTTTTCTATTTTGCTTTGTTTACATTTTTTGATATGATACTGTTCTCTTGTAAGCAATGTTGCCATTTCACATTGTTTATAAGTATTTTTGCTATGATGTTATTTTTGTGTAAAGTATCTTTGGACTATGATTTTACATTAAATTTACTTTTTACTAGTGTTTGAAGTGCTTTATTATTGTTTTCCTGCTTTTTTGTTTGTTTTCACTAGCCTTATTCTCCTTATTTTGAGGGACTGAAGGAAAATAAGAGTTGGCTAATAGAGTAAAGTTGAAATAAGTAAATAAAAATTCTTAAAAGATACTTTCTTCATTTGCACCCTTTGAAGTATGAATAGTCCTTAAATAAGGAAAGCAATGTTGATGTAGTGTATACTACATGATTTCATATCAAATTAGCACAAAGCTCCTCGACTGAACACTACACCTTCTTTTACCAGACCAGACAAAATATTAAAATAAATGTATACCAAAGAAACTGCTGTCATGGTAGAGTAGAATAGCATTGTTAAATACAAGTCAACAGAGCATAAACTTGTTGACCACTTGTATTGTTCAGACAAGCAAGCAGTCCCTGCTGGCTCAGTGGTGAAGAGACAGCAGCCATATTTTTTCGGTCCCATTGTGAAGGAACTGACGATGGAACAAAAACTTTTGATTAACTTCTTACCCTCTGAACACAAACAGAAGAATATATGAAACATGATGGGTCAAGTGTCTTCAGTACCAAATTTATTGACAAGAATCAGACAGGAATGATAAAGACAAAGGGAACATGTAAAATGATTGGTTGGACAAAATGGTGTGGAAAGGGTTTGTTAGAAGGGAGGACTAACCCCTCTCCACATGATAAAGCAACCTGCACTAGGGTTTGAAGAGAAGATGAACCACCTGCAACATGGTTTGAAGAGAAAAATAACCAACCTGCAATTGAGTACTAAACACTTTGCAAAAATGCATTCTGGTTTTGATAATTTAGAATTCATAAGCAATGGGAATTGGGCTATGATAAACAGTACATTGACACTGCACACACCAAACATGAAGTCTTCACAAACTCATTCATAAGGTACTTTTTAATTCAAGCAAGAGTCAGTCTCTATTTGCTTTGAATACATCACAATGTGATAAGGCAAGATAGATCCTTCAATATTTTCTGCTATAAAAGTGAAAACTCTCTGCAGCATAACCAGCGATTGGTTAGGAAAGTTTGGTTGTCAAATTCAATGCAAGCACAGTGATGACTTAAATCCACCAACCCTAACAGACTTCTAAAAAGGAAAGGTTATGTTTGTTTGACAGCAAAAAGCTGTGTTTATAACCAATTTCATAGACACAATATCATAGATTATTCAATACAAAGAAAGACTGTACCCTTCTTTCCCAGAAATAATTTCTCACAAATGTAAATTAGGTTATTCATTAATCAAGTGCATAATAAAAATGATAAATCTTATGAAACTCTACTTACGTATAAATTGTTAAGGATATGAAGCTATTGCTAATGTTTATTTATCAAACTGAATGGTTTCACAATTATTAAAGTAACTCTCCTCTAAAAGCAATGTTTGTACATTTTAAAAGCAATAATTCCCATTAAACTTGAAATGTGACCACCACAAAAACTCAGTGGGCATTGTACACTTACTGTAATACATTTACTCTCTAATTAGCATGAAATAATGTATGTCAAAGCATTCATTCTTTTGATACTATGGAATAAGGTTTTCACTGTGAAACATCAACCGACCTGAAATGAGCAAACCCAGAATGTAATAGGGTTCTTGCCTTCACTATCACCGTTGATCAACACAGTAGAATATGAGATCCTGCTTATTAGTACCCAGTGTTTGAGTATGTGAGACCCTGTGGTCTCAAAAGGAGGCCCTGTTGTCAGTAATTGGCTATATCTGGAATATATGACACCCATAAGATCAGTCCAAATTGACATCACTAACACCACATACACAACACACTAGTCAAATGAGTGCAGAGGTTAAAATTATCATAAAAAACCAAAACAAAAAATGCAAAAGAGAGGAGGATTACTTATGAGACATACACAAAAGTGGCCTACACAGGGAAACGTAAATTCATAACTTGAATGTGTGTGCAAATGTGTATACATTCCATTAATGAATAACATGTAAGTACAATGCAGGCGTATATACGAGGCTGTTCCAAATAATTGAATGTTTGACCATAGAGACAATAAATGTAAAAGAACCATGTAATAAATAAAAGTCTGTCAATGTCTCAGTTTTTGAATGATAATTTTGCATCACTAAATATATATCTGCTTACATATAAGTACATTTACTCTGAAAAATAATTTATGTAGGCCTTTTTGCATGTGAATGTGTGGATAAATGAGTACATCGTTATATACCACCAACTGAATGTAGATATCAAATTTACCTGAACATTATTACACATATTCTATGTTTATTTAAGTTATCGATATTTACAACTGGTGCACACAATTGCACAAGACATTGATTCTAACATCAAATATATTGGTACTATAATAACTGAGCATTCACATCACCTCAATTCATTAATTTTAATATCAAAATTCACTTCAACCTCACATATTGTCTTTTGTTTCACATTATATTACCTAGGAGACCAAATGCTCACCATGAATATATATGCAGACAGATCAAGCAAAATATTATCTAATATCTACATTCTTGTAGTATCTTTCACATTAGGATGAAGTGAAGGAATGGTTAACCACCTGTGGGCACCTACATTGTTTATTACTCAACATATTGGTCTTGACAAACAACTGCTCTGGTCTTGAAAAACATTCAAGGTGTCTGAATTTACCAGCAGTGCCTCTGTTTTTTTTTCCATGAGCTTGACGTGTGTATTTTGATCTTCACATTTGATAACAGCGAGAAATACAATTGGTTTATTGCAGATTGATCATAAAATCTTGGGAAAATACGTGACACAAATCTTGAAGAATCATAATACTTCATAATACTTCTTTTTTAGTCAACATTTCAAAGGTAATATATGGACTGTTCCAGTAGTTTAGTTTATGTCATGCCATATATTTCCTATATAGTGTAATGTACCAGCTGAAACATCCATAAATGCCAAGCAGAACATGTTGTTCAGGTAGTGAAGAGAAATAGGCTACAACGAACAATTTTATAAAACTTTCAGTCTGTCCCACTGCAAAGTCACTATTAAGACACCCTTTCATTTTGCTGAGCTAATTTGGTAACTAAGTTGCATTGTGTAAATCATTTTTTACAGATATATGCACAGTGGTGTTAAACCATGTAGCACATAAAGGAGACCAAAACCCTAGGAATATCATTATGAAATATGAAGCGAAAGAATTTGACAAATGTCTTGCCTAAATTTCATTCAAAGATATTCTTTCTTTCCAAAGTTATACATACATTTTTAAAATTCAGCAAAGGATGCTGCCTTTTTAGTTTCAGTTGAATGTCCACAGACTTTATGATGTCACATAATCCCTAAAAGCAGAAATTTAATGTGTTTCTTTGTTTTCTTTCCCTATCATTTTCATAACATACACACACTTGCATACATTTTGTGTTGAACTACTGAGGTGTATCATGCAATGACCAAATCATCAATACCTTGATTTGAATCTATGCAAACCTGTCAAAACTATTAAAATAAATGATAAAATATCAAGATAAGTAAAGTTCTTTGGGTATAATTGGTCAAGTCATGACATCACAAATTGAGAATAGTAGCATCTTGATTGATTTTTTAGTGCAAGTGAAACAACATATTTGGATGAAATTTGGTAAGTGAGATTACCACACATGAGCCTCTCATTTAACAGACATATTTCATTGCCAAGAATTTGGACACTTATTCTCCTTAAATGATTCATAAAAAGAAATATCTTATATCATGAAAAACAACTACATAAAATGAAAACAACAATAAGTCTTGAAATCATGATGAAAAATCAGTATACAGTGTCTACTATTTTCACCTCCATCACACGTACATTTTGAGTTGCTTTCTGGTCAATGAATACATGAAGCAACCCATTAATACAGTTCTGGATAATCTCTGCCACTGCTGAATTGGTTTGGAAGTCCTTGTGTGTCAAATATTCTGGTACGTGTTGCAGGTTGAATTTGAGGTTGAAAAGCAGGACTCCAATCAATTCCATCATCATCGTCATCATCTTCATCATGTACATAGCCATCATTAGGAAAGCCTCTTGTACCATAAAGATTAGGAGTACGCCTTCCAGATTCTTCATACCCGTAAGGGTCCTAATGCATTACACAAAATACATATTTTAGTGAAGGAAGGATACATTTATGCACTGTACCTACAGAGACACAGCCCAAACTCAAAATCTTTAGACTAAATGATCAAACAACTACATAAGTAGATGGAACAGGAAAGTTGCTTACCCTCTACTTCACATTCCAGTTACTTTTGTAAATGATTAAAGTAGGTTCTTGACCAGGAAATGCAGACCTGTACACTACCAAGGTCAAGGAACATATACTAAGACAGACAAACACACACTATCATGGTAAGGGCATTTACCTGAGGAGGAAATGCAGCTCTACACTTCCATGGTAGGAAATACACCGGAACAGCAAATACAGACTAACACTATCATGGTTAGAGCTGAAATATGAGTTGAAAATGTGTCCGTGAAAGTAAAATTGCACGGAATATGTTAAAGCCAATGAAAAAGAAACATTGTTAAATTCTTATTTTTGCACCATGAGTATTCATATCTCTTTCCATTGGTCTGTTTGATTTCAAGCGACAGTAATTGGCTGTTATGCCTTCTAGGAGATCTAGTCTGAATTTAGTAGGCTGACAAAAATATCAAGACTATTTTGTTATTCAAATATCTGGAAGATGAGTGTGTATTTAAGATTTTGTGACAAGTGATCTTTTTTCCTACTTCCTTCCCTGGAACACTGAAGAAGGTAGGTGACCAAATACACGACTTAGGATATCGAAACCTTTGGCTAACTACTACGTACGATTAATTTCGTAACCTAAGCTGGGCTAGTTAAGCTGGTCATTTGTTTCTTGTGTCACACTTGAAATAACTGTACTCGTTCATTGCTTTGTCAGGCTCTCTACCTTTTTGGCAGTATTCCTGACCTGTGCTTTCCATGTTTTACTGTTGCACATAGTCTACCTGTCTTACTTAGTATTTAGGCTAAGTTAACATCCTAGTTAACATCATATTGCTATAAGTGTCCTGTCTCATTGTGTTTGAGTACTGCACGTCCTTCACCTGCAGTCTTTGTATACACGTAAGTCCTAACAGAGTTGCTATCTAATTTTCTTCTTGTGTATTTTTGTCTACGGTTGGCCTGGTACATTTTCTCTGTGTACTCTACTATGGCTCTCACTGTAAATGTCCCCTAAAACTTATTCATAGTAGTTCATGTGATATGTGAGTTGAGTTAAAAAATTCAGGAACTGTTTGTGACCGTGCATCTGCTTCGGATGAAAGTTTCATTTTTACTTGTAGGGAATGTGAAAGATTACGGAACTTGAGGGATCATTAAAGAACTGTAATTGTGATGGAAATTGGACTGTTGTTTGTAAGAGACCAAAGGCAAATGAGGGGAAGTCAAAAGGCATTGTGCCGTTAGATGTCCATAATAGTTTTGAAAGCTTGTCTATAGAGCAGGGGATGGTAGAAACAGCAGAGAAGGCTCAGGACACTCACAATGTTAAAGTTGATACCAAGGACTGTGGGAATTAGGGGAGAGGTCTAAGGCGGGGACAAATGGTATTGTGTGGGGATTCTCTGGTGTAGTATGTAGATCATGAGTTATGTAGGGTGGATATGTCTAAACAAGTTTGGGTGTTTTCTGGGGGCCAAATGTAAGTAAATGCCCATTGGTGAACAAAACAGTTTCTGATGAGATGTCAAGTTGTGATTCAGGTGAATACAAATAAAGAAGAGAAGGAACAATTGATATCATACGCTCCAGATATCATGAGTTATTGTGTCGCCTAGCCTCAATCACAACAAAGAGTGCTATTTGTGGTTTGTTAGAAAGGTTCAATAACTTAATCTCATCCAGTAAGTTACAAATTTTGAATAGTACCTTAAGTACCTTACACTGAAAAGTACCTTATGCTGAAAATTTTTATATTTGTTGATATGTGGCTGGTTTCGATGATATTAAAGATTTGTATGCAAGGGACCAGTTGCATTTAGGAAACACTGGGGTTTGCTGTTTGGAAAGATGGTAAATTTTACTGTTGAGCAAATGTGCTTAAATTAATTTTGGGAGATGAAGTCATCTGAAAATGGTATAGAGGATAATGGCTCTACCAACGGGCATTCTGAGTGCAGGGGTTACAATAAAACGAAAAATCTAATTAGAGTCAAGAAGGAATCTAAGGTTAGAAGTTGCAGGGCGAAGTTGAATACTTTTTTAACTACTGTAAGGAGTACTTGTAATAAATTTGATGAATTTGCTGTTCTCCACGAGGATATGAAACTGGACATTTTTGGTATAACTGAATCTTGGTTAATATTGGTAGTGCTAAGGTATCTTATCCTGGGTATGTGCTTTACTGTCAAAATAGTGTTGATACTAATAAGGGGTTGGGTATGGGGGGTTGTTGTTGTTGTATGTCAGAGATAATATTGTAAGCGTTGAGAAAAGGGAGCTTCAAAGATTCTCTCTCAACTCTGTGTGCTGCAAGTTAACTGTAAATAATTGTAGCAAAACTGATTCAGTTCTTAATACAATTGATGTAGATTATCGTTCTGTAAATAGTGGGAAAGAAAATAATAATTCGTTATTTAACTCAATTAGGAATGCTGCTAAGGGTGATGTCATTATCATGGGTGACTTCAATTTTCCAGACATTGACTGGACTACAGCATTAAGTGATAACAATGGTGTTGATTTTCTTGACGTTGTTTAGGACTTTTTCTTGCATTAGCATGTTTCCTTTCCAACTAGGGGTGAAAACATTCTCTCCATCTGTCACCTGCCAGGAGAGGATGTGCTGGACAATTTGCTGTTGCTCCCAGTTTGGGTAGATTTAGATGTCCCTGCTTGCAGGAAGACTGTTCAAGTGTGGGTAGAGACCTGCCATGTTGCTGTAGATTCCCCAAGGTTATGTGACTGTGACAGGATGTCAGCCACTATTAATTCAAGTTGGGCTGAGGCCAAGTGGGTGAATAAATTGGTGCTACGGTTCACATCTGTACTGTGTCGTTTCTGGCAACACAACAGAACCCCCTTCCATATACTCCCTTGGGCACATCTCTTTTCACTTAAAAGTCTATGGTTAGTCTCTTCAATAGTCAATCATTAATCAGAAGGTCTCAGCATGACTTTTGTCAGAAATATCATGCCCTGCCGGGCTCACTAGCATTTTGGAGTTCATGGAAGATGTTACTACTCCATTGGATACTCAGAAGTATATTGATGTTGTTTTCCTAGATTTCCAGAAAGTTTTTGATAAGGTTCCTCGATCACCAGCATCTTTTGCATAAATCAAAGAGTATGGGCATCTGGTATGGGTAATTTACTGACCTGGATTCAGAATTAGATAAGAAACAAAGGGTGGTTTTAGTGGTTGTGCATCTTCTTGGCAGAAGGTTACAAGTGGGGCCCCCAAGGAGTCTGTGTTGGGTCCTCTCCTGTTTGTGGCTTTTATTAATGACATTGATGCTGATATTGTGTGTAGAGCCAAGAACTTTGCTGATGATAACAAACTGTACTCTGAGGTCTCCTCTGAGGGTGATTCAAAGAGTTTTCAAATGGATTTAAACAAAGTACAGACAGCAACAGCAATACAGGCTTACAATACCATGGTTAGGGTATGTGCTTAAAGAGTAAACAGAGGCTTGCATTGCCATGGTTAGGGCAAGTAAACAGTAAACACAGACTTACGCTAATATGGCAAGGGCATGTACTTAGGAAAATACACATTTACAATACCATGGTAAGGGCATGTAATTGGACAGCAAATACAAACTTTTACTGCTATGATTACGCCATGTACTGGAACAAGAAATAGAGGCCTACACTACCATGGCTAGGGCATGTACTTGAAAAGGAAACACAGATTTCCACTACCATGGTTCAGGAAGGTACTTGAACAGGAAATACACTCTTACACTGCCATGGTTAAAGGATATACTTGAACAGGAAATAAAGGCTTAATTACACTACCATGGTAAGGGCATACAATTACAGCAATAAAGACTATACACAGCCATGGTTAGGGAATAAACTTGTACTGAAAATGAGGATTTACACTACTACGCTTGAAGTTTGTTTTTTTAATTCTATGTAAACCTTGCAACAAACAAAAATCTTAGTGAAATTACTCTGAAGTAATCCTACAGTTGGCACATAAATGCAGGCTCCTTTTTCAACATTATACTCTACATATTCCTATAACAATATAAACACTACAAAGGTCTTTTAATAAATATTCATTGAATGACTTACCTCATGACTAAATGGTTCCATCTGAACTTCATCAAAGCCTGGCCTAGGCTTGACTGGAGCCACCCAAGGGTTACCAGGGTGAAGATCTGGACTCTGCCTCCGCAAACATACAACAACCCCAAGAACACAGACAAAGATTATAATAACGAAGAGAAGAGCCCCTGCTGCAATAAGAATAATGTCTATAACATCTAAAGAACCTGAAAGAGAGAAAAAAAAGAGAGAAAAAAAATACACATTAAGCTTTTATTTTAGGAAAAATCCAGCTGCACCTGTGAAAAGTATTACAAATCACGCAAAAAAATCACTTATCTGGAAGTTCCTGTAAATGATGATGCCATTGTTAATCTGCTACATTATATTCTTTTTCATGATTACATTCCAGCATTATTTTTAGATCAGTTGGGATCCAGTCCAACACCAAGCTAATATTATCATGCACTTCTTCACAATTTAAGTTCCAAGATTTTCTTAACATCAATCACAAGGAGCACGAGCATAATCAGTTGAATCATCATTTCATGCATAATTTCACTTTATGACAGTGACGATTCTCCGTACCTGCAGCAGCAGCAGAAGATTAGAAAGTGGGTATCCATTTCCACATTCAAAACTCCCCTGCGAGACTGCAGAAAGAACAACCTACCATGATTATTTTCATGCTAACACACAGTATGAACATTGGTGTACTCTAAATTTCTGGAGGGAGGAGGTTAAAGGCAGTATCACATTTCCTATACAACCTTGTGATGCCACTTTGGTAACTCAAAGTGGCATCACATCTTATTTATTACACCATTTATACCTACAGTAATGTTGACTCCTCGACCCACCCCATAAAAAAAACCTTTCGATTCCTGAACTCTGATATACTGTATTCTTCAACTACTTATCCATAAAATTCTTATCACAGCTCTCAAAGTTGTCCCAAAAATTTAAAACGCTTCTGTACTCTACCACTATATACTTATCCCATACATAGAATACATGGGCTCCCATTCATGTGTACAGCAGTTAAGACAATCCTTGTCAAAAATGTATGGGCCACCTTTCCCTGTTCTCCCATTTAATGTTGAAATTTGGGATATTTTTGGTTGGGACATTCATCTAGCGGGAAAGGGGTTGTGAAGGATGAGCCAATCTACAGTGCTTCAATATGGCCACATTTGTGAACAAGTGTTCCATCATTTTTGTTGAGGATTACAGGTGGTGTAAACAATTGAAAATGTGTTCCCCTTGTAAGAAATAGAACACACAGGGAATAATGAAATACACTTATTAAGGACTGGACCACTCATTTTTATGTGTTTATTTCAAACCGGAGAGTATGATTAGCCTCATAACTGCATTACTGTATTAGTGTCTTTTCCAAGGGTTGAAAATTTGCATATATTTCTGTAATAGAGTTAATTTTGTTTTACAAGCCAAGCAATGGAATTGTAAAAAATCAGAATCTGTTTTTCCAGACATGCGAGTGGCAGACTTAAGTTTCGTTATCAGGGCATTGTTAGTTACTATGCATGTCTATTAACTTGTCTTTTAACAAGCTCAGCCAAAGCCAGCGTGCAATAAACAGAAGTTTTCGACTGACAAGCCAAGTTTTGAGTCAGAAGACTTGCCCTGTGATCATGTCAAACACAGCAAACAATGCATGTTCATTCTTAGCAAATCCCAGTAATGATTCAATTTTTCTTACACCCGTATCTGAGTGTGAAATTCTTACACTCATCAACAGACTAAAAGATGGTAAAGCCCTTGAAATCGATGAAATCCCTGCTAGGCTAGTGAAATCTATCTCTCATGTATTAGCCCCCATACTCACATATATCTTTAATAACGTCTTTACCTCTGGTGTATATCCCAATGCCCTTAAAATTGCAAAGGTTATTCCATCATTCAAAAAGGGTGATCCCTCGTTACCTGAAAATTATCGGCCCATTAGTTTACTTTCATGTTTAGATAAGATTCTTGAAAGTGTAATTGAAAAAAGAGTGCGATGATTTCTTACTAGGTAGGCACAATGTTTTTTATAAATTTCAGTTTGGTTTTCGGGAGGGGCATTCAATATCTAATGCTTTATTAGAAGTTGTTGACAACATTCGCGTAAATTTAGATCAGGGTTATAATGTCCTAGGGTTGTATTTAGACCTTAAGAAAGCTTTTGACACTGTTGACCACATAATACTACACTCCGGTATTTGTGGCAAAGCTTACGATATTTTCTCTAGTTAATTATTGAGTAGAAGGCAATGTACTTTTGTGAATAATTCCTATTCACACTATGCAGATATTACCACTGGAGTACCCCAAGGTTGTGTTTTAGAACCTCTACATTTTCTCATTTATGTTAATGATATTCACCATGCTGCCCCCAATAAATCAACCCATCTTTTTGCCGACGATACAAACATTTTTCTAGCCAGTAAAGACTGTTCACATTTGATTGAAATGGCTACCGATACACTAAGCCAATTAAAAATATGGTTTGAGTCAAATAAACTTACCCTCCATGTCGATAAAACCTCCTTTACAATCTTTCATTCGAGAAAAAACTGTAATCATGCATGCATTGATAGCTTTTGCTTCAATGGTACCAGGATTAGGAAATCAAATTTTACAAAGCATTTAGATTTAGTTATTGACGAAAATTTAACATGGAAGCAGCATATGAATGACTTACACAATTCCCTCCTTAAATATATTGGTATTTTTTTATCATATTAGTGACATTCTTCCAATTGATACTGCAGTTCAGATTTACTACTCTTTTATTTATTCTAGACTTACTTACTGTATGCTATTGAAGTCTATGGTACAGCCTGTGCTACTGTCCTTAAACCTCTCCAGACATTACAAAATAGTATACTTAAGCTCTTAAAGATACCGAGACGGTTCAGTACAAATCAGTTGTATTTTGATTATAACATATTAAAAATCAAGGATATCCACACGTATTGCATTGGTGTAATTGTTTTTAAATATTGTAATGATATGCTACCGAAGGTATTATCTAATAAAGCCACCTAATGTTGCCCAGTTCCCAATGCAGACCCACCACAATTGCCTCTTTTCAGTAACCAATTACAAAACTTTACATGGCAAATAAGTTCTCCAAAATTATTGTTATAATGTTTGGCACAAACTTTCCCCTAGTGTTCGATCAAGCCCTTCACTCCATTCTTTTCAAAGGAATTTGAAATCTTTCCTTATAAGTAGTTACCATTAGCAAAGTCTTAGTTATTAGTCTCAATTCTCTTTACTCTGTCAAGTTTTTCTCTTTTCTTTTTGTCATCATTTTGTCTATGTATGGTCACTAGCCTTGATAAACAGTATTGTTTTTCTAGTGTCCGACATATGTACTTTGTTTTTTAGCATTTGTTAAATGATACCTCTGTTGATGATTGCTGTACATATGAGAAATGAATTGAATTGAATATCCCACAAGTAAACCAGAATGCAGAAATGCATTGTGGTTTCGATGATCGGATTTTGAGAATTTTTTTTCTAAATCTGATATAATAGCATTAGTATGTGTCACATTAAGCAACATATGCTTTATATAAAATATGAGATCTATACAAGCTTCTGTTCTTGAGATTATGGTTACAAAGCTTTCACAGTCTGACCCTTGTTGACCTCCAGTAGAAACCAATTGGTCATTGTACTCAATAAGATACAACTGCACACTGAGTATGACATCTGTCCAAGCTTCCACTCTTGAGATATGATGTTTACAAGAATTCCAGCCATAATGTGATCCTGCTGACCTCAAATGACCCTTTGCCTTCACCAAAGACAATGGAATTCTTGTATACTCAATGAAATACACCTGCAATCTAATTGGGAGATCTGCCCAAGGTTTTACTTCTTGAGATATCCTGCTTACAACATTTTCACAATATGAAACCTGTTGACCTCTCACCTGTGACCTCCACCCATATCAAGAGGGATCTTGCAATCAATGTGTTACACTTATGTACCAAATATGAGATTTGTCTATGCTTCTTTTCGTGAGATATAGTGTTACCAGTAAGCTGTGTCGGAAGGAGCAAAAGCAGATATCGGTATACCTGCTGCTCCATACCTAGTAATACCTGGTACACCAGACGTTTTTGTGGAATCACTGTTTACTGTGTTACTTGTACGTACCATAGTGTTGTTGTGTAGGAATTCACATGTCTGTGTAAACAGTGTCAATTTCTCCAAGATCTCCTTTAAATGAGAATAAGTTTTGAAAAAAATGTCTATGAATGTGTTTCATGTGTTTACCCTGTCTTTAAGTATACATTACATTAACATTCATCCCCAGTTTTACTCGCTGCAATGTTCCTTGTGCATAGAACTACTTGGTATACCTGTAGCAGCAATAACCTTCTGTAGAAACTTTGTGAAATCACTGCAACAATTACATGTACCATCAGGTTGTCGCACAAACACGTTCCCTGTACATGCAATGTCTGTTAAAGTTGTTAAACACATACAGCCCTCTTGAGTGAGAAAAGTTGCTACAGCATTTAAAATGCTGTTATTAAATGGCTTAACCTTGGCTAAAATAAATTTTACCACAGCATCTTTAAAAATGATTATTCTTACATGTCACCATCATCAAATGGCAGGAGAATATTGACTCTGTCATCTATTAAGATCTGATACATTCCGCAATAGCCATGAAAAAGTATGCATTAAGTTTCCTTTTTAACCAAATAGTGAGGAATCCAGATCCAAGTGACAATTTGCAACCCGATTAGCTTGAACTAATTAAGTGGTCAGAGCCATTGAGGGACACATTGAGGGAGAGGGGGTGGGGTCATAATGGTAGATACTAGAATGTTTAACGTAGAACATTTAGGGGGGCCGGTGAATTTTTTCACCCATCCCCTGTGGCTATGAGCAAATATGATTGAGCTTGGTCTCAGCTGCATTGATTTGGAGTTATGAAATTGTGTTGGTTTATGTAAGACTGCTACATATGGTGAAATATTCTCCACACTTTTTGATTCCTTGCCGTAGGCAGGGGAGTCTATGCAGTCCTGATGTTGTGTGTGTGTATGTATGTGTGCATGTGTATGTGTGCGTGTGTGTGTGTGAGACGGTTGCTCGTAAACACTCCATCTCAAGAAGGGTAACTCTGAGTAATTTCATTTTTGGCATGTAGGTTGCCCATATTGAGTAGATGATCCCTATTGTTTTTGGTGTCCAAATCTTGCATATTAATGAGGTTATGGGGTAAAACATAAAAAATGCTAAAACTGCCATAGTTCCTTATCTGATAAGGCTGTCTGTTATTAACAGGTTCACGACCCTGTGAAATTTAATGCTTATCAATAGAGAGGAAGGGATAATTTTTCACTATAAAACAATAATAATAGCCTAAACACCATTACTGTGGTTATTATAAACTACCGTACAAATGCATATGGGGCTACATTGTGCAAAATTACTATTGGTTCCCTCGCACACAGTTAACTCAATGGGATTTAAGGCTACAGTACTGCATTTGTAACTTAGTGAGTAACTTCTAGTGTGAGGGGCCTCCATAGGTTGTCCAGAGAGATAGTCTGGTATGGGGGGTCATGGGGTCAGATAGACAAGGTGCAATTACTTCATGCATTGGAATGTTTATGGTTTATAAAAAAAATGAAGGAAATAAAAAAAAACATCTGTTCTGTCATTTATTTGGTTAATATCAATATCCAGAGGAACAGCTGGTAGCAGAACGAGGTTTCTTAACAAACAAATTGGAGTGATTTCAATCATATTTCACAATGTCGGAAAGGATGGAGAAAGCAAAAATATTGAGGAGGAATCATAACTTAGGGTCAACCTACGAGGACTTTGAGTGTGTTAAAAGCTACTTGTAACCAGGAAGAAATTATCGCAGAGTCGATAAAGGAAAATTTGCAAAAGGCAGAGCGCCAATTTGAGGCAATCGAAGAGGTTCATGCTGATCTGGCTGGGCTGTTGTCTGATGAAGCATTTGAGCAAGCAGAAAGATGGATGTTGGAATGCCAAAAGCATTATACTGAGGAGAGGGAGGAAGCATTAAAAAAGTTGAAGGAGGAAATTGAGTTTCAAATTAGCGTTGGAATTACCTAAGGCAGAAATTCCACCATACAATGGAGACCCAAGAACATTCTGGTCCTTTATGAAGAATTTTGAGGTAAATATGGCAGACAAGCTGAGTTCAGATGAGGTAAGGTTGAGTTATTTGATTCAACTAACAACAGGCAAGACTAGTGGCAGCATTGATTACTGTGTGTTTCTTGGAGCTCAGGGATAATGTTGACTGATGTCATACTCATACTGTACTTGATGTGTGGGTTGTATCGCCTGAGTAGGTGATCCCTATTGCTAAGTTTTGGTGGACGTCAAATGTCGCGGTCATTTTAGGTCACCAAAATAAAGGTCATTTTGGGTTAAAGGCTTGTGGTGTATCAAGAAAATTAACTGCAGTTGATCTTATACTTGTCATGTGAATAATTCATGTTTGTTGTAATATAACCATGTAGCAAGGAATCACAAAGCCTTTTGGCTTTCTGGTTTAGTTGAATGTACTAACTTTTAGTGTAAAATAGGCCATCCTGTTCTTGATGACCCAATATAAGCTTATAACAATATATGAGACACCATACAGAACATTTTCAAGCAGTTTGGATCGAAATTTACAGCAAAAGTTCCAAGTTACTGAGGACGAAAATATCTTGGAAGAGGAAACCTTCCACTTAAAGGTTGCCAAAATGCTGCGGATTACTAGTTTAGGGTCTTTGCACATGTCATGTAAATGTTTTCGGCATTTTTTTGTCGAGGTATTTTTTTAAACTTTCGACGCTTGATCCTGCTTTTCTGAACAGGAGATAGTAGCTACAGAGCAAAGTGTACACAAACAACAATACAACTTGTGAGATCCGACGATGGTTTTTGTGACTGAAATATCTTACTTCAGGGAGTCTAAAACCTTAACAACAGTATCCCATTTTGCATCAACAGAAAGTTGTCTTTGGAATATACGTAGATTTATAGGCATTCGTTCCGACCATGTTGCTTAGGTTTAGTAGCATGCATGCATGTAGCATGCATGCACCATGTGCATTGTGTATTGCCTCAGTGTGGCAGCATACTACATATGTACTAACATGTGCTAGTATGTGCTTGCAACAAAGCTATGCAATGTTAACATAACAGCTGGACAGGCATGCGGGTTTGCCCTGGGAAGTGAAGTGCACTGCCCAGAATTAATCAGAATGTATAGGTGGATGGGCTCAGAACTGTAGGCAAAAGCTTTATTTAGCTATATTTCTTCCCATTTATATCACTGAGGTTTCTTTTCGGAGGGAAGTACAGGGAAAATATTACTTCATTCTTTTACCAACATGTATGTTTTCCAACTTGTAGTGACAATATGAAAACATGCATGCAATTCACTCCTCTTTTGTTGTTCCCATGCACCTGACATGGTGGCAAGTACGGCCATACCGGCCTTTCAACTGTTTTTCTACGTAGGTGTACGGAATTGTTGAATATTCCTGGTTCTCTTGTTCTGTTTTTGTATTACAAATGTTGTTACTTATTTTAATGTTCCATGGCCGCCAACTTTTTTCATTTTACTAAAATGCTTATTTGTGTTTGATGTGCCCTGCAAGGTGCACAGCTTTTGTGTACACAACTTGAAGGGCTGGCTTTGAATTTTCCGTAACCCCCAATCACAGACTATTCCAATTACATACTTCTAAATTTAGCGTGTATATACTGCAACCAATTATAACTTTCATTGTCTATCATCCCAAACATTCGTTAATTACATTAACTTCAACCAGTGTGTACTGTACATGTGACTGGCCAATGAAAAACAAGCCATTGTGTGAAGGTAAGAATACGTTTGCAGTCCAGTTACATACTCTCTGGTCCACTACCATAACTGAGCAAGCGGGTATCAACATTGATTTCTTCACACGGCTTTACTCTTTACAAAGTATTATCCATTTTTCTGAGTACACTGCCCTGGTATTTTTGGAATACTTGTTAGCTGTTAATTCTAATACAAGGTTTTCACAGTTTGACCCTTGTTGACCTCACATGTCCTTTGACCGCCACTACAATCGATAGTGTTCTTATACTCTACAAAATACACCTACGTACTTCCTATGACATGTGTCCAGCTTACCTTCTTGAGATATTGTGTTTACAAGGCTTTCAAAATTTGACTGCTGTTGACCTCAAGATATCATGTTTACCATTTTTTCACAATTTGATCCCTGTTGACCCCAAATGAACTTTGACCTCCACCACAAACAATAGGGTTCTTCCACTCTATGTGGTACACCTACATTCCATGTATGAAATCTGTCCAAGCTTCCCTTCTTAAGATAGCGTGTTTACGAGAGCATCACAGACATAAATACACACACTTGCACACACCCCCATAAACACACAACCAAAATCACCATTGCATAGATTCCTTGCCTGCTTTCAGCGAGGAATCGAAAAGCAAAGTGAGGTTTGTTGGAGAGGCAGAGTTTATTGGAGATCTGATGATGTTGACAGCCAATAAATGGTGATTTTTTTGTATAGGTCTCTATTTCACAAAATTTTGCTCGAAAAACCTTTATTACGATATTATTGATATTTCTTCATAATAATTTTTTTTTTCAATTCATATGGACCTTATTATTTCTTGATATCATACACTTAATCAATGCTTCCATTTGTTGATATCATACACTTAATCCCTTTATTAGATTCCCTCAATGTCTAAGCATCAGTGTGGATACTCATTTCAATGCTTTCATTTGTTGATATCATACACTTAATCCCTTTATTAGATCCCCTCAATGTCTAAGCATCAGTTTGGATACTCATTTCAATGCTTTCATTTATTGACATCATACACTTAATCCCTTTATTAGATTCCCTCAATGTCTAAGCATCAGTGTGGATACTCATTTCAATGCTTTCATTTGTTTATATTATACACTTAATTCTCTAATTAGATTCCTTCAATGTCTAGGCATCATGGCAGTGTGGATACTCAATTCAATGCTTTCATTTGTTGACGACATACACTTAATCCCTTTATTAGATTCCCTCAATGTCTAAGCATCAGTTTGGATACTCATTTCAATGCTTTCATTTGTTTATATTATACACTTAATTCTCTAATTAGATTCCTTCAATGTCTAGGCATCATGGCAGTGTGGATACTCAATTCAGTGCTTTCATTTGTTGATATCATACACTTAATCCATTCACTAGAGTCCTTCACCGTCTTAGCATGGGTGTGTATCAGTGTTCACGCTGACGTGCGGGATTGCATGAATCCCACATTTGTCTGCTGAATCCCACACAATTTTATGCGGTAAAATCTGCACACTTTTCAACAATGCCCTCATTAATTTTGAAATCCCTCCGAAAAACTTTTCTAGAAAAGGATTTCACAATTCCTTGTGTGAACATTGGTGTAGATTCAGTTCAATGCTTTCATTTATTGATACGGTGAACTTAGCCCCTTTATTAGATTTTTCAATTGCCTAGTGTCAATGGGTATCCAGTTCAACATACTCCTTGACTGACATCATAAAAGGAGTATTCTGTTGTAGTATCAATCCAATGATCTTTTGATTGCCATCTATATAGTCAGTTTCTAACAAGGAACATTGAAACATAAGTATGAAAAATTGAAAGTCAAACTTCATATGCAGTTATTACAATTGGCCACACAATAAATGAAAGCAACCTTTGTCTGTGGCTGGGGTAAAAAGCCTACAGTTTCCATCTTTTTTATTTTATGACCTGACACATTTAGTTCTTAACTAAAGTCACCCTTAAATAAACTAGAAATGTGGTTGCAAAATTGCAACCACCCGGCTAAGAGTTTACAGTTGTTCTGTGCTTAGTATCCGGTGAGATAGGTCGGGGATTCTAACATTACTAGACTATGGGTTTCTTGTCTGCAAAAGATATTTGACTTTTGGGGGAGTTCCAAAACATTGCATTTATACATGCAAGGAAGAATTAAGAATACTGTCAATCTTGCCTCATTGAAATATCTAAGATAGGTAACTAGTCTACACTAAAAAGGTAGAAATCTGTGAACAGACGACTGAGATATGATTCACTGGCGACATTGTCTATTCCATAACAGAGCAAAACAAAGTGGTACATACTGTACTTAGCTCTCTCCTTTGATGCTGACTAGCTGTTTGAATGCTCCATTCATGATGCTCAACCAACCACAGTCTATGTTACTAACACGCCCCCATCATCATCTTTAACATGTATTATGTTATTTTTTCATGAATTGCTCTCGCACTGGAGCTTAAACAACCTTGTTTCATTTGAATGAAGTAATGTAGTTCCTTCAACATTTCAAAATCTTAAAGAAAAAAGAAATATGTGGCAGCCTTCTTGACTGTGTGACATGAAAGCTAAACTAGTATTGTGGGTGCCTATAGAGACGTATAAAATGTGAAACTTGTGGCAATGACACAGTTTATTTCCATCCACATGGAGAACATAACATATAGCAGTGAGACAAAGGTAACTGCAATATATTTACATAATACATATCTTAAGTTTGTCTGGAACATATTCGAGATATGATGGAAAAGGAGAAAACTGAAGTATAATACTTATAAATTGTTTTCCCCTGCATGAAACATTTACATGGTAAATAGAAAAGCGGTTAGATAACAAAGATAACAACTAATAACTGACACAAACAGAAGACACTAGAGTAAATAAGGAAAGAAAAAGAAGAAATCAGCAAAAGGAGGAGAAAAAAAATATTAGACTAGTACACACTTTCAAAAATCATCTACATAATCAAAAAAAGGAGATATTAAATTAATTGTGAAAATGTTGTGATGACAGCAACTAAATGCTTCTATAACCTTTCAAAATCCCACCAAAGTAAGAGCTATGTACCCATAAATACTGCTAAGAAGACTAGGAACATTTGGGAACCCCCATGTTGCGTAGGTCAGAACTTAGCTAGTTTAGTGCCCCTAAGGATGAGCACACTCTGACATCTTACCCAAGAGTTTTTACTGCAGTGACAATGTAGCCTATAGTCATCCCCCAAAACTACTATTTTTGGAAAGAAAAGTCCTGCAAATGGACAGATTGTGTATGATACATTTTTCATATTATGGTGTATCTGAACTGCATTTGGGTGCCTGAGCCAAAGGGTGATGGTGAGATTTCCTGATTCTTTATGTATATTTCGTGCATCTTAGCGGCATTTGAAAGCCTGAGTGAAAGAATGATGGTGAGTTTTTAAAGATTGCTGTGTAAAAAATTTCTGTGAAAGTTTGCCGTCACTCTGTTATCACACAAGCTATCCAAGGAGGAGTGTTAATAGTACTGCAAACCATTCACCAGAGCTGCTGTGTAGGCTAACACTGGTATGAGATTTGTGAGCATGTAAAAGGTTTCGTAGTTGTGAACAATAACTTACAATGGGAAATTAAAACTATTTCTTGCTTGTATTTCTCCCAAATGTCTTAAATCTCATTTTCATCTTCATAATTTTTAGCAAACAATGAACTTAAAACTGGCACTGAAACTTAAACTGGGGTTCTATTTTGCATGACAAAGATATCGATGACATCGCTTTCAGCAGGAATTTGAAAGGTACTTGTAAGAATATTGACTATGAATAAACTCATAGCCAGTAACAAAGCTCTAAAAGATTTGATATTAATATTTTGAGGTTACCTGACTCAGTTTGAGGTTCTTGTGTTGGAATTTCCATGATTTGACACCTATCACCCTGGAAAGTTGGTGGACACCTGCAGAAATGTAGACATGTAGGATAGAGTAATAGCACTACTTAATCTCAATAAAACACAGATTGGTTCACTTTTGTGGGCTTAAATGTGAAAGAAACAAAAACAACTGTGCATAAAAACACACACAAAATGTATAAGACCACCAAGTACTGTAACTGCTGTCATTTTCTAAATCAGTGAATCTATATAAGACTAGACTCTGTAGAGTCTGCTTGGGCGGGACAGTTTCTGTTCCTAATCTTGGTTCGGCCACCTCTGGAGAAACCTCTATGCATTTACTGCACTGCTTTTCCGGGAGAGTGTTTACTCCTTCATTGATCGCTGTTCTCACAGATCTGGACACTCGTTTTAATTATGCACACAACTTTTGACTAAAACCATTGTTTTTCACTACCAAATTCAGCAGAAGCCAATCACAGCCATTGTGAGAAATGATGGGAGTGATGATGCGGAAAGGACCTATGACTTGATTATCATAGTAATATTCTACTCTCCTTCAACTGGTCTCTCTTAGCGACATCCTATTTCTGCCGTAGGCAAATCTGGTGATAGGGTGAAAGTTAGCCTAGGTACCATTATTTTCTCTCATTGTTCGATCACTGCTATTGGCTCATTTCATGAGACCAACGTGTAGTATTTTAATATGTAATAACCATAATGTCAAACATGACTATTCATTTGTACAGAATTATATCGAGTGCCCAAAGTCTTTCCAGTGGACAACGATCACTGTACGACCTTTGACCCCCACCAAAACACTGCAGCTCTTCCTTTCTGTATTGACAACCAACACATTGAGGCATCCACCATTCTTAACTTATCGTGGGCTTCAGTTTTTCATGTTTGACCTCCAGTACCTCAGATGACATTTGAGAGATCCAATCTCAAAAAGTATGTTTCTTACTTTCAGTAGGACCAACCTAAACATCAAGTATAAAGAGTGCCCACAATTCGTAAGTTGAGGTATTGTTTGCATTTGATCACTAGTAACCACAGGTGAACTTGACCTCCACCAAAAAGAGTAGGATTCCTCTAAGTAAGTGCTAAAATTCAGGCAACATTGCAATTGCATATAACACATTACATGGTGTTCAGGATTTAACATTTGTGACTTAAATTAATGACCTTAAGTGACCAAATTCAATAATCTTATTACTAAAGATCATCTGTAAGAAACAAACCAGTTTTACATCTTGAGATATCATTATGTCATCACAACATCCATTCCACACTCACACATCATATAACACTGTCATGTATGTACATACTATAAAGTGCCTTCAATGTATACAGACTCACTTTAACATCCACAGATTACCTTATTTATTGACTTACATAAACACAATAATGGTACTACTTACATGCATCTTACAGTGAGAAACTCTGGTAATGATTCACATATCCCTCCATTCAGGCAACTTAAGACTGTACATTCCTCACGAATGGTAATAACTGAAAGTAACAAAGAAAAAAATTTACATGATAGAGTGAAATCAATCATGGTGCTTCCATACCAAACACCATATTATCAACAATCCTAAGAGAAATGGTGCAAATAAACCCAACATCATAACAGAATCCATAATCATCATAGTGCAGAGTGTAATAAGCTTGTAAAACAATAGTACAAGGGCACTATGATGAAAGATCACCTGATGGCAAAATTACCATAGCACAATGTGACACAACTTCAACGACCGTACCATATAATCTGCAGGAGAAGTATTTTTTGCACTATTTCATAAAATGGCCACCATGGAGCTACTACCTGAACCTGCAATAAGGAAATTTAATGAATACCTTGATGGACAATAGACGAGTCAGTTCAATACTAGTTCCATCAGATGACCTTTAACCTCCACCAAAAAAAAAAAAATAGGGCAAACCTTCTCAATGTGGCAAACCTATATGTCAAGACTGAAGTTAATCCAACTTTCCCCTATTGAATTAGAGTGCAGCCAAACAGGTGCCCATATGGCCCATGTTTGACCCACAAATGTTGAACACTGCTCCCACTGACACAATGCTAAATTGACAAACTTTCAGATGGCAAAGCAAAATATGCAGCAAAGAACCATTTTGCATGATTTCATAAAATGGTCCATGTGGCCCATATGGGACCAATAATCCTGAACAACTGGAAAAAACAACTACCACAGTGACACACTTTCAACTTAAAACCATACAATCTGTAGGAGAAGAGGCATTTTGCATAATTTCATAAAGTGGCCCATATAATCTCATTTAGACATTGGACCCCAAAGTCTTGAACACTCTGAAAGCACCACCACCATAATGCCCAGTATGACATTTGTCCAAGCTTTATGATTTGAGATATTATGTTAAAACAGTTTTCACAGTTTTGCCCTCCATGGACCCAGATGACATTTGACTTCCACCAAAAACAATATGGCACATCTTCTCAATATGACAGATCTACACACCAAGCCTTTCAAATATTCTTGAAATAAAAGTTGTATAAGCAAATGATTAACATAAGACATATCATAAGAATCCATCTCTTGATGTCACAAATTTGCATACTTAGCCAATGTTTATTTGTGATGCAGCTGTGAGACACTAATTTGCCTGTAAATTGATCTTTGACGGATTTTGATGGAATTTGTGGCTACTTTTAATATTATCCATCCTGAGTGCACCCAATGCTCCAAAATGTCATTTTCATGTCACACAACCTTTAAGCTTCAACTTCATTATTAAGCCTATGGGATCACCAGATCTAGAACGTAACATATTATGTACTCTTTATTCGAGGCAGATTACTTATAAAAATGAGTATCTACATGACAATATCATACACACTAATAACCCCAGAGCAAAAAACACAAGTTACTTTACATTACAGATTATAATCAAGCCAAGTAGAAAAGAAAGTTAGCTGCTTGAGATTTTGTGTAGAGTAGAATTAGAGGGTGGAATGTGATGTTGTTTATCAAATTAAGTGCTGAAAAATGAATACTGTCTATAGCACAAAACTAAATTATTCCTAAAACTGAAACCAAGAAGGAATGTTAATGACTGTCAATTGGATACTGTCTTCTCCTTCTGTGGACCTTTATTTTCAAACAGGGTGTTAATTTCTAGGCAGTTGTCCAGTGCTCTCTGACCTTTATCCCAGAGTAAGGAAGGTCATGAATAGGAGCACAGGTGGCTTGCTTATTGAAAATGCAAACAGTAGTTCCAATACTGATACACTAACTATATTGTGAGATGAATAAGCAGTTTCTTTAAGAATTTTATCATACCCATTCAGCAACATATTACAAATATTAAAAACATGAATGAATGGCAGTACAGCCCCATTTTGTCCCTGACAATGCTGATCAGCCAAAGGCACTCCACTACCATAATGCTAAGGAGAGAAACTCTCAACATTGTAACATATAATTTGTAGAAAAAGTATCACTTCCCACAATGTAATAATTTGCGGCTCACATGGCCCATTCTGAAGTTGGACCAACGAATGTTGAACACAAAATGTTTCACTAACACAATGCTAATTTGACAAACTTTTCACATTGCAAAATAAGTATGGAGAAAAGAGAAATTTTGCATAATTTCATAAAATGATCCATATAGGAGCAGTAATCTTGAACAACCTGAAGGAACCACTACCAGAGTAGAAATGTAACACCTCAACTTAGCATACAATCCATAGGAGAAGAGGGATGACTTCATAAAATGGCCCATTTGGACCTTGGACCCACCAATCTTGGACACAGCAACAACACCACTACCATAATGCATTCATATACCAAGTATACATTTTGACCAAACTTTAAAAACTTGAGATATTATGTTAAAAATGTTTTGTCCCAGATGACCTTTGACCTCCACCAAAACATTAGGGTACACCTTCTCGATATGACACATATACATACCAAGTTTGACTTTCATCTGACTTTCCCATACTAAAGCAAGTAACACAGACACACACACATACACTGAACCACCATCCCATAGATTCCTTTCCTGCCTTCGGCAAGGAATCAAAAATGGGTATCTCACTGCATCTATCACAAAAAATACCTTTAAACATTAAAGTTGATGTAACCGTACAGTTTAAATACATGCTGAGGCTGCAGAAACAGTGGATGTCATCAGGTTACTAGTCATATATGTTTCTGAACTAAAGCTGATGATGACCAAAACAACTTCAATGAGAAAATTTACCTGCCGTAGAAGAGTTATCAACATTAAGTACATCCAAAGCATCCAATGATACAAGTCTACCATCTGGTTCCATAACATCATATATGAAAAGAATTACATCTCTTTCTGACAATCCCACTTCTTCCAAGAGTATTGACACATGAGCAATCACTGAGCCTCTTTGAAATCCAGTAACATTACATCCAATGGCAGAACTAAATCTGTTTCTCATCAAAGAAAAGACCTATGGATTGATAAATGAGAAATGTAAAGAATCATCAACAACCAAAGGTTGTTACAAAGTAGTAGGAAAGTAACATGAATCACACTAAATTTAACAATGGTCTGCATAAATTGTTTCTAGAGCTGACAGTGTCAACTGTTCAAAGCATACCAACAATCTACTGGAATGTAAAGTCAGGCAAACTTCTACCTAGAGCATGAAATTTACATTTAAAATGGAGGAAATAATGCATATATTTTAAAACAGATATTGTGCACGCAGCACATGAAAGAAAGAAATATTTTAAAATTTTTAAGGCACACTATGGCTACATGTAACACAGCTGTTTACATGCGTTCTGTTTAGTGATGACTTACTTTTCACAATATTGGCAATTTAAAGTGAGTGGATAATGCCCTCTGGATAACAGGAATAAGGTTCTGCACACACAAATCACTATGTTTGCATGTATATCCTTAATCAGAGTGCTTTAGAGTCATTTCAACTATATATCTGCTCACTGTAAACAAATAGTTAAATAAAAAGACTCTTGATTACACTGGAATTACCACTGACAACTTTTGCGATAATGTTTCAATTAATTCTCCGGCAATATCAACTTAAGACTTCTTATTTCTCTTCTGTTTGTGTTATTTTTTCTTTGTAATCTCCTTTTCCTGGGCACTAGCTTGATAGCTTGTGTCTCCTGTGTCATCCATTCTATTTTTGTGTTTTTTGATTGCACTGACAAAAACAATAAATAAAAGGAAATGAAAACTTTGATATGAATAGGACAATAAATTTTGGCTTTGCTCTAAATTGGTGACTGCAGTACCACCAATCTGAGCACAATTAACTGAGGAATTGCCCTCAACTGGAAAGTTCAGCACATTGGGACTTACATTCCATTACTTATTTCAGCATAATTGACTACCATAAGTAGTACAAGCATCCCTCTCTCCTAAGCCGGGAGACAATAAATATAGTCCAGTGAATCTGGCTAAAGAGTCATATTATGACAATAGTGTTGTACAATTCTATGTAAATTGAGTCCATTGCAATCATTTGTAGATTTTGTGTATTTTACTTGCAAGCACTGATTGTAAAAAAGTACAATAAAAATGATTTCAAGTATCTCTTCTTAAGAAGGAAAAAGCTATCATAGCTAGAAATTTCTAACATGGCGAATAAGGCTGTCTCATTTGCCTGAACACCTGGCATCATCGGATTGCAAAGTGATCGCCATATCAGCATGAGGTCATTGGGCCTGCCTTAGGGACCCTGGTGATGTCAAGGGGGGAAGCCTGGGGGCAGGGGGGAAGCTGCTGGAAAATAAGCCAACAAAACTCAACGATTTTGGCATTTTGGATATGTTTGAAATACTTGAAATCTATGCTGAATGTCAACCTTTACGATGAAAAATGTTATTGTATTGAGAGAAAAAGTTCAGCCAAAACAAAACCATTGATATTGCTTCAAAAATAGAATGTTCCATGAAAAATTGCACATGCCTTATATAAGGCATACTCAATTTGAGAAAAGCTGAGTAATCGATTATTGAGTAATCGCACCACATACCTTGCATTCCAATGTTGACTTTAAGCCCTGCTCATTCATTAATATGCAAGATATGCTTTTTCTGGTTCCTCTATTACCATTATAATGTGTTATATTCTGCTGTTTAATTTTCCTTACTTGCAATATAATAGGTTCCTCATTTAAAGTCATATGTATTGTTAATTTTGTTAATTTTGAAATGGAATATAGAAATAAACTTCAAGAAAAGAAAATATGAGCGCCAAAAAATGTAGGGCACATTTACTCAATATGACACACGTACACACCAAGTTTGAGAAAAATTCAGCACTCGGTTATTGAGTTATCGTGCCACATACATCGAATTCTAATGGCATCACATACACACACACATGCCAACTTGACTGCACAGGTTCCTTTGTTAATACAAGGAAACAAAAAAGTATGTTTTTCTTAATTCGTAACCTTTTGTGAGGTGAAATTTCTCAAGGTGTGTCTATACTTTTTTTCATTTCAGGCAGTTAGGATAACATGCCCACACACTGGCATAAACGAATCAGGTCCTATGTTCAGGGTATTTTCTGTAATGTCGCTAGGCCAAAGTCTTTATCTGGGTAACTATAAAATTTTTTGACTATGCAATGTTCATACATGATACCATTTATTAGTGTTGGGCTGTACCAGGAAAATCAGTACCAGTATTCGCAGCACATCAGTATTGGGAATACTCAAAGTACCTGGATTGACCATGTGTTCGATGTACTAAAAACAAGAGGTTCTGTGTCTTGTTGAACGTGATAAAAACAACAGGTTTTGAGCCCTATATGCTTTGGTGGCAATGCAGTAACTTGTATTCATGTCTGCAATTCATTGACAAAAAACATCAAACAGGGGGGTGAAAAGTTTCGTTTGTGCAACTTCAACAGGGTTTGAGAGCAGTACTGTATACAGCAGTGGTTCTCAAAGTGGTCCCTACCACCCCCCGGGGGGGTTTAGAAGTTTCAGGTGGGCGCTATAAAGTTTACGAGTGATAGGGGGCATTGGCAATGATTTAGCGATCCCTGGCTATTAATATACATCGCTGCGGTGATGAAGGGCACCAGAAGGGACACAGCTGGTCGGGGTTTCGAAAAGATGAATTTCCGATCCAATGTGCCTAAAAAGCGCATCTTTTTGTGTGCATGCAAATGCTGCATTCTGTAGTGTAGGCTTTTGCACATGGAAAAATTAACTGAGGAAAATAAAATCAATGCAGAAAATATTCATCTTCTTGTAGCGTTCTATATACATATATACCATCTAACCAATGTCATTAGGTTGGCAAAGAAGCAACATTACATGAAAGTATTTGAAAAATAATAAAAACAATATTAAAACAACATGGAAAGAAATCAATAAATTGCTGAATAAAGCTCCCACCACTTCAAAAGTTCCTAAAATAAACTATAATGGCAACGTAATATGTGAGGAGAAGACTATTGCAAGTGCATTCAATAATTTTTTTACAAATGTCGGTCCCTCTTTAGCCGAGAGGATTCCTACATGTAATACTAATCCGAGTAACTTTTTAACAGATCCTAACGTAAGTTCCATTTTTCTTTCTCCCACTAATCCTTCTGAAATAATCAATATTATTGCAAAACTTAAAAATAAATCTTCTGTCGGAGTTGATGGCATTTCAACTAGTATATTGCAGGCTGTCTCCCATACTATTGCACAACCATTATCCTTCATCTTTAACATGGTACTTGCAAGTGGTCAATTTCCTGACTCCGCCAAATTAGCTAAGGCTACTCCAATTTTTAAGGCAGGGGCTTCCGATGATGTTGCAAATTACAGGCCGATCTCTATACTTACTTCGTTATCCAAAGTATTTGAAAAACTTATTTATTCTAGATCTGTCGAATTTCTTAATAAAAACAAAATCCTATGTTCTAATCAATTTGGATTTTGACCAAATTATTCCACTTATATGGCAGGTGTTGATGTTGTAGATTTTATCAATAATGGTTTTAACTTAAATCAGTCGACAGTTGGTATTTGTATAGATCTCTCTAAAGCCTTTGACACTGTAAATCATAATATATTGATAAGTAAATTACATCACAGAGGAACAGCTCACGACCTATTTAAAAATTACGTTTTGAATCGTAAGCAATGTGTTGCAATAGGTGAAAATATCTCACCCTTCCTTAACATTTTATGTGGTGTTCCTCAAGGATCCATTCTAGGACCTCTGTTATTTCTTATTTACATTAATGATCTTCTTATTTGCTCAAATAAGTTAAAATTTTGTCTCTTTGCAGATGACACTAGTATTCTTTTTCGACATAACGATCTCAAAGGTACTGAATATATTATAAATAAGGAACTTTGCACAATCTGCAACTGGTTTCATGCAAACAAGTTATCTCTTAATGTTAACAAAACCAACTTTGTCATTTTTCCATACCAAACAATCTGTGAAACCTGATTTATGACTTACTTTTAATAATTCAATTATAAATGAAGTAACCTGTGTTAAATTTTTGGGAATCCTTATTGATCCACATTTAAGTTGGAATTTCCACATTGATAACGTACGTAAAAAGACTTCCAAGAACGTTGGTATTCTGTACAAGATAAGACATCATGTTCCCAGACAGATTTTACCATCCCTATATTATACTCTTGTTTACCCTCAACTCTCGTATTGTAATATCTTTTGGGGAAACACTCATAATGTATATCTGGACAGGTTATTTTTACTACAGAAAAAGGCTATAAGATTAATTACTCACTCTCAATATTATGATCATACATATTTTTAGTAATTTACAAATTTTGACAATCTATGATATTTACCATTTTCAGCTAGGCACATTTGTATATAAATACTTTAAGGGTTTATTACCACCTGTCTTTGACTCCTCCTTTAATCTTAATAATCATTACCATAATTATCCTACTCGTAACGCTTCCTCTGTCAACATTGCCTATTCTCGTTTAGCTTTAAGTAAAAGAACAGTACGGTTCTCTGGGCCGACTCTTTGGAATTCCCTTGACCTTCAACTCGGAACTTTACCTACACTGTCTGCATTTGTTAATCACCTCAAGGAATTTCTTTTCTGCAAAAGCAACACGTTATATTTTCGTTCTCTCCTGTACTGCATAGTTTTTTTGTACTGTTATTCGTATGTCGATGGGGTGGTGGGGTTGGGATTGGTGGGGTTGAGGTGTCGGGGATGGGGTGGTGGGATGGGGTATCGAAATGGGTTGTGGGGAGGGGACTTAGAGTTTTTCCTGTTTTTCCTCTTCTTCTATTTATGTATGGTGGATCTGGCTTGTACAAGCTAAGCTTTTTTCAGATTCTCCATTCTCTTTTTTCAATATTGTTACAGTATGTCATTACATTCATTAAACTGTGTATCAAAAAAAGAGAAAATGAACCAACGAACGATATATTTTTGGAAATTCGATTGCTTCCTGAGACGTCTGACAATAAATAATAGGACAGGAGGAGAGGGGGTGGGGGGCATTGAGTCATGCCAAGATGACAAAGGGGGGTGGTAGTCGGAAAAAGTTTGAGAAACACTGGTATACTGCAACTAAAACTGACCACCAACTTTTTGCAGGTGCGATCATGTGTCAACATGCCTGGTCGCCATTTGCGGCCTGGAATTCTTAAGTCAGGTGATCTGATTGCTGTGCATTACTTGCAAGTTATTTTGTCACTCAAAATCATTGAAACCTTGTTTTGTTGTACTTTCTCCAGATATACAAACAAATTTGCTGTCATTGCCACTTACGTACACAAGCAACGTAACTTTTATGATGCAAACACACTACTGTGTGTGCATTGTAGAGTACTGTTGTTTGAAGCGAGCAAAAGACCTCAGGGTGGAATGACTGGCAGCTTTGCAATGAAAGATATTGTGTACAAGTTTGTACGAAACTTGATCAATTCAAAGACTTTACTTCCTGCAATTTCGACAGCCAATGATGAGTTTAAAATGCTAGTGGCAAACAGGATTAACGTTCATAGTTAGATGCAAGGCAGGAATGTTGGTTATCATTATGAATCACGGAAATTCCCAATCCAGCCTATGCACTGATGTGAATGAAATTTTCAGTATTAATGGCGTCAAGTCAGTGATGTAAAAAGTCCCCATTTGTTAGGAATAAAGTTAATTTTTTAAAACACAAAATAGCTCATAACCCGAAAACGGAAGGAGATACAGACTTTTCCTTTCATTAAGGGGATTCTAGAAAGTATTTTGAGGATGATCTTTATATCTGTGCAATTTCTGTATTAATCGGAGTGTCCTAAATGGTTCATTGAGGGTATTATGATAATGAACATGGTTTAATATGGACCGATCAGCAGCAGTTCAGCTTTATAAACATTACCGACGATGTGCCCGAATATCGTAAAAAGCAGTTTTCAAACATTTCAAACTTGTTGTTTCTGCTTTTTTTCTTGTTAATTCCAAGCAATCTGATTTCCGTAAGGTTAGGCCGGCGTAGCATGTTTTCTATAGCCTACATACAATAGTAACAACAGTAACTCGTAGTCACCATCGATCTCAAGGTCTAAAAAATGTCTTGAATAAGAAAAAAGGTGGGTACAGAAAAAACAGCTTATCTTTGTTGTTGTTTTTGCTGCTTCATCATTGCTATTAATTGATACAGACTCCATTATAACCAGCAAAATAAGGATTGGGTTTGCAGCTATGTAAGAACTTGAGCAAAAGTTTTCAAACCAAGACATTCAACAAAAGAGAAAAAAAAAACATGTGGCAAAGGCAGTGCTGAGCAGGGATTGAACCTGTAACATCAACATCACTAATCTGCTGGAGTAACTGCATGAGCCACTTCATATGTAGATGGTGATGGGGCTAAAGAGATATACAAAGATAGGCACCAAGAAGGCAAAAAAAAAAAAAAAAACGCTGCAAATTATACCTGAACGTAACTTTTTCTGTTTCCGCTTCTACGTAGCTGAGTTGCTCTTCTTCAGTTCACCTTTCTTTAGTTTGTAAGAAGTGAAACAATATTGATTTTCTTCTGATCGAACTATTGTCATGCTGAAATGGTTTCCACACTTATCTTGTACTGTTCTAAGTAGGTGGATGACTACTGTCAAGTGAGAAAAACACCCACTGTTTTGATCTTCAGTGCTTGCACATGCCCTAAAAGATGCCACAGAATTTTACAGTTCAGTGTGAAGGTAGGATGAAGTCAAGTTAAAATCTGGTCAAAGGATTACTAAAGGTTCTTTACCCTGAATGGAAAGCACTTCTGTGTCTTAGATCTCTCTGCAGATCTAATATACATAAGGCACCTAACATTTTGAATGACAGTTGAAGAGCTGTCTACTTCCAGTATACTGTATAACTTCACAGTAGTCTAACACATTGTTGCAAGATAGCATCAGCACAGATATTACACAGTGCTTGGTATACATGTGTGAAGGTGAAGCAGAGGAGAGCTACCTGTTGATGTAACCATAGTAACAATTGCATCCTAATCTGTTATGAATGTTGCAAGCCCTAATGTAAGCCTGTCTTTACAACTGGCAACAATAGTTCTCCTAGTTGTGTAACCAGTTTGAGTAGACCACAGTAAAGCCCTGTTGATACGAACACGTAGGGACAAAATGTTGTTCCGACAACTGGATAAACAGGGTTTCACGTTCATCGTTATTTGCTGTCCAGGGTGTAGCATATTATTTAGTGAAATAAACTATTGTTACATTGTCTCTGTGTCATTTCTTTTACTTCATAGTAAAAAATAAATATTTGTTGAAGATTCAAACTTGATGTGTTTTGTTTAGATTGAACTTCCAAGGAGGATATTTTAAATGTAGGCAATGGATGTCCGTTTGACTTGAAATACTTTCCTCAGGATTAGGATAACACATAGCCTACATAAAGAATCCTAACGTTATGAACCCAAAATAACACTTTCAAATTTTTTTTGTGAAAAATACCCAAACACAGTGAGAAGTGCACCACTTAAACTGCTGACTGTCTATCCGCTAGAACTACTACCAGCAAACTTAGGGGACACTAGCACTAGCTATGACAGTACGAGCCAGGTGACTTGTCTTTTACCATTTGCAACCGACGCTTCGAAATGCAATGTGAGCAGAAGATTTAGCGTTTCAAAAGCGGAACAAGGATTTTAAGCTTTTTAGTTACTCATTTCCAAAGCTGGCTAACAGTTAATGAGTCCTCATCTCACCTATATCACCCTTTAATCTGACTGACACTCTTCTACACAGCTGTTTATTTCATCACTGCATTAACAACAGTGAAAAGAACGTCTGTTGGGCAGCACTGATACTAGCAGGGCCTGTGTATAAATAGCCTAGGCTTATGCAATTCAGTGGGCTATAAATTGACTCTATTGTGAGCATACATGGACAACCAAGGAACAAAAGACGCAAAGAATTAAGGTAATTCTATATCGTTTATTCATTCTCCTACTTGAAGATGGTAGTGTAGATAAACATTAAAAATACTTGTCTTATGGCGATTAAAGTCGGTGCAGATGGGAAAAGTAAAACAGAGAGACAAAATGTTGTCAAACCTAGGCTGGAATTGACATAGCTTGTGTATGATGCCAGTTTTGCAAGACTGAACGGCCAATTTTGATAAATAGGGTTTTGGATAAACGGGGCTCAGATAAACATGGTTTTACTGTATTCACAAACAGGGATGTAGCCAGAGCAAACTTTGTGCCGGGCATTTTGGGATTGCCATCTTAGGGGAGAGGTCTAAGGGAGGGGGTACCCTCCCCTTTGGAGAATTTTGGGATATGCAGGGGGCATAGATGGTACTATCTGCTGCAACGTTTTAGGCTTCTCCATGTGGGAGAATTGACATCTTTTTTAAATGTTTATGTAATTTAATTGCATCGCATCTATGCCGTATTTACTCAATTAAATTTAAAGTCACAGTTACCTTCTAAAGAAGTTTTACTTTGTTCCGTCGCTCATTCTTCTCAGACCACACTTTCACAGCTTTGGTGGAGGGAAATTTGTAATGCAGGGTTCCATTTATAGATATCCACATGAGATAATCCAAATAGTACTGTGAAACTAATCCTTAAACACCTAATTGAATCAACCGAGCATTCCCCATAAGCGCTAGCACTGACTACAGTATGCCTAGCCCTCAAAACTCGAAGGTAAGATACTAACGTTAATGCTACTGTTGCCTCAACCAAGACATCTTTCTACAAATTTAATCTTGAATCTCAATATTTTAAGCCTCTGGAACTGAAAAACAGTAGAATACATTTGACTGTTTACTTAAAAAGATGAATTCTTAAACTTACAAATAGTCGGCTGTTCTTTCACAGGCGACAAAATATGCACATAATTCTGAGATGTCTTTTTTTCAAATGAGACCTTTCTGTGCATTTCAACTTTAAAAATGCATGTGATAAAGTTTGGCTTACATGAAATATGCATTATTTGTGAAGCATTTAAGTTTTGAAGCAATATGGAATGATTTCTTTTGATTGGATGTAGTTTTCATCCTAATGCTACACTGTGTATATGGATCCTGTATCTCCATATGCTTTTGTACACATGAGGAGCAACTCTCACACGAGTAACTTGCAAATTGCCATTTATGTTTGAAACGGAAATTCACGCAAAATAGGACAGTTAAAACAGAAAAACACCGAATGTGAGAAATGGAAAATGGAATTTTTCACTTTGAAACACAGAAAATCGGGGGTCCTATATATTGGGGTAGCCTAGGCATAATGCTCAAGCCAATTTGGAGAGAATATTCAGGGGGAATAATTCTGTTTTTTTGGTCTTTGTTTTAAAAATCAGTGATCAGCGGCAGAGACAGTATTAGCGCTGAGTGATGGGTGGTAATTCCGAGTGCTGGGTGCTGCCGCCCATCGCCCACCGTAGTGACATCACTGTTCACAAATAAGAAAAAGCAACTCACCACATTACACACAGTTACATTAATGTCTAAATGTCTTGATCTTGATGTAGTTTCTTCAAATGTTACAGCAGCACCATTTATTTCGAAAATTCTTAGTATAATCTGTAGAAATGCTGCAGAAAGAAAAAGGATATGAGGTTTGAAGATCTGAAGTGACTTTCTGTTAAGTCAACATAAAATTCATCAAGAATTACACACATGTGACAATTTTCTCCATGAAACTGTTTAGTCTAACAGATATATGCTTTAAATGTCTCTTTATGAACAAGCTTACAATCATTTTTTTTTATGCATTCTATAACTGTGATTTGCATGAAAGAACATGCCTGTCTGATGTTATAGCTGCTTGTCTCAGTACACCTATCTGTTTCAGGTGGCAGTAAAGCCGGGTCAGGTAGCCCATGCCAAAGCATACACAATTTCATCAACTAGTTAAGTATTAACAGATAACAACAGATTTGGGCAGACTAAATAATACATACAAACTTTAAAACTTTTAATAATCTTAGTTTAATCACATTCACCCTTTTGTTTCTACACCATGCACACTAGCAAACATATAAGGAGAACACATCAGGAAAGCTGGCTACCAGTTACACATTTATCTGTAAATATTCTTTTTAGGGTAAAAAACCGGTAAAACGCAGTGTGTGCACAACTATCCATCATAGTCTGGCATGCAGCAGTATGTGTGACACATTACGACTATCTTAGGCAGTTCCAGAGTACCATGACAGTCTGGCCAGAGTAAGATGACAGTCTGCAAGGATCGAGCACCATGACAGTCTGTCCAGGGTGCTATTAGTCTGTCTAGGGCACCATGACAGTTTGTCAAGTATGACATGTCAGTCTGTCAATGGTACCATGACAGTGTGTGTGGAGTACCATGACTGTCTGTCTGGGGTACCATGACAGTTTGGCCGGAGTAAGATGACAGTCTGTTAGGAGTACCTTGGTAGTCTGTCCAGAATACCATGTTAGTCTGCCTGGGTTACTATGACAGTCTGTGCTAGAAACCATGGCAAGATGTGTGCAGAACCATGGCAGTCTGTTTGGGGCACTATGACAGTCTGTCTGGGGTACCATGATAGTCTGTCCGGAGTACCATGACAGTCTGTCCAAGGTATCATGACAGTCTGTCCGGGGCTCCATGACAGTTTGTCCACAGTACCAAGTTAGTCTAGAATATACCAAAACTGTCTGTCCAGGATACAACTGCAGTTTGTGGTACCATGGCAAGCTATGTGGGGTACCATGACGTTATGTCTGGGGTACCATGACAGTCAGTCTGGAGTGCCATGCCAGTCTGCATGGAGTGGTGTTAAAGTGTTAACTGATGGCAATTAGCATCATGGGTTATCCAAAGCTATGTTAGGCTTGGCAACTGGCCTCACTATACACTAGGTCTAACTGTTAGGATTTGTCATGATAAAGTTTAGAAAACATGGCCGATACAACTAATGCCAATTCCAATTAGCAGCTAGGCCACTTGTTTGGAAATCATGCAAATCAATGCAATCCCTCAAGCATCTAGGCCCTCATAATACCTTATAATACCTTATGTCTTACTGTTCCTATACCAAAGGCAAACTTATATGACAAAATGGTTGAAAACTGCAACTTAAATAAGGGAAATAAGGCCTTAATTTGTTTGACTGTAAACATCCCATACTTTTAAAACAAATATTTATTGCCACAGGATGATAGATCATTGAAAATTATGAAGGACAATGATCTTCACTTCAAGAAATCAGTTTTTAAAGACAAATTTAGTTATTTATTGCTCAAGAATAAGTTGTTTACCCAAATTTTCAAAAACTCAAATCTTCTCTTACTTATCTTGTGCATAACATTTTGAGAGACTGAAGCAGTTGCAGATGTTTACTGGTGTTTCAAGAATGATTAAACCTATTTTCTTTGTAAGCTACGTTAGTGCATTTGAGGCCCTTAATATTTCTTTTTAGGCTCCCTTTTACTAATGCTATGATTGGCTATTTGCCTTTTACAAGGGTATTGGGATCATGTTATTTTATAACCACCAAATATTTTAGTCCCCCAGTTTAGCGACACCAAGTTATTGTCACATGTATAGTCTTACTGTATTTGTGCATTTAAATCAATTACAACTAACGGCTATTGTAAAAACAGGGCAATTAATAGCTTACCAATGGACTCTTTAATGGGAAATAAGGGAAGATAACAATTACAAGGATCCCCAATGTGTGAAATACAGTAAAATCTGCCCGAGTTGGGAGGTCTTGAGGTAACTGCCCTGCCTTCAGGAATTGCCACATCTTTGGAAATATTAGTCAGGAATGACAAAACATCCCCTCCTACACCAACATACTACAGCAGAATTGATTATATTCAGTAACAAAGCACTGTAAGTCTGTAGTATAGTGCACAGACATTACAAATATAGTCCCATTTACAACATTATAAGTGTAAACTAGCATAATGTTATGAACTTACGATACAGTAGAAACTGTACAATGCAGTGGAAATTAAGGAAAAATGATATTTAGTCTCTAAGAAATGCTATGTCTTAAAACATATATTTTTATATGTAGCCACACATTGCACATAAATTGGATAGCACAGCAAAGGTACAATTGACACAAATGTATACTTGAATGTATAAATTCTGAGAATGTGCAGTTTGTATCTTTCCAAGCCATAAAAGTGAAAAAAAAAACTTGCAATAAAAGCAACATATATTTTAAATTAGAAGCACATACGATTGCAGGTTCCTCTAGCAGAGCGGACATGGTTTTCAGAGCAGCTACATTCAAAGCTTCCAGGAAGATTGATACACAGTTCATTTTCACCAGAACAAAGGCTGCTGTCTGTTTGGCATTCATTTACATCTGTTGAAACAAAGTCAGTTACAATAACAACAAAATATGAGATATAAAAGAAAGAAAAAACATTACAGCAGTTGTAAGTAAAAGTCGTTAAAGTAATATTTGCATCTGACACCATGAGCTTAGGAATGAAAATTTGGCAGTAGAATATCATGTATATTTACATTATGAAGTGAATGTCTTAGTTTGATAACTCAAGTAGCGTTGTACTTCAAACTGTACTGTATGTACACAGTAAAATATCATTAACTAAATAGTGGTCACCCAAAAAGATTACAACAACATATGAACATATAATGGAGTACCTGAACTTCTAGAACATTTTCCTAGCAGCATGGAGCTAACACAGAGATGGTTGTGGCCATTTCCTCTATACAAACTAAGCTAAACAACATTCAACTTTCCACGTGTACTGATCTGGCATGTTTGAACTCTACCAGAAAAAAAAATCAAGGCAAATCAAGTAAACATTGAAACATATAGCTAGAACAAATGGTCATGAGGCAACTTGACAACATGTTAATTTTCATTATTGTCTTTCTTTGTTATCGACCAATCACACAATTTTCCCTGCACAATAGTCTTCATTTCTTCACATGCCCTAAAAGTATGCCTATTTCAGAGTGCATTTTCAACATCGTAGAAAAATCTCGCTGAAAATTGTCGAGCAGTATTGGTACAGTACATGCAGGATTACTAGGTGCATTCAAAGGGAAATGTGGTCAATAAATGCTTGAAAGTTATCTTGCCAGTAAATGACAAAATTCACAAAAGTATAATTTCAACAACGAAAAAAATGTTCACACACACACACACAAAACTTAAAAACAAAAGTATTTAATATGTCTTCAATTAGTTGTACATGACCCATCACATTACGCCTAATCTGCATACCAAAAAGTAGGAAAACTTTGCCCAATTTCCTATAAGCACAATTAAAAACCTTATGATTTCCCGCTAGCATTTGTGCACCCTAATGAGAATGCAAAGCATGTGAGAACATCATCATTGGTTCAGGCTCCACCTTAGTCCACCTTTAAAAATATTTTAAAATTGTTATACTCTCCCCAACTCTTGGCTCCAAAACTCCATATTATGTAGACCTATTATACAAAATAACAGTCAAGATAGCTGCTAAGGTCGCATTCTTATCTACACAAATGTGTTACTAGCAAAACACTGTAGATGCTGCAAGTAACCATCTGCAAATTACCAAGTTTTAATCGCTCATATACTTTTCAAACTATTCTGGAAAAACCACAATTTGGACAGGTCCGAATGCACACACACACACACGCACACGCATTGGCACGGACACGTTTTCATTTATACCACTCAACAGGACCCTCCTGTAATCATGGTCACTCTACCATGGGGCACCCCTGGGGTGTCGCTACTCATCTACTCCAAGTGTTTCCATGGCAACCGTTCTCTCATGGGTGCACAGTACAATATCTATGTAGCTCCTTTAGCCAAGTGACTACAATATCTCATCTAGCCCCTATAGGGCGATGAGATAGCAAGAAACAAAGAAAATGGTGTAAGCAACCTCAGATATCAGTCATCACTAGACCAGGCCTTGTGTGAATTTCTTTCATATTTTTCACGCAGTGCGCAGACATCTTAAATTAGTAAACATTATACTAATGTATCTTCATGTACGATGCCTATCTTCTTTCTGGGAGTAGTATTTTGCACATGGGTCAATCATGTTTAAGTCGGGAAAATGTTTGCGGATGAGGGAAGGTTTGAAACTCTGGTCAAAGGGTCTAAAACTGTTGCTGAAGTGCATTTGGAGAATAACCAAAGTAATTTGTCTTGACACTTTACAGCTTATTCATATTCTTTCCATCTTGGTTACAGTCCTCTTTGTAAGGTCTTTTCTCGTCTCTCCGATATTTTTTTTGATTTTGTTTCCATTTGTTTTCACTTTTCTGGATACATTTTTCTTTTGCATTTCAAAACCATGATAGCACAAGCAAGAGCTGGTATCACAAGCTATATGCTGCACATCAAGTTCACTGTAGCACACACCTGTTCTCTAGTTCCCAGAGAGGGTTGTCAGGTCACAAGGAGCTCGTGAACCCTGTCGGGAAGCTTGCCAAATGCTATGGAGAGGTACCTTTGGTTTTACCATCATATAGTCAACAAATATGGTACAATAAGAATTACAGACCAGTCAGTTTTTCTTGCACATTTAAAAATCTGCTTCTGTAAGGACTGTTTCTGGTCACGCACATGACATACATGAAGTTCAGTCCATCTCTCTGAAATAAACGTCATATCTACGGTATCTAATACACCACCGAGTCCTCCTCACTACAAGTCACATCACAGGTGAAAACAAGGCGGTGTCTCTTCGTGCTATCATCAAGGCTTCCATCATTCCAGAACTAAAATAGACCAATCAAAGTTCGCACTACATCTTCATAGTTAACTGCAGTGGCATTGAACAATACTTAGGTGACTAAAACCTACTGTACACGCTGCACTACAATTTACAGTAATGGCCTGTGTAGGGCTATACAAAGAGTATGCAAATTTCAGGTGAATGGTAATTGACAGTTTCTAGCTAGCTTTTTTGGGATATTTCCAGATTATGTACTTACTGTCCAGGTAATTGTAATATCCTATGTCTTACACAGTCAGGCCTGAAATTGAACATCTTGTATCTCAATTAGTAACTAAAACTTAACCGTGAAACTGAAGGCTTCTCGAAACTTATCCTACGAATGCAATCTTTGTCATTCATGAAAAGGCCTACTACAAAAGGACATGTCCTCACTCATGGATTTTGACTGATATTTTTTGAGTCAATTTCTCAGTACCTTCTATTGACAGTTCAAATGTAAAGTGGGCATCCATACCTATTGCTTTTAATTTATTTTTATGCCCATAATCATAGTTTACAAAGCTTTTTGTAATTTTCAGCCATTGCAGAAAACATCGAATATTAGATGTGTTGCTGTCGAGCAAATCATCTGTTTCAAACATTTGATAATGTTTAACAATTTGCCATGTTAATTAACTTGTCACACTAATATGTGAAAAGAGTCGATCTACCATTCTCTCTTATTGTTATCCAAAACACAAACGTTAGTATAGAAATGCGTAACTGGTACATCTGGGTGACCTTGCTGACCCCACAGGGCAGACAGTCTGGTCAGTTCAACCTTAAAATACATAACAATTACTCAAGTTTCCAGCTTTACCCGATTAGCTCTGAACATTAGTGTTGTAATTGAATCTCTAAAGTTTGAGTCTTGAGTCGAGTGGACTTTTCCACCAATAGGGTCGGAGTCTAGTCGAGTCAGAGTCAGGTCACGTCAGAGTCCAGTCAAAGTCTTTCACTGGTCATGTCGAGTCGAGTGATCAACTGAAATTGAGTCGAAACACACTGACTATCCAAGGTATTTCCAGTCACTTGAGCATATTGACCTACAATTAACACATATAATACTAGACCAGACAAGTACACGATTGCTAAACTCTGACTTGGTCACCCCAGATCCTGAAACAATTTTTGGAGAGAGAGAATTGTGCCTCCTCCTTTCTTCCATATGTCAAAGGGTGCTAATCAAAATAAGATGTCTATATTTTCTTCTTCAAGAATTACATGTTGTTTCTATATTTGTATCCAGGTATTACCTATTAGAAGCTTGTGCTCATGTCTCACCACCAGGTTTCAATAGAAGTTTTCATGTAGCAAACCTTCTCTGCAATTAGGACATATTACAATAAATGGAGAAAATTACACAAAACCGAGTGGTATGAAAAGAGTCCTTGTGTGAAAAGTCAAATAGAGTCATCTAGCATAATCACTCGAGTCGAGTCGGTTCCACATACTGACTCCAGTCAAGTCAAGTCTGTTGCACTCTCTCAAACTTCTGACTAGGGTCTA
Organism: Stichopus chloronotus; assembly: GCA_021234535.1. Lineage (NCBI taxonomy): Eukaryota > Metazoa > Echinodermata > Holothuroidea > Aspidochirotida > Stichopodidae > Stichopus > Stichopus chloronotus. Next base: position 151,212 of record CM037835.1, read on the forward strand.
GTATTTTGACCCAAGTTACTTGAGTCAAGTTGAGTAATCAAAAACTGTGACTTGAATCTGACTTGAGTAATTACAACACTGCAACATTAAAGATATTGAATGTGTATTACGAGTCAAAAGATGTTATCACATGTCACAATTCAATAACTGCAATATTGAAGTTTACTGCTATTACACTTAGGCTGATGTACTTGCCTTGACAACCATCAGTAGTTGTGCTGTAGCCATCCTTGCAAACACAATTAAAACTTCCTTCAGTATCTTGACAATTCTGAGTCACGAGATCGCAAGGAAAATGAACACATTCATCTTCATCTGTAATGTTAGGAAAACAAACATAATCATTCTGGGACAAACATGCAAAGTATACATTACAACAAAGTTGACCATCCTCAAAGAAACCCTTGAAATATTATGTTAACAAGGCTATCTGACATCGGTGGACCTCAAATGACATTTGACCTTGACTAAAAACAATAAGTGTCTTGCCCTCATTCAGTGGGGTACAGTGGCACACAAAACGCAAGCTTACCACACTAAAATGTTGTGTATAAAAGGCTTGCACAAATAGTAATAAGCTGGATTAGTGTAGTGCCATTTCAGCACACATGTTCAACTCCTCATGGCACTTCCTAGAAGTGAGGTTACACATAGAACATTTCAGAGGAACAAAAAAGAAAAACAAGTCTCAAGTAAATGCTAAAAAAGACATTAAGTCTAAAGAATTTCCAATATGATGAGAGCGCTTGTTCCAGCGATTGGCAGCTGAGTGGGTATAGAGGTACAGAAACCATAGGGTTTGAGACAAGACATCCAAACACAAAGGTAGAATTGCTCAGAAAAAAGAATAAAACATGCAGATAACAGGTGAGGAGATTAGACATATACTACAGACTGCAGGGAACCAGCAGAGATTATGTAAGAATGGGGTAGTGGCATATTTTCATTTTGCCTAATTACTATCTGTAATGCATTATTTTGGATTTTCTGGAATTTCATAATTGGAGAATTTGAAAGTACAAACCAGACAGTCCACTTTTGAGCAACAAATTTAAGCATGGTCAAGGGTCTCACAAGCTTGCTGGACAAAGTGCTTGCTATTTTATCTGACTAATATTTATTAATCTGCAATTGCTGGATGACAGGTATTTTCCACATGCTTTGTAAAATCTAGCTGACCATTGAAAATGTAGCAACAAGTTTTCCAACCATGTGAGATGAATGTCACTCCCAGAAGAAAATAAGAGATAACTCAGTGAATCAAATTTTAAATAGAAAGCCAAGAGAATTCAGTCTTCAGTGTCACAGCTCAGTTTCAAATGGTTTAAAGAAAGCCAGTCATGAACATCTTTAATGCAAAATTCCATCCTCTTGAAAGAATTTTGGATGGTTTTTGTGGAAGGAGAGAAACAGTTGGGGAGTCATCTGCATAGTGACAAAACTGAATTCTGCTTTTGCAAATAAAATCTGCAAGGTACAGAGAAAAGAGGATTGACCAAAGCAATGATTCTCGAGGTACATGACAGACAAGTTTACAAGAGGAAGAAAAGAATGCTGTTCATTTTATCATTCTGGCATCTGTTAGAAAGTTAGGGACTTGAACCAGGTCAGGACAGATCCACTTATCTGGTAGGATGAAGCAAATCTCTGCAAGAGAAGGGAATGATTTACAATATCAAAGGCTAGATAAATCCCAAAGAACCAAGGCAACAGGCAGATTATCTTCCATTGCCACACATTTGTGCACAACTTGATTAAGTGCTGTCTTAATAATAAGGCTCTTAGCCCGACGATGTGTTAGTATTACGCACGATTTGATATTTGTAATTGGGAGAAAGGTTTGTTGTTCATAAGGTTCACGTTATAAGTATATAGGAGGAAAGGTTCGATATTCATAAGGAAAAAAGGTTCGTTATTCATTATAAAAACAAGGTTATTAATTCATAATAGGGAAAAGGGATCTACAATTATGAGGACTATACACGGGTGATGCTGCAGTATTTGCCCCATAAGTGGCCAAGCCCCCTCCACCTCCCCAAGGAAGCAGGGAGGTTAACCTGAAACATGGCAAGGGAGATGGAGTGCCAAGAGGAACTAGCAAGTGGAATTTGGCCTCGATTATGAGTATGGAACACTTTAAATTATGAGCTATTGTAGACTACATTCTTTTTATATTGAACAAGGGACCTTATGACCTGTGAACCAGTGCCAGAATTTTTATAAATAACGAAACCTTAACAACTTGTAAAACCACAGTTTGAATAACCAACCTTATGAATGTCAGGTAGACCCCATCGAAGTGCCGCCAAAGTCAGTTGCCAATAAAACTGTGGTGAACATGTAGTTACTGGCATCATTGCTTTGTTAAATTAAGACATTCTTATATCCCAAGAAAAAGGAATTTGCTGTATAACAACATCAGTTTACTAATTGCCTGAGCAGACGTTGGTCAACGTATGTGGCTTAAGTGTAAGTGCACTCTATGCAACAAAATAACCACACTGTAGCAATAAGCCCATACCATATATTAAACGATATGTTAGCAAAGTGCCATGTTTTCCTTGCCAAAATTCCCTCCAACATTCCACACTCCAATGTCTAAAAATTTATTGTCGGTTGACAGATAGCCTGCACGACCGACGGACGTGTATTACTCATCCATCCGCCTTAGGTTTGTAGGCCTAGGGAAACCGGCCGTACCGACCAACACCTGTTGGGAAGGTTAGATGCTGCTCTCCCAAATATCGTCAAGGAAACTGCCCTTGGGCATTAGTTATAAATACAGAACACCTTTCTGGTCAAAAGGGGTAATGGTGTCTTGAAGCTATACCATTAGTGATTACCACTGCGACTGTAAGCCACAAGCTACCTATACTGCTATACCAGGTTTATCACTGGGATTTTTTGGCACTGCTACTACTACTAAGCTGCTCTCTTGTCAGTCGTTGGAGTGTAGGTTAGATGTAGATTTATCAGCCATATTTTCGTAAAATAGATATACCTTCAACAGTTATTTATTGACATGTCCAGGTTAAATCAGAAAAATTCCTGCACGGTTACAGCTAATTGCAAATCTTAGTCAAGTGACATGGACATTCGACGACAATTATACAAGCTGGTTCAAACTTTAGTGAATTGTCTTTGAAACCTTTTACGTAAAAACCAGACATTGGTGAGTGTGAAATGCTGATCCTTAAAATGTAAGTTCATTTTAGTTCATGAATTATACTTATGTACACTCCAAAAGACAGGATTGAAGTCACAAGGTTTCATCTTTCTGCAGAACAAGGGAAAGCTAAGTAAGATGTATGAAAATCCCAAGTCTTCAAAAGATCTATACGATGTGAAAGAACATGGCGCTCCATGGCATTGTTTGAGTATACAAGATCCTTGCAATAAATTACGATTTGACAGTCTAGATTTGAATTCTTACAGGCAAAACTTTTTTTTTCTTCCTTAATTTGGAAATGACTCTATCAGATCAGAAAACCGTAAAAAAAAGAAGAAAAAGAATATTTAAAACTGCTGTCTATACTGCATTACCTACCTCAATTTTTTCACCGGCTATGTGGGGAGGGAGCGGTGTTCATTGTGGGGTTCGTCAAGACTGTTCATTTAACCTGAAGTCCTTTTTTCACCAGTCTTTGAGTTAATTGTTTAAATGAACATTAATGTCAAAGGCATTACAAGCAGGTATCAAAGTGTCCATATATTTTTTTTTATTGTTCTTTTATTTCTTTGTTCTTCAGATGATATTGGGAACTTTATTAACTTCTTCGTATTGCATATTCTTTTCTAATGAAAGGTGCATAACAGGATGACTGAAAGTCCGTATTTTAATTATAAATTCAAATTTTCCTTGCAAGCCAAACCACATATCCTGTACAATTAACATTTACGCCCGATCTATCGTGGTAAGTGTAAACACTTCAGTATAACCTTTATAATGCCTTACCCTTAATGCTATATTATTTCAAAACTTAAGAGACTATACATACTCAACCCAGTTTCCAACATCATTAACCTTTGATACAGAATACGTTTAGCTAACGGATTTCATGAAGACACATAGAATACTGACGACGATGTTTATGCTTGGGAAACCGCTCACAAAGAAAGAAATTTTCAAACTTGTTGGCTATTGGGTGAGTAACATTTTCCTCAAAATTAACTTTTCTTGTGCGGTAATGATGCTGAGGAAAAGCAAATTACATTCATTAATTACATTTCATTATCTTCATTTCTGTAGTTATTCCACTCATACCTTTCTAGATAGTCTTCAAGTACAGAAAACATTAAGACAACCATATATAAGCAGACGCAGCATGCATTCCACTTACACTCCAAACTGTGGAAGAGGCATACCACCTGTCAAAGCATCACCCCCTGTATGACCCTACTACTATAACAATTTATGTTTTTTTTTTGACCCATGCAGGCCTAATAGACTTGACTCAGAGGGCAAGTGATTTGTAAAGGGCGGAAAGTATATCTTGTGAGAGTGACAGCTAGTGTAAAAAAAGTGTAAAAGTGGGCACTATGAACAATTGACAGTAATGAGGTAGGCGGTGCCATAAAAAGTGTAATTTTGTCCGTATTTTTAGAGTAAAAAAGTGAACTAATACACCATTTTTACACAAAGTGTCACTTTCGTGTAAAAATGGCACTTGCTAGTGGTACATGTGCAACGTTCAGTGTCAAGCAGGCCTCAGAGCCCCTATGCATGCATCATCCATGGGACAAGGTAGGCAGATTTATTCACATATTCGCAGGTCGAGACTACCTCGATTTGGGTTGGTAATTGCATTGGCAGGTTCTCTCTGACTTCCCATGTGCAAGTCGGACACATTTCTCACAGCAAGTTAGTACTCATTACCAGAAACCAGGTGAAACTGGTGGGGCAAACATATCACCTGCAAGTGTATAACTTTTGTTTCTATTTACTGATGGGAGAGGTTGTTCTAGGGATTGTATGAAGTCGCAAGGAAGTAACATGGTCGTTGCAGTTAGTTTATAGGCAAAATGTGGTTTCTTATGTATTTCTACAGCTCGAGGGCTGGGGATGTGATAAACACAGAAATTAGAGGTTGAATATTGTAAGTAAATCTGATAACTTATGAGTTAGTACATATGAATTTCAGAGGAAAGTGTAAAAGTTTAGTACAATAGATATGAAGTTAAGTGGTATTAAATGTGAAAGGGGGAGCATACTTGACTAAGCTGCCACAATGTAATTCTTAATATTGACATAGTTTATGTTCAAAATGCAGAGTAGTGTGATGTATTAAGCATTTCCAGCAAAGAGTGATTTTGTCTTCATTACAGGGTTTTCCCAGTGAGGCATCGCTGATTAGGGTGTCAGTGCCAGTTGAATACAGGCGAACTCTCAGCGTTAGCTGGAACTGCATTACGGGCTACCAGCGCTAGTTGGAGGGCACGCAACATAGACTCTATAATGAACTGTAAATTTTGTAAATAAAGAAAAAAAAAAGCTCCTGTATAACTTCTGATTCTCCCTGAGTGTGTGGCAGATGAGGAGACGACCAGAGATGACTCAAGAAGGGTGCTGATGGGCATTTTGTGACAATGCATAAATGTTTTGTTGTCATGTTTCTTAGGACTACATTTATTCCCTCCTAAAATGTTCCTGGGAAATCTCTGAATACTTCCAAGCATACATTCCTTTAAAACCTTGAAATATAAAAAAGATCCTCTGCCTTACTTTTCAAATATATGTGCAATGAGATTTACACACCACTGTCATGTGATAATTTACTTCTATGTTGATATGTTGTTTTATGTATTATTTATGATGTCATGTATTATTTACTCTTAAAAAATGACTTCCAAGCATTGAAATTCTCCTCAACAGTTCCCAGGACTTTCTTTTACAATGATCTTCAACAAACAATCCTTGGTTTTAAATAGTCTCAGAAGCATTTAGTTATTTGTTGTGCTAAAATATGGGCACTTGGTTGACAGTGATAATGCTCATGCAGTAACACTTTTCCAAGCATAGAATTTCTCCAAGACTGTTTATAGGATATCCCGATTTATCTCAAGCAATCTAGATATAAGTAGGGTACAGCAACAACAAAGTACATGATCATGTAGCTTTGAATTGAAGTTGTCAGTTGTTGTTTACTCATAAATTATTACACCTCTCTGATTGGCTTAACACTATCAAAATTGACCTCATAGCATTACGAATACCAACAAACAAACCTTGATTCTAAATATTTTCTATGACATCTAGTTGTTGCCATGTTTAACTAAGGTCACACTAGTTCAATGACATTTGTTATTTACTCATACAATAATGTCTCTTCAAGCATTGACCCTCCCCTAAACTATTCACAGGATATCTAGAAAAAGATATCTAAAAAAATATTATCCTTTTGCTGTGAATAGTAGTTGTAGTTGCTGTTTTAAATACTGCATATTGATTAACAGTGACATCTTTTGTTTGTTGTTCACCCACAAAATAACCTCTCTGATCATCCAATATCACTAAAAGTGTTTCTGTTAACATTCCTCTACAACTTCCATCTAACAAACTGTACAGTTTTAATTAGTTTCAGAGACTGTTGTGCTTAGATATGAGTACACAGATACAGTGCCTTCATTTGTTTGTTTACTTGTACAATATATCATCTCTCCAAGCATTGAACCTCCCCTAAACTGTTCTTAGGATATCCCTTTACACCTCCAAACCAAACAATCTGGTTATTAATAGGATACAGCAATAATAAAAAGCATTATCAAGTTGCTGTGAATAGTAGTTGCATCTTTACAATATCACATATAAATCAATGAAAAGGGACATCATTTTTTTGTTGTTCACCTTTCCAATCTTCCAACATCATGGAAAATGTTCTCCAGATATTCCTCTAACTTCCACGAAACAAATCTCGGTACTTAATAGGTGCAACAACCAGAAAGCCAAAAGGCTTTGTGATTCCTTGCTACAATGGTTATATTACAACAAACATGAATTATTCAAATGACAAGTATAAGATCAACTGCAGTTATTTTTCTTGATACACCACAAGCCTTTAACCCAAAATGACCTTTATTTTGGCGACCTAAAATGACTGCGACATTTGATGTCCACCAAAAGCAATAGGGATACCTACCCAAGCCATACAACCCACACATCAAGTACAGTATGAGTACGGTATGAAATCAGTCAACATTATCTCTGAGCTCCAAGAAACACACAAGTAATCAATGCTGCTTCTAGTCTTGCCTGTTGTTAGTTGAATCAAATAACTCAACCTTACCTCATCTGAACTCAGCTTGTCTGCCATATTTACCTCAAAATTCTTCGTAAACCACCAGGATAATTTCTTCCTTGTTACAAGTAGCTTTTAACACACTCAAAGTCCTGGTAAGTTGACCCTAAGTGATGATTCCTCGGCAATATTTTTGCTTCCTCCATCTTTTCCGACATTGTGAAATATGATTGAAAGCACTCCAATTTGATTGTTAAGAAACCTTGTTCTGCTACCAGCTGTTCCTCTGGATATTGATATTATCCAAATAAATGACAGAACAGATGGTTTTTTTATTTTCTTCATTTTTTTCATAAACCCATTAACATTCCATTGCATGCTTTTCTATCTGATCCCATGACCTCCCATACCAAGACTCTCTCTCTGGACAACTTATTAGCCCCCCACACTAGAAGTTACTCACTAAGTTACAAATGCAGTACTGTAGGGAGCAATCCCATTGAGTTAACTGTGTGCGAGAGAATAAACACCTGCTATTGCACAATGTAGATCAATATATATTTGTACGGTAGTTTATAATAACCACAATAATGGTGTTTAGGCTATTATTATTGTTTTATAGTGAAAAATTATCCCTTCCTCTCTATTGATAAGCATTAAATTTCACAGGGTCGTGAACCTGTTAATAACAGACAACCTTATCAAGTTTAAAACAAATCTGACCCATGGATAAGGAACTATGGCAGTTTTAAAAATTTTTATGTTTTACCCCATAACCTTATTAATATGCAAGATTTGGACACCAAAAACAATAGGGATCAGCTACTCAATATGGGCAACCAACACGCCAAAAATGAAATTACTCAGAGTTACCCTTCTTGAGATAGAGTGTTTACGAGCAACCGTCACACACACACACACACACCCGTACCCACACACGACATCAGGACTGTATAGATTCCCCTGCCTACGGCAAGGAATCAAAAATCATTTTCTGAGCCCTTTTTGAGGCCTGGCCTGATGGACTACATGTTTAGATATCATGTTTACCAGGTTTTCACTATTTGACAACTGTTGACCTCAAATGGACTTTGACCCCCACCAACAACAAAAAATAGGCTTACTGTCCTTCGTATGGTACACCCACATACCTACTATGAGATCTGTACAAGTTTCCCTTCTTGAGATATAGTGTTTACAAGGTTTCCACTACTTGAACCCTGTTGACTACAAATGATCTTTGACCTCCATCAAAAACAATAGAATACTTGCTCTCAATATGGTTCACTCATATACAAAGTATGACATCTCTACAAGCTTTCCTTCTTGAGATATCATGCTTACAAGGTAGCCATCACAAACATACATACACAAATGCATACACCTGCATGATTACAAATGTTACCATTTCATCGAAACCAAAAATATGGATATCTCTTCTTGGCCAAGTGAATGTGACTTTGAACCAATGAGATCGCACAGAAATTATGTGTTGCCTAAAGTTTGATTGTGTAGGATGGAACAACCAGGGAGATGGGATTTAGTAGGAGATACATTGAAAAGTTCCACTTATGTCAACCATAACCATATTAGGTGTTATTTGGTGTGAGTTTCAATTTACAGCAGATGATTACAGCGCCTCTTCTTTCTATGTGACACGTCCAATTCCTATTTGGTAATAAAGTAATCTTTATTGATGTCTACTTACACAGTTTGAACAGAATCTCCTAGACCAGTGCTTTGATGCTAAGGTTGCTGCTGACAGTCAAGTTCTTGTGAAATCGATCAAGTGCATGATCATATGCTACATCGCCAATCAACTGATGTTTGGTTGTTTTTCTAGAAGTATGATGCCTTAAAAAAACTAGAGCAGCAATGCTGCTGAATCTCAGTACTTCTAGTTGTTTAATGTTCCTTTCTACGAATGTTCTGAATACATTAGAAACACTTCAATTGTGACTGAAGTGATTGATGATGCAAAAACAGAGAAGTTTGAATCTGGTTGATGTATCTGGTAAATGAAGCTGGCTGATTCTGGTTGAAAAATATTAGACTTCTGCCAGCCATTTTAAACGAGGTGAATGGATTCATTTATGTCAATTAAACTAGTGTTGAGCCGATTATCGGTTAGAAGTATCGGTATCGGCTGATAATGGCGTTATCGGTGAGATATCGGTACTGGCAAAAATGACCGCTATCTCTGATAAGGGCAACCGATAACAAGCCTTTGTCATTCCTCCACCCACAAGAGTGTGAAAACTTTACAGAGCTCACATGCATCACAGTAAAGTTTCAAATCATGGTTTCTCTGTGTGCAAAACATTCTTGTGAGACAAACAAATGTAAACTCACAGTTGTTGACAGTTCCAAGATAGTGTTCAACTTATATTATTGTAATGGTAATACTGTTTACAAAAGATTCTTTATGTTTTTCTTTGTTATCGGTATCGGTATCTGACCGATATTGACTTTGACTTATTGGTTATTGCAATTTTCTATATCACTGTTATCGGCTCAACACTAAATTAAACAGTTGTTTCAAGCTTTACATCAACTTCTCTGAAATATGAGAGACTTGGGATCAAAGCATTGTTCTGACTGAGCAAGCTGTGTATCAGCTGACTTAAATGATGTTGGTAGGTGAATGATATTGAACTGGAATCACCTGATAAACGAATGAAATACCTTTGAGCTAATTGAGCTCATTCACTGATTTGGTGGGTCTTAAAGTAGTAAATATAATAAATTAAAGTGGGTCTTAAAGTACTAACAGTGATTATATTAAAAATACACACAGCATCTGACATCTCCATTTGTTCTTAATATTGAAGTTTAGAATACACACAATTGAGTTGAAAATCTCAATAATCATGCTATATCTCTTCCGCTAAAATGAGAGACCCTCCAACCTCACCTTTATTGTTTTACTGAGGTTCAACTTGCTGCAAATCCTCATCACCTTAGGCCAGTTTTATCACCTCAAAAATTCTCAAGGTCACATGAGTTTCAGCGCAACTTTTAAACTGGAGTGACATAAGTAAAGGGGGTAGGGGAGAATTAACTATTCTTTATGGTGATATGATGAAACTGATTATTAAGGGAGCGTGTCATAGTCACTCCGTCGTGTCCCTTCGTGTATCACTCTAAATAGGCTTTTAAGAATGTGCACACACCGTGAAATGAGCCTTCCACACAGTCCTGAGGAGAGCCAGAGGAATATGCATGAATGGGAGGAGACAACGCTCACACTGGTTGCTCAACAATAGGCGGCTTAGCTCGCCCTCGAGGCAGCGGTTGCTATGTGCTTTTGTTCAAACAGTTTATCTTTACCCCCACAGGTTCAATGCAAGGAAGGAAGGCTCACTCTGAATGATATTTCTTCAGTTTGGGCCTGACATATTGGCATAATAAAATGTGAAACCAATTTGTGATCATTTCTTTATTTCATTTCAATCTTCGTCACTTCCATGTGTTGTTTATATCGTTTAGTAACTTACGAGCTACACCTACTATTCTCAGACACAATTTTGACTAGTAACAAAATTCACGCAAATGGGGTACTTCACCTTGTAAATTCTATTTGACTCTTAGCGGAACCTCCGGAATTCTACCTTATTAATCGAGTGTTTATAGCCCACAGGAACCAAAAATATTTTCGCAACCCAGAGTTGTCCGTTCCGACTCCGCATGAAACATTTACGATGTGATACCAATGAACGCGGCAGCTAGCTGCCTACGGACTGTGGCATTTACACATGTAGGCTAGCCTAGAGCTAGTGCGAGCGATGAGTGGCCATACGCTTCAGCAGTCCCGGCATAAACTTGCCTGCAAACTCAGTAAAAACGATCATCAAATAAAAGTTCATTGATACTTGAAGTTTCTTTGCATGAAAATAGCATTACTATTACGACGACATCTGGTTTTAACATAAGGGTTAAAAGTGTTATGGCAACCTAGCCAATTGCAAACCGTGAAGGGTATGAGGGAGGCGGGGTGATGATTCCGTAGGCCGATTTTTTCTCACTTATCTATACACGAAGTCAGGATAGGTTACTAGGTTATGTTGAATTCCAGTGCATATTCGGAGGCCTACACCCGGAAGTGTTAGGGCATAGGTAATGTAGGGAATCTGCGTGCCATGCGGTTGCGGGGTCTACTGCATGTGATCCTGTCTAACATACATTGGTTTCGGAAAGTCCCACAGCCTAGTCTCATCGGATAAGAATGCAGTTGGGGTGTACGCCTATCTAAACTCATGGGAAAAAAAGAAGAAAAAAAAACACTAAATTGTTAAGATACAGAGCTAGTAATGCCTACTGTACATCCCGTCATAAACTACGACGAATAGTTTCGGTTCTACAACTTTAGCAAGCTTAAGCTTGACAGCGCGGCCTACAATCAAATTATTACCTGCAGTGCATTTTACTCGGAACTTGCGTGATTTGTCATGGGCCGTACAGCCCGTTCCCCCCGAAGCTGGTGATCACAATTATCCAAGTTAAATGCTAATCAGAGTCAGCATTGAATTATGCCGTTCAGGCCTTAACAATAAACATAGCTTACAAACTCTGACGAGGCGTCTACATGTTTAACCCACCCCTCAGCTGTACCGGCCTGTTAAAGGCTACCCTGCAGAGCAGCCTCTGCTTGCTCAGCCCTTGTTATGGATATACATGAAAAAGAAAGAGGCCTGTAAAGCACAGCCTAATACGTAGGCAAGTCAAGCGTTACTGCACCTACACATTATCGATCGGTGTTCAAGCTAGAAATCGATTCAGGACCACGTTATTGTGTTTGGGGGCGCGCACAACCCAAGGGTGATGCAGAGGTTCTGTGTGTTATTCACAGGAAGATTGGTGCTCATAAAAGGTATTATTCACGGAAAGAAGGGTACTTTTAAAAAGTACCAAGTTCACTGAATAAAATTTGTCTAGCATGCCTAGTGAAAGTGGCCCAAGTTGATCGATTTCTTTTTTTCAATAGGGCCTGCTGTATTTTAGGTAGGCGTATGTTGCACTTAGAGTTGTATCATTCTTATGATGGCGTTCCTACTAGACGAAAGTTCATGCCACTCCTTATTGGATTTTTCTTTGGACCCTATTACTTTTGAGGAAAAAGAGAACGGGACACGAATAGTAAAATTTACTGTGCCTAAAGTGACTATTCCACCTCCAAAGAAAAGAAGGCACACAAACAACGAACCAAGAACCGGTGCCAGTCGAAAACCTCTTGCCGAAAAGATCCCAAAGTTAGTGATGGAAGTTAACGACATTGTAACTCAAAACGGGTACGCCGCCGATAGCCGTCGTAGGTCAACTGTGGGCAAAAGTTGTGGAGTGACTCTGAACCAGATTCAGGAGAAAGTTACCAAAATCACAGGACTTGAAAGTGTATCAAAAAGTACAATCCACAGACTGACTGTTGCACCGAACAAGAAATTCTCTGCATCCCGGCATTACTTGTCCAAAGTTAATGCCAAAGTTCCAAGAAAACGCAACGACAAAAGGAAGGAGTCACTGGATGCCCACTACGACTCAAGTAGAGTAAAGTATCGAGTGGAATTTGCGTCAAAGTATTCGGAGCAATGTTCACTCATGTCTTGTGACACTATGAATAAAGTTAATGTTGGTGTTCTAGCTGTGAGCCGATATCACCAGAATGAAAAGTTTTTCCCCGTCGAAGATGCCCCAAATCTACCGGACCACGACTTCCCTTCCTCAGCTGGAAACAAGATAATACCCTGTGGCTACATGTTTTTGGAGGCATATACGCATTCTTCGATGTTTGAAGATGAGCAGGGCCATACCCACTTCCGGTACCCCAGGAGTGGACCATCAGTTGTAATAAACAGGGCACAGAAGTACAACACACTGACGATACAATCCCACGTCAGCGACCTTCATGTTATTCTGAATGAGAGGCAGCGAGAGAAAAAGCCGATGTTGGTAATTATTGCTGACGGGGGTCCAGATTGGAATACTCGCTCATGGGCTGTTTTTTTCTACCTCACGAAATTTTTTTGGATGAGAATTTGGACCTTCTCTGCACGACAGCATATGCCCCTGGTGATAGCGCATACAATCCGATAGAACATCTATGGGCTCCGTTGTCGAAAGCTTTGACTGGAGTGATATTTCCTGATCACATGGACGGACATCTACCACCAGAGAAGATTAGGGACATTTCTAGCGAGGAATGTCGTAAGGAGGATCAAGCTGTCATGGATCAAGCCCTCGAAATGTTGAACGGCTATTGGAATGGAAAGACCTTCGATGGCTTTAGAATCACCTCCAGATCGCACCCCTGCTGCAAGTCTGATGAGCCATATGACGACTACAACATCATCACGGAAATTATCAAGAAACGCTGCAACGCCAAACAAGACCAGGACGTCTGTAACATTTTGAAATTCGCCATGAAACATGGAGATCGAAGGAACGGGGAGTTTACCATTATGAAATGTGTCGACAAAGCATGCCTTTACTGTGTTTCCAACCCCCCCACTGACGAATCAGCAGCCATCTTGAGGGAACTCCGGGAACATGGAGGAATGCCTTCTCCATCGCAAAGGAATGAAACCGACACTTTTCTTACATTCATTGAAGCGATGAAGGCGCCTTATGTCAAAGCGGATCACGGATTGCCTAGATTCGAAAGTGGACACTTTGGGCGTTGTCCCATTTGCCCGTCTTATGTATTTCTATCGACTACAGACGCTGTTAACCACATGTCTATTTTGCATGACGTAAGTCCGAAGCAGACGAAAAAGGGTATGCTATGAAAGGAAAGTTCGTAGAACAATTGGCTGATGGTATTTCAATTTTGAAGCGACTCTGTTCAGCTGTGTATTTTTATGTTTTATAATATTGTATGAGACTAAACACCAGTTTCTATCCTCAAGTTGCTTATATTTTATGCATTATGTTAATCATGTACTACCTTTCATATTGCGTTGTTGTGGTTACGGTTGTTGTACACTTTCCAAGATTCAAAACAATTTTGCAGGCTACCTACTCCGCAACAAAGCATACATTATTTACTGCAACGTACTTGCCTCAGAAAACTACTAGCATTTTTGCATATAGCCTACAGTACATGTGCAGAATCCTAGCAGAAACTGAGTTTCATTCATCTATTGTAACTTTGAAGTGAAGTTGTTCCGTTTATAATGTCAAAGAGTGTTATTGTCATTCATTTATCTTACTTTTTTTTTTAAATAGGAATTGTTTATGCAAACGGTCATGTATGCATGTATAGCAGTTGCATATCCAACAAATGCAGCAAATGTCAGTTGTTTTCCCTATATAACTATTAACGAAATTTTCAAATTTTAATACCACATGTTTTTTATACTTTATTAGTCACAACGGTACTTTTTACTGTATATACGACTACAAATGGGCTTAGCCTATGTAACTGCAAACATTTGCAAGTTATTGCGTACATGTTTAATTTTATTTTCAAAACGGAAATTAAAGGGCAAATGCAGTCACCCCAATTTGAACAAGGATAGTAGTCTATACTAGTTTGTGAATGGCTTTTGACAATATGTATTGTGAAATTTACGAGAAGTAATTCCGTATACCTTAATTAACGTTGAATATTGAATGTTTAAATCTAAAATATCCTGAAAGCTTGGTGGAAGAAAAATGAAAAAAAAAAAATTCAAAATTTAGTACTTGTTTCAAAATAATTTTGGGGCGACTGCTCTTGTCCTTTGATGCAGGTAATATGCGGATCGTTTCTCTTAACTTAATTGTTAACTCTGCAAATCGATAAGACGATATTTTGTGTACATATGCTATCCCTATATATAATTTTTTACATACTGCAAGTCATCGGGAAGTATTAGATCGGCTGGTAGGAAACATGCTGGTTTTTTCCATCCTTAGTTTTTATGGAGCTGGTCCATGGATTATGTTAAAAAATCCATTCTATCATGGCAAGTACCGTCTTAATGATACAACACTAATTTTTCCACTTGTCTGTTTATGAAGCATTCGTGCACAAATCTATACTACGTAGCAACTTATTAATTCCTCAAGTGCGTTTATTTAGCCTCTTATACACTGAAAGAGTGCTGTTTCACCGTATTAAGTTTGTTGCCGTATTAATTTTAAGGTTGAAACCGTATGACGCTACGTCAAGTTTTTTCTTTCGTTATTAGTATTACTTTTATTCATGGGAGTGTGGTTTGTACCGCAAATTTTATGCTGTCCTACCATCACTACACGAAACATGCATATACTGAGGCCCGTATACTGCTGCATTCTCGTAGGTAGGATAGAGGATAATCTGATATGACTGAATTTTGGTCTTACCTTTAATTTGATGAAGAGCTGAACTGTGGGATATGTCGAGGCCTAAGTGATGATATAACTACTGAATGGTATATTTTACAGGACGCGTGCGGAAGAACGGTTTTGATAAAACCAATCTTTATACCCTCAAGTCAGGATACGTTTGTCATTTAATTTATTGCGAATGCGGGGATCTGATTTCTACATTTTTAAAGTACTTTTCTCAGACTGAATGGTTTTCAGTATATATCCCCTCCAAATATGTCATTCAAAAATAATAATTTCATTGACTTTTCAGTGCAGTTAAATTTTGATAATAATAACGATATCATTGATTCCATCTCTTCCGTTATGTTTGTTTTTTGCCTGTTGTGGATAATTTGCATTTTAATTTAAGTGGACTGATTAAGACGGTATCAAAAGACATTAAAGCGTATCTCGATTTCTTTTGACGCAGTCATATACTTTGGCAGCTTTAATCATCCGTTGCCCTTAAAATTATGTGCTGCAGTATGGGATGAGTCTGTCCAAGTCACCCAAAAGCTCCATGCCTGAAAATTTCCTTATACCTTTAATTTTGTAGATACAACGAGCCATTGACATTTCTAGCCCCTCCCCACCCGCAAAAATGTTGCACCCCCAACTATGAAAATTAGGACTACCCGTCTGGGAGCAACGAGAGGAAGCCACACAATCCTATACTGAAACACTCTTTGACCTAAAGCTTAGAGCGAGCAACTCGCAAACAGTTATTACAGAAACACCCTTTCCAAACCCTACCCCATAAGAGTGTCATCTGTCATGTTTACTCCACAGCGGGCAGGGTTGAAGTGCTGAAAAGAATCGACTGGTCACTGAGAATAAATCGAGGTGAATAGCCTACATCGTCGGAGCGATTGACCGTTACTGGGGAATAAATATTTCATTATGCCCACTCCGGTTCAAAACGAAAGTGTAAAATTTTAAGACCCCCTGAGGCAGCCCCCTCCCACATTTTACAAACCAAGCACCAGCATGCATGACTGATAGTTTATTTCACAACTAAAGTTATATTTTTTCGGTGCTGTGCCCCTTATTGTCATGTTAATTTGATTTTCCTTGTCCAATGGCAGGCTTTACGGATGAATGGCCACGCTTTCTTTGGTACGCACATACGTGCCGACAATGCTTGAAACTTCACCAGTTACAAGCTGAGCGTAATACATAAGTATTAATCTACCAGATAGCAGAAGTTGAAGCAAATATGTGCAAGGTTCGAAATACCAGTAATGGCTAAAATTGGTGTGCAGTGAATGGAGCCAGAAAGGGACGTTGGAAAGACTACATTTGTGTTAAAGAAAGACATCATATGTGACAGATCACGCGATCATGCAGCCGGCACAGTCGTTAAAGCGAAGTGGAGGTCCTCGGGCAGAACGTACAAAGTTCGCCTTCTGTCCATCTTGAAGGCAAAGTACAAGAAAGACAGTGGTCAAATTAATGAACACGAACAAATGGATGAAGACGATATTCCTCTTGCTGCCTCTGCAAGTAAAAACGAGGCAAGTCAACCAGCCAAGCAGGCGTCGACAAGCGAAAACGAAACAATTCAACCAGTCACGCAACTACCAAGAGTAGTCGATCATGTCATTGCGCCGGTGACCAGTGTAAATACTGAAGACCAGTGGGAACATTTCCAAGAAAAGGTGTTAACGAGAATATCCGAATTTCAGAATGAAGTTGTCCAGACTATGGATTGCATACGGAAAGAGGTCAAGGAACTAAAAGACAAGTATGAAAGTGAAATAGCAGGGATGAAGACAGTTCTGGACAACTTCCTTAAAGAAATGCGATCAGACACTTCTCAACAAATGAAGGCTGTTCTAGATGCAGTCAATTCACACCATGAAACATCGAAGGAGACATTATCGCTGATGAACGAAAGGATCGACAAAAGGAAAAATGTTCGAGAAACCACGACTGATCATACAGACGGCTCTCCACGACGGTGTGACAGCAAGCGCAAGTGGCATTCGGACAGTTAGAAGGGGGAGACGTCGTAGCATACGAGGAAGATCGTAGACTTTTCGCACTCGACAAAGAACTTGGAACTTGAATTTCCTGGATCAACCCGTGGGCAACAAGCGTTGGCTAAAGTTACAAGAAACTGTGAACGAAGAATGCTGCCAAGCAGCTCAAAGGCAAAGAGACAACAATAGGAGAAATTAATGACAAACTTGAGATTGGAAAATTTGTTACCTTCTGTGCTTGAAAGTTCAGTATGTACGTGCCTCAAGTTTCTATTTTGCCGGCGTAGAACTAGACATATATCTCTAAAACACTCATCATTCCTGTTGGGACGCATTTTGGAATATCTTGTATTTTCTTCCATGTAGGCCTACCGCTAGATTGGTCATCTTTATGCTCGTACGTACAAGGATAACATCAATAACCGGTAAGTCACTTTATCTTATGTTCTGTTTTTAGCCTACATGCTTTAGAGACAGTCATCAAAGATTTGAATGTCATAAACTACTTCAGTATCATATCACTCATTGCGACATATTTTAGTACGTTCTCTGTTTGTTTGCAAGCTTATTAGTTTTCGTATGCAATATTTTTTTAAGTTAAACTATGTTACGGATTTGGGAAAGGGTGAAGAAAAACACATAGTGTAAGGTGGGGTAAAGTTGTTAGACAGGCGCGTGTCCAAAAGGGGGAGGCAGGGGATCCGGACCCCCCAACTTTTTCTTATTTCCTACGGGTTAACTTTATATTTTGTCATGGTACAAAAAATTGACCCAAAATGATGCTAAATGTTGCATCAGGTTGCATTCGAGAGTACTCAAATATTCAAAAATTCCTCAGGGGGAGGGTCCCAGGTCCTTCAGTTATCGCTCATTTCAAACTCCGAACCTACGCCAGTGCCTAGACCCCCGTTGGCGGGCACCTTCCATCAAAAGTGTCTCGCCCTCAGGCCAGACCTACCCTGCTAAGAATCCTAGACACGCGCCTGTTAGAGTTAGTTTAATGTTTTTATATTTGCGTATTGTTTTTAACTCGGTGCTGTACACGAAAGTGCATGTTTTCAGAAAGAAAACCATTCTGTAACTATTTCTACCACCAGTTGGAATAATACAGTATCACAGACAAGATATTCTGCAGCCTGGTTGAATGAGTTCATATTTCCAGTTTTGTACTACTTTAAAACTACATAAATCGATTCAAAAGGCTAAAATTCAAGAGCATTTCAAGTTTTAACCGAGAAATTTGATTAAGACTTCTTCAAGTATAGAACTGATGCCAAGATGTGGTTCGGATTTCAAATTATTCAACAACGTGAATGGAGAATAAGCCGACTTACCGTATAGGCTATAAGTAGGCCTATTTTTCCCTAATAAGGTTGAATAAATTGAAATTTGATATCAGTTATATCTTACTCCAAACAGTAACTCACCTGTCCGATGGCCAAAGGACATATAATATTGTTAATGCAAAAACGAAGGAAGATGTTTACAGTGGTCTCAAGAAATAAAAATAACAACAACAATGATAATAATTAATAAAAAAACCCCGCTCTCCTAACGTATTGGCATGTAACCTGCAAAACCACCTAACCTAACCCGCCGTATGTAGGTGTTTCGACTAAGGCCTATGTCGGATTCAAAATCTGCAGGTTCTCTTTTAACAATTTTGTTTTCCCTGCTCGGCCCTTTTTGTAACAACTAGGACCAGCTAGAATTTATAGGATCGTTGTGACCGACTTCCAGTGCGCTTAGCCTGATTATCGGCGAAATAAGCAGTAATGATATTTTGAGCCCGGATTAAAGTTTATCTGGTAGTCTGTGATAAGATATCAATGAAGTCATGGGAACGGCTGACTGTCATGTGTGGCGTCTCTAGGCCTTATGTATGTACACACCGAGGCTAGTGTTGCAAAAAAGGTTAGGTTAGTACAATCCCTCATCCTAACACTGTCCTTCACGCACACCTTCGAATGTAGGGACGTCGGAACAACGCGGCGTCGGTTTAACACTGATTATGTTAAATCCGACAGGGTGGTCTTCAGGGTCATTTCTACTTGTAAATATTACGTTCTTGTATGCCGATTTTTGTTACTTTTTAAACATTGCAGGGCAAATATTAAATACTGGGCTACGTGCATTAGGCTACGGTATGCTTCGATGTGCGTTTTCCAGAGTTTGCATTCAAGAATAGCCTACTGAATTCTTTGTTGGTTTGGCTCATAAGTTTTTCACAAGCCATAATTCTCGTTTCGCCGATTACTTTGACAAATCATTCACTGCTATTATAAACAAATTGCAAAAAACATAAAAAGGGAACAATCAAACACAGTTTTATTTCAGTTTTACTGCAAGCTTTCAAGACACACAAACTGAGCTAAATTCGCAAGTGTGAACAACCCACAGTGTGAACGATCTTCCGTGGTCTTTTGTTACCGTTCTTTTGATACCTTTCTAGTATTGATCGGCAATAATCCTTCTTCATCCAAGCTTCAGTGAAACGTCAATCAATCCTTGTTGTTAAGGACCCTATTGTGACATCAGGCAGGAAACTGCCCACAACTTACCTCATTATCTTCACAGCTTCAGCTAGTGTGTTCACTGGAGCTTGAAGCATATGCATGACACTCACAATAGCGGGGGAAATACACGAAGGGGAACGACGGACTGACTATGACACGCCCCCTAATCACCGCCTTGGGGTCCTACTCCCCTCCCCCATTGGAAAATTTTGCTTTTTGTCCGGCGAACTAGATCCAAAATCAGTAGTGTTACATTTTGACCCTAGATTTGGACTGAAACTTCAGAAATTCCTATTTCTTAAGTAATCATTTTTTTTTATCTTGCTGGGTGAAATAGAGAAGATCTTATCCACTGTGATCTGCTGCCTGAATAGAGACGGCGTGGAGGTTGGCGTGGGGAACAAGACTAAGCAAGATTAACAACAGCAGGGTACAACAACAATGGCTGCCATATGTAATCCATAAGCAGTTATATGTGTGGCGTATTCCACTATGTTTTATTTCGTTTCGTTTCATGTATTTTGTTCATACTGTACATACATATATACATACAGGCATTATAAGATGCAGTCGTACAATGTAGTGGAATATGAACAGGACGCTAGAAAAAAACAGGAATATGTTTATCGCAGCTAGCGACCTTAAAGGAAACAGAAAACACACAAAAAACAAAAACAAGGAGAAAAGAAGAAAAGAAAAAAGGCTCGAGTAAGAAAAAGCATACAGTTCAAAGCACATAATTACCAATGAGATGAGATTTCATTTTACATTTAAAGATTTTATACGACTTGCAGAGCTTTATATCATCCGGAAGATCACTCCAAGTTTTGGAACAATAATTATTCAAGAGAAGCTTCCCGTGTTTAGTATTATGCCTGGTAACTGAAAAGAGTGCGTTACTTCTTGTATGGTTGGGCATGTGCGAGGACTTTCTAGGGTTAACAATGTTACAAAAGACATGTGGTAATTTATTGTTAATATATTTATAAATAAAGGTACAAATCTTAAGGATGTGAATATCATAGACCTTAAGAATCCCAAGCTTACTGTGAAGTTTATCTGTAGAGTAACGACGAGGTGAAAAGGTAATGGTTTTTAGAATTCTGTTTTGAAGAACTTGTAATGGCTTCATAACAGAAGCACTAGCTACCCCGAAAATTTCAATACCATAAGAAACCTTAGAGTAGACGAGAGAATAATAAAGCTGAATAGCAACGGCAGGGGGAAGTGAAGTTCTGAGATGGTAGAAAATGCCATTGTTATTACAAAGGTCATCAATGTGATCTTTGAAAGAAAGCTTGTCGTCAATCAAAAGTCCTAAATATTTAGCACAGGCTGTCTTGCAAATTTTGGTGTTGTTCAGAACAAAATGGTTTGGACAAGAATGAGCACCACGGTTCCTTGAATGAAAAATAGAAAAGTTGGTTTTGCCTAAGTGAAGAGTAAGTTTGTTGGAGTCGAACCAAGTTTTGAGTTGACTTAAGACAGTCTGCGCCTTAGAAACAAGTTTGGAACAATCATCATCGTGAACAAAAACAGTATCATCAGCAAAAAGTCTCAAAGACTCATTACCGACTACATTATGAATATCATTAACATAAATGAGGAAAAGCAAAGGTCCAAGAACAGAACCCTCCAAGAACAGAACCCTATGTGATCTATAGTAGGTACAATAATGCGATAATATAGCTGCACCTGCACTGGAAACATGCCTACCTACAATCTTGGACAAAATTGTTGGGACACTTTGTCGTATGTTGCAAATATAATACTAAATTTTAGGTGACAGGATAACATGAAACCCCGCGCCCCTTTCCAATGTTGCGCTATAGAAGTGAATGTACCCTTTGAACTGCAATACTATAGCCAACATTGAACGTGGGCGCGGGGTGTAGAGGCATCTAAGGGCAATGCTTAAACAACTGGGGTGTTTGGGGTTTGATCCCTGAATGAGTCACAGTAAGATGGGATTGTTGGTCAAGAGGAATTGAATGCTTTTTCCATGTAAAGTGACTTTGTGTAACAAAAAAGAAAAAAAGATACAAATTTTCAGGGCTGATTAAGATTAAGCATAACTCTTTGTGGAACAGGCACCTGGTTGAAAATTTATAATTCGGTGTAATAAAATTATCAGTGATTTCTACTTTCATGAACACGAACATTTTTATCTGATCACAATAAATATTAATAGCATATAAATATTACTTCGGCAGAAATAAAATGTAATCATAGAATGAACTGCCTCTCTCAACATTTTATCGTTCCTTTTGATACTGAGGTTCAGTGACCAATAGCAGCAGGAACAGCTGAAAACCTATATGAGTGGTGGTTGGTGTGACAGGGACAGATGGACAAGTATACACATAGAGGCTCGTGGGACAGCTGATCATGTGTATGAGTGGTGGTTGGTGGGACAGCAGCAGGGAACACAGGAAACGTGTATTGGTGGTGGTTGGTGGGAAAGTAGCCATGACAGCGGGACAAGTAGGCTCGGGGGATCCCTGGGATAACCACAGGATAGCTTGACACATGAATGCGTGCCATGGAGGAAGGAAGGAAAGCAAATGACTTACTAATACAGTCTCCATTCTGGTCTCTGATGTATCCTCTGACACAGGCACAAGTGTAATTGTTGTTACCGTTGATGCACTCTTCATTTCGTTCAGTACATGGATTACTCATGCACTCATCAATGTCTGTAAAAGTAATTAAGTATGAACAATTATACTGTCACAAATATTTCACATTGAAAATGGGCACATATAAATATCTGTAAATTAGGAAATCACTATGTTAATATTCTGTCGAACATACTGATAATTAAAAATGTCTTCAATACCTGTTGCAACTTAAAAACTTAAAACGAAAACTTAACAAATACTTCTCAACTAAAACATTATGTAAAGGACATGTATAAATGAAAATGGGATTGACCCATGACTTGAGCAGGAATCCTAATCAAGAGTAATCATACCATTAGCAATTTACCTTAATCAAGTAAATTGGGAGCCAGTTTATCATGCAAGTGATGTTGACATGGCATACAATTATTTCATATCCACAATAAGTTATCTTTATAATGAGTGTTGTCCAATCATTAAATTGCGTGTCAAAAAAAACAAGTGTGATAAGCCATGGATGACAACTGGATTGAGAAACTCTTGTAAGAGAAAGCAGAGACTGTACAGGGATTTCATAAGGAAAAGATCTAACTCTGAAAAGATCTACAAAACTTTCAAAAACAAATTATCACTTATACTAAAGCAATGTAAAAGGGATTACTACAAAGAACTTTTGTATGTTCACAAATCTTGACAAAACTCATTTTATGATCTTTTCTAACTCTGTATTAAGTTTGAATGTACAGGTCCACATAAATGGTAGGTGCATCGACAGGGTGGCTAATACGAAATTTCTAGGTGTCCTCATAGATTATAAATTAAACTGGAAGCCCCATATTAATCATTTGACAAAGAAATTATCAAAATGCAATGCTGTTCTATACAGAGCTAGTAAGATGCTAGATAAGCAGGCACCCCTGACATTTTATTATGGACTTTTCCATCCATCATTAAGTTATTGTATTGAAGTATGGGGTAACACATACAAATCCAACCTTAATCCACTATTCATATTGCAAAAGAGGGCAATTCGGGTTTTGGCTAATGGTAATTATTTAGAACATACTTCCCCTCTCTTTTATAATTTGGGTATACTCCCCTTAGAAAAATTAGTTCAATTCAATACTGGGATTTTCATGTAGAGAGCATACCACAAGTTTCTGCCACCGAGCTTGCAACTTTGATTCACTACCTCACATTGTATTAATACCAGACGTAAACATTATTTTCATCAAAGATTTGCCAGAACTAAGAAAAAGCAATTTTGTGTGTCGTTCTCAGGGGTAAAGTTATGGAATTCCTTTTCTCCACTTCCAACAGGCTGCAAAAACATTAAAAGATTTAAAACAAAATTAAAAGAGCATCTGTTTACATCCTACTCATAATATAGTTAAAAGAGTCCTACGATAGTGTTGTAATGAATTGTTCCCTATTACTTCGTTGTTATTGTGTTATGTTGTTTTGCTTGTAAATCTTTGTTGTTTTTCGACTCACTATTTCCGGTAGGTAGGGGAAAAATGATCAATAAATATTTATACTTCTTTTTTTCTCCTTTTCCATGCAATAATATTATTGAACTTTTTATTCTATCATATTGTGTACGTCATTGTACACCTTAGATTGTAAATTGTTCATTGCTGGATAAAAAAAATTGAATTGAATTGAATTAAATTTGATTCAGGATTCGAAGAGAATTGAAAATTCAGGCTCACTTATCTTTCTGCATTATCTATATGTCATTAAAAAGAAGAAGACACTTTGAAGAAATGTTTAAACTTACATGTAAATAGCCTTAAAAACCATTCAAATTGCACCTTATATGAGTCTTAAGTAAATTTTTCCCAACCCGCTTGTAGCTTTCACTATGGGCAGCATCAGTTTAGATTCATCCCTTCCTTTCTGGCAAAATCCCTGTAAAGGCATCAATATCTTTATAATTCTATGTAAAATGTTTCATAGACATTTTAATTTATCAGTCGCTCCTCAGTCACTGTATCATTACAACCGATGTTTCGTACATACTCATAATATATTAAATACATTTTTGTTAGCTCTTTATAGAGTTTACCAACTACTCTAACCAATGTTCTTCACCTAATGATGACATATTAATAAATTTCTCCTATACCAGTATCCAGTAAATCATTACAAAAAATGTTTCATACACATCGTTTTCACACCTTCCAATGTCCTTAACATACTGATAACACATTAATGTCTACTTCACCTGATAACAAATGAATCTCACAAACTAATGACACACAAATGATTACCACTCCACTATATCTCTGTATTACTTACCTTTAACTATAATATGTCGGTTATATTTAAATACATGTTTGCACCAAGCAATATACCTTTTCGTTTACTTCCCTACTATTTTTGTTGAGTTGAGACACATCCAATAAAATTTACATTGTACATCATATGAAAAACCCTACCAATTGAAAAAATATTCCTACTTCTGACATGTTATATAACATGTTTACTTGGTTTCTGCAACGTTAGGTAACCATATGACTTACTATGTACTATTATGCAATATTATGTAATATTACTTCTGAACACCTGCATGTATACAATAGGTATCAGCTGCAGCATGAGAGCCACCTGTAACAACCACTTTACCATCTCTTCAATGCCTACCTGGCATCTGATGTTTTTCTTGTACTGTTATGTTGAAGTTGTCGTAAACATAGGCAAGTCCAAACCCTTATACGACTATCACATTATTACATTGTGGCAGCTAGACCAACATCCAAACGAGCCAGACAGTAGACTTCAACTAACTCAGCCTGGCGGCCTGTTGAATATAGCATCTCAACAATCTTTCTCAGCATTTTACTGCCTCGATCATTGTGAGTGGTATTACACCATTGGTGGTCCATCTACATGGGAACTGGTGACTCCATACCCTGCTCCATGGTTCCACAGACGATACCGGTACTGGTAAAAGGGATGTCCAGACTTACATGAGCTTGTCAATGCTCAAGAAGTCAAACTATTGGCTCCAGGCATATAGACCCATACCTACCTGTACAGAAACTTCAGCCTCTGATGGGGAAAAGCTGTGGCCCATGGCAAAACAACAACAGAGTGATCCTCTGATAGCAGACATGATGCAAAATGCCGTCTCGCAGGTTCCATTGCAAGACCATGCTAGAAGATCAAGACATTGCGCTGCATAAGCGTCTGCAGTGCTGGTAAAAACAATGCCAGAACTTTGAAGTACAAATGTGCCAGAAAACTGTGTCACACATAAAAAGCTCTGTACACCATTTCTGTGATTGCTGTCAACAACCAGTGTATCAAAATACCAGTCCCAGAAATGTAAACTGGACTTTTGATATGAGTATGTTGAACTAAATTTTGTTCTGGCATTTACATATTTGTGATATTAGTGTGGATTTTGTGTTGTGGATTTGTAGGGAGTACACAGGCCTATTAATTGCATTCAATATTGCACAGGTATAGTCATGTTTTTGTACGATACTAGACTTGTTCTCTTAGAGTCTTAGTAGTAACATGGGTAACTTATCCGAGGTCACACCACCTATTTTCGATTGGGCATCCCATGATCTCCCCATCAGCATTCAAGAACCTCAGAAGCCATTGCATCTTGATAGTTGATGGCCCTCTGGCATCCAATACTAACAAAAAAAAAGCAACTTACCTTCTGCTGAGGTTGGAAGGAACTAATGTGTATGAAATATTTAAACTGACAAATTCCTTCCTGTCCCAACCACATCTGAAGGCAAGTTGCTTCTTTTTTTTTAAGCACAATGTTTGCTGGCGCCCTAACTGTGTAGCCTCATTTCACATCGTCTCTCCAAAAGTTCAACAGGTGGACTCATCCCATGCTTGTCGTTGGATTGGTATGACTTAATATAAAATGGAAGACAAAAATGTATCGAAAGAAGCACCAAGAAATCTCGTCAAGTCTCGAAGGTAAAGGCTACTTCTTCCTAGACCCCGCCAGCATTATGGCATCCTTCCAGTACAGTTTAACTTAGTTCTAACAGTCACAATAGTGCACAGAACGATTTACGTAGCTCCATGGAATTAGCTTTTCAGCAATTAAATGACAAAGTGGACTCAATGCTGCCTAACCAGGAACAAATGCTGGGAAGAATAGCTGCTTTGGAAGTGACTCAAAAAGACCTGGAGAAAAGTGCAGGGTTTCTTAGTATGGATGTGGATGACTTAAAAGCTGAGCAATGTAAGTTTGTTGAGGAAACTCAGAGAATAGATGAAAAACTCTGTGAACTTGACAAATTACATGGTGACCAAAAAAATATTGCAATGAAAAGTTCGATTGGTTTCTGAGGCTCAGCTGATGACCAAAAATACTCCCAGAGTTATAACCTAAGATTTGGAGGAATTGCCAAAAAGCAAGATGTAAACCCTGCTACTGAACTTCAAAAGATCCTCTGTAATCACCTTAAATTAGAAAATATCATTGAGAACACCCATCGAGTTGGTCAACGACGCTCTGGAAAACCCCGTCAGATTATCACCAAACTCTTGTGTCGTCCACAAAGGCAGGAAATTTTGACCACTGCTCATCGATCCCTAGCCAACACTGCATTTTTCATAACTAAAGATTTAATGCAGAAGGACTTGAAGGCCAAAGCTGGATTGCGACCAGTAATGGACAAAGCCTACAGAGAGGGTGAATGCCCCGCTTCAGAAATGGTCAGCTCTTTATAATGGAGAACTTTACATCCAGCAAACTTCTAGCAAGTGATGTGACTATAAGGTATGGTTAATAATTTGCTTCATAGTTCACAGATGGAAAAATCACCAGATTATGAGCCCAATGCTTGACTGTTTGTTTCTTTGTTCCAGCTCTCATCAAATTATTTAGTTTTCATATATTTGTTTTGTATTAGTACCTTTTGCATATCTTTTGTGAATTACGTATTATGCATGTATTTATTGTATACCAGTTTGTTTATATGGATTTATCGTGATTTAGTTTACACTTTACGTATCAGTTGTTGTCTTGTATAATTTTTATTTATGTCGTCATCAAGCAACCTGCTGTATGATGCATCCAGGTTAAACAATACCTATGCTAATGATTTCTTTGATACCTCCACTAGTCCTGATATGAATTTCAATGATGATGGTAGTTCTGAACCCTGTATGTATTTTGATGTGGATACTCTTTCTGACTCCTTAGAGAAGGACATGCTCTCAATATCTATAGTGCATATAAATGCTTGCAGCCTTTGGAAAAACATCAATGAAGTATCTCAATTAATTAGTAAACTCCCTTAATTCTAGTTTTTCTGTTGTCGGTATTACCGAAACTTGGATTACTAGTAACACCCCCGTTAATAGGTTGCAGATCTTAGATTATACTTTTATCAATTCTAATAGGACCAAGAAGAAAGGTGGTGGGGTAGGGTTGTATTTACACAAACAAATTCATTTTAAGGAAAGGAATGACGTAAGTAATCAATCCAACAACACATTCAAATCTTTATTCATTGAGACTGTTAACTTAAATCGTAATATTATTCATGGGCATTATTTACAGATCACCTAACAGTAACACCATGTCATTTGTCACGAGATTACAACTCTGGTGAATATTCTTGACCAAAATAAATAACCAATTATTCTCTTGGGTGGTTTTAATGTTGATCTTGTAAAGTATCATTCAAATGCAGATGGGTCTGCATTTCTGGATATTATGTTCTCCAATTCTTTTACTCCCTTTATTACTAAGTCCACAAGAATTACCAAGTCCACCTCTTCTTTGATTGACATTTTCTGCAATGACTTTTCTTTATTCACCAGGTCAGGGATTCTAATGTTCAGCTGATATCAGTGATCATTTACCCATTATAAGCCTTGCTAAATCTAATAATAATTTGGTAATGACAGCGTTGGTTATACTTTCAAAACAAATACTTCCAAAGACAATTACAATGCTTTTATCAGGGAATTAATGAACGACCTCACTTACCTATCTCAACACAACAACTGCACTCCCATCTACCGTGCTAAGAGTACTGGTAACCTTTAACACCGCCCTTGGCGCCCTCCGGTCTAATACCGGATTAGCGTCTCCTCCCCATGAAGAAATGGTCAATCCTGATGTGCTAGACATACCCCGTGCGGGAGAGGGGGGCCGAAGTTCCCCCAACTCCCGCTGGCACCCCTGTGCCATAAACGTTCATCGTTACAACCATTTATGAGAGCGTGTGCCCTTGCAAGCGCACACACCCCCTTTAGTTAGTTCTGGGGTATGAACCTGAACCTGAACATAAACATATGTTACGGCATAAAAAGCTAACATCGCAATATGTAACATTGTTAAGACGAGTAGCAGTAAATACTAAAAGAGTGCCGTTAGGCCAACTCACTGTAACAAAAGACGGCCGCAGGGTCGGTGTCGGTAACAGAGAGGATGAGACACTGTCACTATGTCTGGCGACCAACCCACCGTCATGTCGTGTCCCGCCCCCCAGGGGAGGGAGGAGGAAAGTGAGACGGGTAAGTGAGGTCGTTCGTAAATAACCAAACCAGAAGAGTTTTGGGATATTTACTTCACTCCACACTTACCTGTCTCAACACAACAACTGCACTGAGTAGCACTGTTACGATGGTGGGAGGCCCAAGGGGCAGGACCTACCCCCTGGAACTCCAAACACCGCACCTCCGAATGCCGACTCAGTCGCCAGAGAGTCTGTCAAGTAGCATTTCACAAACGTCGTAGGGGTCTTCCATGCCCCTGCCTTCATGATAGCTTGTATGGGTATACCAGCGAACAAGGCTGAAGAGGTTGCCTGACCTCAATGTCGTGGGCTCTGGCTTTCCCCCTGGCAACGTGGGGGGTGATGACCTCCACCAGCCACCTCGAAATCGTGTCCTTCAATGCGGGTGTGTACGGCTCCCTTGGGAGGATGAAGAGTCTCTGAGACTTTCTCAGGGCTTCAGTCCTCTTCAGGTACCACTTCAAGGCTCTTACAAGACACCAGAACTTGTCCTCTGAGACGGAAGAGCTCATCTTCAGCTCCGCAATAAAGACGTCCCCCGGTATGAAGTCCAGTGTCTGGTTCTTTGGGACAAAGGAGGGGTCCAGAATTAAACGCACTCCGTGATTCTCGAGCATTGATGTCACGACGTTCTCTCTCCTGGAGGCTATGGACTTGACCACGACCCTGGCGAACTGGTCGTAAGTCTAGCAAGTGGGCCGAAAAGGAGGAGCAGTTGACTTACGTCCTTCCTCGGGACCTGGTGTTCGTCCTCCGGTAGTTGTTGATGGTGACGCATCAGCAGTTGTGCCATCAGCATAAAAATTGGGGCATACTTCATCCCGACCCTAGCAGCTTGGTGGAGGTCCTGTAGGACCTCCTCGATCATCGGAGGGACCAGTCCTGTTTGAATGGGTATGCTGATCACTTTTTTGCTGCTGCCAGTGCGTTGAAACAATCGAAGCAAGTAGAGTCAACCAGGATGGAGGGGAGTCGGCGTGCTACCGGTTTGCCTGTGGCTGTAAGTTTGGAAGCCTCTCTAGCATTGGGTTGGAGCCCGTCTTCTGGAGTCTCAAATCCCAGGTGCTCCCGGAAGATATCCGCTACTCTCAGCTCCAGGTCCGGAGAGATCAAGGGGCCGGCACCAAGGGCGTCTCCTGTGGAGGATTCGGGGATGGAGCTCCCGTTGTGAGCATCGTCATCTTCTTCGGGGTCCTCTCTATCGTCAAGACCCAAGAGTGCTTATGAGGCCTGGCAGTCCAGAAAGTTCTCCTCATGCCAGATCTCCTCCCTCTGGGAACCACTCATAGCTGGGGTCCGAGGGTCTGGACCTGGGGCTGGGACCCCTGGAGGAACCAGGCGCCGGTGCCGGGGTTCGGTTGGACGTACCCGGGGCCGATGGGTTCGTGTCCGGTGTTAAGAACGGGGCCGATGACCTTGCCATCTCTCTCTGGATCAGTGGAGCTAGAATTTCGGTGAGCTTGGCCAGCCAGGCAGCTGGCTCTGCGTCCTCTCTCGACGATCTCCTCTTTCTCCTGACCCTGTGTCTATCATCTGACTCAGAGTAGGAACTTATGGCCACTCTCCTTCTTCTGGCCCTCCTTAGAGATCTCAAGCGTGATCTAGAACGGGAATGTGACCTGGAGGAACTCCGGGTCCGGTGGTGAACCTGTCTCGTGGGTGCCGGGCGGTCGATCTGGCCGAGTCCGAAACCGCTTGTGATCCCGTCTCGGGTCCTGGTTTCAGGTCCGAAACTGGGGCTGGACTGGGTTCTGTTGAACCACGGCCGTGCTTCCTTCTGGGCACTGGCTTTCTCTTTGCTGCAGGAAGGCTCTTCTTTCTGGTTCCTTTAGCGGACGACACTGCTCTCAGCGCTCTGGCTCCGGTGGAGGAACATCTCCCGCCGCTCTCTCTTCACTATTCCTTACCCCGGGGCCAGTCTGCGGCTCCGGTAAAACTTCTGGATCCGGTGCAAGGAGCTGATCCAACTGCGCTTGCAGCTTACACCTGCTAACCATGTTTCAAGCTCTGCCCACTGAGTGGGAGTGAAATCGATACAGATGGCGCACAGGTCCTTGCACGAGCAGGATCTGCACTTCGGGCACTGCTGGTGCTCGTCCCAGAGTCTTCCCGGGCTGAACATAGAGGACGAAAGGCAACAGGGAACCGCCCTGGAAGCCACACTGGGAAAAACTCGTTAAACCCGTGCTCAACTTTTAACAAATCGTTAGATACACCAGAATTAGAGAGATACCTAACTAGCATAACACATACAAAACGAACAAATAACCCATGCAGGGTACGCAAATCACGATAAAGTACGTGTAACAGATTGTAGATATATAACATACATATGTATCACGCATGTAACAATACATACAAGATCACGTGTGTACTAATAAGTAACGAAAGAACAGAGCCTCCCGGTATAAGCAGGAAGGCTAGAATTCCTCCAAAAAAGCTGGTCGTAAAAGATCAGTGTAGAGAAAGGTTTTGAATTAGTAATAAAAGCCTCCCGGTATCAGCCTGAAGGCTTAAGCTGTAAAGGAATTTCAAACCTGGGTAGGATTACAACAGGGAGGTAATTTCGCACAACTGCACCATATACACTAAAAGGGCGCAAAAAGAACACGTAACCAGGCCTAATCAAAACATGGGAGATTTACTCGAAAAAGTAAAGGATACTTAGCTGAAACAATGCAAACACCAGAACACCAGATGGAGTTGAACAAGAACAAGAACGATATCCGATGATCAAAAAAGATCAAAAGATCAAAAAACGTATGAGACCTCCACACACCTAGCACATAGGATGGCAGAATGGGAAGGAGGTGCTAGTCCGGTATTAGACCGGAGGGCGCCAAGGGCGGTGTTAAAGGTTACCAGTACTCTTAGCACGGTAGATGGGAGTGCAGTTGTTGTGTTGAGACAGGTAAGTGAGGAGTGAAGTTAATTCTGCATATTACCTTTTGGATTATCATATTTACTAGGTTGCCTGTTTGATGTATTGTGTTGTTTTGTCTCATTTCATTCTATATTACTGTATTTTGTTAATGGGTGGACTGCTCGTATAAGCCTTTGCTTTTTCAGTCGTCCGTATCTCCATGTTCAAGTTATTGTTTCCTTCTGTAAAATTATGTGGAAATAAACTCAGAAAATCCTGATGAAATTTTTAACCATTTCCAGAAGCACTTTGAACATTTCAGGATAGCTTGCTTTCAGGAATTAAGGCACCTTCCTTCTGAAACTGTAGATGACTTTATGGCAAGATGCAAAATTCGGGCTGCCAAATGTAAATTTACTGCTGATGCAGAACAGGATAGGTCAGTAGAACCATAGGCATAGGAGACCAATTTGATTTGGGGGGGCTGTAACAACTTGCCCGAAAATACAACCAAAATAATTTCGCGCTCTTTGCGCGCGTTTCACATGTTAGTGTACATATCATATGGGCAACCATCGGTTGCTATATCGCAAAGATGGCACGCTTATTACATACAATCATTTGCGTATCATTTTATTATTATTTTGGGGAAAGTCGTTACAATAATGATAATAATAATAATAAGTTTAACCATAACAAAACACGCTGGTGAATTGCCGAATATAAAAGTGCTTGTCCAATTCAAATGACGAAGTATTTCATTCACATACACCCCCTCAAACATTTGTGCATATTAAAAAATTACTGGTTAAATCATTAAGATGTAAAAAGTTTTCAATAAAAATAAGAATTTCCTGCTCCGCCTGCTTCCAAAAATAGCTATAGGCTTGTGACAAGATTGACTGATGGGTCTATGCCCTGACTTGCGTAGGTTGCTCATGATACTGTGTTAGGCCTAGGCTACATAACGTAATTGTGTAGGCCTATAGACTACGTTGAATTTCTTATACGTGTTTAAAACAAGTTAACCAACCAACATTTATCAAAGAAACAATAAAACATATAGGTTTTCATCCATAAGTTTCAACTGCTTGACAATCCTGCTACACAGGTCCTATGTGGCCGACTGGCCGGCAGTGCTCAACGCATACGGTTGTAACTTTCAATATGCTCTTAGTGCATGCAGTACATGTTCGTCGACGTTATAAGATGTTCTTATGCACGCCGTGCTGTATGCTGCCCGTGAAAGTGTGCAGTGCCTACTACTAATACTGTTCTATGCGACATGCTAACGTAAACAACGTAATATGTTATGTAGATGGAGAAGCAGTATGTAAGGCTGATTGTGTCAAAATTCTCTTTTAGATTACAAGGCCTAATGGCGAATTTGGTCCTACAAGTTTAAGAAGTTTATTTCAATTATCTAGGATATTTTTTGCAACTTTTAATTTTCTTTAGCTACATCTTTTCAATTTATTTTTCTTTCGGTAGGTGCCCGCAAAATTGTCAACATACTGCCCAAATTTTCACAGAAATTTTTGGTTGGGGGGGCTGCAGTCCCCCCCACCTCCTACGCCTATGAGTAGAACAACTTATAGCTGGTTAATACCCTACATAAGAATGTTAAAGAAACCTTGCTGGGTAAGAAAGAAACGTTAAAATTAGAAGATGCAATGGATTTTGCACGGACATTTTAGGCTACCAAATCACATATAAAAGTGTATACTTTGACTTCCATCAATGTAGACTCCATTCAAAACAAAGCTGAGAAGAAACATAGGTGC
Source organism: Stichopus chloronotus (assembly GCA_021234535.1). Classification (NCBI taxonomy): domain Eukaryota; kingdom Metazoa; phylum Echinodermata; class Holothuroidea; order Aspidochirotida; family Stichopodidae; genus Stichopus; species Stichopus chloronotus. The sequence continues at coordinate 185,050 of CM037835.1, forward strand.
AACCGTTGTGGTTTAAGCTTTCCGCACAAAAAGTGCCCTGCAATGGGTACTAAGTGTAATTACTGTGAGAAGGCAAATCATTGGGAGTCAGTTCGTAGACTGAAAGAAAAAGACCAAAGAATAGAATGACCAAGAATAGAATGACCAAGTGGATGCAAAGAAGAGCTAAGACTAAATCTCATAGGAAGTAGGAAGCAGCAGTCAAGAGCTCAAATCTCAAAACAAGGACGAGGGAAACGATAACTGCGTATTCATAATGTCAACAATTTCAAGGAACTTAATGAAGCTTTTGTTACTTTGAATATAAAGGTATACAATGATGGTAAAATTTGCCATTATGGCATTCACAAATTAGAGTGTGTAGTATTTAAACTCAGTTTTAAACTGCTCACTAGAGAGTTCCGCACTTCTGGGGTTAGATTCATCAAAAGAACTGAAACTTGTAACTCTTCCTTTTAGTCTAACCCTATTGTAGTCTTGACGTTATTGGTGTAATGACAAAATCCGAACGGAAGATGGTGTGAATGTTAAGAACCAAAGGATCTGACCAAGGCATTAAAACCTGCATATTATCGTATTCCAACATTAGAAGAAATATCTCACAAGCTCTCAAATGGCAATGTATCCCCACAGTTAGATGCAAAGAGTGGGTATTGGTCTGCATGTTTGGATGAAGTAATGAAGTTGATTCACAACATTCAACAGTCCATTTGGTCGACCTCCATTCAAGAAATTACCTTTTGGGTTACGTGTAAGTCAGGATGTCTCAATGGATCTCAAATGGATCAGATATTGAAGAAATGTCCTCGTCCTTTTGCATTTCTGATGATGTTGGTGTACTTGGCGAAGCAGAGAAAGAACGTGACATAAATTTGAATTTAATGCATGTTGCAAGAGAGAGAGGATATTGTGGTGGTTCTTCTTACCTTCTCTACTAATTCTCACTTTAAACAAGAGCCCAATGGACACTGGGGTTCCTTGCAAAGAAATTAGGGCAAGTGAAAAGTTGGGTCCTCAAAACTGGGGACCCAAAAATTGGGGCTATCAAGAATGGGGTGCAAAAATGGAGTCCAAATCAGGTCCAAAAATGTGGGCCCATCTGTAACGTTCTCCAATGAATTAAGAAGATACCACATGTTTAGATAATGAATTAAAAAATTGTGGCCCAAAAACTGAGTTCAAACTGGGTCCCAAAGATTTTGGGCCCATGCATAACCATTGATTAACAATCAACTAACCATGTTAAAATTTAATGAATTAAAAGTTTCCCATTTTTTCAAATTTAAGGACAATGCAAATTCAATTGGTACACACATTAGCTATACTGGCTACTACTAAACTAACAACTCACTACACCATGTTTAGACACAGTGACTGAAACTGTTCCCCAACGCATTTCACTCTATAAAGATAATGCAAATACAACAATTACATACATCAGCTGATGGTCTTCTAAGCTGCCATAGCACTAAAACAGCAACAAGTTTCCCATGACCAAAAAATAAAACCACAAATTTTTCCCCTCTATCAATAAATTTCACAGGGATGTGAATCTGTCAATAACAGACAACCACATCAAGGTAAAAATAAATCTGACCCACAATTATATGGAAATATGGCCCCCATAACCCCATTAAGATGCAAGATATGGACACCATAAACAATAGGGCACTTATACCCACTGTGAGATCACTACACCAACCTAAGAGAACATAAAGAAAATGCTATTTCAAACATGAAATACATTCACTGATGGTCCTCCTTGGCTACCATAGCCTTAAAACAGAGCACCAATTTTCCAATGACCAAAATCCCATTGAGTTAACTGTGTTTCTAAACCACAAACTGCCAATGGGAATTTTACACACTGCAGCCCATAAGCATACCCAAGGTTTGTCACAGACACACATGCACACACACGCCAAGTTGAATGCATAGGTTCCTTTTGCTAACGCAAGAAAGCAAAAAACTTAAACAACAACTATACACTGGAATATCCATAAAACGTTATTTAACATTGAAGCAGATCAAAAGGTTTGGTGATCCCAGCTTAGATATTAAAAAGATATGAAGTACAACAGACCTGTACAAGTATCTGCAGCATCATCTCTGGAATGTCCTGGGAGGCACTCACAGGTGAATGAACCTATTGTATTCATACACTGTTCACGTTTGGTTGAGTTACAACTATTTTCAACTGACGAGCATTCATTCACATCTGAAATGAACAATAACCATGCCAAATTCCACTTAGAATTGTGCCAAAATTTTTGTTTAAAAAATCACCTTTTTTTTTGGTTTAGGATGGATATGATTCTAGAAGTCAGACTCAAAAGCAGCACATAAGAATACGAGAAAAGACATCAACAATCCAATTATGCTATCACATCTACCATCCTGAATATTGGAAATTGAAAAAAAAGTCATGGTTTAACTTCCTGCAGTGCATCTGATATCTGATCCAGATATCTAATGGACTTGCATGGTACGTAGATAAATGACTTTTTGCATGGCCATATATATAGTCTCACCGTGTACAATTTGACACAGCCTTGCCAAGCCAAGATTAATTATTTGATGGTAATCTTCTGGGAAATGTGAGGTAAAGTACAAAAACAACAATGACGCAGTATGTCAACTAAAAAAGGTGTCGTATGTACAGTAGCAATAGGATATAGGGACAAAGAAACCTCACACATTTTCTGCAGGTTTATATGTTTATTGGCTAGAATTAATAGCTGTTGTAAAACCCATAAATGCAGACACAACCATACATGTAATACTCACCATAAGTGTAACAATTTTAACCACAAATTATTTTAACCATAAATATAATAAATTCTAACAATGCCGCAGTGGGGCTGGCCAGGTGACCACCGATCCACATTTCAGCAAGTTACCTTTTGAGTGTAAGGTGTCTGTGGTGCATGCTGTATGTCAGATGCAACAAAGAAGATTTTCTGTCATGTACACATTGCTGGTTATATTGCTGTCGAGTCTACCTAACCTCTGTATTTGGTATTAATTCTGCTTGATGTACTACAACTAAGTTAGGCTATTAACATTAGGGTATGTTGGGAATGGACATTGTTGACATGTGCATCAGGTGGGATTGTGTGTGTACATGATGTGTTTTTCCAGGTGAGGGACTTGGTTCACAACTTCTGCTTGCTCTGTTTACTGAAGCATTAACTACCTGCTATATAATCATGTCTAGGCAAGCAGTTGTTTGTTGTTTGCAATAAGTTTTATGTAGATGTTTACTTAGTCTTTGTCTTGACAAGAGGCAGGGGGGAGGGGTGAGGGATGGTGATATCAAACCATCCTCATCACTACTGTGGTTCCTGGGAGTCAATAGCTGATGCTGCTGATATGTCCACTGATTGATAGGCAGCGGTTATTGAAGAAGATTTGAGAATCCGTAGAAACACAGCATGAGAAAGGTTGCATGTTGCAGGCAGAAGTTGCCTTCTGGCTGTCCTATTACTGAACTCCAGGGAGAAGGAATCAACACTGTGTTGCAGAGACAAATATTGAGCATTTTTTTTCTGATTTATAGAAATGTGAAATTGAAAAAAGGGATTACTGACAATATGGCATACTAATATTTTCAGTAAGGGTTACGGTATATTTTGTACATGCAAATATCAGTCAGAATACACTATATCGGTATAAAACTGAATACCAATAATACTGAGAACATAAGTATACTAATGAAGTTAACTTTGAAGTATGGCATACCTCATGTTATATCTTTGAGTGCTTTTCATTTCGAACAAAATTACTCGAATATAATTTTGTTGCAGAGCCATTTAGTGGAGGTCCCTGGGTAAATGCCCCTCTAGCCCATGCTTAAATCTGACCTTGCTGATATATTGCAGGGAATACAAGGGAGTGAACAAGACCACACTATTGCCCTTGTGGAGTCCAGGAGTCCAATTTAAAATAATGCTAACCGCTATCTGTCACTCTGCAGATGGTTTGCCCATGAAGACAAGGAAATATATGTAGAGTCTTTTGGAAACATTTGCTAACAACGATTTTTTTTCACATAAATTGAAAATATTGATCATGAGGAAAAATGTTGGCATTATTTGCAAGAATAGTGATTTATTTCAATTTTTGGTAGAGATAGAACATGGAGAGAGCATTTTGGATACATGTCAATGAGAATGAAGTCTTACGATTCACTTATCAAAGGCTGCTGACACAGATAAACTTTCACCCTGTATTTTAAAACAGTGAGCTAATCAACTTGTCAACATTTTTTCAACTATTTTCACCCTTTCTTTCAAAACTCAGTCAACCCCACCTTTATGAAAAGAGTTCTGTATTTTACCAGTCCCTAAAAACATCAACAATTTCATGTTTAAAATGATTTGTTTGTTTGCTCATCCATCTATCCATCCATCCATCCAGCCATCTACATACATCTGAATAAATTTATTTATCACTTATTTCCGGACATAACCATTTACAAAACCATGTGTATGATCTCTACTACACTGTGATCAAAACAAGCATTGTATATATATATATATATATATATATATATATATATATATATATATATATATATATATATATATATATATATTTTGGAAATGTTTAAACAGTCTTGGTTCTTCTGTGTATGCACTAAGTATGTTGCTCACGTTGTATGCTGCATTAAATTCCAACCTGATTCATGTACCTTGGTGTCTGTTTGGTAGCTGGCACTCACAACAAGTTCACATGTTTTGGTTACTATAGCTCTCTTACACTGATGCGGCCTCTTTGACAGCTGTGTGGGTAAACTTGTCTACCCCTGTACCTGGTCTGTGGTTGGGGGCTACGGCAAAGTCCAAGACATGTGCTTCAAGTTGTCTACACAAAAGCTGCTTACCTTGCATATCATGCACAAGTTACCATAATTTCAGTAAAAAGAAAAAAATGGCAACAATAAAAGATTAAAATTAAGTGGCAATATTTATAAAATGTACAAACAAGAAACAAAGTGAAAGAATGAGGAACATTTCAAAATACCATACACCTACCCAGACAAACAGTTGTAAGCCCGATATGGTTATTCACACATGTAACTTACCATCAAAAAAGGTAAATAAGAACAAAAAAAAGAAGAGTAAAATACATGCACTTTTTCACCTTGTTACCACAAATGGGAAACATGCTTGTTGTACTCATGATTCTCACCAGAAAGAAAATTCACAAATTGCAGGTGGGGAAAACAACTAGCTAATTAAGGCTTTTAGCTACAGTTTCACTTTTTTGTTACACCTATACGTTCTGATCCTGCAGTGTTCCCCTGTTTCCAAGTCACCCCGTCCACCTGTCATGTAAATGTTGCATAGCTCTCTACACACTGCATGTACAGGATCTTTGCCTGTATATGGAAGTACGGCACAAGACTATGGTTAACGTAGCCTTCTAATAGACTTTTCATGGTTTTCATAGGAATTAACAGCTGTTGAAAACTGTTTCAGAAGTTGTAAGAGGGACATTTCTATTATTTGGCCCTTTGCAGAATTTTTATGGGGTGGATGTAATAGTTCCTTTTTCTTTTACCTTTTTCAACATATGATATTTTTTTCCAACTTTTAGCGGGAGGAAGCCCGGGAAATTTTTCCAACCTTGGTTAAAAATTATTACTTTTACAGTGGGTATTACATTTAAGGTTAAAATGTATTACTTTTATCATGGGGTCAGATTACACTTATGGTTAAAACTACTACATTTATGGTTCGGTCAGATTATTACATTTATGGCTAAAAGTATTTCTTTTATGGTGGGTCAGTTACTACATTTATGGTTAAAATTGTTACATTTATGGTCAGCTAAAAATTCTTCAAATCTTTGATGCAAAAGTAATCATTGCATTGAAGGGTTCTACAGTTCTCCTTAATATTTCCCCGGTACATGCAGCTTTAGAACTTGTAAATGAAGTACATTAATAAACAAGGGATACCAGGGATACAAAGGCCTACCGCATGTAGTCAGCAACTTACTACTTTGGTGTATACTACATATATCATTCACCTTCAAAGTCAAAGGGTCAGAATACCAAACCGAAAATCCGAAGGCTAATTTATTGTTGCGTATCTTATCCCCAACATGCTTTGATTTCCATAAAGGCTTAAATACAGGGCGCTACACAAGGGGAGTTGTAATAGTTTACTGCAACCGCATGTCACAAAGACCTAACCAATAACAGAACGCACACTGTACGTTGTTACGGGCACTGATTCTGAATTAAAACAAAATATTCTTCAAACACAAAATGGTGGTGAGCAGAAGAACAGAACATAAAATGGCAACATTCATATCTACTGTACCGTACTGTAGAAAGTTAAAACCTAGGCTGGTGCCACTATTTAGGCTCAAGTAATGATAAAAGTGACGGCTCAAAAGTCTCTGCGCATATTGGGTTAAACTTATTCCAAACAGATTAGGTTTAGCAGTTTGAGGGGCAAGATATATACAAGAATCCCTCTATGGGTTATTTGCACATTAGACTCCTATTTACCTGTGCATGTTCTGGTTCTCCTGAAATTGTTTGACTTAAAAAACATGCTCTCATAATTGGCAGGAATGTTCAAATGCATTATCCACAGGGGCCAATTATGCTAAAATTGTTTTGGTTAAAAGTTAAAACGTGGTGTCTTTAGACCTAGATGCTGGCTGGCTCTATTTTTGCTACCAAACAATCATTAAATTCCACCAATTTACTATAAGAATGATACACTGTATCTTCATTAGTGTGCTCAAAGCAGGTACCTTGCAAAATTTTCAATTTAGCTCTCAAGATATGGTGGAAACACCAATTTGGGGGCAAAATTGGCTTTTTTTCCTAAAAAAATCAGCAAATTTCACTGGATTTAAAATTACAGTAATATTATGCTGAACAAAGTCCTTAAAGTTAGTTGATCTAACAGTTCTCAAGATATGTTGGAAATACAAATTTTCGGGCAAATTTGGCTTTTTGCTCAAAAATCAGCAATTACACTCTCTTTACTACAAAAGTGATATACCTTGACATTACATTCTCAGTAAGTTGTTGCAAAATTTTGCATTAAATGCTCAAATGCATCTCAAGATATGCTGGAAATACCAATTTGGGGGCAAAAATGGCTTTTTTGTAGAAAATCAGCTAATTTGACTCAATTTATGATACAACCACCACATTTTGGATCTTTTGGCATCACGCCCAACCTTACAAAGTTTAAAATTAATCGCTCGTTTACTTTTCAAGGTATTCTGGACAAAAACCATAATTTGTACAGGTGAGAATGCACACAAACATGTGCACACGTTCACCAACACATAAGCACAGACACGTTTTCATTTAAACTGCTTGACAGGATCTGGCTGTACCCCTGCTCACTCTACCCTGGGGTGTCGCTACTCATCCGAGCCAAGTGTTCCCATGGCAACAGTTCTCCTATGGGTGCACAGTACAATATATAGCTCCACTAGCCAAGTGACTACAATACCTCATCTTAGTCTCTATTGGGCAATGAGATAACAAACAAAAGTATCGGATGTAAAATTTTTGAGTTGGTAATCACCCAACATGAAGTTAGGTTGGTTACCACTGAAGAAAAAAAATGTTCAAACTACTATGCCCGCAGGGCATTGACGTTTTGCATTACCAAACAACATTTGACCTTATCAAAAATGATGGGGCTCCTCTACTGAATACTAACAATGCACATGCTTAAGTATGAGATCCGTCACAGATACACTTGACCTTTGACCTCCAATATGAACAATAGACATGTAAAGTGTGAGATCATTCACAATGATTCATTTTGGAATAAAGTGTTTACAAAGTTTAGACAATTTGACATCTGTTGATCCTCTTGAAGGCTTTTCAACATGTGGTGCACCAATTATAGACCAAATATGAGATCTGAAATATGAGATAAATGTTTTTCCAAGGCTTTCAACTTATAATATTAGTTTCATTGAAACTTCCCTTCTTATTATATCATTCAGTGCTTGATTTTACGACATTTACGATGGTTGTTCAAAGGACAACCATTTAATGAACATTTGTCCTCCTTAAAAGAGAAAGTCAAATAACTATATGAGATGCCTTGCCCAAATTCAGAAACAACAAAGGACAATATATACCAATTTTTACATTAAACAACCTTACTCTTCTTGAGATACCATGTTTACAAGTTACAAACTACAGTCTGATGTCCTCACATGATCACTGACCTCTGCAAACCAGAATGCAAGAATGCATTGATGTTTCAATGATTTCAGTAAATTATATTTACACTAAAGTAAACAAGAAATGACTCTAGTACCTGGCTAAATGTTCTGTACTTCTGTATGGTAAAGACAAGTCACACCCTAGGAGTAAGGTTCACTTTGTTGACAAATTTAACATTTGTTTTTGTTGAATAGATAAGCTAACATGTGCCTTAAAGTTGGTAATTCCATCCTCTTAAAATAGTCAATAATAGTAATACTGCTCTCATACAGTTTACAGTAGTAAGAAAGGCCAGCTACTCTACAACACTATATTCTAGTGAAACCTTTAGAGCAATATCACAAAGACTTGTTCTTACCTTCACAAGTGCCCTCATCATTCTTTGTGTAGCCTTCTACACAAGCACAGCTGTAGGAGCCCTCTGAGTTAATACATGTCGAAGCTGAGACAGGGTTACAGATGTTTACATCAAAGCATTCATCACGATCTTTAAACAAAGCAAAAAATCACAAGTTCAAACAAGGATTATATCACCATCCTGTGAATTAGAAGTCATTATACTGTCAGAAATATGATATCCTGTCTGCAAAATCTCATCATATCACCAGATATGTCTCAAAATCATATCAACACAAATGCTTAATCGTAGTGCTAGAGATGATTCACCATGCAGTAGTGTCATCTCTTTAATACCATACATTCAATTATAACAGTCATATATACAGTCAACTACATTTCACAATACTTACAGCCATATTGTCTCTTCATATACACAACAATACTTCATCATCATAAGAACTATACCTTGATAATCAAAAGTGATATAAACATAAAAACAAAAACAAACAGTGATGCCGACCTGTAGTAGAACAAACACATTTGTTACATAATATTTCCGACAGCTCTGTTATTCCTCAGATATAACTCTAAAGCTAAGAATTAAGGGTTTATTTTTGGTGCAACGATTTGAGGTCATCGCCTGAGGTGAAACACTGGAAAAACACTGGAAGCCTTGTGCCTGTCATATTTCAAGAAGGGATCTAGATAATGATGACAAACACACAAAAAAATCAAGTTCAAAAATAAAGATTGATTCTCTGAAACTGACAAAGAATAGACAAACCAAACTGAGACCTGAGGAAAGTAATAAAGAAAACTATAAACAATTAATTACTTCAACCAAATTGCAAAAATGCATTGTAGTTTCGATGTGCTCATCACAGTTTCTTTATTTAGCTTGTTCCTCAAATATAACTCTAAGGCTACAAATTAAGGGTTTATTTTTGGTGCAACGATTTGAGGTCATCCCCTGAGGTGGAACACTGGAAAACACTGGAAACCTTGTGCCTGTCATATTTCAAGAAAGGAAGGTTGCGTACGATGTGTTGATATTCCTTGCATTTAGTACAAGAACCTCTTCATAAAGCAGACATTAAAGGTCACTTGAAGTAATGAGAGGTGGTAGATTGAAAACCTGTTGCATGCAATATACGTCAAGAAGGCAAGTTTTGATGAAAAATCAATGTCAACCAAAACACCAGCTTTGCAATAAACTATTTAAAGTTTAAAAAATGTAAGAGTTTGAAAAATGCAATAGTCATGTGTGTTATCATTTTTATGACATGGCATGCAGAAGATCTTGAACTTTAGTGACCCCAAATAACTTTTGACATCCACTAAAAATAGGACTCTGCACTGAATATAGGGTACCATGTACTCACAAGCAAAGTTTGAAGGTCTATCAATTTTTCTTGTTAAGAATCTCTGTGCATGAGCTTTCCAATTTTTATGTCTCGTGACCCTAAATGCCCTTTCCTACCAAAATAATGTTTTTTTATTTAATGTCATACCTGCATGATAAGTTTGAAAAGTTGTAACTAAAAAGTTTCTGAAATGCTCAGAGCCAATCGATGGTGGCGCTCCGCTTAGTCCTGCTGGCAAAGAAACCATCCTGGGCAGAACCATGTATTTGACCACTGGTGACATGACCTTTGACCTTCACCAAAATGCCTTCTTCTTAATATGACAAACCTAAATACCAAGTATGAAGGGAATCCATCGTTCCTATCTGGGGATATCGTGTGCACAAAGTTTTCAGAATTTGACCTCTGGTGACCCGAGATGACCTTCAACTTTCACCAAAAACAATAGGGTTCTTTCTCATAATATGACAAGCCTACATACCACGTAGAAGGAGTATCCATCATTCCTAAGTGCTGATATCATGTGCACAAAGATTTCAGTATTTGACCTCTAGTGAACCCAGATTCCCAGATGACCTTTGACCTCTACAAAACACAATAGGGTCTTTCCTATCAATATGGCAAACAAGTATCTGAAGTATGAAGAGTATCCATCACTCCCATCTGGAGATATCCCATGCAAAATCTTTTCACTATTTGACCTCTGGTAACCCCAGATGACCTTTGACCTCCACAAAAAACAATAGGGTACTTCCTCTCAATATGGGGAAACCTGCACATCAGCTATGAAGAGTATTCGTCAATCCTTCCTGGAGATATTATAAACACAAAGATTTCAGTATTTGACCTCCACCAAAAACGATCAAGGTTTAGCTCTCAATATAACAAACCTGCATACCAAGTAAAAAAGTATCCATCACTCCCATCTGGAGATATTGCATGCACAAGGATTTCCCTATTTGACCTCTGGTGACCTCAGATGATGTTTGACCTCCAAGAGAATGATAGGGCTCTTCCTCTTAATATGGGAAATCTACACACTAACTATGAAGAGTATCCATGAATCATAGCTGGCAATATTGCATGCACAAAGATTTCAGTATTTGACCTCTGGTGACCCCAGATGCCCTTACACCTCTTCCAAAAACTATGGGGTTCTTCCGCTCAGTAAGGCAAACCTGCATACCAAGTATGAAGAGTATACATCACTTCCATCTGGAGATATTGTGCACACAAGGTTTTCACTGTTTGACCTCTGGCCACCCCAGATGACCTTTGGCCTCCGAAGAAACAACACGTTTCTTCCTCTCAATATGGAAAACCTACACACCAACTGTGAAGAGTACCAATGAATCCTACATGGAGATATCGCATGTACAAAATTTTTGGCCTCTAATGACCTCAGATGACCTTTGGCCTCTGCAAAAAACGATACGTTTCTTCCTCTCACTATGGAAAACCTACACATTAACTATGAAGAGTACCATTCAATCCTACATGGAGATATCGCATGCACAAAATTTTCAGTTTTTGGCCTCTAAAGACCCCAGATGACCTTTGACCTCCACCAAAAACAATAGGGTTCTTTCTCGCAATATGACAGACCTACATACATAGTATAAACAGCATCCATCATTCCTGGAGATATTGTGCACACAAGCTAGTGTCACAAACACACACAAATGCACACATACACTTGCAATCACAATCGCATAAGTTTCTCTTTCATCAAAACTAAAAACACAAAACTAGAAAGAAAAGCCAGACCCTTGTTAAGCCTACTGACTTCGTTACTTTCTAGGGTAACATAAGTGTAGTTTCTCTGAGTCTTTTATATGTGGAGTTGAACTTGCTCTCTAGTATAGAGAACCTTAGGTGTGAAAGGTGATGACTACGGGAGTTGAAATGGATTGATATGTGTAAACCACATTTCTGATGCTACTTTTGTGATTGTCAAATCTGAGGCAGAAAAGCTTTTTGGTTTGTCCTATGTAGTGGACTGAGAGGCAAACATAGCAACTAAGCAGCTATATTACATAAGTTTTGTTGCATATAACCATGTATATTGTCACAATAGACATGATGTAGCAGAAGGATACAACTGCACATATTGTAGAACAAATGTTACAAGTGCACTTACCCTGACACACACGTTCAATTTCTATGTAACCCTCAACACAGTCACAACGGTAACTTCCTTCTAGCTCAATACATTCCTGGTGAGGTGCTGGGCAAGTTTCTGGATTAGCACATTCAGGTATGTCTAAGAGAAAAATATAAGAAGCTCAACAGTATACATCTGCATACTGAAAGTTACCACCTCAGTATGGCTTTATCTGATAAGTTGTTCCAATTTAAACTGCCATTAACATTTTAAGAGAAATCAAGAATACGATAAGTAATACTGTTCTACTTCATAAAACATTCAAATCATTCCTACCACAAAGAAATAATACCAGAGATACAATGATACATACAACAAATATGCAACAAGTTACTCGAGAAGTCAAAGCAGACAAAAAAAAATTGAGTAATTGATGAGCGGGAGAGCCAGAAATAAGCAAATCTTTTCTGGTCTAGCCTCTTTTAAAGAAAATGACTATTGAAAATAGTTACAAATAAGAAAAGAGTGATATAAAGAAATGAGAAAGGAAACAAACAAAATCAAGAAGACTCATAATACATTTATGTACTAGTAACAATTACTGTTAACAGTCAATGGAAAATAAATCAAACAGTTACTTTTTGAGAAACAATTTAAATGAAAGGATAGTTTTCTTCCTGCAAATTTCACTACACAGAGAATTCCATGACATTGTACCACACCTAAGAATTTGACTTTGGATTACTTTTGTCCTAGAGTCGGGAACGTGAGAACTGCTTCCACTCCATTGGGTATTATAACCATATATGTAAAGAAAGAACTAAAATAAGGGGGTAGGAGTCCATCGTGAAATTTGTACATGAATATATTCAACTGAAACTTGTAAAGCTCACCGGCAGGTAAAATATTAACATTGCTAAAAAAAGAACCTGCATGAAAAGTAAAATGAGCATTATGAAAATTCCTAACCACTCTTTTCTGAAGCTATACAAAGTTCTTCAAATCTGGTTTACAAGCATTTCAACATGCCAGCATATTACAGTTAATATGAGGTAAAATAAAGCATTGTAGAGAGTAACCAGCGTACTTTGGGGAATAAAATTCTTCATTTACATACAACATATAGTACCACTAGAATTTTTTTTTTTCTATACTTAGATATGGTCAATTCCAATTTAGTTTATTGTCAATGATGGTGCCACAACACTTTGAACTAGTGGAGGGGGAGTCCGTGTTCCTGCAAAATTAAGATGAAGGTTGTGGTACTTGAGATTTGAAGTTAAATATCACATCTTTGGTTTTAAAAATATTGAGGGACATAGCCAATTGCTAATGTTGCAAAACTTTGCCTCTGCCTCAGCAAGAGTTTTAAGAAGTTTTTTCTGTCGAAAAAGGACAGTAGTATCATTAGAAAACAACACAAAGTAGCCCTTTGGATAACAGCACATGAAAATTGTTACTTTAACAAAAAAAAAAAAAGGTTCTCATATGGAGCTTTGAGGCACACCAACATCAGAGTGTATTTTATAAGAAGAAACATTATTGTAGTGTACAAATTGGACCCTATTTGATCAGTAACTAGCAATGACCACCCTAGGTAGACTAAGTTTAGCCACTTGATGAGACTGACACTGGTGAATTTGAGTGAAATGGAGTGCAGTGTCTACCCGTGGAACTATTCAAACTGCAGCCAATCAGTTAGATTGTAGCCACCAGTACTGTGTGATGCCACCAACTGGTACTATTAATCGAACAACCGTAAGAAAAGATAGTCAGAGAGAGGGATAGAACTTGACAACACTGTTGAAATTTACATGTAACTAAACAACACTGTAACTCCTTTTCAATTTAATAAATACACAGTTGGGAATTTTAGGTGCCTAAAAATTAGGGAACAACTGATAATCTGATCAGACATTGGATCAGACCAATGTTCAGCACTATCAGAAAAACATCGGATTGGCATAATTTAGATGCTGATATTTGTCGATGTTCAGCAACCTGAAAATAAACTTGCACTGGGGACATATTAATCAATGATAGAAATGCCCCATGAAGGCTATCTCAAGTGGTAAAAGCATACCAGTAAAATTTAAGAAGATTCTGGAATAGTTACAGATGCACTCAAGAGATTACATCATAGATACAATTAAAATCTTCAGGTGGGAAAACATCAGATTGGATAAGCTATCAGACAAAGTTATGATAAAAACATCAGATTGGCAGAAAAAATCCACATCAGTTTGCCCCTAATAAAAAAGGTCTTCAACTTTCTAGTGTCATTCATTTTTTCATCTGCCAGAAATTTAAACAGTTTCAAAACATCTTTGAATACTTACCAGCACATGCTTCTCCCACCATCCTGAAACCATCTCGGCAATCACATTCAAAACTTCCTTCACTATTCACACACATCTCTCCAGGTCTTCCACATGGAGATGGACCATTACATTCATCCAGATCTGTTATATATAGAAAGTAAAAACACATAACTACCGCTGCTGCTTATGCAGCCATGTCTATAAGACCATTTCTGTATGAGCACATGGTATTATCAATTTGAGCACATGGTATTATCACTTTGAGCACATGGTATTATCACTTTGAGCACATGGTATTATTACTTTCGACTGAAGAATGCCAATAGTGTTAGTGCTTACATGATTTTAACTACAGCACAACAAATGTAAATCCTGTTTCCACTTTCGAAACTTATAATGTCAATGGTACAAATGATCTTGATACACCAATGGTGTTGATCTCATTACATTGTATACTGACATCACTGGAGGTGAAGATAGCCAGGAGCAACAGTCCGGTGGTGTCAAAATTCATCTTGATGACCACATATTGCTGTAATCTTTGTCTCATTGTGAAAGATTGTTGGGGATGATTGCCTTCAGTTTTCCAAAGTGTCTGAATGCTTCTTGTTTAAGCACTGCCAAATATATTCTGTAATGTTTATGGCCACAGAAACCCACCCAGAGACCAGTTAGCACAATATTCAGAGACTAATCCAGATAGTGACCATCCCCAATAGAAGATAACCCAGATAGACATATACAGATATCTACCTAGATAGAGACAGCAGGCTTAGGCAATTCTGATACTTTTAGAGTAGAGTACTCCCAGACTGAAGTTGCGACTCTGAAGTACTCATACTGTAACTCCTCCTTGGTAATAGTTGCAATGATGTCATAACTAACATGTAAATATACATAACGTTACATAAAATAACTAATTATCTCAGTGTCAGATGTAGGCTAGGCCTAGCTAATTGGGAAAAAAGAAATGCAAAAAAAAAAAAAAAAGCCACAGTAGATTTTACTAAAATTTCTTTAACTGTCAGAGAACATTAATCCAATCTCTTCTGCACACCAACATGATTTTTTTTCAATAGTTTTGAAAAATCCCACAGGAGTTGTGACTGCATGGAAAGTAGGTTCAGGTCAAAACTCCTGGCCAGGAGTCGTGACTCGAAGCAGAACTGAGTATAAACCCACCAAGCCTAATATAGAGACAAAGACCAGAGACAGATCAGAGACAGAGCAGAGACAGACCAGACCAGAGACAGACCAGACAGAGAAAGAGACCTTCCTAGACAGAGGACAACCAAAGACAAAGACTAGCCCAGACAGAGACCTATCCAGAGAGTGACAAACCCAGAAGAAGACTTACTCAGAGAGTGACCTACTCAAATAATTAGTGACAGCAAGCCAAATACAGAACTACCCAGGTAGGAAATCCACCAGATATAGACCTATGAATCAGTTACCATTAACACTCAGAGAGAAGTCTCAGGTATTTGAGTATGACGTACAATCCCTCTTTAAAGTCACTCTTAGCATTTCACATTGGATGTAAACAGGAGCATCTAATGATCAACATGTGACTTTGAATGTGACATAATTGCAACATATGACAGGTTTACAGTACAACATGAAATGGTTAGACATGGGTCAGGGCAGTGCTTACCAGGGTAAAACATAGGATGACTTATGGGAACAGACTATAAACATATGTAACCCTCAAACTGACTGACTAGCAATGTAATGCCATCATGAGTACATTCTTTGATGTACAAAGCTTCTTTAATCGATCCATAGTTCCAAATGTCATTTAAAACGTGGCATCAAACAGATGACTTACGTTTGCTTTGAGTTTGTAGAACTTATCTCACTACAGTCAATACTTTCCATTTTATAGAGGCCAATTTGTTTTGGTTTGTTAATAACATCATCAGACATTCAAATGCAATACTGCAGGGTAATCCTGTGCAAAACAAAGAGTCTTGCATTTGAACCAGGATTTTAATTACATTAGAGGAAATTAGCTACCCCACACTGCCCCTTGAAAGGGAGGCAGGAGAATGATATTCTGCTGCTCCAGTGCAATTCATTATATTGTTATCTATCTCTGGCCACATCATTTAAGGAGCATTGACAGTGATAAGATACAAGGTACACAAGGAATGATTCCTCAGAGGTACACCATACACTAATGCATTCATTATACTAGTAATATTGACAGGTCAGATTAGTATCGCTGGGTGCCTATGATTGCAAGCTCATTGATCTGGTTCATGATTGCTTTCATGTGCAGCACATCAAAATGATAACTCATTTTAGATATGGTTTTGACTTCTTAGTTTGGTACAATTGAGGATATCAGGATAATGATGGCATTGGCATGAGCAATCCGCAGATCATTTTAATATGCTTGTCTCTGTTCAGGCTGTGAACACAAAAGGCTTGTTTAAAGCCATGGGATAAAAGTGTACAGCACTTGAGTGTGTACAGCCCTTTTGTTATCAGTTCCTTGCAGCAAGGTTTTATGAATGGGAAGTCATGTCTTTCTAAACTGCTGACTTTTCTTGAGAAACTTGCAAGCCTGCTTAATAAGAGTATTCCTGGTGATGTAATTTACTAGGATTTTCACAAGACCTTTGATAAGTAAACTGCTCAAAGCGTGCACTTCACAATTTTTCCATGATTGGATTGAGGGTTGGTTGTCAGACCAGGAACAGGGAGTACAGCTACGTGTTGTATCAAATTGAGTCCAGTGTAGTCCACTATAGTGGTGTGAATCTGGTGTCAGCGGTGGGCCCCATTCTCTTCACAATTTATACTACAGTAATAATATTGATGACAAGATTGTTGGGAATGTTGTCAAGTTTGCTGATGATACCAAACACTCCCCTGTTGCTGTTAACATGCATGGAAGATATTTTAAAGAATCAGACTGACTTAGATAAATTGCATGATCAGTCTGAGGTCCAGCAGATGTTTTGCAACATTCCTGCATGTCACAACCTATTTGAATTACCAATATCAAATGGACTGTCAGCCTCGCAGGGCACTGTTTGTGAAAAAGATCTTGATATTGTTTTCATAATTATCTCAATCCTAAAGAGTAGTTGCTTAAGTTGCTGGGAAAGCACATAGAACTCTTGGTATTGAGTCGTACAAGTTGCTCTAAGGACAAGGATAATTACCTTATTATCTCATCGCCCTATAGGGGCTAGATGAGATATTGTAGTCACTTGGCTAGTGGAGCTATATATTGTACTGTACACCCATGGGAGAATGTTTGCCATGGAAAAGCTTGGAGTGGATGAGTAGCGACACTCCAGGGGTACCCCATGGTAGAGTGACCATGGGTACAGGAGGGTCCTGTTGGGTAGTATAAATGAAAACGTGTCCGTGCCAATGTATGAGCATGTGTGTGCGTGTGTGTGCGTGAGGGTGGGTGTGTTTGTGTGTGCGTACCCATTAAGGCCGCCTATTGGGGACATGGACTTTTCCTCACGTAAATGGGGATATCCCCACTTTGCACATGATGTCCCCACTTTACTGATGTAAGACTTGTATGTATCCCCGATTCACGCCAAAACGGAATTGTGTGTATAATTTTTTTACACACATACACCCCTATACAAAGGAATAAATCCATATAACAGGTAATTGGGGAAAACGTCAGATTGAGTTATAAACTTTAGAGCGCATATCTGAAACCCCAATTTGCATTATGTTAAAATATCCAGAAACGGGGATATCCCCGTTTTTTAGTGTATCCGCGGTTGCAAGCAGTAATTTCTCGTGTGTGTCCCGAATCGGCGCCCATTACAAACCCACGCAGGTGTGTGTGTGCGTCCGGACCTGTCCAAATTGTGGTTTTTCCAGAATAGTTTGAAAAGCATCTGAGCGATTAAGTTGAAACTTGGTAATGTTGTGTATGATGCCAATATGTACAAGATGTATTGGTTATATGGTAAATCGAATCAAATTTGCTGATTTTTTGAGAAAAAAAAAGTCTATTTTGCCCCAAAATTGCGATTCCTAGCATATCTTGAGAAGTATTTGAGCATTTAATGCAAAATTTTGCAAAAACTTACCTGAGAATGAAAAATTTCAAGGTACATCACTTTTGTAGTGAAGAGAGTGAAATTTGCTGATTTTTGAGAAAAAAAGCCAATTTTGCCCAAAATTTTGTATTTCAAGCATATCTTGAGAACTATTTGATCAATTAACTTACGGTTTTGTAAGTACTTACCTGAGAACACATTGTTCGACATAATATTACTGTAATGTCAAACTGAGTCAAATTTGCTGATTTTTGAGGGGAAAAAAGCCAATTTTGCCCCAAAATTGCTATTTCCAGCATATCTTGAGAAGTATTTGAGCATTTAATGCAAAATTTTGCAAAAACTTGCATGGAAATGAAATATTAAAACCGTATGTAAGTTTTGTAGTAAAGAGAGTGAAATTTGCTGATTTTTAGAAAAAAAAAAATTTTGCCCCAAAATTTGTATTTCCAGCATATCTTGAGAACTATTAAACCAATTAACTTAAAGTTTTGTAAGTACTTAGCAATAAACTGTTACCAGTTCCCATGTGCAGGCCCTGTATTGACATCATTACTCATGTTGGCGATGAGATACGCAACTCCGTGGATTGCCCTCTTGTTTCCATTGTACAAGTCCTTAGTTCCTTCACTGGTGGATTATTATAGTCCTGCTTGGAATCTATTTGCGAGCTGACCTAGTAGTGGTGACAGTGTCAACTTGGTTAAGTCTTAAAATCAGTCTTAGTCTAGATTGCTGATCCTCATTTAATAAAAAATTAACTCTACTGATTTTTTTTTACAAAGCTCATGGGAAATTAATTCCTATCTTGTATATTGAAACTAACAAGAAGAATGAAAGTTTTCAATAACTGATAAATAAGTAGAAGTTTAAATGGAATGCTTATTCCTCCACACTAAGTTTGAAGTTCAAGTATGATACAATTATTAGTGTCCTCTTTAATGTGAGTATACCAACTCTTTGATGATACTTACCAACACATAGTGCTCCTTCAATATTGTTGTTGGTATATCCAGCAATGCAAACACACTGGAAGCTACCTAATGTATTCTCACATTGGGTAAATTGTGCATTACAAACTTGACTCACACACTCATTTATATCTGAAAGAAAAATAAAAAGAAACTGTGTTAGAAACAAAATTAACATAGCAACAATTTCTTTCTGCCACAAAAGAAAAAAGAAATGTCATTTGTAAGAAAATTCCAGAAAGCACAATGGGATCTTGTTCTTAAGGACTGGCCATTTCACTTTAATAAAATGTGACAGGCTACCCTAAATTGGCTATATGTCTGTTTGTCTGTGGGTCTAATGATTGGGGGGCACATATTGTCAGTGTCAATGATAGGACATACCAGGTCCCAGGTATTCCATGTTTGTGGCAGGCAGTGAGGGCTTATGTTGAGGGTGCAGTCCTATTCAAAAACCACATGCGGTCAGGACAATCTAGGCAGAGCACCCACCACTGGTTGCGGTGAAGAGTATCAGAAATTGTTGGCTTTTCAAAGCCCCCAGATGGCCAGAAAGGCACCTCTGACAAGTCTTGGGCTGCATGTGCCCAGCCTTGAAATAGGGATGTCACATCTGTAATTTCTCAATTATGGAGAAAAATATCACTATATGGAAAATTATAATAATTTGGATTGCTCTTATCTAAAATATTTATGCCTATTAAATTGCATTTATTACTTAGTGGCCACAAGTTAACCCTTTAAAAAATCCCAAGGTTGGAGGGGGCAAAAATCTAATGGTCACCTGCATCAAGGCTTCCTATTTAAGCAGAGTGCCACCATGATTTGGCTCAGACCAGAAATTTTTGGCTGTACAAACCCCCTCCCCCCATGACCGAAAACAGTACCAGTGTCATTGTCTGTGCTGCATGTATTCATCCTTGAAATAGGGACCTCATGTCTGCAATTTCTCAATGAGGAAAAAATTACCATCTTTGGAAATATGGTAATAATTTGAATGGTTTCTATTTAGATTTTATCTTGAGTATTTCCACCTATTAACTCACCCAATGGCTCTTTAGGCCGGGATGGTAATCTTCAAAAAAAAAATCTTAACTGCATGATGGACATAACAGTCACTCAATACATATCTACCAATCCTTGGAGACGTCCTGTTGGATCAATTTTATATTTTGTGGCAAGAAGTGATGACAAAAAGTTGGTAAAAAGCAATAAATTGAAGGGAATTTCAGCTCATGATTCCCAAATTTTCTCCCATCATGGCTTCAAATGATTTCATTTACACAACCCCAAATCTGCAAGAATTTAGTAGGAAATTTTGAATGCATTTTCAGTCTTCAAGAATTTGGGAGAGGGGCATTCTGCTCCTGCCTCCATCTTCCATGCCTGTTGGGACAAAGGGTACATGCTAAAATGTAGGTTTTTGGTACCTAGCTAATAGACAAATGTTGCAATATTCAAGGCGGATCTTACTACAGTTTTGTTTGCCTGTATTTGAGAAAATTTCATAGATGTAAAAGTGGCTGCTCAATTGCTTGGCACCACATTGCTCCACAAACCAATCTGCCGACTTATAATAAAAATTAATGCTTGGCATTCAAGTGCTTAGTTTGCTAGTGGCCCATGCAGATATTAAGTCAAGTGAAGTTTCACTGTGCATAAACAAGAAAGTCAAAGGACCCTTATGATTCCTTGCCAATATTCACGAAGAACACATACAGGACAATGTGTATACCAAACACCTTGTCCATTTTGAGAGAGAATGCCCACACTAAGCTATTTTGACCACTCTGTGTACTATAAGCAGATTATATGTTTTCACAATTTGACCTATGGTGAACTCAATGAAATTTGACTTCCACCAAAATCAATGGGAATTGTCTACTCGCTATGAATAACCCACACTATAAAATTAGTCAAGACAATGCTCCTCGAGGCACCGTGTTTACAAGATTTTCACAGTCTGACTTTTTTCGACCTCAAATGACCTTTGACCTTCACAAAAAACAATAGGGATCATTTGCTCACTATGCCCAATCCACACACTAAGTATGAAATTAGTCAAGATAAAACTTCTCAAGATACTGTGTTTACAAGATTTCCACAGTCTGACTTTTGTTGACCTCAAATGACCTTTGACCTTCACAAAAAACAATAGGGATCATGGTGGTGGTTAGTATTAACCTAAGGAAGGGTTGCTGTTTCAGGGCAAGGAGGACTGGCAAACTCAAGAAGATTGCACCAGAGAGACAAGTTTCAAGACTTGAAGTGTTTGAAAACAACTGTGTATTGGGCAAAGTAAGTAGTACTGTAACAAAAGTTGTCCAGGCAATATGCTGGTTGTGTTTTCAGCGAAGTTGTTGTTCATATGAGAAAGTGTTTGTTTAATATGTTAATGCTGTGATTGATGAAATGAAGGAG
Source organism: Stichopus chloronotus (assembly GCA_021234535.1). Classification (NCBI taxonomy): domain Eukaryota; kingdom Metazoa; phylum Echinodermata; class Holothuroidea; order Aspidochirotida; family Stichopodidae; genus Stichopus; species Stichopus chloronotus. Next base: position 206,834 of record CM037835.1, read on the forward strand.
ATTGCCTTGGGGGAATTGTTGTGACAAGAGTGGAAGAATGGGAAGGAGAGCACAAGCTTGGTAGAAGTACAGACTGCATAAAGGTTCTCAGAACTTTTGGTACAGTAAATGGTAGTGCACATGCTGTGTTGAGACAGGTAAGTCAGGAATGAAGTTAATAATTACTTAGTTTCTACAGATCAAAACTATAAAAAAAACCTGAAAAATGTGACATATGGGACAGTGCTATTTGGATACTACCTAATTAGAGTAATTAATTAGTGAACGAGAGAAAATATCTCAAAATTATTGGAAGAATTAAAGGTCCCACAAAAAACGTATTTAATTGGTTCATCTTGCTTGCAGGGATATGAAATGTACAATATCCTCTTTATCATGCTGATAATAACGTTAAGCAAGATTTTTTTTTTTTTTTTTTCCATCCATAGTTTATTTTTCAAATATTAAGCAAGATGGTGGGCCGTAAATAATAAAATTTGCATCCTTTAACCTTTCACTGCAAAATAAAAATACCGCAGCTTACATCCCACTGCAGATTTTATTTTCACAAAAATGTCTTTTTCCAAAAATTTCAACAACAGACAAATACTACACTGTAAACATAACAAAAACATGTCATCACATTATTTTTCTTTTATCTTATTTGTAGGGATTCTTTCTAAATCACAAGTCCCATCCAAAAAGTTCTTTCTCTTCACCTATTCTGGTCAAATAACCCTAGCGAAGGTTCTTGGGTCAAAAATCCTGCTTTTTTTTTTTAATAGAGAGGGCCATCACAATATTGAATTAGTAAAAAAATACACAAAGTGCTCCTTTGCATAGAGAAGTTAAACAGGAAATCAGGGTTTGACTGACAAAATTCATCTTTAGTTGATTTTTCTTTCTAAACTGATTGTTCAATGAAATATGGAGACATTGGGGAGGTGCTTGAAGGTAAAAGAAACCGTAATTATTGCGTTAATTACTGTTGAATGAGAACTCTTAATATTTGTCAGGTACAAAAAATAAACAAGACATGTACAACACATGACAGACTACTCTATACAACGACCAATCACAGTGTAAGACTGAGATGACATTATAAATATGAATAAACATAACCGAATGTTTACGGTTCCCATGCTGTTCGTGCATTGCGCAATGCTAAGTAAACAAGAGTTTAGTGATAGTTAATGATACATACAGCACACGTAGTCTATATATGAAACTGTTCAGCCACACCTCCTCATACCTTGAAAAGGCAATAGTATTGAATATTCATATTTGATTCGATGAATATGGATGTATAGACTTTCGAAGTTCTTCAGCGATTTTTTGCGAGTTCGACTCGTTTCTCGAAATTGTCCACATGTTTTGAGATAATCTTGATCATATTTGTTAGTTATAACTCATTTTATGATACCAGTGGGGAATTGTAGTGAAATAAATTGTGAAAATAAACCCTGATTTCCCCTTTAAACCACTGCAGTGAGCTCAAGAACACTTCAGAATGTTATTTACTTGATAAATGTGCAATTTAATAACCACTGCCATCATTTAACAAAGAACCAACAGGTAATAGGGCTAGAAAATTCCCTGTGTACAGCGAACAATCGTTCAAGGGTGTATCGTCAATTGACTAGGGTGATATGACACAGTTCTGAGCATATACAGGAGGTATCCATCTAACACAGCAGTGTGGTTAGCACAGGATGAATATATAGTACATACACGTAACTTCGTGCCCCCCTAAAAAATAAGCCCTTAAATTCAATGACTTAAGTAGCTGGGCAAATTTTTGACTACAATGCTTTGAAAAGACTGAAAAGAAAGCCGAAACACTGTTTATTTAATCGCACTTGCCTGGGTAGTCAACTTTATGCTACTGCATTTGCATAGGTGAGGTAGGCTAGGCCTAAAGCATCCTATTCGCAGTTTCCGCACAATGTTACAAATTTTCAAATCATGATTTTGACTCTTCAATGGAAGTTTTCCTGACCATTTTTGCTGCTGGCTTGTTACGAAGTGTGTGCTGTAGGTTTAGGCACAGGATTTGTTTAAAAGTACACCCTTCATATAATGATTGTCGTGCTAACCTCAGTGAGGTGGGCGAAGTTTGGCAGGTTTACATCGAATCGTTACCTGAAGTAAATGTTGGTTAAAATAACAGATTTTGAGGTACAATCCATAGCATATTGGATCAAATACTAATAAAATTAAATTTCAGACTTGCCAAAAGAAGATATATGATTTGAAGGAATTTTGAATTTCCAACAGCTAGAAATTCCAAGGTTTCTAAGTTAGACCCAAGAAGTTATATACATCCATGCTATATGTCCTGCACATATACCTGGTTGAATAAAATATAAAAATACAACGCTTCAATCATTCAGCTTTGAAATGACACCACAGGTAAAGTGTTCCAAGAAAGTTTGTAAACTGGTTCCATGGGAAAGAATATCAACATGATAAAATAGATGTCCCAAGCAATTTGTTGTATCGGAAAATCACAAGTGTCTACACATTGCCAAATGTTGCTTAACTCAACATGAATACTTACTTCATTAGTATACACAGCTGTAAGAATGTGAAATATTTAGGACAAGAAGTGACCAGTTCAGCCACTGTACAATGCATTGCTACAACTCACATACCTTTGGACCTTATATTGCTGAGATTGAATAAAAGTATTCTTCTAGTATGGAGAAAACTATTGCACCACATACAATCAAGTTGGACAAGCCTGTTGGGACACTTTGACATACTCTTAGATTAGAACCCTGTTACTTCAGAGGACAACATGAAACCATGAGACCCTTTCAAATGTTGTGCCAAAGAAGTGAAACTTTCTTTGGACAGTACTCCTGTCACCAACATTGAAAAGGAGAACAGTGTAACGGGACTTTTGATCAAGATTGTAGCTGTTCAAGCTGTTATGCCTTTCACATCCCACGTAATCCTTTTAAAGTAACGCTTTGAAAGTGATGGTGTGAGTTTGAATAAACTTTTGCTTTATTTTTGCTCCTTCTTATGCTTTTCTCTACTCCGCAGTACCCTATTAGTGCAGTGCATGGTTTCCTTAAACTATGCAAAGACTAAAAATGATGCTGAGAGTTTCTAAATCTTACCATAACGGCATAAATGGGAAAAAATTGACCTCCTTGTGTTGAAAATAATGGTTGTTATTATGAAAATTAGACCATGCCTATAACAAGGTCTGCACAGAGTTATCTGGTGTATTCTGCACTCTCTGTTACTGTAAAAGGAGTCCTCAATCCTTGAGTTCCCTTCTCAGGACTCTAATTGCTGGGAACTTGTTGTTTCCATAGAACGGAAGAAATGAAGTGACAACAAAAAGTTGTAACGAGGTGTTAACGTGCCCTGCCAAAGCACTACTGGAAGATGTGGGCATGATCCAAAATCTGTCACAATGAAACTCAAAATTTCAACTTGGGAGTTGGTGAAATGTCTTTAGCAGACATTTCATTCCAATTTGTCATGTATCTCAAGCCACCCTTCTTTTTACCCAAAATGGCTTCTATGAAGAGGGTCATGTGACCAAACATCAGCGGGACAAGCTCTGTGAGTGGCGGGACAGAAACACAGGAAAATCATGATTTTTGCTCACAATAATGACATATTACATTGTAATATTTTTCTGTAATTTGAAGACATGACAGCTAAAACATGTTGAAAAAGACACTGAAACCCAAAAAAGTCCTCATATTAATTCTATGTGCATTTTGATTGGTCAGAATTTTAAGTGGTCAATCTCTGTCCTGCCACCACTAAGCAATTGTTTTTTGTTTCTCTACACAAGCTTGTTGATGTTTTCTATAGCTGCACTGGTCAAAATTCAGTTTTTCAAGTGTACATATTAATGCCAAATCCAGATTACATAAAGGTCTTCTAATGCCATACATATCCATTTCTTTGTATTCTTCTGTCCCGCCAGTATTCCAGAATTCCGTCCTGCCACCTTTCCAAGTGTTGTGTTTTTACCTGGTTTCCATCAAACCAATATGGAAAAATTTAACAGCTGATAACCATTTTACCAATTCCACAACTGAAGTACCTTATGTTGAAAGAGAAAATGGCACACTTAAATTTTTCCACAATAGCCACTATTCAGAATAGTGGAAAGAAGCATTCTATCAAAAACTTACATTGAAATCACATAAAATGGAAAAGTCAACGAAACAGTCAAACTTGACTCATGGGTATTAATTGTGTTTGAGGGTTGGCTATACCCTGGTAGTAGGGTATTACAGGTAGGCAGTGATCATCACTGTGCAGGTTTCATGTTTAGAATCAAGTGGCAAAAATTGGAAGTGGCCAGAGAAGGATGATGTTGGTTCATATGCTGTAGGCAATGTTTCATTAGCTAATCCCCAGAACAAATAGTTACAGATAGCAGGTGTACTATGAAAACAAATTCACTTTAGAAAATTAATGTAAAGGAATTTATATATCATTACCAAAAGGTTAAAAATAATATATATAAGCCTATATTGACAATACTCACATTCTTAAGTAATAATTACAGCTGTTTACAAATTCAACTATCTCTTTAGCACAGGACTCCTCCTCAGAACTAAGTTTTCAAATTAACTTGTGTAGCTACTATAAATTTTTGATTTTGAAAAGAAGTTCTGACTTAACATCTTTTAGTGCATCCAAATATCACAATATCTTTTCATTCCACATAAATGTAATATTATGTAAGTCCTATAAAAGGAAAACTTGTGCTGTGCTGTAATTCCCTTATAATTTTATTAAAAAACCTTTTAAATTTGTTTCCCCATTGCTTTTTGCAGAACTTTGATGTTCAGCAGTGGTTATAAATGCATGACTGGGCATGAATAAATGTATAGTTTTCATACTTTTGCCATTTTACAATGTTGTCAAAGTGTTTCATCCTGCCACTTTCCATCCCACCACTTAATTTTTTTTCAAATGTTTCAATTCCATAGATTAGTTACTAAATTTAAAACCTTGCTACTGTTTATGAAAGAGAAATAGTGGTTGATGTTATTGCAATGAGCAATTTGCAATTTGTTGTTGAAGATTAGAGTTGAATTTTCTAAGCTATGGAAGTTTTGATATAATTTTTGGCTGTCAATTCATTCTGTCCCGCCACCAAAGTGTTTTATGTTCCCATAGCAACATGGCTCATGGGAAATATTCAATTTGTATAAAAGCCAGAGAGTATCTTCATTTATTGTTGCTCGATCAAGTACCATTGTAAAAACAATTCAACTTTCCATCCCACCACCCGAAAGGAGGATTTGGATCATGCCCATATGGGTATAGTAATATGTGTAGGTACATTAGCACACAATGTTTCCTGCAACATGTGGGTAACCATTAGTTGTGTATGTTGTGGGATACAACTATGATCAGCTGTTGTGTTGTAAATGTGCAATAGACCCAATTGCTACAATTTTACTGGTCTGTTCAAGAAAGGTCTGTTGTGAAATTGACAAAGCTTTGTCTGCAGCACATTTTAGATTTCCCCTTATTTGTATTTGTCGATATTTCTGCTACAATGCACAAAGTTTAGATGAGATTGACAGTTTCAATTGACAGTTTTGGACATTTTCTGTGTTTGCGGTTTCTTTCACAGAAACCATAATTTAATCAATTTCAATATAGAGATGGAGATGATAGAATCCTCAATGAATCCAAACCCCTGGTCTGGTCAGACAACTGTATAAACAGTCCTCTCAGAGGCAATTCCAAAACACAACACTAAAAATTTTAATTTCCAAATCCGACGTAGCAGCCTCAGTCAGTGAGATACATAGCTCCCAAGTTCCACTAGATGCGGGTCCACCTCTGACTTGTCTGTCGGTGGACCGCCGGCCTGGGGGTGGGTATAGGGAAAGGGGTGTCCCCCCTTTTTGAAAATTTTTTAATTTTAGAAGTGTCTAAACGCAATTTAGTGGCACTTTTTTAGCAAATCAGTCAACACAATTTCTGTGGGTCGCAGCCAAAAATATCCATACAGATTCTCACGCACTTGCAAAATTTAAACTTCTCCAACTGATAATTACCGTCGGTTCTTGTAATTCGTAATTTTTGGTGTGGTACTTGCAGTCAGTCAGAGGCCATTCAGTATTTTGTGAGCTTTTGTTGCTACCCAGAGACTGATCGTCTGATCATGTCGCGTCACATATCAACAGGAACACTGAAATTGTACTGAGCACAGAGAGACCTCCAGGTGCGTTTTTTGACGTTTCAGGGTTCAAAATGTACGGCATGATTATATTCGACTGCCCACCTTGATGTTGAAATATTTTGTGGAAAAACCTGTGCGATGATTGAACCTGCGAGGGTTAAGGTGTTGTGACAACAAACGTAGCACTTGAAGGATGCACTGCAGCACGATCAGCGAATGTAGGCCTACTATATATCAAATAGTTGAATTTGTGTGTAGAGTTGGAAGTTTACAGCAAGTATACAGTGCTTGATATTTGTGCATGGCACTCTGAAGACTGGGAACATTTGAAATGCGGGTTTTTCAGAGGGTTGGGCGGGTCAGCGGGTTTGGGTGTTCAAATGCCGGTCAAACCCGCGAAATGCAGGTCACTTGGGAGGTATGGAGATAAAGGTGTCTAACAAGCGCAGCAATGCCCCTGTAGCTCACACAACTGAACTGAGTAGAAGGAGGGTTTGTTTGTGGCAAAAGAAATTAAATCTCTTGAAAGATGACAAAATTAAACTTACATACAAAAAGTATTTAGTTCACATCAGGTCTGTAACATTACCACAAGCTGGTGTAGTATTCTAAAAAATACCTTGGACACATGTACATGATCTTGAAAGAAGGCATACCTGCTGTGGTCTACAGTGAAGGTTGAATCTCCTTTAGGCTAAGCAAATTAAATGATATGGCTTAATGTGTGCCCAATTTTGTGATGAAAGCACTGACAGAATATGCAGAAGAAACGGGATGAAGGTTGGCTAAATGGGGGCATCTAAAATTTGAAAAATTAAATGATAGCCATGATGTAATTGCGATATCTGTATTAAGAGTGAGGTAAATCCAATCACCCCCTGTATCAGGGAAAATCCAGATCAAAGCAGTGGATTGAAAAGCAGTGAAATAGAGATACTGATCAATAGGGGAACAGAACCTTTGGCATATTTCTGTAAAATACGATGTAGAGGTATTTGTCAAACAGCAACCCCCCAAAGTCTGCTGTTGTGTTTCATGTGTTCATCTGTTATTGTGTTTCATGTGTTTATCTGTTATTGTGTTTCATGTGTTTATCTGTTATTGTGTTTCATGTGTTTATCTGTTATTGTGTTTCATGAGTTTATTCTTCAGTGTTTGATGATATCATGTCAAATTAAAATCTTGCCTTTGAATGAAAGTTAGACAAGCATTCATTCACTGTTGTACTCTCCGCAACCTTCTTTGCATTTGAAAATAACTGGTATACCCGTAGCACAGCAGTGGTATACCAGAACTGTCATAACCAGAAAGCCAAAAGGCTTTGTGATTCCTTGCCACATGGTTATATTATAACAAGCATGAATTATTCACATGACAAGTATGAGATCAACTGCAGTTACTGGTCTTGAAACACCACATTAATAAGCCTTTAACCCAAATAACCTTTATTCTGGTGACCTCAAATGACATTTGACGTCCACTAAAAGCAATAGGGATCACCTACCCAGTATGGGGAACCTACACATCAAGTATGACATCAGTCAACATTACTCTTCTGGAGATAATGTGCTAGAAAATTTTCACCTCCGGGGACCTCAAACGACCTTTGACCTCCACAAAAACAATAGGAGTCATCTACTCAATATGAACAATCCACACACCAAGTATGACATCAGTCACACTTACCCTTCTAGAGATACTGTGTTTACAATGTGTTTACAGTTTGACTCAGGGTGACCTCAAGTGACCTTTATCTCCACCAAAAACAATAGGGATCATCTACTCAATATGACCAACAAACACACCAAGTATGGCATCAGTCACAGTTACCGTTCTTGAGATATCATGTTTACAAGGTTTTCACATTTTGACCTCTGGTGACCTCAAATGACCTTTGACCTCCACCAAAAGCAATAGGGATCATCTACTTAATATGACCAACCCACACAGTAAGTATGACATCAGTCACAGTTACTCTTCTGCAGATACTGTGTTTACAAGGTTTTTCCAGTTTGACCTCCATTGACCTCAAATGACCTTTGACCGCCACCAAAAACGATAGGGATCATCTACTCAACATGTCTAACCCACACACCAGGTATAATATCAGACACAGTTACTGTTCTTGAGATATCGTGTTTACAAGGTTTTCACATTTTGACCTCTGGTGACCTCAAATGACCTTTGACCTCCACCAAAAGCAATAGGGATCATCTACTTAATATGATCAACCCACACAGTAAGTATGACATCAGTCACAGTTACCGCTCTGGAGATATTTTGTTTACAAGGTTTTTCCAGTTTGACCTCCGTCGACCTCAAATGACCTTTGACCGCCACCAAAAACAATAGGGATCATCTACTCAATATGGCTAACCCACACACCAGGTATGACATCAGACACAGTTACCGTTCTTGAGATATCGTGTTTGCAAGGTTTTCACATTTTGACCTCTGGTGACCTCAAATGACCTTTGACCGCCACTAAAAACAATAGGGATCATCTACTTCATATGACCAACCCACACAGTAAGTATGATGTCAGTCACAGTTACCCTTCTGGAGATATTATGTTTACAAGGTTTTTCCAGTTTGACCTCTGTTGACCTCAAATGACCTTTGACCGCCACTAAAAACAATAGGGATCATCTACTTAATATGACCAACTCACACACCAAGTATGACATCAGACACAGTTACCGTTCTTGAGATATCGTGTTTACAAGGTTTTCACATTTTGACCTCTGGTGACCCCAAATGACCTTTGACCTCCACCAAAAACAATAGGGATCATGTACTTAATATGAACAACCCACACACTAAGTATGACATCAGTCACAGTTACCGTTCTTGAGATATCATGTTTACAAGGTTTTTACATTTTGACCTCTGGTGACCCCAAATGACCTTTGACCTCCACCAAAAACAATAGGGATCATCTACTCAATATGACCAACCCACACACCAAGTATGACAGCAGTCATGGTTACCCTTCTTGAGATATCGTGTTTACAAGAAGTGTCACATACACACATACACACCCTCACACACACGCGTACACGCACCCTCACACACACACGACATCACCATCACATAGATTCCTTCTGCCTTCGGCAAGGAATCAAAAACACCATCAGGTTGTCACACAGACATGTTCCCTGTATACGCAGTGTCTTTGTAAAGTTGTTAACCACATTCATTTCTTTAATACCTGCTTCAAAATAAATGCAAATGATAAAAGCACCTTACATAATTGTTCATCAAGTGTTATTTTCCCAAGTAATGGTATCAACAGAAAGTTGGCTCTGAAAATAAACCTTAGTTTAAACGGCGTTCCGAACATGCTTCTTCGATTTTGAATTACAGCTGAGTGTTCGAGTTTCATGTGTTGGCACGACTGCATACTACTGGTACCTAGGAGTGTACTATATATCGACTATATGCACCTGCAACAACCGAGTTATGCAGCCTCCTAACAGGTGTGCACTGTGCAGGTGCAGGTTCCCTACGCAGAATACATAGAACACTAAACAGAATCAGAACATATGGGTGGATGGCCTATAAGGCTGAAGGTGAAATCCTTATTTTTGGTACTTTTTTGGGCTGGCTTATATCAATGAGATTTCTTTTTGGCAGGAATTATGAATTACCAACACGAATGTCTCAAATTTGCAGAAACGAGATAAAATGTGCATGAACTTCACTCCTTTTTTTGTTGTACTAACTTACTTAATGTTATGGCAAGTACATTTACTATTAGCCATCAGCCTTACAACTGTTTATCATGGGCAGGTGCACATTGTTTTGGAGTAGTCTTCCTCTTCTTACTTTGTTATTACACTTTATAAATGTTGTTACTATCTTCCAATGTCGCCAACATTTTTTCTTATTACTGAAATGCTAACATGTGTTTGAAGTACCCAGCAAAGTGTGCAGCGATTGTGTACATACTACTTGAGGCTAGGGGGTTGGAATTTTCCGTAAGCCCCAATCAGTGACTATTCCAATTACATCTGAATATAGTGTGTGTACACTGCAACCATCTGAGTACATGATTAGCCAATGAAGCACACACCATTGAGTCATGGTGAGGCAGTTATGTATTCACTCTGTTGCTGATAAAATACCTTTGAGCGAGATAGCAGGTATCAACCTTGGTGGTATCAATGTAGGTTGATGTGGGCAATAAGGAATAGCAATCAGATGTGCAAAAGAGGGAAGCAACCAGAACATTTCTTGGTTGATTTGTACATCATCTGTGAGCTAAATTTAGCTTGTCAAAATGCTGATAGTAGGGTTGGGCGGTATCCCAGTATCTAAGTCAGTACCGGTATTCGCAGTACCGGTGTTTACAGTACCGGAGCAAAAAAATTTTCCGCGAGTACTGGTACTTTGAATACTTCGCAATATTGGGGGAAAATTCTTGGTGGTGGGTGGTACCTGTACTGCCTCCAACAAATCAACAAAAATTTGTTTTTTCGAATGAAGCATTAATACTTACTGACATATCAACATCAAATTTGAACCAAAAACAATTTCAGATTCATTTTAAAACTGTTCATTTCAATATCTCACAAAAACAAACTTCAAGGCTTCTGTAAGTAAATGCATTCATCGCCGTAACTGATCGTAGTTAACCTAGTACATAGTGGCAGCGAGTGTCTTATGTCTATTAAAGCAACTATCTTCCCTTGCATTGGTAAAATCATGACCATGCATGCAGGCTAGACCTACACATATTGCCTATTTTGAAACACTAACCTACTGTTAAATGACGAGTAAAGCATCCTCGTGTCATACTAAACTAAAGTGAACTGAAGAAGAACTCAGCTATGTAGAAGTGGAAAGAGGAAAAGTAACGTTCAGGCATAATTCCTGCAGTGATTTTTTTTTTTTTTTTGCGTGCCTCTTGGGTGCCTATCTTTGTATATTTCTTTAGCCCTATGTAATCGTCTACGTATGAAGTGGCTGATGCTGTTTCTCCAGCAGATTTGTGATGTTGATGTCACAGGTTCGCTCCCCACTCGGTACTGCTTTTGCCCTCTGCTTTTTCTCTCTCCTTGTTGAACATATTGGTTTGAAAACCTTGGCTCAAGTTCCTAAGTAGCCATAAACCCATCCTTATTTTGCTGGTTGTAACTGAGTCTATATCAATTAATAGTGCTGATGAAGCAACAAAAACAAAAAACAACAACAATGATAAGCTGTTTTTTCTGCAGCCGCCTACCTACCGTGACAGTCTCATTCAAGACATTTTTATGACCTTGAGATGACTACGAGTTGCTGTTAAGGGATACATATAATGATATTTACTATCGTATGTAGGCTGCAGATGCTCAAACATGCTAGGTGTTTAACAATCTGTTTTTACAGCATTTGAGCGTCGGTGACATTTATATAGATGAACTGTTGCTTATCGGTCTATATTAAACCATGTTCATTATCATAATAACCCAATGAACCATTTAGGACTATCCCAGCCAAAAATTTTACATCAGAAATGTGTTGTAAGAGAATTTCATGGAACTAGTACACATCATCATAACTGTCGGATTAACTCCGATTAATGCAGAAATTGCACAGACAGAAAGATCATACTCAAAATACTTTTTGAGATTTCCTCTATCAAAGGAACCAGAATGCAGAAATGCATTGTGGTTTCGATGATCTATTTAAGAGAAATTTTTTTCTGAATCTGATATAATAGCATTAGTATGTGTCACATTTGTCACATTTTCACAATTTGACCCCTGTTGACCCCAAATGACCTTTGACCTTCACAAAAAACGATAGGGTTCCTCTACTCAACATGGTTCAACTACATACAAAACATGAGATCTCCACAAGCTTCCTTTCTTGAGATATCATGTTTACAAGGTTTTCACATTTTGACCCCTGTTGACCCCAAATGACCTTTGACCTCCACCAAAAACAATGTGGTTCCTATACTTAACATTGTACAACTACATACAAAGCATGAGATCCCTACAAGCTTCCTTTCTTGAGATATCGTGTTTTCAAGGTTTTCACAATTTGACCCCTGTTAACCCTAAATGACCTTTGACCTCCACCAAAAACAACAGGGTTCTCCTTCTCAATATGGTACACTTACATATTAAATATGAGATCTGTCCAAGCTTCCCTTCTTGAGATATCGTGTTTACAAGGTTTTCACATTTTGACCCCTGTTGACCCCAAATGACCTTTGACCTCCACCAAAAACAATAGCGTTCTTCTTCTCAATATGGTACACCTACATACCAAATATGAGATCTGTCCAAGCTTCCCTACTTGAGATATCGTGTGTACAAGGTTTTCACATTTTGACCCCTGTTGACCCCAAATGACCTTTGACCTCCACCAAAAACAATAGGATTCCTCTTCTCAATATGGTACACCTAAATACCAAGTATGAGATCTGTCCAAGCTTCCTTTCTTGAGATATCGTGTTTACAAGGTAGGGTGTCACGGACATACATACACACACACATACACACACCCTCTCACACACGCACATACACACACACATATGCATGATTACAAAGGTTACGATTATCATCGAAACCAAAAAGTCTGTATCTCCTTTTGTTTTCGAGTTTTCAAGCAATTTTGTGTTTTAAAATATTAACTTCAACTGCTTCCTAAGTCTTTGGCATAATTTTTTAGCTTTTCCTGCTGCTACAGCTATCAAATGTAATCAGTTTCATTCAGTACTTAATCAATGGGCTTATAGTGACTATTATCAAGATTGCCAGTTGTTCCAGTCTTTTTGTACAGTGTAACACTTGTCAATGTTTTCAAGACACTGGAATATGATGTACATCATTACATACTCAATCTATGTTGCTATAAGTGGAGTGTAAATTGTAAACTGTTAACGTCCCACTCGGGTGACTACTAAATCGAGGGAAAAAAAGTCTTTAAAATTTTGAGATAAAGCGGGTGCTTATAGTTATTTCAATTATGCCCCAAAAGTGCCAAAATGTGTGTACTTTTAATTTTTACTGGCCCACAAAGGTTAAAAAAATAAACCAAATTTGCATAGTTTGGTGTTTAAAATGCCAAACTGGCAACACTGAATACAGCAATAGGCAGGCAGGCACACCCGGTGGAAGAGAAGATTTCGCGCACTAATTATGCTATGAATTGCGACAAATGGGGACATTTTGACATCTCTGAATTGACACCATTAATAAAGAAAATTTCATTCACATCAGTGAATAAGCTGGATTGGGAATTTCCGTGATTCATGACTATAAGCAACGTTCCTGCCTTGCGCCTAATTATGAACGTAAGTCCTGCCTGCCACTAGCATTTTAAACGCATGATTGGCTGTAGAAAATTGCAGGAAGTGAATCTACGAATTGATCTACAAACTTGTACACAATCTCTCTCATTCCAGGGCTGTCAGTCAGCTGACACTGTGGTCTTTAGAGCGGGGCATAGACAGCTTGCTCATCTGGAAACAGAGGAGGTGATCAACAGGTGAAAATTTCCTGTTGAAATAGTACAGTGACTAGCTCGCTTCAAACAACGCTCACTCGTTTCGAACAGTTATCTGCTTGTATCATGAAAGTTACATTGTTTGTGCATATAAGTGGCAATGAAAGCGAATTTGTTTGTATTTCTGGAGAAAGTACAACAAACCAAGAAAAGGTTTCAACGATTTTGTGCAATGAAATAATTTGTGAGTAATGCACAGTAAACACATCACCTGACTACAGAATTTCTAGCCTGCAAATGGCGACTGCATTGACACATGATCACATCGGCAAACAGTTGGTGGCCGATTTAGTTGCTGTATACAGTACTGCTCTCAAACCTTGCTGAAGCCGCACAAACAAAGCTGATTACCTCGCAGTTTGATGCTTTTTGTCAATAAATTTACATGAAGACATGAATACAAGTTACTGCATTACCACCACAGTATATAGGGCTCAAACCCATTGTTTTTATCATGTTCAACAGGGAACACAACCTTTAGTTTTAAACATGTTGAACACGTACTGATGCGCTGCAAATAACAGTACTGATTTTCCTGGTACAACCAGACCCTAGCTGATAGGTGGAAAAATTATGTTTCTGACAAAAATAACACTGATAAAATTTCCGGCCAAAATCTACAAAATTGAAGAAGCAGTAGACTTTTTAAAACATAACGTCATCAGTCTCACTCTAATACCTCACACAATTAAGTGTGTGTGAGCTAATTTAAACCAGAATGCCCAAAGGCATTATGGTTTGAACGATTAAAAATTATTAGTATTTTGAATCTGATATATTGCGTGAGATGATGATGTGCAACATGCTTGGTCAGAAATGTTTCAGTAACTTATTTCATCAAAACTGCAATGTAAAAATAACTATGTATAAAAAAAAAACATACCAAACATATTAAATGAGAGATATGGCCAAGGTTCTTGTCGTGAGATTCGATGAGCAAATGGTGTCAAATGATTGACTCTTGTTCCAGGTAAATGGCATGAACCACCAAATATAATCTACAGTATGCATTTGCAATGAACATTGCACTTGCCACTTCACCTTCATGACAAATACGACATAAGGACAAGCTTTCCTTCTTGCAACAACATATTTACAAGCGTTTGACCCTGTTGAACCCACATGACCAGTGACCTCTGCCACAAATGATAGCCTTTTTGAACTAAAAAGGTTCACCTACACACCAAATATGGGATCTGTCCAAGTTTCCCTTCTTGAGATATATCATGTTTACAATGTTTCCACTAGTGGACTGCAAATGACTTTTCACTTTAAAATCAACAGGCTTCTTGTCATTGGTACAGAAGGAACATAAATATCAAATAAGAAATATGTCCAAATGTTCATCCATGAAACATCATTTACATGTTTTTTGGTATTTGACCCCATTGACTCCCACATGACCTTTGTCCTCTACCGTAAACAATAACCTTCTTGTACTCAAGAAGGTACAGAAGAACACCTTCATACCAAATGTGAGATCCATCCAAACCTCATTACATTGGGTATTGAGTTTAGTTTTCACTGTTTGACCTTTGTTGACCCTAATATCCTTTGACTTCAACCCAAAAAAGGTCTACTTGTATACACATGTATATCAAAATGTCAAAAGATCCCTTCATGAAATATCATCTTTAAAAGGTTTTCGGTATTGAACCACTGTTGACCCCAAATGACCTTTGACCTTCACCAAAAACAATAGCCATCTTCTTCTCTATATGGCAAACCTACATACCATGCAAGTATGAAGAATATTCATTATTTCTATGTAGAGAGGCATGTACACAGGGTTTTCAGTATTTGACTTCTGGTGACCCCAGATGACCAAACCAAGAATTCAGAGAATCCATCATTCCTATCTGGCGATACCATGTGCACAAGCTAAGTGCCACAAACACTCACATATGCAGAAACACACATGCATACACATGTCATCATGACTGCCCAAGTTTCTCTTTTCATCAAAACCAAAAACTGAGGATGGTTAATTGACCTAATGATTAATGCTGATGATTTTGTAAAGTAACATAGTCAAGGAAGTCACTTTAGTCAGCCAATTGTATCCTCTTTAGGATGACCAATCATGACCAAAACTAGGTTTACAGCAGCAACCAGCTGTTCCTCAACCCAAATAGAGGTCAGTGAGGGTACAGCCAACAAAATGTGTGTTGTACCATACACTAACGGTAATGGTAACTTAATTTCTAAAGCTACCACATAGACAGTACTTATACACTGAATCAGTAGCCTGCACCCAGTAGTCAACTGGCACTAATGCTGTTTGTGTTAACTTGTACATTAACCCTAGGCAATTTTCGCAGAACTGTTTTTGATGTACTAATCATGAAACATTTACCCAAATATTTACCTGACCTAGCTGATAGACATTTAATCTTCACAAATCAATGGTCTCAAGCAGTATGAGACTCCGGTTTATAAATGGGGACTAGACAGATACAAATAATTTTTTCTTTATTATTATTTTATTTGTGCTTAAGTATTAACTATCATCATGTCTACTTGTACGGGGAGTGCGCCACTCTGTTAAGCCGTAGTGGCTTTATGGTACACTTCCCATCACAATTGTACTACATGTATATATTAACTTTAACCTTCATTGTAGTAAACATTTTTTTTGCACTAGTTGTGATAAAACAAATAAATAAACGAAATAACACAGTTGTCACGAGACAGTAACGTGTGCTCACTTGATCAACACAGTGGTAGTAATAATTCTAGTCATATCCACAACGATCAGTGCCATTTCCTTTAGTCTACACATGAATCCTTCGGAAGGCTACCAAACCAGAATGAATATAATTTACTTCTAATCATTGTATAAAATACATGACCATATCTTCCCTTGAGAAATTTCATTGGACCAGAATCCTGATTTATAACCTGATAACCTAATACTTTGCCTCTTTGCTCAAAAACATTATGGTGATTTCGAAAATTTGCAAGGGCAGGTCAACATAGGCTATTTTTCCAACAAGTGATGTATCTTCTGTGACAAATTGCGCAAAATCCGAAGGAAGGTTCCGGAGACATGACCTGTGAGCTGTCATTAGAAGGATATACAATGCTTTGAAGTCATGGGCACAGATGCCAAGTTTGCCTAGTAATCTATCAATATGTTATATGTTGTCTGCTACAGTTGTCGTATGAGTTAGCAGATATCTGTATTGCAATAGCATTGCCAGTTGTCAAAAGAAAAATAATTTCTCTGCCTAAATGCCCCTCTGTGTCGCGTATGACAGTACAACATCTAGGTTGTATGTTAGAATACGACAAGTAATTTATGTCTGTCTATTTCAGAAAACTTCACATCTAGGTAGCAACATATTAGACTTCTGATTTTTCAGTTCATTTGTATGCGATAACTTGTTAACAACAGGGACAAATGTATCCATTTATGTCAATAAAACAGTTGTTTCAAGTTTTGTACCACCGTCTCTGAAAATATCGGAGGCTAAACACCTGGCTTCAAAGACTCTACTAGCACTTCCGTGCTTCAGTGCATTTATACATACATGAAGTATTCAGGGTGCATTAGAGGCAGTGATCGTACACTGTGTAGAATGGGATCGGCCACCGATCGAGAATGGGACGATTCCCTTATCAAATTCGCAGATGACACTGCCATGGTGAGCGTAATTAATGACAGAAATGATAAGGCATATGTCAAATTCATGCTTTTGTTAGTTATTGTGATTCAATTTCCTTGTGGTGCTACATTACAACCTACAAAGCCATCTTCTATAAATTCCAATCTTGAATGTACATATTCAAGCTGCTCTGATCAGTAAACAATAAAATATTGTTTAAGCATTTCTTTCAATATATAAGATCAGGCAAGCAATTTGCAAATAGTCGGCTGTTCAAGCA
Organism: Stichopus chloronotus; assembly: GCA_021234535.1. NCBI lineage: Eukaryota > Metazoa > Echinodermata > Holothuroidea > Aspidochirotida > Stichopodidae > Stichopus > Stichopus chloronotus. The sequence goes on from CM037835.1 coordinate 224,385, forward strand.
GTCATAAAAACACGACCATCAAGGTAGTTAGACTAATTGCTATAAACCTCACCATATTTTCATAAGATTATTGCAAATTTTTGAAATTTTTGTACACAACCTCCACTAATTTTCCTTTACAAAACTATTACAGTGCATACAATTCAACTTTATGAAGGTTGTTTTGTTCATGTCACATAAGCAACATTTCATCGGATATTTAAGTTTTGAAGCCTTAGAAATGGTTTCATTGTTTCATTGTTTACATTTCACTGTTATACCAATGCTAGTGCTAATCACTGCAAAGCTTCATTTGGGGAAGGCAAGTTGGAGAACTTTTAACTATAACTGTCAAGGGCACTGACATATTAAGAATATACCAATATTTGGTAATAATACAACAGACAACTTGACACTAACATAAATTCAAGTGTTAACTTTTGTAAAGAAGTATTCAAGCAAATTTAGTAAAAAAGAAATAAGTATCAACAGCGCCAACCATTCCATACATTTTTTTCTTGTACTTACATCACTACAGTCTTTTAAGGTAAAATACGGTATGCTTTTATAACCATTTTACAAAAGAAAATGCAGTTGCAATGATTGCAGCTTAGTACAAATCTTCAGCTTTACTTCTTACCAGCAGTAATAGTCTTTTCTTTTGATAGTAGGGGACTGGATTTAGTATACTGCCATCAGATATCACATGGTAACTTCCACAAGTGAATGAATAGGCATAGCTTGCAGTAGCTCAAAGCCATTTGCTTGGGACAAAAGTGATACTGTGAGCGCTACACTGAACAGGCTTTAATTCCTTATACTAATGAATCCCTACACAGTGATTACATACACAATGCTCCTCGTTTCTCTGCATATGTTGAGCAGAATGCATTGCAATATGCCAATGCCTTGCTGACATAATTTGTGTCGCTTGCATTGGCAGGCAGTCAGAATGCATCTTAATACATATGAAAATTTCATTGGCATCCCTAAAAAAGAGAGATGGACATGATTACCAAATGCTGGTCATGAGTGTGAATGTTCTTCCATTATGAGAGAGAATGAATATATGGTTCCTAAATATGGTTTCGTTACAGAACCTTACCTTCACAGGGCATATCTGTTCCAGAACGTTGAAACCCAGGATTGCAATCACAAAGAAAAGTTCCTTCTACATTGTTACATACTTCATTCATTGAACATGTATGAAGACCAGTTGTACATTCATCAATATCTGCAAAAGGGAAATTAAAGTAGAATTTCTGCTCCTAATATAAAGGAGGGAAAGTTAACATTGTGATAAAAGCAGTCAAATCTAAGTTACAAAAGTGAGGGATAAATGAAATGAACTTAAAAATGCATCATGTTTTGATGAGTAGCCCTATTTTGTATGAATCTGACATACTGCATCGTGTGAGGATTAGTAACATGCTTGGTCTTTGTAATAATGTTACAATAATTTATTATGTGACAATTGCAATGTAACAACCACTATACAAACAATGACATCTGTTGACCTAAGATGATAACTGATAGGCAACATATCTGAACAAGCACACCTCCATACTTAAGAAGGGTCGTGGCTTCCTGTTTAGGTACATTGACTTTGCAAATTGGTCCTTGTTTGATCCATATAGGGCCTCCACCACATAAGCTATAGGCATATGTACTCATTATCATACTTGTTACTACAACTTCATAACAAATATGAAATCAATACAAACTTTCCAACATGAGACATCATGCTAATAAGGGTTTTACTATTAAATCCCACCAAATAGTAAGCTTCTTGTAGTCAATGTGATACACCAACATAACATATCATATCAACCCAAACTTCCCTTCTATATATAATGCTTTCAAAGTTTTTACTACCTGTATTTGAACTGTATTGAGCCCAAATGAACTTTTTGTACACTCAATAAAGCTTACCTGCAAGTCAAGTATCAGATCTGTCCAAGCTTCCCTTTTTGAGGTAACATGTTAGCAAGGTTTTCACAATTTGATCCCTGTTAACCTCAAATGACCTTTGACCTCCACCAATAACAAAAGGCTCTTTGTATTCAGTAATATACACCTACACAGTATATATCAGATGTGTTCATGACACCACTCTTGGGTGTTGTGTCCACACCTTTTTCTTATTTGCCCCTACAGACCTACAAATGACCTTTGACCCCAATAAAAAGTAATTGGGTGCTTTAACACAATAAGGTGCACCTAGAAGCTACATACCACACGTGTCCAAGCTTCCCTTTTTGAAGTAAGATCTTATAAATATAAGAAAATTTAATAAAAACAAATAGGCTCCTTGCCTTCAATAACATACATCTAAAAACTAAATAGGAGAACTGTCCAAGATTCCATTTGCTGAGATATCATGTTTACAAGTAGTCATCACAAATGCACACACACCATTACACACATACACTGCACACATGCCATTGTGAATACAAAAGTTAGGATTGTCATTAAAAATCCAATCAGACCATGCAGCAGCTGGTACACACTGACAGCTAACAGAAAGCAAAGAAGAATGTGCCAAGCCAACCACATCATACAGAATATCATGAAAGTTTAGCTAACATCTTGCACTAAACAAGACCAAATTTCATATTCAGCGTAAGTTAATAATTTCTAAGACTCATAACACAATATACATGCCAGATATTTACCTGACAGAAACAGATTAACATTATGAGGAAAGTTTCCTATAAACTTGATCGAATAGAAATCTCCACCACAGTGACAAGTGAAATGAATTAAAATACTTTTGAACAGTACTCACTGTCATGGTGGGAAACGAACTTTACATTTTTGAGCATTACTTTAGTAATCGGTCCCTTGGAGGCCTTTTTGACAACTTAACAGCCTTCACATAACTTGAAAAGAACATCTTCAAATTTGACCTAAAAATATGGTCCATTTCAGATTATAGACCCAATATTCCTGAACAAACCAAAACTACCACTACCATAGTAGTAATATCACACAACATACCATACTGTATTTCACATGATTTCATAAAAGGGTCCATATGGTACATTTGGACCTTTGACCCCAAAATCTTGGACACCCCAAAAGCACCATTACCACAGTAGTAATGTGAAACAACCTCAGTAAAGCACTATAAAATCGGTAGGCCCAAATGACCCACATGTGAAGTTGACACCAAAATTTGTACACTTGTTGATGGTTCATAACCCAAGGATCGTTGCATTAAAGTTTCAAGAAACAGTATCAAACATTACCCGAGCATGAAGCTACTACAAATGGAGTAAAAGCAGCTTATGACAGTTTGAAGTTATGATCTGCTCCAACATTCCAATGCTAAAAAACCCTCATTAATTGGTACAAAGGGCTATAATCCAGGATTACTGAAGGTTAAGCAACAGTTGTAGGCAAGATATAGCGCCACCTATAAATCCTAGCACAGCCATACTGTTGCTTTCGCCATAAGTAACATTTGAAGAGATTTCCGAGGATGCACGCTTGTGCGCACATATGCCATCAATTTTGCAAAATAAAGTACTAAGAATCCAGCTTTATGATAAGCTAAGTTTTGTTGTCAGGAAGGATGTCATGAAAGATGGGAAATTTATTTACAAAAAGTTTCTCAGTTTTCATATAAACATCCTCTATCGAGAAATAGGTAGTGGTACTGGAACAAAATGCCAATTTTTCTTTATTTGTAGATCATTTTATAGATGTAAGCTTAATTGTAGACTACACATTTATTACTAAAAAATGTAATGTTAAGTAAGAAGCTGGGCAATGTATTTTGAGAAAACTCATTTCCGATTTCGTATGTGCCAACTATGATAACAGTCGTTCTTTTCATACAATCAACATTTTTTACTCCTGTTTGTTTGAACAGATGAAGGAAGGTCAAATGGATTATGTGGAGCAACGGGACAAAGGAATTGTCAGATTAGAAAGATGAGGCACTGAAAGGATTTACAAAGGGGTTGTTGAGACTGTGATTGAAGGTAACATTGGTGTTGAACAATAGCATCATGGTCACGACAACTTTGCTTTTACTCCATTTACAGTAGGTCCATGGTACGAGAGAGATAGCAAATTGGCAACAATTGTGAACAAATAGGTATACAATAGCTTACACCAGTTAGATGCAGCGACCGCTACCACAGAGCTACCACACTGAACTGGCAATAAAGCAAATTCAGTGAATACCTTGATGGACCATATGAGCATCCATACCTCAAAAAATTGCCATTCCCCCCACCAAAAAAAATAAAACAGAACCCTGATCACTTTTTACAATCATAGCTTAACAACTAGGACATATTCAAATTTGTCTGCAGGTACCATACTACGATTAGATTTTGCACATCCGCGAGTTTTGTTAACCATCATGATTGGGGAAAAATGCCTAAAATGAGCCATGGCAATCACTTCTACATCATGTTTCCAGTCATTATCATTATTTTTATACTTGGATGATACAGAGCACCATGAAAGTAGAGACGATGTGAACATCAGGATGATTGAAGAAGATTTAGATTATTTTAGAAAATAAAGGTGTCTTAGTGATATTTCAATCTTTCAGCCTTGTGAAGGGGGTGGGAGCACCTCTCAAAACATTCACCCCGTTTAGTTCAAATCTGAATGGACGACATGCAGCAATTTTGAAATGCCATGATAGGACCAGACAATTATCAATCACATGATAGGTAGGGAATCCCTAATATGAAATACCTTGCATGAATTAGGGGCCTTAGAAAGTATTTTGGCATGTAAGTCAATGGAGAGATAAATGGTGGTATGGTGCCTGCACACTGTTCACCAAACTATAGTCTACAGAAGTTCCATTAGGAGTGTATGGTAGTCCAATATGGCCTTAATATTACTGTTTACTCATAAAATAAGCCCCACCCTATCTCTCTGACTTGACCTCCACAAAATCAAATCAAATTTTCTTCTCCTTATAATGCATCCCCATACTATAAAATATATCCAAGGTTTCTACCTCACGATATCCTGTTTAAAAGGTTTCAGAGTTTTGTCCCCAGATGACCTTTGACCTCCACCAAAAGCAATGGACAAACCTTCTCAATATGATCGTGGACCTACACACTAAGTTTGACTTTCCTCCAAACTTTTCCTATTGAGTTAGCACGAACCGAAGCATCACACACACATGCTACACCTGACGGCATATGTTCCTTTGCTCGCACAAGGAGCCAAATTAAAGCACCAAGGGTGCAGAGGTTCACACCTGGACACCCTGAAGGTACCATTTAAATATTGTTATTTCAAACCATACAAACTATTATCATTATCAGAAATCATCAATATTGTACAAGAGAAACTGTACGACTGCACAATTAACAAAATTTCATAAACTAGAGCACCTGATCAGCAACTGGGTCTACAAGGGACATTGGACTGAAGGTTCTCAAAACATGCACATGGACTACCACCCAAGGAACATTATATCCAAGTTAAATGTAAACATATGAAAACAAGTGCGAGAACAGCATTACTAAAGAAACTTCATATAATGCCTAAAGGTACCACTAAGAGAGTAGTATTGTGACAACATCAACATTGCATAAAATAATCTGTGGGAGGAGAAACACTTTGCAGAATTTCATAAAATGAGCAGGAGGACCCACATGGGACCTTGAACCAAACATTTTTGAACACCCCAAATGGTTCACCACGTATGGAACATTTTTAACTTTGCAAATCCATTGAAGCATCACAGAGGAAAATTATTCTGAGCAACTGTCAACAAAATTGATGGATGGATAGATCGATGGACAAACACATAGAAGATAGACAGAGAGACCGATGGGTAGACAGACAGAGAGATAGACAGTTGGACAGACAGAGGAAAGACAGATAGACGTATGGGCAGACAGACAGAAAGACAGATAGCCAGGCAGACAGACAGACAGACACCTGTTAGGTCCAACACATGGTAATATAGAAACCCCAGCGTATGCCTTTGTGTATATATTGTGTACATATTGAGCTCCTTAATCCTGTAGTTGGATAATGGGATACATTACAGTGGCTGAGGTATTATAGCACTGGGTCATTGATGTGATATTTTCATATCAACTGTCTCTAGCAGTTAATGTTCAAGAACAAGCTACTTCATACTCGAAGAATATTCTAAATGCTAAATATCAGCAAAATCATATCCGATAGGTATCAACAGGTATCATCAAATGTAACCTACAGCATACCAAGTTCAAGCAAGTTTAAGTTCTAGAGTTACTATATTTACAATTGACCAATTTCATTTCAAAATGTGGAGGGTGTGATGCAGCTAGATGTGACAGAAAGGACAAGACTAGTCTGGTGTAATACAAAGAATGTGGAATGTTGTCACCTTGAAGATGCAAGGCAGGTTTACCAGAGTTCCCTGAGAACTGCAATGATGTATGGGAGTGATGTTTGAGGGAAAGCAAAATGGCAATTTTCAGATGAACAAGGAGAGCAATGGTGAGAGCAATGTGAGGTGTGAAACTGATGGATAAAAAGAAGGGCAAATACTTAATGGAGTTGCTTGGATTGGGGAACTCAGTACAACAGCTAACAAGGGTAAATGGGGTGCAGTGGCATGGGCATACCTTGGGGAAGGACGATGATCATGTTCTGAGGAAAGCACTCAAGTTTAAAGCAAATGAACCAAAATAATAGGGAAGACTGATGAAGATGTGGAAGTGACAGGAGTAAATGGGCTTTGAAATGTTCGTTGGCAAAAGGAGGATGCCAAATATTCGGAGAGACAGATTGCTGCAAGAGTGAGATAAATCCTGCCACCAACGTTATCAGGGACAGATTCCACTGAGATTGATGTTGTATTGATTGATAGATTGATTCCCCTACATCAGTGCATATGCCCAGACACGTAGGTACAAGCACAAATTACCTCTGAATATACTTTATTTGCAATTACCTAACTTTCAACAAGTGAAGAATTAATAGATTTTACTGGCCTATACCGAACTGGAATTATGTTTCAGGTGACAGCTGAGCTGTTTCCCTTACCTGTACAGACACCGCTGATCATGGCATATCCATTACCACAACTACAAAGATAGCTTCCTTCAATGTTGGTACATGAAAGTCCCATGGCACTGCACTGTATCTCTCCTTCACCATCACTGGTACATTCATTGATATCTGTAAGGAATCCAAAGTCCTTACAATCAGTATAATTCATCAAATTATCCTACTTCATAAAGGTTTTACATTTCCACTTTAGTCACTTTTCGGTATTTGCGGTTGTCAATTGATCTTGTACAATTCCAATTCCTTGACCAACTAAACCAGAAAGCTAAAAGGCATTGTGGTTTCAATGATCCAATTATGAGCATTTTCAATCTAGCACATTGACCAAGGTGACAATACGTTGACCCCAAAAGACCTTTGACTTCCATCAAAACAAAAGGGTTCTTGTTTTCAATAAGGTACACCTACATACCTAATATGAGATATGTCCAAGCTTTCCTTCCTAAGATATTGTGTTTACAAGGTTTCCAAAATATGAACCATGTTGACCCCAAATGAACTTTGATAACTTTGTTGAAATAGACTATTTCCACTACATATATCATCAACATGTCAAAATATCTGAGAATATGTCCAGAAGCTGTAATGTGGAGAAGCCTCTATGTACAGTAACACCAATTGTTACAATCAATGCCCATGCGGTTCATCTTTGATGGTAGCTCCTTAAAGTGATTGCATGTGCACTGAAAAACCAAAAAGATAAGATTTATGTTTGATCCTAACTTTTTCTTTATTTTTAAATGTACACGCGAGGTTGTACATGAACGTACTATTTCTTTCAATGAAGAAAAGTGGCACTAGGAACTTGGCTAGATATTCAATCTTTAATTTTTGGTCAAGACAGGGGACTTGGGTAATTTTCTCCAAGAGGGAAAAAGATTGTAAGTTGAAATTGTGAACATAACGAGCTATCTAATGAGATTCACAAAAAAAGTTCAGAAGAGAAACAAAGATCAAACTACAATAGGACAAAATTGTAAACAGGAAACATACAAACCTATGCAATCTTCTGTGTCTGTATTCCTGGTGTATCCTCTTAAGCATGTACAACTAAAACTTCCTATGGAATTTGTACAAACAGAGTTTCTACCAAGGCAAGGATTTGTCAAGCACTCATCAAAATCTATGGTAAAACAGAAAATATGCAACAATCATATTTCATTATCACATGATCATTTCTTCAATTTTCATATCACAGTTTGGGTGTACATCCACATCCGGCATATCCAGTTTAGAGTTTGAGGAAACATTTACTTTGTTAGATGATGTGTTTAGAAAAAGGTTTCAAATCAAAATGTGTGTTAGTGTGACTGCTTAAAACAAATGTAACATACATTGCCCTAACTGATTGTAAAAAACCAAACATGTTTTGGCATGACTTCTTATAAATCAGAAGTGGAATGACTTTGAGATTCCTTGCAAAGGACAATACATACCAATTTTGGAGTTCAAACACCTTACCATTTGTGGGATGGATACAATGTCTAAAAGTTTGCAAACTATAATCTCCACTGACTTCAAGATGACCTTTGACCTCCATAAGAAATGACAGAGTTCTGCTCATTAAGGTCTACTGATGTTAATTAACTTAAAGACCCCTCAACATTCAGTGGTAGATAGAAGTTCCTTAATTGGTTTTCATACTTCAACCTTTGGTGACCTCAAACAACCTTTTGATCTCCATGGAAAATGGTAGGGATCATTTACTTACGATGGAGTACCAACACACTAAGTTTAAAGTTCCAGCAACATTCAATTGGTGATATATCTATCTTGATCGATTTTCAGAGTTTAATCTCTGGTGACCTCAAATGACATTTGACTTTCATGAAAAATCACAGAGATCATCTGCTTCAGTTGCTGAGATGTCTTCCTTCATAGATTTTCAGACTGTAACCTCTAGTGACTTCAAACGACCTTCGGCCTCCACAGAAAAATAGGGACAATCTACTTACAATGCTCAACCAACACACCAAGTTTTATTTAAAGTTCCAGCGATTTTCCCTGATTGGAATAAGATGTTTACAAGGTTTTCAACCTAAGACCTCTATTGACCTCACATGACCTTTGACCTCCAAAACAAATGAAGCAAATTGTCTCCTCATCAAGGACTACCAATGTGACAAGCAGAAAAATCCAGTAACATTCAGTTACTGAGATTCTTACTAATTTTCAGACTATAGCCTCTGGTTATCTCAAATGACTTTTCACCTTCATTAAAAACAATAAGGATCATCTCCTTACAACAGACAACCAACACATCAAGTTAGAATTTCAAGCAAGTTTTGCTTGTTGAGATATTTGTCTACAAGCTTTTCAAACTATAATCTCTGTTGACCTCAGATGACCTCTGACCTCCATAAATAATGATAGAAATTATCTTATCATCAAGGGCTACCTAAAAGACATTTACATAGCTCCACCAACATTCAGTTGCTGAGATATCTTGCTTGGATGTTTTCAGACTTTCAAATGACCTTTGACCTTCATGAAAAACAATGGGGATCATGCACTTACAATGGACAATCAAAACATCTAAGTTTGAATATCTAGCAACTTTCCCTTATTGAGATATGAAGTTCCAGCAACATTCAGTTGCTGAGGTATCTTCCTTAATAGGTTTTCATAATTTAAACTCTGGTGACCTCAAAGGACCTTTGACCTTCATGAAAAATGATAGGGAAAAGCTACTTACAATGGACTACCTACACACCAATTTTGAAGCTTGAGCGCCTTACCCTTTTAGAGATATCATGTATCCAAGTTAAGGCATCACATAAGCACACACCTTACATCACCATCACATCAATTCCTTCATCTTTGGCAAGTAATAAAGAGAACAGAAATTCAACTTTTCCAAGTCTAGAGAAAAAAGGCTGTGTGTTATAATATACAACTGTTATAGGTTGCAGATTAACTTTTAAAATCAATGTCAAAGAAATTTTTGTAGTGTGATGTGGAACATGATACGCAAGCCGACCAGTTGCAGCGAGCAGCACCTGTTTGAATCAACTGGGTGTTCCTCACGAATACTCACTATCGTATGCCTAGCCATAGAAACATAGAGGTAGTTCCATGGTAACAACTAATGCTACTGTAGCTGCTATATAACAACCGTCAACCAACGTTCAACCAAGTCTTGAAGCAGAATACTTTAATCCTTTAGGATTGATACACAATATACAAGAAACTGACGTAGCCTAAGGTGAACACTCTAACCAAGTTTCATTTAAGTATGTTATTTACTTCCAAGATATTGCATTTTAAATGTTCATAAGAATAAATCAGGAAGCTGCAATTTTAAGATCATTGTGATGACATAACCTGACCCCATGTGATTGAAAAGCTTTTTGTTTTTCTTTACATTTCATTGTCAATATATTTTTCACAGTAATGCATTGATTCAAATCAAAGTATTAATAGTTCAATGCTTACTGCATGATACACCTCAGTAATTCAATACATACAGTAACACGTACAAGTGTGTGTGGATTTATGGAAATCATAGGTGAAGAAAACGCAGTGATACATTAAAGTTCCTGCTGTCAGTGGTTATGTGACATCATTGTTCAATTTAAGTTGGTTTACAGTCAACTTAGGCAAAATGACAGCACCCTTCAGTGAATTTCAAAAGTGTGTAACTTGGACAGGAACCAATATTTCTGAATGAAACTGTGCAAAATGTTTGACAAACACTTCTCCTTCATTTTCATAAATCAATTCCCAGGGATTCCTTCTCCTCTAACTCAACAAGGCAGGCAGGCATTTCAAACTATATATTATGTCCAGTAAATTTCAAGACTGTACTAGCTGGCAAACATACTACAGTACAAATGTATTATAAAAAACACTTTTTAGATTGCTGCTTAGCTGTTTATTTTTTTTTCACATTTTCACACAGCCCATAAAATTATATTGTTAACTCTCTCAAGTACTGCATATATAATTCACATAATTCTACAGCAACTACAATGCTCAGAAACATACCTTTTTATTATTACACGTGTGACTTTTTATTATTACACGTGTGACTTTTTATTATTACACATGTGACTTTTTATTATTACACGTGTGACTTTTGGAGACATCTATCTACTGATAATCAACTTTGTCAAGAAAAAAAAAAACTCCTGTAGATGTTCAAGAAATAAATTCCATTGCTTGCAAGTGTTCACCTGAGAAAAACCTTTTTTTTTAACCCTTCTAGTCTTCATATTCCTGTTATGTCTTTTTTTCTTTGTAAGCAGACCAACTTATCAACAGGTGTTTCTCACCTAGACCTAGACTTATTGGTGACACAGCTATAATTGTTCGTGCGCCATTCTTTGTTTTCTTTTTCCCTTTGTGAATTGTGCAAAATCTCAGCCAATGACCTCACAGGGTTTCTCAAGCTTATGTGGCCCACAGAAAAAAAGGAACTTCAGGTGCATCAATGGACTTAGTGAGCATCCCTACAAAGCCAAGAGTAGGAGAACTACTAAGTATTTTTGCAGTGCGGCTGAATATGAAAACTTAGGTCCCAGCACTACCGGAGGTGTTGAGGAAAAGATTGCTACATGTCATATTCAGCAACCCTCACCTTGTGGGATAGAAAAGTACTTTTTTTCAAATACGGATATTTCCTGAGTGTGAAACCAATGTAAAAACGATATATTGGACTTAACAAATTATCCTGAGGAAACAAAGTGGCAGCTGAAGACCTCATCCGACACCCTCAAAATTGTTTGTAGAATGTGTTCAACAAAAATTTTGGTGTATATACAATAGTTTTGTACCATAACTTGAAAACTTTTTAGCAGCATGTTCTTATATCTCCCCGCACATTACACAATATAAAACTGGCATTTCATGATATAATACCACTGGCATCCTTACTGAAGCTACAATCTTGGACAAAATTGTTGGGACACTTTGTCGTATGTTGCAAATATAATACTGAATTTTAGGTGAGAGGATAACATGAAACCCCGTGCCCCTTTCCAATGTTGCGGTATAGAAGTGAATGTACCCTTTGAACAGCAATACTATAGCCTACATTGAACGGGGGCGTGGGGTGTCCCAAGGTATTTTGTCCAAGATTGTCTGAGTTTTTTGGGAGCAATTTTGGAGTGAAATTTCGAAAGAAAATGGAACATTTTTGGACAAGGTGCATCATAAAAATTAGTTATTGGGGTCTATGGGTCTAGGGATTTTCAAATGAAAGTATTCTGAATTTCGACTATGAACATAACAAGTTTAATTTTAATTTTGGGGGTTTATTTGTGTATGTTTTGTTGGAAAGGAGTGATCATGACTGAATAGATTGTTTCATGGTTTTGTATGCGGACAGAAATAGTTGCGTTTAGAAATAACATTGATGGGCAGCTGTTGCATTGCATTGCAACAGGAGTGTTACTGCAATTGTAGAATGCTGGTAGGAATCCCAGTTATAATATATTCTGAAGTAGCTCCACGTTCTACCAAAATGCATTAAAGTCAGAACTGTAGATTCAGCTTCATATTAAAATAAATGGTAGAACGTTAGTAAAGGGTGGTTTTTTACCTTTTCAGCCGCTAAATCAAGATTTGTGACGCAATTTTTACATTGCATGAAGCTGGTAACATATGTAATCTTCAGTCTTGTAATCTACGCAATTTTTCCACGGGTTGCTTAAATTTTCCTGTCAAAACATTTGGTAGAACGTGGGTTTCATTAACCTATACTGTCGGACGTTGTTGTTAGGTCTAAGTCAGCTTGGATGGGCAGGCCGGGGTTCGATTCACGGCATGACCATAGTGTTTTTCACTGCTTAATTATCCACTTATAAACTCAAATGTCTGTCAACTTCTCATTTTTCATTCATTCATATACAGCATAAGGTAATATATATATGTATATTAATATAATGATATAGCTCTAACAACAAATACGTACTCTGAAGTCCGTTGAAACTGCTTAAAATGACTAACATATTACAGTGCACCATGTACGGTACAATAGAATGGGTGCCACAATGTCACTGTTATGTGAATATGAGCAAACGTCACATTTATTAAATTTGCATTTTAGGGGTTTATTTTGTATAATGATAGTACACTTTTTTACCCAGATTAACCTGCAAGTCAGACCTAATAGACACTAAGTGTAGTTACTTTAATACCAGACACCACGTCATCACTGTGAACAATTTGAATAAATAAGACATATACATCGATCTTCTTCAACGGACCACTCACATGTTATTTTTTTGGGGGGTGTTTTTTTGTTTTTGTTTTTTTTTCTTCGTTACCTGTCTCAATATCAGAGTTTGAGCCAAAAGTACGTCAATTGTATCATACAAAATGTTTTAAAGTAGTTTCATGGTCGACAAGATGAATTTGAGTTATAATGTTACCTCCCCAATGACTGCATTTTATTTAGCACATTTAGTGCAAATACATCAATTTGACTGACTTATTCCTCCCTTTACTCTGTAATGACATTGACAACATTCACACAATAATGTTATTACAGTAAACCAACTTCAATATAGGCCCCAAACATGCCGAACATGCACTGCTGACGTTTCTTGTTGCAAGGAATATCACCCCCCATTTTGCTGTTTAACTTGTTTCAAATTGACAATTTTTCCTGTGAACCGCGCATGCTTCTAAACCCTCAAAATTCTCAGACAATCTTGGACAAAATTGTTGGGACACTTTGTCGTATGTTGCAAATATAATACTGAATTTTAGGTGAGAGGATAACATGAAACCCCGCGCCCCTTTCCAATGTTGCGGTATAGAAGTGAATGTACCCTTTGAACAGCAATACTATAGCCAACATTGAACGGGGGCGCGGGGTGTCCCAAGGTATTTTGTCCAAGATTGTAGGCCAGACTTGCAGTTGGAAGGCCTGAATCAATAGTTTTCCTTCATTTATGAGTTTTTCTCTCCACCTCTTGTCTCCAACAAACTGCAGTCTATTGTTTGTTAACATGAGCTTCTCTGAAGCCTGAATAACAATGCAGATTACCTGACCATAATACGCATGCTATGATGATACTGTGGCCATCCCCAGACATCAGATTTTTCCCAACAATAGAACCTCCACTCCACGATCCGACGATAAAGTCGACACACCGACTACAATCGACTACAACCACAGACCATCACCGAACCTGGACGTAACACTACTGTTTATAAAGCTTGCACACCCATATCTCCTGTGTAACTGTGAAACAAGTTCCTTGCCAACTTGTTATTGACAATGACTAGCATCCAACATTCCACACTCTGGGTGATGATGTTCTAAGCAGCCTGAGAGCTAATGACAAATGTTAAATGTCTCACTGTGATTGCATATAACCATGTAATTAATGTCTTGGTGTGACTGCTCACAACAAGAAAGCCAAGAGGCTTAGTGATTCCTTGCTGCTAATACACCTGCATTAATGTTTTCCAAGTTGCAATATAGTGAATATACTGTAGTAACCACAGGCTACCAGATAAAAGGCATTAATGATGTACATCATTTTCCAATTACTGTACATGTAAAATGTCAGTTAATAGTGGAGACGAAGAATTCTCCGGCCTGCATAGTGATAGCACAAGTACAGTACACATTCTCCAGGAACAAGAGATAAACTCATATAACAGTTGAAATGGTTGCCAATTATATAAACTACAAATTTCTCAATCTGCACACAGTAACCAAGTTACAACATACTCATCTCTTTTGTACCATAAGACTTTTCCCCATAAAAAATCTTTGACACAACTATCCCATTTCCACTTCAGAAGACAAACGTATTCCACATCGTTTGATGACAGAACAAGCTGTATCTCAGATAATAATTCCCCTGGGAACGATAAGGGTCAACCTTTCTCATTTTCCACAGAGGTCATTGGTCAATCACAATTTTCATACAAACAAATGTCTCAGTTGGAATAAAAAGTCAATTATGGCTTTGAAAACTATGTGAGCACTTTGAACTGTCAAAACAACAGTAATAAATAAAAGGAGCATGATGCCAAATACTGTACTGCTGATTTGAGGACTAAACAGAAACAGAAACAGACTGTATGGTGCTAAATTTAATCAACCCAATTGCGCTTTCAGACACCACTTTTTTTCCACAACCCTTCTTTCTTATGAGGTCAGCAAATAACCATAGCATAATATTAACTCTGCATACACAGACATATTTTATCAGGAACGAGTTAATGCCAGCTGAAGATGCATAGATTAAGTTTCATCATTATAAGTCAAAGACTTGTGAAATTGGTACAGCAACTACACTTTATAAACTAACTGACAGGTAAAAGTTCTCAAATTGGAACTTCCTGAATGTGCAAGCATTGCCAGTCTTTGCTTGGAAGAGAGCTCAAATACCTTCTACCCATAAGAAAAGACAGAAAAGTGAAACACCAGCAAAGGTCTTAACATCTTGCACTCAAGGATATCAGATGACGTTTGGTCCCCGCCAAAACCACCTCAATAATGATATTTATATACTGTATTTAAAAAGAACAAATTTAAAGTGGGGGAGTCACCTCTACTTTGCAAATAGTGTGTTTACAAACTTTTCATTTATGACTTCTGATGACCCCACATGACCTTTGACCTCTAGAAACACCCTTTTATTATTTACATAGAAAGTCTTACATACCTTGCAAGTTTAAAGTTTGTGCAATGTGCAGTTCATAAGGTACTGCAAACATGTTTTGTCTATAGTCTGCCTGCAGATGACCTCTGGTGACCTTTGGCATTCACCAAAATCAATCCCAGACAAGATCTTTAAATGTCCTAACCACACACTGACACTGACTTTCACTGACACTGTCTTGCACATTCCCTTCAAAAGAGTATTCACAAGCTTTTTACATTATGACTTCTAATGACCCAAGATGACCTTTGACCTACAAGAATACCCTCACAATCTCAGCTACTTAAAGGGCAGTACATACCACCCAAGTTTGAAAATGATGCAACTTGTCTTTTCTGAGATACTGCAAACATAGTTTGTACACATTCTGCCTAATGGTGACGTAAGATGACCTTTGACCTTCACCAAAATCAATCCCAGGCGAGATCTTCATATGTTCTATCAACATACCACCTTTGACCAACAATGCACTTTCCCTTCAAAAGCTAGAGTGTTCACAAGATTTTGCTCACACACACACACCCACGCGCATACACCCACGCAAGCACATACACTGAATCATCAACGCAAAGATTCCTTGTCCGCCTTCGACAAGGAATAAAACCAGAAAGCCAAAAGGCTTTGTGATTCCTTGCTACATGGTTATATTATAAGAAACATGAATTATCCACATGACAAGTATGAGATCAACAGCAGTTCTGTTCTTGAAACACCACATTAATAAGCCTTTAATCCCAATGACCTTTATTTTGGTAACCTCAAATGACATTTGACGTTCACTAAAACTAATAGGGCTCACCAACCCAGTATGGAGAACCCACACATCAAGTATGACATCAGTCAACATTACCCTTCTGGAGATAATGTGTTACCAAGGTTTCTCCTCAGGTGACCTCAAATGACCTTTGACCTCCACAAAAAACAACTGGAGTTTTCTACCTAGTATATACAATCCACACATCAAGTATGACATCAGTCAAGGTTAAACAACTGGATATTGTGCTTACAAGGTTTTTACATTTTGACCTCTGGTGACCTCAAATGACCTTTGACACCTCCACCAAAAACAATAGGGACCACCTAATCAATATGCCCAACCCACAAGCAAAGTATGACATCAGTTACAGTTACCCTTCTTGAGATATCGTGTTAACAAGGTTTTCACATTTTGACCTCTGGTGACCTAAAATGACCTTTGACCTCTACCAAAAACAATAAGGATCATCTAATCAATATGACCAACCCACACACAAAGTATGACATCAGTCACAGTTACTGTTCTTGAGATATCTTGTTTACAAGGTTTTCACATTTTGACCTTTAAGGACCTTAAATGACCTTTGACCTCCATCAAAAACAATAGGGATCATCTACTCAGTATGACCAACCCACACACGAAGTATGAGATCAGTCGTGGTTACCCTTCTTGAGATATCATGTTTACAAGAAGTGTCACATACACCTATACACACACGCACACACACACATGCACACACGACATCACCATCTCATAGATTCCCTCTGCCTTCGGCAAGGCATCAAAAACAGAGACATGTATTAGAGTGACTACTTATAACAAATGCATACATGTCTCAGTGTGACTGCATGAAACAAATACAATAGTATGTCTCACTGTGACTGCTCATAAAACAAGAGCCCAAGGCACTGTGGTTCCTTTGCAGAAGTACTGTGATGTAAATTATGATGTAAGCGGAGCAGTTTGCATTATTTTGCACAATAAACAATCAACCTTCACAATTTGCAACATAAAATCTGTACAAAAAACGTACTTCATGATTTTATAAAATGGCCCATATGGCCCATTTCAGACATTGGACCACCAACATGACAAACACCCAGATGGAACCACTTCCATAGTACTAATGTGACCAACCATCAACAGTGTTACATACAATCTGTAAGAGAAAAAGTAGTCCTATGATTTCACAACAGCCCAAGGGCACTATGGTTTGTTGTACTTTGAATGCACAAACTGTAAAATGATACACTGGAGTTCATAAATATCAAAAAAGCCATTCAATTAATGCAATGAATTGAAGTTGTTGAGTCCAAAAATGTAAAGCAATAGGGGTTTAAACAACCAATCCAGCATAACTGTGGGCTTATGCAATGTGTAGCCTAGCAGTTTTTGTTTGTTCCACCTGGTAATGTAACATAATTCATCCCATTCACTTAACAAAGCACAAAAAGCTGTAAATCTTTCATTTAAAGCCCTAAAGACAGGATTCTGTAGATTGCAATAAGGCTTATTGCATCTATGCTCTCTTACAGTCCACCACCCAACTCTAACAGCACACTTAGGAGGGGACTGCTAGCCGAGTCTAATTCCCACTGGTACCGTCAGAACACCAATTGGCCCACTTTCTTTTCTTGTGTGTTGCCCACCTCAAATTATAAGCCATTTATATCAATGTAAATATCACCACTGAAGCACGAGGATGTAAACTGATCCAGTCAGACTTGTCTGGTATGAACGCCTACAGTACTTCCAATAGCACTGCTGCCTCTTCATTTAATCATGAAACTGCTAACTCAAGCATTACTTCCATTGATTTGCTACAGGGGGACTGATGGACCATATAAGCATCCAAAGCTAGACAATGGAACAAAGGAACTTCAGTAACCGTAAGTCAATCACCCACAGCATGCACAAAAATTCTGAATTTTCTGTACACTCTTGCATACAATGAAGCAAAAAATCCAACCCTTTGCAAAAATGCTAATGGCATTGACAATAACAATGCCGTAGTCATGTACCTAATATCTAACAAAACCTTCCTACCACATTTGAGGCAAATCAGTCAAGGCACTGCAAAGATATTGCCATATCAGGCACTTCACATTAAGTCCCACCCACTCATTAATATGCAAGATATAGGCATCAAAAACAATAGGGAACATCAACTCAATATGATATACCCACACACCAAGTTTGAGAAAAACTGAACACTCCATTACAGTAAGAACCAGATGAAAGAGCAGATTAACACAAAAATGTTAACGAAAGTCATAGTTTAATACAAGATGTGATATCTTCGAAAACATTTGAATTAAACTACGCCTTTCGTTAACATTTTCGTGTTAATCTGCTCTTTCATCTGGTTCTTCAAATGTACAACACTCCATTACTGGGTTATCAAGTCACATACCGTGCATTTGAATCATTGACATTAGGCCCTGCACACCCATTAATATGCAAGGTATATACACCAAAAACAACCTGGCACATCTGCTCCATATGATACACATACACCCCAAGTCTGATAAAAAGCTGAGCACTCGATTACTGAGTTATCGTGCCACATACCTTGCATTTCAATGGCATCACATGCACACACACACACAGATGCCAATTTGACTGCCTAAGTTTCTTTGATGACACAATGAACCAAAAATGGAAACCTCTATTTGTAAATGCCTATCGCAAATGTAACATGTCTTGTGTGACTGCTTACAACAAAAGCAAAAGTATTTATAATAAATGCAAGCATGTCTTAGTGTGACTGCTTTAACAACTGCAATTATGTCTTGGTAAGACTTTAGTGACTGAATGCAGCCAAACAAACATGTCTTGGTGTGACTAATACAGCAAATTATTTGTAAGAAAGGCCCACGGGGAGAGGGTCCTTTTGTGTGAAAAAGATTATTTTCAGACTACTTACTTTACAATAAAGAAAATGTGCAACTTAATGTTCCCCTTGCAGCAGTTTCTGAAGATTAAAAACAAACTAGGGCAGCAATGTCGAGGAATCTCAATATATCAGGTTTCTAAGGATGTTCTGAACATGTTAGAAACAATTCAGTTGTGATTGAAGACATTAAAAAAAGAAAAAAAGTTTGAATCTGTTTGATGTACCTGGTTGACAAAATATTGGACGTCTGCCCCTTCAGTTCATTTTCCTGCCATCCCTAAGTGAGGTAAATGTATTCATTTAAGTCAACTAAACGGTTGCTTCAAGTTTTGCATCACCTTCTGCAAAGCTGTGGGCTGCTAAGTTCCTGGGGTTAAGGCACTGTCCAGGGTGAGCAGACGGGGATCCAAAAGGGGAGCACCCGGCACACGCACCCTCTTTTACGTAGAACCGACAATTTGTTTTTACCACAATGAGCAAATAGATATAGAAAATATGCTTCCCAGATGCTGGGAAATCACATCAAAGCACATCTAGAATTCAATTTCCTTGCAGAAAGACCCCTTATCCCCCCACCACGCTTCACACCAGAAGGCACTTACTAGTCGGCCTTGGGCCAGTGCATGCGCCCCCTCTTTCTTATCTCCTGGATTATTGCATGTCAAGCTAATTGTGTAAGGATTAAGTGAAGTAAGTGATGTTGCTAGGTGAATGATACTGAACTGGAACTGACAACAAGGAATAAAACACCTTTTGAGCTAATTGAGCAGCATATCTTCACTCAAACTGGTGGGTAAAACAGTAGAGTAGTAACTAAATTAAACGCACACCTAGCATCTGACATGCTTCTTTCTTACTTTATGTTGAAGGTAACAATACACATAATAGAGCTGAAAACATCAATAGCCTATTACTCTGTTCTGCTATTACACACTTCAATCACATTGAGTTGAAGGAGGAGCTTAAAAAAGTACTTCCCCTGGGTCCACCAATCCAAACAAACGATCATCAGGAAATATCTATAATTTATGCAAGTAAAGTGTGCAGAGCCATGGGAGAAGATCTACGTTTTCCAGGTTTCAGGCACTTTCTTTGTAAATTATTTGCAAGAATGACTTATCATATCTCTTTTCTTTATACATGCAATGTACTGAGATAACAACCTCTCTGAAAAGTGCATTGAGGAGCACAAGTTCCCCCATCTGCATATGTCTTGTTTTCAATGCTTGTAGAAATGCAGACATATCTTTAGTTAGTGTTTTTCTTAAATCTAAAAACGCGCACATGTCTGGATGTGCATCGTTACTGCAAATGACACACGTCTACATTTGACTGTTTATAACAAATGCAAACACACCTTGACAGGCCTTTTGTTTTAAGGCGCGCAATCGCGCGAGCGCCTTGACGCACCTAAAGTCAATTTGAGACGCGTTATTATTCACGCGCCTTGGATAGGCAATATGCTCGCCTCATGTCACAGGCAGGCTTAACGTAACGATAATACTGTGAAACTAATTGGAGAAAATCACAAAATGACACGGAAGTAAAATAATTAAGTCTACCAAATGTCATTAATATCATAGAATTCATCAAAGTACAGACTGTTCGTATTTAGACAATCACATTTGCAATATATCGGGTCCCCGTTCTTGCGAGTGTGACATGACAGTCGCATCGGGATGCACGCCTACATTGTACAAAAACAGTTGACAATCTAATAAGAGTTTCAATAACCTAAACTATACCAGTATTCCTTGCTCCGTTAATGCCTCGAGTATACCAAAACAGCAAAATAAAAAACACTTTCATTAACGGTTAAACCTGTCACTATTATGCAAATAAACACTGTACCATGTGTGAAGTACTAATATAAGACTACTGACACTGAAAATAATCATAAAAAGGTACAGATCAAAACATGTCATTGCATTTAGTTTGCACTAAAATGGCGCTCGTACGAAGTTACGTAGATTCTGACAGATTGAAAAGTGCCTGGATGTCACGTCTACACCCAGGCTAGCTACGTTAGCCTATGTATACAGTACTACATGCCCTGAGCACTCATGGCTCTGCGTGCAGGCCTTGGGGCGGGCTGTAGTACGTACAGTACATATGCGGCATGCTTACTTTTCACACGTGCATGTAGCGGCAGAATATATGAAGCTTGTCAGTAAAAGTTTCGCAGTATGTAGTAGCCTACACTGTGACACACGAGGATAAAAGCAAATCTCACAAGAACGTCGTCGTTTGTTTACATGATAATCCTTGCAAGCACTAGACAGCTAGAAACGTTTCACCAACTGTATAGCCAAAAAATACATTTGTCACATTCCCAAAAAGAGAACACTGCCGGTTCAACATAACCATATCCAGTCCATCAGTGATTGTATGCTGTATGAATATTGACTAATTGTAAATTGAAAAGTAAAAACAAATATTGGACCGGCTTTAATTACTGCAAGCGTTTTCACACTACACCTGTAGAGCTGAGACCTAGTCGCGTGCGCGGATTGGTTGGTTTATTTATCAATGATTCAATTGTGCAGAACAGAATGTGCGTACGGTAGCCTCTATTGACTCAGGTAAAAAAGTGCATTGTGGCGAAGCTATGATAGTGAACGTGGCAGGGACTGATATAACATATGTACTGGGAGGTGAATACGGGTTACTGTATTCTTGTTTTTTTGTTGAACCTGTTGGAGACTATGTGAACTATTAATAGATTTGGCGGGCTGGAAAAGTTTTGTATGATAATTATCGCACGACAGCTGGAAACTTTCAACACAGGAATGAGCGCTATGGTAGAAATGGTTGAGGCCGGTGAGCTGTCAAAAATGTTCGTGATAATTTTGATAAATGATGAATGAAAAATTATTTCAGAGAGGGGAAGGGAGGGATACCATTTTTATGTAAACCTGCAGGTTACCGAGGTTGGCGTTGGTCAGGACTTATTAATGCATTATAACTCGCCTTACAGAGCTCTACAAATTCAGCTATTTTTAATTAACAAAATAACTCGCCTTGCTCAATCTAGGCGAGTAATTTTCTACTCGCCTTCATTTTTCAAACATAAAGGCCTGCTTGAGGTGACTCCTTGTAAAAAATGCACAAAAGGAATAAATGCATCTACTTATGACAGATGCAACAAGACTTTATATTACCAAGCTTATGAAAAGTAATTGAGGAGACTTTCCAATAGTTTAACAGAATGAAAACAGGGTTTCGTTAGATACCTCAACAAAGTTGTAATGGAAATTGTTGCAATACATCTGGACTAATGGAAACAGAAAGTGCTGCAACTGCAGCAATGTTAACTTATAGCAGATGCAATGAGACGTGGTATATGATTCCTGTTAATAGCAGATATAAAGGGACAAAACATGACTGCATGAAACAAACACTATTTGGACTTGATGCAACCTCTCATAACCTATTGAACAGACCTTGGTTTTAGTGAATGGTATAAATATGGGGCAGTTCCCAGGCAATTTGTCCAGGACAACCCCCCCTGACATTTTACAACAGACAACTCACACTCAAACAACTTTTCCCCAGAACAATTCCCAACTGTGACAATTTCCTCTGAGACAATTCACACGCGCTCTCAACTTGACCCTCATGGCATTACTCATGCGTTAAAATGGGATTCGCTTCAACCTCACTCTTCTTTTGTTCTACTGAGGTTCAACTTGTTGCAAATTTTCATCATCTTAGGTCAGTTTTATTACCTCATGCTGTGATAATCCACATGGTCAATTAAACATCATTCTCCTAAAGTAATTCAGGTGTGTCAATCCAATGTCTAGGCTTTCTTGAGCCGCCTGACGAGCGGTATTAGGTGTCCTTTCCATAGGTAATACATGTGTAATCTGGCATGAAACAGGGTCTGTTGAACACTTTAGCACGGATGTAACGTCATGCTGAAATCTGAATTCATGGGAATTGTGCGGGCAAAGGTTGTTGGAGGGAGGGGGATGGGGATTATCCAGAGGTATATTGTCCAGATGAGATGTTGGGTCATGTACGGGACTTGGTGTGAACACTTAGTATCAAAGTGACACTTGATTGCCTATAGATCTGAAAGGAGAGACCAATGAAGTCTATGACATGCATTGATTGTGAAGTTCACATAGTCTGCAATGAGTTTCAAGCTTAACGTGCTATCTATATGATGTAATGTAAATGATGTAAAAATTACAAGGAACCAAGACATTACCTGTACATCTATTCATTGACAAGGTATGTGTGAATCCTGGTAAACAAACACATTGAGCACCAACATCTTCATCATCTTCACATCTCTGTGATTCTCCATCACATGTTGCTGATACATCATCACAAGTAGGTATAGCTGTAAAGATGAAAAAAAAAAGAACTTTCTGGCATCCTGGTATTCTATCAACAAAGAAACTGATGACAATAGTCACTTACGTTTTGTTGCTAGCAGCATCAAGGTCACTCATCACTTCACAGCACGATCTCCATCTATCCCCCAGATTATATTACTGCAAAACCCTGTTTATCCAAACCCTGTTAATCCAAAACCCAGTTTATCCAAACTGGCCATTTGATTTTGCAAAACTGGCATCATACACAAGCTATGTCAATTAAAAAAAAAAAGTTCAAAAATTCAACAAATATTTATTATTAACTATTAAAAGAAGGCAATGACACAGAGAGAACAAAGCAATGGTTAATTTCCCTTTATGAATAGGTGCATGCTGCACCCAGGGACAGCAAATTAATGATAAACATGAAACCTCATTTATCTTAACTTTCCCGTTATCTGAATAACGTTTGGATCTGACATGTTCAGATAAACAGGGTTTTACTGTACTTTAGTTGTCCCTCTTTCTCTCATTCATTTTCACATCAATTTGACATAGCAAGTGCAGCTTGCTAAAATAAATAATAATTAAAGGCTCTACAACTGAAGATTTCTTACTTTGAGTAATGAAGTAGACTACAGGTAACTGCTAACTACAATCTTGGAGAAAATTGTTGGGACACTTTGCTGTACACTGCAATTTTAATACTAAATTGTGGTAAAGAGAATAAAATGAAATCCCACACCCCTTTCCAATGTTGCGCTATAGGAATGAATGCACACTGTGAACAGTAATCCTATAGCCACCACTAAAAGGGAAAGCAGGGTGTCCCAAGCTATTTTGTCCAAGATTGTCTGAGTTTTTAGCAAGCAATTTTGGAGTGAACTGTTGAAAAAAAATTAATCATTTTTGGACAAGGTGCATCACAAAAATTAGTTACTGATGCCTATGGGTCTGAGGATTTTCAAACTAAAGTATTCTAAATTTGGACTACGAACATAAGAAGTTTAATTTTTATGTAGGAGTTTATTTGCGAGTATGTTTTGTTGAAAACAAGTGCACATAATGAATACATTATGAATTTACTATTCCATGGTTTTGCATGCAGATAGAAATGGTTGCGCTTAGATATACCATTGTTGGGCAGCTGTTGTGTTGCATTGCAAGAGGAGTGTCACTCCAATTGCAGAATGATGATAGGAAACCGGGTAATACGATATCATGAAAAAGCGCCACGTTCTATAATGATACCTAAAAGTCAGAACTGTTGATTCAACTTCATATTAAAGTGATGGTAGAACGTTAGTAAAGGCTGGTTTATAACATTTTTTCCATCTAATTCAACATTTGTGACTACAATTTTTACAGGACATGAAATGGGTAACATATCTAATCTGCATTTTTGTAACCCAAGCAATTTTCCCCCATTTTAAATTTTCCTGTCCAAACATTTGGTAGAACGTGGGTTTAGATAACCAGTACTGTCGTACACTGTTCTTAGGTCCAAGTCACTGATTGAGCTGGAACATTATCAGATGTAATCCTGCATTAACAGCATATAGCATTAATGAACACAAAACTTTTTTGTCATCATGTCATATTAGTTTACCATAAATCATGAATGAACCCCAATGGTCCCTGTATGCATTGCCAAACGTGTGCTGGAAATTTCTCAGAAGAGAGATTCTCACTGCTAAGCTTGCGACTGTAATTGTGTAACACTGATTAATGCAAAGACAGTTAACCAGGAAGTCAAATGACTTTGTGATTCCTTACCAATATCTCATTTTTCCGTACACAAACAATCACCTTAAACAAAAGCAACCAGTGAAGAAGGGAAGAGATTCACACAGCCTTGCCTTGATGAAAATTGTGGTAAAGGAATGTACCATGCATGTCTTCACCAAGGTAGTTCACAAGTGGATAGAAAGTTCCTGACATAAAATTGAGGTTAAATATCTGGTACTGCTCAAGACAACAAAGGCAACCAGATTCCCACGAGAGTGTTTATGATGACTAAAATAAAGTACTATGTAAATCTTGGCATGGACTGTCTGGCAACTGAGACATTCACTGAATATTTAGAAAAGGTGATAAATCAAAAGAGTCAGTTAAGAGATTGTCTCTAGAGGATGCTGTTTAGCAGCAATATCTACCACTAGACATCTTCCTTTTGGCGACTTTTCAATATGAAAAAGTTTGCATTATGTTCTTAACATGATTGGCAAGTACCAATTCATATGTCCACACATTTAGGACCTGTAAAATTTTTGAAGTATCCTACACTTTGAGCAGTTTTGATAAAACATCTTCATTTTATGTCACAGTACAGTGATGACAATTCCCAATGGGGCAATTCAAATGACAGATATCATCTATTCATCAAGTGCTTCCAGTGTTGACATTTTGAAGTTCTAGCTACATTCACTTGCTGAGAAATCTTCCTGAATTAAACTCTGGTGACCTCATACGACCTTTGACCCCAATGAAAAACAATCAGCATCATTTATTCATAGTGTGAGACTACCAACACACCACCTTGAGATACTGTGTTTACAAGGTTTTCAAAGTATGTCCTCTAGTAATCTCATATGATCTTTGACATAGTCCATAAAAACTTGAGCATCAAAACCACTGAATCACAGTGGACTTCTGATTATTTAATGTTCCTTTATAAGAATGTCCTTAATATGTTAGAAACACCTTAAGTTGTGATTGAAGAAATAAACAACAAAAACCAGAGGAGTTTGAATCTGGTTGATGTATCATCTGGTGTTGACTTCTGCCATTCCAGTCCATTGCTAACAATGTAATGAAGCTTGTATTCATTTTTGTCAATTATAAACAATTATTTCAAGTTTTGTTTCACCTTATCAGAAAATATGAACAGCTAAACACCTGGGATCAAAGGATTTTTCTGAATGAACTTATTGTGTAAGGTATAAATGACTTAAATGAGGTTGGTAGGTAAATGCTATTGAACTGGAATTGCCTAATGAACTAATGAAACTAATGAAATACCTTCCAGCTAATTGAGCAGCTTATCTTGTTCGTTTTGGTGGGTCTTAAAGTATTAGCAGCAAGTAAATTCAGTGCTCACCTGGCATCTGATATTTTTTGTTTGTACTCCTTCTTTCATGACATTCTTTACATAATTCTTCTTTTGAAGTTGAGAATGCACACAATTGAGCTAAAACC
Source organism: Stichopus chloronotus (assembly GCA_021234535.1). Classification (NCBI taxonomy): domain Eukaryota; kingdom Metazoa; phylum Echinodermata; class Holothuroidea; order Aspidochirotida; family Stichopodidae; genus Stichopus; species Stichopus chloronotus. The sequence goes on from CM037835.1 coordinate 251,220, forward strand.
CTAATACTACTCTGTCCTATACTATTACACACTTTCATCACGGCAAATTGAAGGAGCTTAAACGACTGCTGCCCACCAATATAAACAAAGAAGCAAAACATGTGTAATTTATGCAAGTGACATGTGCAATACTATGGGAAAAGATCTACCTTTTCCATGTTTCAGGCACTTTTTGGTCAATAATTGAAAAAGAAAAGACTTACATATTATTCATATTTTCCTCACACCTTAACTAGTAACATCTTTTGCTTACATGTAAAAGATATGATGGAGAAATCTAATACACACTGACAATGCAGCGAGACCCTGATACTATTTAAAAAGATATCAGAATGGCCAGCTAGCCTAGCAATATCTCTATACATGTAATGTATTGAGAAAATGACAGACATCATCTATTCCTTAGGTGCTACCGACTTTAAAGGTTTAAAGTTCCAGCCACATTTAGTTGCTGAGATATCTCCCATAACAGGTTCCCATACATTAAGCTATGATGACCTTAAATGATCTTTGATCTTCATGATAAACACTGAGAACATCTACTCACAATGGACTATCAATACACACTTTGAAGTTCAAGAAACTCTTTGAGATACCATGTTTACAAGGTTTTCAAACAAAGTCCTCTATTCAGGGATGTAAGTGCAGGGTAAAAAAAAATACTGAAAATAGGTTGTACAGGTGAATGCCGTGTGGGGGTGAGGTATAAGGGGAGGGGGTGTCAGGAGAGAGCTGAGGTGCAAAATGGTGCACTGTTAATTCATTATTTGGAATACACTCATGCCCCAGAGAATTCCATTTTCATGCTATTTTTGGTTCATTTAGACTGTTATATGTACAGTAACATATAATTTTGTTAAAATGTTGGAATACAGGGGAAGTACGGAGGTATCAGCCAATTTTTAAAAAATACGGAATTCCGTATTAATACTGAAAACTTACATCCCTGCTCTATTGACCGCACATGAGCTTTGACCTCCATAAAAAGCGCCAAACATTATCCACTAATAAGTGGCGATCAGTGATAAGGGGTTTGAAGTTCAAGAGACATTCAGTTGCTAAGATCTCCCTTAGGCTCTGGTGACCTCAAATAAACTTTGACATCCATGAAAAACAATAAGGATAATCTACTCAAAATGGCAACGAACCAAAAATTACTACTAACCTTCACAATTAATCGTATCAAACCTCTGATATCCCTGCATGCATTGACAACTATAAGACCCAATGGTATTAAAACAATCTTCATTCTGTCCACATGGCTCATTATCACATTCATCGAAATCTGTAAAAGATAAATAAAACAAACTTTTTATCAATGATACTGCTAAGGACAGTTCTGTTGAAGTTGATTTTTACTGGTAAATGTTCACTTACATTATATACAATGCAAAGTTTTTGGTATGTTAAACTATGCTTGCAGGCTATCACATAGTATGTGCATACTTCACATAAACTTTACAGTGAATAAAGCTCACATGATATTAGAGACATCTCTTTGGGGTGGTCTAAAATGGCATAAAGCACTATAAATTCTCTTCCTGTTAAAGTACCACAGTACCACAGGTCCACAACCACTCAGGACTTACATACCTGATATATTAACAATCTGTTAGGACTGATGTACCTGGGAAGTCCACAATTAGCCAGGTTGCTGTACCTCACATGTGCACAATAAGTCAGGAGTGAGGTAGCATATATGTTCCCAATCATTCATGACTGAGGTACCTGACATACCCAAATCAGTCAGGACAAAAGTATCTGCTACAGTACATCTGACAGTCAGGACTTATGTACCAGCTATGTCTGAGCTCAGTTATAGACCAGAGGTAAGATTAAAATTCTGTCAGGGCTGTGGTATTTAGTATCTCATTTAGACAGGTACTGGGCTGTGCCCTGAATTAAGTCAGGATTGAGATTATACGTATCCAAATGTTCTATGCGTAGAGAAAATAATAGGGATTCCAGTTGTGTTGAGATTGTAGTCTACCAATTTAATTGTTCAAGCTGTAACGCTTGCTATTACAGACATTTGGCTACAAGGATCAGTGAGCATCTAAAATCCGATAAAAACTCACATGTTTACAAACACTTATACAAATCTACTTCTTGCAAGGCAAAATGTGATCATAACTCCTTCAAAATAATTGACTCAGAACTGATGTACCTAGTATGTCTGCAAATACCTATGGTACATCTGCAGCTAATAAGGACTAATAGACCTGGTATGTCAGCATTTAGTCAGAGAATAATATGCCTGGTATGTCTGCATTTAGTCAGGATATTGTAACTGAGATATGTTTGCAATTAGTCAGGACTTATACACCTAGTATTCTTGCATTTAGTCAGGACTGTTATACCTGGTATGTCTACATTTAGTCTAGCTCTCACAACCCCCACATGTATTTCTCATGCAGCAGCTCTGACTCCATTGATAATAACAATGTCCACAAAATATTGCTTAAGGGTCTCACTCAATCTGATTACAGATTGTACACAGATTAAAATTTATGTATGCCAACTTAATCAATTCATTAACACTCGACACTTCTTTTTCATTAAGATATAGTCATGATCTTTTGGGACAATCATCAAAAGTAAAGTAAGTAAATACAGAGACACTGGATCTTACATAAGACAAATCTTATTGTTTGCAGGAGCAAGTTTATATGCCTTAGAAAATGATACATGCACCTACTTTGAAGATTACATTTTGTGAGGAATGAGGTGCCTGGTAAGTCGGCATTTAGTCAGAAGTGATGAACCTGGTACATCTGTAATTAGCTAGAAATGAGGTACTGTACCTGGTATGTCTGTATTTAGTCGGACTGATGTACCTGGTATGTCTTTATTTAAGTCAGGAATGGGGTTACCTTTGTGTAAGGCAGGGATGGAGATACCTGGCATGTCTGTATTTTGTCAGGACTGATGTACCTACTATGTATTTTGGTCAGGAATGAGGGACCTTTCTATTTAGGCAGGAATGAGGCACTTGGTATGTCTGCCTTAGTCAAGACTGATGTACCTATGGAATGTATGCACAATAACAACATATGAAATGAAGACATTCTCCTCCTGCAGCACTTCTGGCACACAGCTTACTTTAATCGACTTAGAAGCATTATTGATGCACATAATGACTTGCAAACAGCTGCCAACCTGTCAATCCATGAAAATTTTTTGCATTTTTTTTTTGTTAAAAAATACACTTTTAGGGAAAAGCAGGATTTTCAATGCAACAGTGCAATGTGACATTTTCCCCAAAATAACCTGCTTTAGCTACCACTTTAAATTCATGACCATCTTGCTTCAGTCTGAAAAAGCTGTTCTCCTTCAATTGGCATGTAGGACTTACACCCCCTGCACTATTTCAACTGAAACTTGGTGTGGGTCAGTGGTAATTATGTGGGGTTACCTCAATGTGTATAAATTACACAGATTGGGATGCAGTGGAAAGGTGGTAAAAATGGGTGTAAAAATGGGTGTCTAAATGGGTGTTTGTTTGCATGTGTGCATGTGTACAAAAGAAAATGTGTCAAGATCTCCTCCTAGATGGTAAGTCAGGCAACCCTCAAACTTGGTAGGCAGGTGCCATTCCGTGCAGCACCACTTCCGCTTCAGCGATTCCCCCTGTCCTTTACTGTGTAGGCCATTTTTTCCTTTGCTTGTTCTCCATTGTTATACCCCCAATTTCCTCCCATCTGTATTTTGACAATAAGTTCTTTCTCTCTCTAATTATGTTTGTTTGGATAGAAAATAATACTATTAAGGACTGTCATTTTACTCTTCAAAAAGTAAGATTGTAAAATTGCTGGCGTCAAATAATGCCTTGCAATTATACACTACATCCTCCTTGATAGAGGCCTTGTAGCAACTGCTGTTTCACTGTGGCTTTGTGTTCCTTTAACTAGTTTATCTTCGTTTCCTCCCCTCAGATTTAGAAAGATTACAGATTCTTCTATGTTCTGATGTAAGTTTCATTGTGATTGGTTAAGGTTTTGGACCTTCATTTTTGATATCCAATGGTAGACTTTTTAACATCTGAGGCAAATCTGGCTGAGGGCTGAATAAAAATGTTTCAGTAGGCCTTCAGCATGTGTTCAAGCCAAGTCGAAGATGCCCAAGCGAAATCTTCCAGGGATGATCCTTAAATAACTGAAAATGGTTGTCCGAAGGACAACCAGCTGCAAAAATTTGGTTGTCCTCCCAAAATCAAACAGTTCTAAAATATTTTTCACCCCTCTGTTGGAATAATCCATTTTGTTAATCTCAGATACACTGTGGGCCAGCATGAAAATTCTGCACTGTGATTGGTTGAATTATGCACTACTTGGACTAGCCCAAATTATGGGGTTTAAAAACTCCATGAAACTACAATACATGCACCAGCTCTCCTTGCACGTGGCACATACCAACGCACAGTATTTTAGTAAGAAAAATGGCCGAATTCGTCGACTGCGAGTCAGCGATCTGGTACTTGCTGTGCACAGTATGTGCAGGTTTGGCACAGTAAAATCAGTTGAAACATGATGGCACACTGAGGCTGTTTGTTCGGCATTGTACGTACCGTGGACTTCAGGTTGTTTTGGCGGTTTTGGGAAAAACAACAGATGAGTTTTGGAATGGAGTTCATGCATGTTAAATATTTTGGTTGCATCTCCGTGTTGAGTTGTACACATTGTGTCACAATATAAATGACCAGGGGTAAAATTTGATTGTCCAAAGGACAACCTGAGGTAGTAACTTTGGTCGTCCTACAGAAATTTTGGTCGTCTCGGACAACCAGATGACCGCTAAATTTCATCCCTGCCTTCATTCAAGCCCAGATGTCTACTATTTTCAGCCAAACATTTTATTTAAAACTTGAACAGTTTAAAGAGGAACATATTAGAGTCCATTTACAGTAAAGTTCATTTTATGGAACAAAATTACCATTTTATGGAGAAAATTTAATGGAGAAAATTTAATGGAGAAATTTTATGGAGGAAATTTTATGGAGAAAATACCATTTTCACTCTCAATCAATCTGTAGAGGATCGGCACACAATCAGTGCCTAGTTACGTTGAATTGGGCTGGTCGATGTTCATGAAAGGGTGGTTTGTGTGTTTAGGCTTTGTCAAGTACCATCATAGTTAACAGTGCATGTATATTTACAATACTTACAGAGCTTCTTCATAGCTCCCAAGTTGGTGAACTTCTCAGCATGCAATAGAGATGTTATCCATAAGATTGTTAACTTCAAGTTTTAGAACTTTTTATACCGTAATCTAGGTCTATTGTGCACATTGGGTGCATCAACAGGGCTGCAATTCATTAAAAGGTAGGAATATCCCTAATTTAACAAAAAAAGATATCATTTTTTATTATTTAATATGGCACATAGACCTTAGTAGGGGAAAGGAAGCAAGAAAAAATAACAGTAACCCATATGGCAGTATACCCAGTGTTTAAATAACATGTTGAATAAATCCTCAATCTTACACTCCTTTAGAATGGAATGGAATAATCCTCACACAGTTCTCCGGAGTCTTCCACAGACTTTCCAGGGATTGTTTAAATGGCAGGAATAATCCCTGATGACTGACTTTAGGAGGTTATTTTTCTTGCTTTAAGAGGACCAATTTTAGTCTGACAGAATTATTATGGATGTAGTGTCTGCCTGACCTTTGACATCATAGGTCAAATGTCATAAAAATGAGAAGCACATTTTTTGCATTATCTTTTTGTATGAATGTTCTTGAGAGGTAAAATTACCATATATGGAAAGCAGGAGATACAAAAATTTTCTTTTTAAAGCTATTGATGATGTTTTGAGGTCAAAGGTCACATCATTGAAGTCAAATCAGTAAAAACTAGAAATCAATAATCTCCTCCTTGATGGTAAGTCAAATAAACTTTTAACTTGGTGGGTAGGTGCCCAAGTACATGGTATAGTATCCGCCCGACCGATAGTCATAGGTCGAAGGACACAGGTCATGGGGATGAAAAACCACATTTTTAGCTTCATCTCTTTGTGTGAATATTCTACAGTTATAAAACAACCATATATTGAAAGTAGACAATACAAGAATTTTTTAAAAATATTAATGACATCACCAGTTTAAAGGTCATGTGATTGAAGGTCAAATCAGCAAAAATGCTCTGAAAAAGTTGTCATGGTTTTCATCTAGACTGTAAGTTGAATGACTTTCAAACTTGGTGAATAGGTATCCGCACATGAGACAATGTCGGCGCAACCAATGATGTCATAGGTCAAGGTCAAAGGTCACAATTACTTTAGAGCATAAAACAGTGTGTTAGGGACTATTAAGTGCATGGTGTCAACAAAGTGTTTACATCTTTGCATTTAAATGAGTGAGATGCAGTACTTCAACCTATGACACCATCTTTGGAATGAGTGATCATGTGTGGTATCAATATCATTTACTACGCTTTAGTACCTTCACTCAGTTTATTTCATTTTGTTTTTATTTGTACAGGATCTCAAGTTGTTTCCCTACTTTGAAGATAATACTGAAGCATGAACAATGGGCTTTTCAGGGCATTCAAAATATCAAGAGTGACCACAAGTGTAGATCTAATGAATACTTTGACGCACACACATTTTTGGTAATATTTTGATTTCTATGCACATGTGTACATGCATGCATGTATTGAGCTGTTCCATGCATATGCGGTGTACTGCAGAACTAGCTCACTCAGCTAAGTAACTTGAATAATTAGCACTTTTATGAGCTATCTGAATTACTGATAAAAACAATATACAGCTCAGCACACAAGTAAATGGAGTACAAGAAATGATGTATGAATGACCATGGAAACAATTGGGATGAGATTTGCAACTCTGTGGATTGCCTACTTGTTTTTATCTTGCAAAAATCATAATCCCACGCTCTGCTGTCCTGCGTACAAAGCAGACCCTAGGACCAAGCTAATAAAATAATCTATAGGTCTAGGCAATACCTATTCAAACCAAATCAGCAGCAGTATATTTTCCTACACAAAGGAAATACTATGTTGAAAACGTACTAGTTGGCAGCTCTACTTGTATGTTTTGTCTGTAATTTGTGCACAATGGATGTCTTGTTCATACATATTTTAGCAGATACACAAAAATACAGCACACCTAAATCATTACATACAATATGAACATAAAACCATTAAATACTTCTTACCAACACATAGGCGTAATTCAGGATTTCTTGAATATCCTTGCAAACAATTACATGAATATCCGCCATCAACATTAACACACATCTGGTTTGGAGAGCTGCTGCAGATCACAGGATTAGAACATTCATCGTCATCTACAAAAAAGTAAAGAAAACAATCAATCAGAATAGAAGACTAAGTGTAAATTAAGATTGTTAATATGTAGATGTGTGCTGTGTCATCAGTCAACTCTGGCAGACAAATTGTGTTCACAAGTTTGCTTTTGTAATCTGACCCAATTTTGACCTCAAATGACATATTAATACAGCTACTAAAAGAACCAGAAAGCTCAAAGATACTGTGGTTTTGATGATTCAGTTATGAGTATTTTGAATCTGGCATATTGCATTTAGTGAGGATATGTTGATCCGAAATGATTTTTCCCTCTAGCGAAACCAATTGGCCTCTTGCACCCAAAAAGGTGCATCTGAAAATCAAATATGAGAGCTGTCCAAACTTCTCTTAATGTTTACAAGGTTTTCACAACTCCTCCCCAGTTGACCATCGGTTTCAACAGAAAGCATAGGATATGTTTGCTCAATAAGGCACAGCTTGAAACTCCACATCATATCAGTCCATGCTTCCCTTCTTGAGATATCACATTCATAATATATTAACAATCTGATCACCTTTGACCTCTACCAAAAACAATAGGCTTTTTGTACTCGATAGGATACACCTACATGTCAAATAGGAGATCTGTCCAAGCTTACCTTCCTGAGATATTGTGTTTACACTGTTTAAACCCCACTGACCCCAAATGATCTCTAAGCACCACCAAAAACAATAGGATTTTTCTACTGGATGTAATGCATTATGGAGCTAAGTATCAAAAGTTTCCATGATCCCTACCTTGAGATATTGCATCAACATTGCGTTCAATTTTTGACCTCTGATAACCTTTGACCTCAACCAATACTGATAAAGGTTCTTTTACTTGATGTAATGCATTGCCATGCTCATTAAATATTTTCATGATTTCTACTATAAGATACTGCCGACAAGATTTTCAGTGTTTGACTTCTAGTGACCTCAGATGTTCTTTAACCTCTACCAAAAACAATAGGCTTCTACATTACATAATACTTTTACAAACTAAATATCAAAAGTTTCCATGATTCCTACCTTGAGATACCGTGTAAACAAGATTTTCATGTGACCTCTGATGACCTTTGACCTCCACCAAAAACAACTGGGTTCTTTCTCTTAGTATGGGGCATCTATGTACCAAGTTTGAGAACTATGAGTCCAAGTTTCACTTATTGAGATATTGTGATAACAACCAGGGTGTCACAAACACAAGCACATGTGCATGCATACACACTCAGATGCATACACTCAATCATGACCACATAGGTTTAACTTTTCATCAAAACCAGAAGACTTCTGTTACTTATGAAGTGCACCTATGTATTATTTAGGTGCTCAATCAAAGTTTCCCTATTCAAGATGATATGTTTTCAAAGGGTTTTTAGTCTGTCATTGGTTGACTCCAAAACACTTCTGGCCTCCAACAAAAACAGTAAGGTTCTCTTTTAACTTAATATACAACCATATACCTACTCAATTTCAGACTTCAAGAAACTTCCTGTCTTGAAATATCATGTTTAAAAGGAGATGCAAACACACACACATACTTGCACGCAGACAGTCTTGATTACAACAGTTATGGGTTCATCAAAACCAAAAATGATAAGTATTTTGAGGCAGCAACCCAAAACTGTTCCAGGAACAGCCAGCATGAACATCTAACCTGAAAGCATAAATGCACTGTGGTTTCAGTCATATAATTATGAAGATTTTTTTTTTTTAATCTGATATTATAGCATTAGGATTTGCTACAAGCTGCCTAAGTATGCTTCATATGAAATATGACATCTGCAAAAACTTTCTGTCAAGAGATTTATATCCATTACAAAGTTTTCACAATTTGACCCTTCTTGACCTCAAATGACCTTTGACCTCCATTAAATTGATAAGGGTCTTGTACTCAATGAGGAAAACCTACATGCTAAATATGAGATCCAAACAAGTGTCCCTTAATGAGAACTATGTATACAGGAATTTAATAATGAGACACCATTGACTTCAAATGACCTTTGACCTTCACCAAAGACAATAGGTATTCCAGTACTCAATAAGATACACCTACACAATAGATATGAGAACTGTCCAAGGTTTACTTCTTCAAACAGCATGTATCCATGTTTTTCACAATTTGATCCTTGTTGACCTCAAATGACCTTTGATCTCTACCAAAGTAACCAGAAAGCCAAAAGGCTTTGTGATTCCATGCAACATGGTTATATTATAACAAACATGAATTATCCACATGACAAGTATGAGATCAACTACAGTTATTGTTCATGAAACACCACATTAATAAGCCTTTGGCCAAAAATGACCTTTATTTGGTGACCTCAAATGACATTTGACTTCTACCAACAGAATAGGGATCAGCTACCCAGTATGGTCAACTCAAATATCAAGTATGACATCAGTCAACATCATCCTTCTGGAGATACTGTGTTTGCAAAGTTTTCAAAGTTTGACCTTGGGTGACCTCAAGCAATCTTTGACCTCCACCAAAAACAAAAGGACTCTTCTACTCAGTATATACAATCCACACATCAAGCTTGATATCAGTAAAGGTTAGATTCCTGGAGATATTGTGTTTACACATTTTCAGTTGACCTCTGGTGATGTCAAATAACCTTTGACCTTGACCAAAAACAATAGGGATCTTCTGCTCATTACTACCAACCCACACACCAAGTATTATCATGTTTACACTGTTTTTACAGTTGACCTTGGTGACCTCAAATGACCTTTGATCTCCACCAAAAACAATAGGTATCATCCACTCAATATGACCAACTTACACATTAAGTATAACATCAGTCACAGTTACCCTTCTGGAGATATTGTGTTTACAAGGTTTTTACAGTTCGGCCTCTGGTGACCTCAAATGACCTTTGACCTCTATCAAAAACAATAGGGTTCTTCTACTCAATATGACCAACCCACACACCATGTATGACAACAGCCATTGTTACCCTTCTGGAGATGTCGTGTTTACAAGGTTTTTACAGTTTGATCTCTGGTGACCTCAAATGACATTTGACCTCGACCAAAGACAATAGGGATCATCCACTCAATATGACCAAGCCACAAACCAAGTATGACATCAGTCACAGTTACTATTCTTGAGATATGGTGTTTAAAAGGTTTATGCATTTTGACCTCTGGTGACCTCAAATGACCTTTGACCTCAACCAAAAACAATAGAGATCATCTACTCAATATAAGCAATCTCCATGCTAGGTATCATGTCCCTTGGTTTTCTTCAGATATCCTGTAAACAAGCTATTTGCGTCACACACACACGCATCCTAACACACGACATCACCATCGCATAGATTCCTTGCCTGCCTTTGGCAAGGAATCAAAAAGGGATCTTGTACTCAATGTGGTACACCTACATACCACATATGAGATTTATCCTAATTTCCCTTCTTGAAATATCATGTTTATAACTGTTTCACATTTTGACCCCTGTTGAACTCAAATGACGTTTGACTCCACCAAAAACAACAGAGATATTGTACTCAATGAGGTACCCCTATATACTAAATAGGAGATCTGTGTGAGCTTCCTTCCTGAGATAACATGTTGACAATCAAAAGCAAAAAAGCATGCTCATTCCATGGAGAGCCAGAATGTACATGCAATGACTCACACCTGTTCTAGGGACAGCTACTATGCTGATGTGACAATTTATGCTTATTGTATGAATGGCTAGTATGCACACCAAAAAATTTTATGCCTGTTCCATGGACAGCCAGAACGCATATCTAACGGAATGTAGATGTAATAAACAATGCCTGTTAAGTATGCTTATTTAAAGAATATTTATATAGCATGAAAATAACTTGATGTGACATACTAATTGCTAAAATGTGTAAATTTAGGGTTCACCTGGTGTTATACCCTGAGACTGTGTCAGATACACTTTTCATTGACAGTAATCTCATACAGGAACATCACTAAATGAAACCAGGAATTAAAACTTTTATGTCCAGGGTTTTAGAAAAGTAGCTCCTCTTGATCAATTGGTCACAATTCCATATATAGAATCATTTTGTGGTTTTGTATGATGATAAATACCTTGACATATTTGATTTATATTTCTCTGATATCCAGAGGAACAGCTGCAAACCCCAGCCACACATTCTTCATTTGATCCGCATGTTATATTTTGACATTCATCTATTTCTGTGAGTTATGGAAAAATAAGAAGAAACAGTGTTGTACAGCATTAGCATGAATTTAGAACATCAATTGGTAACAACAAAAAAATTCATTTGACCAATTTATTTAAAAATATGTAAATGAAATATAAAAAAAGTCTCTGTGTACCAACACACTCTCCAGAAATGTCCTCATATCCATGAGGACATAAACAGCTAAAACTCCCATCAAGATTAGAACAATACGCTGGAGGATTACAACGTTGTGGATTTTCACACTCATTAACATCTGTAAAAGAGAAAAACAGTACTGCAAATAGTACATTGGTATGTAAATCTATGTTATATTGGTAACAACATGTAAAGGTACCTGATAATGGTATTTATATTGTAATAAAACTAGCTTGTGAATTTGTAAATGTAACGATAGGTTATCACTTTCTAAGAGATTAGTGAAACTACAGGCAAGCGTAACTGCAGCTAGGTTATCATGTAGCAAATAATTAGCGAAGGCAGTTACAAGAGTAAAAATAGCATATGATACTATAAGCTAAACTCAATAATCTTGTAACAATATTTATGTGGAAATAATATCCAAGGGCAGATTTAGTTAACAGTAAAATCATTATCTTTAATATGTGTGTGTGTGGCAACAAGCTGGTAAATAATAATGAGTATAGTTTTCACAAGCAAATTCCAATGAATCATACATTAAAGTGAAGTCATCTTGTAGAAGGCCTGTAGGGTGTTCCACTATGATTTAATAGAATCAGATATTGAATAATGTGGGACGTAAAATGTGGGACGTGGAAGGTAAGAAAACATCGAACTACTGTATCAATATTGACTCTAGTAAGGGTATTAAAGAAAATGTTGCGGGTGCATCTCGAAAACCTACACTAGAAAATCTATACCATACATGCTGTTTTCAAAATCGAACAATTGCAATGAGATAATGTGAAAAGTGTCATTAATATGTACTCAAGGAATGTAGCTCATGAGACAAGCAAACCAGAAATGCACGATTTCAACCATTTTGGGGAAAAAGCAAGGTTTTAAAATATTGTAATGAGTCTGGTGTACTGGTTGCACAACATTGTAGGTCAAACGTCAAAAGTCATGAAAATGAAAAGCATATTTTAAGCATTATCTCAGTGGGTGAATATTCTAAAGTTATAAAACTACCATACAGAAAGTGACAACACAACGAAATTTTTAAAATACTGATGATGTCACCACGTCAAAGGTCACATGATTAAAGGTCAAATTGGCAAAAATTGGCAAAAATGCATAATACAGTGTTAGGTGGTGGTAGTACATAGTGTATCAACAAAACTTTCATAAATTTGCCTTTCCATGAATGTGACATGTTATTTCAATCTATACAACCAGATCTAGGCAGAATTATGGAATGGAAATGCAAAACCATAAGGATGAGATCTGCAACTCCGTGAATTGCCTACTTGTATTCAGCATTGTGGCCATCACAGTCTTACAGACAGTGGCCTACCTCAAATAATATGAAACTCCAACATGAGGTCTAGAGCTGCTACCACTAACCAGAAAACACCTGTACGGCTTGTTAAATGTTATTGCTAACTTTCATTAATTGAACATCAAAATCTTTTTAGCCTAATCAAGAAGTACTTGTACATTGTAATCTGAATTTGTCGGACCTTACAGTCTGAAGGAGTAATTATCTATCTAATTGAAACCTAAAGCAAAATTCTTGCATCTGTCATCTGCTTGGGTACATATTTATTTCAACTCTTTTTCTATTGAAATTCTGTAACACTAGCAAATAAAAACATGCTAAATACGAGATTTCTGTAGTTACTCTGCTTTAGATACATCGTTTACAAGGGTTTCAGGGGTTGACTTCACATGACCTTTGACCACACCCAAAATCAATAGGGACCATCTACTCAATGTAGCGAATGTACACATGCACTAAGTATGAAATGATCATCTAATTAATACAGGCAACCCAAAACACAAGGTATGAGATTATGGAAAGTTATGTAGATTCCTTCCGCAAGTTCAGCGAAGGAATCCAAACTAAAAAACTGATGGAATGTATGATATAATGCTGCCATACCATTACACGTAAAACCATTTCCAGTAAATCCTTGCTGACAAGTACAACTGAAGCTCCCTGCGGTATTAACACAATCAGCATTCACATTACAGGTATTATTAGTTGAACATTCATCAATATCTGCAAACAGAAGAATAGTAACAACGTAAAAAGAGCAGACAGAATAATCGGTGGAAATCAGACTCAGGAAAAAAACAACAATAGCAAGACAAAATAACATGTAATGTATGGTAAGAAAAGATTAATCCATAAACAGATGAAATCCAGCAAGAGACTGATAGACCCAATGCTTATAATCTAACAGATGAAGCAACAAACTGTGAAACACATAATGCGAAATGGTCAATCCAGTGCTACTTGTTGTCAATCAGATACGATGTACAGACAAGAGCATCAATGATGTAGTAGCTCAACTACAAAATAAACTGCTCTTTATGTATAGTAAAGATAGGATTTAGGGACAAAAAAACATAACATTCTCTACATCTTAATTGGATAGAATTCTGCACTGTTTATTTCATCATAAGTTCAAAGAGTGAGATCAGCAAACCAGACAGCCATCAGGCTTTATGTAACTGTGATTTCTTGCCATACAGAAAAATTGCATGTCTTATGTATAATGTCATGACAAGTGTATAAAGATACTAATAATTGAGTTATCATACAGGGTTTCCCCTGGGTTTTTCAGAGTATGAGGCGGCGAGGGCGAATTACTTGACGCCGCCATGAATTGCGGGTGCAAATCCGTCCTAAGTAGGTTCTCGAAGATTAGGTAATTTTAACCATGATATAAACAGGGTCGGAAAAAGTGTAAATTTTCCGGGAGACTAATTACCATATAGTCGGAGTTTCCCGCCAGATCTAACATGGCGCCGTAGGAGTCATTCGATAGCGAAGCGATTGTCATACCAGCGTGGGGTCAATGGGCCCGCCATAGGGCCCCTTGTGGGGTTCATGGACAATCCCGGTAGGGGTCCAGGGTGCAAAGCAGCCGGAAACTCAGCGATTTTAGCGTTTTTAGATGTGTCCGAATCATTTGAAACCCATGCTTAATTTCAACTCTACAAGTTGAAAACTGTTACTGTATCAGGTGAAAACACGATAGTTCGATCAGAAAAAATAATTGATATTGCGCTTCAAAATCAAAACGTTCTGTGAAATGTTGCACATGTCATGTAGAGTAAACTGTATTACATACATTTTTGACGTTGAAATGTCCCTAAGAGTTTTGGAAAAGAATCACGTAAGATCGTGCGCAGCCGTCCGAAAATTTTACGTAATGATATCCTAACGCAGTGGACGTATATCGAATAACCACCTAACCACCTTGGCAATTCGTATTTCCGTATTACAGGGAAGTTGCAGGTTTCAGAGTTTTTTTTTTTTTGTTCATTGATCCTACTAGTAGTCACTTTAAAATGTTTGGACTAAAGGTTTGAAGAAGCAGACTATTGGTTTCACGAAGCATTTTGGACATAGAAATATGAGTTCGGTTTTGTATTTCTGTGGGTTGTGATATGTCCGCTAGCTGTCATACTGCAGATAATTTGTGCATGCAGGCGTGGCAGGCCTAAGCTTATGCTTTTTAATTGACATTGGAGTAAAGGAGGTATACGTAGACTCTTCTGCAAACATTTCCCAACGGTTGTTTTTTCACATATATAACTTGAAAAATATTAATCATGAGTAAAAAATAAGCGTATTCTATTACACCAATATTAATTTACTTTAATTTTTGTTGAAGATTGAAAGTGGATGGGGCATTTGGGATACACATTTGAATGGATTTATTCACCAGTTATTTTCGGACGTAACTATTTTGGAAACCACATACATGTGTGATCTCTACCATTCTCTGGTATGTACAAGATAAACACGGCCAGAAGTACAGAGGCGGATTTCCCGCGAGACTTTCCGGGAAGGAGTCTCTGGCTTCCTGACTTTTTCCAGCCCTGGATATAACGTGTGAGGCCGTAATTACGGCATTTTTTGGCGAGGCGGTCTTAAAAAGTTGCGAGGCGGCTGCCTCTGCAATTAAGTACCAGGGGAAACCCTGATCATAGTACTATTTTGATG
This sequence comes from Stichopus chloronotus, assembly GCA_021234535.1. NCBI lineage: Eukaryota > Metazoa > Echinodermata > Holothuroidea > Aspidochirotida > Stichopodidae > Stichopus > Stichopus chloronotus. Next base: position 266,857 of record CM037835.1, read on the forward strand.
TTTCAAATCTTTGACACAAAGTAACCTTTCACCTGCTCTTAAAGCAATATAGATCACCCACTACCCTACAGTATATTGTCATATACATGCCGATATGAGTTGGTATGTTGTGGATGAGTACATAAAAGTGGTAATTTAATAAATATGAAGTTTAGTAAACAAGGATGTATGGGGTCTGATTTCTGGCTAGGTCAGAGTACTGTAATATCAACCTTTTACCTTCTGAAGTAACCTAATGGTAAACAAGAACAAATGTGATGTAAAACTGTTGAGTTGCTGGTCACCTTACATGACAGGGTTTCCCCTGGTACTTAATTGCAGAGGCGGCCGCCTCGCAACTTTTTAAGACCGCCTCGCCAAAAAATGCCGTAATTACGGCCTCACACGTTTATATCCAGGGCTGGAAAAAGTCAGGAAGCCAGAGGCTCCTTCCCGGAAAGTCTCGCGGGAAATCCGCTTCTGTACTTCTGGCTGTGTTTATCTTGTACATACCAGAGAATGGTAGAGATCACACATGTATGTGGTTTCCAAAATAGTTACGTCCGAAAATAACTGGTGAATAAATCCATTCAAATGTGTATCCCAAACGCCCCATCCGCTTTCAGTCTTCAACAAAAATTAAAGTAAATTAATATTGGTGTAATAGAATACGCTTATTTTTTACTCATGATTAATATTTTTCAAGTTATATATGTGAAAAAACAACCGTTGGGAAATGTTTGCAGAAGAGTCTACGTATACCTCCTTTACTCCATTCAATGTCAATTAAAAAGCATAAGCTTAGGCCTGCCACGCCTGCATGCGCAAATTATCTGCAGTATGACAGCTAGCGGACATATCACAACCCACAGAAATACAAAACCGAACTCATATTTCTATGTCCAAAATGCTTCATGAAACCAATAGTCTGCTTCTTCAAACCTTTAGTCCAAACATTTTAAAGTGACTTCTAGTAGGATCAATGAACAAAAAAAAAAAAAAAAAACTCTGAAACCTGCAACTTCCCTGTAATACGGAAATATGAATTGCCAAGGTGATTAGGTGGTTATTCGATATACGTCCACTGCGTTAAGATATCATTACGTAAAATTTTCGGACGGCTGCGCACGATCTTACGTGATTCTTTTCCAAAACTCTTAGGGACATTTCAACGTCAAAAATGTATGTAATACAGTTTACTCTACATGACATGTGCAACATTTCACAGAACGTTTTGATTTTGAAGCGCAATATCAATTATTTTTTCTGATCGAACTATCGTGTTTTCACCTGATACAGTAACAGTTTTCAACTTGTAGAGTTGAAATTAAGCATGGGTTTCAAAAGATTCGGACACGTCTAAAAACGCTAAAATCGCTGAGTTTCCGGCTGCTTTGCACCCTGGACCCCTACCGGGATTGTCCATGAACCCCACAAGGGGCCCTATGGCGGGCCCATTGACCCCACGCTGGTATGACAATCGCTTCGCTATCGAATGACGCCTACGGCGCCATGTTAGGTCTGGCGGGAAACTCCGACTATATGGTAATTAGTCTCCCGGAAAATTTACACTTTTTCCGACCCTGTTTATATCATGGGTTAAAATTACCTAATCTTCGAGAACCTACTTAGGACGGATTTGCACCCGCAATTCATGGCGGCGTCAAGTAATTCGCCCTCGCCACCTCATACTCTGAAAAACCCAGGGGAAACCCTGCATGAAGCTGTGATAAAAGTCACAAGCTTTCTCAACACAGTTTGATCAACACTCATGTAATCATTCATTCATTTTGCCTGTTCAAAAAATAATATAAAAATAGTGTCAACAAGACAATAGAGAAAGTAACTTGTTTACTGAGCTAGTGCACAGGAAAAGGAAACACAAAGGAAAAACCAAAAAGCAAAATAAAGGAAAACACAGGAGGCTTTGTGATTCCTTGCCATATGGCTATGCTATAACAAACATGAATTATCCAAAGGACAGGTGAGATCAATTACATTTACAGTCCTTTAAACATCACATTCATGAGCTTTGGATCCAAACCATTATTTCATCTCCTTTTCAAATATAAGGTCAAAAATTTATGGAAATCATTTATTCAATATGGGTAATACACAAGCTAGTTATGAGATTCCTCACAGGTTCACAGTTTTCATTCTTGAGAATGCAAGATTTTGAATTATGGTGACCCCAAGTGACTTTCAACCTCCATAAACTTAATATGGTTTAACTACTGAATATAAGCAATAGACATGCAAAGTATGAGATCATTTATGCTTTGACCATTTGATCAATGTAACTCCAAATGATCTTTGATCTTCACAAAAAAAGTCAGTGGTGATTATCTATTCAATGTGGGCAATCCAGAGGCTACATATGAGATTCCCCCTTGTTATCTTTCTTTAAGTGTAGGGTTTACAATGTTTTTACAGTTTGACCTATGTAACCTCACATGAGCTTTGACCTTCATCAAAATCAATAGGGATCATCTACTCAGTAAAACCAACCCACATACTAAGTACGAGATCATTCACACCTACCATTCTTGACATATTATGTTGACCAGGTTTTCACACTTTGACCTCTGGTGACATATAATAAGATTTGACCTCCATCATAATCAAAAGGGATCCTCTACTTTGTATGGCTAACGCACAAAATCAGTTGCGGTAACCACTCTTGAGATATGTGATACAAAGGATTTCACAATTTGACCTCTAGTGAAGGTAAATCACCTTTGACCCCCACCAAAATCAAAAGGGATCATCTACTCAGTATGGACAACAAACACAGCACATATGACATCATTACAACTAACTCTATTGATTTTTACTTTTTGTAACCTACAGTAACCACTCTTGAGATATGTTTACAAGGTTTCAAATTTTGACATCTGGTGACCTCAAATGATTTATGACCTCCACCAAAAGCAAAATAAATCATCAACTCAGTATACCAGGATTCCCACTTTCTGAAAAGAACAAAATTCCATGCTTTTCCTGACTTTCTACATGTCTCACACCAGAAAGCCAAAAGGCATTGTGGTTTTAATGATTCTGAGTATTTTGAATCTGGTATATTGCATATTGTGTGGATATGCTGATCCCAAATGATTTTTGACCTCTATCAAAATCAATAGGCATCTTGCACCCAATAAGGTAGATCTGAAAATCAAATATGACATCTGTCCAAGCTTCCTCTAAAGTTTACAAGGTTTTCACAACTTGACCCCAGTTGACCCCAACTGTTTGTTGGCCTCAACGGAAAGCAGGTGGCTAGTTTTGCTCAATAAGGCACAGCTTCAAACTCCGTATCAGTTCTGTAGATGCTTCTGTTCTTGCAATACCATGTTCTTAATATTTAACAATTTGACCTCCTTTGACCTCCATAAGAAACAACAGGGTTCTTCTATTTAGTGCAATGCATTGAGAAACTACATAACAAGAAGATTCTCTCTTCCCCCGGTGGGATAATTATGGTGTTGTTTATTAGCCTGAAAAAAGAATGAAAATCTTCAGGGAGTTGGCCAGTACTGTGCCTGTACAAAAAAAAACCTAACTGAAAATTGTTGTGATCACTTAACATAAGTTTATTATGAAAATGAAAGAGTGGAAGAATGTGGGTATAACGTGAAACATTTCAAATACTTCGGACAGCCCGCTTTTGTAGAATAAACAGTTTATCTGTATAAGTGGACAACCTATTGCCCCATACTAGGATACTATAGGTAAGATGAGGTATAATTAAAGCATTATAGATAGTTAATAATGCACTAGTAGGGATATTATGTTTTAATTTATTCATAACACCAACAATTTGAGCTACAGGATTATTAACGTTGTTAATATGATCCTTCCAAGCGAGCTTGTCATCAATTACGAGCCCTAAAAATTTAACAGTAATGCTGTTTGTTATTTTAATATTCTTAAAACGAAGACAAAACTCTGGAGTATCACCTCTAATATTATTAAAAGCCAGTAACATTGTTTTGCTAATGTTTAAGGATAACTTATTTGATGCTAACCATTTAGCAACATTATCTAATTCCAGAGAAGCTACTTGAAGGACACATAATGACATCAGGGTTATAATAATAGACAGTTGTGTCATCGGAAAATAATAAAAATTTAAGAAAAATAGATGATTTGTGCAAGTCATTTACGTATAATAAAAAAAGAAGTGGTTCCACACTAGAACCTTGCGGTACACCAAGTGTAATGTTATTAAGTTTTGAGTCAAAATTCTTAAACCAATTATGTGCAACACCGCGTATCCCATATACTGTCTAACCTGGTCAATAAAATGCTATGATCAATAGTATCAAATGCCTTAGATAAATCAATAAGGCCACAGTGCTAATTTTATGATCTAAATTATACACAATGTTGTCAACAAACTTCAAAGCAGCCATGTATGTTGAGTGACCCTCCCTTAATCCATACTGTCAAGAATAAAGCAGATTATTTTTATTTATAAAAGATGACAATCTTTTAAACAAAATTCTTTCAAAGATCTTTGAAATAGCGGGTAAAACGGAGACAGGGCGACAATCTGAAACAATGTCAGCTTCGCCGGACTTGTATATAAGAATGACCTTAACAATCTTAAGTTCATGAGGAAAAACACCATTAGAAAATGATGAATTCAAAATATGAGTAAGAGGATTGATAATAAGATTGTAGATTTGTTTTAAAATATCATTAGTAAGGTCGTCATACTGTAACCTGGTGATTTTGCATTTTGAAGAGATATAATAGTGCTAATAACTTCGTCTGGAGTCATGGGGTGTAATGCGAATGTGTCACGTACACTAATGTCATTTAAGTAAAAATCAAAGTTACGATTTGTGTCTTCTATTGCACTGTCCATTTTCTCTTCAACAGATGTAAAATAATTGTTGAAACTTTTGGCATTATTTTGCATGGTATTAGAAGTACTGTTATTTGTAAGTGTCACGCCAGCACTGGTCCAATTAGTTTCCCGTCCCCTATTTATTATCCCATTAATACCAGACCCATTCCATTACCAGACCCATACCATTGTTTTTATTATTACTGAACTCATGGTAATAAGATTGTTTAGCATTTTGAATTACATTAGTTAATTCATTCTTAAAATTATGGTAATGTAGTAAGTTGCGCTCACATGGGTTTCTTTTGTAAGCGTAGTATAGGACATTCTTAGTGCATATAGACTTAAGAATACCGTAGGTAATCTAAAGGAATATCTGTAAATTTTTCTTACACTTAACTTTACGTAGAGGGCACTGTCTGTTGAAAATGTTACAAAGATTATTGTAGAAATAGTCAAACCAGATTGTGCATTGCTTTCTTACAAAACATCATGCCATTTCCTCTCAATATGGCGCATCTATGTACCAAGTTTGGAAAATTTCCAACTTTCCCTTTTTGAGATACCATGATAACACGATTTTCAGTATTTGATCTCTGCTGACCTCACATGACCTTTGACCTACACCAGAAACAATAGGATTCTTCCTCTCAACATGGGTCATCTATGTACTAAGTTTGAGAACTGTCAGAGACTCCCTTTTTGAGATATCATGATAACAAGATTTTCAGTTTTTTATCTCTGGTGACCTCAGAGGACCTTTGACCTCCACCAAAAACAATTGAAGTCTTCCTCTCAATATGGGGCATCTATGTACCAAGTTTGGGAAATTTCCAACTTTCTCTTCTTGAGATATCGCAATAACCAGCTGGGCGTCACAAACACACACACGCAATCATGACCACATAGGTTTCTCTTTTCATCGAAACCAAAAACACACATGAAACAATTGGGATAATTAACTTTGCAACTTTTTTGGCAAAAAATATTCTCAACTATGTCTAACAAAAGCTTATCAAACAAAGTTTGGCAGACATGCAAGGGCATGTAATAATTAACAGAGAAACAAATAACTATGTCTGTGTTATATTCCTAATTACTAAATGTGCTAGGCTAATATGGGCAAGAACCTACACTAGTAAGTCAACACAAACACTGCATTCTTGTTACTTTGACCTTTAACCATATATTACTGCCAATTGTCACAATGAAAAGAACAAAACAATTGCCACAGCAGTACTTAACAAAGTTCTTTGATGATAGATGATACGAACCAAGAAAACTGACAAAAAAGAACTGATGTGCTACAAGTCTTGTCTAATCCACTTAATACATATTCCTTACATTAGTTAGGCTAAAGTACAGGCAAGAGCCTACACTATTCAACAGGCACTGCAAGTCTTGTTTTTTCGATATGATATCCATTTGATCTCGTATAGAGTTGTTTTGTAATTACGTAGCCTCACAGGCTACGTCTCTGGAATCGTCCTTCGGGTTTCCCGCGCCGGTTGACACAAGATTCGTACCCTTGCAGAAAAAATAGATCCGTTGACCACACAGTCGGCGGACATGCGGAGTAGTACACAATTTCAAGTACAGTTCCGGTCGCCCCGCCCCCACGATTCATCATAATAACTGTAAATGTTCGTGAGCGAAGGGAATAAAGCACCAATACAAGTATTATGTTTCAGCAATCAAGCCATAAATCAAGATTCTGGCTCTATGAAACTTCTAGAAATTTCACACAGGGAAAGATTGTCTATGAATTTTACACAAAGAATGAATGAATTCTTTGTGTAAATGAATGAATGAATTTTACACAATAAATTACATTCGCAGTCTGGGTTTGGTAGCTTCCTGAAAAGGATTCATGCGTGAGTGAAAAAGCACAAATGAACTCGTATACAGATAAGACATGACTAGAACAATTTCACTTTCACTATTTTGATCGCGTGGGCACACATTACGTCCTTTTGACTAGAGTCATATGTAACCCTGTCTAGTCCGCATTATATATCAAAGATTTTTATATGGTATCGTCCCGAAGAAGGTACATTATCTACTATTTTTATTATTTTTTTGTTAAATATTGGTGTATGTTTGTGGCGGCATTGAGATATAAAATTAAACGCGTAATACAATATCTAATCGATAGATTTTATTCCAAAAGTTTAAAAACATGTTTCTTTATTTTCAATCAGTCAAGGCGTTGTACCCTTATTTTCGTAGCAAAAAATCCAATTTGGAGCACTAAGCCCCACCCCAATCCAATTATAGCAGATTTGACACAGCTTACTGAAGCTAGCCTGATATGGCTAGGCTTGCGAACAAAGAAACTGCGAAAAGTTTCTCCGTACTTACACTGTGCATTTTGTGCTAGAGCGCAACGTTAATACAGTACGTGTTGTGAATATACGTACATGTAATAACATCAATGTAAAATAGCTTTATCGATCGCCGCGCGGAGTAACTTTTCGTGGAGAAGTCGTTGGAAGTTCACCTAGAGTTATCAAAACCACTGTTTATTGAGACCTCAAATATTTTTGGATGTATCCCAGTGAATTTTTCTTAGCGTAAACTGCTTTTGTTTGATTCATCGACCTAATTCGCAAGTGAGGTAGATCCTACGCATCCTGCTAGTCCTAGACGTTATAGCTGAGCTTGTGTTTGATTAGCCTACTGAACATCAACCAGAAAGTGAGAGAAGAATTTTAAAAAAAAATACCTCATTTTCTATTTCTCCCTAAACCTGTACATGTGTGCTGGTATATATGCTGTATCTATTATATGCTACTTCATTCTTGCAAATGCAATGCATGAGTAGGCGGCCTATGCAAAGTAGGCTCAGGCTAACTTTCAAAGAAAATAACACAAGACAACTTCACTAGATCTACAAGGGAAACTGAAATCTGTGGTAAAGCAGTAAGACATTTAAGCACAGATTAGGGCCAAACAAAAGACAAAATTACGCATAACAAGAAAAGTGAAAGTATAAGTTGACGAACCATCAACAGCAAAAATCAAAGCAAGTTCAAACGTAAAATATAAAAGTAAAGTACCCAATCATCTTAAAGAAAGAGACTTGTGAAATGGTTCTGCCCATGAAATTTAAGAGTAAGGCACCGAAGCGATTAGTATAGCTAAATACCGTCAGAAGGCTCACAATTTTTCGCTCTGAAATTTTCATGAATTTTCAATCGTCATTCAAACTGGGAAAATAAAAAAAGTCTCATATACCATATATATAAGTGCAGAGTGAGATCATATCTGCGTATGGTTATAGGCGGGGAGAAGGAGGTCAACCATCCGGTCACCACTTCCCTTTTCAGACTTTTTCTGTAAGACGCCTTAACATACAGTGACCTTGAAAATCATATGACAAGAATGATGTTACCTGGTCAACTGCTAGGCCTAACGTAGTACACGAAAAAATTCTAGGGTCCAAGTCAGTAGACAAAAGTGGGTTATGTCATAAAGTTTTATTGCACTCTTGCCTGTCTTGCTGGAATGGACCATTTTTTTTCCCCATTACGCTTACACTTACATACCGGTAGTGTGCTTGAAAAAGTTATGTAAGAATAGTTTCTGTTACCCACAGACGCTGGTTAAAAAACTCAATTTTGGTTATAAAGGTCTAAATTTATATGAGAATCACTTAGTAATAACATTTTTATGCATGTTATCTTGTCTTTTGTTAATTAGAGGCTTGGTCTTGAACATCTGATTGTAAAGTTTGACTGTTCATGTGACTTTTAATTTGATTGGTTTGCGGTTATAATCATGGCGAAAGGTCGTTAATAGTCATAAGTAGGTCAAGTGCTTATTGATACCGCACAAACAAGCTTGAACTTAAGTCATATAACAATCATAACAATGAAGCATATGGCAATATCCTGAGCAGTTTAGGACTTTCAAAATCACCACAAAATCATAACCGGGCAATTTTTTTTTCTCACAAAACATTGGACGTGGGGTAACAAAAATGATTTCGTTAACATAATTTATCACTTGAATGCTTTTGGAAGTTATCAATGTCCTCTACGATGTTTGACATCTCTACCTGAAGTGGATAGGCTGATTACAGCTGATTCCTGGACTATACTAAGAATTATTGACAAGCATCATTAGAGCGATTTACCCACCTTCAGTTTTTATTTCAAGCCTGTCTCTGGCCGATCGTGGCTACGTCGAATTTGCCATGCAAATTCAAATTTCTAGTTAGGGTATGTCAATGAGTCTCATGTGGGTGACCAATGTGGGTAAAAATAAAGTTATTTTTCATCAATTTCTATGTGCTATGTAGGAAACAAGTCTAATATCATCTTTGACAAATACTGTAGTGAGGCATTCAGTACCCACACTATTTTTTTTACAGAGATTTTATGTGTATGTTGAAATTTGCTTCTAAGGACACAAAGTCACTTTTCTGCCAGAGCAATGTTATTTTATTGATTGTGTTGCATTTGAATGATACGATTTGAAGTGTTAAGAATTTGAATTACAAGTAGAACCCAGAATTCTAAAGAGTGTAACACTTTATTGGCATAAGTGGAAATTACCACTTGTGTGAGACTAAAACAGGTGACATAAGTACATGAGGTTTTGGATTCTGAGATACATGGGTTAGTTAGAGCAGTTCTACTGCAATGCAATGATGACCATAGTCAGTCTACTAATGCATGCCAATTGTTATCTCCCACTGGTCAGCTGGCAACATGATGTCAAACTTCTAGTCGGAGAGGACATTTAATTTTCGGAGAGGACATTTGTTTTAGACATAGAGATAAAACACTATGAAATGACTGTGGTCTCTCTTTTTACAGTAATTACTGATTAGTGCCTTGGAATGTTGCATCAAGGATGTCGAATAAAGATCAGTTAGAGCAGTTCTACCCAAATGTGTTAATAAACATAGTTTGCTAAAATGCATGCTGATTTTCATAGTGTTACACTTACTGGTCAGCCAGCAATATGATGTCAAAACGATCAGTCAGAGAGGACACTTCATTTTGGAGGGGACACTTTTTTGACAGAGGGGTGATGAAATACATGTCACCACTTGTTGCACAGTAATAAGTGACTTGCAATGATGCATCAAATATTCCACAATAGAAAAAAGCAACTCAAAACTATGATGGGTGTACCAAAGGGTGTACCTTAGGGGAAGAGACTATTTGGCTGTGACTGACAAAGGTGACATGTAAACATGAATTACATTAGATCATTGAATATCAAGATCAGTTCTACTATATTCCAATGTTTCAATAAACACAGTCTGTGGGTCTTCTGCATGCTGATCTTCAAGGCAGTAAGGCTAATGATAGATTTGAATAAATGATGTTTGTTTGTTTCTTTCTTTCTTTGTTCAGTTTATTTTCATATCGACAACACGAAGCTTGAGGTTACAAAATCAACATAAAAAGTCAGGCTGAAAGAAACAATTAATGATCATACAAAACAGAAATACAAAAAGGAAAAAGAGACAGAGGAAGTGAGAAAAACTTATGAATATCTCCCCCCTAAATCAATCATAATAATGTTGAATTCCCAGAGCAACATATCTCCATCAAAATAACTCAAGTAAATATTGCAGTGCTACTAATCGTAAAATAAAAACAGTTGTCTGTACTTATCCATGACTTCTAATTTTGACTTCAGTTTAAATATACGTTCACTTTTTTATATCCTAAGGTCAGTATTATGATTATTCCATATTTTTACACCACAAACAGAAACAAACACTCATAGCTTTCCAGGTTGTACAGACAGAAATTTGATAAAAACCTCCTTTCCGTCGTGTATGTGATTTAATCTCTTTTTTAATAAATAGCCCTTGAATGTTTGGAGGTAATGTTTCATTTTCAGCTTTAAACAGTAATAGGGCTGTCTTAAATTTCACAAAATCTTCGAGCTTTAAAATATTCATGTCAATTAAAAAAATTTTTGTGTGGTCATTAAATTTAGCTTTATAAACCAACCTGACAGCTTTCTTCTGCATTACAAAGACTGAGTGAATATTGTTTTTGAACGTGTTTCCCCATACTTGTAAACAATAGTTGATGTAAGGGAAAACCAAAGAGTTTTAAAGAATCTTCATTGCGCTGGCAGCCAAGAATTCTCTTAAATTGTACACAATCGCAAGACTTTTAGCCACTTTAGAATTACCCCATTTGATCTGCTCCTTCCAATTTAAATCACAGTCAACCACCCCCAGAAATTTTGTAGTGTATTCCCTTTCTATAACGGAATTACCCGTAATATATTTATCACACTTTCGATCAGAAAACACCATAAAATTGGTTCTATCAACATTTAGTGACAATTTATTTACCAAAAGCCATACTCTCAACTCAGCTAAGACCTCACATAATCATGAACTTAATTGCTGAATATCATTTCCAGAGCAGAGTATATTAGTATCATCTGCAAAAATTATAAATTCAATTATATCCAACACATTATAAATGTCATTAATATCTAGAATAAATAGTTTAGGCCAGAAGCTAGATCCTTGAGGTACACCGTACTTAATTCTTGACAGCTTTGAAGAGCAATCATTGATTTGTACAAACTGTTGCCGGTTAGAAAGATAGCTGGAAATCCATCTGTTCACTCTTCCCTTTTATACCATAATATTCCAGTTTTTTGTAGGAATATAGTGTGATTTAGATCTTTAAAAATGCCAACAGCATGCATCTTTCTTTCAATGGCTGTTGGAATGTCAAATCATTTGTCAGGGAGAAAACATTTTCATTGTTTTTCAGGATCATTGTTTTCTACATTGGTATAAGAGTGTCTGCAGTGCCTGTCATTTACAGATTGAAATTGACAAGACTACTGCATTTACAGAAACACAAACTTCTGTGATTGCCAACCTACATTAAGAGTCCTCATTCCAAAACTTCACAGAGGGCATTTTTTTTATATAAAATGTCAGTTGCTTCTTACTCCATTGATGACTTCATCACTCTCATCATCTATGTTCAACACCAACAACTTGTAAAGGTTAGCAGCACAGGAAAGATGTCTAACAACAGTTATTATTTTTAACAAATGTACATGTCACTAAAAAATAACTGGTAGCTCAAAGGCAAATCAAAGCCATTTGAGTTAGACCACGGTGAAAGTGTTTACAAGTCAAGAATGTACAGTACAGTAAATGTCAACCATAATGCAATGCAAAGTTCTACAGGCCATGGTGCACTTTCTGGATTGTATGGAGAGCCCTGTCTCTGAAGATGATGTGATATGACCATGGATGCAGCTCAGATGCAACCATTACCATGGTGGTCCCATGATATGACATCCACAGAACTACTGCATATATATCACTGGGGTTTGACACCAGAGATAGTGACCACCAGGGTTTATGGTTGGAACGAACTGCACTTTACCATAAATATTTACCATCACGCAACCATGCTGATGGAAATATGCCTATATGTCAAAATTGCTGTCCTCTCCAAATCAAAAGATTTTGTCCGCATAGCCCATGGACACAGTACATGTACTTGTAAGTGTACTTGTAAGTTTCTATGAAGTCAAGTAATCATTCCAGAAATTGCACAGGGTGCTTGGTACAGTACATAAGTAAAACTAAAGACAATTTTTCCTAGCATTTGCATTTACTTCAAATGTGGTGTTTTAAATTGAGGATAAAAAGAGCTTCTTAGACTTCTTTCACTAGTCTGTGTAGTGCACCATATACTGGTGTACTAATCACAAACTTCTGCCAGGAATAGAGAATTTCCAAACAGAAATTATTCAACCATTTACTATCAGTGCAAAAATTCAAACACACTTGCAGAGACAGTTAAAAATATTGTAATGTTTTTGGAGAGGACATTCTTTTTGAAGGTCACAATACAATGCAAATGTTCAAGTGATTAAGACAATGATGCATGTATGACAGAACAGTGGTAGCACTATTCACACCATGGCCATGTTGTTTCAATGTTGATGCTTTTTAAATAGCAGAAATAAAAACCCCATTTTTTCAGAGAGGACACTTTTTGATGGAGTTCAAAATCTAGATGTTCAAACACACAAAGACTATCAACTGAGGGAGTACAGTTTACATTAATGGTACTGGTGTGCAGGGCATACGCTAAAGACCTAATGGATGTTTTTTTGAGATTGGGCTTCTGTGTGGTCGATATTCATTACCAGTGAATATTTTTCATTTGAACATAAGAGAAAATCCAAGTCTAGTTGACATACCCTCATTGTAAAAACTCTATGCAACTGTGTAGGCTATACACATGTGCAGCAAACCTAGCACTTGGGTAGACAGCATGATGAATAAAAAAATTATTTGCTAAACTTTTTTTAAAATTTAGGAATGAAAAGATTGAAACCACTGCCACTGACAATGATACTTAGCAAAGTTCATCGATCATCTTGACAGTGGAAGAATTCCATTATATTAGTTTACTCACTTAATGAAAAGATAAACTATGTTTAACCTGATACCAACCAACTGTCAGCAGTCACAAAAGAGCAAAGATTGTATGGCGTCACAACCAGTCACTCATACGAGAACGCATAAAATTGCAGATAGTGTGTAGCATTTGCCATTTTATAAGCAAGCAACTTTGATGAATCATATGGCATGTGTTGACATGACTCACAGAAATTGTACATTGTCTTTACTTCATGGTGTCGAAAGCATAATTCTAGTGCAGCAAAGGACTTAGCTTGTTATTGCTTTTTGACAGAATTTTTCACGTCCCAGATTGCACTTTTCCAGGACTGATGTAGTGAATTCCCACTTATCCCGGAGGGGACTTTTTCTTTTGTAATTCCTAACATTTTTCCATTTTCCCAGCCACCAAGGTGTGGGAATCCTGGTATAACCAACCAACACACCAAGTATGACATAAGTCATATATACCAGATTTTAAAATCTTTGCACCTCTGGTGACCTCAGATGAGCTTTGGCCTGCACAAAAAACAACAAGGATCTACTCAGTGTGACTAACACCAAGTATGAGGTCAGTAAAGCTAACCCTTCTTGAGATATTGTATTTACAAGACTTTCACAATTTGACCGCTGATAATATCAAATGACCTTTGACACCTATAAAAAACAATAGGAAAGATTATCTACTCAGTACAGCCAACCAACACACTATGTATGAGGTCAGTCAACTTTACCCATCTTTGCGTATTGTGTTTACAAAGTTTTCACAGTTTGGCCTCTGATGACCTCAAATGATCTTTGACCACCACCAAAAACACTAGGGATCAGCTACTTAATATGACAAACCCATGCGCCAAGTATGAGGTCAGTCAACTTTATCGTTCTTGAGATATTGTGTTTACAAGGTTTTCACAGTTTGACCTCGGGTGACCTAAAATGACCTTTGACCTCCACAAAATAAAATAGGGATCATCTATTCAGTATAACTGTAAAGTTGAAGGCTTTTACTTAAAGACTCAAGAAAGGAGATACAGATGAGGTCTTATTGCTTTGACTTCTGTATTCAGAGTGCCTTGTTGTCTTGGTAACTCACTGTTATAAACAATCATTACTTACAAGTACAAACACTGTTCAGGAATATGAGCAAGAGGCAATAAGTATAAGTTACACTGAGGACTCTTATTTTACAAAAGCAAGATGGTCAGTGATGGCCACTTTAGCTGGGAATATCTTCAGACCTTGAATCCCACAAGTATATCAGAACAATATGTTACAATAACCAATCCACACACCTAGTTTGGTGTCAGTGAGGGTTACCTTTCTTTAGATACCGTGTTTACATGGTTCTCACAGTTTGCCCTCTAGTGACCTCAAATGACGTTTGACCTACACCTCAAACAATAGGGATTGTCTTTGCAGCATGACCAACCCACACACTGAGTATCGTGTCAGTAAAGGTTACCTTGCTTGAGATATCTTGCTTACAAGGTTTTTACGTTTTGACCTCTAGTGACCTCACATGACCTTTGACCTCCATCAAAAACTTTAGCAGTCACCTACTTAGTATACCAACCCCACAAACCAAGTGTAAGGTCAGTCCACTTTACCCATCCTGAGATATCATGTTTACAAGGTTTTCCACAGTTTGACCTTTAGTGACCTCAAATGACATGAAAAAACAATGTACAAAACGTACAAACATGCGAGCAATGTATCAAATATTGTATGAGAGAGCAATTGATAGCAATTGTGAACAAATAGATATAGCTCATCACAATAGCTTACAACAGTCACATGAATATCAGCTACTCACTACTACCATGGAACTACCCCACTTAACCAGCAATAAAGTAAATTATGTGAACACCTTGATGGATCATATGGGCATCCACACCCAAAAAAATTGGGCAACACTATGACAATGAGCACACTCTTCTAACTGTCTTAACGGTACGGTATATTCAAAACCATCTGAACACCGTTCCCCATGCTATTGTCTATGGGAATATTGCTGAAATATTACAGTTTAAAGCCCTATAAGGTTTGCTGCTGGCTTGACCTCCACCAAAACAAATCAAACTGATCTTGTATAATGTATCCTCATAAAAAATATATAATTTGTCCAAGATTTTTACCTTAAGATATCATGTTAAACAGGTTGTCAGAGTTTTTCCCCAATGCTACCAGATGACCTTTTAACTTACACCAAAAACAACAGGGCACACATTCTCAATAAGGTGGACCTACATACCAAGTTTGACTTTCATCCATTTTTCCCCTATTGAGTTAGAGTGTATGCAAGCAAGTGTCACAGACAGACAGCACACACACGCAATTATGACCGCATAGGTTCTCTTTTCACCAATATCAAAGAGAGCAAATTCAAGAACTTTCAAGGAATTGAAAATGGACCAACCAATTTTCTAAGTTTACCAGCACCCATAAAAATCAGCAATGATATGATTGGTCATTGTGATGCAAAGAAGTACATATAAGGTTAATGTACCTCACTACATTTCCAATTAGTTGTATGATGATTTTTTTGAGATTGCTAAAATTCACAGGTCCTTTTTCACCCACACAAGTTTGGTCATCACTTTGTAATAGTGACAATAAGAATACTTTTGATACAGAAGACTCCTCTTAATAAAAGAATTACAGCATATCAGAATACATATTGTGAGTAGTGCAGAAAGACAATCAAGTTACAATCAAGATGAATGTATTGTCTTACCTTGACATGATGTCCCAATCATTTCATATCCCTGAGAACAAGTACAGACATAGCTGCCCTGGTTGTTGGTGCATATAGCATTGGCACCGCATATACCAAGATTCAAGCATTCGTTGATGTCTGGTGGTAAGTTGGATTACAGAGAATTGAGTTGATTAGACCTCTGATTAAGGAATAGATGAAGGCTTAAAAACTGCTTAATGTGGGAGACAATGCATATCAAATACAAAATTATACTCAAAAGGCTGTTCTAAAGCATTATTGATTTCCTATTCACTACAACTGAAAATAGTAACAAACCAATGAATTCACCTCACAAGCAAATGAGTGTACTAAAAGAATTATTCATCAGTGCCTACAAATATTCTGAATGGGTAAGAAATCACATGTGAGTTCCAAACCAGTACAAAACAAGGAATGAGCTCCCTCTCACTTCAATAGGCCTTTTATTCACATTGAGACAGCATGATTAAAGGTCTGGTGACATGAAAATGACATTTTGAGTTAATGGGTGCATCAGGCATTCAAAATGTTGAAAATAGCCTCAAATTGCGTCAAAAAGTGACAAATTTACAGGCAAATTAGTGTCTCACAGTTGCGTCATGAATAAACATTGGCTAAATATGCAAATTTGTGATGTCAAGGGAGGGACTCCTAGGATTTGTCTTATGTTAATCCTTTGTTTATGTAACCTTTATTTCAAGGTCATTTGATAATTTTCTATGCCCAGAGGGTTTTACTTTGGAAACATGTATTTTCTCCTTCAAAAATATCGATATCACTTACCAATGTGAAACTCAGTAATTAAGTAATTAAGAGGCAAAATATGTAGGGTTAACAAAAGAAAAACTGACACTGTGCAACACTCCACGTCATCTGTTTTGCATTTTCTTCATCCTTTGAAAAGTCATATCTCAAAAACGGTAATAGATACAAACAAAATTTCAACAGATTTTCACTCGGGGTTTTACTTTGTAACGTTTGCATGAAGGGAGCTCTTTTCTGGAAGCATGTCACCCGACCTTTAACAAAACTGAATATTCCACAGGACAACTTAGATTACATCTAATAAATAAATCAATCAATCATTAATACTAACCTTGACAACCACTGCTACCATCTGACTCATAACCAGACATGCAGATACATTCAAATGTACCATCTAAATTGTTACAAGTCATCATGGCATTACAAGGATTTGCTTCATTACATTCATTGATATCTGTAAATTAAAAACGCAAACAAAGCTTCAATTGTACATCAATAAATCATCTTTAAACTAATAAATGGTACTACCAACAATAGAAGTGTACACAGGATATATGAGGAGAGGACTTGACTGTCAGTAATGTCCTGTTGCAAAAGAAAATCCTATAAGTAAACCAGAATGCACAAATGCATTTGCTGTTTTGATGATACCATGAGAAGTTTTTCTGAATCTGACATTGCAGCATTTGGATGTGTCACAAGCTACCTATGCAATATATAAAGAGTGAGATCTGTACAAGCTTCTGTTTTTGAGATCATGTGTCTAATGTTTTCACAATCTGACACCCGGTGACCTCCAATGACCACTGCCGTACTCAAAAAACAAAAGGTTCTTGTACTCAATGAGCTACACATGCATACTGAACAGGACATCTGTCAAAGCTTCCCTTCTTGAAATATGATGTTCACAAGAATTTTGTAATGTGATCCTGTTGACACCAAACAACCATTGACCTTCACCAAGTAGAATTCATGTATACTTAATGTGATACATCTACAAACTAAACAGGAGATCTGACCAAGCTTTCCTTCTTGCGATATCACATTTCCAACATTTTCACAATCTGACCCCTGTTGACCTCAAGTGACCTTTGACATCCAACAAAACTGATAGAGATCTTGACCTTAATATAGTGCATTCTACATACGAGATCTGTGCAAGCTTACTTTTTGAGATATTGTGTAAACAGGGTTTTCAATTTGACCCATTATGCACCAACATTCCATCCAACTTACAGTTCTTGAGATATAGCAAATACAAAGTTTTCACATTTTGACCTCTGATGAGCTCAAATGACCTTTGACCTCCACTAAAAACAATTGGGTTCTTGTACACTATGATATATACCTACATACTACATATGAGATCTGTGCCAGCTCGTCTCTTGAGATATTGTTAAAAAGGTTTTCACAACTTGACCCCTGCTGACCTAAAATGATCTTTGACCGCTTTTTAATTCAATAGTGATCTTGTACTTAATGTGGTAAACCTACAAACCAAATGGGAGACTTCTTCAAACTACACTTCTTGAGATATTGAGTTTACAAGGTTTTCAAAATTTGATCCCTGTTGAACGCAAAAATCAACAGGGATATTGAGCTTACTGTGGTACACCCACCAACAAATATGAGATTTTTCCAAGCTTTCCCTTCTTGAGATATGTTTATATTAAAGGGAGGCATCACAGACACACACATGAACACACACGCACACACCCACGCACACATGCATATGAATGATTACAAAGGTTATGAATATCATCAAAACCAAAAAGCACATACACATATGCATGAATGCAAAGGTTAAGAGTTTATTCAAACCAAGAAGCCTGTCCCATAGTATGACTTAAAAATCTTCAACCAACACTATGATAGTGTTATACTCTCCTAACAAAACAATACCTCCGTTAGTTTGAAGTAAAAAAACAAAACCTATATTCAGTTGCATAACTGACTGACTGACACAAGCATTTCACTGAGAGTATCATCTCCACTACTGTTAAACACCCCGATCAGTCCATGGCAGCGAACAGAATAACATTACATCCATGACAATGGTTTAATCTAAACACCTGGATCAGTCCATCACAACGTCACATCCATGATGAGGCAATGAAGGTGAACTACAGTATTACCTTGACATGACGTTCCAATCATTTGATATCCCTGAGAACAAGTACAGACATAGCTGCCCTGGTTGTTGGTGCATATAGCATTGGCACCGCATATACCAAGATTCAAGCATTCGTTGATGTCTGGTGGTAAGTTGAATTACAAAGAATTGAGTTGATTAGACCTCTGATAAAGAAATAAATGAAGACTTAAAAACTGCTTAATTTAAGATGGTAAAGTAGGATATAATCAACAAAGCTTATACGTTTAACACGATTTAATGTGAATGATAAATCATATCAAATATGAATTTACAATCAAAAAGCTGTTCTAAAGCATTATTGATTTCCTATTTACTACAACTGAAAATAGTAACAAACCAATGAATTCACCTCACAAGCAAATGAGTGTACTTGATGAATTATTGATCAGTGCCTACAAATATTCTGAATGGGTAAGAAATCACATGTGAGTTCCAAACCAGTACAAAACAAGGAATGAGCTCCCTCTCACTTCAATAGGCCTTTTATTCACATTGAGACAGCATGATTAACAAAGCTGAATATTCCCCAGGACAACAAAAATTACATCTAATAAATGAATCTATCATTAATACTAACCTTGACAACCACCGCTACCATCTGATTCATAACCAGGAATGCAGATACATTCAAATGTACCATCTAAATTGTTACAAGTCATCATGGCATTACAAGGATTTGCTTCATTACATTCATTAATATCTGCAAATTTAAAACACAAGCAAAACTTCAATTGTCCATCAATAATCATCTGTATATAAACTAATGAAGAAACAATGGTATTAACAACAATAGAAGTTTGTACAGAATATGTCAGGAAAGAACTTAGACATCAGTAATGTTCTGTTGCAAAAGAAAATTCTATCAGTGTTGTCAATAAAACAGTCGAAGGGTGCATAAATAACAACAGGATGTAATAATGCATTATGGTTTTAATGATTTAATGAGTACTTTTTTTGACATATTGAATAAGGTGAGGATGTCTAACATGGCCAGTCTTTACAATGTTACAGTAATTGATTGTGTATTGAATAGAACCGTAAAAATCGCTGCATACATCTAATGATGATTGATAGCTGGCGTAATAACTCACACACTTGCAAATGAAATGCAGACATGGTGTTCACAAACTGACGTCTATCCAAATATAATGAGTACGGGCACTAAAATCATACATTTCTACACATACATAACAAACATGTACAATGCGCAATAAGGAACACCTACAGAATAGAGATCTGTCCAAGCTTCCATTCTTGAAATATTTTGTTTCATACCAGGTTTCACT
The DNA here is from genome assembly GCA_021234535.1 of Stichopus chloronotus. Classification (NCBI taxonomy): domain Eukaryota; kingdom Metazoa; phylum Echinodermata; class Holothuroidea; order Aspidochirotida; family Stichopodidae; genus Stichopus; species Stichopus chloronotus. The sequence goes on from CM037835.1 coordinate 287,053, forward strand.
ATAAGCCAGTTTAGAGTTTGAGACAAATATATCATAGATTTAATTACATAATCATTCAGTTGTGACACAAAGTGCTCTAAAACGTAAATTCTTATAAAAAGAGGACTGATCCCTGTACAGACACAGCAAAAAAAAAAAAAACAAAAAAAAACAAAAGGACAATCCACAAAGTTGCGTCTCCCTTATCATTGTCCATAATCACTCATCACTCTATATATGTATGTATTGTAGTCAATCAAGTGCGTGATCAAACACCCAATGCTTTACAACATACACAGTACATAAGTACATGTAGCTAGACACAGCACATTTGGCCATGGATGTGTAAGGGACACGCAAGTGTTGTGTGAATGTAGAAGTCTCTTGTGCGTCAAAGAACATATTCCCATGCATGTCGGGTGCACGTCAAAGTAATCCTTTCATTTCCTTTATTTCTCAAATCAATGAGCCACCCCTCTGGGTGTTTTGCAATAATTCTAAGGAACATGCCACAATCATTTGCATAAGCCCCTTTTTGTTCCTGCTAAAACTTACTGTGAACCACTCAAACATACTGAGTACTAGGAGTATTACCAAAAGCATGGAAAATGACATTGTTATTAGCTATCATCGCTCAGTTGATACATGGTTGCATAGGTTGGAATATTAGTTCATTTTGTATGGAAAAGCAAACTTTTAAGGGTCAATATCAGCTAAAATCGTGTTTACTGGTCACATATTTGAAGGCCCAAGGTAAACAGTCATTTTAATTACAGAATACAGCAAAAATAAGATTTTTGCTAGTTTGACCTGTGACCTCTGACCTTAATTTTGATGGGAGACAAAACTTTAGACCATGGGTCACCTACCTACTAACTTTGACCTTCATCAGCATTGCGGTCTAGGAGGACTTGCAGATGCAAACTTTTTGGTGTCAAATTTGGCCTTTACCCCTGAAATTGACCTTTAACCTCAAAACACATACAAACATGATTTTTAAATAAAATCGTGTATACCAGTCATATATTTGAAGGTCCCATGTAAATAGCCATTTTTTATAAAGAAATACAGCAAATTGCATTAACTTGACCTGTGACCTCTGACCATTAACCACTGATTTAAAATTTTGATGGGAGACACAACATCAGACCATGGGTCACCTATCTACCAACTTTGACCTCATTGACTTTGCAGTTTAGGAGGAGTTGCAGATGCAATTTTTTGAAATTGAAATTTTCTTCCTCAAACACTCACAGACACTCACACACACACACTCCAGTTTTTTTTACCTCTACCCTAGTGGGGGTCACAGGTCACCTTAAGCACCACACCAGATTAGACCCCCATGTCTCAAATATCAAACGTACATAATGTTGCTATAGCAACTGAGAAAGCCATAATACATTCTAGCATCGAAAAGCCAATATTTCATCCTGTACATTACATGTATAGGGATGAAATATTGGCACTGCACAACTGTCAAGCACTGCAGAGATGTCAGGAAGCATAGGTATTGGGCGCAGCACAGATGTTGGGCAGCATAGGTATTGGGCGCAGCACAAGTGTGAGGAAGCATAAGAAATGGGCGACAGCACAGATGTCGGGCAGCATAGGTATTGGGTGCAGCACAGATGTCGGGCAGCGTAGGTACTAGGCGCAGCACAGATGTCGGCAGCGTACGTTTTGGGTGCAGCACAGATGTCGGGTAGCATAGGTATTAGGCGCAGCACAGATGTCGGCAGTGTAGGTATTGGGGGCAGCACAGATGTCGGCAGCGTAGATATTGGGGGCAGCACAGATGTCGGGCAGCATAGTTACTGGGCTCAGCACAAATGTCAGGAAGCATAGGTATTGGGCGCAGCACAGATGTTGGGCAGCATAGGTATTGGGCGCAGCACAAGTGTGAGGAAGCATAAGAAATGGGCGACAGCACAGATGTCGGGCAGCATAGGTATTGGGTGCAGCACAGATGTCGGGCAGCGTAGGTATTAGGCGCAGCACAGATGTCGGCAGCGTACGTATTGGGTGCAGCACAGATGTCGGGTAGCATAGGTATTAGGCGCAGCACAGATGTCGGCAGCGTAGGTATTGGGGGCAGCACAGATGTCGGCAGCGTAGGTTTTAGGCGCAGCACAGATGCCGGCAGTGTGGGTATTGGGCGCAGCACTGATGTCGGGTTGTGCAGCAGGTGATGTGTCGTGCAGGTATTGGGCATCACAGGTGTTGAGCAGCACAGGTGATGGGCAATGCAAGTTTTGGAGGCAGTTCATAGCAGTGGACAGGAGAAACATTTCTTCACACTTAAATTCTAGAAGCCATAGCTACAGCGACACACTAGCACACATCAACTAGCATACATCCTCAACGAACTCTAACAACTGCAGCCTGACAAGCTGTTTGACAAACAAAAAATGTCTCTTAGTTTAAAATGCCGAAAAACAATCACACTGACACAGACGCATTTAAACTGTAGCAAGTCCTGGACCAACCACCAGTATGCACAGGCCAATGGTGAACTGCAACAAATGAGATAGCATCTCATTACCCCTTTCTGTCTTGTCTACCAAAATATCCAAGTAGAACTTTATACAACTCATCCGGTTTGTCAGAAAGGCAAAATAATACCAGGCCCAGCTTTATAGCAAATGATAATTAAATACTGAATAAGTCAGAGCCAAGTGGAGCATAGCAGTTTCTGCTATACTATTATAATAGCATAATAATGATAAAGGTAGAAGGTCAAAGACATAGAAATACTGCTATTCATGACAGCAAGAGTGTAGAACCTTGTTTTGCAGCTCACTCAGAGAAATTTGCCAATCCTTCAAATATGAAAATGGTTACCACCATAGATACTCTAATCAAAGAATAAAATGAAATGTGTTAGTTTTCAATGAGTTTGTAAAGTTTGAGCGAAATCTGTAACAGCAAAGCTGCTAACAAACAAAGAACAGCACTCAGATGGCCCAAAAAAAGGATTTTAAAGCCAAAACAGATTTTCAAAATTGTCTTGAACCATTCAATTTGTTCATAGGCTACAATAAAATATTTTACTTCATTACTAATGACAAATGAATTCCCTGCAAATGGTGACTGCACTTTCAATGACAGTCTCTAGGTGCTTTCACTGTGATCTCCAAAATTTTCAACCCATGGCAGGTAGGCAACAACCTAGCAAAGTTTGTGTACCTCACAAAAAATAGTTCACAACATGACTACTTTAAATGTCCAACACCTTAAATGTCCAACACCTTCCTGTCATTCTTCCCCAACTACTTCTTACCATTAAGTCAGGGAGGTGTGATATAAATCTACTTACGCCTTTGAATCTACTTAGTTGCCACCAAAGATATTGCCTTTGTTCACCACTTACAGATCCAAAGGGCTTGAGAGACACTAGGTTACACTTAATATTCAAGGGTTCACGTCATCTGGTATTTTCATTAGGTACACCTAATGCAAATTGCAAAAGTTTGTGGAAAATGATAAGATGGATACGGTAAATTATAGTCTTACCTACATTTTAATCATCTGCATATATCTCATTCTTATATATGTCAGACTATCTTGATTTGAAAGAGATAACCAGTCCTTTCAATTTGTGAGCTTTTGATCATGTACTGAATTCAGAAACAACCTTGATATCAAAGCATTTTTCTGATAATCATTTTCATGGGATAAAAACAGGTACTAAAAGTTTCAAACTAGAAAGTGGATTTATCACATACAAGTAAGAAGGAGTTGAAACCAAGATTGCCCATTATGAAAACTCTCATCAAACTGGAAGAATCAAACAGGATTAACATCACTTTAACTTTGAGTCTTAATTTTGTCTTGATTGCACTCACTGACTTTAACTGAGAAAGGACCACCCTAATGTCATGGCCCAATTGCAACTTTACCTGGACCTATAGTCACCATCTGGCACAGGGTTCCATAGTTGATGCATGCTGTAACTAAGTGTAACATTTCTTCAGAAATTACATAACAATGAGTATGAGCCAGTTGTCTCACTGATCTACGACATTGACAAATTTTAAAATCAGCGCAGCAATGCCACTGTGGCTTACACAACTGAACTCAATAAAGGTAGGGTTTGTTTGTGGCAGTAGAAATTAAATCTCTTGGAAGATGACATTTAAACTTACATGCAAACGGTATTTAGTTTACGTACTGTCAGGTCTATTTCATTACCACAAACTAGTCTAGTATTCAGAAAATAATAACTTGGACACCTGGGTTGGAAATTCACAGTCCGCTAGTCTGCCAGCATACTAGAAGTAAACCACTGCTTACTAAAATTACTTCCATGTATTCCCACGGTCAGCAAGTGGCGGACTAAAACATTGACAGCAGTTCAAAGTATGATCAAGCGTTAGCCAATAACAGCTTTGTACTGCGTAAGCCCATCACCAGTTCACAACACCAATGAACAACCATGTGCGCATGATAGTAATGCCATAAATCAACAGTATTAATGACCAGAAAGCCAAAAGGCTTTGTGATTCCTTGCGACATATATCATAACAAACAAGAATTATCAAGATAACAAGTATGAGATCAACTACAGTTATTGTTCTTGAAACATCACATTAATAAGCCTTTCACCCAAAATAAACTTTATTTTGGTGACCTAAGACGACATGTGATATCCACCAAAAGCAATAGGGATCACCTCCCCAGTATGACCAACTCACACATCAAGTATGACATCTGTCAACCCTTCTGGAGATAATGTGTTAGCAAGGTTTGACCTCGGATGACCTCAAATGACCTTTGACCTCCACCAAAAACAGAGGAGTCTTCTACTTAGTATATACCATCCACACATCAAGTAAGGTCCGTCGATATACCGATATTATCGGTACATCCGGTATTGAACGCCATACCGATATCGTCGATATTGATTTTTGTTCATACCAATATACAGATAACATCGATATATAGTTAAAAAAACAATATGTAGTACATACACACCGATAGTAATTTTACGCGCCAGCCTACGAGATTGTAACAGCAGCAAAAAATAAATAATTGAGTCTCTTTGTTTGAGTATCTTTCTGAGCAATCAGCGGCACTACTTTGTCAAAAACATCTAGCTGTGCATCGCTGTTCAAAGAAAGCCTGGAAATATTGTTCTTTACTTCAGCGTGACTTATTCTCTGTTGCTCTGTACCTAACTCGGTTCGTACCATCTACTTGCGAGTTACTGTAGTACTGCACCAAGGTACAGTGGCTGTGACGTTGTTATGTCACTCATATACAGCTTCCCACTCATCGCAGCAAGAGACTTTTTACTTGGCATGAGCAGTCAGTGTGGGTTCTCAAATGTCGATGCAATCTCTGTAAATGGTGAAGGTAGGCGGAGTTCATTTACATCCTGACTATAGCATGCCTTGCATCAAATTATGAAAGTAAGGTCTGCCTGCCACTCGCATACATTATAAACTTTTCAAAAATCGCGGGAAAAGGTAAACGAATCCTATGGGCTCCCAGTCACCCCACACCTGTCAGTCATTCTACATTGGTATCATGGGGGTGGGGCATAGACAGCTTGTTCACCCCTAACTGCTGGAAATTTTCCATTTAAACACCACACAAATTTGCTCGTTTCGAGCGACTGAAGTACCGTGCGATGCAATACAGTAGTTGCATTTAATGGTCCCCATATACGGTCCCCGATTTTCCGTGTTTCAAAATAGGAATTTCCATGTTTTGCCATTTCAACTTTCTCATTTCCGTGAATTTCGGTTTCAAATATAAATGGTAATTGTAAGTCTCAACGTGTGAGAATTGCTCCGCATGTGTACAAAAGCGCTCGAAAATATAGAATCCACATACAGTGTAGCGTTAGAATGAAAACTACATCAGCGTAACGAAGGTTCCATCAAAAGAAATCATTCCATATTGCTTCAAAATTTGAATAATTCACAAAATGTTGCATATTTCATGTAAATCAATTTTTATTACATGCATTTTATCAGTAAAAATGTACAGAAATGTCTCATTTGAAAAATAAAAAGGATTGCCCAAAGCCTTCTGAAAAGTTACAGTATATCCTAACTAATAGCCTAACCACCTCGGAGACAACATGCCCGTTTCATCGCCTGTGAAAAAAACAGCCGACTATTTGTAAGTTAAAGAATTCACGTTACTTAATAAACAACCAAATGTATTCTAGTGTTTTTCAGTCCCAGAGGTTGAAAAAATTGAGGCTCAAGATTAAATTTGTGGAAAGCCGGTTTTGTTGAGGCAAGGGTATCATTAATGTTAGTAACTTACCCTATAAGAGTTTTCGAGGGCTAGGCATACCGTAGTCAGTGCTAGAGCGCATGGGGAATGCTCAGTTGATTCAATCAGTTTTCTAGCCAGCTGCAGCTGGTCTGCTTGGGCCGCTTTTCGCATTATGCTTGCAAAGTGTTGCAATATTTTCTTTGATATATCGATTGTTAAGTTTGTGCGAGAAACTTAAAACTGTGAACCATGTACATTTCATAAATTTAAGCTTTTTTTCTGCCAAAGTATCTTATTGTAGAAAGTTTCTCTGAAATTGGTAACATCTGTGAATTTCCATTGTTCAGTTTAATTTCCGTTTTTAAAGCGGAAAATCGGTGGCCCTACCTAAAGCCCTTGTAGTGTGCGTGTTACCTTGTTTGCGTATGCAATCGGTAGTGACGGTGGATTTGCTTTTATTTCTTAAGGAAGTTTTCAGAAAGCAAAACAGTTTTCAAGGATTATATGTAATTAAATAAGCTGTGTGTAATGCACAGTAATCAGAACCTGAGCTTAGAATTTATGACTGAGTGGCGACTAGTCAGTGCAGTGATTTCTAGGTCGCATATGTGGACACTTGACATATGATTGCATCAGCAAATATTTGGGTGGCATTTGTGACTGATTTAGTCACTGAACTTGTGTAGCACTGACATTTATGGCCCATATGTCTGGCTTATTGTGTACTGTACCAGTATTGCGAAATTTCACGGGAAAAACCTATATACCAGATATTATCGATATTTTCAAGTCCATATATATCGATATCGAATTTTTTAAATACTGACGGAGCTTAACATCAAGTATGACATCAGTCAAGGTTTGACTCCTGAAGATATTGTTTACACATTTTTACAGTTTGACCTCTCGTGACCTCAAATGACCCTTGACTTTGACCCCAAACAATAGAGATCTTCTCATTATTACCAACCCACACACGAAGTATTACATCAGTCATGGTTATGATTTATACTGTTGATTTACAGCATGCTACCATGCGCACATATGCGTTCATTGGTGTTGTGAACTTGTGAGGGGCAAACTCAGTACAAAGCTATTATTGGCAAACGTTTGATCATACTTTGAAACTCAGCATGTCGGTCATCGCTTTCAATGTTTTGGTCCGACACTTGCAGACCGTGGGAATACATGAGAGTAATTTTGGTAAGCAGCGGTTCATTTTTAGTCCGATGGTGGACTAGCAAACCGCAAATTTCCAGCGCAGATTGAAACATGTGTTCAACTGATTTGCACATGGCTCCGTATTGCAGGCTATGTATCTATAAATACTAATGGAGCAGAGTCTTGTGTCATGAAATGGCAACACAAAAGAATGCTAATAACTCAATACCCAAGCAGACGAGAGTGGTATGAGAGTGTTGCTTTAAGTTTAATGTAATTACTTGCTCAGACTTCAGAATTAGTTTACAATGTACATGTTTGACTGGGTGAAAATGATAACAGTGTCAATTAATTAGGCTAGAGTTTAACAAAAAACAATAGGCCTCTGCACTCAATATGGTACAGCCACATAGTAATTTCAAGATCTGTACAAGTTTCTCATCTTAAGATATCATGGTTACAAGTTTTTCACTACTTGACCAATACTGACCCCAAATAACCTTCGACCTCCACAAACACAATAAGCGTCTTGAGCTCAACAGGGCTCATCCACATACCAGCTTGAGATGTGTACAACTTTCCTATCCTGAAATATCATGTTTACAAGTAAGGCATAACACACATATACACACACACACAGCACATACTCGCACTCAGTGAGTTATAGGGTACTGCAGACACTTCCCTGTAAGGACATCACTGGAATTCTCCTCTTCAGATGATTACATGCAGCATGTGATTGTCAGCAGAGAGGGCAGGCTCCAGGTATTAGGTGAAAGGCGTCCTTGCAATGTCACAATTCGGGAGCAGTTATGCCAGTTACAAGCTCCACGTGAGCAAGGAAGGATGTGCAACGCTCTCGATCACTAAGGCACCGTCCATAGGTGCACATATGCACACACAATAATGTATGTACTCTCTTTATCAAAACAAATAATAATAACAACATCCTTCAGAGAGAAAAGTAAGACACTCTCTCTATTTTGTAAAGGACTCGATATAACAGATGTGATATCATTATTAAGCCTATAGGGAAGGGAGATCTCTCATGATGGGTGGCTCAATTCATTTAGACATTATGCAGAATTCATCTTGCAAAAGATAATGATTTTAACAACGAAGGTGAACTATTGTCTTACCTTGACATGATGTTCCAATCATTTCATATCCCTGAGAACAAGTACAGACATAGCTGCCCTGGTTGTTGGTGCATATAGCGTTGGCACCGCATATACCAAGATTCAAGCATTCGTTGATGTCTGGTGGTAAGTTGGATTACAAAGAACTGAGTTAATTAGACCTCTGATAAAGAAATAAATGAAGACTTAAAAACTGCTTAATTTAAGATGATTAAGTAGGATATAATCAACAAAGCTTATAAGTTTAACACAATTTAATGTGAATGATAAATTATATCAAATATGAATTTACAATCAAAAAGCTGTTCTAAAGCATTATTGATTTCCTATTTGATACAGCTATAAATAGTAACAAATCAATGAATTCACCTCACAAGCAAATGAGTGTACTTAAAGAATTATTGATCAGTGCCTATAAATATTCTGAATGGGTAAGAAATCACATGTGAGTTCCAAACCAGTACAAAACAAGGAATGAGCTCCCTCTCACTTCAATAGGCCTTTTATTCACATTGAGACAGCATGATTAACAAAGCTGAATATTCCCTAGGACAACAAAAATTACATCTAATAAATGAATCTATCATTAATACTAACCTTGACAACCACCGCTACCATCTGATTCATAACCAGGAATGCAGATACATTCAAATGTACCATCTAAATTGTTACAAGTCATCATGGCATTACAAGGATTTGCTTCATTACATTCATTGATATCTGCAAATTTAAAACACAAGCAAAACTTCAATTGTCCATCAATAATCATCTTTATATAAACTAATGAAGAAACAATGGTATTAACAACAATAGAAGTTTGTACAGAATATGTCAGGAAAGAACTTAGACCTCACATCAGTGATGTTCTGTTGCAAAAGAAAATTCTATCAGTGTTGTCAATAAAACAATTGCAGGGTGCTCAAATAAAACCAGGATGTAATAATGCATTATGGTTTTGATGATTTAATGAAAACTTTTTGTACTGTGACATAATGAATGAGGTGAAAGCATCAAACATGGTCAATCTTTGCATTGTTACAGTAATTGATTGTGTAATGAATGAAAGTGTAAAGATCGCTGCATACAATGCAAGGCAATGTTACAGTACTTTATCATGTCCTCCATGGAAAAGTTACCAGATCGCACTAATCCACTTTGGGTTGTGATTATTTCTTTATGAATGTGGCATATTGCATAAGCAAAGACATGTAAAACGCCCGGTTTTTGCATATGATAGTAATTTATCATGTAACAAATTGAGATTATGAAACCGCTATACACAACATTATCTACTGACCTAAGATGATGACTACTAGGCATCATTACTCAACATGTAAACAAGCATACAAAATGAAAGACATGTCCAATCTCCCTGTCTTGAGATTCCATGTGTATATGTTCTACACAAACTGACCGTTGTTGCACAAAAGGCAATTTAGTACCCAGAGAGCCAAAAGGCATTGTGGTTTTGATGATTCAATTCTGAACACTTTGAATCTAGCACACTGCATAAGGTGACAATATGTTGACCCGTAATGACCTTTGATTTCCACTACCCCACCAAAAGAATAGGCTAGCATAACAGAGGTGTCAATTCAGGTTTCACAATTTGACCCTTGATGACCCCAAATGACTTTTAACCCCACAAAAACAATAGGGTCCTTCTGTTCAATGTGGTACACCAACACACCAAATATGAGATCTATCTAAGCTTCCCTTCTTGAAATATTGTGTCTGCGAGCTCTCATGATTTGACCCCTGATGAACCCAAATGACCTTTGACCTCCACAAAAAACAAGAGTGTCTGTCTACTCAATGTCCTACACCTACATACAAATATGGGATATGTCCAAGCCAAGGCTTCCCTTCATGAGATATCACATTTATGAGGTTTTCCCAATTTGACAGCTGTTGACCCCAAATGACCTTTGACCTCCACCAAAACAATAGGGTCCTTCTACTCAACGTGGTACACCTACATACTAAATATCAAATCTGTTCAAACTTCCCTTCTTCAAATATCGTGTTCACAAGGTTTTCCCAATATGACCCTTATTGACCCCTGTTGACCCCAAAAGACAACAAAAGTCCACATGTAGGAAGAGCTAAAGTTCTGTAAAAGAATAGCAATATATTCCTATTCTCTTGACACCTTTTTCTAGGAGAGGTTGACACCTTTTTCTAGGAGAGGTGAAACTTGAGCCCTCCACTCCCTCTCCCTTCCCACCCTCATGGGAAGAAAACTATTCTGTAATTTTTTAATTTCAAAATCTGTCAATTTCACTTCATAAAAGATGTGGCATTTTCACGTGGAGGCTGAACCTATCTCCCTTGCAGGTGCTGCATGCACAGGTTTGTGTCTTTCCACGAGTTTGCATTTAAAACTTTCAATCAGGTTCTGAGTTGTTCCATTATCTTAAACAGCATTCAACTGCCTCCCCCCAATTTTCATGGCCATAGAACCAATGCCCCGTCATTCTACTACTTTAAAAAAGTCCTTTGTAATATTTAAAAGTACAACACGTCAGTTTCACCTGAAGAGTTGAATCTGTGTCAACACCGGAGGAATGCAACAAGATAAAGTTAAACTTTGCCATTTCTAAAAAAAATCATTTGATTTCTGTGTTGCTTCATATGTTAGATAGTGTTCAGCTGTCTAACTCTTTTCTCCATCAGAGAATATGTAAAAGCAGTGTTCCAATTACAAAAGGAAAAAAAATCACATGCACTTGTGCATGTCTAATCTAAAATAAGCATTTTTTACATGCTGCACCACGAAATGTAAATAGAAAAGCCTTTTCCAAATTCCATTCCTCTTTGTCCTTTGACTAATTCACCTCCTTCCTAATCTTGATGGAATCAAAGGTCACTACAATTATTGCTATTACTTTGCAATGCAGATGAATCAGGTGACTTGCTATTAGGTCCATGGCTGATGTTTTCAAGTCCACCACCACAACTTTTTCCAATTTCTTTGTCAGTATCACTGTCTGAATACAAATCCAGGATCCACAGTTACAATGTCTTTACTAGAGTCTGATTTACATCTAGGATTTGGAATCAGGTCTTCAAAGACCACCATGGTCATCACTTCAAATTGCTTCTGCAGGATCGTAATTCCTGTAATCTAGATTGCTCAGCTCTATCATCAACAATAAGTTTTACAATCTCAGTTTCTGTTTGCTTTTTTCTCATTGATGATTACCTTCATCTGGCTAAAGCCTCACTCCATATCAGCAGCGTGTACTGGATGTACAAGCAAAATATGAGTAAAGGGTAGGATCTCCTCGAAACTGGGAACTAAGTCACAACCAACAACAATTCAAACCCACAATTCCACAATCAATTGACAACCTGTCTCAAGATCATGATATGTGTCACTTTTCCAAAATCTCTTTCTCTTCACCATCAGCCCTTTTAGTTCTAGTCACTGCAATTTAACCGCTGACAAGTTCACATGCTTGACTTCAAGTACCGACCAATTCTGAGAATTGATTATAGCACCTGCTTTTACAACTTTGTGACTTGTAATAGACTCAAATCAATGCTCTTTTTTGTCCCACTTATGATCTTGAGAGCTGTAGTTTTCACTTGCTGTTTAGCTTTACTTGAACTGTTTGGTCTGTCAAACGGATACCGGGTGAGACTCTCTGTTTTATTAAGACTGGATAATGGTGTCATCATAGTATGCAACTGAAGTCACTTCATCACCATTCACCCTCTGAATTTTATCAACCAAACCATCAACAGTATTTTAATTCTTTTGAAGTGTGAGGGGCATCTGCTTCATAACTACCAGACAGGAGATCATGAAATTCATTATGAATACAAATGTAAGTCCATGTATCATGTCTAGTAAAGCCTTTGCTTGCTCTTTCTTCTTAAAAGAATCCTCACCAAAGGTACTGCTGATTACATTGTTCATGTGTGTCACCATAACTGGCCAGTTTGATCCAACAGCATCTATGGCTCGGAGTGGTGGGCTAACCATTTGATCAGTTTTGTTAGCCTTTTAATGCTGAACTTTCAACTCTCTGTAGTTCCATCTACAATCTTGGACAAAATTGCTGAGACACTTTGTCGTACCTTGCAAATATAATACTGAATTTTATGTGAAAGGATAACATGAAACCCTGCGCCCCTTTCCAATGTTGCGCTATAGAAGTGAATGTACCCTTTGAACAGCAATCCTATAGCCAATATTGAACAGGGGTGCGGGGTGTCCCAAGGTATTTTGTCCAAGACTGTCTGAGTTTCTTGGGAGCAATTTTGGAGTGAAATTTTGAAAGAAAATTGAACATTTTTGGACAAGGTGCATCATAAAAATTAGTTATCGGAGCCTATGGGTCTGGGGATTTTCAAATGCAAGTATTGTGAATTTCGACTATGAACATAAAAAGTTTAATTTTAATTTGGGAGTTTATCTGTATATGTTTTGTTGAAAAGGAGTGATCATGAATGGACAGATTGTTTCATGGTTTTGTATGCAGACAAAAATAGTTGAGTTTAGAAATAACGGGCTGCTGTTGCATTGCGTTGCAAAAGGAATGTTACTGCAATTGTAGAATGCTGGTAGGAATCCCAGTTATAATATATTCTGAAGTAGCTCCACGTTCTACCAAAATGCGTTAAAGCCAGAACTGTAGATTCAGCTTAATATTAAAATAATGGTGGAACGTTAGTAAAGGTTGGTTTTTTACATTTTTGGCCGCTAAATCAAGATTTGTGACTGCAATTTTTACATTGCATCAAGCTGGTAACATATGTAATCTTCAGTCTTGTAATCTACGCAACATTCCCACTGGTTGCTTAAATTTTACCGTCAAAACATTTGGTAGAACATGGGTTTCATTAACCTATACTGTCGGACTCTATTGTAAGGTCTAAGTCAGCTTGGATGGGGAGGCCGGTGTTCAATTCACAGCATGACCATAGTGTTTTTCACTGCTCAATTATCCATTTATAAACTCAAATGTCTGTCAACTTCTCATTTTTCATTCATATACAACATAAGGCAATATATATATATGTATTATTAATATAATGATGTAGCTCTAACAACAAATATGTACTCTGAAGTCTGTTGAAACTGCTTAAAATGACTGACATATTACAGTGCACCATGTACGGTACAATAGAATGGTTGCCACAATGTCACTGTTATGTGAATATGAGCAAACGTCACATTTATTAAATTTGCATTTTAGGGATTTATTTTGTATAATGATAGTACACTTTTTTAACCCAGATTAATCTGCAAGTCAGTCATAATAGTCACTAAGCGTAGTTACTTATATATCAGACACCACATCATCACTGTGAACAATTTGAATAAATAACACGTATACATCGATCTTCTTCAACAGACCACTAACATGTTAGTTTTTTGGGGGGTGTTTTTTTTTTGTTTTTGTTTGTTTTTTCTTCGGTACCAGTCTCAATATCAGAGTTTGAGCTGAAAATACGTCATCAAGTAGTTTCCTAATCGACAAGATGCATTGGAGTTAGTGATGTTACCTCCCCAATGACTGCATTTTATTTAGCACATTTAGTGCAAAAACATGGATTTGACTGACTTATTCCTCCCTTTACTCCGTAATAACATTGACAACATTCACACAATAATATTTTTACAGTAAACCAACTTCAATAAAGGCCCCAAACATGCCGAACATGCACTGCTGATGTTTCTTGTTGCAAGGAATATCACCCTCCCATTTTGCCGTTTAACTTATTTCAAATTGACGATTTTTCCTGTGCCCCGCGCATGCTTCAAACCCATCGAAATTCTCAGACAATCTTGGACAAAATTGTTGGGACACTTTGTCGTACATTGCAAATATAATACTGAATTTTAGGTGAGAGGATAACATGAAACCCCGCGCCCCTTTCCAATGTTGCCCTATAGAAGTGAATGTACCCTTTGAACAGCAATCCTATAGCCCACATTGAACGGGGGTGCAGGGTGTCCCAAGGTATTTTGTCCAAGATTGTAGTTCTTAACAAACCATTTATAAAATAGCAATCTTGAATTACCTTTTCCACTCCAGTGATGAGAGGTTCATCTTGTACGGCTGGCCCAATCCAAAACACCCCGATCAGCTCGATACAATTACATCACATCCACAATGGTGGATTCTAAGCACCTAGATCAGTTCATATCAGCTGACAGAGTAACATTACATTCACCATTGTTTAACCTAAACACCTGGATCAGTCCATAACAGCCTATAGAATAACATCAGATCCATTATGAGGCAATGAAGGTGGACTTTTGTCTTACCTTGACATGATGTTCCAATCATTTGATATCCCTGTGAACAAGTGCAGGCATAGCTGCCCTGGTTGTTAGTGCATATAGCGTTGGCACCGCATATACCAAGATTCAAGCATTCGTTGATGTCTGGTGGTAAGTTGGATTACAATGAATTGAGTTGATTAGACCTCTGATAAAGGAATAGATGAAGGCTTAAAAACTGCTTAATTTAAGATGATTAAGTAGGATATAATCAACAAAGCTTATATGAGTAACATGACATAATGTGAATGACAAATCATATCAAATACAAAATTATACTCAAAAGGCTGTTCTAAAGCATTATTGATTTCCTATTCAATACAGCTAAAAATAGTAACAAACCAATGAATTCACCTCACAAGCAAATGAGTGTACTTAAAGAATTATTGATCAGTGCCTATAAATATTCTGAATGGGTAAGAAATCACATGTGAGTTCCAAACCAGTACAAAACAAGGAATGAGCTCCCTCTCACTTCAATAGGCCTTTTATTCACATTGAGACAGCATGATTAACAAAGCTGAATATTCCCCAGGATAACAAAAATTACATCTAATAAATGAATCTATCATTAATACTAACCTTGACAACCACCGCTACCATCTGATTCATAACCAGGAATGCAGATACATTCAAAAGTACCATCTAAATTGTTACAAGTCATCATGGCATTACAAGGATTTGCTTCATTACATTCATTGATATCTGTAAATTTAAAACACAAACAAAACTTCAATTGTCCATCAATACATCATCTTTAAACTAATAAATGGTAGTACCAACAATAGAAGTGTACACAGGATATATGAGGAGAGAACTTTACTGTCAGTAATGTTCTGTTGCAAAAGACCAGAATGCACAAATGCATTTGCCATTTTGATGATGAGAATTTTTTCTGAATGTGACATTGCAGCATTTGGATGTGTCACAAGCTACCTATGCAATATATAAAGATTGAGATCTGTACAAGCTTCTGTTTTTGAGATCATGTGTCTAATGTTTTCACAATCTGACACCCGGTGACCTCCAATGACCACTGCCCTACAAAAAAAACCAAAAGGTTCTTGTACTAAAAGAGCTACACCTGCGTACTGAATAGGACATCTGTCAAAGCTTCCCTTCTTGAAATATGATGTTCACAAGAATTTTGTGATCCTTTTGACACCAAACAATCATTGACCTTAACCAAGTAGAATTCATGTATACTTAATGTGATACATCTACAAACTAAACAGGAGATCTGACCAAGCTTTCCTTCTTGCTATATCACTTTTACAACATTTTCACAATCTGACCCCAGTTGTTTTTACCTTCCCAGATGGAGACCAGAAAACTAGAAACCAGAAACTAGGTTTCAATGATTCAATTATTTTGGTTGATGTACATACCAAATATGAGATCTGTCCATGCTTCCCTTCTTCAGATAACTTGTTTACAAGGTAAGGCATCACATACTTATACACACACACACACAAATGCATGTATGCATGATTACAAAAAAGTACTGGAATTTCTGGAAATCATAACTCTCACTGTGATACCTTTTCTATAAAGAACCAATAGTAAAACCAACAATAAATGCATAAGGGGTATGTTTTGGCCAGTTTATGTCAGGATATGTGGCCAGCCATGAATTCTATTACAAAACAATGTTGGCGATGATATACGAGTTGAGAAAGCATAAATGTATAATAACATGATAGTTTCATGGTTCGTGCACATTTACTTAACAATTTATTCAGTGTTATGTAACAGCAATGTTGTTAAAGTAGACACAATCGTTGTATTCTCCATGTAGGTGGAAGCCAATACAGTTTAAAGTTCTGCACTTGCCCGCTTGCATAATCTTCCTGTGTGTTCATCTCTTGTACATATAGCCATGCTCTGTTCATGACATCTCAGACCAAATTATTCACTTGATCAGAGTAGTGTGATTGACAGTTTCATTACCTTGACAAGTGATACCATCTCCTTGGTAACCGGAATTACAATCACAAGTAAAGCTACCATCAATATTGTTACATACTGCATTAACATCACAGTTGTTGAGATTGTCACTTCCACATTCATTGACATCTAGGAGATAGAAAACAAAAGCAAAGTGATATCAAAAACAAAAGTATCCTTCTTTCTTGCTTTTCTCTGAATTAAATGTACTCACAGGTATTAACAGTACCATAAATCAGCACCACAGATGTCAACCTGTCACTACAAGAAAAAGTCTTTTTTGTTCAAAAACACATTTTTAGAGAAAAAAAAGACTTTCAGCACAACAGTTTAGTGGGACCTTTTTCCCAAAATGACCTACTTCAGCAACCACTTTTAATACATGACCATCTTGCTTCAGTCTAAAATAGCTGTTCTCCTTTATTTGCATGCAGGCATACTTGTACATAGATCCAAATAATTATTCTTGTTGTAACAAGCTTCTTGAATCTGTGACCGTCAATGTGTGGCCTGCAAGCTACAGCCTATAGTGCATGGGCATAACAGTAGGCTATACACTTACTGACCTACCATCTCAGACAAAATTCCTTGGGACACCCAGCTCCCCTTTGAATGTTGGCTGCAGGAATAATGCGCATAGGATAAATTCACTTCTTTAGTGCAACATTGAAAAGGGGCACAGGGGCATTAAATGTTGTAAGCGAACCAACTTCACTACTTATTTGTTATTCACACAAACAAAGATGGGACTCATGAATATTCAAAACAAAAATAAATTTTCGATTTTGAGTTAAATGCAACAACAAGCGTTTTAGCAATTTACTAAAGAGACATCAAAGTAACTTTAGCAATAGACCATACTTCCACTGAAATAATGGCTGTATGAATACTGCCCACAGACTATATGCACTCCTTTAGTGCAACATTGGAAGGGGGAACAGGGTTTCATGTTATCCTCTAAACTAAGATTTAGGAATACATTCACAAATTATGGCAGAGTGTCTCAACAATTTTGTTCAGATTGCAGGCCTCTGGCTAAAGGGGTAAAATATTTAAGGCAACATGAGGCTAATTATTCCATAATTTTTTCATGCTTACCTTAACATTGCAAATTCCACAGTCCCACACTGCTTGGTTCTAGTGCAAACAAAGTAGCCCCCAGTGACAAACCAACATAACAATCCATATGCCTACGCTATAGCTATTCAAACCAAATCAGCAGCTGTGTTGGTGCAACTTTGTCCACAAAAATAGGCTAGGATTCAGTAAAACCTATCTCTAACCTTGTTAGGATAGCAGAGCAGCAAAAAGCAAGCAACTATGAAGGAAAACATATTATACAAGAAAAGTGCTGATAAAAATTTTTGCAAAACTTCTGGGCATGCATGGCTCAGTTTGAGTCTTTTACACAACTCTAAATTTGCACTAAGTCACTGATTTTTTTTTCTCAACAAAACACACCTAGTCAAATTTGCATCATATAATGAGCTAATGTTTATGATAGCTTCATGCATGATAATTAGCAGTCTTTGATTATCTTCTAACATACACTATTAAATATGACATATGTCTATGCTTCCTGCCTTGAGGTACTGTGCTTTAATACACTGTGGCCAATTTGACCTCCACTGACCTGGACATAAAACCATTTGACTGATTTTTTACTGCGTCATATTTGCCATATTGGGCCATGTCATAATAATTCAACAACCAACTAAGTTTGGTGTACCAAAAAAGATACATGCAATTCAAATTTGAAATATGTAATGTAAAGAAATGAAAAGCAAATAATAAGTTTGCCAGATATATCTTGCTAACTTCACATAATCATGGGAATACAAAATTCCAATATCTTAAGTACATTACAAATATACGGCCTATCACAAGACCTGCATGAGTAGTATCATGAATAATTTACAGAGCATGATCTTAAACAAAGGTGAAAATAACTTTAGTAACTCTAAAAAGTACAATTTGGAAGTTCTTGCAAGCATCACATCATTGAGGGCTATAATGTTCACGTAACTGGTTGTATAAGCAACATTCATAACTTTGCATGCCTTTTTTGCTATTCTGGAAGCAAGCAGTTTGCTGAAGACACTGAAAACAGGAGTCAAGTTCTAGGGATTAAGTCCCCAACTCAAAGACAGAGAGCCCAAGTAATATTTTGGGTTACAGAGCTGTCTAAGAGACTCACTGTGTAACTTAGAGACAGCTCAATACCCAGTAAGTACTTAGGGAAGCTGTCCAAGGGACTCACTGTGTAACTTGGAGACAGACAGACCAATGAATATTTAGTGTAGCTGCCCAAGGGACTCACTGTGTAACTTGGAGACAGCCCAAAAAGTATTTTGGGCTGTTGCCCAAGGGACCCACTGTGTAACTTAGAGACAGGCGCCCAATGAACTTGGAGACAGACAGCTAAATGAGTACTTAAGGCAGCTGCCCAAGGTGAATTTGAACTTGCTGTATGCACTCTCTACTTTCCGGAGGAAGAAATACACTTGAATGGACTAAACCCTGGTAGCATTCCCATATGGGGCCCATGTGGGATTTACCTGGGCCATCTGGGAATACCCATATACCCATATGGGGCCCTTATGGGCTGAATATGGGAAACCCTACAAGAATAATTACAAGGGCTGACCCATATGGGTCCCACATGGGCACCATCTGGGCCAGTGTGTATATGGGCACAATATGGGCTAACCCATGTGGGTGTCACGTGGGATTACACTGGGTTGTCCCATATGGGGAGTATATGGGCTCTCCCATGTAAGTTTTATATGGGTAAACATGGGGTACCCCATGTGGGTACAATATGGGTTAACCCATATGGGTATCATATTAGAATAACCTGGGCATACCCATATGGGTATTATGTGGTGAAACCCATATGGGCTTTATATGGGGTAAACATTGGTTGCCCCATGTGGGTGCAATATGGGTTAACCCATATGGGTATCATATAAGAATAATATGGGCATACCCATATGGGCATTATGTGGTCCAGCCCATATGGGCTTTATATAGGGTAAACACGGGATACCACATGTGGGTGTAATATGGGTTAACCCATATGGGTATCGTATCAGAATAACCTGGGCAAACCCACAAAGGTATTATGTGGTCCCGCCCATACGGGCTTTATATGGGGGTAAACAAGGGGTACCTATGTGGGTACAATTTGGGTTAACCAATATGGGTATCACATCAGACTTACCTGGGCAAACCCATATAGGTTTTCTGTGGACTGTCTCAACAATATGGGGAAAAGATCAGGTATGGGTTCAATGTGGCTTAATTCAAATATGGGTATCGTATTAAAATAACCTGGGCACACCCATATAAGTATTGTGTGGCCCAGCTCATATATTTCAAAAATAGTTCAATCAGTTCCAAAAATAAAAATCACTCGGCAATAAAAGCTAGGCCCAGATGTTGTTGTTATATATTTCTTTAGCCCTGCATTTACAGGCCTACAACTCCTTATCAAATTGATCATATTGATCACCTTCAATTCTTACATCTCCTGTACACCTGATCCCCTAAGTCCCCTATACGGGCCCTCATCCTACATTAATTCCAACAGTCACCCACTCCCTTTGATCTCTCCTCTACGCCCCCGTACCGCTGTACCTCCCTCTTTCCCACCACCCACCCATTTATGCCCCGACCATGTGGATCTAGTAGTACACATGTGCCGGACACATCCCTGCCTCCACCAACTTCAAACTCTACACAATAATGTCTGTGTACTCCAGGAGCTTCTACTACCCTATATCCGTATCAAGCTCCATGCCCGTACTATGTATGTGTTTAAATGGATCCAATTTTGCCTTTTGCAATAACGTAACAGCAAGAACTTGCCATGGCAACATAACTGAACAAATGTATCCCTTAACTGAAGAACAAAGAAATCAGTGGATGATAGTATGCAAATTCTAACAGCCCGCCAATTTCAAAGAAATCGTGACTCATAAATGCGGTTAGCAGGTACTCAGTATATGCAGTACGTACAGTGCTAGTGTTAGCATCTGTACATGTATGTACCATTGTGCATACACTTGCTCACACAGTATATCACGTATCATTCGATGCATGGTTTGCTGTTACATCTCATCGTGAGGCAACTTTACGAACTTCATTGTTATCATCGTGTCAGTTTTGAATGAGAAGAATCATCCACGAATTATAGCTAAGTCCGCCTCACGTAAAGATGTGGACTGGAGCAAATACTGCAAGTTAAACTACTACAATTTCAGCAAGAAAAGCAAGAAATCACTTACAAGTCTGAACCAAGGTAAGCTCTGAAAGTCTTCTTTAAAATCTAACGATATTAGTTATTAATTTATTGCGCACACTGCATGTGCGTCTCAGCCTGCGATTATTAGGAATTGTGTAATTGATAAAAATCACCCAATGCAATTCCGGTAGCCAAGGTCGCAATGGTGACTAAAAAAAAAAAAAAACCCGGGACTACAAACATCTTCAACAAAACTACTGCATGTTACCGCCAACCCATCCATGATAGACAAAGATACAGACGACTAGATTTTCCGTAAATAGGGAAACTGAATATGACCTAGTCTCAGCTTACCAGTATACCCCAAACTGGACCCACCATTTTTACATGGACTTCCTAAAAGAGAGGATGCAGGGTGTTGTTATTTTTCGTTCAAAATGGCCGTTTGTTTTTGTTTCCGTCACTATTGTAGCCCAATATGTTATTGAAACAACTATGTTAGAATAAAAAATCTGAAAGTTTTGAAACGATCGTGACGATCAAGGTTGATTTCGTTTGCTCAAGAAATTTGCAGAACCTGATATATTTGGTACGTTGACTTATTATTTTCAAATATCCCTGAAAAATGTGAAACCACAGGACGCAATTTTCAAAAATTAAAACGAAACAGATGCGTCGGCAAATAAAGAATGCGGGCGGGGATGATGAACTCTCTCCTTTCTTTCTAGACGGGTCTAACAAAACGCTCGCGAAAACTGGTGCATGGAAGTTGTCTGTGAAGGTATCAACACAAAACCAATGTGGAAGTTCCATTGACTTCAGTACAGGCGAGAGCGTTTGTTCTTTTTTTACACACAAAACATGTATTGACCGTATCGCGAGTTGGGATTGGTTGGGAAACATGGAACCAATCACGATGGTTGTTACATAAGGACTTTCTGTTGGTGAGCTACATGTTCAGTTCAGTTCAACAGGCTTTCATTTCAATCTCTTGAAAATCTCCCGAGTTATTAAACACACAAAATAAACAAACGAGGCAAAATGAACTCATAAAAACTTCTCCATACAAAATATTTATGTTTAATGAAATTGTTAAGTTTTCAATCAAATGTTTCAAGTTGTTAGTTATTCAAATTAAAACTTTCCTTAATCAAATTAATTTTTTATCTCCATTTTGAATTTGTTCACTCAAATTATTAGTTTGTGCAATTAAATTTCTAATTTCTTTAATCACATGATTAACTTCTGTACTCCAATATTAATGTCAATTATTGTTACTTTTAATCAAACTAACTATTTCTGTAATCAAATTTATAATTTCTTTAGTCAGCTTAAAACTTATTTGATCGAACAAATTGTTTGATTCAAATTTATATTTTTATTCAAATTATTCATTTGTTTAATCACATTTTTACTTTATTTAGTCAAGTTATCAAGTTTATCAACTTGTTTATCCAAATATTAATTCCAAATCATTAATTTGTTTAATCAAACATTAATTTTCAAATAAGTCTTGTTTAAAATATTAATTATAATTTGATTTCTTTAAGAGAATTTCCATGCATCCCCTCATTCCTGTGTGTGCCGAGGGAAAGAGCATTTGCCTTCAATGGCGCTCCCCTCCCTGCATTTACCCACAACATATGATAATTCTCTCAGTTTCTAGTATTTTCTATTTTTCCTTTTTTTTTTTTTTTTTTGGTTCTTGGTTCGCCTTGAATACCTAGTAGTCAGAAATAAGCTTTTTTTTCATCATGCGGTTGATCAATATGAACCCATGTGATCCATATGTCTTAGAATTTCTAGGAGTGCTTTCGATACCACCTCCTACAGTATGAAGTACTCAATGTGTTAGAAAATGAGTGTGCGTCTCTACAGAAAATAGAAAAAAAGATACATAAAAAACACCATATATGAACCCATCTATGTTCTGAAAGTAAACCACACTTTCACACTAAAAATCCCTATGCCTATACAGCCTGAAATTTCAGATCTCCCGGGAGAAAATTTCTGTAGATTTGAGTGCTAAGAAGTAAATTGTTCTGATTTGACACTTGACGTATGTTAAGGCTGGCTAAAAAGTCAAAGATCAATGGTACCTGTGTGCATAGAAGCCTCTCTGTTGAGTGTGGTATGTTGGTTTGTAGACTGAAGTGAAGGATGAGGTACTTTTACCGAATGATGAAATATGTTAAAAGGTGGTAGAAAATGTTAACATGCTATATTAGACAGATTTCCTTGGTATTTATTGGGGGTGGGGGCAAAAGTAGGTCAACCAAATAACACAATCATTCTGCACTTCCCTTTGACTGACTACTGTTATTGCTAAAGCAATCTTTTTTTTTTTCAATGTAAGCTATGTATCAAGCAAACTTAGGGAATTTTATTAATACTTTGCTGTAATGTTGTAAATCTTGGTTGGCCTCATTTAATACCACGTTCACATTGCATAGGCAAAAGTAGTTTTCTATATAGGCTAGTGTACATTCAGGAGGTAGTAACAAACATCGAGGATCTGAATATGGGGAGTGTGGGTGGCTTTTTTAGAGCATTAGAAAAGTATGTATCAATTATCGACACTGTAGTTTGATTAATTTTGACTCCATTTTTGCCTTTTTAGCTAACTACTGGCTTCTGAATGCATGACAGTATATTGCTATTACAGTTAGGAGTGAGCTGTTATCGATGGTGGAGGAGGGGGAAGTCTATATTTACTTTGATAGTTTAAGCAGTTGCGCATTAGTCCCTCTACCTGTAGACGAGCTAGTACATTTGCCTTTTTACCCTAATTCGTGAATGCAGCATAGAGGATTGACTGACTTTGTTCAAGGGAGTAATGTTACAACTAGCCCGCACAACAGAAGTGTATTATTCATGCATCAGCTCTGACTGCATTCATGATACGTCAAAAGAGCGTTACATACCAATTAGTTACCAAAACCTGCTGAAAATGTTAGGCTGCACCAGGAGCAGATAAGAAAAGCTTTAATTCATACAGTACCTTATTGTTACACATAATGAACAGTATATATCCACCAAAGCTTTTCATTGCATTGCCCTAAAGCTAATCCATCTCACTGGCCTCCCAACCTGCATTGCATGATATCTTGACCAGTCTGCAGACAATATTATCCTCAATTCAGTAAGATTTTATTTTTCACTGACATGAAAGAAACAATAACAAAGCCAAGTGTCTTTTGTAAGTTTAAGGAGACTATAGAGTTCTGTAAACGAAATCTGTACATGAAAATTCACAGCATACCACTTTTGTTTTCTGGGGTTACCATAACCCTCTTACAACTTTCCTCCCTGTGACCATAGCTTCTCTAGATGGTTGAATTTT
This sequence comes from Stichopus chloronotus, assembly GCA_021234535.1. Classification (NCBI taxonomy): domain Eukaryota; kingdom Metazoa; phylum Echinodermata; class Holothuroidea; order Aspidochirotida; family Stichopodidae; genus Stichopus; species Stichopus chloronotus. The sequence continues at coordinate 311,400 of CM037835.1, forward strand.
GGTTTGCCTCTGTAAAAAGGTGCACACTTTAATAGTTTCACAGTTGTATTCCTCTGAATATATCTCAAACTGTGCAGTTATACATCTCAATACAAACCCCTAACTAATAATTGTGACAATCGTCCTTCCTGCTATTTTTGAAACGTGAAAAATGTCAGGACGTTAAAACCATGTGCCACTTTCATTGAGACAGTAGCCATGTTCATGGGCAGTTTTCTGGCTTTATCAATATATGAATTAGGCTTTTAGTTTAGTAAATTTATGTTACACAACAGTAATTTACATGTAGTTAAAAATTTCTAGAAAACATGTTGTGTTCTTCTTCACAGTGGTCATGCTTAATGGAAATTTGTTTCTGGTTGTTTCTGGCAACCTGTCCTTTTCTGATAAAAAAAATTAAAATGTTTACTTACCTTTAGTACTTCATTCTACATTGCACAGGTGCAGAAACTCCGTGTTCTTGGGGGTACAGATGTACCCGACACTGTGAAAGCAATACTTTCACACATCCTGACACTGGAAGTTGCGTGCCAGTATAACTGGACTGGAGCTAAAGAATGAGTTCTGGGCTTTGAAGCTCAATACAGCTATACTTCGTAAGTGAATTCCTGAGTACACAAAGTTTGCATTTAACTTCAACTAATATATCTGTAGAATTATTTTCTCTAAAGCGTGTTATCACAAAGGTATCAGTCCGAAGTGTAAATGTCTGATTGATTAATTATGATAGAAATTAGGTTGTCATGCACTGCTCTAATGATACCGTTGATCGTCACAAATTTATCATTTACCAGAGAATACTATTATAGTTGAGCATTGTTAATATTTAGCCTCATTAATACCTGAACACAATTTCAATGGCATGATCATTTCTTTTCCCTCCATCTTCTTGTTCCTACTTTCATATGTGCTTCATGTTTAGTGTATGTTACCCTAACATTTGAATTTTGGGCCTTAAAGCAACCTTCAAAATCAAAACATTTCAGACCAAAATGAAACTTTCATATTTGTAGGGAAACGTTAGTAGCAAATGTGACCATATACTGCTCGTAAATGGATATTTATGCAGTTAAGAATAGTTTTATTCAGCCAAGGATCAGAAAGTATATACTGCCAAACATGAGTGTTTTTAGAGAAAGTATGGGTTGGCTAATCTCCGAGGTGGTTGAAAACCGTTTCCATCATACATCTGTGTGCTAATAACAAGAAACAATGGAATACACAAGTGGTTACTGAGACACAGTTTGTTAAAATTTGGTCACCATAATTGCCTCGATCTCAGTCGATTGTTCAAGGAATGTGATTCCTGCCACAATTCCTTCCTTAAATTCTGCCTGGTTTGTAGAGGATGACCAGCCAATATTTTTTAGGGAATTTGTTGGTTTTGCATGGAATGACATACATACCAATACAGGATTCATTACAAATGTTCCTTATAGAATAATTCTGAGATGATGTACACTTTTGTATATGCAAGTAAAAAATTCCAGCGTAATTTTAAATTGACACCGATGACTTCACTTTCAGGTGCAGTACGACTGAAATCGAGGACTGGACAAGCAACACAAGATGAAGTAAAAAGTATACCTGTACAATGCACGGGACATGAAAGGAGGACAGAAAAGAAGATCAAATGGGCAACAGGTCCTCCAACATGAATTAGACGGTGATAAGGATGAAAATGAACTATGAACTAAGACTTCGCAAATTGATTTTTATGTTTAAAAACAAAAACTACATGTATAGACATATCTATTCCACAATATATCTTGAGGATAGACTAATACAATTACCAGAGTCTTTGTGCAAACTACCTCCATCAGTTGGACAAGAGTTTAACCACTGTTAAAAGTGAGCATTATCAAAAATGAAGAACACCTTGAAGTTTACTTTTAATGTAAGAAAAACTGTGTAGATCGTAGAAATAGATAAATCATACTGTCTTTACTGTCATTACTCACACTCTTAAAAGGATGGTCTAGCCACAAATATAGCTTTGATATGTTGTTGAACAAGTTAATCTGACCATTACAGTGAATCTTCCATTCAATTCCCATGTGTGTGATATGAGCAGTTGGAGTTGCCATATTTGTTACCAACAGTTGACTTGAAGCAAGCAGGAGTGATGTCACCTCCCCACATTGATAAAGCATTTTATGTTTTTCTTTAAACTTTACACAAATTTAATACTTCAATATCTAGTGCTATCATAATACAAATATATGAGGGGTATGAGAGTTTTGCGACTATTTCTGTTTATCAGTCGGACCTCATTTATGAGACCAACATCAAGGTCAAAATAATAAATTCAATAATAAAGAAAACAAAAGACTATTCAGCCATGTGAGGAGACGATGTCACTCCTGCTTGCCTCAAGTTCACAGTTGGCAGAAAAGTGGGTACCTTCAACTGGTAATATCTTGAGAACCACTCATGGGAACTGAATCGAAGTTTCACCAGAATGGTTGGATAAACTTACTCTTCAACATAGTCAAGCTAAATGTGTGGCTAGACCATCCTTTTAACAAATGAAGCCGAATAGGCAAGGGGCATCTTAAGCGGTAAAGCAAACAAGTTCTGCCTTCAACACTTGCCATTTATAATGCTTGTAATAATTAATATAATAATGTCTTCGTTCTATATCTAACTACTTTTGTGGGAAAAACAGAAGTAAATGATTTTTTATTTATTTATCTATTTATTTATTTATCTTTAGAAAACCTGATAATATGCAGGGAAAGGTATGTCTTAGCAGATGAATGAGAGTTATGTCATCCTAAAATTGAAGATTGAATTTGTATGGTATGAGGTTTCTTGAGGATGCCATGGGTTGACATGCACTCCTCTGAAGAAACGTTCAGTTGTTAGTCACACATTCGTTTGTTTTTACCCAAATTCTGTTACTACTGAGCAGCAATAGACAGATGCATGCATGCACTGAATATTTTTGGTTATTATCTCATCCTACAGGGGTAAAGATGAGATATTGTAGTCATGCACTTTGCTAGTAGGGCTACAATTTGGACTGTATACCCATGGGAGAATGAGTGCAATGGAAACACATGTAATGGATGAGTAGCATCACCCCATGGGGTATCCCATGGTAAAGTAACCTTGCTGCTCTAGTATTCTAGAATGGGTCAATTTCATAAATTCCTATCGCATTTTTTTTTTTCTTTGGTTAGGTTGGAATAAATTAACAACAATAAAGCATTTTTGCAACCTTGATTTACATGTCTTCTAGTGAGGTTATTCTTAAAATGTTCATTTTCAGAGTGTCTGTACTGTTTATCGCTGAATCCCTAGGTGCATGGTGAAACTGATTTTACACTTAATTGATCCCAAAAAATGGTAGCATTCAGAATATAGCCCCAGTAAAAAGCATGAATTTCATGCATGTATGGGATGGACCAATTTGGCCCACATACTTCATACGCAAAACAGCACCACAATACGGAGCCCATATGTCCCCCATATGGATATGGATTATGCCATCTTCAGCCCACATTTTACCCACATATTGGGAACCTAGATAGAATCCATTTTGTTGCCCATATGGGATTTCCCATACTGAGCCCACAAGTCGTACCCACATGGGCACCATATGCAACCCATATGTTCCCATATGGGCCATATTCAGCCCATGTATTATCAGCCCAGATAAAACCCATGCATTGCCCATATGGGATTATCAGTGCCCCTATGGGCCCCATATGTAGCCCATATGAATGGATAGCCAACTCAGATACAACCCATATATCTCCCATACGGGATTTCCCATATTGAACCCAGCAACTACTTATCCACATGGGCCCCATATGGAGCCCATGTATCTTCCATAAATTACAGCCCTAATGTAACCCATATTCTACCCATATATTACTAGCCCAGATGGAACCCTAAAGGGCCCCAGATTGATCCCATTTGGTTAATGTGGGATGACCCATATGGGGCCCACATGGGTCTTGGGTGCAAAACCTGCTGGGGCCCATATGGGAGGTCCCATATGGGTCCCATATTGTAGTGGATCTGGGTCCCACATGGGACCCATATGGGAATGCTACTTGGGAAGGGGAAAACAGAATACCTCTAATGACAACTACTGTACACACTGTACAGTAACTGTTTTCCATAAGCATAAAAAACAAACACAGTATAAAAGTATAAGATGAATAATAACATGATACAATATGCACATATACACACTTCAACCACATATGTCAAATTCAAAGTCAAGCTTACCTTGGCATATCCCCATAGCATCAGCTTGAAATCCAGGGATACAGTTACAGTTATAACTCCCCTGTGTATTTTCACACAATGAATCACCTTGGCAATTGTCTAAATTTTCCATACACTCATCAATATCTAAAAATACAAAATCAAGAAACATGTATATTACAGGTGTAAAGGATATGCCCAAATTTACGTTTTTAGTGTGTTACCATCTCTGTATTCTGTGGTGGACTTCATGAGTTATAGTGACAAAAATAACTTAGAGACATTTCCAGGTTTTCAGAGGCTTGACGAGAGACTAACAAGCACTGAAATAGCTACTGAGTAAAACATTCTAGAAAGAGAGAGAACTGTCTTTCTATCTTTGGCATTATGTCATCAACCCAGTCATTTCTAGAACTCTCTGTCAGTGTGTTGAGTATACAAGATTAACTGATTTTCTGTCAAGACCTATTTTTAATCCACTGATAGGACGGCTCTGTCATACTCTGTAACCTGCCTGTGCTTGATTAGTCAAATGACTTTGTAGAAATTGTCAACAGTTTGCAACAGTCACTATACATCACCTAGTGTCAGCCTAGCCTACAGTCTGTGTAATCATTGCTTTTAGACATTCCCCATTCTGGAAGACTGTTATTCAACTACTCAATTCTTCTTTACCATGAGATTTGACTAGAGACTGTCCTTATATACCTTACATTTTACACCAGCATTAGCTTCAGCATTGTGGCTGTCCTACAGCTACAGTAGCATAGCAAAAATTCTACAAAACTCCAACTTGAGGTACAGAGCTGTTACCAGGTGCCACCTTTATAGTTTGTAAAATCTAATTGTTGAGCTTTGATTTAAAATTTAGCATTCCAACCATTTTCACCTAATCAAGAAATAGTTTGTACATTGCAATATGAATCTGTCTGAGCCTAAAGTATGAACAAGTAATTCAGTATTTAATCGAAACTTAAAGAGGCTCATTGAGTTGTTTTGCGAAATTCACTCAATTTTTCTAAACTGGTCAAGTTTCCTTCACACACTAATGACAAACAGTCAAACAAACGGTCAAAAATTCGAAAAATTTGACAGTTTTCATAACTATTGGATGTGTAACGTGATTAATTATGCTAATTGTGAGTATTGAAGTGTGTTTGTATTCTTCAAAATCACTGCAATCTTTACTGACATCAACTCAATGAGCCCCTTTAAAGCAATGCTCTCATTCCACTGTCAGTCTGGGAGCATATTTACTTGTATTCTTTTCTGTTGCCATTCTGTGACAAAGGTGAATATCTTTCTTTGTCCAATTGATAGTATTAAGGTGATTTCACATGAAAGCATCATCTGCTACAGAAGAGAGAAGGTCAGGTCAAGAGAAGATATCATTACCTAAGTCAGCATCAGAGGACACATTAATATTTTCACTTTTAAGTTAGGCATAATCTGAAATATTCCAGATGACTTACTAGAAGGTTTACAGAAGGATAACACATTCTACAAAAATGATCAATGATATTTCTAAGTCTACACATTGGTGTCAAATTTAACATTCCCACTATATAACAATAACAGTTATTTCAAGCAGAACAGAGGAATTAACACTGATGGTTTAGAAGACAGTTATATGATTTGGCCAAAAATTATTGACGAGAGAGCAAAAAAGCAGTGTAGTTTTTGATGCTGTAATCTATCAAGCTACTGACAGTAATAGCAATAGGGACAAGGCTTTGAAAAGACAGTACAATGACATAACCATGAATACATTTTATTCCTCTCATAAGTTTCACTTAATTATGGCCAAAGTCTGTGTTAAATAGTCATGGCAACATATATGATGAATCATTAAAAGACAGTTTCATGATTATCAACAAAAAATACTGACAATCATATTGTTGATTATAAGGTGACCAGATAAAGCTTTCTGCAACATTGCACACAAATATTCATTCCAGTTCTGAAAAAGTTTGACTGCAGTATTAAACTACTACATCACTACACACAGTGATGGTACCAGTATTACATACTTGTTAAACTCATATATTACAGCACTTTCTTATATATGACTGCTACCACAAGCAATTACCAAATTCCCGTACTGCAATTACAAAATTCCTGTACCAAACTCCTGTGCCAAATTAAAAGATTCCTGTATATTTCCTGTACCTAATGTGATGTAGCAACACACAAAAGATGATGTAAATCCAAGCTTTCATTCTTGAAATTATGTTTCTACAAGTTTTTCAAACTTTACCTCTGCTGGAGTCAATGATCCAAACCATGAGCAACAAGGTCTTTCTGTCTATCGTGGTTGAGCAACACATATATCTATGAAATTTAGTCCAAATCTTTATCTTCATCAAAAACAATAAAGTTCTTAGAGTAATGTGCTTCATCAGCATACCGTGTATGAAATCAGTCCAAGCTTTCATTCTCGAGAAGCATGTGTTCTACAAAATTTTCAAAGTTTGAACTCTGCTCACCTCAATGACATTTTGACAACTAAAAAAGGTAGGATTATTGTGATTAAAATTGATTCATCAACATATATACTATATATGAGATCAGCCCAAGTTTGAGTTCTGGAGACACTGTGTTTACAAGGTTTTTAAATTTTGGCCTCTGACAACTTTGATCTCCACCAAAAATGTGCAGTTCTTGTACAAAACATGGTTCATTTAACATCAATTATGAGATCAATCCAAAATTGTCGTTTTAAGATATGGTGTTTACAAGCATTTAATCACACACAATTACAAACACACACTACTGCACACACCATCACCATCACACAGATTCCTTGCCTGCCTTTAGCAAAGATCAAAAACTTGAGTTTCATTACCTTGACAAGTGATACCATCTCCTTGGTAACCAGAATTACAATCACAAGTAAAGCTACCATCAATATTGTTACATACTGCATTAACATCACAGTTGTTGAGATTGTCACTTCCACATTCATTGACATCTAAGAGATAGAAAACAAAAGCAAAGTGATATTCAAAAACAAAAGTATCCTTCTTCCTTGCTCTTCGAATTACATTGCACCAAGGTAAATGTAAGACATATCAACATCTAATATACATGGATCTGTATACTTCAGAGGAAAATTAGGCACAAAGTGCTAGCACTTGATGTTTGACAAATTTAAGATATGTTTGGTCCTTTTATTTCATTACGTAGGTTCACCTGAAATGTTTCACACAATGAACATTGAAGGTCTTGTGGTTGGACACTATCTAACGTAATCAAGCAACACAGAACATGTTTGCAATTTTTTAGGGAAAAGGGTTAAAGCTTGTCTCATGCACTAGTAATGAGAGAGAGTCAGCATTTGTGGTGAAAATATTGATTCTTAGGACCATCTAGGCTGCTCTCACTCTCAACTATTTAGTAGCTTCATCAGTAGCAAGCTCTTCTTTTAAGAGAACATATCTAGTTTTGTAACAAAGCTACTGTATGAAGCTAGGTGATGTATAATTTCTCCTTTTTTCCTCTTAACAATTCAAGGTAAAAAATACGAAAGATAGGTTTATTATAGGTTTTACAGGCATCTTCCTACAAATCTATGTAAAGTTTGTGATGAAAACGAAATAAACTGACCTACAGGACACATTTTAATACACTTTTTATAGGTTTCAAAGAAATAATAGGTTCACATGAATGACCATGTCACGCAGAAATGAATATCATCTTCCATGGTTGCATGATCTATCATAATAGTAGTTAAATACCTGCTTGCTGCATCTTTTAAGTCTTGTCACCAGTTAGCATCTGCTTCTTGGATCTTTTACCTACCTCTCATTGGTTAGATACCCAGCTTACTGGATCTAGTAGGTACCTCTGATTGGCTAGATACTTTTTCCTTAGATACATACCCTGCTCATAGGATCTTCTTTTTATAGGTTTCAAAGAAATAATAGGTTCACATGAATGACCATGTCATGCAAAAATGAATATCATCTTCCATGGTTGCATGATCTATCATAACAGTAGTTAAATACCTGCTTGCTGCATCTTTTAAGTTTTGTCACCAGTTAGCATCTGCTTCTTGGATCTTTTACTTACCTCTCATTGGTTAGATACCCAGCTTGCTGGATCTAATAGGTGCCTCTGATTGGTTAGATATTTTTCCTTAGATACATACCCTGCTCATAGGATCTTATAGCTGCTTCTTTTCAGTTAACCACCCTGCTTGCTGTCTCTTATACTTCTCACAGAATTAATTACCTTGCTCAGTGGATGCTATATCTGCCTCTCATTTGGTTAGCTGTATGCTTGCTGAACCTTACAGTACATCTGCTTCTCAAGGGTAAAAGAAAGTGCTTGTTGGATTTTGCACCTGTTCCTCATCAGTTAAACACATGCTTGAGTACAACCTATGACTGTTTAGTGAGAAAATCAGCATGGTGAATATAGCAAGAATAAGTCTATCCTATGACCAACATGTGAAAACCCTTGTGGCATATGGCTGATGTTTGTGCAGCTGCAAGGAGCTGGTATATTTCTGTGGAGATTATGTGGCATGTTGCTACAAAAGATTGATTGATAAATATTATTAATAACCCCAAACTTGTAAGAAAAGTCACATTATTTTCATATTATGTCTTGGAAACGCCTAAATTACTTTAAATCTGAGCGTATATTTGTGGCACACTTCTCAAGTTTGTAAATGAACCAAAATGCATGAATGCACTGAGCTATGATTGAATTCATTACACTGCATGTTTACCAGAAATGGTCAACTAAATGTGCATGCAAAAGTATCATATGTGAAAGACAGGTGACTGCGTCCGGAGAGCTTAACCCCTGGTGGCTCCAGATGGCCTCTGAACTCAAACATCACCAAATGCATTGTGGTTTTGCTGATATACATGTGAGTACCTTTTCATGAATCTGACATAGTGCATCAGTTGAGCATGTGTAGCAATTGTGGCCTTTGTAATACTACAGCAAATTTATTGTGTCACCAATTAACAACTGTTAAACACATAACCTAAGATGATGACTGATCTAGGACATCATATCCAGTCAATATAAACGGTTACATCTCTATGTTTCGACATCTCTTTGTTCCGACATCTCTATGTTCCGACAAATCGGCACCAAAGTACATTTTTTGTCGGAACATACAGACGTCGAAATATAGAGACTTCATTTACGTGTCTATATTTCGACATATCTATATTCCGACAACTCTATATACCGACTTCTCTATGTTTCGACATCTCTATGCTTCGACAAAAAGTGTACTTTGCTGCCGATAAGAAGTGTACTTCGGCGAAGAATGTACATTAGCGCTTTGGCGCCTATGAAGAGTGTATTTTGGCCCACCCAAAAATTGTACTTCAGCGCCGTTAAAATGAACATTGGCACCAATGAAAAGGATACTTTGGCGCCGATCATATAAATGAATTATGGCGCCGATTAAAGTGTACTTTGGAAATGATTCATACGTACTTTGGCGCCGGTGAAGAATATACTTTGACCCCCTAAAAGTGTACTTTGACGCCGACAACAACGTGTACTTTGACGTCGGTAGAAAATTATACTTTGGCGCCGTTAAAATGGACATTGGCACCGATGAAAAGGGTACTTTAGCGTCGATCATATACGGCGCCAATGTACTTTTTCGGCGCCCAAGTACGTTTCTTCCGCGCCAATGCACATTTTCTTCGCGCCAAAGTTAACTTTTGTCGGAATATAGAGACGTCGAAACATAGAGATGTCGGAATATTGAAACGCCGAAATACAGGGTTGTCGGAACATAGAGACGTCGAAATTAAGGGCTGTCGAAACATAGAGACGTCAGAATACAGGGCTGTCGAAACATAGAGATGTCGGAACATAGGGATGTCTTGTTTGCAAGGTTTTACTATTTGACCGTGTTGACCCCAAATAGTCTTTGATGTCCACTAAAAACTATACGAGCTGCTGTTCTCAATGTGCACATATACATACCACACATGTTTAAGTTCCCCTTCTTGAAATATTGTATCTACAATGTTTTAACTTTCTATTTGAACTTTACAATGTTTTAACTTCTTGGTTTCTTGTATTTGACCTCTGGTCACTGCAGATGAGCTATGACCTCCACCAAATTGTCATGGCAGAAAACTGCTTTTTTTTAACTTATGGTATTATGTAACAAATGAGAAATTCCTGTTGGAAAGTGTTGTGTCAGGCCGGACAGCGGTTTCCTATTCAACAATGCAAGTACATAATGGGGCAGAAAATCCCTTGTAAAAAGCTGATGGCCGCGCAGCTGGTTTTTTGTTGTAACGGATGCGATTATGTAATGGGGTGGAAAATCCCCAGTAGACAGGGTTGGGGGTTACATAATCAGCTTTTGCAGGATCTGTGATTAGTGATCACCAAATCTAAGGAATAAATATTAACTTGAAGGGAGTTACATAATAGGACTTTTGGGGGATCCAGGGCCGTGGCTAAAGCAGGGTTGCTAGCCTAGGGACTAGCACTGGTAGTCACGTCGCCGTGACTGTAACAAGTGCAGAGCCGATTTCTTAGCTGTAGTTGGGCATAGACTATTGTGTGGGTAGAAACTTAGAAAGTAAGGCTGCAATTTTTTAGTGATTCTCTTGAGAGGGTGTCTCCATGACCAACTGGACGGCAGTGTCGAGTACACTGGGGAACGGGCGTTGCTTGTCAAAACCTGGTTCCATCCTGCCACCTTCCCCGGGAAGTTTTCTTTCAGTTAGTCGAGGGCGGGTCCTCTCCGGGGTCCGTTATCGTTCCGACCACATCGAGCTAAGGAAAAGCGCTTTTACCAGTCAGAAAACTTGGTTGTTTTAATGTTAGTCTCCACCTAATTTAAGCGTTAATGTGGAAAGGCTCAACCAATATTCAAAGTATTAATGTTGAAGTCTCAACCAATATTTAAAGTATTAATGTTGAGAAGTTTCAACTAATATTTAAAGTATTAATGTTGAGAAGTTTCAACCAATATTTAAAGTACAAAGCATTAATGTTGAAAAGTCTCAACAGGAGTTGTTTTCTTTCACTAATAAAATTTCAGGGAATGTTATATACAATAAAATCTGTATTCATATTAAGTCTGCTTCTATCGTATTGTTGTTTGTGTTAAGAATCGGGGGATGTTCAAATTTAATTTTGCACCTCACACAAACACAACAGGATTATTGTAATTGATACAGTCATTTACAATGTAAGTGTAAGAACTTACTAGTTGTATCTTCTAATACCATGTTAACAGTTTTCAGTGTCCGGCCACAATTGACCTTGGCTGACTTATAGGATTTTTTAGCCTCAACCTTTAGTGATAGGGTTCTTTTTCTTGATATGTTGGATACTTATCAAGCTAAGTATCAAAAGTTTCCATAATTGCTATATTGACACCAAATTTTCAGAGTTTAACCTCTGATGACCTGAGATAATCTTTAACCTTCACCAAAGAAAAAATGAAAGGTACTTCTACTTGAAACAAACACATTAACATGCCAAATATGAAAACTCTTGAAATTACAGTACCTTTCTCAAAATAGCAAGTACACAAGCAAATTGCCAAAAACACACACACATGTATACATACCTACACATGCAATCATTATGATGTAGGTTTTCATTTGCATCAAACCAAAATATTAAATAAAATTATCTGAGGTGAAAGCTTACCTAAAAACTGCTCTCCCCCAATTACAGGTTATTATTTGATTACAGCTATCAGCAACATTTACATGCAGTAAATGCATACCTACCAAACAAGGAGCTTTCCAAACATTTCACTTGAACTACTGTTTGCAAGGTAGCCAATGCCCACCCAGCTCACCGTGATGAGCTGCAGGACTAGGTTTGATTCTCAATAAAATCAAACTGAGTATGTGTTGCATGTGAGTATGTGTTGCATGTGATATAGATTACTTTTACTTTACCTTGACAAAGATTGCCATTCTCTAAAAATCCTTCATTGCATATGCAGTCATAAGAGCCTTCTGAATTCATGCAAGACGAATTTGCCTGGCAAACTGCATTTCCATTTGCACATTCATTTTCATCTGCAAAAAAAAAAATGCACTCCTTAGTACTGACATTATTTCCCTGATGAACAAATAGAACTACAAGGATGTAATCATTAAGTCAGTGGAGATACATACCATATTAATTTAACTCCAAACTAGTATTGATAAACAGCATGTAGGGGTCATCTGAAATCATTTTATTGATAAATCTAGATCTATGTCAAATGAGACTACTTACTAAATTCTGAAGGTAATGTTCTACAAACTCAAAGTAATGATTTCAAGTCACTGTTAAATCTGGATTATGAGTTGAAAAAGTGTCAGTGAAAGTCAAATTCATCATAGCCACTACAAAATAAAATTGTTTAAATGCTATTTTTGCATATATGAATATTCATATCCATTTCCAATTGATCTGTTTGATTTCAAAAAACAGTGATTGACTGTTGTGCTTTCTTGGAAACTCTGAACTTTGAATGGCCAACATTGAGACAATTTTCACACTGAAATATCTGGAAGAAGAGTGCATAGATCTGCTTCAGGTTTTGAGAGGCTCTAATTCCTCTCCCCCGAAACACTGATGAAGAATAAAGGCAGATAACCAGAAAATTACCAGTGCAACTCATATTCCAGCCTTAAATTGGGTTTGTGTATAGCTCTTTATTGCAACATAAAACAACCAGAATGCCAAAATGCATTGCGGTTTCGATGGTTCTGAATAATATAATGTTATCTCATTTCTTTGTGCACGGGTAAATCTGAACATATTGGCAAAATACAGTTTTGTGTTGATCATGGAAATCATTCCACAACTACTTTATATTAGTTATAACAGTCATCCCAAGGCCCCTGTCTCAAAATATTATGTTAACAAGGTATTTGAGTTTCATTTCTGCTTTATTTATCTAAAGACATCATGTTAATGAGGTTTGACGGAGGTTTTGACTCTAGTTACTCAGATGATCTTGACCCCCACTGAAAACAGTAAGGTTGCCTCCTGTGATGAAAGTACATCTACATTTGAAGAATGACATTCAGCAAAGTTTCCTGCTTGAAGATATTGTTTTAATGTCGTTTTCGGGGTTTGACCACTGGTGACCCCTTTAAAACAAATCGGTTCTTCCTTTGATCATAATAAATCCATCTACAAAGTATGATATTAATCCAAGCTTCGTATATCAAGATATTGTGTTAACAATGTTTTGGTGGTTGAGTCCTGGAAACCCAAGACTACCTTTGACCCACACATGAAACAAATGGATTCTTCCCTTGACCATAATGCATGAGTGGTAAGCAATAAGGCTTTAATAGCAATAAATATTAAATTTCTTACTATTGTTTGTGCAGAGTGCATAAGTCAAGCCTTTTCTGGTGTTTGTTTTCCCCCACTTAATTAAAAGACTGAAACTAGGCCCTTGTAGCTCAACACTAGCCCTCCTTCTCAGTGCATAGGCCTGTACCAGAAGGCACTGAAGCTGACTTTTAGTGCTGAGCATGTTCTGCACCTTCTACATTGCAGAGGCCCAACAGTTCATAGTTCATGTAAGCAATGAAGTATAACAGAAAGTAAGCTTCCAGCAAGATGGGTCTAGCCTAAGCTAAACCCCTATTCTTACTCAATCTTCTTACTTCTTAGTTTATATGAGCCAGAGGACTGGCTCCCTGCTCCGTCATCGTCCACCTGTCTGACTATGAGAAGTGGAGGACACAGGTAAATAAAGTACATGCATGATAACCGACTGTTTTTCCCATGCACGGATTAGGCTATGGTATCCATATTAACAGGACCCAGCTTTAAATTTGTACACTATACATTCCACTGTCAATGCTGTCACATATTGTTTATGTTGCGATCAGGCTACAAGTGAAGACCTGCATGGCCTATGACCAGGCTTTGGGGTAGGCCTCATGTTAGGCCTAAGCTATGCCTAGTCTAGGCTTTGAAAAGCAATAGCATATCCCTAGTTCCTCTTTCCCTCTTGGATGGCTTTTCTTTTCCTCTCCGTCCGTGGCAATCACTCTTCTCTGTTTTTGAGATGTCTGTAAACTTGAATGCGTTATCACTGGCACAATCTAATCTGTGACACCCTCTAGGCTGTGGTATGGTTAGGATATCTTTAACACTGTTACTATGTCAGGCCTAACGTAAGTATTAACGTTAATCGTTAGTGCTATACTATCGACAACTTCGGCAAGTTCGTTAATGAAATATTTCGGTATCTTCGCCTGATTTCCTTCTAAATCTTTCCATAAATTAACTGAATAGATACATTTCAACCACGCATCTTGTTAGAATTGGTCTAATATCGCCAGGAATCCCACAAATATGGGCAAAACACTTCATCTTCCTCCAGAAGCTCTGCTTTCTATGTTGACAAAATCAATGTTTACATCCTGTATTACAGTACTCGCTCTTTGATTGGTTGAAAAAGTGCAACCTACTGAAACGCTATGAGACAAAGATTCTGATTGGTTAAAATATGCAACTTTTTCAGTGAACAAGAAAGCCAAGAGGCTTAGTGATTCTTTGTCACTAATACATGCACCTACGTTAATTTTTTTCATGTTGCAATATACTGTAGTAACCATAGGCTACCAGATGAAGCCATTAACACTGTACATCATTTTCCAATAACTACTGTACACATGATATGTAAGGTAACACTGGAGGCCAAGAATTCTCTAGCCTGCACAAAATTTTCCAGGACAAGAGATATACTCATATGACAGTTGAAATGATTGCTAATGATATAAACTACATAAATTCCTCCATTTACCTCATCACATGACCAAATAACTTATTTATCTCTATTGTACGATAAGACTTTTCCCTACAAAAAACTTTGATGTAAAACTATCTCCACTTCAGAAAACAAATCTATTCCAAACTGTTTGATGACAGGAGAGCTGTATTTAAGATAATGATTCCACTGGGAAAGATAAGCAGGTCAACCTTTTCTCACCATTTTCAACAGAGGTCATTGGTCAATCACCATTTTCAAACAAAAAAAAATGTCTCGGAATTAAAACCCAATTATGGCTTTGGAAACTAAGTGAGCACTTTTAACTGTCAAAATGAGCAATAAATAACAGAAGCACGATACCAAATACTGTACTGCTGATTCATGGACTAAATACTGTAGAAACTTAAAGGTACAGTATATGGTACCTGCTGAACTTAACCAAATTGGGCTTTCAGATACTTTAAAGATGCTTTCAGACAAATTTTTATCAGAAACCAGCTTAATGCCAGCTAAAGATGCATAGATGAAGTTTCATCATTATAAGTCAAAGACTTGTAAAATTAGTATAGCAACTACACTTTATAACATGACTGGCAAGTAAAAGTTTTCAAATTGGAACTTCCTAAATGTGCAAGCATTGCCAGCCTTTGCTTGGAAGGGAGCTTAAATACCTCTACCCATAGAAAGGACAGAAAAGTGAAACAACACCAGCAAGGTCTTAACATTTTGTACCCAAGGACCTGGGATTACCTTTGGCCCACATCAAAACCAAAACCAATAATGATATTTACATAATCCATCTAAAAAGAACAACAAAAAAGAACAAGTAAGAAATTGTCTCCCCCTTGTAAATAGTGAAATTATCTCCCCTTTGTAAATAGTGTGTTTACAAGTTTTTTGCATGTTATGACCTCTGATGACCCTACATGACCTTTGACCTCTAGAGACACCCTCATCTTATTTACTTAGAAAGTCCTACACATACCCTCAAAGGTTGAAGTTTGTGCAATGTGTGGTTCATGAGATACTGTAAACATGGTTTGTCTACAGTCTGCCTGCAGATGACCTCAGGTAACCTTCGTTATCCACCAAAATCAATCCCAACAAAGATGTTTAAATGTCCTATCCACAAACTGACTTTGGACTGTTTTGCACATTCCCTTCAAAAGCCAGTGTTCACAAGCTTTTTTACATTATGACTGATGACCCGGATGACCCTTGACCTACAAGAAAACTCTCACAATCTCATTTACTTAACGGGCAGTACATACAATCCAAGTTTGAAAATAATGCAGTTTGTCATTCTGAGATACTGCCAACATAGTTTGTCCACATTCTGCCTGTTGGTGACCTCAGATGACCGAAAACAATCCCAGCCAAGATCTTCATATGTTCTATCAACACCCCTACTTTGACCCACCATGCACTTTCCCTTCAAAAGCTAGAGCATTCACAAGATTTTGTCTCACACACATGCATACGTACGTACATACACACATACATACACCTGTACATACACCCGCACATACACCGCATCACCATTGCAAAGATTCCTTACTGTATTCCCCTAAAATCAGTATGATTCTTTGTCTTGTCATAATGCAAGCACATACCAAGTTTCAAATAAATGTGATCTTCCTTCCATTGAGCTAGATATTGTAATAACAAACTAGTTTTCTGAGTTCTATACCCAGTGACCCCATATCATCTCTGACCCCAGCTAAAATGATACTCTTCTCCCCCTGTCATCATAATGCAAGTTTTAAAATGTATCCAAGATTGCTACCTCCAGCATATTGAGTTAACAAGGTTTTCAGCTTGTTTGTCCCCATACGGACCTCAGATGACCTTTGACCCCCACCAAACAACATTAGGGTTCTTCCTCGCACTTTGATACATCAATATGCCAAGTTTGAAATATACCCAAGTTTTCAGCCTCCAAATATCATGTTAACAAGGTTTTTGGAGTTTGACCCCTGTTGACCGCAGATGACCTTCAACCCTCACAGAAAACAATTCCGTTCTCCTTTGACCCAACTGTATCTACATACCAAGTATGACATGCATCCAAGTTTCCTATCTCAAGATATTGTGTTAACAATGTTTTCGGGGTCTGACCTCGGGTAACCTCAAATGACCTTTGACCCCCACCAAAAATGATAGGGTTCTTCCTCTGACAATAACACATCTACATTCCCACTGTGACATTCATCCAAGTTTCCTATCTCAAGATACTGTGTTAACGAAGTTTTCAGGGTCTGACCTCTGTTGACTTCAAATGACCTTTGACTCCCACAAAAACGATAGGGTTCTTCCTCTGATGATAATGCATCTACACATCAAGTATGACATTAATCAAAGTTTCCTATCTCAAGATATCATGTTAAAGAAGTTTTCAGAGTTCGACCCCGGTGACCCCAAATGACCTTTCACCCCCACCCAAAAAATAGGGTTCTTCCTCTCACTATGCAGCATCCATGTACAAAGTTTGAAAACATTCAGGCCTTCCCTTCTTCAGATATTGTGTTAACAAGCAAAGTGTCACAAACACACACACACCCATACACCCACACACACGCATACATACACGCCATCGTGAATGCATAGGTTTCTCTTTCATTGAAACCAAAAATGCAATCAAAGGAGTTGCATATCCTCCCCGATGGTTGTCTGTATTCATTTGCTCTTTTACACGTGTTATGTATTATTGTCGCTGGGAAACACAACTTCAAACCGTTGGTCACCTATCTACCATATTTAAGCTTCATCATCATGGCAGCCTTGAGGATGCAAATGCAAACTTTTAGTTGTCAAATTTGACCTTTGACCTGTGACCTTAACCTTTGACCTAAAAATGCATAAAACATGATATCTTACCTAGGGTAAGTGAGATGACCCTCAAACTTGGTGGGTAGATGCCAAAATATGAGGTGTAAGGTTCAACTAACCCATTATGTCATAGGTCAAAGGTCAAGGGTCACAAAAATAAAAAACACATTCTTAGCATTATTCTCTGTGTGAATATCCTACAGTTATAAAACTACCACATATGGAAAGGAGACAATACAGGAGATCTTTTTAAATGTTGTTTTCACAAGGTCAAAGGTCACGTAGTCAAAGATCAAATTGGCAAAGATGCTCTGAATAATCAATGTCATGATTTCCTCCTAGACTGTAAGTTAGATGAACTTCAAAGTTGGCATGTTGATGCCTGGCTATGTGGTATAGTATCCACCCAACTAATGACATCATAGGTAAAAGGTTGAGGGTCACATGTCATGAAACAAAAAACACATAGTTAGCAATATCTCTGTATGTGAATACATCCTAAAGTTATAAAACTACCATACATGGAAAGTAGGGGATATGATACAAGAATCTTTTTTAATATTAATGACATCATGAGGTCACATGGTCAAAGGTCAAATCAACAAAATGCTCTGAAAAAGAGTGTCATGAGCTCCTCCTAGATGATACATCAGATAAACTTCAAACTTGGTACATAGGTGAACGAATATGAGATAACGTGTCTGCTTGGCCAATGATGCCATAGGTCAAGGCCAAAGGTCACAGTTGCTGTGGTGCATAATACAGTGTGTTAGCTATTGGTAGTGCATGGTGTTAACATGACTTTTACATCTTTGCCTTCCATGAACATGACCGTGTATTTTAACCACGTTTTGAGCTGAGTAATTACATGATGTCTGGCGGCAATATCATTTTCAATATGTTGGTAGTGACTTCACTTAGTATACCTTCACAGAGTATACACATATAGAAAGGAGTTGTTGGCAATGCAGCATAAATGCAGAAAATTATATCCTAACTTATGTGATCACTATTATTATTTGACAAATTAAAGCACAAAAATGATAGCAATGCAATTGTTGGGTTGATCTTACCTTCGTTGTCAAGTTAACATATTTAGCCGTAAATACAGTATACAATGCGCCTGCCTCATCACATACAGATCCATGCAATGTGCGATAAAATCGGTAATCACGTCTGACATTTGGGACAAGGTTGCACTAGCTGTGTGCTGGCAGCATGGATATACAACTGCTACAGTGCAGCTCAAAACTACAGTTATCAGGAATGTGCATTTTTCTTACACACGTCAAATTTTCAGGAGAGGACCTAAAGTGCACTCACTCATTAAAAGTCACAGAGAATTACCATTGTGCTCTGTTTTGTTGGACCTTCACAGCACAAAGACACAGCACATAGTCACACTCAGTGCCTAACTAAGAGGTACAGCTGACAATTCCCTGTGAGAAAATCAGTGGAATGCCCCTTTTTTCCATTGACTGCCTGAAGAGAGGGTGAAAGAGTGTGGGGTACGGGTACCAGGTTACAAACCACCTCTCAGCATCTGGTTTTTCAGGCAGCTATGCCAGTCAAGAGCTCTGCGTAAGGTAAAAAGTTCACTGGGAGGTCCTCACTCTTGCAAGCCACAGATACAGTATCTGCTAAGGTAGCATCAGTAGGTGTACACACGTACATATCTTTGGCCTAACACAGTGCGCACTCAGCACACCAAATACCATTAAGCGTGACATAGATTCCTTGCTTGTCTTCAGCAAAGAAGTAGATGAAAACACTGATGTAGAGAATGCCCAACAAGTACAAATGTCTTGAATACATTGTTACATTAAAATTCAACCTATTTGTGTTTATGAAGTAATTTGGTAAAATGCCAGAACTGTTCGAGTCTTTTTCAAAGAATGATTTCAAGTAGGCTATTCAACCTACCCTAGCTACCTTATAGGGTAAAGTGCTTGCATGATCATAGCTTTCTAAAATGTCCCTCAAAACTTTATGCCAAGCATTGAATTCTGAGGCGTGCGAGTGCCATCATCCCTCACCTCAAAATTTTTTGCACACCTACAAAAAATGGGAACAAAGACAATCTATGAAAGTTTTATAAAATAGCACACCTACCACACTCCTTAATTTCCTGAGAAGTGTGATTTGTAGCACCCCTGGAAAATCTAAGACTCAGGGCCTGTTTATGCCATTGATGTAGAGGAATCATAACAAGTAGGAACGTCCTCAACATAATTTTTTACATTGCATCTATGAAGCAACATGGTAAAATACCTGCACTATTCGTAAGCATGTTTTGAAGTATGTGTTCAATTACTTGACCTAACATTACATGAAGCTACAATCTTGGACAAAATTGTTGGGACACTTTGTCATGCATTGCAAATATAATACAGAACTTTAGGTAAGAAGATAACATGAAACCCCCCGCCCCTTTCCAATGTTGCAATATAGAAGTGAATGCAGCCTTTGAACAGCAATCCTATAGCCAACATTGAACTGGGGCGTGGGGTGTCCCGAGGTATTTTGTCCAAGATTGTCTGAGTTTTTTGGGAGCAATTTTGGAGCGAAATTTTGAAAGAAAATTGAACATTTTTGGATAAGGTGCATCATAAAATTAGTTATCGGGGCCTATGGGTCTGGGGATTTTCAAATGAAAGTATTCTGAATTTCGACTATGAACATAACAAGTTTCATTTTAATTTGGGGGTTTATTTGTATATGGTTTGTTGAAAATGAGTGATCATGAATGAATAGATTGTTTCATGGTTTTGTATGCGGACAGAAATGGTTGCGTTTAGAAATAACATTGATGGGCAGCTGATGCATTGCGTTGCAACAGGAGTGTTACTGCAATTGTAGAATGCTGGTAGGAATCCCACTTATAATAAATTCTGAAGTAGCTCCACGTTCTACCAAAAGTGTTGATTCAGCTTAATATTAAAATATTGGTAGAACGTTAGTAAAGCTGGTTTTTTTAACATTTTTGGCCGCTAAATCAATATTTGTGACTGCAATTTTTACATTGCATGAAGCTGGTAACATATGTAATCTTCAATCTTCTTATCTACGCAATTTTCCTGTCGGGTTGCATAAATTTTCCTGTCAAAACATTTGGTAGAACGTGGGTTTCATTAACCTACACTGTCGGACGCTGTTGTTAGGTCTAAGTCAGCCTGGATGGGGAGGCCAGTTTTCGATTCACAGCATGACCATAGTGTTTTTCACTCTTCAATTATCAATTTATAAACTCAAATGTCTGTCAACTTCTCATGTTTTATTCATAACATAAGGTAATATGTATATTAATATCATGATATAGCTCTAACAACAAAAATGTACTCTGAAGTCCATTGAAACTGCTTAAAATGACTAACATATTAAAGTGCACCATGTACGGTGCAATAGAATGGGTGCCACAATGTCACTGTTATATGAATATGAAGAAATGTCACATTAATAAATTTGCATTTTGGGGGTTTATTTTGTATAATGATAGTACACTTTTTTACCCAGATTAACCTGCAAGTCAGGCATAATAGTCATTAAGCATAGTTACTTTTATGACAGACACCAATTTCAATAAATAACAAATATCGATCTTCTTCAACTGGCCACTAACATGTTAGTCTTTTTTTTTTGTTTCTTCCTTACCTGTCTCAATATCAGAGTTTGGGCCGAAAGTCTGTCATTTGTATCATTCAAAATGTTTTAAAGTAGTTTCCTGGTCAACAAGATGCGTTGGACTTATGATGTTACCTCCTCAATGACTGCATTTTATTTAGCACATTTAGTGCAAATACATGGATTTGACTGACTTATGCCTCCCTTTACTCCATAATAACATTGCCAACATTCACACAATAATATCATTACAGTAAACCAACTTCAATATGGGCCCCATACATGCACTACTAATGTTTCTTTTTGCAAGGAATATCACCCTCCCCCCATTTTGCCGTTTAACTTATTTTAAATTGACACTTTTTCCTGTGCCCCATGCATGCTTCAGGCCCGTTGAAATTCTCAGAAAATCATGGACAAAATTGTTGAGACACTTTGTCATACGTTGCAAATATAATAGTGAATTTTACGTGAGAGCATAACATGAGACCCTGCGCCCCTTTCCAATGTTGCGCTATAGAAGTGAATGTACCCTTTGAACAGCAATCCTACAGCCAACATTGAACAGGGGCGGGGGGTGTCCCAAGGTACTTTGTCCAAGATTGTAGGCCAGGATGATTCTTATAGGATGTTGAATGTATGATTGTAACTTTCTACAACCAGGGTCCAGAGCCTCATTGTGGTTTCTTAGAAAGCAAGAAAGGTAAGAATATAAATGAAGGTTCAGAAAGTTACCAGTAATTGTAATGGTGACACATGAGAAGGAGAAGATCCTGTCACAAGAAAAACTACAGTTGGAATGATATGGTGTCAGAATCTGTTTTTGTGAAATTGAAGTCACATTGGGAGCAGAAAAAGAATATGCTGAGCAGATTTATTATGCTACAGTACAAACTGATGGAAAGATGACATACAAATTCTCTTCTAGTCGAATAATTCCAAGTGGCAAATAAGCTAATTCTGCATTTGTTCCAACCTATGTGACATATAGACCACTTTACAAAATGTGGTTTCAGATAAGATGGACCACACTTAAACACATAATAATGAATTTGTTACATTTATCTAACCAGAAAGCCAAAAGGCTTTGTGATTCCTTTGCAACATGGTGATATTATAACAAATGAATTATCCACATGAAAAGTATGAGATCAACTACAGTTATTGTTCTTGAAACACCACATTAATAAGCATTTAACCCAAAATGACCTTTTTTGGTGATCTCAAATGATATTTGACTTCCACCAAAAGCAACAGGGATCACCTACCCAGTATGGCCAACCTATATATCAAGTATGACATCAGTCAACAGCACCCTTCAGGAGATAATGTGTTTGCAAGGTTTTCACAGTTTGATCTCAGGTGACCTCAAGCCTTTGACCTCCACCAAAAACAAAAGGAGTCTTCTACTCAGTATATACAATCCACACATCAAGTATGACATCAGTCAAGGTTAAAATTCCTGGTAATATTATGTTTACACATTTTTACAGTTTGACCTTGGGTGACCTCAAATGACCTTTATCCTCCACCAAAATCAATAGAGATTTTCTGCTCATTATTACCAACCCACACATCAAGAATTACATCAATCATGGTTACCCTTCTGGAGATATTGTTTTTACAAGGTTTCTCCAGTTTGACCTGTGGTGACCTCAAATGACCTTTGTCCCTGACCAAAAATAATAGGGATCATCTACTCATCATGACCAATCAACACACTAAGTATGACATCAGTCACAGTTAGGCTTCTGGAGATATTGTACAGTATTTACAAGGTTTTTACAGTTTGACCTCTGGTGACCTCAAATGACCTTTGACATTGACCAAAACCAATAGGGATCATCTACTCAATATGACCCCCACACACCAAGTACAACATCAGTCACAGTTACCCTTCTGGAAATATTGTGTTAACAAGGTTTTTACAGTTTGGCATCTGGTGACCTCAAATGACCTTTCACCTCAACCAAAAACAAAAGGGACTCTCTACTCAATATGACCAACCCACACACCAAGTATGACATCAGTAGCAGTTACCGTTCTTGAGATATCGTGTTTACAAGGTTTTTACAGTTTGACCTCTGGTGTCCTCAAATGACCTTTAACCTCAACCAAAAACAATAGGGACCATCTACTCAATGTGACCAACCCACACACCAAGTATGACATCAGTTACAGTTACCGTTCTTGAGATATTGTGTTAACAAGGTTTTTGCATTTTGACCCCTGGTGGCCTCAAATGACCTTTGACCTTGACCAAAAACAATACGGATCATCTACTCAGTATGGCCAACCTATATACCAAGCATACGATCCCTCTGAATTGCTCTTCTTGAGATATCGTGTTTACAAGCAAAGTGTTACATACACACACACACACGACATCACGACATCAATGATGACAACATGACATCAACATGACTCTAGGATTCTAATTCACAAACACATTCACACTAAGCATCAAAATTTTCCATGATTCTTACCTTGCAATATTGCATTCACTAGAGTTTCAGTGTTTCACCTCCAGTGACCTCAGATGCTTTTGACCCTCAGCAAAAAGAATAGGGTTTTCCTACTTGATATAGCACACTTCAATATGAAGTTTAAACATGATTCCTACCTTGAGATATTGTGTTAACAATGATTTCAGTTTCTAACCTATGGTGACCTTAAATGACCTTTGACCTGTACCAAAGAACAACAATAGGATTCTTTCACTCGATGTTATGCATGTGCTAAGTATTAAGTTTGCATGATTCATACCTTAAGATATCACGTTTACAAGATTTTCAGTGTTTGACTTCTGGTTAACTCAGATTACCTATGACCTTTGACCTCCACCAACAGCAATGGGTTTGTTCTACTTGATGTAATACATTGCCATATTACATATTAAGTTTCCATAAATAGTCTCCTGATATCTTTTGTTAAGATGATTTTCAGTGTTTAAATTCTGGTGAGTGAAGATGACCTTGACCTCCATCAAAAACAATAGTTGGACTACTAGTATTAATACATTCACACACTAAGTATCAACGGTTTCCATGGTTCACATCTTAAAGGGCAATCAGTGTTTGTGGACTAAAATTTACCCTTTTTAAACCAAACTGAGATATTCACATTCAGTTCCCTTGTTAAACACAAATTATAGCTTCCACGAAATTTTCAGACTGAAATTCACCTAATTCTCAAAGAAATTGGACTATTTTTGTGTGATCATTTGTTAATGTCGCCTATTTTTATAGATAACCAGCCACTGCATACTGCAGCGACTCTTATACATTATTCCACTGCTTTTTATTCCAATGCAACTAACCAGGACAATCTGTAACAGCATTGTGCAATACTAAACAGAGCTAAAAAATTCGCCAACTGAAGTTAGAGTGACACTTCACATAATTCCACTGTAGTGTGTACTCGTACTGTAGTGTTCATGTTTGTTCTTTGTTAGGCCAGATACACAAAGTGTGTTTTGTCTGTTCCTGAAATGTAAATTTCTTTAAAACTTGAATAATAAAAGAGGTGAATATTGTTCATTCGTGCCTTTGAAGGCTAGTCTACCCTGAGTATTCAAGTTATTTTTGGGTAGTGCCTCGTTGACCTGGACAGCCTAGGCTTAGGCTAGTTTTTTCAACTAGACCTAACATTACTTGTTAGGTGACTTACATAAAGACTGGGCATTATTTACCACATCGAATAGGAACGATACCCAAAGGAAATCTGGGCCTAGTCTACACAAATTTCAAAATGCAGCCTAAGGAGCTACTGTATATAGGCAAACCTATATTAGCAGGCTGGCCATCAAGACACAGAGGATGGATATGAACAATAATACACCACTTTTTTATCTTTGTTGAATCAGAGAAATGAACTTAAAAGCTAGACTTGGGCCTAATTGTAATCAGGCAACCAACCACCTGTTCTAACTTACTACTTACCAATGCTATGGCCAATGTTTCAGGCCTACACTATTCCAATCAGTGAAGCATTGCAAAGTCAATTGAAATGTAGTATAGACAAGTCCTGTCAATAGTTTGACAAACATCGATCACGTTATTGTGTGGGTACTACTATGTGTCAGTTGTGTATCTTTGTTTACAGTTTGAGGCTGGTTCGGTATGGTAAGGGGTAAGGTGAAAGGTCATTTTGTAAGTAATGTAAGTAATTTATTAGGTGTTTTCAGTTCTCGGTTCTAGCACGTTCAAACCATTTGCTACAAATTGTCCTGTTCTTTGTCATATTTTTCATTGTTTTCTGAGGATATTAGTAATTTTTGTCGCAAGTTTAGTATTTCGTAGTAATTTTCCAGGTCTAGTAGCCTTCCTGTGAGGTAAGGTGGCTGAAAATCCTATCCGAACAAACACTGATTGCCTCTTTAAGATATCATGTTAACAAACTTTTACAGTGTTTGACCTCTGGTGACCTCAAATGACCTTTGACTTCCACTAAAAACATTGGTTCTCCTACTTGATAAATACATTCACATACTAAATATCAAAATTTTCCATGATTCTCATCTTAAGATATGGTGTTAACAAGATTTTCAGTGTTTCAGCTCTGTGGTCCTCAGATGACCTATGACCCCCACCAAAAACAATAGAGTTCTGTCTCTCCATATGGGCATCTACATACCAAGTTTGAGAACTGTCACTTTTCCCTTCTTGAAATATCCTGGTCAAAAGCCAAGCATCACATACACATGGCCACACATCCACACATGACTGCATCAGTTTCACTTTTCATGCAACCAAAATAATAACAAAACTTTTCTTCATTAATGTACAACATCATCACACCTTACATATCATAAAAGTTTAAAAGGTTTTCACATAAAAATGCTACTGGATTTATAAAGGACTTTGGTAAAATGCTGATATTATTCATAGACCTGCTTCAAAGGTGTAATCAAGCACATTACTAGGCCTAGGCTAGTATGGCTACATATGTACTACATTATAATCTAATGGTAACTGACTGTATCTTCTGAGCAAATGGTGATGTCAATCTGTGTAGTTGCCCATTCATTGTGCCTGTGTGGAATGTGGGAGGAGGCACTTGTGATTTTTCCACTGAACACTCCAAACTGCTGATGGCATTAGCACACAGTATAAACTTCCTCATAACTTTTGAGCTGTACTGTAACTCCATTTCAGTACATGAACCAGTTGTAGGTGCACACATGCAGAACATTAAGTTTATTTAAGCGCTGTCCTGTCCAATGTTTAGGACACCTGAATGATGTGTGCAGGCAGACTGTCAAAGTACTGTCACTAGATAGGAGACTAGCTTACTTTCTACAGTGCAAACTAAGGCCTACCACATACAGTCATTACCTATAGTGACTTTGGTGCATGTGTCATTACTCACAGTTGAAGGGTCAGATCAGCAAAAAATCCCTGGTATGTCTGTTCACTTATTGGATTTTTCTTCTAATGTTAAAAAAGTATAATGAAAGTAAAATTAATGTTGAAAAGTGAAACTTTGATGACCTGTCATCCACTGAGTATTCTTGCCAAATTTGGATGTAACAACAAATAGTTGAAGGCTTTTCATGATTTTGCACATTGACCTCTCACAGTCTCAAATGACATTTGACCTTTCCTGTTACCACCACTATGAAGCCTTTGATGTGTGTTATCATCTTACAAACTTTCACCGGGAAGACTAAAAAAAGTGCCCGCAGCAGTCCTTTGCCCAATGTTGATGGACAGAAAAACAAAGACAGATGTCTTCTTATGACAATAGCTTGACCTGAGCTAATAAAACATTGATAACAATGTATGAAATAAGTGTCATAGCAACAATAAAAAAAAATGTTTGCAACGTCTTTGAACAATTATCACCTAATACATAACATGTGCAAAATCAGCAATGATAAGGTACAGTTTCAATATTCACTAATTACAACAAGTTTAAGAAAGCCCCCAGCAACAGCACGAAGCAGTACAAGAGCAATACTCACAGCAACCAATCATGCCAAATTTGCATTTTGTGTGCAGTACTCTGCAACAACAAATAACAGTTGCATGAACTATTCAGACAGGCTCAAAGCATTCTGTTTGTGAAATTTAGGCTGCAGCAGCAAATAATAGTATGCATGCTATGCTACTACAGCATACACAAGCAACATCAGAATTAAAGGTAATCTAACTGTAGACTTTTTCCGATGATAAGCATGTAATGTACAACAGAAAGCTTGCATACTTTACCTGTACAAGTTATGCCATTGCCTTGGTAACCAACTATGCATGTGCAGGTGTAACTGCCAACAGTATTGTCACACATGGCCACTGAAGAGCAGTTATTTCCGGTTTCACATTCATCCACATCTATGGAAGAAAGATTATTGCATCAAATTGAGACTTGATAGCAAATACAATGTCATCACAC
This sequence comes from Stichopus chloronotus, assembly GCA_021234535.1. Lineage (NCBI taxonomy): Eukaryota > Metazoa > Echinodermata > Holothuroidea > Aspidochirotida > Stichopodidae > Stichopus > Stichopus chloronotus. The sequence goes on from CM037835.1 coordinate 339,208, forward strand.
ACATCAGGGGAATACTAGCTTCAAAAAGTCATGGGCAAGTCAAAAGAAGTATCAACAAGCTCTTAAAAGGGAATCATGACAAATGGGAGAGGTATCGTGGCATATAGGAAGGGCATCATGACCAATAGAAAGGTCATGGCACAAGGGAAGGGCATCATGACAAGTGGGAAGGGCATCATTAACAATGCCTTATGAAGAGCAAAGACAGCAATAAGTTCCAAAAAGGTAACAAGATACTGGAAAAGCAGTAAGAGAGTCAAATCACATTACTTTACTTTCACTTCAGTCTCAGACAAGTATCTGATTAAAAAGAATCAGAAATTTACAGTGACATCTGATTCAACTTTCTACTGCACTGTTTATGAATAATTCTTAAACAGCTTTTAAACATCTTTCAAGTACAGTATTTTTCACCAGAGCCTAGTGCTTGAAGCATAAGCATCATGTGGATCTCCAAATTTTCCTCTCTCAAATGGCTGATTACAAGTTGTTGATACTGAAGTAATACTAAGTAATTTCACATTTTAGCTAAAATCCATGAACTATAAGCAGCTGAGAAGCCAACAACAGAGGAAAAATGCATGCAAGTCATCAAGTAATTTATGTCTAGTAAGCATATAAGTTTAACTCTCCTTCTTTACGGCACATTTTAAAACAATTAAACTTAATTTCTCTTAATTTCCAAATTAAATGAAACAGTTGATATCATATTTGTGACCATGTCAATTAACAGGACTCTAAGCCAGGACACATCAAAGAAACTTTCAGCTCTTTTTTATTTCAATTTGCAAATGGAGGTTGTTCCTTGAACAAGGGAAAATCATATCATTGTAGGATAGCCCATTAACACCTATTTTGGAAAATTTTTCTCTGGCATTTCACGAAATGCGATTTTTTGGAATACAATGCGACTTTAAGCCAAGTTTTACCTCAGATATGTAGATGATGTATTTTGTGTTTCTAATGCAATGGACTATATTTTTAAATTTAGAGAGGCTTAATGAATACATCATAATATAAAATTCCCTTATGAAACTGGCCCAAAAGAGTTGCTTCTCAATGATGGTGACTTGGCATGCAGAAAAGCTACAAATACTAAATGTTACTCTTAACTTCTGTGCTATTTATCCTAAGACTTGAACTGATCAAGTGTTCTTTCAATCCTGCTTTCCGTGTATGCAGTCATCGGACTATATTCCATGAAGAAATTCTCAACCTCAAACAGATCTTTTCTGTGAATAGTTATCCCAACTGTGTATTTTGATGAGAGTGTGAAAAAATTTCTGGACAATAAGCCAAACTAATGGCAAGGCAGATACAGATAACAATAAGAACTCTGAATATGTTAGAAGTACTCCTTTTGTTGGTCATGCATCGTTAATTCTAAGGAAGTCTTTACAGAGGAAATTAAAAGAGCTTTAACTTCATACTCAGCAAAACACATTATTTTCTTTTGGATGAAGGGTGTGTCTTCAAAACAAAATTGCAGTACAAAACATTTACTCTACCCAGGAAACCTAAATGCATTGTGGTTTTGATGATTCAATTTTGGGCATTTTGAATATTACCTTTTGAGTAAGGTGAGGATATGTAACATGCTTGGTCTCTGAAATGTCAGTTATTTATTCAGTCGCAATTGCAATGAAACAACCACTTTATACGTAATAACATTTGCTGACAGCAGTTGACTACCGATAGGTATCATAAGAATTCAACGTGCATACTTACATACATGTTCAATCTTCCTGTCTTTAGATTTCATGTGCACATGGTGTTACAAAATGACCCTTGTTTGACCCAATTTAAGGTCTCCACCAAATATAGTACACATTTGTTCTCAATACTGCTCTGGGCACTGCACCTACATAACAAATATGACATCAGTGCATGCTTCTCTACTAGATATCATGTTTATGGGGTTCTACCTCTTGACCTATTGACCCCAAATGACCTTTATCCTTCATCAAAAATTATAGGCCACTTGCACTCAAATGAAACATCTACCCACTAAATATCAGATCTGCCAAAACTATTCTTCTTGAGATACTGTGCTTGCAATGTGTGTACTGTTTGACCCATTGACCTCAAATAATCTTTGACCTCTAACCGAAATTGACAGACTTCTTGTACTCAATAAGGTGCATCTTCAAATCAAATATCAAGCTTCCCTTCTTGAGATATCATGTTCACAATGTTTTCACAATTTGACTAATGTTGACCCAAAATGACTGTCTTGACCCTGATGACCTTTGACTTTCACCACAACAAAGAGGCCACTTGTACTCAATATGGTACACCTACATACTATATGAGATCTACCCTAGCTCACCCTATCCTAGCTTTTTGAGAGAGTGTCTACAAAGTTCTTATTATTTCACCCCTGCTGACCCCAATGACCTTTGACCTCCACCAAAAACTATAGGCTTCTTGCATTCAATAAGACACACTATCAATCAGATAAAAAATGTGTCCAAGCAGCCCTTCTTGAAATAATGTGTTTACAAGGTTTTCACAATTTGCCCTGTTGACCGCAAAAAGACCTTTGACCTACACACAACCAGTAGCCTACTTGTACTTAGTGGGTACACTTACATTACGTGTATGAGATCTGTCCAAATTTCCGTTCTTGAGATATTGTGTCTACAAAATTTTCACTTTCCTACTAGGGCTGGCCAAATGATTTTTGTCCTCCACCAAAAACAATAGACTTACTGAACTTAGAAAGGTGCACCTACATATCAAATATGAGATCTACACACATTTCTATTCTTGAGATACCATGTTTACAAGGTTTCCACTCTTTGACCGCTGCTGACCCTAAATGAACTTTGATCTCCACCAAAAGCAATAGCCTTCTTGTACTCAATAAGGCAATAAGGTTAAATAAACTTTAAACTAAATATGAGATCTGTATAAGCTTCCCTTCTGGAGATAAGGTGTTTACATGGTAGATACAGACAGACACACACACACACATACACACAGGCCATTGTGCTTGCAAAGGTTGCAGTTGCCACTGAAACAAAAACTTCACATCCATGAACAGACAGTGACCCAGAATTAGATGCCAGTTTTGCTTTACACTGAACAAGACAAAAGATGTTGATGTCTGGAATTCTCACATTGCAAGAACAAAATGTTTAAAACACTTGTTTAAGTTTTTCCACCTTTGACTCAAAAAAAAATGGTTGACTAGGTGAACCTTTGAATCCTCACCAGCAAATAACCATACAATGTAGGGTTGTGTCTCATATTGGTTCTGTCTACATAGGACCATGATCATGCTTACAAATATAGCTTTTCAAATTTCAAAAATATGAAACTTCATGACCATGGCCTATGATAGTACTGGTGGAGGGATCTGTAGTATCATAACAGGGACTTTAGTATCCTTCTTGAATTAAGTACATCTATTGCATATGGTGCACTACCATACATCAGGGGTCGAGCGAAGCTCATTTTCTGGTGTTTATCCAAGACTATCAACCTTTTCTTTATTCCCTTCAGATAGTTAATGTAGACAATATAAAACATTAGAAATGGGTTGGGCGAGCCCTGATATTTTGCAATAATTACAGAATTGGTTGATTCATGGGTGGCACTGATCTGAATACAGATTCTATGACTCTGGTTGGTCAATGTCATCATCGATCTTATGACTCTCAAACTCTGGTTTAGCTTTCTGCGGCCATGAGACTCTGCACTGTAATCTTGCTGTTGATCTGTAAACATATCTCTGTCCATCTTGTAACAATGTAGGCCTGTGTCATCATGGTACCATCTCTGTTCCTTGCTCTTCTTTGTCATTGTCATGTAACTTCATCACCATTCAATCATCATCATCAACTTATTTTTTCATTAATTTCTGTGTACTAGTCAAATCATACAATGAATGGAAGTCTAATCGACAAAATCAACTTGATCTCTCTCTGGACCTTCATCTCTCTGTCTCTGTCGTAACGGGAACATTCTGTATCATAACGACCGGGACATCAATGATGGGACAGTCATAACATGACTGCAAGCCCCCAAAAAATCAACCCATACATACCATGGTGATCTGAAAGGTTTCAGCAAACCTTGACTAGGCCCACATAACATTATGTTAGGTCAACATAGCAGTCAGCAGAGGCACTTACACCTGACAGTTGAATTGCAAACATTATGTGCCTATTTATCAAACATCAGCTGCAAACACATTACTCAAATTATGCTGTGGCCAGGTGTTTGCCTTGCCAGCCACATCTTGCAGAAAAAAACATATTCTTGCAATACTTGCAGTTCTTCCACAAGGTTAGTTTTATCTACAGGATTTTAGCTACAGTGATGGCACCAGGTGACCCCAACCAGGATAAGTAATTCCCTCCCCCCACACTCAAGATCAGTTTACATCTTACTGCAGGGCACAAACTTTACAAGTGTGGTAAATATGACAGGATAAGTGGCCTATTGATTTCAAATTCAAAGATTTTCACTGCTTTAAACAAGACATAAAATGCGCCAGGGTGCTGCTCCCTGGACCCTCAATGGGTGTTGTCCTGTAGTCCAGGACTAAAATTTGTCTTGCTACAATAGCTGATTATTTACGCAGCCTATGTGAGTAACAAACAAAACAAAATCGTGACTCCATGCATTTGCCTACAATCTTGGACAAAATTGTTTGGCCACTTTGTCATACGTTGCAAATATAATACTGAATGTTAAGTGAGAGGATAACATGAAACCCCGCGCCCCTTCCCAATGTTGCGCTATAGGAGTGAATGTACACTTTGAACAGTAAATCCTATAGCCAACAATGAACGAGGGAGCTGAGTGTCCCAAGGTAGTGTGTCCGATATTGTAGTTTCTGGCCTATCATAGCTAATGGGCATAAGCAATAGTTCTCACAAATGACAAAAAAGTCTTACATTAAGGTTGATGATCTGTTGAAGGCTATAGTACTTCCTTTTTTCTCACAAGTAAAAAATGGGTCTTCAAAGATACAAGCAAAGGTTTCATTTAGAATTCATGATTCCAAGTAGTTTTACATTTGTAATCATACTTTCATCAATACAAGCCTACTTTGAATTGCTAAGTACTATTATGCAATCCATGTCTGTATGTACTACAAATAGTAATCTAATCCAATGTGAGAAAGACTTAATCACATGACAGCCAGTGTGTTTGTATTCATGGTGAGAGCAAGGTAAACTTGTGCAGCTGCATATATATTCACATTGAGGCCATTCTGCAGTAGATCACACATTTAGATGAGACATTACTTCAAGACCAGTACTCCATCTAACTTGATACTATTTTTTTTTCATCACTGGACGCACTGGCAAGCACTGACAATTCACAGGACTATGAATATTACTCTCAATGTGTGACAACAGTTAAATTAATATGTTCAAGCCTTCACATCACATGACAACATGCATGCACATCATCATCATTAGAGATGGCTATTAATATTACTCTCAATGTATGAAAAAAAGGAAATTATTTTTACCAACACATGAAGAACCAGTGAACCCATTTAAACACTGACAAAAGAAGGACCCTTCATTGTTAATGCACTGAGTACTTCTTGTATCACAGTCATGCGATCCACGAAGACATTCATTGATATCTGAAAAATAAAACAAAGAGACTTTCTTGATGGTTGTCTCATTGAGCATCGACAGTGACAAAGAAGACACAAATTAAGAAACACTACATGTAGGTACACTGAAGCAATCATTTCAGGTTGTGAAATTATACTTTTCCTTTGCTTTAGGGATTTCTAAACTTGCAAATTATTTGAACAAATTTTTCAAGAAACCTCTTGGTATGCTGCCAATCTGCTCTTTCCAGGCACATGACACTACACAGTCGACATATAACACATACTTAGCCAGTTAGTTACATCAGAAGAAATCTAAGATGGATTGCACATTCATGTTGCAAATACCATTCATGCATTGAATTTTGATCATTACATTGGCATTTCAGTGAACCACTGTAAGGTAACATGTCAAAAGAATGTCCCACTTGCTGCTCCTCAGCCACACACTGGCTTCAAGTTCAAGCTAAGTACAATCATAGAACAAAATCAGCACACCAAAAGGGCTAGCCCCTTTATCAATAATGACTTTGCACGCAGCACAGGCTAATACTAATGTTCACTGAAATATATCTTGTTCAGCACATGCAGCAACGACTGTGTGTTTCACAGACTGCGGCAACATCCCTGGAAGGACATAAAAAGAATATTCCAGACTATCTCAACCTACATGTCACAAACGGGGAAATAATCCATAATGACCACACAGTATAAGCCATATTCCCATAAAAGTAGAACCCACTTTTTGTTCACAAAGATACTGAAATAGCAATGCATTTTACAACGAATAACGCTCAAGACATCTTCATGAATAATTCATCATCAAGGTATGATGACATAGAAGTCACACAATAGTTTTGTTGTCATAGACTCCAGCTTTGGAGTATTCAATAATTTCGGCTGTTGCAGACGACAGCACCTGTACATAAAGACTCAGAGCAGACTAAAATTGTTGACAAGTAGTTTCTTATTATTATGGACTTTACGAGAATATTCTGAATGTTGCCTGTTATATTATTTTAAGAATGGTTTAATGGCGCACATGCCCCAAGGGCCTTATAACAAGAGCCTCCCCCACTACACACACAAAATCCTTTCTTTCATTTTTTAAGGGCAGCTGTACAATGTACAAATATGTCATTTATCGGTCCTCACACTTCTTTTCAAGAAAATAAATGAATAGTGGTGTATTCTATGGCAATGAGGTTTCACATTAAATTAGGCACCTTTAATTCAAATGAAATTTTTGTAACCATAGAGATTCAGAAAGTGAAGCAATGTTGTAAATGCCCTGTAACCAGATGTTATTTTGATCACATCTTTCATGCAAGCACTCCCAGCAAATGCCATTTTCAACTTACTAGGATGTTACATAATACTGGCTCATTGTGTTGATCTAAAAGTGATCACTAGATGAAAAAGTGAAGTGAACACACACACGAACATTGATGATACTTACTGCCTAATATGTTTTCATATTGAGACCTTTAAGCTCTGGTGACCTCAAATGACTTTTGACCTCCATGAAAAATAATACAGATCGTCCAAGACTACCTACAAAGGTCACGCACCTTTCCCTTCTTGAGATATCATACCTACAAGTCAAAGCATGACATGTACACACAAACATACTCATGTAATGATGACTGATTCCTTGCCTAGCTTCAGCAAAGAATCAAAAATGGTAAAGAACATGTTGCATATGGTCAGCTGTAAATGTTGAGAAGAAAACACCTCACCTCTGAATTACAAATGAAGATTAACAATGCCACAAAGAAAGTCTCAGGGAAACAAAAACAAAAGAAATAGACAACTGTACACTTCTCTCCAAATTTCTTGAAAACTAAGCTTTCTCATACAGTAACTGTGACAAGACATGTTCCTGTCGGCAGCCACCCCCCCCCCCCTTAATTCTTCCCAAATTAATCCTCGTTTTTTTTTTCCCACATTTTTCCCACCAACCAGAGCTCTAGTAAATGAAGAAAATCAGACGTGATGCTCAAAGCCTACTCCCAACTTAACAATACACTCCTTTCTCACACAGAACGATGACCCAATATTCCATCAGTTTCGTTTCATGTATTTCGTTCATACATACATATATACATACAGGCGTATTAAGAAGAAAGATGCAGTCCTACAATGCAGTGGAATGAACAGGACGCTAGAAAAAAACAGTAATATGTTTATTGCAGCTAGCGACCTTAAAGGAAAACAGAAAACACACACACAAAAAAAAAACAAACAAAACACAAAAACAAGAAGAAGAGAAGAAAGGAAAAAAAGGCTCGAGTCAGATAAAGCATATAGTTCAAAGCACGTAATTGCCAATGAGACGAGATTTCATTTTACCTTTAACGGTTTTATACAACTTACAGAGCTTTATAGTATTCGGAAGATCACACCAAGTTTGGAACAATAATTATTCAAGAGAAGCTTTCTGTGTTTAGTATTATGCCTCGTAACTGCAAAGAGGGCATTACTTCTTCTATGGTTGGGAAAGCGAGTGGACTTTCTCGGGTTAACAATGTTACAAAAGACATGTGGTAATTTATTGTTAACATATTTATAAGAAAAGGTAAAAATCTTAAGGATCTGAATATCACAGACCTTAAGAGCCCAAAGCTTACTGTGGAGTTACTGCTCGCCCTAGGCACCCTTGAGATATAGGTAAGGTATACCTTTGAAATTCTAGTATGCAGCAGGACGCGTTCCGACTGCCTACCAGCACAAACACAATGCACCTCGTCTGTAAGGTATCAGCGTTTAAGTCCATTCAGCTTAGCATGTATGCCAAGCAACCAGTAGCATTGGGTATAAAATCACCCTTGTAGGGATGCGTCGGTATTTGCAGATTACTGCACAGCGCTCAAAAAACCGCTATTTTACTGAGGCATAAAGGCAAAGGGCAACTGGAAGTACATCCATTCGGGCACAGCAGAAATGTGAAGTTCATTGCTACTAAACATCGCCTGATGTAAGAAGAAGCAACTAGCTGAAGATTAGTACCAAGTCACAACTATTAAATATCATAACCCATTATTTCCTAAATATTCCAAGCTACAATTTACTTGAACTGTAAATAAATTGATTTCTGTTGAAGGGACTGCCAATACTTGAATGATTTTACCACTTAGTGAATCAAGTTTTGCTTTTTATTTTCAGTGAACTCCCATCCAAAGTTATTATAGTGTATCACGCAGTCACGCTTACAAACATAAGCACATGGTTATCAAATTTGACACCACAGCAATGGCTTCATCTTGAATATGATATACTTTACTACCTCCAGATACATACTACACAGTTAGCTTGCAACTCAGGGCATATACTGAATGAAGCTGCCAACAGAGTTACATAATTACTGACAACACTAAGTTTTTCCAATTTAAGCTATGAAGCATTTTGCTGCAATGAGAGTTATTCATGGTAAAACAGTGCACCTTTGTATGATGCTTTCACATGAAGGAGCCAATAACTTCTGTTATTTGTAACAAACCTTACCCTCACCCCACCTGTAACACTTACCACCATCACTGATTGCCTTCTGTTTGTGCCATTAATTATATGCTTTATTCGCAAGAACATGTTCGGGTGAAAAGACACTTCGAGGTTAAATGATGAAAAACCACTTTCAGCATGTAAAAGTTCATTGAAAAATTCATTGAATTTGCTTCCATTCAATGCAAAAATTCCTTGATATTGCTTCCAAACTTGAACGCCCAACAACATGTTGTACATTTCATGTAAACCAAACCTTATTACATAGCATTCTGGAGCTAAAATGTAGACTGTATCAGTTATAACAAAATTAGATATTATCGTGAAAAGCCTTTAAAAAATTTACAATAATCCTATCCTAACGTAGTGATGTATACTCAATCAGCCTAACTACCAGCTCAACAAATTGTTTATTTTATCACCAAATGAACAGCCAAATTATTACAAATTGCTTGTCTTTATCAACGCTGAACAACTTTGCAGACCGCAATGCAGCAGACGCCGGAACATAGTAAATCACCACCAGAAAAACGACATCAAACCGATGGCAAAACGTCACAGGGTATGTGCCTTCACTTTCAAAATGTATTCCACTGCATTCCATTGAGCTAATCAGCAAAGTGACTGTCATACAGAACTAAGCCTTTGGTCACTGGTGTGCACAAAATGGGGGGAGGGGCTGAGGTCAATGTGGCATTGGATTTGAAAAGACTTGCAAAGACAAGTTATAGAAGTTTGTATTGTTTCTCACTTACGTATGGTAACAAAGTTTCAAATATTTTAGCCAGAATGCAAAAATACATTGTAGTTTCGATGTACTCATTATAGTTTCTTTACTAAGCTTGTTTCTCAAATATAATCCTAAAGCTAAGAATCAAGGGTTTATTTTTGGTGCAAAAATTTAAGGTCATCACCTGAGGTGAAACAATGGGAAAACACTGAAAACCTTGTGCCTGTAATATTTCAAGAAGAGACGGTTTCATACCATGTGTTAAAATGCCTTACATTTAGTACAAGAGTATCCATCACTCCCATCTGAAGATATCATGTGCACAAGGTTTTTAACTATTTGACCTCTGGTGACTCCAGATGACCTTTGACCTCCACCAAAAACACTAGGGTTCATCCTCTCAATATGGCAAACCTACATACCAAGTATCAAGCCGTACCAAGCCCAAAAGACAGGGTTTCTCTTCTCAATATGCGAAACCTACACACCAACGATGAAGAGTATCCATCGCATGCACAACATTTTCAGTTTTTGACCTCTGGTGACCCAGGTGACCTTTGACCTCCACCAAAAACAATAGTGTTTTTCCTCTCAATATGGCAAATCTAAATACCAACTATCAACAGCATCCAACATTCCTAACTGTGGATACTGTGTGCACAAAGATTTTAGAATTTAACCTCTGGTGACCCCAGATGACCTTTGACCTCCACCAAAAACAATAGGGTTATTCCTCTCAATATGGCAAACCTATATACCAACTATCAACAGCATCCATCATTCCTAACTGGAGATATCGCGCACTCAAGTTTTCACTATTTGACCTCTGGTGACCCCAGATGACCTTTGACCTCTACCAAAAACAATAGGGTTCTTCCTCTCAATATGGAAAACCTACATACCAACTATCAACAGCATCCATCATTCCTAACTGGAGATATCGCGCACTCAAGTTTTCACTATTTGACCTCTGGTGACCCCAGATGACCTTTGATCTCCACCAAAAACACTAGGGTTCTTCCTCTTAATATGGCAGCCCTACATACCAAGTATTGGCAGCATCCAACATTCCTACCTGGAGATATCGTGCACACAAGCTTAGTGTCACAAACACACACACAAGCACACACGAGTACACACACCATCACGATCGCAAAAGTTTCTCTTTCATCGAAACTAAAAATCAAATGTACACATAATGACATAAAATGTGCTATCTTGTTGCTATCAACACATTTTTAATAGCAATATATCAGGCAACACATAAAATAATTGTAAACACTCCGGCTGAAGAATTAATTGTAAATCTTAAGACACTTGAATTGGGTATATAAGTAGCTCTACACAGAATTATTCACATATTTAGAACAGGCTCATAGTGTAACTACATTCACATACTATGCAACAGCAAAAATCCAAGCCAATGGGGAGAAAACTCTAGAGGGAGATATTTTGACAATCTGACTCTTGCTTCACCCAGTAGGAAATGGCTACAGTAATCAGGCTGTGCAGAGAGCAACATATTATTTTCTGGGCAATGAAAGCCCTTACTTTTAAAGTTTAAAAGTTTGCACTCATTATCAAAACTTGAACAAAGGCAATTTCAAGTTATGATTTGGTCATGCATCATTCATATCTTCAGATATTGTGTTAACAAGATTTTCGATGTTTGACCTCTGTGACCTCTGGTGACCTTAGATGACCTTTGACCCCACCAAAAACAGGAGGTTTCTATCTCTCAGTATTCAACATATATGTACCAAGTTTGAGAACTGTCAGAATTGAGATACCAAGATAAAGAGATGGGCGTCACAAACACACACACACATGCATCAGTCTGACTGCATAGGTGCCTTTGCTGACGCAAGGAACTAACCAGAATGCAGAAATGCATTGTGATTTCGATGATCTGATGAAGAGACTTTTTCTCTGAATATGCTGTAATAGCATTAGTATGTGTCACATTAAGCTACATATGCTTTACCTGTATATGAAATATGAGATCTGCACAAGTTTCCTTTCTTGAAATCATCTATCTACATGTTCACAACCTGGTTATTGTTGACATCGAATGAACTTTTATCTCCATTACAGAGCAACTGGTTCTTGTGCTCAATGAGATATGCCTTACCTAAATAAACAGCCTTCGAATACCATTCACATAGCCTTCAAATCAACATTCAAATGTAAATTAAATGACTGCATGCCAAAACATGTGATTTTAATCAAAACTCACATTGTCACAGGAATATTCTTGATGATCAGTTTGATGACAACAGCAGTTCTATTTACTGTAATATTAATGATTTCAACAGGCTTGAAAGGGGTAACTTCAATATTTTCCACCTACATTGTTGTAGCCTTAACAAAAATTTTGAATCCATTGTTGATTATCTCTCTTTACTTAACCACAATTTTACCACTCTAGGGTTTCACTGAAACATGGCTCAATTATAATATTTCACCACTCATAAATATTGAGGGTTACAACTTAGTTGAGAGTCATTAGCAAAGCAAAAGAGGAAGAGGAGTTTGTTTATTCATTAGGGATTATCTAATACGTGATCGTCGTGAGAACATTTCATATCTTAACTAGGACATCGAGAGTATATTTATTGAGATAGGAAATCCTAACCTTTTTCACAATTCCATTTTAGGGGTTGTTTATCATCCTCCCAATGGTAGCTCTTCATTATTTAATGACTAAATTTACAGAGCTTTAAATAAAATATCACCAGAAGTTAAGTTTTGTTTCTTAATGGGTGACTTTAATGTTGATCTCTGTAACCATGACTCTGCCAATATCCTACATAACGTATTTTCTTGTGGTTTTGTTCCAAATATTAATAAGCCAACGAGAATCAGTAATACAAGTGTCTCTTATTGGTAATATACTTACCAATATAACACTATTGATGATAATGTTTATGTTCTATCTTCAGGTATTCTTGTCAGTGATATTTCTGATCATTTACCTATATTTGTGAATTCCTCCTTTATTACAGAGAACGATGAAAGGCATACTCCAACAGTCTATGCTAGAAATTACTCTCATGACAATATTGAATGTTTTGTGTCACGTATATCTAATACTAATTGGAGTCAGGTTTATCAAAACCATGATACAAATATCTGTTGTAATATCTTCAGTGATATTTTCAATGAAAGTAAACTCTGACTGTTTTCCATTTGTAAGCATGAAGCAAAGAAGAAGAACCAGAAATGCATTGCGATTTCAATGATCCGATTAAGAAAAATTTTGGGGAATCTGATATAATAGCATTAGTATGTGTCTCATTGAGCTATGTATGCTTTACATGAAATATGACATCTGTCCAAGCTTCCCTTCTTGAGTTTATATGCTTACAAGAATTCCACACTGTGACCCTGTTGACTGCAAATGACCTTTGACCTTCACTAAAGAAAATAAAAACTTTTGTAAATTCAATGACATAAACCTACAATTTAATTGGGAGATCTGCCCAAGTTTTCCTTCACTAGTGTGCTTACAATATTTTCACAATTTGAACCCAGTTGACCTCAAATGACCAGTGACCTCCACCAAAATCAACAGGAATCTTGCAATCAATGTGACACACTCACATACTAAATGCGAAATTTGTCCAAGCTTCTTGCTATGTAGTGTTTTCAAGAAAGCTGTGTCTAAAGGAGCACTATGCATATATCAGTTTACATGGCTGCTACATACCTAGTAAACCGTACATTTTCCTGGAATCACTGTTTACTGTGTTACTTGTAGGCCTACGTACCACAATGTTGTCATGTAGCAATGTACAGAGCATGCATATGTCTGTGTAAACAGTGCCAATTTCTCCATGATCTTCATCATCTTCATCATCTCCATCAAGTTCTTTCAATGCGAATAAGTTTTGAAAAAAAAATGTGTTCAGTTTAATGAGTGTACTCTGCCTCTGAGTAAGCATTACCTTAACGTTCATCCTGACTCTACTCACTGCAATGTTCCTTACTTCCTGTAGCATACTTGGTACACCCGTAGCAGCAGTAACTTGAAATTTCATGAAATCACTGCTCACTACATTAATAACACACACCATCTGGTTGTCGCACAGACATGTTCCCTAGCCTGTACACGCATTGTCTATGTTAAGTTGCTAACCACACAGCCCTCTTGAGTAAGAAAAATTGCTGCAGCAATAAAAATGCTAAAGTGAAATGGCTTTACCTCCGCTAAAGTAAGTTTTACCACAGCATCTTTAATAATGACTATTTTTACATGTCGCCATCATCAAATGGCAGGAAAATATCTGCTTTATCACTTTATCTGCCATCAATTAAGACCTAAAATATTCTGTAACAACCCTGAAAAAGTATGCATTTGTTTTCTTTTTAACAAAATAGTGAGGAATCCAGATACACTGAGTGACAATATGCAACCATTAACTTGAAGAAATTAAGTGCCAAAGACATGGAGAGGGGGTGAGGGATGAGGGATGAGGATGGAAGATATTACGAAGTTTTAAGTACAAGATTTAGAAGTGCCGGTAAATTCTTTACCCATCCCCTGTGGCTAGAAGACAATATGATTGAGCTCCGTCTCAAATGCATTGAGTTGGAGTTATGAAATTATGTTGGTTTGTCGTAACACTGTACGTAATATATTTTCTCCACTCTTTTTTTAAGTTGAATGTGCAAAGTTTTAGTGTAAAATATCCCATCCTGTTCCTGATGACCCAATATAAGTGCCTAGCAATATATCAGGCAACGTTAAGCACATTTCCAAACAGTTTGGGTCAAAATTTACTTGAAAATCTTAGTCTAGTCTGTTCCTGTACAGTAAGTGTAGCACCAGTAATACAAGTGTTGGCTAGGCTCTATCTCAGTATTACGTATATATGTTAGGCTTCAGCAATAGTCCCAAGTCACTCTGAATGAAATATCTTGTAGACGGAAACCTTCAAATTAAAGTTTGCAAAAATGATGCGGATTGCTACTGTAGTTTGGGGTCTTTTGCACATGCCATGCAAATGATTTTGGCAGATTTGACTGGTTGAGATATTTTTTTTTGTATATTTGACAATAGCAACTCCCTGTTCTGGCCATACTGCTTTGCATATGCAATGCACTGTACGTGTGTCGGCTAGTTACATAGGCAGTATGTACTTGACCAATCTATCATTCTACACAACGTTAACGAAACACACTAGACAGTCAGGTGTGCAACTGCGTATAGGGAGATGGTGGAGATGGGCTCAAAACTGTAGGTGAAAACCTCATTTCGCTTCTTTTTTTTTCGCTTATACGACTGAGGTTTCTTTTCCATGGGAATTACTGGGAAAACATGCATGTTTTCCAATTTGTAGTAACAAAATGGAAACATGCATGCAATTCACTCCTCTTTCTTGTTATTGTCATGTATCTAATATGGTGGCAAGTACAGCCATATCGGCCTTTCAACTGTTTTTCTAGGTAGGTGTACAGTACTTCTGAATACTCCTTGGTCTCGCACTTTGCTTTTGTTTTTATGTCTAACAAATATTGCTACTTATTTTGATGTCCCATTGTCACCAAGTTTTTTTCTTTTTACTAAAATGCTTATTTGTGTTTGATGTGCCCTGCAAGGTGCACCGCTTTTGCATACACAACTTGAAGAGTGTGTCTTGGAATTTTCCCCAACTCCCAATCACAGCCTATTCCAATTATGTACAGTTCAGTTACGTACTCTCTGATCGACTAACTTGAGAAACGAGGGGGTATTAATTGGTTTCTTCACACGGCTTTACTTTTTACAAAGTATTATCCATTTTTCCAGGTACGCCTGGTATGTTTGGTATACTTGTTAGCTTTTTGATACTGTAGGTGTAGGTGTCAATGCCATGCCCACGTATACCAGCTAAATCGACACAGTTTATTTACAAGGTTTTCACACTTTGACCCTTGTTGACCCCAAGTGACCGTTGACCACCATTAAAAAAATAGCGTTCTTGTACCCTATAAGATACATACTTACCTACATACTTCATATGACCAAGCTTCCCTTCTTGAGATATTGTGTTTATAACATATTCACAACTTGACCCCTGTTGACCTCAAATGACCTTTGACCTCCACCACAATCAATAAGGATATTGTACTCAATGTGGTACACCAACGCACTAAATATGACATTTGTCCAAGCTTCCCTTCTTGAAATATGGTGTTTACAAGGTTTTCACAATTTGACCCCTGTTGACCCCTTATGACCTTTGACCTCCACCAAAAACAATAGGTTTCTTCCACTCAATGTGGTACACCTGCATACCACATATGGGAATCTGCCCAAGCTTTCCTTCTTGAGATATCGTGTTTACAAGGTAGGGCGTCATGGACATACATACACACCTATATATACACACATGCATGATTACAAAGGTTACGATTATCTTCGAAACCAAAAATGGGCGTTTTGATGCAACAGGATTAAATCGCATTGTAACAGAATGCAGGGAAACACACTCAGTGGCATGCATACCTGTGAAAGACAACAGAAACTTTCTTTTTCAGTTTCTTGTAAAATGAGTCAGAGAAGTGGTCCTAGTTAATAGCACTTGCAGGAATACTCAAATTTATGTTAATTACAGTAGTTTATGTATATCAGTGTACAATGAAAATGTGTCAAATAGAAAAGCAAACATGATCATGCCTGTCATCATAAAAATACATGGCAGATAACTACCACTTGAGAAAACAAAGATGTTACATGTGACACAACACATGACAATAGGAATAGCCACCAGCATATTCTTACTATTGGTCAGCTGACTATAAACAAATGTATTCAATTCATGCTCACCTGTACATACACCACTACCATTATCTTCATATCCAGTGCTACAGATGCAAGTAAAGGATCCCATCGTGTTTACACATTGTGACATTGCATTACATTGTCCAACCTGATTGCACTCATTAATATCTGTATGGATAAAAACCATTAAGTACAATAAGACATAGCACTGTAAAATAAAAAACACATCCATGTATGGATGTGTTATATTCAGTAACTTGACTAATGAACACCTGCCCTCACTGAGCACTGAGCTCATTGAGTTGAAAAATGTTCACCACACAATCCATAACATGATATCATGTACTTTGAAATGTCTTAAGACTTGTATCCACTTAACTTTCCCCATGTCTCTGACCATAACCTAACTTTGTCAGGTCTTATCAAGTATGACATGTTCATGTCTCAGGAACTGGTGATGGCCACTGGAACTGCCCCATGGCTGCTGCTGACAAAATTTGTCTAAGGTAAGAAGCTTAACAAAAATATGACTACTATAGGTTAGTGTAGACAAGTGGAGGTCATTAATGAACAAAGGCAGGAACATAGGCATGCATGGGTTATGTATTGTTCAGTGACTGGATGGTAAAATTAGCTTTGGTAGGATGATAAGAATAATGGAGAAACATCTGTGACCAGCATTAGCCCTAATTAAAGAAATTATTGCACCTCCAACAAAATATATTCTCAGAGAAGCTTTCATGAAAGGATAATGATAACGTAATTAGAACATTCATGAGCATGAAATATCGAGCACAATCCCACCAAATAGGCTTTAGTAAAGATTTCATTCAATCAAGGTGATTACATGGACAATCCTACATGTCAAGTACAGGCAGCATTTTCACACTACACACACACTGAAACACCCTAGTGCACACACTGATCTACAGCAGATGAGTATGTCTGCAATTCAAATTTGCTTTAAGAAAGAAACTAAAGGTCAAGTAATTACAGTATTTTAGCAACTGAAATCTGCATCATTCACAATTTTACAAACACATTTACTGTGTAGAACCTGTATTAAACTTGTACAGTTAAACAGTGTCAGCAGCATGTTGCCATATCAAAGAGAGTGCGGGATGGATACATTTCGCATGTACTTAATATACATGCAGTTCCACAGTACAAACAAGTAGTACACACCTTCACCACATGTTGCACCTTCCCAGCCGGCAGTGCAAGAACAAACTGGCCCAACCAAATCTTCTGTACAACTCCCACCATTCAGGCAAGGCTCTTCTGAACAGAAATGGTTTACTAGAAAGGAAAAGAGAAATATGTACACACATAAATTAAGTTACTCAGGCTTCAACACTATATTGTACTGTACCTAACTAAAAGCCATACACATACATCGATGTAGTCTTTTTATTTTCTTTGTATGTTCCAGTGAAAGCCAAGTGGTGGCATTGATAGCTTGTAGCAGAAGGACTGTGAGTTTGAAGCCCTGTCACCATCACAGTGGTTGTGTCTAAATTCAATGCAACACAATGCATCACATGATCACAGTGTAATTATCTCATCAATTCATGTAGTATACAGGGAGGAGATATTCTACTTTGTTCAACAGTTAAGTCATTAAAATGATACTTTAATGGTAGCCCATCTTACACCCCTTGTGATATTCAACTGAAGCGACATGGGTCAAATGTCCTTATATAGG
This sequence comes from Stichopus chloronotus, assembly GCA_021234535.1. Classification (NCBI taxonomy): domain Eukaryota; kingdom Metazoa; phylum Echinodermata; class Holothuroidea; order Aspidochirotida; family Stichopodidae; genus Stichopus; species Stichopus chloronotus. Next base: position 357,494 of record CM037835.1, read on the forward strand.
GGTGCATGGCGCATGGTAAACAGATGACATGGATCGAAATTACCTACTGGGATAAGGGAGGATAAAAAGAGTGCCCAAATGTGTGTGAGGGTGAGTGGGTAGGCATCGACTTGTGTGTGTATGTGCGTGTGTGGGTGGGTGTGCGTGTACCCTTGTTTTCGGGTGGGATCGAGGACCGAAAGAGTAGATTTTAGGTCCTCTGTAGAAAATTCAATAGATTTCTCTGGTCCTCTCAAGATTAACAATAAAAAGTCTATTGTTAAGGTTAGGGTTGAGGAAGAAAGAACAAAAGAAAGCACAATGAGGTCCTCGGAATGAATGGAAAACAAAGTTGGGTGTGTGTATGTCCTTGTATTGTAATACATTCCAAGGTAGGATTGGGCAGTACGAGGAAAACAAGAACCTGTATTCGCAGTGCATGAGTACCAGGATTGCTCAAAATAAGGAGATTGACCATGTGTTCAACATGCTAAAAACAAGAGGTTCTGTACCTTGATGAATGTGATAAAAACAACAGGTTTTGTGCCCTATATACAGTACCGTGGCAGTAATGCAGTAAATTGCATTCATGTCTTCATGTACATTTACTGACAAGAAACATCAAAGGGCGAGGCAAAAACTTTTGTTCGTGCATCTTCAGCAGGGTTTGAAGGCAGTATTGTATACAGCAACTAAATCGGCCACCAACTTTTTGCCGATGCGATCATGTGTCAACATACCCAGTTGCCATTTGCGGCTTAGAAATTCATAAGTCAGTTGATCTGATTACTGTATATTACTTACAAATTATTATGTCATACAAAATCGTCAAAAACTTGTTTTGTTTCTAAAGAAATACAAATAAATTCACTGTCATTGCCGCTTACATACACAAACAACGTAACTCTCATGATACAAGCACACTACTGTATGTGCAACGTATGGTAGTGTTGCTCAAAGCGAGCGAGTCACTGTGCTATTTCAACAGGAAATTTTCAGATGTTGACCTCAATTCCAAGCTGAGCAAGCTCCCTATGCCCCACGCTAAAGACCTCAGTTTCAAATGACTGACAGCGTTGAAGTGAAAGATACAGTGCACAAGTTTGTAGATCGATTCGTGGACTTTACTTCCTGTGATTTTCGACAGCCAATCATAAGTGTTAAATGCTAATGGCGGGCAGGACTTACAATCATATTAGATGCAAGGCAGAAACGTTGCTTATCATCGTGAATCCCGGAAATTCCAAATCCAGCTTATACACTGATGTGAATGAAATTTTCATCATTAATGGCATCAATTCAGTGATGTAAAAATGTCCCTGTTTGTCGCAATTCATAGCATAATTATTGCGGGAAATCTTCTCTTTCACCGAGTGTGCCTGTCTGCCTATTGCTGTAATCAGGTTTGCCAGTTAGGCATTTTAAATGCCAAAATAGGCAAATTTGGTTTGTTTTTTACCTTTGTGGGCCAGTAAAAGTTTAAAGTGCACACATTTTGGCATTTTGGGGACATAATTGGAATAACTATAAAACACCCACTTAACTTTATCACGAAATTTCAACAACTTTTTTTTCCAAGATTTAGTAGTCCTCCGAGTGGGGCATTAATGGATTTGCAATTTACTCTCCACTTGTAGCAAAATAGATTAAGTATGTAACGATGTATATCGCTGTGTTAAAAACATCGACAAATGTTACTGTACTGTACAAAAATACAGGTTCAAGTTTCTTCAAGTACTTAGGAGCTAGTTTTGCTTGGTGTTTTTTCATGTCACTTGACTGTAAATTTGGTGGTTACCCCACAAACTAACTGGCAAACTCGATTCTAGTCACTACAAGCCCACTGATTGAGTAATGAATGAAACTGGATTACATCGAATAGCTGTAGCAGCAGGATAACCAAGATATTGGCACCAAAAACAATAGGGCACATCTACTCTTCTACTAATCTACTCTACTATGATACACCTGCACACAAGCTATGGAAAAACTGAGAACTCTGTTATTGAGTTATTGCAACACATACCTCACATTGCAATCATGACATTAAGCCCTGCTAACTCATTAATATGCAAGATATGAGCACCAAAGCAATAGGGCACATCTACTCAATATGATACATGTACACACCAATTTTGAGGAAAATTGAGCACTCAATTATTGAATTATTGCGCCACATAGGCCTACGTCGCATTCAAATGGTGTCACATACATACACACACGTGTACACACGCAGACTTGACTGCATAAGTTCCTTTGCTAACACACGGAATTAAAATTGAACTGGTTTAGAAAAGGATATTTTGAGTCAGTTCTTCTCATCGGTACAACCCTTAATGGCAAGTAGGCTACAGAATGTAGAAGGATTTACAAAGAGGGTCGATTAGAGGTAAAAGTGATCAAGACAATGAGAATATCTTTGAAGAATATGCTGGTCAGGTCTAATCCCTTCAAAAGACAACGAAAATGTGATATGGGTGAGAATTGCGAAGTTTGCAAAAATCCTGAAGGGGTTGACTGTTGACTGTAAAAAAGGAGACGTAGCATATGAAAGTAAATGAGGCAAAGGGAAGGTATATTGGTGAAACCGACAATAGCCATGTTATGACAGAGCATTACAGCACTGCAGCAACCAGTGTTCTCAATGGAGACAGAAGGGCAAACATTACAGCTAATCAGAATCCGGTCTGGATTCAAAAAGCATTCTTTTCCTGAAGTAAGTCCTCTTTACCGTTACAATTGGTCATGAATCCATCAAAATTATCAATTAAGACCCTCAGGCTGACCAGAATCAGGCAATTGACTAATTCAATCACCTACATCGTAATTTAGAGTACAGGACAATATTGCTCTTTGTCAAATTTCTTATTATAAGTAGGAATTTTTACATGATTTTTATTCTCACTACCTGAGATAAAGCATAAAGAGGTCTTTACAACCATATTTTGCTGCATGAAAAATAAATGAATATATTGGTAAAATAATTTCATAAACTTATGTTACAGGAAGTTTATTCATCAGAGTTTAAGGGTAATAATTAGCAATGCTCACCAGATCTCTCACAAATGTATCCTGATTGAACACTGCAGGAACGGTCAAACCACTGATTGTTAACACCGCTGGAAATTGCAACACACTGCTCATTAGTTGCAACCGAGCTGCTGGGCTGGCCAGTACCCCAATTCCTGTCAAACATAAGGGTAGGAAAATGTGGGACTTACGATTGTCAATAATGATCTTGTATGCAGATAATAGCTCAAAAAGAATAATAGGATATTTCAGAAGACTTTTCCATGACAGCAAATAATGGCAATGTTGAACACAAGGACAAACAGTCCACTGTGACACACTTAGAAATTACAATTTACACTTTACACTTAAAGGTTGATGGCAGATGGTATGTTTCAAGAATATTTTCAAAAATTAAGTTTTAGCTACTATTCTTGGATCATGCATTGCCAAGTTGATTTTGTTTAGTATCAAATAGTGTGTCAAAATGAACAATAAATCAACTTGAACAAATTCTAGTTCACAAGACTATAGACACTGCATCAGGTATACTTCTCTTACATTTGGTCAGGCAGGAAAGGGATGGAGTATTATCAACACAGTTGCAACAAAAACAGTTTACTTTAAAGGGTATACAACTGGTCATTGCTACATTCCAAAGCACTGGAACTTACTCTGATTCTCTGATCTGTAAACTGTAAACTGTTCAAATACCTTTAAAGAGATGATTTCAAATGCCAGTGTACAGCACATTAAAGAATATACATAGGCTTTATCTGTGTTTGAACCTGTTTTGTAAATAGATCCATTTAATTTTTAGGACCAGGCAAACTACATCATCAGGTAACATTACTGTACATCATAACTGCACACTTCACACAAGCACCATGTTAAATATTTTCATACATGATTCCTAATTTTCAAAATACTGTATGTGCTAAAAGAGAGCAGCAAAGTGTTGCATTGTGTAAAGTCTGCTTTTAAAGTTCCAACAGTACAGAAGCTTTTGTTGGCTTTAAATTCAAATAATTATCCCTATATATTACTGAACCAGAATTCAATAATAATCCAATACTGGCATCTATCACTTCAACGCCACAAAATCTCTCAAGTCTAATAAATTGCCACGAAAACAAGTTTGTGCAAAGTTTTCAATGTCAAATTCTCTACGGGAGAAATTTAAAATGTCTAATATTAAAGTGTAGTTCTAATAGCTGATAGTCAGAAAATCTGAAATACCAAATGGAATTGTTCATATATCAGTCTAGCACATTTTTTGACCTCTAACGTTATCTGGTGACTGAAAAAGTTCCCAGTAACTCTGAAATGCCAGGAAGGAATTTTCATATTTCAGCTTAGGTGCGATGAGAGTTGGAAAATGTGAAATACCAGTTTGAAGTTTTCGTATCTCAGTCTACAGTAGCACATATTATGACTTCAAAATATGCTTAATATTGCACTAGATTGGATCTAAGGTTAACTAGTAGGTGAAAAATATCTCAAAAGGGGTTGGTTGACATCTCCTCCCTTACAATCCTCCACCAGTCCAACCATCACTCATCTCATGTTTTCCCCACCTATCAAAATATTTTATGGAACTTTATGGAACTTTTTTTTTTTTTTCACATCAAGCTGGCTATCATTTACAAACTTATCAGTACAAGAACAAGCTTTATACTCTATTATGCAATGATCGTCACTTGTAGCAAAGTAACAAAAAACTAATCAGCAGGAAGTAAATATTGTTGGAACTTCACCACAACTATTATTATTTGGGGAACACTGATCACAATAAATGCAAACAATTGCACCATACAAGTATTTTGTCTTAAGGATACCTGGTTGTTGAAAATTCCTTCAAAAAGAAAAAATACTGTTATTGTTAGAAAGTAAAAAGTATTGAATTAACTTTTCTAGATGACAATAGCATGAATACTCTAGATAGGATCAGTCTAAATTATTATCATATATCCATAAAATGTTTTTATCTTTTAATGAGAAATTGCAGACATAGGATCCTATTGTAAGGGGTGGTTCATGCATTTCAAGTACACCTAGGAAAATTGCCATTTCCTGCCATCTGGTTTGTGACATATTTGTAACCACATTTTCTAGTTCCACAAAGGTTAGGGTTAGTGGTTAGAGTTCATTAGGGGCAGGATATAAGAGCATCCCTCTATGGGATATTTTCAGGTTAGTCCCCTGTTTACCTGTGCAGGACCTGGTTCTGTTAAAATTATTGTTTGACTTAAAAATAACGTTGTCATAATTGGCAGGGATGTTCAAATACACTACCCACAGGGGCCTGTTCTAATAAAATTATGGTTTTGTCCTAAGTTGAAAGGTGGTGTCTATTGATCCAGACATAGGCTCTTTTTTTCTTTCACCAACCAATCATCAAATTTCACTTTTATCAATTCTGTGACAAATAACACAAAAAAAATCTAGTACCCGCATCCTGCCAGAAATTTACTGTATGTACATAATGCTGCACTGGTAGTAAGAAGCAAATGGTCTTTTATTTGCTTAACTACAATCCTTTCCATGCAAAGTCATTAGTTGCCCAGACAGTGACCCTTGCCATTATAGAGAAGAGAATAATACCCCCATCCCCAAAGGATCCATTGTCCAAGAAAGGTTTGCTTGGAGGATGTGTCACTGTCAACACGGTCTTTTTTTTTTTTTTTGGGGGGGGGGGATTTTATGGGAAAGACTGTCCTGCTATACAAGTACTGTATATATCCAGATGATCATATCAGACACATGCACAGTACACTGTTAACACTGAATAGATAGAAATCAGAACAGCACATAAATGAAATGACAGAAAATTTTCAAAACTCTCTCAACCAAGCCTCTGTACAAAAGTACAAGATCTGTTGCCATGTTTGTATGGATCCTCCACTTCAATTTTCAGGCAAACTGGACACAATTGAAAAAGGAATGAAATCTTTTCAAATGAAAGACAACTTTTTGAAATGAAAGACAGACATTTTCATTAAGATCATCTTAGGTTCACAAAACTTCCCACTGCTGCTCATTATGCAACCTACATATCCCACACATTTGTGCAAACACTCTCTGGGTTCCGGGAGGCAGGAGATATGCACTGAGGCATGACTCATAACTGCCTGGTTTCAATCCATTACAATGGGTAGCAACTGCTTGCTTTGCAATGATCTTAGGATAGATTTGTGAGGCTTCCCTTTGGATGAAAACCACCTCAGCATGACAAAAGTTCATTGATATTCTTTCAGAATTGAAATGCTCCACAAAATGCTACACATGTCATGTAAACCAAACTATATTACATACATTTCTGAGCAAAAATGTACATAAGTATCTCATAAAAAATAGAAAAGATCAAGTGACACCTTCCAGAGTTTACAATAATCATATCCTAACATAATGAGATAAATAGTGAATAGCCTAACCACCTCCCTGATCATGCCTGTCTAATTATCATCAGTGGAAATGAACAGTCGACTATTTGTAAGTTAGACGTACATGTGAATATAGAAAGTTCAAATCAACCTAAGAAAGCCTAGTGACTTAAATTACTATTTCTTCAAAGCTTTAATTTGTACTGGAATGACTTTGTTGAGGGTTGTGGTATACAGTAGGCTGCATAAAGCTATGTCAGTACATGCATATATGCTTGGCCTAAGGTTAAACAGCTGTACCCATAACAACAAACTAAACATGTTTTTTTTTATTGTTATCGGTATTGGGCTGATATTAACGTTGGTTAATCGTTTATCAGCAATTTCTGAACAATATCGGTTCAACACTAATCAAATGCATAAAATTCAACAAGATTGTCATAAGATGGCTCTCACAATCACCAAACAAAAACACTCCATATACTGTTGCCATCAAATAGATTTCTGCAGAATTCCACTCCTTGTGTCACTTAACAAATTAAGTTATTTCTTGAATTTCCTAAAAGAATCACTTGATTAAAGTACACTTACTCTTCAGTAACAACTGTTCCATCAGTCCACTCAAAGTCAGGTTTTCCAATTCTGTTCAAGCCTATATAGAAGAACTGGTTTGGGTTATCACTCACTAGATTAAGAATGTCACTGATGGTGCTCTGAATAGAGATTAAAAAGAAAATACAAAATTAAGAGAGAGAGATAGTACCAAGACAGCACTTTTGAAAGTATTATATCATTCTTTTGAACAATAAACAATAAAACAAGATGCAAGTGTATTACACTGGAAGTATAGAGAACCTAAATTAAGCTTCTGAAGTACATAGCATAATTATTCTATGCATAGTACTGTAGTATCATAAAATAATAATATAAAAAAAACAATAATGCCTTGCACTTCACCCTTTCAAGACAAAACTACACAGAATTTTGAACTTGTTCTGTATAGTACTGTAGGCCTACACTAGTGATGATCATCCTACTTGTTTGAAATAACATACAGAAATACATTTGAAGCAATTTGCTTGAAAAAACAATTATACAGACAAGTGTAAATAACCAGAACACAGAAATGCATTGCGGTTTTGATGATCAGATAAAGAGAATTTTTTTCGGAATGTGATATAATAGCATTACTATGTGTCACATTGAGCTACGTATGCTTTATATGAAATATGAGATCTGCACAAGCTTCCTTTCTTGAGATCATATCTACATGTTCACAATTTAACCCTTGTTGACATGGAATGACCGTCCTTCTTTACCGCCATTAAAGACTAACGTTCTCCTGCTAAAGGAGATACGACTACACATTGAATATGACATCTGTCCAAACTTCCCTTCTTGAGATAATGTTTACAAGAATTCCACACTGTGACCCTGTAAGTCTGAGTAGGCGTTACCTTAACGTTCATCCTGACTCTACTCACTGCAATGTTCCTTACTTCCTGTAGCATACTTGATACAACCGTAGCAGTAGCAACTTGAAATTTCATGAAATCACTGCTTACTACATTATTTACACATAGCCTACCATCTGGTTATTGCACAGACATGTTCCCTGTACACGCATTGTCTTTGTTAAGTTGCTAACCACACACAGCCATCTTGAGTAAGAAAAATTGCTGCAGCAATAAAAATGCTAAAGTGAAATGGCTTTACCTCGGCTAAAGTAAGTTTTACCACAGCATCTTTAATAATGCTAATTTTTACATGTCACCATCATTAAATGGCAGGAAAATATCCACTTCATCACTTTAACTCTGTCATCAATTAAGACCTGATATATTCTGTAACAACCCTGAAAGAGTATGCATTTGTTTCCTTTTTAGCAAATAGTGAGGAATCCAGATACAAGTGACAATATGCAACCATTAACTTGAAGAAATTAAGTGCCAAACACATTGGAGGGGGTGTTAGGGATGGAAGATACTAGGAAGTTTTAAGTAGAACATTTAGAAGTGCCGGTAGATTCTTTACCCATCCCCTGTGGCTATGAACCAATATGATTGAGCCAACATGACTGAGCTTGGTCTTTAATGCATTGAGTTGGAGTTATGAAATTGTGTTGGTATGAGGTAACACTGTTATATATGGTGAACTTTACTCCACTCTTTTTTTAAGTTGAATTTGCAAAGTTTTAGTGTAAAATATGCCATCCTGTTCCTGATGACAAAATATATGCTTAGCAATATATCAGGCAACATAAAGCACATTTTCAAACAGCTTGGGTCAAAATGTACTTGAAAATCTTAGTCTAGTCTGTTCCCATACAGTAAGTGTAGGGCACAACATAGAGACGTGTTGGCTAGGCTCTACCTCAGTATTACGTACATATGTTAGGCTACAGCAAAGTCCTAAGTTACTCTGAAAGAAATATCTCATAGAAGAAAACATTCGAACTAAAGTTTGTGAAAATATTGCAGATTGCTAGTTTGGGGTCTTTTGCACATGCAAATGTTTTTGGCAGTTTTGTACAGGTTCTAGTGTAAAAGTTTGAAAAGGACATCGCACATGGTTCATAGAACTTTTCCTGAAATACCCTTCCAGGTTTGTAATTGCTTGCCAAGAATTCTGCAGCCAGCAAATGATATATTACAGTTAATTTTTAAGTTAGATCTTTGACGTCAGTCCACTACAGGGTGCCACTACTCTTTCCCTGGCTGGAAATACATAGAATATCTCACAAGTCAAACAATCTTTCATAGGTAATCTAACATGACATGCCAAATCACTTCTCTCTGGATGCGCTTGACATGGACCAGTGCTGTTGAATATTTTGATTAATTGTTAGATTAAGACCTCTCTGGGATTGATAGTACCTGTCTCAGTGACCTCAGAGGTCACTGGTCACTTAACAGCTAGTAAAATTTTCTCTGTATTGAAAGGAATTGTATGTTAACAAAGCACAGTCAAAACCAATTGTATTTTGGGAATTATGTCCTCAAAATAGTTCAGTAAATAGTAATAGATTTATAATAAAAGGATGACTACGATAAGTATTGCTTTCTGTAGTGCACTGCATTGAAAGTCACAGAATTCAAATTTATAAAACTAAAAACACTAACTGAATTTTATAAAACTTTTCATGTATTGCTGGTCTTTGCCAGCTGGTTACACCAAATACTTGTATACCCACTACTAGTAAGAAGCATAAAAGTACCAGCTGAGAGCTGACATTTTGCACCTCATAGAGACCCAAATAACCTTCAATTTACACCAAAACCAAATACAGAATTTTAAGGTTATGCACTGAACCTTAACACCACCTTTAAAGTGCAGGGTTACTTCCCCTTTGAAAGTAATGGGTTTACAAGCTTTTCACTGTACAATCTCTGAAATCTGCATATGACCTCTGACCTCAAAAAACCTCCACAATCTTATTTACTTAGAAGGACATACACACCATCCAAGTTTGAAGTCTATGCAACATGTGGTTCCTGAGATACTGCAAAGATTGTCTGTCTACTGTACATTCTGCCCACTGGTGACTGCAGATGACCTTTGACCTGCACCAAGAAAAATCACAGCTGAGATTTTTATATGTCCTCCCCACACACCAACTTTGGTCTTGCACCTTTCCTTCAAAAGTTAGAGCGTTAACAAACATACACAAGCTATTCACCTTTTGGCATCTGATAGCCCCATACGACCTTTGACCTCCAAAAAATCATCACAATGTTATCTAATCCAAAGCGAGTACACAAATTCCAAGTTTGAAGCTCATACAATGTGTAGTTCATGAGATACTGCAAATATAATTTGTCTATATACTTGCTGCTGGTGACCTCATATGACCTTTAACCCACACCAAAAAACCAATCAGAGCTGAGATCTTTATATGTTCTAGCCACACACCAAATTTTACGGATCATGTACCTTCCCTTCAAAAACACACATACCCGTTTAGGGCACTGACTGATTACACACATACACCTGTACACAGGTATAGATCCATGGAATAGGTAATTGGGGAAAAGTAAGAATGACCCATTAAGTTGAGGGCGCAAATCTGATACCACAATTTGCATTATGTTAAAATATCGAGAAACGGGACTATCCCTGTTTTTCGGCGTATAAACCCAGGTGCAAGATTGAAGTTCTTGTGTGTGTCCTCGTTCGGCACCCTTTGCAAACTCTAGAGTGCTAGTGAGATTGCTGTTACACACACACCTTTTACATGTACATTACATACAGAGTGAGGAGTCCATTACATATTCCTTTGTTGTTTCTTCCTGAACCGTAACCTTAACAATACACTCACTATTGTTATTTTGCTGAGGACTTGAGAATTCAACAGAATTCTCTCCCAGGACCTGAAATTCTTTTGTTCACGTCCTCGGAAAGTACTACAGTACAATACAAAGGCACATGCACACACACATGCACACGCGCACATGCACACACATATGCATGATTACAAAGGTTACGATTAACATCGAAACCAAAAAACAATTATTTAAAAATTATCGTCCAATTTCGTTACTCCCGTTTCGCCAAAATATTAGAGAGCTTCATGTTTAATGGAGTAGGTAATTTTCTTAACATCCTTGGTATATCCTTATCCATATCCTCTTTAACGGTCAATATAGTTTCCATTGTAAACACTCTACAGAATTAGCCCTAGCAGACATGCTAAATAGACTTTGCACCAGCCTTGAAAGTAATGTTTCTATGGGCATCTTCCATGATCTCTCAAAGGCATTGGGTATTCTTTTCCATAAATTACACATACATGGTATTCCTGGGCATTTATAGGATTGGTTTGCAGCTACATTTCTAATAGGGTCCAGTATACTAATTAAAAGAGTGTGTTCTATAATGGAAGGCATAAGCTGTGGGGTACCACAAGGATCATTATTGTTTATTATCTATATGAATGATTTATGTTTCAGATAAGGCAGATGACACAAATATTTTTTTCAGGGGAAGTATACAGTCAGTACAAAGCATTGCTTCAAAACAGTTGGACATTTTCTGTGATAGGTACTCTGCTAACATGTTTTCATTGCACATCAACAAAATAAATTACATAATCTTTAATAACAACACCGCGAGGAATTTAGAAAATGATATTTTCATAGAGGGTATCATCGTTAAATGTGTCACTACTACAAAGTTCCTTGGTGTTCAGATTGATTCTGAACTCACCTGGAGAGATCAGATTTCAGCTATCTCTAAGAAAATCTCTGTAAATGTTGGCATTTTATCCAAGCTCAAACATTCTCTCCCTGGCAATATCCTTAAGATACTTAACCAGACTTTGATTCTTATCCATCTGAACTATTGGAGCATTCTCTGGAGTGGATCAAATGTGTCCAATTGGTACCAACTCACCACCTTAGGGGAGTGTGTAATTCACCATGTTGCTAAGGTTTGTCAGTACCGCAATTCGCCGTACGGGTAATCGCAGTACCGGTATTCGTAGTATGAGTATTTAGAGTACAGTACCGGTATTTGCAGTACCGGTATTCGCAGTACTGGGGGGAAACTTTTTTCTGCATTTAGCAGTACTTTTACATGCTTTGCAGTACCAGAGAAAGCTCTTGTTACCATCTCAAACAAACCAACAAAAATTTGTTTTTTCGAATGTTGTGTTAATACTTGCATATCAACATCAAAATGGACCAAAAATAAATTCCAGATCCATTTCAAAACTTTTCATTTCAACATCTCACAAAAAACAAACCTCGAGGCTTCTGAAATTGAATGGAATCATCACAGTAAACCATCGCTAACCTGGTACACAGTACAGTCAGTGACGATAATTACTGTCTTATGGCTAATAAAGCAGCTATTTTCCATGATGACAGTAAAATCATCCCAACCATGTAGGCTAGGCCTACACATACTGTCTATTTTGTTAACACTAACTCACTGTAACCAAAGAGAAAAGTATAGGTGTGTCATATTAAACAAAAAACAGCCAAAGAAAAACAAGTCAGCTTTGTAGAAGTGGGACCCGAAATAGCTAGGTCTAGGTATAATTCCAGCAGTATTTTTTTTTCGTGCCTCTAAGGTGCTTATCTTTGTAAACATCCTTTAGCCCCATGTAATCATCTACATACCAAGTGGCTCATTCGGTTACTCCAGCGAGTCTGTGATATACAGTAGATATCAGAGTTTCAATCCCAGATGAACCCTCTTTCTGCCATGTGTTTTTTTTTTTCTCTGCTGTTGAGAGTATCAGTTTGAAAACCTTTGCTCCAAACCCTATCCCTATTTTGCTGATTATGGCTGAGTCTGCATCAATAATGATAATGGAGCCACAAAAAAAAAAAAAAAAATATAAACTTTTTCCCTGCAGTCGCCCTTCAGCAAGTTATTCCAGACATTTTTTTATGACCTTAAGATGGATCAAGACTACAAGTTGCTGTTGGGGATACATATAATGATATTTACTATCGTATGTACAGTAGGCTATAGATGCTCAAACATGCTACGTGGGCCTAACCTTACAGAAATCAGGTTGTTTGGAAATTAAAAAAAAATGGAAACAAAAAGTTTGAAATGTTTGAAAATTACTTTTGACAGAATTTGAGCACAAAGTCAGTGGTGTTTATACAGCTGAACTGCTGCTGATCCGTCTATATTAAACCATGTTCATTATCAAAATACCCCCGATAAACCATTTAGGACAATCTCAGCCAAAAATTTTAAATCAGAAATGTGTTGTAAGAGAATTTTGTGGAACTGGTACACATCATCGTAACTCCGATTAACACAGAAATTGCACAAATAGAAAGATCATACTCAAAACACGTTTTGAATTTTCCCCAACACTCAGAGAAAGTCTGTATCTCCTTCCGTTTTCGAGTTATGAGCAATTTTGCGATTCTAAATATTAACTTTAACTGCCGCCTTCATTTGTGGCATAACTTTTTTGGTTATCCTGCTACAGCTATCCAATGTAATCCAGTTTCATTCATTACTCAGTTGATGAGCATATTGACTATAATCAGGGTTGCCAGTTTGCTTGTGGGGTAACAGGCCAAATTGCTGGCCAAATCACCTGCAAAAATGCCAATCAAAACTAGCTCCTACTTGAGGAAACTTGACCCTGTATTTTTGTACACTATAAAACTTGTTGACATTTTCAACACACGGTAATAATATACACATCATTACATACTCAATCTAAGTTGCAACAAGTGGAGAGTAAATTGTAAACCTGTTAACATCCCACTTGGGTCACTATTTAAGCAGGTAAAAAGATTCTTGAAATTTTGTGATGAAGTGGGTTTTTTATAGTTATTTCAATTATGTCCCCAAAGCGCCAAAATGCATGCACTTTTAATTTTTAAGGTAAAAAAAAACCAAATTTGCCTATTATGGCATTCAAAATGCCAGACTTGCAACGCTGACTAGGCAGGCAGGCACACTTGGTGGAAGAGAAGATTTTCTGCTCTTATTCTGCTATGAATTGCATAAACGGGGACACTTTCACATCACTGAATTGATGCCATTAATAATGACAGTTTCATTCACATCAGTGCATAAGTTGGATTGGGAATTTCCACAATTCATAATCATAACCAATGTTCCTGGCCTTGCATCTACTTATGAACGCGAGTCCTGCCTGCCACTAGCATTTTAAACTCATGATTGGCTGCAAAAAATCACAGGAAGTACAGTCAAGGAATCAATCTACAAACTTGTACACAATATCCTCCAGTCCAAGGCGGTCAGTCAATTTACAGTGATGTCTTTAGGGAGGGGCATAAACAGCTCAGCTTGAGCTGGTCAAATATCAGGTGAAGGTTTGCCGTTGAAATAGCACAGCGACTCGCTGGCTTTGATGATAAAAGCACTATACGATGTAGGGTTGGGCGGTATCCCCCACCCAAGTCAGTATCGGTATTCGGAGTACCGGTATCCCCAGTAACAGAGCAGCACTGTATGGTCCCGTACTGTACAGGGGAAAATTCTTGTTGGGGGTGGTACCGGTACCAAAAATTTGTTTTTTCAAATGTAGCGTTAATACTTACATATCAACATCAAAATGAACCCAAAATAAATTCCAGATCCTTTTTAAAACTTTTCATTTCAACATCTCTCACAAAACGACAAATCTCCAGGCTTCTGAAAGTAAATGTATTGTAAATGAATGTCGGCATAAACTATCCTGGTGGACCTGGAACACAGTACACAGTGGCGGTTACTGTCTTATGGCTAATGAAGCAGGTATTTTCCATTATTTTGGTAAAATCATGCAAACCATGCAGGCTAGGCCTACACATACTGCCTATTTTGTTAACACTATTTTCCTGTAAATGAAGAGTAAAGCATCATACTAAACAAAAGTGATCTGAAGAAGAACAACTCAGCTATGTAGAAGTGCAGTGGCGCAGCCAGACTTTTTCATCTGGGAAGGGGGGGTGAGGAGGGCAAAGGGTTGAAGTGAGGGGGTAAGTGGTAATAACATAATCTAAGTGAAGCTCTACCATCAGTTGGCGGGTAGCGTGCAGAGATAATTTTGATAACAAATGCCTCTCAGATTGCAGGAAATTGCATTTCGCAGTCTCTCTGGCGTGGTGGGTTCCAGCTAACATTTTCTTTATTTTTGTAACACAGGTTCGGAAATTTACATTTCCACTACGAATGGTGTGCAGGGTATGATGAGAGAATTCCATAGGTTTATAATTCACTGATGGATATCAACATGTAGTCATTATTTATACTACATGCCAAAGAGGGCCATGCTAGCGTTTTAGTGTAGACTGGTTGTAAAGTTTCACGTTCACCACTACATCACTGCGTTGCATGTCCCTCATGTTTAATACACAATTTGACGGTCATATAAAGAATTCAAAACTTCTCTATTGTCAGTAACCTTTTTCCATGCAAATGCTAAAAATCCATACTTTCAATGACAGTTTCGGAAGTTCTTGTCTCATACAAATTTTTGCCTATATTTTTTAACCTTCAAATTTCATCTGGGGGTCCCCCTGCAGCCACTGGTTACGCCACTGTAGAAGTGGAAACAGAAAAAGTTATGTCTAGGTATAATTCAGTGGTGTTATTTTTTTTTTCTTTGCGTGCTTCCTGGGTGCCTGTCTTTGTATATTCTTTTAGCCCTATGTAGTCATCTATGAATGAAGTGGCTCATTCAGTTGCTCCACTGCAATAATGATGTCAGTGTCACAGTTTTGATCCCCGCTTCCCAACGCTTTTGTCAGGTATGTGTGTGTTTTTTTTCTCTACTGTTGAACGTATTGGTTTGAAAAACTTTGTCTCTAGTTTTTACATAGACGCAAACAGCATCCTTAATTTGCTGGTTATAACTGCGTCTGTATCAATTAATAGCGATGATGAAGCAACAAATAAAAACCAATTCCCGCACTAATTATGCTATCACATTGGTGGATAAGCTGGATTGGGAATTTCTGCGATTCATGATTGTAAGTAGCGTTCCTGCCTTGCATCTACTGTAATTATGAACATAGGTCCTGCCTGCCAATAGCATTTTAAACTTATGATTGGCTGTCCAAAATCGCGGGAAGAAAAGCCTACAAATCGATCTACAAACTTGTACACAATATCTTTCAAGGTTGTCAGTCATTTGACACTGAGGTCTTTAGGGCATAGACAGCTTGCTCTGCTTGGAACAGAGGAGGTGAAGGTGACCAACAGGCAAAAATTTCCCATTGAAATAGTACAATGACTCTCTCACTTTTAAGAACAGTACTATATGATGCACATACAGTTGTGTGCTTGTATCATGAAAGTTACCGTGTTTGTGTATAAGCAGCAATGACAGCAAATTTGTTTGTATTTCTGGGGAAAGTACAACAAAGCAAGACACGATTTTGTGTGACAAAATAATTTGTAAGTAATGTACAGTAATCAGACCACCTGACTTAGGAATTTCTAGGGTCGCAAATGGCAACTGGGTATGTTGACACATAATCGCATAGATCTGCAAAAAGTTGGTGGCCAATTTAGTTCCTGTATACAGTACTGCTCTCAAGCCCTGCTGAAGCTGCACAAGCGAAACTTTACCTCACCGTTTGATGTTTTTGTCAATGACTTTACATGAAGACATGAATACAAGTTACTGCATTATTACCGCAGTATATAGGGCTCAAAACCTGTTGTTTTTATCACGTTCAACAAGGCACAGAACCTCTTCTTTTAGCAAGTTGAGCATGTGGTCAATCCCGGTCCATTGCGTATTCCCGGCACTGATGCCCTGCGAATACCGGTACAGATTTTCCTGGTACTGCCCACCCCTAAAACGATACAGTAGTGTGCTTGTATCATGAAAGTTACGTTGTGTATAAAATCGGCAATGACAGCAAATTTGCTTGTATTTCTGGAGAAAACACAACAAAACATGACAAGTTTTCAAAGATATTATGTGACAAAATAATTTATATGTAAAGTGATCAGATCACCTGACTTAAGAATTTCTGGGCTACAAATGGCGACATGAATATGTTGACACATCATTGCATCAGCACAAAGTTAGTGGCCAAATTAGGTGCTGTATGCAGTACCACTCTCAAACCCTCCAAAGCTGCACAAAACTTTTTACCTCGCCGTTTGATGTTTTTTTTTTTTTTTTGATGAATTTACGTGAAGACATGAATACAAGTTACTGCATTACTACCACAGTGCATAGGGCACAAACCTGTCGTTTATATCCCGTTGAGCAACCCACTGAACCTCTAGTTTTTGGCACATTGAACATGTGGTCAGCCCTGATACCATGAGTAATCTCGGTACTGATGTGCTGCGAACACCAGTGATGATTTTCCTGACACAGCCTATATCCCTAGTAGCACCTCAGGATCACGCAAGTGCACTTTTCAGAAATGTCACCCTCCCAACAGTTAGTTACCAACATTATTGATACCATTGCTGCTCTCACCTACAAGGCATGGAACGGGTATATTACCAGCTGCATTAAATGATTTCATCCTCAGTAATTAACACACAAATTCACCCCCATAACACCACACATGTGCATCTCACTTACTGACACCATTGTTGTACAAATATTGGTTTGCACATATCAGCATTATCTAAAACCAATGGATAGTATGTTCCCCTATTTTTGGGCATTCCCTTTTTTGTGAAATTCTTTATAAGCTCTTTGTGTGCAACACAACAGATACCTGTAGGAGACCTTCTAGAACTATACTGGCTCACAACTATTTTCCTTCAAAACGACCTAAATTTAGGTGAATATGCTTCACTTAAAACCATGAAATATACCTTTACTTTTAATGAATGAGCATGTCCCCTTAGTTTGGATATCACAACATATCGGCCTAACCTACCGGATAAAATCACCATATATCTCTGCGAAATGTCCTTCTACCCGCAGCCTACAGTAATTATTCTACTAGAAGCAGAAAGGTTCAAGCATATTTAATGTGTGCAGTTCGGTCATCAGTTTGTATTTTTTACAGGTAAAAAGGTTGCATATAATTTAGGTGCACGAAAATATCGGAAAAAACCCACTGTTGACAGGGTGCAATGAGACATTAATTATGTCATTGGGTCATACGTTTCAGAATCAACTCAAAAGTTTCAACTCTTACAAGGTAATTACGAGTAGCCGTCAAAAAGTGTCAGCATACATGTGCTTTTCCATTGCTTTCTGTCTCCAGTTAGGGGATTGCTACTTATCTTCCATCTTGCAGTGATGTAATGGTTATTACAGCACAGCCTCTGAGTCCACATACCTTGTGTTTGACTATTTATTTACCCACTGATAAACTCTGCTGCACTTTTTTTAAAAGTAGCTAATGGGAGATTCCTCTCATGACTAGGTGTAGTAGGTGTATGCAGACCCGTCAACTCTCACGGTTTAACCGGGAGACTATCGGTTTTTGTACAAATCTCCCCTCCTCCTGGTTTCATATTCTAATGTACCAGTTTTTCAACTTCCATAATTTACGACATTTCTGAAAATAGCCAAAACAATTACCACAAGGCTGATTTGAATAATTTACCATAAACTCATGTCTAGTGCAATGAAAATAAGATTGTTGAAAACAAAATTGTCAACTGTTATACCATACTAGATTTTTATCATTACACCACAGAGGTTCCTTTGTAAGTCGTTCGTTTATGGAGGGCTGTGCGTACAGAAGGGCGTACATGTCCTTGTACTGTATCATGGATGTACATAAAACTTTGCATATCTAACGTAAAAACCTTGGAATTTCTAGCTGCTGGAAATTCAAAATCCCTCAAATCTAATTATCCTGTTCCTAAAAGTCTAAAATTCAATTTTACTAGTAATTTGATCCAATATGCTGTGGATTGTGCCTCAAAATTTGTTGCTTTAACCAACATTTACTTGTGTTAACAATACAATGTAAACCTGCCAAACTTTGCGCACCTCACTAACGTTGGCATAACAATCTTTACATGAAGAGTGTCCTATTAAGCAAATCCTGTGCCTAAACCTATAGCAACAACCAGTGAACAAACTAGCAACAAAAATAGTCAGGAAAAATTCCATCGCAGAGTTAAAATCATGATTTGAAAATTTGTAACATTCGGTGAAAACTGCAAATAGGATGCTCTAGCTTACCTCTCCTAGGCAAATGCAGCACCATAAAGTTAATTAACTAACTAGGCAGTGTCTCATCTTTCTTTTCAGTCATTTGAAGGCATTGTAGTCCAGCTACTAGGTCATTGCATTTTAGGGCTTTTTTTTCAGGGGGTGAGCGAAGTTTGGCAGTGCGCGAAGTTTGGTGTACACACTAAACGTGAAAATAGGCCTACATTGGCAACTTGTGTGGCTGATGATTCTCTCCGTGTCACTGTTTTTTGTTGAAAATTTCCAATCTCCCTTTTTTTTTTACTTACCTCCCGATATTTTGGCACTGGAAAATGAAAATCTCCCCATTTTCGGAGACATAGGTTGGCAGGCCTGTGTATGATTAACTTAGGGCTAGGCGAAACATAACGTAAAGTGGGTTGGCCAAGAATACGCCAAGTTATACTTTGACGTAGTGTACTAACGTTACTGTAGGACTTCGATGGCTGAATATCATTCAGTAAGAAGTAAACGTAACTGCACATGAAAAAAGGAGGCGTATTTCACCTTGTCATTCCATGGACCAGGGAATGCGTTGGACTGTGTGAAAGTTGTGTATTTATATCGTGACACGCGTGAGAAAACTCGGTGGAGAACTTGAGATCCATCAGGCTCAGAGTCAGAAGAACGGTCAGGTTGACTTATTACTGGTTCCGATCCGATCCTCTGAACTGTGCACTGTGCCACACTGCACTTGCACGCGGAATCGTGACCATCGGGTGCACTGAGTTGTTATACGTACAGGTCGATATGTGATATAGGTATATACCAATAACCTACGAACTGAACACAACCTTGCCCGCGGCGTCCAGGGCCTTTTTTAACATACATACTGGGGGATGGTTCCCCAGTCCCTTACTCGGCCCCTCCACTCAGCTCATTCCCCCCCCCCCCCCCCTCCGAATGGTCCCTTTTTCTTTGAACTTTTTGTTTTCACGCGTGAAAACAAATTTATGCAGAAAGGGGAAAGTACAAACTACTTCACTAAGTGACTAGCTTAGAGTAAACTGTAAACAATTTTTATATGTACAACATGTCTGTAACATTTTTAACAGTGTATACCTAGGCCACATGAAGATTTGTCAAATCTGCCTAGTGCCATTGGAAAAAGTGTTTTCCCAAATTTGGACTCTGTCTTATTTTCTAGTGGAGTTGCTTTCTCTCAATATTCGTAAAGCCCCTGGCCCGGATGCAATCTATCCAATTTTGTTGAGATCATTTGCTCATCATTTCTGCGTTTGACTGTCACTGGTCTTTAATAAATTTATGGTTGAAGGTTATGTTCCTGACGACTGGAGGTGTGCTCACATCACGCCAATTTTTAAGAAGGGAGTCACAGCCCTGTAATTACAGGCCTGTCAGTCTCACTAGTGTTGTTTGTAAGGTCATGGAATCTATTGTTAAAAGGTCTATGGTTAGTTTCTTCAGTAGTTATTCTTTAATCAGAATGTCTCAACATGGCTTTTGTCAAAAAAGGTCGTGCCTCACCAATATTTTGGAGTTCATGGAAGACGTTACTAGTTCATTGGATAAGCAGAAGTACAGTATGTTGATGTTGTTTTTCTGGATTTTCAGAAAGCTTTTGATAAGGTTCCCCACCAGCTTCTTTTGCTTAAATTAAACTAGATTATGGGTATCTGTGAATTTACTGGCCAACCGCATTGGTTATGTAATAGGAAACACTGAGGGTGGTTTTAAATGGTTGCACTTCTTCTTGGCAGGAGGTTAGGCCCCTACTAGTGGGGTTCCCCAGGGACGGTCTGTGTTGGGTCCTCTCCTGTTTATTGCTTTCATTAATGGCATTGATGCTGATTGTGTGTAGAGCCAAGAAGTTTGCTGATGACACCAAACTGTATTCTGAGGTCTCCTCTGATGGTGATTCAAAAAGTTTTCAGAAGGATTTAGACAGGGTTTTCACTTGGTCTCAGGACTGGCAAATGCTGTTCAATATTGATAAATGCAAAGTAATGCATATTGGCAATAACAATCCTAGGTATTCGTACACTTTAAATGGACAGTCACTGCAAAAGGTTTCTGTTGAAAGGGAATTAGGTGTTCACATAGATTCTTCCTTACAGCCAGCTAAGCAGTGTGTTGAAGCAGCTAAAAAACCAAATAGGATTTTAGGTATGATTAAGAGGAATTTTAGTTTCCTTAAGCAAGACATTGTTGTTAGACTCTATAAGCAGTTGGTTAGACCTCATTTAGAGTATGCTGTTCAAGCCTGGAACCCATATTTTTCTAAAGATAAGGAGTTACTTGAGAAAGTCCAGCGCAGGGCTACTAGATTGATTAGAGCCTTCAAGGGTGTCCCCTATAACAGCAGTTTTCTTTTTTTAAATCTCACTTCACTTGAGCTGAGAAGATTACGTGGGGATTTGATACAAGTCTATAAGATTGTTCATGGATTTGATTATTTATCATTTTCTGATTTTTTCAAGTTTGCTAATAGTAAAATTACTAGAGGTCTTAAACTCCAGAACGTTCAAAGTACATATAGGATCAATATTCGTCGATACTTCTTTTCTCAGAGGGTAGTAAATGATTGGAATGGGTTGCCTGAGGATGTAGTGATGGCAAGAAGTGTAAATGCAGGTTTAAGAATGCACTGGACAAGTACTTTAGGCTTTGTGACCTGGTTTGATCTTTGTCGCTGTTTTCAGGGTCCTTGATGGGGACTTAATTGTCCCTCCTGATCCTTTTTTTAAACTAAACTAGGCGTAGGATCTCGCCGTGCATCCTTTTCCTGGATATTACTGTGTATATGCGCGTGTGCAATGTATTTAGCGTGCGAGCAGTCAGCGGAGGACGCGTATGGGCTCGAGCGGGACAAACCCGCTGCACTGATGTACAGAACTTAGAAGAGGTTTTTTTTTTTTTTTTTTTTTTTTTTTTTTTTAAAGGGGCACGTTTTCGTTAGAAAAGAAACTTTAAACTAGTCGATGGACATATTTTTCTGTGCGTGAATACGATCGCCATAAATTACATGCCACTGCAACTGCAATTCTTTTCCGCACGACTGACTCAAGCGCATGAGGTACCCACTGGCGCTTGATAAGCTACAGTACGCTGGTACATATTATAGCGAAATACCGCAGAAATTTCTCTGAATTCGCTCCATAGAATTAGATCTAATTGATTTGCTCTATGTGAGGGTTTGCCACATGTTAGTTGATATCTGGCCAAATTTGGCATATTTTGAACCCCTTTGGCTGATGTTTTTCACAGCTATTGGCCAAATCGCAGACGCTTAAGAATTGTATGTGTACATACTTAAGAATTGTATGTGTACAAACCGAATTTGGTATATTTTCCACCGTTTTGCTGATTTTTTTTCCCTGATCATTTTCCAAGTCAAAGCTAATTAAAACATATCTACGTTCCACCATTCCTCAAGATCGGCTAGATTCGCTGGCTGTCCTTTCCATCGAGAGCGAGGAGGCATGGTCACTTGATATAGATGGACTAATCGATTTGTTTGCTGGCAAGAAGACTAGGCTCAGTAAATTCAAGCTCTAGCCTTTCCAAGTTCTAGGATACCATTTGTCCATATGGCACATGATTTATCAAAATCGAAATTTCAGTGCTGGGAAATATACACCTGTAATGTTAGTTGGACATTGGTCATTTGTTCTTATTGTCCTTTCAATCTTTTAATGTATTCTAGCTTTGCAATATTTTTTTTTGTTTCCACTTCAGTATGACAGACAAGGAGAACCAAAATTGTGTCTATGAACACAGATTGCCCCCAAAATCTCAGCCGATAAAGTCACCACGAAATGTTCCATATACGGTTTAGATTGCACCAGAGAGCGTGTAGAACCCCAGAGCTTCCTAGGGCCCTGGACCCACGACTTTGGGACTTCGCGCTCCGCGCTCGTGATGTGCGCTTCTCCGCAGCAGCCAGGAGCCCTTCCTTCGCTGGACCCATGAAGGGCCACCAGACTCATCGTTACGCCACTGCAAGCAGTGTCTCTTTTTACCAATTATGTCAGTGACGAGATTGCTGACCTAGTAGCCTACAGAAGCGCAAGGCAACCAGAACACTAACGTTAACGTCAGCAGATTTCCGCGGACTAGGAAGCCTATGTATGTGCTAGGTAGCCTATAGGTTTCTACACCATATCAATTTCGATCGAGAAATTTGAGAAAAAAATATGGAAAAATAAGGGTGATTTGATAAAGTTACTTGTTAGGTATGGTAAACTCATTTTTGTAAATCTGGAGGGCATTTTTCGAAAAAAAAAAATTCGTAAAATACTTGGTGATTTATTGTGGCTCCGTTTAGATGTGTCCCTTTTTTAAATGCCCCCCCCCCCACTTAAAATTTCTTAAAAAAGGCCCTGGCGGCGTCAGTGATCCTGAGTTGGTAACTGAATATTCAATACTAATATACTTCCCATTAGCTTGCTCAAAGAAGCACACCGTTGATTTGAATGAAAACTGTCAACCACTACATTGTCGTATTCTACACTTTTCGTCCGAAGAATTTGAAATCATATGACAAATTTAACCAACTGAAACCTATTTATTTTTCCAGATTGTCTGAATGGTGTAATTAAAAGCCTTTGGAGATGAAATTTCAATGTTTTTACTACGAACGCAATCACTTTAAAGGGAAATCGGGCATTTAGAATATACCAACATGGCATACAAAGAAAACAGCTTTAAGCATTGTTAAATCATTCATTCTCATCAATAATCATCTACAACAGCTTTTTTTCTCAAAAAATATGCATGCGATGAGTAACGGAAGATGCATCATCTGAATTTTGAAAAGTTTGGGTGAACAAATTCTTGTTGAGCAACAAACAACTGAATTTCTATCTCTGGGAAACTTATTTTTTGAAAAGAAGGCTACTGTCCGTCCTTATTTTGAATACTCTATCATTCTTTGTCCACAAACATTGGTTTTAAAAATATGGTTGTTATCTGTGAAACAAACGTCTTATTTCCAAACGCCAAAGGAGGGCAAAAGCCCCATAAGATGCCCTGTAATCCAGACCCCCCCCCCCCCAAAAAAAGACCTAACCAAATTAATATCCAATATATCCCAGCATAATCAGATTCTCCCACAGTCACAAAAAAACTTATCAATGTTACCTTTGAAGCTATTTACTGAAGTGGAATTTACAACCCAATCAGGCAGACTATTCCACTCATTGGCAATTCTGTGTGAGAAGCTAAACTGTCTCACATCAAGCCTAGGGAAGCATTTCCCCAGCTTCTTACAATGACCACGATCACGGGAATTAGGACAAACCTCTAAGTAATCACAATTAGACAGAGAATTCCTACCAGCTAGGAATTTATAAACTTACAACATATCCCCCCTGATCCTTCTTAACTCAAGAGTAGTAAGTCCCAGACATTTGAGCCTATCATGATAAGGGAGATGACGTACATGGGGGAATAAGCCGAGTGGCCCTCCTCTGAACCTGCTCTAAAAGAAACTTGTCCTTTTTATAATAGGGACTCCATGCCTGCACAGCATAGTCTAAAATTCCTCTTGATCAAACCGAGCACCCTGTTCCCCCTGGCAGCAGCACCTGCGCACTGTGGCTTCAGATCACCTGTAATGATAACACCTAGGTCTTTTTCTGAAGTCACTTTACTCAAAATACGACCAGCCATGGTATAATCATAATTCAAATTATTAGTTCCAAAGTGAAGAACTTTGCATTTGTCAGCATTAAAAGACATTTGCCAAGTTTTGGACCATGCTAGCAATCTATCCAAGTCCCCTTGCAACAATGAAGCATCCTTGTCGTCATTTACTATCCGATACAGCTTGGTGTCATTAGCAAACTTACTAATACTAGAAGTGAGAGAGCTATCTATATCATTGATGAAAATCAAGACGAGAATTAGGCCAAGAACAGAACCCTGAGGAACTCCACTTGTGACATCTCTCCAAGAAGAGAAATTACCATTGACAACAACTCTCTGAGATCTATCTAGTAGCCAAGAATTGATCCAATTTGCACACCTGCCCTGAATATAACCATGGAAGTACTACCTCGGAGGTAGTACTTCCAAGATATAACTGACGTAGTTTCACCATAAGTCTGCCTATAATGGTACTTTATTAAATGCCTTTTGAAAATCAAGGAAGATGACATCAATACAGTGACCAGAATCAAGAGAAAGAGACATACTCAAGAAAACTCAGTAAATTAGACACACATGACCTGTTAGGCAGGAAACCATGCAGAGACAAGTTCAGTAAACTATTATCTGAAAGGTACTTAAGCACATAATCCTTGACCACAGACTCCATGACTTTACACACAACACTGGTTAAACTAACAGGCCTACAGTTGCAAGGCAAGCCCCAATCCCGTTTCTTAAAAATAGGGGTAACGTTAGCAATCCGCCAGTCATCTGGAAGGTAGCAAAAGTCAAGACATTTCTGAATATTAATACACAGAGGGACTGACAAAATCTCAGAGCATTCATGCAGTATGGATCCCATCAGGCCCAGGTGACTTGCTCTAGCTTTCAAACTCATAAGTTTATCGCAAACCAGTTCCTCAGAGAAAACAAAATCTTCCACGCAAACAGAGCTGATTGAATCTCTACAAAAACCTGTTTCAGAAGACTCCTTGGTGAAGACAGAAACAAATTAGCCATAGGCCTATCCTGATGATCAGTAACTAAAGTACCCCCATTACCTAGGTGCCATCCTACAAAAAGGGACTGTGTCATTACCAGGTCAAGTTACCGGTAATGAGGAGGGTATTTTTATTCCAAAAATTTGTTTCAACTGGTGGTGGCGCTCTGCTTAGTCTCCCACAATCATTCCACTTCGGACGAGCCTAATCTCAGCTGGGTAAGTGCCAAGTGAAAAGATCCAATAGTTCTAAACTCAATCGCGGCCCCTTTTTCTGCGCGTTTTGTTCACCGTCGGTGAAAGTCCCTGTAATACATATTTGGACAACTTTTCGGTATTTTATCCCTTAGTATGGGTTGTTTTGTCGATTGAATATTTAAGTAGGCAAGTTGAGGTATACATGGTGTGAAACTGGTTCCAATTGAAGCAATTTTAGAAAAGGTATGGACTTTTAGTTGGCAGAGCAGTATCATTCGAGACGATGTATGATTTGCCCCAGTGACAAGGTGTGCTAACTTCGACGACCTCTAGTAAAAAAGCTAACCACCAATTGAAAACGGAACCATATAGACGATCGTGATATATGATGGATATTTATAATTTTTTTTATATATGTAAAAACAAGTGACACTCAAAATTTCAATGAGGGACCTGGGAACGGGAAGCTTTCATGGAGAGGGGGTGCCAGCCTGACCCCTCCTATCTTCCGGTAGCTACGCCACTGCATGTGCAATTTAAACGATCGCTGTAACATTTTACTTGACATATTTTAGTTCTTGCTCTCAGCAGCTCTCATCCAGAAATTCAACTTTCTTTCCTCAACAATGCAGGACACTGAAAAACATCCAGTTCCCAATGAACTGTAGAAGTAAGTGACATTTTAAAACCTTGAAAATAAGTTTCAAACGTTTCCGACGGAATACCCTTATATGGTCTAACTTGGTAAAGCCCTAAATTTCAGAACAATACAATTGAAAGAATTGTCTTTTGAAGAAGAGTAAATTGAATATCGACGAGTGGTTACATAACTCATTTTTACAGTAGTCATGAGCACCATTGAAGGCTGAAGAGCACTCCTGACATTGCTTTAGTAACATGTAGATCATTCTTATAAACCTAGCTGTTTAATACATCCACCATACATGTACAGTTCCATGGAATAATGTGGAATAACTCACCGAGTACTGAGACCATGACGCCGCAATTAATAATCTACCGTTTACTTCTGAACATTGTGATTCAGCAGAGGAATACGTCTCCATTCCATTTTCTGCAAGTAAACATTTGTTTTGAAATTCTCTCCAGTCCGTTGGACATTGGCCTGTCGTAGCTGTAAAATGAAGATCAAATTAGTATTTAACAATGTGAAATCGATATTTTCTGAAATTCGTATGACAAGTTCAAACTTTATATAGTGCAAACATAACCACTTTTTTTTCAGATTATAGACCATACTTGTATGTACGCTATATGTGTGGCATGAAATGTCGACCTGAATTAGTGAATGACAGTAACATCTTAACTGAAACTCACCTCGCGGTTTGTTGTTGTTCTTTTGTTGTGCTTTTGTTGTTGTTGTTATTGGGTTTTTTTTTTCATCTGCGTTTCATTACGTTGTAGCTTTTTAAGCATAAATTACAGATTCAAGATCCATTGAATTTATATAATGAAGGGTGTTACTGTGGTCGATTACAACAAGTCACAGATTAACTGAATCTTAAACGGAAAAACATTAAGACCAAAAAAATCTTGTCTGCGACTTTGTTGTGCCACTTTTCTTTTCGTTTCTGAGAGGTTTTTTTTTTTTGTTTCTTCTAGTTCACTTCCTTCTTGGACTTTTCATTTCCTTTTCTCCTCTTTTTTTTGCTTTTTTGCTAATGGGAGCATAGCAAATACATGCAAAAGAAAAAAGAACTTTTTTACGATTATCTAAAAATGGCAAACTTGTTACAGTGGTTAATTAGAACAGCGAGGCAACTTTAACCCTTGGAAAAAAATTTTTCTTTTTTTTAAATTTGGGAAATAATATGTCCTTTTCTCATTCTTCATTTTTTTTCCCTTAGAATAAAATAAAGTGACATATTTCTATGCATAAATTCGTTTTCATGCAACATATAGATTTGGTGTGTCACTGAGGACATAAGGCATATCTGAGTTCGACAGAAATGCCTCCTCACTGCAGCAGATTGAATGGGTATGCAAAGTGTATTATTTGTGCAGTTTGGTGGGACTACAGAAAAAGAATATAATTATGGAACTATTACACAACTGACAAAAGGTAATCACTGTTTGTGACCTGAAACGCTGGTTAAAAAAACACTGAAGTGTTATGGAAGGTGGGAAGACTAATGCGGCCAGATAAAATGAAAACCATAGAAATATACTCAAGAGAAAAAAAATAAAAATTAACAAAAAAATAAAAAAAATGAAAAACAAAAAACAAGTTTAATTGTTTTGTTTAAAAAATACAAAATTTAAAAACGAAAAACAAAAAATTGTGTTTTGTTTTAAATAAATCACAAAAGAATTAAAAAGGAAGAAGAAAATATGTTTTTTGTTTTAAAATAAATTACAAAAAAAATGAAAACTTTGTTTCATTAACATTGATTTCAAATTCTTGCTCTTGTGAAATGCATCCATCACATAAATCATAATTTGTCATTTTACGAACAGATATAAAATGAGACACAATAGCCAAATAACAATTAAAAATTAATTGAATACAACTGAAAACTCAAGGTCATATGGCTAAACATAACTTACAATTGCATATTTTGAAAAGTATCAATCAATTCAGAGTAAGTGAAATATCTATTACTACCTATTTGCATTATAATATGTCTGTCTTCTTTCAGAGCATATTTGATGTATGTTCAAGCTCAAAGAAATTTGGTACCTTATTTTCTTGCTTACATTCAAGAATAAAAACAAATCAAATGAGAAATTTAAAAGTTGTAACGATGTTTAAGCATCTATTTGAATGCAAAGAAAAAATGTTCCTTCGATAAAACAAAATAGCTGCCAATGAACATAGTCTCAACATCTAAAAAAATGAAGAAACAACATGGCAATTCCAAAATGTTCAATTATCTCGTCATGAATTTTACAAAATAAGCAAAGCGGACTCTGGATGCGATTCAGGAGGTTTATTCGTCTATTGGTTTATAAATTCCTATGAAAAAAAAAACAAAATTGAAAGCAATTAAGTTGATATCTCTAGAACCAGATATTAGAAAAAATTGCCCATTTGTCTTTAAAGAATTGATAATTCTATATCTGTAGAGCTTGGGTGCTGTGTAACATTCCTTGATTATATTGCCATATGCGTCCATTGTGAAATATTATTCTGACCAAGCTACCTATTGAATAAATCCTCATTACTATTGTATGAATAGTCTGTATTATGCAGTTTTGTTTCCACAAAGTTGGGATAGCAGAAATTATTCCAGTGTACCCGGTAAAAGAAAAATAGATTACTTTTTTCCACAAACTCATTAAGTTGCATTGTCTTATTATCATTGCTTAAAAATTATGTACATAATAAATTCTCTTTGAGTGAAGAAAGCGATGAGGCACAGTGTTATTACCAACTTTTACATGCGAATTATTCCAAATTATTTGGTTTTCAAAATTATTTGTTGGTTCTTTTAAAACTCAACAGCGACAAAGCTTTTCAAATATTGTTATAAACAAATATCTTGATGTTAGGAATGCCACGTTTACTACAACTACATTTAAAAAAAATATATTTTAAAATAATTTCCTTAAATAATAGTCTAGAAAGGTCTTCCGCACATCATTTCTCTTGCTAAAGTATCTTTTAATCCAGGTAATCTTTAGACTATGCAAAGGCTTTCTAAATGAGCAAACTTTTAAACCACCTAGGTGAACAGGATTAATGATTATCTGGCGTTGCACCTTGTCAGGCTTGTTTGCCCTAATAAAGTTGTACAGGAGTGAAGTCAACTCCAGGATAAAACTACTGCATGGGGGGATTTGTGAGAGTCTGAAAATGAAAACAAGTTGTGAGATTGCATGAGTTTTGAATAGAGTAATTCCACCAATTGGGGTAATGTCGTTATAACTCCATAATCTGTTTAAGTCGAGATTGTTTTGGAGGGAAATTTAAGTTAAAAAGATCTTCTCTATTACAAGAAAACGTAATTCTGAGCAGGGTAACCAGGCCTTCTGACCATGTGATGGGGACGTCATTTACGAAATGTGGTTTGGAATGAGTAAAATGATCAAGGTTGAAGAGCATGGTATTATCGAAACTCATCTTTAATCCGGAAGCTTGTCTAAAGTCTAACAGAACACGTAGAGCCTAACGCGTAGAATTAGGACTATTATCCCAACAAATAGTAGCGTCGTCAGCTTTCATTGCATAATCTTAACTTCCTTATTCAGGACACGTTGACCTCTGATAAAATTACCAGAATTAATCTCTTGAGCTAAGATCTCAACAGCAATAATAAATAAATACCGACCGAGAGGACACCCTTATCTTACGCCTTTCTTGACCTTAAAATATTTAGAAGAATAACCATTGTTAATTACACACGCTGAACTATTTGTCTGGAAAGTGTAAATCCAATACATAAAATTTCCACCAAAATTAAATTCTTTCAAGCAATATATATGTGATTCCCAGCATTCTAACTGGGCCTTCTGACCAGGTGATGGGGAGTTCATTAAAAAAAAAAAGGTTTGCATAAGCAACGGACCAAGGGAGAGAGAATTTTTTATCTCGAAATTCATCTTTAGTCTAGGAGCATTCTAAAAATCCAACAGACCACGACTGACCTTCAGAATAGAATTTTAAGCTGCTATCTAAATCAATAGTACGGTAATGACCCCAGCATACTGCATTATTCTAACTTCCTAATTTAAAATGTGTCGGCCTCTGATAACATTATTGCAATCAATTTGTGAGCCAAGATTTCAACATCTATAATGATGACTGACAGGACACCCTTGCCTTATTCATTTCCTTATCCCAGTTTGAAGTGAGGCCATCAGAACCAGGGGACATGTTCGGAGTCATACTTTCCAGTGCATCGAGACACTCATCGATGGATAGCGCTTTAAAAACGAAAAACAGGGCAATCCACGAAGTTGCGAATCTCATCGCCAACATTCATTGATCTCAATAAAGTCTTAAAAACAGGGCCTGCACATAGGGATTTGTAATAGTTTACTGCAACCACATGTAACAGAGACCTAAAGTAGAAACAGAAGTTCACTGTTGTTAGTTCCGGACACTGATTCTAAATTTGAGCCAAATATTCTTCAAACATAAAATTGTGGTAAGCAGAAGAGCCGGACATTAAATGGTGATATTCATATTTTTTGTGAGGTACTGTAGCAAGCTTAAACCTAGCTTGGTGCCTTTTGATCCGCTTTTACATTATACACAGTACATAAGTACACCCAGCTAGACGCAGCACACTTGGATTTGCGCAAGTGTGTGAATGTAGAGGTCACGTGCGCGTCAAAGTACATATTCCCATGCAGATTGCGTATGAGTCAAAGTAATCCTTTCATTTCCTTTATTTCTCAAATCAGCGCGCCGCCAAGTGGGGCGTTTTGAAGTGCTCTAAAAAACACGTCACAATCATTTCCCTAACTCAATTTATTTTCCCGCTAAAACCTACTGTTAGCCACTCAATTCCTTGGCCCATGGTCCCATGTAAATAGCCATTTTGGATTAAGAAATACAGCATATTCAAGATTTTCATTTATTTGATCTTTGACCTTTGCTCTGACCTTTGACCACTGATCTTTGACCTTTGACCTTAAATGTTTCCCCATCTTTGATGCCACCTGTCTTCATAAATCTCTTTGTAGGAAGGAACATTACTCTCAACGGAATACTGACTTACGAAGAAATCTCACTTTCATGTGACGTCTCATTTGTTTACAAAGTAGTTTTGCTGTGTACGTGGATAAATTGGACTATGCGTTGATTTAAATATGCAAAAAGTTATAGTATAACGGAGGAGAGATAAAAACTATAGCTGTTATTAGAGCACATGATAATATGTGCTATTGTGAATGTCATTTTGGGACGACCTCGGCCCCGAAATAATTACCTATAATAAATTTTGGATAACATGGTGCCATTTACGTAGAATTACTCGTGATTGGGCACTCAGCAGCTGTAAGTGTGTATTGTAATGCGTAGAAATAAACTTCCTTTTATAATTGACTTTTTTACATCGATGCGTCACTATCGAAACCGAGCATTGCATAGTGAAATCAATCATCTCTAATGAGAATGATGGTTACAGGCTCAGTTTGTAAGACATAAAGGTTCCACTTTGTGTCTTAGTTTGCAATAATTCAAATGATTTTTGCACAAGCTCAGTACTTGTTTTCATGTACTGGTTCAATTAGGTGGTATTAATAGTCTAAAGCGAATCATGTAGTCAAATACGTTACTGGATCACTACATAATTATATAGGTCTTATGATCCCCTGGAGGCCAAATACCCCTAGGCCTTATCAACGACCGAAGGAGAAGGATAAAGCAACGAATTTAAGAAGAAAAGATATGTCTACGTCGATATCAGTGTGCAAATTTATAGGTTGACTTGACACGGTTTTGTTTAATTTCAACTCACTGTCCATGGTTAGGACCACCACATTGTCAATGTCAAAAAAAAAAAGGATGTACCAAAAACTTAAAAAACAAACAAAACTTTACCTGTTAACGTTTGACAGCACTACCTTATTTCATTTAATTTTCCATCAACAAGGCACAGCGTCCCTCAGTGATCATATATTCCATATATCTTTGCAAATGGAAAATCTGTCCTTAAGACATTACTTCTAGAAAAAAAATGCAAGATCTTGCCGACCATCATTACTAAATTTAAGTTGTGTCATAACCGAAATTTGTAGTAATTCAACATACGTTGTTTTAGCTTTTCATGAAAATGATATAGGCCTATAAGTCTGCTTTGAAATTGATTATAGTAACATTGGAATATTGGAACAGAATGATAAAAGGCAAAGCTACCTCGTAAATAAAGCAATTGACTGTTTGATTAATTTCATTTATTTGGTTACACCTGACCACCATCACTTTCCATTGTCAGTTATAAAAGATGAAAAGTACCTCGGAATGTCATCGACAGAAAATTAGCTGACTACATATACCCTGCAACTACATAAATTAGTTATGATGAGTAGACTTAGGTACGTGGTGCATTTTGGTTTAGTGTATTTAAAGATATGCTTAAGTTTCTGTGTCGTAAGTAACAGCAAGCTTGCTCGTTAGTGGACTAGCTCGAGTTATACCGGATTGCATCCAATACACGAGTCTTATGAGGCAACTCCTACAGGCAATCGATTTATTACTCAACATTAAAATCATAGTTCTTGACCTCAGTCACACATCTGACATTGCTAGCGTTATACTATCTTTAACATTGATGACGTCACTTCATTTTAGTACTTACAAAGTTACATGAGTCTCATACTGACAGCGAAATCACAACCGCTTACATTTCGTTCTCCACAAAAAAATATGGATTTAATGTTTGGCATATTCATCGTTAGTCAGTGTCATATCAAATATCCAATAAAGATCAGGGTGAACTATAGCCTTTATGGGCTACTTGTTTTCAATACAATCACCATGATGAAGTATATATAAAGCT
The DNA here is from genome assembly GCA_021234535.1 of Stichopus chloronotus. Classification (NCBI taxonomy): domain Eukaryota; kingdom Metazoa; phylum Echinodermata; class Holothuroidea; order Aspidochirotida; family Stichopodidae; genus Stichopus; species Stichopus chloronotus. The sequence continues at coordinate 390,755 of CM037835.1, forward strand.
ATAAATTTAAGATATAAATAAAAAGAATGAGAGATTGATGCAATGAATTCAAACTTACATTGAAATAATAAAAGAAATCCAAGAAGTGTTTGAAATATCATCTTTGAAGGACGGATGAGGCAGGATAAAGATGCTGCTGTTTAGTGGTGGAATAACTCTCTTATGTTAAACCACAGTGATGTTTACTGGTAGTTGAGTTAGCACCGACGTTTTCTCTGTTTCTAGTAACTCTCACATCTCACCAAAGATAAGAAACAGGTCTGCTCAGGAAAGCTAAATCACTTTAACAGTAATAGGGGAATGGAACCCAGGAAATTTCACTATTAGGCTGTCCAAGATATGTGGGTCTACGTTGAATAATGCAGTCGCACGCGATAGATACAAAATTGGCCTAAGAGTCCATGTCACGGTATATACAGAATATGCATGATATGAAGTGTTCTGTATGTAGACCACACAATGAGTCATATAACAGAAGCAAACAACCCTGATTTTAAGTAACCTTCCATTTCTATACATTCATTGCTTCAGTGATTATAAATTTTGCTCAAAAGTTCATCAATTGTGTTTGAGCTGTCGGTCATAAAGTGCTATTGAATGGAACAACAATAGCTTACCACCGGTGTGTGTAGGCCTTTCCAATCACACCCATGAACTGGCCATTTTCTATTCCTATGAGATAACTATGTATATTATTATAGATATATCAGGGGTGTAATGCAATTTTTACACTAGAAATGCGAATCCTTGTTTAGTTATGTTTACACTATATTCGATACAAACTTACTTAAAGAATGGCAATGGCGAAGCCAGCGGATTAAGTTCGGAGAAATTCCGTAAGATAGATACCAAGTATTCTAGCTCTATGTGTCAGTGCTCATCAACCTATGCACAGGCAAGCGGTGAAAACGAAAAAGATATTACCTGGGAGGAAAGTGGGAGGGGGTTGGGTAGCGAGTACCGACAGGATTATTTAGAGAGCCACCACCATTTCATAGAACATAAAGAACGTTTTCTTTTCTACATCCTCGGATGGCCGGAAATGACATTTCTCGAGAGAGACTGTGCTCTAAGCTGCAATCCAGTCTTGAAATAGGGATTAGATCTTATGTTCGCAATTTCTCAGTGGAAGTTTTAGCATCCCAAGCCACCGGGTTAACTAACATGTATGAACCAAACACATTAACCCTGTGTCTGCTACCACAGTAATGAAGGCAAGTTCATCGCTATTTTGCCTAAAAAAAAGGCCTTTACGGTAAAGTGGTTAAGTGTTTTTATCAATTCTTCAATACTTAAAACAATACTTAATACAAAAATACAACGATTTACTGATAGTCTATAATTAATGAAGGAAACTGTACCAGCTAAAAGTAAAAAGGGCGGCATTTATTAATTTGGATCAATCAGGTGGGAGGAGGGACAGTCTCCCCCCCCCCCCGTCCCATCCCGACACTATGGTAACTCCGCCACTAAAGAAGAATGGCTGTCATTCCATGGAAAAGAGAGCCCAATATATCTTTTCACTATCTCTAATCGAGAAAGGAATTGTGGGATACATGAAAATACCCTCCCCCCCCCCATCATACGTAAGGTAAAAATTCACTTTTCGACAGGTTGTAACATGCGTTTCAATACGGAAACAGTGGTTTAGATGCCGTTCAAGAAATAAAACAAGGCAAAAACCCATTTCTTAATTTCTTAAGTTTGTTTCTTTATTTTGTTTCTATTGGAATATTCAAATATCTTCTAAAATCCTGTTCTTTTTTTAATTTTACTTTACTTTTCCTTCATCACAATGTGTTTATTTATCTTTCGATTCTGAGGATGTGCAAAAAAGGGTACATTTCGGACACCCCTGTGTCTTTCTTCAGCACTAACAATTTAATGTTGAAAATAATTTTCAAAAACAACAGACTGCACACGCTCATGTGTAGTGCGCGCTCGGAAAACGCAACGATAACCATTTATTATGTTATACGCCTCAATTCAGTGCGCGTTAATTATTACTATCAAACCAGAGCCATATATATACAGAGTCTGACCAACTAGCATTTTGTGACGTCACAAGTGAGCAAAATAGGTCCAGGTAGTAGCATTTGTGCAAAGTACGTTTTACCAGCTGAGCGAAGTACGAACTATCGTGTGCACACAGTGTGCGGATTGTGGGGACGTAAACGTTACATATGTAGAACGCAAACAAATCTTTGTGGGATTAAATAACTGATTCGTAAAAACTCAGCGAAAGTATTATATTTCTCATATTAATGTAAGACTGACATTCTATTAACGAATTACGGATTTATGTTTTGTGTGAATTAGTCGTGGTACGAGTTGAAGTTGAACAATTACTAGTAGTAGGCCTACGCCAGTGCAACTGCAGGTGCATGTAAACTGACTGAAGTCTGACAAATAAAACAAAAAACAGTCATTTCGATGACAAGTGCAAATATAGGTGTGAAATTAATCTAAGAATGTAGTGCCTGAGTTACTGCCACTATGATGATAACTTGCTTATCTGGAATGTACCAGTGTTTTTTTTTTTTTTTTTTAAGGTTTTCTTTTTGAAAGGGGGAGGGTGGTGGTCTGCACTTCTGACTGTACTTCTCACATCTGCTGCTAGCCCATCCTCTCTGGAATGGCCTTTCATTGCACAGAAAACTGCTTCAAAATGGATGAGTTTATTTTTTTTTTTAATTTTGATTTTAATAAACAATTTTCAGATCCAAGTTTCAATCCAAATATAAATTGAGACACTTTTAAATGTAAGCTGCTTTTATTGTCCCCAGGATATATGATATCAAAGATAATTTATAATGGAGTGAACTTTGCTGCAGTTTGGATTAACCTAACTAAGTTGTTTTTGGTTTTCAATGGTACAGTCCGATAAGTGGACTAGCCCTATTGTTTGGGAATGATGTAAACGCGTGTTTGTTTCATAGAACTGTACTGCATATGCCATTAATTGTAGGGTTGTTCGCTGTTCTTTGCATACATAAGCATGCGGTTATTCCTTGGTGTACGCGGTGTATCTCTGCTGCGCGCGATTGTATACTATTTATTCGTATGTAAGTAGAAACCATAGAAGTACTGTTTCCTCTAGTTGTGTACGTTGGTTCTTTCGTACAAATTTCTTTAGCTCATAGTTTGGAGGAGCCATCTAGGCATAGACTAAGCTTAATTGATTGTTTTCTGAATGTGTGGTGTTGACATGACTACACAGGCTCAATCTATAAAAGTTAGGACAAAAAATTGGCATACTTATAAATCATATGCTGCCTAGATAAGGTCTACCCTCAACCTGCAGTCACCAAGTTTGCAAGACAGTCGTTTAGATGAAAGCAAGTAGGCCTAGGCCTACCCTTTGACTAAATGTAACTGTGTCGATTTCAAGAGTAATGGTTCTAGTTAGTAAATTTGACAATGGTTAAGTTTTAGTTAACCTAACTTTGGCGTATATATTACAGTTTATGCACGAACATCAGGTAGGTCTCAATTTTAGTGTGCATGTTAACAAAGGCCTCATGGTAATGCTTTGATGGAGCGTCATTTACCGACGGCGTAATCACAGGTGTACCTAAATTTTAACGTCAAATTTAACAAAGTATTTGACTTTTAATTTGGTCATAGCTAGATGTCTAACGTAAGCCAAGGTCTACCTCACAGAGTTTGGTGTTGTTTCCATTTGATTTCCAGTTTGTTCTTCCTAGTTTTGCCTCCCATAGTAGTTTCCTTTTTGCAAGGTTGGTTGGGAAACAATACAAACAAACCCCATTTTCTGTCCGATTGCTGCAGCTCCATGCAGCACAACAAGGCATTTTGAAAGTTGCACACAAATATCATCATAACTGAAGTGATTCCTTATACGTCTGCTTTGTTCAACATTTGTTTTTAGATATCTCATTGACTGACCATCACTCACGATGAAATCCCAAACAAAAATGAGCTGTTTTCTGCATCAACAGGCGGCACTGCAAAGTATTTGTGACAATTGAAGCACACATTTATGTGCTTTTCTTTATCTGCCTGTGAAAACCGCACCTTTTTCTATTCTTTTCATTTGTTTTTCGATCTGTAAAACACACATACGTATGTGCGTGTCCTTTTTTTTTTTTTTTATGTGCGTCACTTTTTTCCTCTTGGTTCGGCCAAGGCCCGCTAACGTCGTCGCCGTACCACGCTCCCTACATGTAACGTGTGCGTATAATCTGTAACAAAGATCAACTACAGAATGAACATAATTTAGGTCCAAAGTGAGCTTTTTCCCCTCTCAACCAATCCAAACCGGTTACACAGTTGGCCAAACTCTCCATATGCGGCTCTGTATCAAACCGTCCGGCCCCAAACAGAGGGGAAATCACTCAATGATCCAAGCTCTTTGTTTAGACCATTGGAATGAGTGGATAATTTAATTATCATCTTACTCTCCGCTTTCAACCTTTTGGTCACAGAAGAATAGCCGTCAACAAGCAAAATACATTCCAAGTTGGAAAGCAGTGATTACATTCACCGCTGTAGTGCTGGGTACAGGGTAGCCCAGAGACCCATCCCGTATTGTTTTTTTTTTCTTTTTTTGTGATTGTTAAATCTTAGTCTAAATTTGTTGCCTGTCTGACCAACATAGTTACCTTTATCACATATGTTGCAGCATAATAAGTAGACTAAATTAGATGTATCTCAAATAAAAGGAGGGGCCGAATGTCATACAGTATGTAGTTCCATGAGGGGTAAAAGTTTCATCAGTGACAAGGAAACGACAAACTTGAGATCTGTGTTTGTCACACTTTTTGTTACCTGTGTTTCTAGTGGTGGGAAGAATGGAGGATGTAAGAAGGGACTTTAGGTTAGGTGGCTGTCGTCTAGCAGTTAATGGAGGATCAGTAAAAAGATCTGAGATTGAGTTAGCTGACTGAAGGATACTGAACGAATACATTGATGTAGACCTTCGGTTTTAGATGAATAATCAAAGACAAGAGGAATACGGCAGTTTCTTACTTTAGGCTTGTAGGACAGTAGTTTGTTCCTACTGTAAATGGAAGCTTTTCTATCCCCTCCCTGATAATATGTAGAGGGTAGTCACAATCAAGTAAGAATTCTGTCAGATTGCTGACATACTTATCATATTCACTCTCAGATGCGTTTAATCCTTATACATTGGGTGTATACGATTGATCGTTTTAAAGTAAATATGGTGGGAACTGCTAAAATCAAGGAAAGCATGTGTGTCAGTAGGTTTGCAACAAAGAGTAGTTGCTAGGGATCCAGAGTCAATTTCCTGACTCCGCCAAATTAGCTAGCCAAATTAGCTAGCCAAATTAGCTAGGGTCACTCCAATTTTTAAGGCAGGGGCTTCCGATGATGTTGCAAATTACAGGCCGATCTCTATACTTACTTCGTTATCTAAAGTAATTGAAAAAATTATTTATTCTAGATCTGTCGCATTTCTTAATAAAAACAAAATCCTATGTTCTAATCAATTTGGATTTCGACCCAATTATTCCACTTATATGGCAGGTATTGATGTTGTAGATTTTATCAATAATGGTTTTAACTTAAATCAGTCGACAGTTGGTATTTTTATAGATCTCTCTAAAGCCTTCGACACTGTAAATCATAATATATTGTTAAGTAAATTACATCACTATGGTATTAGAGGAACAGCTCACGACCTATTTAAAAATTACCTTTCGAATCGTACGCAATGTGTTGCAATAGGTGAAAATATCTCACCCTACCTTAACATTTCATGTGGTGTTCCTCAAGGATCCATTCTAGGACCTCTGTTATTTCTTATTTACATCAATGATCTTCCTATTTGCTCAAATAAGTTAAAATTTTGTCTCTTTGCAGACGACACTAGTATTCTTTTTCAACATAACGATCTCAAAGGTACTGAATATATTATAAATAATGAACTTCACACAATCTGCAATTGGTTTCATGCAAACAAGTTATCTCTTAAAGTTAACAAAACCAACTTTGTCATTTTAGATACCAAACAATCTGTGAAACCTGATTTACGACTTACTTTTAATAATTCAATCATAAATGAAGTCACCTGTGTTAAATTTTTGGGAATCCTTATTGATCCACATTTAAGTTGGAATTTCCACATTGATAATGTATGTAAAAAGACTTCTAAGAACGTTGGTATTCTGTACAAGATAAGACATCATGTTCCCAGACAGGTTTTACTATCACTATATTATACTCTTGTTTACCCTCAACTCTCGTATTGTAATATCCTTTGGGGAAACACTCATAATGTATATCTGGACAGGTTATTTTTACTACAGAAAGAGGCTGTAAGATTAATTACTCACTCTAATTATTATGATCATACAGCACCTATTTTTAGTAATTTACGAATTTTCACAGTCTATGAGATTTACCATTTTCAGCTAGGCACATTTGTATATAAATACTTTAAAGGGAAATAAGGCGTTTAGAATACACCAACACGACATACAAAAGAAAATAGCGGTAATCATTGCTAAACGATTCAGTCTCATCAATAAACATCTTCCAAAGCTTCATCTTCTCAAAACATTATGCATGTGATGAGTATTGCAAGATGCATCATTTGAATTTTGAAAAGTTTGGGTGAACAAATTAGTGTTGAGCAACAGATAACTGAATTTCTATCTGTGAGGAGCTTATTTCTTGAAGAGAAGACTACCGTCCTTCCTTGTTTTGAATAATCTATTATTCTGCATCCAGAAACATTGGTTTCAAAAATATGGATGTCTTCTCGTAAACAAACCCCCTATTTCCCTTTAAGGGTTTATTACCGCCTGTCTTTGACTCCTTCTTTAATCTTAATAATCATTACCATAATTATCCTACTCGTAACGGTTCCTCTGTCAACATTGCCTATTCTCGTTTAGCTTTAAGTAAAAGAACAGCACGGTTCTCCGGGCCTACTCTTTTCCCTCGACCTTCAATTCAGAACTTTACCTACGCTGTCTACATTTGTTAATCACCTCAAGGAATTTCTTTTATGCAAAAGCGACACGTAATATTTTCGTTCTCTCCTGTACTGTATAGTTTTCTCGTATTGTTATTCGTATGGCGATGGGGTGGTGAGGTTAGGATTGGTGGGGTTGGGATTGGTGGGGTTGAAGTGTCGGGGATGGGGTAGTGGGATGGGGTATCGAAATGGGTTGTGGGGAGGGGACTTAGAGTTTTTCCTGTTTTTCCTCTTCTTCTTTTTATACATGGTGGATCTGGCTTGTACAAGCTATGCTTTTTTCAGATTCTCCATTCTCTTTTTTCATTACTGTTATTTCATTACATTCATTATACTGTGTATCAAAAAAAGAGAAAAATAAACGAACGAACGAACGAACGAATTATGTAACTTAACCAGTACGTCAACAAAGGAAATTTGATTGTCAGAACAGTCAAAATAAATTTGATGGAATGGTGAAAAGAACTACAATAAGATATAAAAGAACGTAAAGCAGGTTTGCCGTGAGGCCAAATGAAAAAAAGATATCATCATGATATCTATGGTAATGTAACGGTTGTACAGGGTACCCAGCCAGTACAAGGTCGGCCATGAAAATAACTGCATAACTAGGAGCCATTCCGGTGCCCATTGCAGTTCCACATATTTGGAGATAACCCTGAAGAGCTACATCCAAGATACTACACATTTTCTCACAATACTGAAGGACATTACGTCCCTTCCATCTGATTGCTATCTTGTCACCTAGGATGTTAGTGCTAATAGTACTAATATTCCACATAGAGACGGCGTACTACCTTGCAAGTCAATCCTCTCCTGGAATGTTTATTCTCAACCGTTCATAAATGTCTTCTGTTCCATTATCGAGCTTATCCTTACCCATAATAATAATAATAATAATATATTGGATTGGCTAGAGAGGCGACTCCTGGCAAGTGCGACCTGCCAGCCTCTTGTGTGGTATCGATATATTGATGATATATTTATGATTTGGCCGCGTAGTAAGGGTGACCTTGATAACTTCATTATTCATGCTAATCTAATACATCCTCACACTAAGTTCACGAGCGAGGAGTCTCAAGTTGAAATAAATTTTCTTGATGTCAAGGTCAGCCTCGCTAATGGCCAGAAAATTGTCACTGATCTGTATACAAAACCAACTGACTCCCACCTGTATCTGCATCCTAGGAGCTGCCATCCTAAACACTTCACCAGAGATATCCCCTATAGCCAGGCCCTCCGACTCCGTAGAATGTGCTCTGAGGATGAGTCGTTTAAACGGAGATGTGACCAGCTAGCCAATCAATTTGCCAAGAGGGGTTATAACCCTAGGGTGGTAGGGGAGGGTATACAGAAAGCCCGTGGTGTTGCTAGAACTGACGCTATCAGTTATACTAAGAGGGTTAAGTCTGATAGGGTTCCTCTTGTGACCACTTACCACCCTCACTTGCCACCTCTTAATCACATTCTTCGTAAACACTGGCCGATTATTCAGTCACATGGTAGGCTGAAGAAGACTTTCCCAAGACCTCCCGTTAATTCTCTTAGGCGCCCTCCTAGTTTGAGGGATATCCTAGTTCGCGGTGCGGTCCCGCGTACCCCTGATAACGTCGGTCCCGTTATCCCTGGGGAGATAGGTTGCACTAAGTGTAGTAATGCATCTTGCAAAACGTGTAAACATGTCATTGCTACCACTACATTTGCGAGTCATGTTACGGGTGTTACTTTTGATATCCGCCGTCCTACTAGCTGTAGGTCGGTGAATGCTATTTATCTTATACAGTGTAATAAATGTGGTATTCAATATGTGGGTGAGACTGGTAATGAGATTAGACAGAGGATGAACAACCACCGTTCAAATATTAAGCACTCGGTGAGACATAGGGATAAACCTGTGGCGGTTCACTTTTCCACCAATGATCACAAAGTTGACGACCTCAGACTTCTTGTTATTGATCATATGGGTTCTGGGTCCAAGTTTCGTCGCCTATTTAAGGAGCGTTTCTGGATAGAAACCCTGTGTACAGACCGCCCTCTCGATCTCAACATTCCGAGTAGGTGATTTTGTTCTTCCTCTGCTGCCCTCTCTTTACTTTTCTTCATTTTTGCTTTGTACAGCCTTGAAGAAGGACCCGTGGAGGGTCCGAAAGCTTGGCAGGGTAGTTTGTGTTATTTACGTTTCTTTTCTATTACTTTTTGTGTAGCACGGTATCATCTTTAGTGATCCTACCCTCATTCGGACTTGTCCTGTTTGTCGTCTTTCCTGATCTTTTATATATATATATATATATATATATATATATATATATATATATATATATATATATATATATATATATATATATGTATATATATATATATATATATATCTATATATCTATCTATATATCGAGGATGGCCGTCGATCTCTAAAGTCGACACATTATCAGCCGATCATTTTCCAAAATTTCATTCGCCTATTGGATACCTTTACTGGTGAGAATATTGTCTCTGGAGGAGGGGGGGATCTAATTTTGTTTTTAACTTAGACTTACATAAGAGACTAGGGAATCGCCGTACTAATTACAAAGCCCCTGAGGAATGTTTTGGACTTATGGATTACTATGATTTGATCGACATCTGGCGTGAGTGTAACCCCTTTTTACAGAAATTTACGTGGGAATCGAATATTTTACCCGGTCTTTTCTGCCGTCTTGATTTTTCTTATTTCAAGGCACTTAAAATTGAATGTACGTTCAGATGGGCTTATTCCAGGTTTTCGATCTAATCATTCTTTTGTTTTACTGGTTTTGGGTATTGGCACCATTAAGAGAGGCCCAGGGTTTTGGGAAATTAATAATTCTCTATTAAGTGACGGTAATTATTTGCATTTATTAAATACGGTATTAGCCAGAGAATTAGAGACCACTCGGAATCTTAATCCATCATCGAGATGGGATTTTATAAAATATATTGTGCGCACGGAAACGGTGCCTTATAGTAAAAATTTAGCGGCAGATAGGAGAAGGTATGAAAAAAAAGCTAATTTCCCATATCTCCGCGTTGGAAAACGATTTGTGTTCTGATAGTCAGATGAAGTAAATTCCTCCTTATTGGAGGCACAAAATAAACTTCATCAATTGTATAAATTACTAATTGACTATAAATTAAAGGGTATTCTTGTGCGTTCAAGAGCTCGATGGGTTGAGTCGGGGGAAAAAAGTACTAAGTATTTGTTGAACTTAGAAAATCATAATAGGAACTCTACTTTAATCCAAAAAATTCGTGCTGAAGATGTCACAACTTTAACAAAAGAAAAAGACATTTTAACTGCTTTGGAATCTTTTTATTTACAGGTTTCTTTACTCTGCGGGTGATCACAATTCAGATGTTTTTTTAATACCTTTCAACTTGACAGAATATTAGATGATGAGCATTCTCGCCTTTGTGACGGCCCTCTTACTCTCGAAGAATGTAAAGCTGCCCTTGATAGTATGCCGCTAGACAAATCTCCGGGTAGTGACGGTCTTAGTGTTAATTTCTATAAACATTTCTGTCATCTGGTTGGTCAATCTATGGTTGATTTTTCTTAATTTTTCTTTCTTTATTGGAGAACTTTCTCCAGAGCAGAGACGTGGTGTAATTACTCTTCTTCCCAAAACTGGTAAGGATCCATCCATGCTGAAAAATCTTAAGCCTATTTCATTACTTAATTCTGATTACAAAATTGGTGCTAAGGCTCTTGCTAATCGCATGAAGCTTGTCTTGCCTTCCCTTATTGGTCACCAACAAACTGGTTTCCTTAAAGGAAGGTTTATTGGAGAAAATATTAGATTTACCCTTGATCTTATTGAGCATTGTGCTACTTTTGATAAAGCTGGTTTCATTTTTTCTCTTAGATTTTGAGAAAGCTTTTGATAAAATTGGAACTTTTTGTATAATACTTTACATGCTCTTAAGTTTGGTAATAATTTCATTCGTTGGATCAAGACTTTTCACCACAACAGCTCCATCAGGGTTTTCAATAATGGGTATTCTTCGGGAGACTTTATTTTAGGAAGGAGGGGGGTACGTCAGGGTTGCCCACTTAGCTCTTTACTTATGTGCTGAGGTTTTGGCTCAGGTAATTTTTCACAACAATGTTATCAGAGGTCTTAGCTTTTTAAATAATGAAGAAAACCTTTTACATTACGCTGATAATACAACTTTGTTTTTGGATGAAACCGCCGATTCTCTAAAAGAAGTTTTTCGTACACTTGAAAATTTTTACGTCGTCTCCGATTTGAAGATAAACTATGATAAGTCGATTTCGTTCCGTTAGGTCCCTATGTTAACTGCAAACCAGCATTTAATGATCTTCTAGTGACCTGGTCAAAAGGTCCGGTTACTTTGTTAGGGGTTTCTTCTTCTACTAATCACGAGGACCTTTTTACTCTTAATTTTCCGCTCAAGCTCTCTCGGCTAAAACAGTCACTTAACTTATGGTCTATGAGGGACCTTACTCCTGTTGGTAGGAGTATCCTTGTTAAAACGTTCGGTCTTTCTCAACTTGCTTTCCTTTCCTTGTTCTTCCAAATCCTCCAAAGACTTTTATTCGTAAGCTTAATCAAATAATTTTTCATTTTATTTGGGGTTGCAAACAAGAAAAAACTAGTCGGCTGACTATCACTAATCCCATTAGGCGCGTGGACCTGAATGTAATCCATCTAGATTTCTTTCTTGCAGGTTTAAAAGGCACTTGGGTTCATCTTATATTAATGAAAGACCAGGTTACTGGAAGCTGTTTTTCTTTATTATTTTCCCTCTCGATGTAGTAAAAGTTTTCTTTTTAATTGTAATTGTAAGAATGGGGACGTTATAATTGAAAATCCATTCATTGCCGATGTTGTTAAATCATGACAAGGTGTGTCGTTTAAAGTTCCAGACACTCAATTTGATAATTAAATTCAAATTATCAAATTATTTGGAATAATTCTTGTACTAAAGTCAAAAATAATATTATCTTGTATCGCTTTTTGTTTGAAAAGGGAATTATTTACATACTTGATCTTTTGAATCGTGATGGTACGGCTATTTCTTACAATGGTTTTATAAATAAATATAATTTACTGCGATGTCCTTTCACGCTATACTGGGGTATTATAAAGGCGATACCGGTTCATTGGAAAGTCGCGTTTAATCCAGATGTTGATATCATTGAGAACTACAACGAACATCTCTTACATACTTTTAGGGCCACTTTACGTGCTTCAAAATTCATCTATGATGATTACATTTCAAACTTAGGGTGCAATATAAAGGCAGTCTCAAAATGGAATAACTTTTTTTCAATATGACGAAAAAACGTGGGAATCGATTTTTCGCTGCCCCTGGTATTCTGTTCGTGAAGTTAAAATTCAGTTTTTCAGTTTCGTTTTATTCACCGTATTCTTAGTACGAACAGATTATTATTTCTTATGAATTTAATTGAAAGTCCCCTTTGTACCTTTTGTAAAAGAGAAGGAGAAACATAAGATCATTTATTTTGGCGCTGCCATATAGTATCTTCTTTTATTTTAGACGTAGAACAATGGTTTTTGGATCGTCAATTTACTTTGACAAAAGAAGATATTTTCTTTGGTTATTGTAGATATATTAATGTAGATATATTAACCATCCATTCAATTTTCTTATTTTGAATTCGAAGTATTACATATTCCAATGTAAACAAAAAGGCGAATTCCTCATATTAACGAGTTTTCTTATAAAGTAAAATTTCTATTAGAGGTTGAAAAACAGATATCTAAAAAAGCAAAATTAAACATTTCTTTCATTATGATATTTTATGTAGGTCGTTTAATGTACAAATTACTTAATGAACAATCATTTCGATTTGCATTTCTTTGGACGTTGCTTGTTACTTGTATGCACATTTGGATGCCCATGTATATATTTGCTATTGAAAAACACTTTAAAAACGATGATCAATAAAAGGAGGTGACAAATAAAAATAAAAACATAATATCATATCACATCACATCACACCATTACCTCCCCCTGTACCTATCCAAAGCTGCCTTCATCAGTTTTATTCCTTTGGAAGTGTTTCTGGGAGCTTATAACATCATCATCTGTTTTAATTACACTGCATTTATTAAAACCTCTTTTCCAACATGAGTACTTTGACATTTTGTACTTATAATGCAAGAGGGTTGAGGCAAATGTCCAAAAGAAGACAGTTGTTTACTTTTATTAATAACCATAAGCCTGATATCACTTTCATTCAGGAGTCGCATAGCACTCCTGATCAGGAAACATTTGGACAAACGAGTGGGGAGGTAAAACTCTGTTTTCAAATGGGAACAGTGATTTCAGATGTGTTATGATCGTGTTTTATCCCTTACTTTCATTTTATGTTATCAAAAAAGATGACGACAATGCTGGACGCTATATTATCTCCAACATTAAAACCAATAATCAAATTTTTACAATCGTTAACATTTATGGTCCAAACAATGACGATCCGTCGTCCTATGTAGAACTTCTTCGCAAAATGGGAGAATTCGAATGTGATAATGTTGGTTTATTTTTTTTGGGGGGGGTGGGGTGATTTTAACAGGCTATCGCAACAGGCATCCTCTTTCAAAGCAGTACACCTTTAAATCAGGTGTTAACGATGATGTTTATTGTTGTTTGGATCTCTTTCTTATTTCCAATGTTCTTACGTCAAAAGTCACAAATGATGATTTAATTTCGGGATTGAGGTCAGACCATTCCTTTGTCTTTATTTCAATTAGTACTTCGGTTTGTAGAAGATTACCAGGATTCTGGGAGTTTAATAACTCCTTGTCACAAAACAAAGATTATGTTAATCAAATCCAGTCCTTTTGCATGAGAGTGTATTAAATACTAATAGGAAATGGGAGAATCCGTCTTTGGAATGGGATTTTGTGAAGCATAATATCAGCAAAATTACCATTATAAAGTTTAGTATGAATTTGGCTCGAAGTGGAAGAAAACGGGAAAGGAATCTCATTAAGTATGCAAATGCTCTGGGAAAACAACTTTTTAGTAATTGGAACGCAGATACAAATAGTCTTTTAATGGAAGCAAAAAATGAGATTGTACAAATTTATAACTTCAAATTGAAAGGAATTCAAATAAGGTCACGAGCCAGGCTTGTCGAGGATGGTGGAAAGAACAGCAGGTACTTTCTCAATTTGGAGAAAAGGCACAAAGCCCAAAACACTACTACCTACATTGTTCAAGATGTGCTCATGTTACTTCCAATGAAGGGATTTTAAGTGAATTACACAAATTTTACAGCAATTTATACCTGTCAAGAGATTCTAACTCATTGAATTGTTTTGATGATTTTAATTTTAATCGTATATTATCTGATGATGAATCTGTCTCTTGTAATGGTGTGTTAACTATAGAAGAATGTCGCAGTGCTCTGGATAGTATGGCCAATGACAAATCCCCCGGGACTGATGGCCTTACTTCAAATTTTTACAAATTCTTCTGGGATTTATTAGGTCCTGTGGTTGTAGATTCTTTTAATTATGGTTTTGCCAAAGAGACTCTGTCCCCTGAGCAATGCCGAGATACAATTAATGTAATTCCCAAGCCCAACAATGATTCTTCGTTTGTAAAAAAATTGAGGCCTACTACACTTCTCAATACCGATTACAAAATTGCAGCAAAGGCCATTGCTAACAGATTAAAGCTTGTTTTGCGACAAATTATTGGACATAACCAAACAGGATTTTTGAAAAATAGGTTTATTGGCAAAACATAAGATTTACTTTAGATTTGATTGATTACTGTATGGATTTGGTCATTTCTGGTTTCATCATGTTCGTTGATTTCGAAAAGACGTTTGACATCCTCGAGTGGAATTTTTTACTTCATTGTTTAAAGAATTTAAATTTTGGTGAAAACTTCATTAATTGGATTCACACTTTTCAGACTAACAGTTCAGTGTGTGTAATTAATAACGGACATTCTTCTGACTACATTAAGCTAATGAGAGGTGCAAGACAAGGATGTCCCCTTAGCCCGTATTTATTTATTACTGCAGTTGAATTTTTGGCTCAAATTGATTCCAGTATTATTATTAAAAGTCAGCAAGTTTTAAATAAAGAAATTAAGATAATGCAGTATGCGGACGACACTACCATGTATTTAGGCAACACCCCATCAGATTCTATCCGTGAGGTTCTTCGTGTCCTGAATGATTTTGGGAATGCTTCTGGACTAAAAATTAATTTAAATAAAACTATTCTCTTCCCCCTTGGCCCTTTTACTCGCTCGAAACCGTGTTTTGTCAATGACCTCCCGATCACCTGGTCAAAAGGCCCAGTTACCCTGTTGGGAATCTCATTTACTTGTAATAGAGAAGATCTCTTCAAATTGAACTTTCCCTCAACGCTGTCTTGGCTTAAACGGTCATTAAACGTATGGAATCATAGAGATGTCACCCCAGTTGGTAGAAACATTTTATTCAAAACATTTGCAATGTCGCAAATTATTTTTCTGTTCTAGATCCTCCCAAATCCCCTATAGTAGTTTTATTTTGGATTTTAATTCAATTCTATTCAACTTTATTTGGAATGATAAGCATGACAAGGTTAAAGGGGAAATGAGGGTTTATTTTCGCAATTTATTTCACTACAATTCCCCACAGGTATCGTACAATGAGTTATAACCAACAAATATGATCAAGATTATCTCAAAACATGTGGACAATTTCGAGAAACGAGTCAAATTCGCAAAAAATCGGTGAAGAACTCCGAAAGTCTGTAACATCCATATTCATCGAATCAAATATGTACTATCGCCTTTCCAAGGTATGAGGAGGTGTGGCTGAACAGTTTCATATACGTAGCCTACGTGTTCAGTATGTATCATCAACTATCACTAAACTCATGTTTACTTAGCACTGCGCAATGCACGAACCGCATGGGAACCCTAAATATTCGTTCATGTTTATTCCTATAACGTCATCTCAGTCTTACGCTGTGATTGGTCATCGTATAGAGGAGGCTGTCTTGTCTTGTACATGAACGTTTATTTTTTTGTAAACGACAAATATTAAGAGTTCTCATTCAACAGTGCTTAACACAATAATTACCGTTTCTTCTACCTTCAAACACCTCCCAACGTCTCTATAGTTCGGTGAGCAATCAGTTTAGAAAGAAAAATCAACTAAAGGTTAATTTTCTCAGTCAAACCCTGATTTCCCGTTAAAGGCCAGACAATGATTAACCCTATTCATTTAGGTGGTATTAAGGTAATTCATTTAGAGAGCTTCGTACATAGTCTTGAGATTACTTGGATTAAAAGATATTTAAGCGATAATAATAGTGTGTGGAAGATTTTTCTGGACTATTATTTGAGTGATTTTGGAAAAGATTTTTTTCATTTCCACTCATCCTTCTTGACCGCCTCTTGTTGTTAATTTTTCGTTTGCCAGATAGCTTGGAGTGGGGGCTCTTTGCCTTTCATTCTTTGAATGCATTTATCAAGCCCCACACTTTCACCCATGACCGCAACTTCCACCTCTTTCAGCTCAACAATGTAAGTTTAAATGACAAAGTAACTTTTAACAACAATGTAACTTTAAACAACAATGTAACTTTAAACAACAATGTAACTTTAAACAATAATGTAACTTTCAACAACAATGTAACTTTCAACAACAATGTAACTTTCAACAACAACGTAAGATTTCCCTTTCGGAGTTTCATGCCTGGATTAAACTATTAAACTGCTAATAGTTCATAATGCTGAACGCCCGCCTTATTATGCCACATAGTCCAAGATACCTTGCAAGCTAGTTGAGCTATACCTTGCTTCCAGTGGCGGCGCCAGAATGTCAGAATTGGGGGGGGGGGGGCAAACTGAGGGCAGAGGCAAATGCTGGGGGCAAAAACTTTCGCGCGCAGCGCAAAACCGAGCGCGAAGCGCGAGGCCTTGCGGGTGGGGCCCAGGGGCCCGCCTTAGGGAACAATCTGGAGGGACAAATGCCCCCTCATCCCCCCCCCCCCCGTAGCGCCGCCACTGCTTGCTTCTCATTCTTGTTATACTTTATAACGAATTAACATACATACAGACAAAAGACATTATTTAGTATTGCATATCTTCTTAAACAATTGTATGTTCGGATGGAAAACCAGTCCTTAAAACAGTGGACAACATTTACTGGTGCACATAGTTACCTTTACCTTGTCTGCTTACCCCCTGGTGCACATAGTTACCTTTACCTTGTCTGCTTACCCCCTGGTGCACATAGTTACCTTTACCTTGTCTGCTTACCCCCTGGTGCACATAGTTACCTTTACCTTGTCTGATTACCCCATGTTTCAAATATTCGTAACATTAGGCATGTAGGCTGGAATAGGTACAGGGATATAATGTGCCTACAATACGGAAATTAATCATAAAAACTTGACTGGTAAACGCTAGTTCCGGAGGCCGAATAATGGCGTATTTTGTTGTCTATAAGTTTAACTCTCTTCTTTTAAATTCCAACGGTGTGAAATTTTAAAAGATGTTTACTAAGTGCAAGAGAATGAAAAGTCGTTCGTGTAGAAGTTCTTTGGACCAACTGTTATAAATGTGATGGTGTTGTGTTGCAAGTGTCAAAGTCTTCGAAGGCTGAAGAAATAATGGTGAAGTTTGCAAAGCAAAATTCCCGGCTGATACTTACAAGTCGCTCAATGTAAGCATTTTTAAGTATATCTTTTGTTTTTCAGAAAACAACCACATATTTAAAACCAATGTCTGAGGCCATATAATGATAGGTCATGCAAAATAATGAAGGACAGTAGCCTCCTTTTCCAAGAATGGTTTTTTCGTTTTTTTTTAGTTTTTCGCAGATAGAAACTCAGTTATTTGGTGCTCAACAATAATTTGTTCACCATAACTTTCCAAAATTAAAATTATTCATCTTACCGATGAATAGATAAAGCTATCGCAGATGTTTATTGATGAGACTGAATGGTTTAACAATTATCACAGCTACTTTTTCTTTCTTATGTCATTTTGGTGTATTCTAAACGCCATATTTCTCATTAACGCCCTTTATCCCTTTACGCCCTATGTCCCTTTTTTAAGATTTGAATAATTATCTAAAATCGTCTGTGCAAAACTTGTATGACTTGACTTCATGTTTAATCGATGCGCATCATTGATGCCACCTGTTTTATTAGCTGTCACTGATTGAGTGGGCATCTCCTTCCATTTTGACTAAAGAATCTGGAATCCATTTTTCAATGCCTTTGGTATTCTGTTCGTGAGATTGAAATTCAGTTTTATTCTTTCAATATTGCTTCATTCATCTTATAATTGGAACGAACAAACTTCATTGATCATGAAATTAATAGATAGTCCCCTTTGCACTTTTAGTAAAAAAAGAAGAATCTTTGGACCATTTGTTTTGGAGCTACCATCGTTGTAGGACCTCTTTTCATTTTGGATGCTGAAGTTTACTTTATGAAACGTCATCTTACTTTCTCAAAAGATTTCTTTTTAGTAATGGTAGATACATCAAGCACCCGCTTAATTTTCTATGAACTGAAATTCCTTTTTAGAAGTCGAAGAAGGCATTCCGCTAGAAATAAAAACAAACGCTTTCTTTTCATTACGATGATTTATGCAAAGGTTTCATTTGTAAATCACTCATGTATTATTTTGTTTCTTTTACATTTTAGTTTTCATTGTAGGTGTAGGAAACAATTCAACAAAATTCAAAACAACATTTACAGTGTTAACACACATCTTTAACAGGGCGTCTGGCCTCAGGGTGGACTCTCCTACAGCGCCACCAAAGTTGGCGGGGGGCACAAGTAATTTTTTGGTTTTACATGCACTTCCTAAGTGGAAAAAACACTTTTCGGGAGTGCTTCGCTGCATGTAGGCGTACACATCACTCTGTGATAGGGACGTCGTGGCTACAATTTCTCAATTCTGCTATTTAATTGCAATTAGACACTAACTTTACAAACATTCTAAAAACAAAAATTTGCGTTCGATTTAATTTTCTTCACATTTATTCTGATTCATTTTTCTTTTTCCATATATGTTTTATTTCTCTTCTCTTCTGGCAGCTTTTATGAGGTGTCAGCAATTATTTATCTGCACTGTGCCAGCTACTCCGTTTACGGTTTATTGTAACAACATAGGAAGTGGGGAACTGGGGAAAACCGGTTGAGGAAGAGGGACTGAAAGAGGGGGAGTCAACTAGTACTGCAGGCTAAATAATTTTAGCAAGGGGGGGGGGGGGAGGGCAATTCCAGGGATGCTAAGTTAGTAAGTGTGTACCTGAAGTGAGGCTTTTTTTTCTGGGAGAGTAAGCCGACGGAGTGCCACCACTCCAGTCACTATGTTGGATGACTCTACTCGACTCAAGTCTTTTCACGATGACTAGTGTCAAACTATCAGCAAATAATATATTACTGTTTTAGTGTATATTTCAAGGAATGCACAACGAGTTGATTAATTGGAAACGGCAATAGAAACAGCTGACCCATTGAAATCAGAATTTGTCTAGATTCTCTGTCGCTTTTTGGTTTAGGGCACAAAAAGCCTGCCAGCTAGTGTTAGTTGTACACAGTTCCATGGTTTTAAGGTCCCATTACACACTGCATTGCCATGTACTGATCATAATACATACCACCAGCGCAATCACTTTCAGCATACTGTAAGCCTAGTGAGGGCGAATTTCTGTGGAACGCAACTCTGCCATGCTTCATGCTACAGTGATACACAAAATCTGGGGAAATATGTTGGTAAAATAAGACCTATGCATGT
This sequence comes from Stichopus chloronotus, assembly GCA_021234535.1. NCBI lineage: Eukaryota > Metazoa > Echinodermata > Holothuroidea > Aspidochirotida > Stichopodidae > Stichopus > Stichopus chloronotus. The sequence goes on from CM037835.1 coordinate 410,496, forward strand.
TAAGGTCTAACAATTTCTTGTCCTAGGAAAAATTTTGAGCGATGAAAATGGAAATATTATTTCCCAAAATTTCTCAAATTTTCCGAAAAAAACTTCCGGAGGTGAACTTGCCCTATGCCCTACATTGGCAACGCCACTGGAATCAACATGACATTCGTACATTACAGCATTTTTAGTTCTTTTATCTTTCATGTCTTTTTACAACATTGTCAATAACTTCAGACAGAGACGAAGCTGAAGTGAAATGTAAATGAGTTTTTCTTCATCTTGAAAACTGCATCCACAAACCAAAAAGGTAAGTAAAGGTCACAGGTCACCAAAGGTCAAATACAGGTTGTAACTTTCTCAGAAGATGACCACCGTTCTATGTTACACCAACCTCTCAGCGATTCATTTACAAGAAATTGTGAAAAGTTTTATAAACTAACGTGACTTTTACACACTCAGTTTATTATAGTTGGTATCAACATATTAGTTCAAAAAGACACAATCATTGAGGTTAAAGCTTATTCAAAGGAATTCTGTCTTTGCCTTCTGCTTACCTCACATGACCATTGATGCACACCAAACTGCAGGGCACACTTTCTCAATCCGATAGATCTGCAAACCAAGCTTAACGTTCATGGACTATCAATTTTTTAGTCACTTTGCAGTATACAAAGAATCACAGACACACACAAATGCCAACATGACTGGGTGAACCCTTTGCTACTTCAAGGAACCAAAGCAGAACAGAATTGATGCTGAACAGTATAGCCAACTTGCCTGCTCTATACATCCACTTCCCCTCCCCCCCCAAAAAAAAATAAAAATAAAGGATGAATATAGGTGCATGTGACAGAACTGATAAATACAGAAGCTTTCCATGCAATTGATGGCCCTGTACATGTTTTCTATCAGAGCTGCAAATGCTTCTCAATGTTGGTACAGATGTTAAGTATATATTCTGCATTGATACAACTGCAGGTTCTTGTTTCATCACTGTTGGTGTAGATGTTTGGTCGGTGTTGGTATGGGTGTTTGATCAGTGTAGGTGTAGGTATATAGTCTGCACATTTTTATTTATTTTTTTTTGGGGGGGGTTTATCAGTCAGTGTGGCTTCAAGTGGTGTTAGTCCAAGTGTTTGGTCAGTATTGGTAGGGTGTTTAGTCAGTTTTGGACGTTTAGGCAGTGTTGGTATAGTTGAAGGTGGGTTAGGAGTCAGGGGGCATAGAAAGTAGTTAACATTAATGTGAGCTGGTGTAGCAGAGCATAGTAGAAATTATTTGCCTTCTCTCATGTAGAACAGAATTGTTACAACACGTGAACATCTTCTAGAAATTAATGCGCATAACATACAATGGATGAAGGTTAAGGCCATGTGGAGGCAGACACCTACATCTATTCACTGAAATAGAAGAAAAGAAACCCAAAACTAAATGGTATTATGACTTTAATTCATCTTTGAATACAATTACATTATCTACACTACAACAGGCTTGTAAAAATAGATGTTTAATTTATTGTTAAAACCTTCTCCTCAAAAAGCACAAATATGAGCAACTTTTAAGATAATACAAACAAAATGGATCACCCTTTTAATAATATAATATAATGCAACTGAAAATGCTACTGAATCTTATAAAGTAAAGAAGAATGAATCTGATTGGTGAAGTTTTAACGCAGTGTGTATCATACAACATTGATCTACATGTAAAATTCATTTCTAGATCACTTTAGTTGCAAACAGTGCTCATAGAGCACTGGAGACATGTCAAATTAATGAAAAAAATTGAAGGAAGTATTGAATGTTAACAAACTGAAAATCATGATTGGCGCTGGTAGAGAACAAATGACAATGACATAGACTAAATCAAGGCACTCATGACAAATATCAAGAGATTGAAATCTTATTTTCATAGCTACTGATGATGAGGGCTTCCAGACATGTAGATGATATTAAGTAGCACAGCAATGCTGCTGTAGCTCACACAATTGAACTGAAGGTTGCAGCCCTATGTTCTGACACACTTTTGTTCCAAAACCCCATGTTCTGACACTCATATGTTGCAATACATTCATTACATCAGGCACCATTTTGGGTCCCAGCTATGATGTTCAGCGTAATAATGACACATTGATCAGCCGCTGCTGTCGGAATTTAAGTGTACATGTCGAAACATAAGTGTGACGGAACATAGCGGTGCCAAAAATTAGGGCAGTCACTGAACTAAGTAGAGGTAATCTTTGTTTGTGGCATTGCAAAATGAAAGTACAGTATTTGGAAGGTGACAAAATGTTACATGCAAAAAGTATCTAGTTGACACACTATCAAGCCTATGACATTACCATATACCAGTGTAGTATATATTAATTTTGACATGTGATGTTGAAAATGGTATTAGGTGTACCAGCTATGGTCTGTAGAGAAGGTTGAATCTACTTTAGTCTGTATGGTATGTAAGGATGCAAGGGATAATGTTTAAATCCTGTCAGAGCTAGACTGCAGAGTCTGCTTGGGCTGGAAAGTTTCTGTAAATCTTGGTTCTGCCACCTCTGAACACCCACACTGTACTGCTCTTCCGGAAGAGTGTTTACTCCCCCCACTGATAGTGTCAGAGCTGGCTTTGGCTGGATCTAAATTGAAATGTGGGCTGGTCTAGATTTTTGCCATGGTTGTAAAAGTGCAATGGACATGGTTTGTACGTTTGAGCGTTGTACTTTACTATGTGCAGTAATTACATAATCCAAGTCAATGGACACATTGTAAAAACACTGCAGTGTTGATGATGCAACAAATCAACTCTGTTTATCAACCTATCTTAAGAGTTTACAATGATCACTCAGCCACATGCTTCACTAACTTAATTTGCGTGTCAATTTACTAGTATCGGAATGTGATATCGATAGGTGAGAGTTCAGTTGGACTTGATGACCCACAGGGCAGATACGCTGGCCAGCCCAACTGTAAAATTTGATTATTGTTTACTAGAGCGACCACAAAATAGCTCTCCAGCTAAACCCATTCAATTAGAGTGCCGTGCGCAAAAAAGCAACCAAAAACCAGATTTTCCTCCAAAAATTACATTGCAACTCACCTACAAATTGAGCCAGTCATAATGTAATTAGGTGGAAAAATACGTCTATCCCAAAAAAACACACTGAAAAAATTTCAGACAAATATCAAAAAATGAAGAAAGAGAAGGCTTTTCAAAAAAGTTGACGACATCAGCCTCATTCTAACACCTCACACACTTGGTGAATGCAATGACACGTACGATGTGGAATACATCAGCTTGATCAAGTTTACGAAAGTACTTTGGATCATATACTAAACAAATTTTAGCAACAGTCACCAATTTTCTGAGGAGAATAACATGATATACTACTAATGATAGACTACTTGCTTCCTAAAATACCGAAACAAAATATCAGCCTCTTCAAAGAGATTACAGCCTCACAGCAAAAAGCTAAAGATACCTTGTTGTCATTAACATTTGAATAGAAATACTGATGAAAAGTTGGACAACAAAAGTGACTGACTATTCCAAATAAGATACCACCACAATTTACACTATTACTCATGCAACATCTTGTTAGGTTTCCAGAGGGCAAAATATGAAACAAATAATCTAGGATATTTTTAAATTTTAAACACTGCCTGATGACATAATACAATAAGTAGAGACAGTTTGACATTTCAGTCAATCAGTACATTGTTGCATTGGTACCTCTTTGGAATGTATCATGTTGCTGACATTGATGGAATTGCAAATTTCATTGCCTGCAAGTTTCACCAAATTAGATCATTACAAGCGATATGAAAGGAGGATAGGTAGTTGTTTTGATATGCATCACTTGCTTCTTCCGAATCGAGTATGGACATATCCCCTTAACAGATTTGTGGCAAAACCTAATCTACAAATGCCAAATTCAGTCTGGGAGTGCCCAGTAGAGTATTTTTGTAATCATTCTTACATTGATGTCCCATTTAATATCTCTCCTAGCTTTGCACATACAATGTTGTTTGGCCAAAGGTCATGCACCGGCAAAGTTAAGGTAAACATTAACGACCTTTGACCAAACAATAACTACAGCAGAAATGCTTTTCAAAAATGAAAATTTTGATGGATACTACCAAATAACAATGCTTGTAATAAGCATCACTATTCACATTCAAAAATTATGAAAACTGTCAATTTTCATTTATTTTTCTCAATGGTTTAGGCAGGCTGCTGGTATATGAATTAGTGCTAATGTGGAAAAGTGAATGGTCATGAGTTTTCCACAACCAATTTAAATCACTGACTACTCACTCACTAGTGGTCATTTGTATGTGGCTCATAACAGGAACCCTCTTACTTGACCATTGATCTGTCACTAGGAACTTGACACAAATTGACAGGTTTGTGAAGACTAACTGAAGTTCATGAAACAACTCAAAGTGCCCCTTTAATGTCCATATACTGGGGCAACATACCTGAGGATAATATAAGAGTTTCAGTAAGTACACTAACTGACACTACCCCATTGCTCCACTATCATTCATGAATGATAGGGATATTTGAGATGTGTATGACAGTTTAAAGGGGCACTTTAACAGTAGAAGGAGAAGCAATTTGGAGAATTTCATAAAATGGGCCATAGAGTCCACATGGAACCACAAACTACAAATTCATGAGAACCCTACCATAACCAATAGCACAATATCATTGTGACAGACCATCAACATTATACAAGAGAATATGTAGGAGAAGAACTTTGCAGAATTTCCTTAAATGGACCATGGGGTCCACATGGGACCTTGGACTGAAAGTTTTTTGTGCACCCCACATGAACTACCATCAAAGGAACATTGTGTCCAAGTTAAATATAAAACCATGGAAGCATGTGCAAGAAGCAGCATTTCAAACAGAATTTCACATAATAGGCAATTGGGCACACATGGGGTCTTGGCCTAAAAGTCCCTGAAGGGACCATTAACGGAGTATCATTGTGACAAACCATCAATATTGTACAATAAAACCTATAGGAGAAGCATTTTGTAAAATTTCATACAATGGGCCAAATGGCACACATGAGACCTTGGACCAAAAATTCCGGAGCACCCTAAATGGTCCAACACCCAACAAATCTATGAAAGTATGTAAGAGGAGAAGCCTTTTGAACAATTGTGGACAGGCAGATCATAGTAGATAAGAGTAGATCAGAGTAGATTAGGGTAGATAAAGGTAGATTAGGGTAGATAAGAGTAAATTAGGATAGATAGACAGATAGATTTGAGTAGATAGATTATAATAGATAGATGGAGTAGCTAGATTAGAGTAGATAGATAGATGCTGTATGCTGCGGCTCTTGCTGACCAAATTTGTTATTGGCAGACCATTTCTTGCCACCACCTGCTTATACTTGAGTTGAAAGAAGAAAATGCCAAAATTAAGATGTACATCACAACTACCAATCCTACATTAATAGCTTCAAAGCCATGAGTACCTTAATTGACATGCACAGTATGCGATTGTTACCATTAGTAACTATAAAACAAATGTAACATAATCAGATGGTGAGAGCTAATCCATTCCATTAATGCAAGCAACTCATTAAACATGACATTGGGATTTTGTACAGTATCTGTCAGTGATACAAAGATTTAAATTGCACATATTAATCGACAAACGGCAACACTACTGAAAGCCCATAGTAATATTAACCAATGCATAGATAATAGAATGTCAAAACATGTCAAAAAGATACAAACAGTAATAATAATTAACTAAATACTGTCAATAATCATTATCTTAGCAGATGTTAATAATGGTGTATTTTTAATATTGATATTTAAGTATGTGGCAGCCTGTTCATAAACTTTGGTTTGGTACTCATAAACTTCTTTTGTAAAAGTGTATGTCTAATGCTGCTAACTGAATATACGAGACACCTTCGAGAATTAGAACTACAATGTATTATTATTATTATGTAACAAAACACATGACCCACCTAATCATATACAGTTTGATTTATCCATTCCGAGACTGTTTCAACAGATTCATGCAGTGTGTCATAATATCTGAACTATAACACAAAACTAAATAATACTTGTCCAGCTCATGCAGGGTGTGTCATAATATCTGAACTATCACACTGAAATGCTTGCACCGCTCTATGACTTCAAGAACCATTAAGTCTTCTTTATTATTATTATTATTCTTTAGTCACTCATTTGGCCATACATTATGTCTGTAAAGAATCATTCACCATTATCAAAATCTGCTTTTTATGTTTATATTTCATGTAGAAAGAGGTTAATGACATGATGATATGTGAAGAAAAAACTTGACAGAAAAATACAAACAATGATTACCAATACACTCAAACTGGAGCCCCAGTAACCATTCCACATTGCTGGAACCTTACCACATCAACCTTACTTCAGCCTCACTTGGAGATTCTTTTTATGGCCTGGTATCATTTAAGTGATGTTTTATCAAAGAGTGCCTATTACCCCTAAGTACGAACTCATGAGTATGGGTAACAAAGGTGTCGGTTTTGCAAAAGTACCTAACATACCTTCCATAAAAATTAATGAGATGTTTCATGATAATCTATCCCAAATATACATCCCTTCAAAGTTTCTATTAGTTTTCTTTAACATTCCAGCAATTTATTCCATATTGGTGAATACTTCAATAAAACTTAAGTTTCATTTCATCAAACTCATAGGTGGAGTTAACCTAAACGATACCATATTAGAAGGCTGTAATGGTTTTATCATCATTTCGGGGTGCACTCCTTGGGTACTGGCTCCCCCTATCTCTTCGGGTTCTGAGGCTGACGCGATTACGTCTGGCATTGTGTACTTCCTCCTTCCAGGGATTATCAGTTGGAGTTATGAGATTACACAAAAACATGATAAGAGCCATGACTCCAATAAGGACCAATGACACTATAACTACAACCCACCAGTACATCTGAAAATAACCAAAAACATTGTAAACTTAAGCTGAAACAATACAATACATTGCCATACATTTCCTACTGATTCAATCACAGAGCAGGGATACTATTCACAAAGTAACTGATACATTGACAATTACCACTAGTAATAATTGAGTACTTTTGGCATTTCATCCTTTTTACCTTAAAATACTTTTGATACAATTAACTTTTATACTTACCTTTCCTGTCAAAAGCTTCCTTTAATAATGTTTGACTTAAGAGTGTAGCTACCTTTGCACATAGTCAACAACTAACAATTAAATATTTTGTTGATATGGTCCTTTCACATTTTTGAAAGTATAGTCATACTTCCAAATAAGGAAGGACAGTGGCATTTTGTTCAAGAAATAAGTTTCTCACAGACAGATGATCAGTTATTTGTTGTTCAACAATATGTTCACCCAAACTTTCCAAAATTCAAATGATGCATCTTACACAATTCATCACGTGCACAATGTTTTGAGGTGATGAGGCTCTTGAACATGTTTAGTGAATTGTTTAACATCTAAATGCACTAATTCCCTTTAAAGGACTGACAAATATTATGACCCACATGTCCTTTGCCTTCAGAAAGAACATATTTCAATTAGAGCATATTTTGATCAATAAGACTGCACAAGATAAAACTAGCAAGCCAAAAGGCTTAGTGATTCCTTGCCATACACATGAATATATTATCACAAACATGAATCAACCAAATGACAAGTATGAGGTCACTAAGAGTTATTCCATTTGAGATATCATGTTCATAAGATTCTAAACTTCATAAATCTTTGACCCCAAAATGATTTTTAACCTCATCTTGAAACAGCAGTGATCAACTACCTTATATTCTGCATGCTAAATATGAACAATGTAATACACAATCCAAGGGTCAAGAATCAAATCCCTCACAACCATCCTTCTTAAAATTCATGTAACGCTTTGACATTTTGCAACCTTACGTGCCCTTTGACAACCTTAGGTAACCTTTGACCTCCACAAAAACAATAGGGATCATTAACTCAACATCAGTAATTTATTTGCTATTTATGAGATGTCTCACAGTTAATCTTTTTGGGATACTGAGTCAACAAGAGGTTACCCCTTGTGACACTAAATAACTTTTGACCACTACCACCTTAGCCAGTAGCACTTAATCTGAACAATAAACACAAAAACACAAAGAGGCTAAATGGTATTTTGCCGATAATAGACCTGCCTGATTGTTGTCACAGCTGCAATATACTGTAGTAACCAAAGGATAACCATTAATGATAAAGTACATCATTTCCCAATACATGTACAATGTAATGGAGGCCGAGAATTCTCCAGCTGGAAAAGTGATAGCACAGGTACAGTACTGCATTCTCCAGGAACAAGGGGTATCCTAATATGATAGTTGAAATGATACGAGTAAAGGCCACCTATACAAATCAAATAAACTCCTCCATCTCCATAACTTGCAATAACATATTCATCTCTATTGGACAAAAGCCTTTTCACTGTAAAAAATCTTTGACATGTTTCACATTTCCATTTCATGAGACAAATGCATTCCACATTGCTTGACAACAGAACAAGAGCTGTGTCTCCAATATTGATTCCTTTGGGAAGATTAGGATGTCAATCTTTCTCATTATTTTCCCCACTGAAATCAATATGGGTTTCATTTTTGATGGGTTCACCTGCAAAGTACAACATCTGTCCAAGCTTTCCATTCGGTGATATCCTGCTTACAAATGTTTCACATTTTGACAACTGTTGACCACAAATGACAGAAAAGCAAAACAATGCCTACAGAGGTCTTAATATTTTGGACTCAAGTGAGTCCACATGACATTTGACCCACACCATAACCAACCCCAACAAGGATCTTTAAATGCTACACCCACAGAACTACTTTTAAGTGTAAAATTATTTCCTTATGGTGCATAGTGTGTTCACAAGCTTTTAATTTTATGAACTCTAATGACCCCACATGACCTTTGACCTCTACGAACCCCTTCATGATCTTATTTATTTAAGAGAGGTGTGCACCCAAGTTTGAACTTAATGCAATATCTGGTTATGAGATGCAAATATGGTTTGTATATTTTCTGCCCACAAATGAGTTCATTTGATCTTTGGCAACCACCAAAAACAATAACAAGATATATGTATGTCCTACCCACACACTGACTTTGAACTGTCTTCACTTCAAAAGCTAGAGTGTTCACAAGTGTTCACAATGTGTAGGCAATCCATGGAGTTGCTAATCTCATTCCTATTGTTTTGCATGGTCATTTATACAATATTTCATGTACTCCTGCAGAGCGCTGAGCTGTAAATTATTTTTATTAGTGATTCTGATTGTCTGATGTGTATAGAAGAGCTGGATTTTCAAGTTAACTAGCTTAGTGATCTAATACTGAGGTAAAACGCATATGAGCCAAACAGCAAATATAACTGCATGTGCATACAAATATGCGTAGAAATTGAGTGTGTGTCAAAAGTATTCCTAGAAATGTGCGTGCATCAAAGTATTCCTCATATCCGCACGTGCCGTCAATCTGGACGTTGCTGAATGCCTAAAAAGCGGGTCGTGTGTACTTCAGTACTATCTTCACGGTGTGTAAACACGGATCTGGAGTTCCTGTACAACTGTGCAATAGGCATATACACTACACTGCAAACATATACAGAGTTCTATAGAGCATGGAAAATGACACTGCTACCAGACATAATCACTTCGCCCAAAACATGGTTGCATAGGTTGAAATACCATGTCACATTCATGAAAAGGCAAAGATGTAAAAGTCATGTTGACACCATGCACTACCAGCCCCAAACACACTATGTTATGCACTATAGTAACCATGACCCTTGACCCTGACCTATGACATCATCCATCGAGCAGACACCGCATCTCATTCACAGGCACCTACCCACCAAATTTGAAGTTCATCCAACTTTCTTTCTTGAGGGAGATCATAAAACCCTTGTTGAAGCACTTTGCATATTCAACCTTCAATCATGTGACCTTTGACATGGTGACATCATCAATATTTTAATAAAATTTTTGAATCATCTTCTTTTAATACATGGTAAATTTATAGCTGTAGGATATTCGCAAACAGACACAATGCAGACACTTTGACATCATCGGTAGGGCGGATACTATACGACATACCTAGGCACCTACCCACCTTGGATGTTTATCTGACTTACCATCTAGGAGGAGATTGAGACACACTTTTCAGAGTATTTTTTGCCACCTTGACCCATTAATCACATGACCTTTGATCTGGTTATGCCATCAGTATTTTAAAACGAATCTCATACCGTCTAATTTCCATATATGGTAGTTTTATAATTCTAGGATATTTACACATTAAGATAATGCTAAAAATGTGTTTTTTTTTTTTTTGTTTTCATGACCTGTGACCTATGACATCATTGGTCAGGTGGACACAACACCTCATACCTGGGCACCTACCCACCAAGTTTGAGGGTCATTTGACTTACCATCTGGGAGGAGATTGTGCCACACTTTCTGTTGTTCAAACACACACTTGGACACTTCTTCTCACCCCCTGACCCCAGTGGGTAAACCTGATTCATGTTATTTGTATACCATAAGGTACCCCCCACATAAGGAATACTGACCCACCAAGTTTCAGTTGAAAACTTCAAGGGGTGTAAGGTTGGCTACCATTAAAGTGGCATTTTCTGGCAATTTTAATCTCTCAAGTGAGGACAAGCTCCCTGTATACTACGTATAGGGATGAGATAACAAGCTTTTCGTATTTTGACTTCTGATGACCCGTCATGACCTTTGACCTACATGATAAGCCTCTCACAGTCTCATTTTACTTAAAGAGCAGTATATACCATCAAAGTTTGAAGATGATGCAACTTGTTACTTTTGAGATACTGCAAACGTAGTTTGTCCACACGCTGCCTACTGGTGACCTAAGATAACCTTTGAAATACTCATCAGAAACAATCCCAGTCCATATCTTTACACGTTCCACTAACACAGTAACTTTGGCCCACCTTGCACTTCCCCTTCAAAAGCCAGAGAGTGCACAAGGTTTTGCTGCACACATTCACACACCCAAACATGACTGCATAGGTTCCTTCAATAAGTGTGCTACTATCACATAATACTCACTTGTAACCAAGATAATATAGCATCAGCTAATTGGGGTTCATCACTGTAAAATATTCCTCTGATAATGACTGCCAGTGGTCCATCTTCCTGAGCCAGTCGACATTCAAAAAAAATGTCACAGTAACCCATGAAGCTTTCACAAGGACTCCCAACATCCAATGTCAGTGTTTTTTCTTCGGAAGTCCTATACACATTACACTCATTTGAACCTAAGACGAGGGAAAAACAGCAAAGTCCATGTTCACAAGAGAATACACTATAAGAACATGCAACAATCCTTTGTTTGTAGATAACTGTTAGCTCTACTGTGCACACTTTTAACATGTAAAATGCAATAAACTTATTTGTCTTGGTCACAACTATCTCAAAAACATCCACATTTTAACTTGTTTGCATATTTCATACCATTTAACATTCATCTGTTTCTCCTTGCATCAGCAAAGGTAAGATCACTGATCACCCAACAAATGACTTAACACAATTAAAAAAAGATGATAGTGGAATGCATGCATGAAGGCCCTGTCACACTATTCCGAGCAAGCCTCACAGGCTTGTTGTGGGCATGGAGTTTCTTCCACGCAGGTAGAGTTCTGTGGGCAGATCAAGGTTTTGCTGGGTTTCGTGTGACACTTGTGCCTAGGATGCTTGCTGTCTGCCTGTATATTGCATGTGCTCTGTGTGACATGTGTGAGAGGTGGATTGAGCTCCGGGACAGAGATGGGCACTGCAGGTTACCTGTGTGCCAGTAACAAGCCCCCTTTGTTTGAGTAGCCTGCAATGTCCGATGTGTGTATATGCCAATAGCTGGCATATTATATGGCAGAGGTATTCACAGGACATCAGCGACTTACCCACAGCTGACACTCAGATTAGTTGTAGGGAGACAGTATCCTGCCCAAAAAATGTCCTCGCTTTGCCTGTATACCTCGCTCCATGCAGACAAAAGTGATGGGCTGCATGCAAGCTTGCAATATCACCACTGTTTCTTGCCAGCAAAATGCCCCTTCCACACCCACATCTGACATGCTGGCACAAAATTGACACAGCCCCAGGCTAACTTACTGTTTTTAAGTGGGTTAACTGCTGGTGACTTGAGGCTGTTATGAGCCTCCTGCAGGTGTTCTGCAGGGCCTCTGAGAGCTAACTCACACAGTATCCCCGGAACAAGTTTTGAGCATGTTCAAAGCGTGCATGTATGCATGCATACAAGCATGTACGCATGCATGCACACACCCACACACCCGCACATACGCACACACACACACACCCTTACATACACACACACACGCACACACCCACTCACATGTGCACACACAATCACGACTGCATAGGTTTCTCTTATCATCAAAACCAATAAAAATGCCAGGGTCATGTACCTAATATCTAACAACATCTTCCTACTGTGATAGTCTTGTTTAACTATTCACAGGTATGCGATAATAGATAATAATGACAAAGGCATGTCTTTCTGTTTTGATGTGTATGTTAATAGATAACTAGAGAAGAAGTGTAGGATTACAGAGTGAAGAGTATAGAGAAGCAAAGTAAATGTAGAAAGGTTTTCTCTGTGGTCGATGCCATTATATTACATCCCCCTTATCAAGACAGGAAAGATTGAGATTATGCTGGTGATAATTCATCACAAACAAAAAATGCAAAGCTTTGGGGAATGCAAGAGTGTAGTGGCAAGGTGTTTTGGTATAATTTTGGAATAGAAAAGAATTGATACTGGTATCGACAGTAATTTAGACAGGAGGAAACCAGAAAGCCAAAAGGCTTTGTGATTCCTTGCCACATGGTTATATTATAACAAGCATGAATTATTCACATGACAAGTATGAGATCAACTGCAGTTACTGGTCTTGAAACACCACATTAATAAGCCTTTAACCCAAATAACCTTTATTTTGGTGACCTCAAATGACATTTGACGTCCACTAAAAGCAATAGGGATCACCTACCCAGTATGGGGAACCTACACATCAAGTATGACATCAGTCAACATTACTCTTCTGGAGATAATGTGCTAGGAAATTTTCACCTCGGGGGACCTCCAACGACCTTTGACCTCCACAAAAACAACAGGAGTCATCTACTCAATATGACTAACCCACACACCAAGTATGACATCAGTCACACTTACCCTTCTAGAGATACTGTGTTTACTATGTGTTTACAGTTTGACTCAGGGTGACCTCAAGTGACCTTTATCTACACTAAAAACAATAGGGATCATCTACTCAATATGTCTAACCCACACACCAGGTATAATATCAGACACAGTTACCGTTCTTGAGATATCATGTTTACAAGATTTTCACATTTTGACCTCTGGTGACCTCAAATGACCTTTGACCTCCACCAAAAGCAATAGGGATCATCTACTTAATATGACCAACCCACACAGTAAGTATGACATCAGTCACAGTTACTCTTCTGCAGATACTGTGTTTACAAGGTTTTTCCAGTTTGACCTCCATTGACCTCAAATGACCTTTGACTGCCACCAAAAATGATAGGGATCATCTACTCAATATGCCTAACCCACACAGTAGGTATAATATCAGACACAGTTACCGTTCTTGAGATATCGTGTTTACAAGGTTTTCACATTTTGACCTCTGGTGACCTCAAATGACCTTTGACCTCCACCAAAAGCAACAGGGATCATCTACTTAATATGATCAACTCACACAGTAAGTATGACATCAGACACAGTTACCGTTCTTGAGATATCGTGTTTGCAAGGTTTCACATTTTGACCTCCATTGACCTCAAATGACCTTTGACCGCCACCAAAAACAATAGGGATCATCTACTTAATATGACTGACCCACACACCAGGTATGACATCAGACACAGTGACCATTCTTGAGATATCGTGTTTGCAAGGTTTTCACATTTTGACCTCTGGTGACCTCAAATGACCTTTGACCTCCACTAAAAACAAAAGGGATCATCTACTCAATATGACCAACTCACACACCAAGTATGACATCAGTCACAGTTACCGTTCTTGAGATATCATGTTTAGAAGGTTTTCACATTTTGACCTCTGGTGACCTCAAATGACCTTTGACCTCCACCAAAAGCAATAGGGATCATCACTTCATATGACCAACCCACATAGTAAGTATGACATCAGTCACAGTTACCCTTCTGGAGATATTATGTTTACAAGGTTTTTCCAGTTTGACCTCCGTTGACCTCAAATGACCTTTGACCGCCACTAAAAACAATAGGGATCATCTACTCAATATGACTAACCCACACACTAGGTATGACATCAGACACAGTTACCGTTCTTGAGATATCGTGTTCACAAGGTTTTCACATTTTGACCTCTGGTGACCTCAAATGACCTTTGACCTCCACTAAAAACAATAGGGATCATCTACTTAATATGAACAACCTACACACTAAGTATGACATCAGTCACAGTTACCGTTCTTGAGATATCGTGTTCACAAGGTTTTCACATTTTGACCTCTGGTGACCCCAAATGACCTTTGACCCTCACCAAAAACAATAGCGATCATCTACTCAATATGACCAACCTACACACCAAGTATGACATCAGTCACGGTTACCCTTCTTGAGATATCGTGTTTACAAGAAGTGTCACATACATACACACACGCGCACACCCGCACACACACGACATCACCATCGCATAGATTCCTTCTGCCTTCGGCAAGGAATCAAAAAAGCAGAGGATAGGATAGAGATAAATTACAGCCAAGGAAAGTACATATCAGAAATATCTCATGAGTTTCATGACAGTGTATATAGCTGGGGTGGTTTGACATTTCGCCCGAACCGTGTGCGGGTAGTCAGATGGTGGTTTCTCAGGTTGGTTGTCGAAGAGCACACGCTTCCTGGAACTTCCTGGTTTCGGATCTGTTTTAGTCGGTGTGGACAGTAGTTGTGGCTGGCCAATTGGTGGGTTGGATGGAATCTCTCTAATGTGTTGACAATTTCGTCTCAACAGGTTGCCCTTGGGGGTTTCTACCAGGTAGGATCGTGGTTTGACAGTCTTTTGTCGTATGGTGCCTGGAAACCATTGTAGGCTTTCCGGATGTTGAACACGAACTTGTTTTCCAGGGTAGAGGGGTGGAAGTGGTGATTGAAGCACACCCTGATCATGGCACTGCTTCTGGCTTTTTTGACATTTCTTTAGTTCTTGCCGTATTTGGTGAGGATCGTCTTCGACATTGACTATCTTTCTAGGAAGAGTAGATTCAATATCCCTTCCCATGAGCAGTTTAGCAGGACTTGGCAATGACTGGCGGATAGGCGTTGTTTTCCACATCAGTAGAGACATCTGGTAATCTGTTCTGGACTGCTTGGCCTTCTTGAGGATTGACTTTGTGGTTCTTATTTGTCTTTCAATGAAGCCATTACTTTTCAGTCTTCTTGGTGATGAGGTGATGTGATCAAAACACCATGAACTTGCAAAGTCTTTGAATTGTTGACTTGCAAACTGTGGTCCGTTGTCGCTCATCAGCTTGTCGGGAATACCATGTTCGCTGAAGAAATGTTTTAATACAGTGATCACAGAAATACTGGAACAATGGTCAGGCATCCCACAGATGATGGGGTACTTTAATACTGTAGTAATCAGCAATGATAAGCCATTGGTGTTGATCAAATTCAAAAAGATTGGTACCTAGCACACTCCAAGGTTTGGTAGGTATGTCATGTTGTAATAGAGGTTCTGCTTGTTTCGCAGGTTGGTGTTGCTGACAAACTGGGCATGACCGGACTGTTTCTTCTATCTCCCTATTGATACTTGGCCAACAGACAGTGTCTCTGGCCAAATAGTTTGGTTTTCCCCTGCCCCAAATGTGAAGTATGGAGTTGTTGCAAAATGTTCTGTTGCATTGTTTTAGGTATGATGACTCAGGTGCCCTTATGAATGGTTCCGTTGTCGACGGATAGTTCATCTCGGAAGGACCAGTAGGATCTGATGTCGGTTGGGAGATCACGGATATCCTCTGTTTGGACATCTCGAGAGATAGTCTGCAAGTTGGATTTGGATCCCAGGTTGATGTTCAATGTTGAAGTTGTAACCTTGAAGTTTCACAAGCATCCGTTGCAGTCAAGGTGGTGCAGAAGTGAGTGGTTTTTGTGTGATCATGAGAAGTGATTTGTGGTCTGTTATCACATGAAAGTTACGACCACATGAATATGTGTGCAATTGTTGACACCTGAAGATGATGGAAAGCAACTCTCTCTCGATGCATGAGTAGCATTGTTCGGTTGGTGTCAGGCTTTTGCTTGCAAATGCCACTGGCTGGAGTTTTCCATCAGGGTCGTGTTGTAGGAGGGCAACTCCAAGACCCTTCAGACTAGCATCACATTGCAAATATGCCGCCTTGTGGGGATCATAAAACGCAAGAAGTGATAGGTTTGATATCTCCTGCTTCAGTTTTTCGAAAGCTTCCTGGTGGTGTGCTTCTCACAGGAATTTGGTATCCTTCTTTTAATAACAAATCTCGTAGAGTCTATGACTTGGTGCTGAAATCTTTAATGAAGCTGGAGAGGTATGTCATGAGACCCAGAAACTGCTGGAGTTCGGTCTTGTTCCAGGGGGGTGGGGAGGCGTCGATTGGATATCTTTGACTTTCTGAGGATCAGGTCTGATCCCTTGTGCTGTGTATTCATTGCCAAAGACAGAGATGTTGTCAGTCTTGATGACGCATTTTGAGGAGTTCAGAACAAGGCCATGTTGCTTTGCTTGTTCCATGAATTCGATAAAATTCTGGTCGTGTTCCTCCTCTGTTGATCCAAAGATTGCTATGTCATCAGCGATGCCACATGCGCCATGACATTTCCCTAAGATTCTATCCATCTCTAATTGAAATATGTCTTGGCTCACTGAAAGGCCAAAGGGGAGCCTTTGGAAGCAGTATCGTCCAAAGGGCGTTTGGGAGGTGGTGAGCTTTTGGCTGTCTGAATCGAGTTTGACAGACCAGTATCCTGCCTTAGCTTCAAGCTTGGAAAATACTTTACTCCTGAGAACTTGTGGTTCAGCTCTTCAAATGTTGGAGTTTTGTGGATGGGTCGAATCAGAGCTTTGTTTAGATGTTTGGGACAAACACGGTAGCTGCCATCTTTTTTCGTGACATAGGTAAGAGAACTCACCCATTCAGTTGGCTCTTGTATTCGTTCAATGACATGTTGTTGGTCCATTTTATCAAGTTCATGCTTGATCTTTTGCCTTAAAGCGATGGGGGTTTTCTCGGTGGGTCGATGTGACTTGGGACGTTTTGATCCAAGACAAGTTTGTGTGTTGTCTTGAACTCCCCGATTCGATCAAATTGATTAGGATATGCTCTTTGCAAATCTTGGATGTTGTTAATTCTTGCATTAGCTGTTATCGAGCAATGAAATGAGATGAGCTGCAATGCCCTGCATGAATCTAACCCAAGCATTGATGGACCGCTCATGTCGACCACGAAGAATGTTGTATTGATCAATTTGTTGTTAAAATGACAACATATGTTTGTTGTACCAAAGCAATGGATTTGTGTATTGTTGAATGCTCCTAGAGTATCGCAGCAGTTTCCCAGACTACCAGATTTTGGTTTCCCATCAGCGTTGATGTTTTCTGGGTACATTTGCTGGTATGTTTGATTGGAATGGTGTTTCCTTCCGCTCCCGTGTCGAGTTTCAACTTTAGAGTATGTATACCAGGTCTGTTTTCCAGTTTGATGTCCATGGTTGCAAAAACCTCGTTGTCCTTTTCTCTCACTGAAGAGATCTGTATGGAGCTGAATTGAAAGGAATCCAGTTACACTGTTTTGTTGCCAGTGTTTCCCTTTTGTTCATCATCAGTTTGTTGGATAGACTGAAACTGTTTAGATCGTGATTTGTTGTTGTTTAATCTGCGCCCGTGTACTGTTGTCGATGTACTAGGCTCCTTGTCAGATTGTGTGTCTGAATTTTTGTTCCCCTTTTGGTACTTCGTTGTTAGACAGTATTTGGCCCAATGATTCATTTTGCCACAGGCTCTGCATTTGTCACCCTGGGCTGGGGAGTGCCCTCTCTGGTGATCCCTTCCAAAATTCTTGCAACAGCTCTCTTTGTTGATGGCCAAAACATGTGTGGATGAGCTTGGAGACTGCAGTGACTGTATATCAGTTATGTGTGCAGCAGTAGCTTCATATCTGCTGCCTAGATCAAGAGCCTGTTGTATAGCATACTTCTTAGGTTGTGTAAGAAGTTCCTTTTGAAGATCAGGAATTGGAGTTCTAGCAATAATCTGCTCAATTAGTCGTTCATCTAATTCCTCTGTGGAGAACTCACATTTCTTGGCCTGTAGTCTGCACCTGTTTACAAAATTGTCGAGGCTTTCACCAGGTTGTTGATAAAAGTTGCGAAGCCTTGACCTTGCAATGCGAAAGTTGACTGCTGGCTCAAGTTGTGCCTTGAATTTGCTGAACAAGGTTTTGATGTTTGCAGCTTCTTCTGTTGTTAGGGTCCAGCTATTATAGCGTTGCAGACCAACTTCCCTACGGTGAGCAACAAGATTGGAATTTTCTGGTTGTCCTTTGTTTTCTTTACTTTGAAATACAATTCAAGCTGTTGTTGAAAAATCTGGAAGGATTCTGCCTGATTTGAGGAGTCCCAATCCATTTTAGGAACTGTATCAGCCATGATTTGTTATTTTGTGTCGTTCAGCTGTTCTGGTTTGCTTTTCTCTGTGGTCCTTTTCTTGGTAGGAGAGTTCTCGACTAGCGCCCTCTTTTCTCAACGTTCAGAACGTGAGACCTTTTGATGCAGCGACCACGTTAACCGTAGTAGTTATGGCAATGTTACAAATCTGCTACTGTAGGTTACTGTACTATAAGAACCACGAGAGGGTAGTATGTTAAAAGGTAATCGTACGCCGGCAAGGCCTAGGTGTATTAATCATAAGTTTCGAGATTGATTGTGCTGAGATGCTATGTTCGTCACGATCCGCAATATACGTAATTGTTTAAGAGTTAAATCACCCTTGCCTCTTGATGTCTCGAGTTGATTTCCCGTTGTTTTGTGCCTTGTTGTTGAGGCCCTGTTGAGGCCCCGTTGACAGTCACGTTGGTACAGTACGCTCTGGTAGAATGTTGGTTGCGCCGCTGTTGGTGTACCTTCTAGAACCCTGTTTGAGTGTGGTGTTGTTTTCCTCTTTTTATGCTGATGTCAATTCCGGGCTTCGTTCACCCTCTGCCACCATGTGATAGTCTTGTTTGACTTTTCGCAGGTATGCGATAATAGATAATAATGACAAAGGCGTGTCTTTCTGTTTTGATGTGTATATTAATAGGTAACCAGAGAAGAAGTGAAGAGGTGTAGGATTACAGAGTGAAGAGTATAGAGAAGCAGAGTTAGAGTAGAAAGGCTTTCTCTGTGGTTGTTGCCATTATATTACACCTACCATGTTTAAAGCAAATTGCACTGGCACTGCAAAGATAATCCTAAATCAGGAATTTCACATTAAGTCCTGCCCACTCATTAATATGCAAGAAGTAAGCACCAAACACAATAGGGCACATCTACACAATATGATACATCTATGGTGAGGAAAATTGAGTTGGCATTTCAATCATGACATTAAACCCTGCTCTTTCATTAATGTATAAGATACAAGCACCAAAAATGATAGGGCACATCTACTCAATACGATACATGTCCACACCAAACTGGAAAATAATGAGCACTCGATTATTGAGTTACTGCGCTACATACCTAGCATCCCAATGGCCTTACATACACACACATATGCTGACTTGACTGCATAGGTTCCTTTGTTGAAACAAGGGACAAATAAAAAAGAAAGGGACCAATAAAAAAGAAAGGGACCAATAAAAAAGAAAGGGACCAATAAAACAAACTTCTAGTTATTTGACCATTGACATTGAGATGATTGAACAGTACCTGAGAAAGATAGATTATACTACGATAGAACTTTTCAAAGGGTTATTGTTGATTCTGGTCTGACATGAAACTTTTGCACTCAGCTCATTGGAACCACGTGGTACTGAGATTGTTTTCAAGATTAAAGCTGACATATGAGTTGAAAATTTGTCATTGAATGTTAAATTCCATGGAGTTAGTCATAGCCATTACAAAATAACATTGTTTAAGCTCTACTTTAGCCTAAATGAATATTCATATCCATTTTCAATTTGTGTGTTTGATTTCAAGTAACTGTGACTATTGCTATGCTTTCTTGGAGGATCTGAACTTTGTAGGGCCAACAAAAATGTTGAAACAATTTTCATATTCAAATATCTGGAAAATGACTGCATACTTCTCTTTCAGATTTTGTTACATGTGATCTTTTCCTCTACTTTCTCTTCCCTGAAACACTAGCAAAGTAGATGACCAGGCAATAACCAGTGCCACTCATATTCCAGCTTTAGAATATTCCCTAACTGTATGTGTTCACTGCACTTTACCCTCACTGAATATCCTTAAATTTCCTGATTTAAACAATGTTAACATTGCAACATTTTCATATCGCTCCTTAAATAATATAAATCTCTCGACCGTTGGATTTTTCTGAATGCATAACAGAGATGTAAATAAATACAAGACACAACAAGAACATCCTTGTGCATCCTAACTAACAAAGCTTACTCTATCCAGCTAATAATCCCTGCTGCTGCCATTCCTAAAGTACCTATTACTTTTAACTCTTCTTCTGTAACTGCTTTGCTTAAATTCAGATTATTTATCTATTTCATATATAAGTGTAGACACATTTTCTCTCTTTTTTAATCTCTTTCCTGATTATTTTTTTAATTTCTTCTCTTTTTGTTTTTGGAGTGACTGTACTAGCTAAGACTGTAAAAGGTTGTTAGAGCACTTCCCTTCTCTTTGTACTGTACATATTTGTTTCATCATATAATTTTATATACTAGTTTCAACATGCATTGTCCGTATATCGAGAACCACATAAATGAAATTCATGCAAAAGCATCATGTGTGCAGATGGTTGGAAATCACCCAGCAGCACTGGACATTTAGAAAGATGCAACTCCAATTGCATACCAACTTGTTACGTACATCATAAAAAAAAAGCTGTGAGTTAACAACTTGAAGTTAAATACCTTGGGCCATACAACACACAAGACACTTTTCCCTCTCCCCAGCACACTGGCATGGTTGACCTCCCATCCTTTCACAAATGGATCGGTTACATTCCTGAAACATAGATAAAAAACAATTAATATGAGATTACAGTATCCTTTTAAAGGTCTGCGTATGATAATCTCCCTTTAAAATGCTCAATTCATAGTTCATTCTGTCAGGTTTACTTTGCAATCATTAACCATTTTCAACTTTGTTACATGTTTAAATATAATTATTCTTCTAATGGCTTTGCAGATGTATGTTCTTTACCATTAGGTCTCACAAGTAACCTTCTGTTATGTTTCACTTCTTTATGAGATCATAAACAGAGGTTGCATACTGATGGTGTTAGTTTGAACTGATTGTATATGTTTCTGTGTCTCACTACCAGACTTACTTCAATACATGGACTGGTCTAATCCTATTAACATGATTATGTCAGATGGATTAAATTCATGTTTGATTCCAAGGTTTTCTTTAAATTATAAAGTACAGTTGAGGTTGTTCATGAACAGAATATGTTATTCAATGATCGAAATGACAGAAACTGCTTTGAAAAGCTACAAAAACAGCATAAAGAGAGTAAAAACAGTAATCATATTTGAAAATTAACAGTTCTCAGAATAAGACTCTACATAATGAATGTTCAAGAGTACAGGTCTCACTGCTGTCTCAAAACATACTACCTTTCAAGTTATCAGTCCTTGATCAGTCAGGAATTGTAGCATTTGGTGAAACAAAGCACTCTATTGTCAAATAACCCACACACACTGATTACCTCATTATGGCATCAGTGATGAGCTGTTTGGACCAACTGAATATTTGTTACTAGATTACTCTCCATTGGCTTGTCCAGAGAAGCGTGTGGAAGCATTATTGAATTTAAAATCATACGTGACAAAATCTACCACCTGAAACTTATTTTCACACATCATCTGACTGGTGCAATTGAAAAGACATACTTAAGTTTTGAATATTAAATTTCATTTTTTTTACTTTCTGGCTATGCAAGCAATCACTCTAAACCAGGATGAGCTAATTTTTTTTTTTTCAAAAGTTTATCAAAGGATTAGTTATACTTCTTATAATCTTAAAAACCTATAAAAAAAAACATCTCATACCATGGTCTATTTTCCCAAAATGAATGAAAAGTCAACAAATGGTACCAAAAGATTTCAATGCATTTGAAATGCAAATCTCTATTATTATCTGTGTTTAGTCAAGAAAACTAAAAGTTCTTTCTAGTCAAATTAATGGTCTAGTTACTGTGTATAATTCAAACAATTTCTCCTGAAAGACATATGGGTTTAGAACTACACATACCGCTTTGCAGGTTGGTATAACATGGAAGGCAAACATAACAAGAGAGGCTTTCTTTTAACCAACATATTGGCGTGAGTTGCATGTTTAATTCTCTGTGTTGTTATTAGTGATAATCTCCTTTCTAAACTTAACAGATTAGTGCTATGAGAAATTTTTCTGCACCAAGAGGAGGAGGAGGGAGGAATGTGTGGGATATCACTGACAATATTCTTAACCAGAAAGCCAAAACGCTTTGTGATTCCTTGTCACATGGCTATACTATAACAAACATGAATTTCCCCCATGACAAGTTTGAGATCAACTACAGTTATTCTTTGTTTTTACCTTCTCTTAATTGGTGAGAGAGGATGCGCCATCTTTTAGTCCACTGATGCACTGAGAGCAATCTCTTGCTAAAGTCACTGGAAATACCGGCTGTTTCGTTCTGTTTGCTGAACCCACACTGCACTAACACTGCTATTGTTGGCAATAATCCAACTATCTGACTGTCATCAGTGCAGCTGTACCGCTGATCAATAAATAATGGAGCCTACTCACTATAGAAAAATATGTGGCTTTCTGAATGATTACCTTTGACAGTAACTAGTTAATACATCCATTCAAACATGTATTCCAAATACTCCAGTCTGTCCATATTTTTTACTCATGGTCAACATTTTTTAAGTTATGAAGAAAACAATCTAAAGAAATTTTTTCCAAAGGTTCTACATACCTCCTATCCTATCCTTCTATCCACACACCAAGTATGAGGTCAGTTACCCTTACCATTCTGGAGATACTGTTTACAAGGTTTTCACAATTTGGCCTCTGGTGACCTCAAATGATCATTGACCTCCACAACAAACAATCGCGATCACTTACTCAGTATGACCAACCCACACCAAGTATGAGGTCAGTGTAGGTTAACATTCTTGAGATATCACGTTTACAAGGTTTTCAAAAATTGACCTCTGATGACCTCATATCACCTTTGACCTCAATCAAAACAACAGAGATCATCTACTCAGTATGACCAACCCACACAACAAGTATGAAGTCAGTGTAGGTTAACCTTCTTGAAATATCATGTTTAAAAGTTTTTCATAATTTGACATCTGGTGACCTCAAATGACCTTTGACCTTCACCAAAAATACATAGGATCATCCAATCAGCATGATCAACCTACACCCCAAGTATGAAGTCAGTTGCAGGTAACCCTTCTTGAGATATCATGTTTGCAAGTCATCAGTTTGACCTCTGTTGACCTAAATGACCTTTGACCTCCACCAAAGACAATAGGGCTCATCTACTCAGTACGAACAACCCACACATCAAGTATGAAGTCAGTCATGGTTACCTTTCTTGAGATATTGTGTTTACAAGGGTTTTCATAGTTTGACCTCTGATGACCTCAAATGACCTTTGACCTGAACCAAAAACAACTGGGATCATCTGCTCAGTATGACCAACTCTCACACCGAATATGGGATCAGTCATAGTTACGCTTCTTGAGATATCGTGTTTCCAAGAAGTGCTACTTACCTACATACATACACATCACCATCGCATAGATTCCTTATGCCTTCGGCAAGGAATCAACCAGAAAGCCAAATGGCTTTGTGATTCCTTGCCACATGGTTATATTATAACAAGCATGAATTATTCACATGACAAGTATGAGATCAACTGCAGTTACTGGTCTTGAAACACCACATTAATAAGCCTTTAACCCAAATAACCTTTATTTTGGTGACCTCAAATGACATTTGACGTCCACTAAAAGCAACAGGGATCACCTACCCAGTATGGGGAACCTACACATCAAGTATGACATCAGTCAACATTACTCTTCTGGAGATAATGTGCTAGAAAATTTTCACCTCGGGGGACCTCAAACGACCTTTGACCTCCACAAAAACAATAGGAGTCATCTACTCAATATGACTAACCCACACACCAAGTATGACATCAGTCACACTTACCCTTCTAGAGATACTGTGTTTACAATGTGTTTACAGTTTGACTCAGGGTGACCTCAAGTGACCTTTATCTCCACCAAAAACAATAGGGATCATTTACTCAATATGACCAACCCACACAGTAAGTATGACATCAGTCACAATTACTCTTCTGCAGATACTGTGTTTACAAGGTTTTTCCAGTTTGACCTCCATTGACCTCAAATGACCTTTGACCGCCACCAAAAACGATAGGGATCATCTACTCAATATGTCTAACCCACACACCAGGTATAATATCAGTCACAGTTACCGTTCTTGAAATATCGTGTTTACAAGGTTTTCACATTCTGACCTCTGGTGACCTCAAATGACCTTTAACCTCCACCAAAAGCAATAGGGATCATCTGCTTAATATGATCAATGCACACAGTAAGTATGACATCAGTCACAGTTACCCTTCTGGAGATATTGTGTTTACAATGTTTTTCCAGTTTGACCTCCGTCGA
The DNA here is from genome assembly GCA_021234535.1 of Stichopus chloronotus. Classification (NCBI taxonomy): domain Eukaryota; kingdom Metazoa; phylum Echinodermata; class Holothuroidea; order Aspidochirotida; family Stichopodidae; genus Stichopus; species Stichopus chloronotus. The sequence continues at coordinate 435,499 of CM037835.1, forward strand.
CCTCAAATGACCTTTGACCGCCACCAAAAACAATAGGGATTATCTACTCAATACGATAACCCCACATACCAGGTATGACATCAGACACAGTTACCATTCTTGAGATATCGTGTTTGCAAGGTTTTCACATTTTGACCTCTGGTGACCTCAAATGACCTTTGACCTCCACCAAAAGCATTAGGGATCATCTACTTCATATGACCAACCCACACAGTAAGTATGACATCAGTCACAGTTACCCTTCTGGAGATATTATGTTTACAAGAAGTGTCACATACACACATACACCCGCACACACACACACATACACCCAGAGAACACCCACACACACACACACACGACATCACCATCGCATAGATTCCTTCTGCCTTCGGCAAGGAATCAAAAAGTTACATGGACTTTTCTGTGATAGTAAAGATCCACTTTAAAACTTACTGTGGTCGTAAACTGTAGCTTATAATGTTTAATATAAATGGACAAGTGAGTTAATACTGTACTTGATTTTATTACTTGGGTCCCAGTCACAGAGTTAGATAAGGACCTCGTATGTATAACTTTGAGTATATTTGGTGGTAATTGAAGTCATATATATTTATATAGCACTCACTTGTGTTAACATTTCAAAACATGAAACAGCCTTCACAACTTCCAACAGATTGAATGTCATTGTCAACCAAATTACAACACTGGAAAATTACCTTTCAAAGAATAAAATTTAGGTGGAGAAACTTCACACTAAAAACTTCAAAACTTTGTCTCTGTCCTTGTTTAAAGGTAGCCTATACAATCACCATCTCACAGTGATGTACATTTTTCTCTTTCCTTGTTCAAAAGTAGTCTGTACAATCACCATATCACAGTAATGTACGTCTTTTCGGAATGCATTTGAACATTTAACAAAACAAGCAACAGTACGTTTATGTGTTTGGTACATGTGCTGATCATGGAGACTACACTCTTAAAACAAAGCTATGATTCACATTTTTATGCCCAACATTTCATATCCCCATCTGCAGTGGACTTTACAAAAATTGAATCAAGAAAAGTAACTCATTGAAAAGATGTTAGTGTTGACTTTCTTCTATAAACACTGAATGATATGACATATACATTGATACATTAATTTTTGTATATTTTAACTACTAATCAGACTAATATACTTTCAACTGAAAAGCAAAATATGCCTTTGGAAAGCATAATATGCTTACAAACTTCTCTAGAGCATACCTCATATCAACTACATGGATGTTATAGACTATCCATATTGCACAAAGCTACACTTTCTTAAAAGATAAAATATGAGCATAGTGTGATATTTACTGGAAGATGTGATATACTGTTGTCAGAAAATCCACATAATCAAAAGCTTGAGTCCAACTTGCTATAGCAGATACTAACACTGAATGGTGATATGACTGTTGATTTGGGTGTGACACATAGAAAGAGCTATGGTATAAGAAAAGCCATTTAACATCAATAAACATTTATGTGGAACTTCCTCACAAATAGTTACCTATATATGTTATATGCCAACTAAATAATATATAGCCAGCATAGCAGTTGGTAGGTCTATATTGAGTTAATGTCAACTCACATTGTGCAATATTCTCCAAACAGCCATTAAAAGAACACATTTTCTGTTTCTTACATTATATTTTGTCTTATTGCACAATGAAGTTGGCTAAAAAGTAGGGGATGAGCTTTGGTATACAAACTTGAATAAACTTACCCCTTTATGGCAAATTTTTCTGCCATTGTCACAAATGATACCATCTGCCTTTGGACTTGGAGTAGGACACTCTGCATTAACACCAGTGAAATGTGTTAAAGAAAGTTAATTGAAAACAAAACACCAAAATAATTCAATGCTTAAATAGTTAATAAATATCCCGCAAGGAATTTTTCTTTATGTAAGATACAAAGAGTTAGAGTAATGACCCCCCTCTCTGGGATATTACCACTCTGAATATTCAGTAGTTCTATAAGACTTGTGTCTCCTCCACAAAATACCACACTCCCCAAAGTGCTGCTGAAGAGGATTGCTAATGTGCCTACTGCAAGCAGAGCTAGCTCCCACTCCCCCCCCCCCCCCCCCGGTGGGTGGAATGAATTGTTGGAAATTATGATCTACCATCCAAGTGTGGAACCCAATGGGTTGGAGTACAACAAGTGGGTAACCTTTTTTCCCTATTTCTGATTTTATGCATTATAAGCCTTTCCATATGTGTATATATATTTATATTAGTGTCACTGTATATTTTTTTATATTCTTTAAACCTTTACTTTCTTATGACTTTGTCTTGTAACTCTTCTTCATAAATTTTATATTTATACTGGATTGAATAAATAAAACAGAAAACAAAAAAAAATGGGTCAAAAAGCCAGTTATGAGACCCTCAGAAAGCCGCAACCTGACCAAGGTAACCTATTGACGAAACAAGAGTCAGCAAGTGTTAGCAACAATGGAGCCACTTTACCTCAGGGTAGCTGTACAACATACAGTAAATATATAAAGGTAATACATACGTGACTTCACCTCACCTGGGTGCAGAACAAACAAAACAATGGCACATCTAGAGCCTGGATGAGAGGACAGATGATTGATTGTTGAGAAGTCAAGAGGACATACGGAGGACAGCTAACTGCTATTCTGTGAGTTAGGGGAACCAGACCATCAATTTAAGTCACCTCTATGTAGTGCAGTCATCAGTGGGGTGGGTGGCAGGGATGGAGACAGGTAAGTTTGTCAGACGTTAATATCCAAACCAGGTGACTTTTGGGACATTGACATCATTCCGAATTTACCTGCTTCTGCACAACTAATGCACAGAGTTACACCACTACAATGGTGGGGCACGGGACAGGACAGGCAGGGCCTTCCATTAAACCTCTCAGCCAATATGTTAGGTAACATGTAAAGTTTGAAGGTGTTTTCCATCCTGCCACTTTACTGACATTCTCCAGGCACCCTATCAAAGACAGCGATGGATGTAGCCATGCCTCGGATATCGTGGGCCCTTACTTTTCCCCATGAAGTGATGACGAATAAGTTCCTTGAGCCACCTGGAGATAGTATCCGTGGATGTTAGCGTGTGTGGTGCTCTCAGTAGGATGAACTGGGACAGAAACTTCCTAACCCCCTCAGTGCTTTTCAGGTACCATTTCAAATCCCTCAAAGGGCACAATTCTTTTGTCTGATGGAATGGAGAAAACTGAAAAGAGTTCTGGTAAGAGAATAACCCATGGGACAAACTGGAGGGTCTGGTTCTTCACAAGGAAGTCTATATATATATCTGCAACGACCCTGAGCCTGTGACTCTCAAAACAACAGTGGTTGAGTTTGACAGTCAGCTATGTCGTTGGGCAGCTGCTGCTGCTGCTGCTGCAAAGAGGAAAAGCTTTTTTGACATTAAGTCTGAAAGAGTCAAAGAATGCATAGCTAGAACAGTGGATACGCCAATTTTGTCAAGACAGCATTGATATCTCACTGAGGAGTGAGTCACACACGGTGACTGGATGTAGTGCATAACTCAGCTTGACAATGACAATTACCCCCTACGTCACAGCCATTTGAAAAGGGGGACTGAATTGTTGTGACCACCGATCTGCAGTTGTTTACCAAGGAAATTTGTTTCCCTCCTTGAATGAGAGAGGGTCTTGACAAAATTGCAGACTGCTGTCAGAGGTCTTGTAGTGGGACCAACCAGTTGGTCACGGCACCTGTCTGTGTATCAAAACAGCCTCAAGTTCGAACAGTGGGAGATCTGCAGGACTTCACAGTCACATCAGCAACTGCTGAAAAAAGTCTTTCGATCAGCGTCAAGACCGGACAAAGGGTCACATAGAGGCATGTTATGCTGGACTAACAGATGGACCCTTCCTCTAGGTGATCATGTCCAGTTGCTTGACAGTATGACTGGATGATCCACAAGAAGGGCAACTAGGTCCAGAAACCATGGGCGTCTGGCCACCACAGTGTTATCAAGATCATTTGAACAATTGAGTGTTTGACTTTGTTCAGAACTTGTCAGGATTAGGCAGAAGGATGGAAATGCATTAGTCTCTAGGTTGTCAGCCCAGAATGACAGAGTGTCCATTCCGAAGGCTTGCTGGTAAAAGAACCTTGTGCAAACTGTTGGCAGTTTAGTGTTTTCTGGGGTTGCTCAGAGGTCTATGTATGGACACTGAAGAGCTGAGAAATCCAACAGCAGAGTCTGTTCTAAAGTGACCCCTCGTTAGGGTTTGGTTTGCTAATCGATAGCTCATCCACAGGACGTTCCATTTCATCGCTTTGTGCAAGGACTGAAAGACAATGTTGTTTGTGGGACACCAGTGAAAGTACCAAGTTAAAAGACCCCGGCCAGAGACCAGTTTCCCCCTTGTCTGGTGATATAGAAGATGGTTGTGGTGTTGACAGAAGTCGTGGTACCCCTGAGGTACACTGACGACACTTTGAGACCTCTTGACACAGCCTCCACCTCAAGCAAGTCGATTTATAACCCTCTCTCTGATGTCGATTATTTTTCTGAGGCTGTTCAATTTCTTCAATGGACACTCCAGCCTGTGACTGATGAGTTGGTTGTAATGGAGGTTGATCCATTGGTAAGTCACAAATGGGACTCCTTCCAAAACTGTTCTGGATACACTGTTCTAAATGGGATTGCACCTCCTGGGTCATGGGAACTAGAGTACCCCAGGCTGGCTACTATCTGTTTGTACCTGTGCTAAACAGAAATAGCATAGGTACACATACATGAAATAACCAGGAATTACAAAACTAAGGTGATCAAACTTGTTTCAAAATAATGGCAAATGAAATGAACAGAGAGCAACAACAATGTTAGAAAATAAAACTAAATGCAAAATATGGTAATGAGAATGAGACTTTCACATTGTGAAGGAAACACAGTAGGAAGGGAAGCAAATGCCCTACCATTATTTCGCCCAACTACTATCAACATGAACCAGAACACAGGATACTTATTGACAGTTTGTGGTCAAAGGGTCTGAAAGCACAAGGGTTCCACAAGGTTAAAACTGCTTAGAACAACGGAGAAGGTACAAGAGGGTACAAAGGATCTGGCTAGCACTTTGTGTGGTAATTAGGGAAGGAGGCTCTGGTCCATTTCAGGTTAGAGAGATGATAGAGGCAGCAGGGGTTACCAGTAGACAAGTTAGCACATTAGAGGGACAGGCATTAGATTTGCAGAGACAAATAAGTTTGGAATGATGTAAATGTACTAAAACAAAGAAACGCTACAAGATCTCACAGAGAAGTGGGTGACCCATTATAGCAGTGTCTCAAAAGTACCCGCCACTCTTTACATACATCGTAGAACACAACTCACACAGCATTAACCCTCTGATTAACATAGTTCACTGTAAATGAAGTAAACTCCATTGATAACACTACCAAGGAGGGTGATACTACTAAGGAGTTGTTATTTAGATGAAGATTGAATGGAACAGTTAATTACTGCTAATACTTGTAGACCTACCAAATCAGCAAAGGCAAGTCATGCAGTTGGCTTAAAGGTATTTCTTTATTTATTTGGAGGTTCTAGATCAATAGCATTCACTCAGAAACATCATTTATGCCAAGTAATACTTCAACAAGTAGCTGGTTCAGAACAATGCTTTGATGAGTAGATTGACAGCTGCCAATATTAAAAGAGTAAGTGACATCAAACTTGAAACAATTATTTCATTGTAATAACAAACACATTTAGACTCTACCTCTTAATGAGAGATTGCATGCAAATGAGCCGGAAAAGGTTGGAGCCTAATTTTTTGACATCAATATATGAAATTTCCTGAAATGTCTTTTTTTATATTTTGATATACAACCAATGCATTATACTGCGATAGGGGACACCTAGTGACACCCTAGGCAGAATAATTATTTTTCTCCTGGCAACTGGCGATGGCAGTACATAAAACTTCCCCGTCTCAATGTTGTTGAAGCAGACGAATACCATATTGTGTTTACTCCCTAATCTAATGTAAGACTTATGGAACTGTCAAGAACGATACGAAAGACTGATTACCGTGTCACCTTGGTGGTGCAAACATACCTTCAAAGCATTTATCTTCACATCAAAAAGCAAATCCCTGATACTACTTACAGTATGCAGCAAAACACAGGAAGCCAAGTGTCTTGTGCTATGCAATACAGAAGGATATTTTGAAGAAAAATTTGTTTGTCTGAAGGTCATTGACTGATAAATGAATTTCTAACTCTCAATTTACACACTCTTTTGTATTTATTTCATTAAACATAGATTTTATTGGTGTCACACAGTGTAATTACTGTACAAAATCTATCTACAAAAGAACTATTGCACACAGTTCGTACACAGTGTAACTACTGTACACAGTCTAAATACAATGTTACCACTACACAAAGTCCATTTCACATATAACTACTGTACACATTCACGTACAATGTAACTACTATAAACAGTCCATATACCATATAACTGCACCTGTAAAAAGTCCATATACAATGCTACTACACCACACATTCCATACACATTATGACTATTGCACATAATCCCTGCCCAATGTAACTGCTATAAGCACTTTTCAAAGAAACATGCAAAGGAACAAAATTCAAGCACTTTCAATGCCTTGAAAATGGCAAATTGAAATTCAAGTATTTTCAATGTTTTCAATAGCCTCAGATGAACCCTGATTTAATTCCTTCTTTACTGCTATGAGCTGCACTTAAGAGTAATAAGACAGTATCGTATACCATGTTTTATTTCATCATATGGAAAGGATATTCACAAGATGCATTGAAGTGACACTCTGTCTCCTGTGCACATATGGTAGATGTCTGTTCAAACTGGCAATCACTGCTGCAACAGACCCCTTGCTGAGGACTAATGAAAATAGAAATATGCTTAACTAAGATATACAAATTAAAAAGGCAGATACAACTTATAAAGTTTAAACAAACTTTCTTAATTTTTTCACTGCAGACATGACTTCATTGCTGTCCCTGCTAAAAGCAATAATAAAAACATATAAGACTAACAAGATTACTGGAATAAAATGATAATGAGCTCCTGCAACTCTTAACTGGAACCAAATAGAAAAGGTTTGACAATATATATATAACTGTTACATCTCACCAATAATTTAAGTGAATACTTACCGACATTTATCACATTAATAGTTTCAGAAAATTTACTTTTTCAAGAAAAAATGCTTCACAGGCTTCACATTCACCTTCTTTAGACCTTCGATGAAATTTGCAGTAAAAAAACATGAGGCACTTAGAAAGGGAAGCCGAAATACCTGTTTCAAGCTGGATCTTGAAGCAGGCCAATAGTTTGACCTGTTAACTTTAAATGACATTAACTTCCACATATATCCACATGATGATCTACTTACCAAAGGCCACTTACAAGTTCAAGTTGAGGTTTATGAACTTGCAGTTACAAACATAGTTATAAACTTACAGTAACTGCAAAGTTTTAATGTATGCAAAGTTTTACTTTATTCTCTTAGCTGGAATGGGTTGAACAAAAACAAAATAAAAATGATGGGGTATTCTAAAGATTCCATACCTGAGCCTCAAAAATATCCTGACAGATATTCTATACAGACTTGAATCTCTTATGCTGATGAGGGGGAGGGACTGAAATGTCCAGAATAATGCACAATAACTTGCTTCTAATCAAAACTGTACCAAAAGCAGTTGAGAAAGAAGAATGATATCAACTCATTTAGAGCCCACACATTAGCAGCCAACATTAACCATGCTTGAAAAGTTAGAATTTTGCCACAACATTTGTGTAAATTTACGATGAAATCTTTGTGGCAGCATTCACCCAAAATATATCTAAAACAGACGTATGTTGCTGCATTCACCTTTGGAGAAAAACAGTGTTACACAATTTGTTAAATCACATTCTCTTCTGTCCACCATCTGCGAATGCAAACAGCATTCAAGCCAGAAACATTTTGCTTAGTTTTCAAGCAAAGCAAGATTTTAACATGCGTACTAGGTATGTTTGTTGGAGCCGTTCCCATACTACTTATTCGGTGAGTCCATGCAATGTGTAATCCTTGACACTAATGTTACTGGGAAGCAAAGGTCATTTACACATCTGCACAGAGGGAGCTAAGTCGCAATGATGCTTTGCCATACTTTGCGTGCACTGACTACATTATGGACATAACCTCGTTTGGCTGAACTGAAATTCTACCTTCATTGTTAACGTGAAGGCCCTGAGATGCACAGGAGTATGAAGCAAGGCCGCGATGCTGCATTTTCCGTTTACTGATTAGCCGCTTTGTGTCCAGAAATGTAGTACAGCAAAACAACAGCAACCCCAACTCTCCCTCACATAACTGTTGATCAGATCCTCTAAACTAAACAATCATGAGGATCAAGTCAAGCAATATAGCTAATTTACAGCTTCAAAAGACCCTCCTTTCTAACTCTCCTAGGTTTGCAGACATGAGCACTCACACTATCAGTTTGAGCACATACATTAACGTGAGGAGTCCTGTCTTGACGAAAGCAGCATTGGCAAATTACACAATGGTTTTATTCACTGGCAGTAAGACACGTTAAAATCCCATAGAATGTTTACTACATTTTATCACTTGTCAGAATTTTCTACATTGAAGTAAATTATGGTCACAGATCAGCTGTTTACTACCTGCAAGAAGCCGTTTGGGTCAGTGTGCAAACGTTGGTACAACACAGATCACCACACTCATCATCCTGTCCACAGTCACACTCCTCAGTAGGCTCTCTGACTTGATTGCCACAAAGAGTAACTTCACCGCTCTCTAAAATGAAAACAAATCAAATTCTTAAATTGATATCCACAACAGACACAATATTAACCTATTCTTCTCAGAAAGAAGTGAATAACCAGAAATATGATCCATGTCTCACTAGCAATTTGATTCAAAGTATGGAAGGATATCTTACCCAAAAGGCACGTTGTTCTGGAATTTGTTGCCAAAACTCGAGTGATATTCCTTTCACTGCATTCTGAAAATTCATTATTGTTGGGCAGATCCCCTGATGAGGCATGAGCAAACATCAGGAAGTTGCCCTCTGAGCCTCCAGGGGTACACACTCTGTCTCCGTCTGGATCATGCTACAAACAGTGGATGATACATGTAAAGGTCATGATGAAAATACATACAGTGGTCATAACTACAGCAGCAGTAATAATATCTGGTTTAATCAGTCATGACTGCTGCAGTGGTAATACAGCAATGCTCAAAAGCACCCAACGAGCAGCACTCCTGTTTTTCGCAATCCACAGCAGGATTAGAGCTGGGAATCTTTTCTTCCCGCCGAGCGTGCTCCCTATAAAATCCCCAAAGTGCTGAGTTACTGTTGCATTTTGTGATTTCAGCAGGCTTGTCTGCCTATTGATGTAGGCACTACAAGCTCATCGAGTGAGTAATAAATGAAACTGAATTAAAAGGGATGGCTAGCAGCAGGATAACCTCAAAATTAACATATGGTGTCGATACATCAATTTTCTGTGAAAAATGAAATTTGTTTTGGACTGTCAAAATACCTTAAATTTAGATGACACTTACAATCCGCAAAATGTTTGAATTCAAAACAAACCACTGATGTATAATGGGTACATTTACTGTTCATCCACAAATAACTAAAACTCTAAAATTATGCATAACTGGTAGCCTGGAGGACAAACAAAAGCTCCAGAATAGCTACGAAATTTGCTGTGAAATGAGAATTTAATAAAACAGACAAAACAACCATGAGGTCTTTCTCACTCTCCCAGGTAACATAAATTTTTGCGAAGTGGAATTTCTAATGGTGTGCCTGTTTTCATGTCATACGGTAGGGATGCCACACCCACACACTGGCAGGAACCAATCACGTCCAACATTGATGGTGGGTTATTTTTCGTAATGTTTGCTAGGCGAAAGTCTCCACCCACTTAACTGCACAATTACTGGTTGGATAATATAAGCCTGTAGGGGCTACCAATTTCTCCCAAAAGTAGGAGCAAAATCAGATTAATACCTTTGCATAACTTCTTTTATTTCATTTTCAAGCAACCACATATTTGTTAAATTCCTTATCCACTGAGGATCTATAGAAAATTTAAGTACCTCTAGTTTTTACCAATTCGTGGTTACAGTTGGCCTAGCTATAGTACAGCTGTGTAGCTAAGAAGAAAATCACATAAGGATGGCAAAGTTTGATCTAACAAAAAATCATTGGCATTGCTTCCAAATGTCAATCTCTCCACAAAATGTTACAAATGTCATGTGAACCAAACTATATATTACATACATTTCTCAAGTTAAAATGTACATAAGTGTCTCATGAATAAAAATAGAAAATGATCATGTAAATCCTTCCAAAACTTAACAATAAACACAGTGAGGTATATACAGGCTAGGAAACAAAGTTTGGTTACCATAAGATGTTTACTATGTAGAGGCCAAACTTCTACTTTCATTCAATGTCGGAAATGATGTATAAACAGCATTCTGGAAAAATTCCTAGTAAGGCTCTTTTATTTCTTCATAATTGAAAAATATTGTGCATGAGTTAAAAGTAAAGGCAGATTTTAGTAAAATTAGTAATTCATTTTACATATTGGCAACGATAGAATGTGAATGCAGTATTTGGGATTCATTTTTTATTGGGTCTATTTACTGGTCACTTTCAGAGGTAAACAGCTACAAAAAGTGTTGGTTCTCTACATCGTGACCAAAGCCTACGTACGTGCAGTACCAAAACTTCCTAAAAACCGTATTCTCAGTGGTTCCATCTATTCAAGTGAGATTGCTATCAATTTTTATTCTTAGCAGTTCTATACAAGAGAGACTGTTATCAGTGATAGAGAAAACTTGACAATGGGAGTAAATGTTACATTCAATAGGCAGCACAATGGGAATGTAGGATGAATAGTTCTTGCTCTCTCTAAATTGATGATTTCTCCCATGGATAGTGGGACTATTGTCTCCCTGTGTTTTAGAGTGAATTATACCATTAAATTGCACTCATTTTCCTCAGATACTTTTTAGCAGTACTTTAATATCTGATTGTATCACTCATGACCACAGCAGTACCCTAACCCTTACCCCTAACCCTTGGATACATCAGAAACTGTAGCCTGGCTTATATACTAACCCTTGATCCAAAGCTGTGGCCAAGTTCATGAGCAAATGTCAATTGGGAAACAAGCGGTGGAACATCTTGTCCATAATTGTTGGCTGTTACGATACCAGCATTAAAGTCAGACGAGCACACACCTCCTGCAGTACCTACACAACAGATGAAATTGAAGCCAACGCTGGAATTGTTCTACAAGACTGACATTCAAATATGCAACACCCCAGATGCAAATACCCATATACATAGATGTAAAACAAAAAACAGAAAACAATTTTGATCTAAAATTATTGAGTTGGCAGTCACCTAAAGTGAAGTTATACATTCAGACTTCTCCACATGTGCATTGTCGCTTAGTGTCATATAATAAAAATGTCCTTTAATGTCTGAATTATCAAAGTTAGCAGCATAATGGATTTTGGTGCATCTGATAGAATACAACATTTAGTCATCAGGAAAAGCCAGTTTACAGCATTTTAAACTTACATTAACAATAATTCATTGGCTACTATCGTGACACAATTTTCTGTCAAAACCACATAAAACACTGGTGATGTGTCAAAACTGTATAAACATTGGTGGTATGAGTAACATGGTCAGGTGCTTTTCATTGGTCAAAGTTAACTCACCTGACATTGAATCGGAAATTTCCGCTCACCGCAATACTTGTTGGGCAATGTCTGCGATGTAATGTTTCTAAAGGCAGGAACTACTAAAAGTATGCACAGGACAGATGGACACGGTGTACCGTGACGTCGTCTGTTGTTTAATTTTTTCAGAATATTTGACTACTAGGAATGTGCCGGGAACAGATATAGGAAAATTAGGGAAAACAATCTTGGGAGTCAAACTAAGGAGGTGATGGCGTACCGTCTGCTGAGAAAGGTTGTTTTAAGTGTGGCAACTAAGTGTTCAATGGGTATATAGTATATGGTTCTGGAGGACACTGCGTGTGTCTCCTGTTAGAGGACTTTATGTCAGTGAGTTCGGCTACTGTTGTGTATCCTTTTGATGGTTACTGTGTGTACTAGGTGTATTATAGGCATGCCAGCCATGTGGAGCTGCTGCACTGGCAAACCGAGTTCCTGAATACTGGTATTACTGTAAGTTTGTAATCTTCTTTTCAACTTATTGGTACATTGTACATTTGGGGTTATCATTATCGTAATAATTGTTAGGTAACAATTTTCTGGCACTCAACATCTTTTTTTCACTTTAGCCTGAAGGTTTAGAAGGTGCCGTTTCGGAAGTTGCATACTTCATTACAACATGCGTCACACAAAGCCTGTGATTTACTTTACTACATTTTGTCTTAAGGTTCTCTCCATAGTGCTGACATAAGAGAAGACCTCTGTTGTGGCTACAGGTTTAGAGTAAGGTGCTAATTGTGAGTGCCGAATTTAACTGTAGTTGGTTGCTCTTCCACTATGGGAAGACTGTAACTGACTATTACTCATAAGTGGGTCTGACTTTGAATGTTGTTATGAAATTTATTGATTGAATATCTGCTTTTTCATTCTTAGGGTTTTTAGTTCCGTAAAATAAAGCATCAAGAACACGAGACTGCTTTATCGTCCTCTATTGCCTCATCGAACTCGTGACAGTATGTCAACTCAAAACCATATCAACATTGGTGGTGTGTAACAACCATTATCAACATTGGTGGTATGTCCAAACCATATCAACATTGGTGGTGTGTCAAAACCATATCAACACTGGTGGTGTGTAACAACCATTATCAACATTGGTGGTATGTCAAAACCATATCAAGATAGGTGGTATATCAAAACCATATCAACACTGGTGGTGTGTCAAAACCATATCAACACTGGTGGTGTGTCAAAACCATATCAACATTGGTGGTGTGTAACAACCATTATTAACATTGGTGGTGTGTCAAAACCATATCAACATTGGTGGTACAGTATGTCACAACTGACACAGCCAAAGTGAGATGACTAAAAATTACTATAATTTACAATACGGATGATAATTCCCTTTCCATGACAAGCACTTTCACTGCAATAAAAGATCTTGACCACGCCTTTTGAAATATTGATAATGGTTATACCGATCTCTATTAGGGTAAGAGCCAAAACTTTCATCTTGCGACAGGACGTAACTTGAAACATATTTGTTACGTTTACAAAAACTGTATGTCTTTGCAAGCAAGTGACCAATTGACTCTGTTTATATCGCAGACATAAACATATATCATTGTGTTACCATATTGTTGCTGAAACAGGACAGAATGATAGAACACATGCATTTTCATATGCACATATCTATATCTTTCTAGAGCACATTAGCCAAAATATGAATACTGTAACTGGCATAACATGCAACTATAACTTCTTACATTTATGTAACAAGCAGCAGTTTAATCTTGTGAAATTTCTCTTTGAAATTCTAGCATGAAGAGAGAAATGTATCAACACAACACGTTATCAGTGCTGCAGGAGAGAATACTGTATGTCCACATGTAATTTTAGGCAACAAAGTACACCATTTTGTTGTTAAACCTCATCAGTCTGAGATATATGACAATACCAATTACAATAACCAGTAGGGTTGGGGTGGAGGGGGGTTACTTGAACTGACATAGTTACCTACTATTGTCCCAGACATACTACAGTACGCAAGCAGCATTGATATACTGTATAATGTACAGTATGTGTGTTATATGTTGCTACAAACTTACCTGCAGTGACCACATGTTTGCCTCACAGTAGTAAATACACATTATCAATTTCTATTGGTAAGGCCACTACATGGTGAAGAGAGACTATTGCACAAATGTATCCATTTGTTTCATTGTAACTTGTCGGTAACAGGATTGGTCATAATCCAAGCTTTTACTTGATAACAATGGTTATTTGTTAGCTTGGGAGACTAATATTTTTGGAGTGAAGTAGTGGCATCCTTAATAGACTTTGTGACTCTGCAGGTACTTTAAAACTCTTTCTTGATTTTGGTTTTAATGACATCATAATTGCTATCTACAAGCACACAAGGTTATTTTTTGGGCAGGAATTATATTGACAATATAAGGCCCCAAACAGTGTTGATGGGTTACAGTAGTATTGCTTTTCTCGTTGTTAATCAAGTTGTCAAATGCAGGCTAAGTGAAACAAGAAAGGTTCACCAGAATTCAAGCACACCAAGTAGTTTTAATAATATAGCTCAAAAGGAACTGGGCAATGATATGAAAATAGAATAGCATGTACAACAAATTTTGCACACTGCCAAACTTTCATGCATTTATGATGTACGCCTGAAAATGTAGTGAACTTGAGCATTCTGATAGAGTTTTATCATACCCATTAATTACTAAAAAAAGCTGAAAGTCTGTTTACTGCTTTGTCTGTGCCTTTAACTAACCTTACTAGCCAACTTAACTATTCTGCAATTGCATAGGAGAGGTGAACTGAACTATCTGCAGTTGCTGCCCAACATTGCAGATGTTAGATATTATGATTTCATGATTTTAATCATTGACTGTGCTTTTTCAGGGCCATTTTGCAAGAAACTTTGTACACATGTAACTGCTGTACATTTACATAGGCTACAGTATTAGTTTGCAAGGAAATTCCTTGTGTAATGAGTGTCAGGCTAACATCATGAGGTAAACAAAATTTAGCAGGTTTTAGTAAGGTAAACTTCTCACTAGAATAAAAAAGTAAATTGAGACTTGAAACAAGAGCCCAAGGGCAATGTGGTTTCTTGCACAGATGTAAATATATAATGTAAATTATGAAGTAAAAGGAGCATTTAGCATTATTTTGCACAATAGCTCATATGGCCCAATTCTGACCATGAACCCTCACTTTTGCAACATAAAATCTGTAGAGAAAGAAAGATGTTTCATCTTTTTATCAAATGGCCCATTTCAGACATTGGACTCTAAACATGACAAGCATGCACCCACATGGAACTACTTCCGTAGCACTAATGTGACCAACCATCAACAGTGTCACACACAATCTGTAAGAGAAGAAGTATTTTGCATGATTTCACAACCCAAAGGCACTATGGTTCCTTGTACTTGGAATATACATACTGTAAGATGATATGCTAAAGTTCATAAATATCAAAGCCAATTAAATTCATGAAATGAATGGAGGATGTTGATTCCTACAATATACAGCAATATCCTACTCATTTTACAAAGCACAAACAGCTGTGAATCTTTCATTTAAAGCCCTAAAGAAGGGGTTCTGCAACTTGCCATAAGGCTTATCACATCTATACCCCTTCATAGTCCACCAAACACTGACAGAATATGCTCTGGAGGGAACTCCTGGAGTCTAATTTCCACTGGTAAGAGCACCAACTGACTTATTTTCTTGCATTATGTGTTGCCCTCCTCACTAATTAAAAGCCATTTACATAAATGCACACATCAGCACTGGAGCACAAGGACGTAAACTGATCCAGCCACATCTTGTCTGGTGTGACCACCTACAGTACTTCCAACAGCGCTGCTGCTTCTTCATTTGATCATGAAATTGCTACTTCAAGCAATACTTCCATGATTCTCTGGAGGGGGGACTGATGGAACATGTAAGCTTCCATAGCATAACAAGGTTTTCAGAGCATTGGAGTGTTGCCCCCAGTGTCCCCAGAAGACCTTTGATCTCCACCAAAAACAATAGGGAACAGCTTCTCAATATGGCAAACCTACATACTGAGTTTGACTTTCATCTGACTTTCCCCTATTGAGTTAGAGCGTACCAAAGCAAGTGTCACAGAAACAGAGAGTTTTGTCCCCATATGACCTTTGACCTCCACCAATAACAATAGGGCACACCTTCTCAATATGGCAAACCAACATATCAAGTTTGGCTTTCATCTGACTTTCCCCTATTGAGTTAGAGCATGCCTAAGCAAGTGTCACAGACGCACACACACATATACCCATACACATGCGTACCTCACTGCATATGTTCCTTTGCTGATGCAACGAACCAAAAACAAGATTATCAGATTCCATCTCAAAGGAAGTTTGAATATTCAGTAGCTAGATGAGTGAAAAGTTTTTATCTAAGGTGCAAGAAATTTGATCCATCCATGCTACTTATATCTTTGTATGACATGACACAAACAAATGCTAGCTCAATTTGGTCTATCATTGAACTATAGGCCTAACTTAGGCTAGGCCTATATGAGATCAGTCTGAACTTCTTTTCTGAGCAGCCACCTCCTTTCTGTACATGAGCTGAGATCAAACCTCTCTTCCAATGACTGGCTCACTTAGAATGTCCTATCCAAACACACAATACTGGAATGTGAGAAGAGGGTTTTATTCACAAGTGTCACAAACAGTCAAAAAATCTAGACAGTGACTAACAATGCTTAAAAGTAAGACAATATAGGCTATACCTACAATCTTGGACAAAATTGTTGGGACACTTTGTCATACATTGCAAATATAATACTGAACTTTATGTGAGGGTGTCCCAAGGTATTTTGTCTAAGATTGTAGCCTAGCACAGCATTGAGTGTGTGTCAGAGCTGTTATGTACAGAGCCCTGGTATATGCCACACCTCATGTTATCTATCCACAAAAAGCAGCTTGTGGCTTATCCAAGGACTTTTTTCTTTATTTTGTTGGATACCTTTTAATTTAATGGTCCTGTACTGTAGGCACATTTTCTTCTCTGATGCTTTGCGACAACAAACCAAGGGGGCATTTTTTACTATTGTGTGTTTCAATGCCAATAGTAATGTTTTCCCTAATAATAAATAATGTTGGTAATCCAAGAATGTGAAACAGATAAAAAACTATAGCACTGTCATCCTTCAATATCTCCTCTCCAAAAATGTCAGCATAAACAATTGGATTGACAATTTTACTTTGTTTTTCACAGAACACATACGGGGACAAGTTATAGTGTTAGAATAACTTCTTACCTTGACAAAATTTTGCATTTTGTCAAGATACTGATTTATGCTTTCTTGGCATCTCAGAAAACTTTGTCAAATTGTCGAGATACTGAGTTACAAGTCACTTGTTATCTCAACAAAATTTTGTTTTTAGTCAAGATATAACAAATTATGCTTTTTTGATATCAAAGAAAAATTTTTCAAATTGTTGAGATACCAAGTTTATACAAATGTTTTAATTTTTCTACATGAACACAGCTTTTGCCTCCTTCAGTGTTACTTTATCATCACTACTTATACTTCAAGTATGAGATCTACACTCACTAGTGGGTGTTGCAATCCATGCCAAACCTAGGACACCATTTGCAAAATCTCTATTTGTGAACGTGAAAACGAGGCAGTAATCCTGGTTGGTAGGAATGTCCGAGGTCAGGTCAAGGAACTTCTCAACGCCAATAAAATCTGAGTCAAATATGTATCCGGTTCCAACATCATTTTCATCATACAACTGTTGATAGAAAAGGAACAATAAATTACATTGAAGAATACAAATCCAGCTCTGCAAGCTAATCCAATTGACATTAAAGCGTGCCACTGAAATTTTCTCACGCTTCGGGGCGTAATCCAACTGCATACCAGGGAAAACGCAATGCATCCCGTCAGCAATGTATCGGTATTAGAAACCCATCCATCTTGGCGTGAGCACCCAGAAACAAACGGCATTGTACGTAACATCAACCTCATAAAGATCCACATGTATTAGCGGGTTGTGGCACAGCCCTCATAATACTGCTTTTGTATTGAAGGCTTTGTGCAACTGGCAGTGCAGCAAGTCATGAAGTGTAAGGTCATTGTTACATCAATCACTGTTAGAATAAGTAAAGCGGAAGGTTTGTGCTAAGTCATAACCATTGTAACTACCATTATTTCCCAGATACTTCAAGCTACAAATATTTTCCTATTAATAAATTGATTCCTTTTGGAGAAACGGCCCATACTTCAACAATTTTACCACTTCAACAAGTTTTGCCTTTTCTTTTCAGCGAACTAAACTACAATGTTACTATAATATATCGGGCAGTCACACTAACAAACCAGGCAGGTCAGTCTATCCACAACCACCAAGTTAATTAGGTCATGTGACCTATTCTCTTACATTCTCGCCTACACTGGAAGGTCTCAACAAAGGCATGTTGCGGAACTAGACTGACAAGTGATGGCCCAATTGTTTGTTGAATAATGCAAAAAGAGGATTTCTGTTTTCCATTACAGCGAGGTAGGTGGACACTTTGATCTTCCTTCTCTTTGAAAATGAAAGATTTTTTAGGTATTACATATGATATTTAAAAACAAATACAGTCAAAAAGAGATTGTTATTTCCGATAATTCAAACAGTGTCTCCAAACTTTGCAAGTACCTGACTCATTTAATGCATCGATTCGATATTTCTAAATGATATTTGCAGATGACAACATAAGCTTTCCACTACAACAAAATTATGAAGTTAAATTGACACAATTGCCTATGATCAACAATTTAGGATACAGTGATTTTACTGTACAATTTGTGTGTACTGCATCTAGCCTATACACAGACAAATAGTCACCAGTGGTTGCCATCTTGCCAACGTTTTATGTCAAGTAAATAGCCCTGACATGCATGCCTACATAGGGATGGAACTGAGTTGTCTAATGTTTGCAGAAAACCTGACTCATTTACCAAATTTACTGGTACAAAACTGGTGTCAGTCGATAGGAGATAACACTTTCCATTTATTTTGATAATAACTGAGTGGCTTCACATCTCAATGAAATAATACAAAATTTTATCAGGTGTTGGAGACACATTTGTAAATCTTTCATAAGAATGATCAAATTCCTAAATTTAAACATCCTTCTTCCCAGAAGTGGCTATCAACAGTACTTTTTATGTTTTAGCAAATAGGTTTCATGGTTGTAATATTTTGATAATTTCTAAATGTTGAGATATTAGGCTTGACAAATCACCTATTTTAGTTCATTAGCATTCAAAACCGCATGACATAATGAAATGTAAGAGAAAGAAGCTCTTTTTGTGTGGTTGCAGATACACTGGCTTTCGAATTTGACATCATAGCAACAGCCTCATTTGGATACGATATATTTTAGCTCAAAGGTACATACTACACAGTTGGCTAGCGACTCAGTGCTTAATAGAACAAAGCTGTCTACATAGTAAGGTCCATCGATATATCGATGTATCCGGTATTGAACGCCATACCAATATCATCGATATTGATTTTTGTTCATACCAATATATAGATATCATCGATATACAGTTAAAAAAACGATATGTAGTACGTACACACCGATATTTATTTTACGCACCAGCCTACGAGATTGTAACAGCAACAAAAAATAAATAATTTTGTCTCTTTGCGTATCTTTCTGCGCGATCAGCTGCACTCCTTTGTCAAAAACATCTAGCTGTGTATCGCTGTTCAAAGAAAGCCTGGACACATTCTTTTTTACTTCAGCGTGACTTATTCTTTGTTGCTCTGTACCTACTTCAGCGTAACTTATTCTTTGTTGCTCTGTACCTAACTCAGTTCTTACCTTCTACTTGCGAGTTACTGTAGTACTGCACCAAGGTACAGGCTGTGACGTTGTTATGTCACTCATATACAGCTTCCCGCTCATCGCAGCAAGAGGCTTTTTACTTGGCATGCGCAGTCACTGCGGGTTCTCAAATGACAACGCAATCTCTGTAAATGGTGAAGGTAGGCGGAGTCTGTTTCATTTACATCCTGACTATAGTGCACCTTGCATCGAATTATGAAAGTAAAGTCTGCCTGCCACTTGCATACATTATAAACTTTTCAAAAATCGTGGGAAAAATCGCAGGAATCCTACGGTCTCCCAGTCACTCCACGCCTGTCAGTCATTTCACATTGGTATCATGGGGGGGGGGCATAAACAGCTCCTTCAGATCCAACCCGGCGAAAAACAGCTGAAATTCTCCACTGAAACAGCGCAAAGATTTCCTGGCTGCGAGCGACTGAGGTACCCTACGATGCAATACAGTAGTTGCATTGAATGGTCCCCATATAGGGCCCCCGATTTTCCGCATTCAAAAATGGAAATTTCCATGTTTTTCCGATTTCAACTTTCTTAATTCCGTGAATTTTTATTTCAAACATAAATGTTAGTTGCAAGTTACTCGATCGTGTGAGAATTGCTCCGCATGTGCACAAAAGCATGGAGATATAGAATCCGTATACACAGTGTAGCGTTAGAATGAAAACTACATCAGCGTAACGAAGGTTCGATCAAAAGAAATCATTCCATATTGCTTCAAAATTTGAATAATTCACAAAATGTTGCATATTTCATGTAAACCAAACTTTATTACATGCATTTTTAAAGTTAAAATGTACAGAAAGGTCTCATTTGAAAAAATACAAAGGATTGCCCAAAGTCTTCCGCAAAGTTACAGTAATTATATCCTAACCTAGTTAGATGTATACGGAATAGCCTAACCACCTCGGAGATTACGTGCATGTTTCATCGCCCGTGAAAGAACAGGTGACTACTGAGATTCAAGATTGAATTTGTGGAAAGACGGCTTTGTTGAGGCAACGGTAGCACTTATGTCAGTAACTTACCCTCCTCGAGTTTCCGAGGGCTAGGCATACCGTAGTCAGTGCTAGAGTGCATGGGGAATGCTCGGTTGGTTAAACCTGGTGTTTTAGCCAGCTGCAGCTGGTCTCCGCTTGGGTCCCCTTTTGTATTACACTTGCTAAGTGTTGCGATAGTTTCTTTGATGTATCGATTGCAAAGTTTATCAGAGAAACTTAAGACTGTAAACCATGTACATTTCATTCATTTTAGTTTTTTTTTCTGCCAAAATATCTTATTGTAGAAAGTTTCTCTAAAATTGGTGAATTCCGTGAATTTCCGTTGTTCTCTTCAATTTCCGTTTCTTTACCACGGGAAATTGGTGGCCCTACCTATAGCCCTTGTAGTGTGCATGTTATGTTGTTTGCATTATACAATCGGTAGAAGCGGTGGATTTGCTTTTATTTCTGGAGTAAATCTCCAGAAAACAAAACAGTTTTCAGGGATTATATGTAATTAAACAATCTGTATGTAATGCACAGTAATCAGAACCTGAGCTTAGAATTTCTGACTGAGTCGCGACTAGTCAGTGCAGTGATTTCTAGGTCGCATATGTGGACACTTGACATATGATTGCATCAGCAAATATTTGGGTGGCATTTGTGACTGATTTAGTCACTGAACTTGTGCGGCACTGACGTTTATGGCCCATATGTCCGGCTTATTGTGTATGTACCAGTTTCGCAAAATTTTGCGGGAAAACCTATATATCGATATTATCGATATTTTCAAATCGATATATCGATATCGAATTTTTTAAATACTGACGGACCTTACTACATAGTTACATAAACAGTGACAACACAATGCTGGACAGAGAATACAATACATCCCTGCACAATATGCTTGATAGACACTGACTGCAAATACCAGCTCCAAGGTTTGCTTTCCAGATATCCTCTCAAAGCATATTGCAATGAATGCAGCAGATATCTTGTAAATTGATGTTTTTACAATCACATTACTAAATTCAAACTCTGTTATTGCAGCAAGGATTTTTTCTTTCAATGAATGCTATGCCAAACACCCTATTCAACGTTACTTCTACATCGGGTAACTCAATTCAATCTTTGCGTAGGTCTAGTCGCAAGCTTACAAAAGTTGACAGATTACAATCCAGCTATCAGCTCTAACACTACCTAACATTTTGCGTACTCTTCATCTGCCAATGCCCAAGATAAATTGAAAGATTTTTTAAGTTTTTTCCCACAATTAAATTATGCAGCATTTTGTGGCAGTTGTATTTATTCATGTAAGGACAGTGTAGTTAAAGTTGTTTTCACATGAAGGACAGACAAAAATCTTCTGTTATTCGTTACAGACCTCACCCAAAATGTAACACTGATAACTATCCCTGATTGCCAACTGTTTGTGCATTAACTACAGGGGTACCCTCCATTCACACAGACATGTTCAGGCGAATAGACACTACAAAGCTTGAATAATACAAAACCATCTCAGCATGACCAGAAGATCGACCGGAGAAAAATCATTGATATTGTTTCAAAACATGAATACCCAACAAAATGTTGCATATTTTATGTAAACCAAAGTGTATCACATACCTTTCTGACACTAAAATATACACTGCTTCAGTTGCAAAAATGTTAGACATGATCGTGTAAAGCCTTTTGAATATTTACAGCAACAATCCTATTCTAACATGGTACAGTAGGTGTATGCAATTCACCTGACTCAGAAATGGCCACTGGATCGCTGAATGAACAGCCAACTAGTTGCAAATTACTGGGTCCATGTTCTAAATTCAAAGAAGCATTAAATAATTTGTAGTGTTCAACAATCCTTGTGGCTTAAATATTAGGTTCAAAATTGGAAATTTACAAAAGATGGCTGTGCAAAAATTCCACTGACCTGTGGGGGATAGTTACTGTAATTTCAATGCTATGTACTGGCCCTTGGCTATCATTTTCTCACTAGTCCTTTATCTATCTCTGATACAAACTTAGAAAGCAAAACACTGGAATTTTCAATAGTTTTCAATTCATGAAAATCTTGTACATTTACGTGAGCTCTAAATCATCCTAAGGAGATGACCTTGGATATATAACATACAGGTACCAGGTCAGGTAGTGATTGGTGGTAAGTCAGACGTCAGAGTGACATAGTCCTAAGGAACCCCCTCTTTTGTGCCTGAAAAACAACATCATCTGAGGTCTGAAATCATTGCAATCCTTTCGCTGACTTCAGAGTGAGTTTTAAAACAACTATGTCCAATGGTCATCTTTGGCAACGTTGATCTGACGTCCAATGACTTTACAGACTGCAACGCAGCAGACATCAGACTGACAAAGTCTCACCTACCAATTATTTGATATAATTCAATGAAAATTTACGAAAACAGATCACATTTCCTTGTCTGAAAAAGTCCAGATTTTACTGTTTACCATGCTGTAATAATGTAGCCTACTTATTGATACAAATTGTGATTACTTACTGTAATTTTTTGAATGGCAAATTCAATACCATCAAATCCATTCTGAAAATTATGGCCACTGAAGACCCTAGTAGCTGCTTGAACATGTTCCCCCATCTGACGGAATATCTCATTCTTGTCTGGAAACCTTTGGAGAAATGACAACAAAAGAAGTATTCATGTGGTGATGATGACTATGATGATGATGGTGATGATGATGATGATGATGATGAGGATAATGATATGCACACTGTATCATTATGATAGCTAATGAATGATCCAGAGATATGGTAACTTAACGTTGAAAACAATTTCTGCCTGAGGTGAAGAAATCAACACACATCTTGTTTATGGAAAAGCTTTTAAGTAAAACGTTGTGCTTCACGGCAGATGTCAGCATCAGGATAAATCATAACGCCATTACTTATGAATGAAAGAGCAACATATCTACACTGGAAGGTGCCTAACATTACTGACATATCAATTATTGCTCAAAGCAAAATGGATTATGCTATATGAAATGGTGAAGAAACTTACACATTCTGAATATGAGGTTTGCCCATTTTCTTAAATATACAGATTTGCTTAATGAAGACAACACAAAAATTAGTGCCATTTAGGTCATGTCAATAGTTTTACAATGAATTACATGAACCGATGTATGAGAGATTCACCATTTTTGATCAAGTAGCAGATAAAAAGTGATAAGATGAAAGTCCTGAAAGAACAATCTCCTTGAGATTCTTTGTTCTACAAAAAGAGAGAACAATGAAAATTTGGGGCAAGCAGTATTTGATGTGAGTGTAGATACTTGGGACATCTGCCCAACATGGACTAGCTACATGTCAAGTATGATAATTTTCACTGCTACCTTTTTCTAGTTAACTTTTGCAACCAGGTTTTGAGAGTTTCAGTTCTAGTGACCTCAGATGGCCTCCACTACAAATGATACCTATAATCTGCACAATATGTACCATCAAGGGTAGTCAAAAGTAGCCAACAAGCGACAGAAAGGTGCCATCTACATCAGCATTTGTTGCCACCTACAGTACTTTTCACTAAATAGAAACATCAGATTCCCACCCATGTTACAGAAAATGAAATATAAACAACAAGGAGAAAAAGCAAAGCTGTTTCAGTGCATTTTTATGGGCTAATAATTAATGCAAATTAAAACTTGAGAAAAAATCTTACTATTTTCAGTTTGCCAACTTTGCCAACGGTCTATTTCCATCTTAGACTTACAATGTGTATACTTTACGCAGCAAACCCTTGGCAGTTCTGTAATGCATGTATGTACTCCAGTGTTTGTTGCCATCTATAAGCCAGAGTTTGTTTACTCATGGTAGATATCAAGAGATGTCCCAAAAGCCATGCCAATAAAACATAAAACATTCATGACTAACAGCTTGGAAACAGTATTGATTGCAAGAGTATAGAGGCAGTCTACCAATCATATTTCCAACCACTTTCATTGGCGTGTCACAAGTCACAATTAGTCTACACTACTCTATTTCTCAAGCCATAGGCAATTGGTACATGGCTATCAAAGAAAATTCAAACTTGAACATTTTGATTCCATATATTTTTCTCTTTCCAAGCAACATGGTTTCCTTAAAAATCACATAGGATGCTGGAGGGTTTACATGCAGTTAAAGTCTAACATGATTAAGAGGGTTTTTTCCCAACCCCCAACTCCATGCCCACATATATTTCTGTGTCCACACTTCGCTAGTAGCTGCTATGCAATATTACAAAGAACAGCGTATTTCAGCATTATATACTCTTCAAAGATTTTGATGGGAACGAAAACAGTATCGATTTAAAATTACTTGAAAAAATGTTAACCTTGAAAAATGTTTTGGTGATTGTGATAGTATTTTTCATTACTTGCCATAGGCAGGCAAGGAATCTATGTGGTCATGATCACGTGTGTGTGTGATGTATCTCAAAAGGGAAAGATGCTTGAACTTTGGTGTGCAGATGATCGCTGCAGTTTTTCATGGGTCACTTGAGGTCACCAGAGCATAAAGGATGAAAATCTTTCAAAATATATTGAAGAAGATATATTTCAACACCTGAATGTTGCTTGAACTTCAAACTGTAAGCAAAGGTACTCTTGATGAGTAGGTGATGTCGGTCATTTTTATTGAGGCCAAAGTTCATGTGAGCTCAATGGAGGTCATAGGCTGAAAACCTTGTAAAAACAATATATATCTCAAGAGGGGAAGGTTCCTGAAGATGGTGTGTAGGTTGTCAATTGTGAGTGGATGATCTCTATTGTTTTTCATGGAGGTCAAATGTCATTTAAGGTCTCGTATGATTCAAGTATAAAACCTATTAAGGAGATGCTGTACCTAAGAGAGAGAATGTGGATGAAACTTGAACAAACTGTTAGCACCAGTGGTTCACACTGAGCAAATAAACTCTGTCACATTTTATGGAGGCTAATGGTCATGTGAAGTTAACAAGAAGACATAGTACGAAACCTGGTAGACATGATCAACCAGAATGCATTAATGGATTTTGATTTTAATGATCCAACTGAAGGCTTTTTCTGAATCTGACATTATAGCACAAGGATGTGTCACAGGCTACCTATGATTTATGTAAAATATGAGATCTGTAAAAGCTTCCTTGAGATCACGTCGACAAGGTTTTCATAACTTGACCCCTATTGACCTTGAATGACCTCTGACGTCCATTAAAAGAAAAGAGTTCTTGTACTCAATGAGATACACCTACATGCATATGTCAAAGCTTCAGTTCTTGAGATCCAATGTTTACAAAACTTTCAAAATGTGACCCTGCTGACATCAAATGACCTTTGAACTTCAGCAAAGACGATGGAATTTTTGTACACTCAATGAGATACAAATACTGTACATAGTACATAGGAGACCTGCACAAGGATTTCCTTCTTGAGATATCGAGTTTGCAATGTTTTCACAATGTGACGACTGTTGACCTCAACTGACCTTTGACATTGAAATAAAACTAATGGAGATCGTACGTAATGTGATACACCCAGATACTAAATATGAGATTTGTCCAAGCTTTCCTTCTTGAGATAGTGTTTACAGGGTTTTCACATTTTGACCCCTGTTGACCTCAAATGACCTTGACCTCCACATAAATCAAGAGGGTCATTGTACTTTATGAGATACACCTACATACTACAGATGCACCAAGAAGTCGATCACTAGTGTGTCCGCATTCCAAAAATTTCACAAGATTCTCTGCAGAATGTCCACTTTCACTAATACATGATCTACGCAGTAACGTACTATAAGTTGCTTAGTTTTGTGGTTTGCAACTCAACTGCTAATGCCTCGGTCACACTACGAAAAAACGTGTCTGCGACTGTACTGCAACTCATGGAATTGCAAATGGCATGCAACTGCTTGCAACTAGTGTGGTCCACAATCAGGGCGGGAGTGTGACGCAGACAGTACTGCAACTTGGCTGCGTTGTACTGCGATGTACTGCAAAATAAAACGTGCAACTACTTGCAAAACGTGCTGCACTGTGTTGCGTCGCACAGCGAATGCGCGCAACACAATCGGAGCCTGAGCTGCGACGGGGCATGCAACGTACACAGACTGTTTGGGGATCTACTGGATCATTTTGCGATGTACTGCTACTATCGACGAATGGTTGCAGTCAGACATACCCACAAATGCATAAAGCACTGACGTGTGGTGGCTGTTGTATGAATAGTTGAAATCCGTGCGTGCAGTCCCCGTGCTGCATCGTGCTGCAAACGTGTTGAGACTTGTTGGCAGCCGGTTTCAATCAGGCGCAGTAGAGGATACATTGGGGGCGGAAACGGGCGAATACTACTTTGCAGTAGCTGCTGCGTCATGTTGCGCATGTTTGCAGTACGTTTGCAGCACATTTGCACACAGACGGCGTTTTTACCAGTTTTTAGGGAGGTAAAAGATGTTCTCTGTACTATGCTTGTTGGCGAACGTTCACAGTACAGCATGCCGCCGCACAGTATGAGGGAATACTCGGCGATAAGCGCAGCAGATTGCAACATTGTTGCAGCACATTGGCGAACAGACTGCAACCAGTTGCAAGGCATTTCTAGTTGCAAGCAGTTGCTTCATGTGCTCCGGTGCGCACCCCAGCACATGAAGGAATAAGCGACTCATCTGCAACACATGCAACTAGTCACAAACTCAATGCAACTTGACGCAGTTCGTGCGGAGATGTAGCAAACATTTTCAAAATGACCCCGTTGCAAGCGGTCGCAGTACGTGATTTGCTATTGTAAGGCCGAGGCATGAGCTGGAAAGCCTACACAAAGGGGAACTAGAGAAATAGATACTTTCCAGCAAAAACTGGAAACCAAGACAATAAGAACAAATATCTCCCAGCAGAGCTAACATAAAGAAAGCAAAACAAATCATTCTCATTACAGGTGTAGGTAGCACCATCGCTTGGGCTTTTCTGAATACTGTATTAGATGTAAGATACGATCACACTTTCATCGTCAGGCTGGGACTAACATGGTGTGTAGAGATGTTGCTTAAAGTAGGCCTAGCCTTCTAGTAAAATGCCAATCCAGTTCAAAGAGGACTAATCAAAATATGTTGCATAAAAGTTGTAAATTATGGGAGAAAACATGTATATATCATACAAAATGATTATCAAGGATATTTTGGGTGCTGAAACAATCACATGATTTTTCTTGGTAACCTTATGTCAAACCTGTGTTTCTTTGGAAAAATGCCTATCAGTCCAACATCCCTAAACTCACCAGGTTTGGTTATTTACGAATGACTTACTTACCTGTCTCCTCACAACAAGTGCACTCCTATCTACCGTGCCAAAAGTACTAATGTTTAACACCGCAATTAGCGCCTTCCAGCCCAATACAGGAATAGCGCCTCCTTCCCATGAAGCCATGGTAAGTCCTGATGTGCTAAGAGAAAAAGCAATAGCTGCGGGGAGATGCATCCCACCCCCAGCCACTACTCCCCTGAGCAACAAGGAGGAGGATGCCTCCTGTGAGAAAACAGGAGAAATTATTAGTGCACAAACGGGGAGGTGAAGCCAGCAGTAACCCGCTACATTCGGACCACCTCTTAACTTGTGCAAGGATTGCATGCACACAATCAAGCATGAATAGGACCGCAAACAACGGTAACCATAACCAAACATACATGCGACGAAACCCCACAAACCATTCAAGTATAGCGTACAGGAAAGGTAGAATGTGCTGTGAGGAAATGTAGACCATACTATGATCTGTTGGTTTTGGGGTTACATCTGATACCGCAGGTCTGACCCCCGACTCAGGTGTTCATGCGGCCGTCAGGTATCATTTTGTCCAAGATTGTAGATTGATCTTTCCTATCGACTGTGCATTCAACAGCTTATCTGCTTTTAAAGTGTGTTACATCATGTGCAATTTTTTTGGCAATGACCCCCAACGTGAACGATTATAGTCTTACCATCTACGTACCATATCCTGTGTGAAGGTGTAGTTGCCTAAGCTGCTCTCAGTAATGGTATAAAGCTTCAGGAGAATGGAGTGCCGAAGATAAAGCTGCTGGGGTAAGTTTCATTTCTATGAGAAATATTGTTCATGATTTCAAAGAAATCAGATTTCTTTTTCAGTACTCACCTGCAACCAGACAAGACTCTTCTAGACATCAACCATGCAGCTAGTGATTAATTTGAACACCATCATTTTTGGACATTTCATTTAATATTTTGAATTTTATTTTTCAGGATTGCTGAACCAGAACACATGCATGTATTTGAATGTTATAGTCAACACAAAGTCCGCCATTATGGGGGAAAAATACATCACAAGAGGGAACCTTTGAATTAAAGTTGGTAAAGGGATTATAAGCTTATGGACTTTTCCACATGGCATGTAAATGTTTTGACATTTTTGACCAAATGGGTTAGTTTGGAAACTTTCAAGGATCAAACTTGCTTCCTTGAACAGGGGATAGTTTCTACGACTGGCTGCAACAATCTCTAGCAAAGTGATTCCGATTCATTTGATGCCACTGTCCTCATGTGCAGAGATTTGAATCGTAGCACTTGCGCTGCTATTATCTTATGTGACATCTAATCCTGGTCACTTTAGGCTCACGTACATTTGTCCTAGCCTAGTGTTAAGTTTGTAACTGACTTAAATGATGAAACAAAACACTTGAAGATCTATGCAAACTAATATCTGTGATTTGTTTTCACACTTTCACACCTACACACATGCACTCATTCCGATTTTAAGTTCTGCCCAGTGCTCAATTGATGTATTGGCAATCAGCTGGATCTAGTTGGCTGATAGAATGTTTGAGTGAAAAGCTTTGCATCAGTTGTGACTCCAGAGGCTTTTGTCCATGTTGTGCATTATTGATCCAGGTGCCCCAGTTCAGTGAAATCACTGGGCATATGTTACAGTTAGTGCTATATGCCAAGCCAACGGGGTGCACTACAGTCAATGTTACAACTAACAAGCAAGTAACATGTTGTTGTTGTATGGTAATTCCACTTTATCTTTAAAAAAGAGTTGAGAGTCTCAATGTATGACAATTATTGATCAGCCTATTGTTTGGT
Organism: Stichopus chloronotus; assembly: GCA_021234535.1. NCBI lineage: Eukaryota > Metazoa > Echinodermata > Holothuroidea > Aspidochirotida > Stichopodidae > Stichopus > Stichopus chloronotus. The sequence continues at coordinate 465,191 of CM037835.1, forward strand.
GCTTTTCATTGAGTCAACAAATCAAGCATCACATTGTCTCTTTGAAATATTTCCCACCTCAACAATTGCAGTAACAATCACCTAATTAAGGAGCTTCAATTGCTGCATAGGAACCCAGCAATACCTCAGTCGTGACAACAGATAATCCCTTACCATATCTGGGATGAATGATCTCTATGGTGACGCCATTAGGTCATTTCTTTAAACCTGGCCTATATTGGTGCCACATTACCATGCTTTCCCCACTTGTATTGCAGGCTACTTGAATGACTACTTCTTTGGTTGCTTACATTTTGGTTGCCTCACAGTATGGTGTCAACAGGTCATCAGTGAGTAGTCGGCAATATTTATCTCTGGCTACATTACCATAGCAGAGCTGTTTAACAGTAACCTACAGCCTGTAATATTTAATGATTCAAGTAGACTATTACCTCTTAAAATATACATGATCAGTGATAAGGTGAAGAGCACAAGTCTGTCTGTTTGCTTGTCTCTTGTACCGGTGAGTACCATCATCTTCAGAATCATCATGAATCTTGATATTATTCTTGTTCGCCTCTTCAAGTTTCTTGTTCATCTGTTCTTGAAGTTTACCGACAACTCCACAACCTCCAGCAGCATTTTCAGGGATGTCTACATGACTGTCCTTGTAAATGACAGAATGGAACTCCAGATTGGTGTCATTAAAGTACCTTCCTGCCGGTTCAACCGAGAATTTGTCATCCTTGGACAAAATACGCCCCTGGAAGTGACCATCAACAATTGACCCATGAACGAAACTTTCTGGAACATCTACAAAATAATCAGAGAAGTAAAATTTTGAAGGGTCAATGAAAGCACATTAAAATACCCTTGCGAGGTGCAGCCAACATATGCCCACCGATATTAAGCACAAGTTGTGAAGCAAGTTTGCACTGCTGTAACTATGCAGTAAATTAACACAAACATTCAACTAGGGTAGTACCTATCATGTATGCACCATGCATACACCCTGTGGCAACAAACAATGCTTGATAGGAAAGTAGCATCAATGCTGTTTCAACATCTTTATAGTCCAAAGTTTTCCTACAGAATATCACCCACCGCAAAATGAACATTTTACAAACTTGTACATAAGGAACATTTCAAGAAACAGATCACTAGGTACGAAGAATTAAGAGTTACATAAGAAGTTATAAAGTTACATAAAGTTACTGTACATAAAGTTACATACGAAGGTATAAAAACTATTCCAAGTTCCATGTATATTGTACTCAGATTTAACGATTTACCATAGCCCACCGGCATTAAATGTCCATGGGGTCGTGAGAACTGGGGCAGACAGCCATCTCTGGCTTATGTAGAGCCCCCTTCTTTTCTGAAAAATAGGATCGATGATGCTTTTACTGTGAATCCGTTGACTGTTGTGGCAGTGACAGCCTCCCGGGGCAGATTGTTCCATTCAGTAATAACACGCTAACTAAAAGAATACTTTCTAATATCTAGTCTACAGTGGTGCTTCTGGAAATTAAGCTGATGACCTCTTGTTTTACTAACATCCGACAATTTTAAAAAGTAGCCTGATCAACATTTTCAAGACCCTTAACGATTTTAAAAACTTCAAGCAAGTCGGCTCTTAGTCTACTCATTTCAAGAGAAATCAAACCAGTTCTTTCAAGCCTTTCTTCATAACTGAGAGTAGACAAATCTAGAATCAATTTTGTAGCACAATGTTGTACCTTTTCAATGTTATCAATATCTTTCTGTAGATAAGGGTGCCATGCCTGACAACAGTATTCCAGATGTGGTCCAACAAGAGATTTATACAATTTCAGTATATTACTACTTTTACAATCATATGTTCTATTAATAATACCAAGTACCTTGTTGGCAGAGCTCACAGCCTTCTCACAGTCTACTAGGGCACAATGAATTATCAATAATAACCCCTAAATCCTTCTCATGCTCAGTGGTTTCAACTTGAACATCACCAATAAAGTAACTGGCTTGAGCATTTGAATGACCGAGGTGAAGACACTTGCACTTCTGTGCATTAAATAGCAGTTGCCAATTGCAAGACCATTTATACAGAGCATCGAAGTCCTGTTGCAACTCAGTCACTTTACCCATGGAAAGAACATCAGAAAAGACCTTAGTATCATCTGCAAACTTCAGTACTGAATTATTCAAACTGACATCCAGATCATTAATATACAATATGAAAAGAATAGGACCTAACACAGATCCCTGCGGTACGCCACTAGTCACTGGAAGCCAATCGGAAAAATGAACATTTAATACAACTCTTTGCCACCTATTACCCAGCCAGTTTTCAATCCAGTCAGCCACTACTGAACTAATACCATGAGCTTTGACCTTTAAAATAAGCTGCTTGTGAGGAACTTGGTCAAAGGCTTTACTGAAATCTAAATAGACAACATCTACAGGATGACCCTCATCAACTTTCCGAGTAACAACTTCCAGAAAGCAGAGAAGGTTGGTAAGACAAGACCTTTGCGACCTAAAATCATGCTGAGAATAAACTATCATGTCATTACCCTCCAGATGGCTAACAATACTTTCCTTTTTAATTGATTCCATCACTTTACAGACATGGGAAGTCAAGCTGACTGGTCTTTAACTACTAGGTTGCTTCTTGGGACCTTTTTCATACAAAGGAGTCACATTTGCTAGCTTCCAATCTATAGGAATCTGATTACATCGCAAACTCTTGCTAAAAATAATGCTTAAAGGCATGGAAATGACTTTAGCAAGATGAAATAAAAGAATCGATACGCAGCATACAACAGAACAATTTCAACACTATCCAGCTGCAGCCAAAAGCAGTTTGTTGCATCCACGAATGGCAAAGATTACGACTAGTGCTGTCACAATTAAATGTTTAGACAAACTGTCCACCATTTGCACGGAGCTCAATTCTGCTAAACATTTAGACAGATTTCCTGCATAAACCTACTCAAAGACTCTAATGTTTCTTTCACTTCAATATTAGCCATTCAACCGTTGTAATCTGCTGCCTTTTAACTGCGTAAAAGCAGGAAAATAAAGTGTGGTTTTTACCGCTTAATCACCATGTCACCTGTGATAATCCCCTATGCGAAATGTTTAGCACTAAGTTTGTTCCTTCAGCTGGAGGATGTAGCCACCCCTGATTACTGCCTTAATTCTTGAATGTAATTCATGTAATAGAAAGCACAAACAATTTTTTTTAATCAATGCTAGGGCATCAGATTTTCCACAGATACAAATTTTGTTTTCAACTCTTTGATTCCCTAATTCCGTTCTTTTCTGTTTTCAAAAATACCGACTGGCATAAAATGCGGTAGCATGGTCGAAGTAACAAAATCTGTCAATGGTGGTTTTGACATGGTGGTTTTGACGAGTCTCTTTGACTGTCAGTCTCGAAGTAGAACAGTGCAATATGCATCAGGTGAAAACATGAAAGTTCAATCAGAACAAAATCATTGATGTTACTTCAAAACTAAAACGTTCAATGACTCGTTGCAAATGCCATGTAAGGCAAACAGTATTACAATCATTTGTGAGGTTGAAATGTCCCAAAAAGTCTAATAAAAAGAACAGGTAAAATCGTGTACAGTCTTCTGAAAATTTTAAGTAATGATATCCTAAAGTAGTGGGTGTTTTGTGCATAGCCTCAGCCTAACCACCTCATCACCTCATATGTAAAGCATACAGTGAACAAACAACTTTTTGTAAGTTGCAGATTTCAGATTCTTTCAAGAAACAGTTAAATAACATTTGTTTGTTTTGGCTCTTGATCCTAGTTACTTGCAAATATTTAGATTAAATGTTTGAAGTAGCAGAATGTTGGCAAGTGAAGAGTTTTCACCATAGAAATTGTCATATTTGTATTTCTATGAGTTGTGTGGTATGCTCACTGGCACTTTGCAGATGGGGTATACAGACAGGCCTAAGCTTATGTTTCTCAAGTAACATTGTATGTACAGCAGTAAAGTTGGTACATACGCAGAATCTTCTGAAAACAGTTGCTTTATGTTTTCTTTTTACATAACTTCAAAAATATTGATCATGAGTAAAAAATATGGTCATTCATTTACAAAAATAGTCATTTATTTTGCATTTTGGTAACGAATGAATGTGGATGGCAAATTTGGAATACATACTTGGATGGATCTACTAACCAGTTATTTTCCAATGGAACAATCGAGAAACTGTACGCCAAAATGATATATTTGAGAACAGGCCCGTAGGCAGCTTTTTCAGTGGGGGGTTCGATTTTACCACAAGTGGAACATTTTACCCGACAATTATGACCGACAAATTAAAACTCATTATATATATATATATATACTGTATATATATATATATATATATATGCTAAGGTAGGCCTACTATCATAGGCTGAGCAGAACTCCAGATCTTGTGGGGAGGTTCGTCCAAACCCCCTGAACCACCCCTGGATACGGACCTAAATTTAAATGGTATGTGAACATTTATTCCAACAATTTAAACGTTTAGCAAATTGGATGGTATCTGACAGCACTGATTATAACTGACATTCCTAAAACGTTCAGAGCCTGAGTTATTTCAGCACTAGTCTAGAATTGATTCAGTAACTACTCATTTAGCCCTGACTGACTTCTGTAATGAAGCTATTGTTCCATGAAGCAATGAAGCCATTATGTTCTATGATTTTGTTTTATTCATTTTTAACTAAGGTTAACCCAAGTATATCACAACCCAACAATGTTTGGGCCCCATTTTGCCCATAAGAATGCAGGTTAACCATAGGTACAGTACTTGACTAGTCTACCATAGTACTAATCTGAACAAGAGCCCAAGGGCACTGTGGTCCCTTGCACAGATGGAGAGTATATAATGTAAATTATGAAACTACAAGGGAGCATTTACCATTATTTTGTACGATATCCCATATGGAATATTTCTGACCATGAACTCTCACTTTTGTAACATAAAATCTGTAGAGAATAAAACATACTTTATAAAATGGCCCATTTCAGATATTGGACCCAAACATGACAAACATGCACCCACATGGAACCACTTCCATAGCACCAATGTGACAAACAATCAACTGTGTTACATACAATCTGCAAGAGAAGAAGTATTTTGCATGATTTTACAACAGCCTACGGGCAGTATGGTTCCTTGTACTTGAAATACCCATACTGTAAAATGATACGCCTGAGTTCATAAATATCATAAAAGCCATTTCAATTTGCAATGAATTGAAGATGTTGATTTCTGCAATATGCAGCAATATCCCATTCATTTTACAAAACACAAACAGCTGTGAATCTCTCATTTCAAGAAGGGGCTCTGAGAATTGCAATAAGCCTTATCACATCTATGCCCCTTCAAAGTCCACCAAACTAATAGCATGCCCTGGAGAGAACCCCTGGGGTCTAGTTTAAACTGGTCTAGTAAGAACACCAACTGACTTATTTTTTTTTCACTGTGTCCTGCCCGCTTCACTAATTTTGAAAAGACACTTGCATGAATAAACACATTAGCACTCAAGCACGAGGACGTAAACTGATCCAGCCAAAACTTTTCTGGTGTGACCACCTACAGTACTGCAAAGAGCACTGCTGCTTCATCATTTGATCAAGAAACTGCTAACTCAAGCAGTACTTCTATGATGCCCTGGAGGGGACTGATGGAAAATATGAGCATCCATAGCATAACAAGGTTTCAGTCTTCTCCCTTCCCAGTTCCCCCAGATGACCTTTGACCTCCACCAAACACAATAGGGCTCACCTTCTCAATATGGTGAACCTACATACTAAGTTTGACTTCATCTGACTTTCCCCTATTGAGTTACAGCATACCCAAGCAAAACAGACTTTTGCCCCCAGTTCCCAAGATGACCTTTGACCTCCACCAAAAACAATAGGGCACACCTTCTCAATATGGCAAAACTACATACCAAGTTTGACTTTCATATGATTTCTGTTTATTGAGTTAGAGCATACCCAAGCAAAACAGACTTTTGCCCCCAGTTCCCCAAGATGACCTTTGACCTCCACCAAAAACAAAAGGACACACACTCTCAATATGGCAAACCAATATACAAAGTTCTACTTTCATCTGACTTTCCCCTATTGAGTTAGAGCATACCTTAGAGGCAAGTGTCACAGATGCACACACGCACACGCCAAGCTGATTGCACAAAACCCTCTGCACTGTAACATACAGTATAATCTGTTGAAGAACTATCACTTCGAGAAATGTAATAATTTACAAATTATTACATTTGTACGTCCACACTGAAGTATGACCCACAAATGTTGACTTTTGCTATAAACACAAATCTCTAAGATCATTAACTCTGCAATTTTAACATTTGACTAAATATGAAAACATGATTCTCTCAGTCTCAAATGAGACAATTCAAATAACAGAGATCATCTACTCATCAACTGCTACCAATTTTGACAGTTTGATGTGCTAGTTACATTCACTTGCTAAGAGATCATCCTTAACATCTTTTCATACTTTAACCTCTGGTGAACTCAAATGACCGTCGACCTCTATGAAAAATGATAGAGGTCATCTACCTACAGTAGAATACCAACACAAAATCTTTGAGGTACAAGCAAATTTACCTTCCTAGAGATACTGTGTTTACATGGTTTTGAAACTTTATCTTCTGTTAGCCTCACATGACCTTTGACTACCATTAAAAATTACGGATATTATCTACCTGTATGTAAAGAGCTACCAACCACAACACTTTGAAGTTCCAGCAACATTCCATTGCTGAGGATATGTCCCTTTGACTGGTTTTCATACTTTAAGCTCTGGTGACCTCAAATGACCTTTGACCCCCATGAACAACAATAAGGCTCATCTACTCACACTAGACTATCAGCACACAACTTTTAAGTTTAAGCACCTTTCCCTTCTTGAGATATCTATTGACCTTACATGACCTTTGACCACGATACAAAATGTCTGACATCACCTACTCATCAAGTGCCACCAATGATAAGTTCCAACAACATTCCATTGCTGAGATCTCCCTTGATAGGTTTTCATATTTCATGCTCTGGTGATCTCAAATAACCTTTGACCTCCATGAAAAACAATAGGGACCATCTCCTCACAATGGACTACCAAAATACCACCTTTGAAGTTTGAGCACCCTTCCCTTATTGACATACCGCGTCTACAAGCCAGGGCATCACAACCACACAGACATACACTCACACATACCATCACCATTTCATAGATGTCTTGCCTGCCTTCAGCAAGAAATAAAAAACAATAGCGCACACTTTCTCAATATGGCAAACCAACATGTATACAAAGTTTGACTTTCATCCAACTGTTTACTTACAGTGTACCCAACAAGTATCACAGACACACAGTTTTGCCACCAGTGTACCAAGATGACTCTCAGCCACCAACAAAAACAATAGGGCACACCTTCCAGTGTTTGATTTTTACTGTTGTCCAGTCATCCATCAACTAGAAAATCTCCCAGACTACCAAATCTTTGCAAAAACATGCTTTGAGCTTGTCCAATGGACCACCAAATTCTGTGAGGTTATGATACCATGAGATTGGCTTTGAAATTTTTGCAATGTAAATCATGCAGAACATTTCATGTAAGTTTAAACGTAAAAGCAATTTGCTCATTCCAAAACTTTTTAAATATGAGCTGAGGAAAAAAGTCAGACGCATACACTGATGATCCCTTTTCTACTTAGTATTTTCCATACAACATTATAACATTCTTTTTTGTTCTAGTAATTACTATTTAAATATGCGACCACTATTTAGGGATTCATGTATGTTTGTATTCCTTTGAAGTGAAATCGATTGAAGTAAATCCAGTATGGAAATTTCAACGACACAATCAATGGGCTGTTACTGCGTATATTTTCCTCACATACAGTTAACGTTATGGAGAAGTCCCATTGACTCACTGTGTGAAATCGTTTGACAAAACGTTTTTTGTGAAGCACTATCAGTCTATCATGCAAACATATGCCATAGAAAAAGGTTCCAACTTGAAAAGATGACATAATGCACAAGGTATACATATAAAATAAATAAAAATATATAAAATATATAAAATATATAAAAAATAAAAATAAAATAAATATTGTGGTTGTTTTGGGGTCAGGACTGTGAACATTGGAATCATGCCAGTGAATCTATGAGTGAGCCCTTTTGTACAAGTTTGTCAGATCATATTTTACCTAATATATGGCAAGAATGCATTAAAGCATTCAATGAGACTATAAGTAGCTTTGGAAAATTGCTCATGGTAGGGGGGTGGGGGGAAACAGTGTCTTGATAAGGAGGCACAGATCTGGAGTTCTTGGAAACCTTAAATACAACCATCCTTCAGCCCTTGCGAGTAAGGAAAGTTGCTAGGGCAATAATAGTGCTGCAATAAAATGGTTTTGCCTTGGCCAAAGGTTCATTTACCATTTTGAATGATTATTTTGCAGGTACACTGTCATCAAATATCAGGAAAATATCAACTTTATACTCTGTTATTGATTAAGAACTGACACATTCCATAATAACCCTGGATTAGAGCCCAAGGGCACTGTGGTTCCGTGCACAGATGCACAGTAATGTAAACTATGAAGTAAAATTCAGGAACATTTTGCATTACTTTGTACAATAGCCTATTTCTGACCATGACCCTCACTTTCGTCACATAAAATCTGTAGAGAAAGAAAATTTCATGCTACTAAAAATGACCCATAGGGCCCATTTCTGACATTGGACCTCAAACATGACAAACACCCACATGGAGCCACTTCCATACAGTAAGTAGCACTATTACTGTATGAACAACCACTATCTGTGAGAGAAGTAATTTGCATGATTTCACAACAGCCAAAGGGCACTATGGTTCCTTGTACTTGGAATACTGTACATATATATTGTAAAATGACATACTGGAGTTCATAAATATCAAAGAAGACATTTCAATTATTGCAATGAATTGAAGATGTTGATTCCTGCAATATACAGGTACATGTACAACAATATCCCATTCATTTTACAAAACACAAACAGCTATCAATCTTTCATTTAAAGCCCTGAAGAAGGGTTCTGCAAATTGCAATAATACTTATCACTTCTATGCCCGTTGAAAGTCAACCAAACACTAACAGCATGCCCTGTAGGTGACTGCTAGAGTTTTGTTTCCGCTGATATGAACACCAACTGACTATTTTCCTCCAATTTGTTTTTTTTTTTTTTCAATTTTCCTTCATTGTGTGTTGCCCACCTTACTTTTAAAGCCGTTACATCAATGCACACACCAAATGGCAGGGCCATGTACCTACAGTAATATCTATAATAACAACACCTTCCCACCACATTTGAAGCAAATTGGACAAGGCACTGCCAAAATACTGTATTGCCATATCAGAAATTTTACGTTAGTTCCGCCCACTCATTAATATCCAAGATATAGGCACCAAAAACAATATGGCACATCTTCTCAATGTATACCAAATTTGAGAAAAATTGAGCACTCGATTATTGAGCTATTATGCCACATAGCTTGCATTCCAATCATGACACTAAGCCCTGCTCACTCATTAATATGCAAGATATGACCAACAAAAAAGATACTTTAGGGCACATCGACTATATGATACACGTACACAACAATTTTGAGAAAAATTGAGTACTTGATTAAAATTGAATTATCGTGCCACATACCTCAGATTCCAATGGCATCACATGCATACACACACATACATATCCATTTAGGACGTCAATCGGGCACATGGTCTTTTCCTCAAGCAATTGGGGATATCCCCACTTTGCAGATGATGTACCCAGTTTACTCGTACCTAGTCTTGCATGTATCCCTGATTCATGCCAGTAACAGGATAGTGTGTGTTTTTTTTTACACACATACATCCCTATACAAAGGCACTGATCCATAAAATAGGTAATTGGGAAAAAAGCCAGATCAACCTATAAAGTTCAGGGCGCAAATCTGATACCCAAATTTGCTTTATCTTAAAATATCCAAAAATAGGGGTATCCCTGTTCTTCGGAGTATCCCCAGTTACAAGCTTGAAGTTCTTGTGTGTGTCCCCTTTCAGCACCCTTTACAAACCCCCCTCCACACACGCCGACTTGACTGCATAGGTTCCTTTGTTAACACCAGAATGCACGAATGTATTGTGGTTTTGATGATTTCATTATGAGGATTTCTATGAATCTGATATATGATGACTGATATGTATCATGTCTCAACATGCACAACTGCACATTACAGTTACAGTGATGCACATCTACACATGAGATCAAAGCTTCATGCTTCCCTTCTTAAGATATCGTGTTTACAAGGTTTTTACAGTTTAACCTGTTTACCCCAAGCGGCATTTGACCTCCACCAAAAACTACCGTTCTTCTACTCAATGTGGTTCACCTTCATACTGAACATGAAATCTGTCCAAGCTTCCCTTCTTGAGATATCGTGTTTACAAGGTTTCCCTGTTGAACCCAAATGTCCTTTGACCCCCCATCAAAACTTTAAATATTCTAATCAATGTGGCACACATGCATACTAATTACAGTATGAGATCTGTCCAAGCTTTCCTTCTTGAGATATCTTAACAAGGTTTTCACACTTTCACCCATGTTGACCCCAACTGACCTTTGACCTCCACCAGAAACTATAAGGTTCTTTTAATCAATATGGCACACCTACAAACTTAGTATTAGATCTGTCCAAGCTTCCCTTCTTGAAATATCATGTTTACAAGGTTTTCAGTTTGACCCCAATTGACCCCAAATGACCTTTGACCTCCACCAAAACCTATTCAGTTCTTTTGATCAATGTGGCACACCAACACATTTAATATGGGATCTGTCCAGCTTCCCCTCGAGAGATATCATGTTTACAAGGTGTTCAAAATGACCCCAGTTACCCTTTTAACTCCACCAAAAACAATACCATTTTTCTATTCAATGTCGTACACCTACTACTACACATTAAATCTGTCAAAGCTTCCCTTCCTGAGATATTGTGTTTCCAATGTTTTCCCAATTTGACCCATGTTGACCCCAAATGACCTTTGACCTCCAAAAAAAATAGGGTTCTCCAACTTTTTCTACTCAATGTGGTTCACATGAAATATGTCAAAGCTACCTTTCTTAAGATATCATGATTACAAGGTTTTCACAATTGACCCCTGTTGACCCTAAATGACCTTTGACCTCCACCAAAACAAAAGGGTTCTTCTACAATGTGATACACCTACATACAAAATACGGAATCTGTCAAAGTTTTCTTTCTTAAGTTATCATATTTACAAGATTTTCATCATTTTACTGGGTATCCAACCATATCAATCTTAACAACGTTTCATCAAACATTAGTAAAAGGTCAGTCCAAGTCTATCCTAACATTAAAAATAATCCTACTCTCAACAGTTTCAAGATCCACCTTAAGAACTATTTGCTAAGTTGCTATTATTAACTTATTATCCTTTAATTTTATTTGTTTTTTTTATTGGAATGGTTTTGTTCTTATTTAGGTTTCTTTTCTTCCTTTTCACTCTGGTATCTCTATTCCTCCCTTCCCTTTCCTTATAGGTCTGTTTGGAATAAGCTTTGCATAGCTTTTTCAGACTTCCCATGCTCCATGTATATCTTGGTATTTTTACCTTCTTTGCTTTTCTATTTTCAATGGCTCTTTGTATTTAGCTGTGTACATGGAAGTGAAATAAACAATATACAAAAACACAGAAATTGCAAAGAAGCACAAAATTTGCTACAAACAGTACTGATATCCTGCCAAAAATGATGAAAAAAGATGAAAAGAGACCATCCAAATCATTTTACCCTGTTAGAACCTGAAGCCAACCACCTAATACATATTTATCACCTTATGAAACTAGTTAACAACAACACCATAATATGATACAGCAGCACTAACTTACTGTAGCACTGAGTCATCGTAGAGAGCTTTACATAATAGCCAAACTTTCTCTGAGTAAGAGATATGCCTATGTTCAAAAACAATCAAACATCATTCAAGTTTTAGCTTAACAAGGAGAAGAAACAAAGGTATCAGGAACGAAGTTGCAACCTGGTGTAATTGCACAAGGTACACAGAAACCATCCAGACACTTTCTTAAGGATGTTTCCGTTGAAGAACCACACAACAATACTGACTTATCGGCTATCTAATTTAGATTAGGCCTTAAGGTTAGGCCATGTACAATAACACTGTATAGACTAATGAAGTATCTCTGTCTGAACGCTGCAGCTGCATGGTCAATCTTAGTCCTTGAACTCGACTATACTCTACATACACTTTGTTTTATCGGATTAGGTCACCGCTGAACGTGAGGCACACTGCCATTCAAATAACTGTAGCCCTAGTCTGTAGTTTGCACAGTCAATGATGAATAAAAGCTTATTGCATTTTGATAATGCTTTCTCCAAGTTCAAGCCTTACACCACTACCTAGGTAAAACTGAAATATGTAATAAAAGATTTTCATACATAGGGGCTAAAAACAATGGAACAATCTACCCCCACTCACTAGAAAAGTTCCTACTTTCACATAATTTTCACTGAAGTCTGTTATGTAATATACAGCACGGTATGTTTTGTTTGACTTTTGTATGAGCTCTTATTTCATTACATTTTAACTTCTTTAACATTGTATGTCTCTGTCTACTGCATTTAGTTTCACACTTTTTCACTTCTTAAAGCATTTAGCAACACGCTTTCAAGTCTTATCCTTGCCAACTTTTCTTGGTCATTCCTTGCCAGTTTTCAGCTGTGTTGGTACTTACCTTTTACCCTTCTGTTTGTTTGTGCATTGTTTGATATGTTGTAATTTTACAAAGGCCTCTGGAAAGATAAGCTTCTGCTTTACTAACTCAACCTTGACTTAACAAGGGCTTTCTAAATGTGATGTAATTTCATTTACTCAAACCAGTTCAAATGCAAGTATTCATAAATAGCAGTATAAAGATACAACCAGAAAGCCAAAAGGCTTTGTGGCTCCTTACGACACGGTTACATTATAACAAACACAAAATATACACATGACAAGTATGAGATCAACTGCAGTTATTGTTCTTTAAACACCACATTAATGAGCCTTTAACCCAAAATGACCTATATTTTGGTGACCTCAAATGACATTTGACATCCACCAAAAGCAATAAGGATCACCTACCCAGTATGGCCAACCTACACATCAAGTATAACATCCGTCAACATTACCTTTCTGGAGTTAATGTGTTAACTAGGCTTGGCCTCTGTGACCTCAAACGACCTTTGACCTCCACCAAAAACAAAAGGAGTCTTCTACTTAGTATACAACCCACACACCAAGTGTGACATCAGTCACAGTTACCCTTCTGGAGAAACTGTGTTTCAAAAGTTTTCACGGTTTGATCTCTGATGACCTCAAATGACCTTTGACCTCGACCAAAGACAATAGGAATCATCTACTTAATATGACCAACCCACACAGTAAGTATGACATCAGTCACAGTTACCACTCTGGAGATACAGTATTTTGTTTACAAGCTTTCTAAGATTTGATATCTGGTGACCTCAAAATGACCTTTGACCTTCACCAAAAACAATAGGTATTATGTACTCAATATGACCTAACCACAGACCAAGTATGACATCAGTCACAGATACCCTTCTGGAGATATTGTGTTTACAAAGTTTTAACAGTTTGACCTATGGGGACCTCAAATGACCTCTGACCTCCACAAAAAACAAGAGGTATCATACACTCAATATGACCAACCCAACACCACTTATGACATCAGTCACAGTTACCCTACTGGAGATATTGTGTTTACAAGGTTTTTTCAATTTGACCTCTGGTGATGTCAAATAACCTTTGACCTCCACCAAAAGCAATAGGGATCATCTACTTTTTATGACAAACATCAGGTATGACATCAGTCATGGCTGCCCTTCTTGAGAGCATGTTTACAAGAAATGTCACATACACACATACACGCACGCGCCAGGGTTGGAAAACCTTGCTGAATTTCCCACGAACAGAGTAGAAAATCCACCGATTTCCTGCTGACATTCGTGTAGGGGTGAAACCCCTTGTGGAGGGTTCAGGGGCAAGCTCCCGGAAGATTGGGGTTCCTAGCACATCGAAGGGGTAAAATTGTGCAGCTGAGCACAAAGAATATAACTGAAAACTCGTACAATAATCGAAAAATCAATCGCGAAAGCTTGACGCTAGGCCATTTACATTGTTGCGATATACAGTACGGTACCTTTTTGAATGTGAAGAAGTGTCACTTACAAAATGTCAGAAAAGAGTGAAACTTGAGCCCGATATTACGCTATAGATGTGCAACAGGCCTAGAATAAATGTCTTAATCATAGACCACTATACACTGTCAACTACACACGCTGTGCTACTTACGAACAGCTCTGCGAGTTTGACGTAAAAAAAATCCTGGCATGTTTCCAAGAAAAGTTTTTAACTGCAAAATTGTGAACACCTGTCCCAAAATGGACATTTATCACATTCATAATACTCAAATTCAGCCACCTATTGCAGCTATGACATTTGTACCGAACTTTTTTATCCCTGATAACTGTGACCATTAACAGGCAGCAGAAATTTGCAGCAAAGAAGAAAGCTAAAAAGAAAAGTCGTCCGCCAGATTTCAAAATGGTTTAATCGAGGCCATTTTTTTTACTGCGTGTAACGTTATGTTTTCCAGAAAAGTGTTTGGCGCTACCATTGCATCTGGGTGTAAGACTGTAAATGTAAAGAAGGTACAAAGGTCAAGCCATGCCGCGTGGGTCTGTTGCACCGCTATGTACTGTATGTATGCTGTGTACATACGTACCTACTGCATGAAAGCACTCTGTTCTCATTAATTGCACAGAGAATCTTGTGCTGAGTTCGGAAAAAATAAAAAACACTAAAACCGACGGAGATGAAATTGTGCACGAGCTCTGCACGAATCATCCTAGGGCACTGGGATTCATAGGGTATGTAGGGCGGCTGAAGTGTGCCTATAAAAGGTAACTGGCGATAATTTCTGGTTACTTGCGTGATTGTGGGGGATATACTGGACATCGTGGTTAATTGGCATAGAGGTAACATGCGCTATTTGCCTAAGTGAGTATCGTAAGCAATAGGATCAACAGAGCTTCTTTTAAATAATTGTTTGACAGCATTTTCTCTGTTCTCCCTCATTTATTTTGTTTCTCTGAAGATTTCCCGGTTTTTTCCCCATTTTTTATAAAAAAAAAACAGTGCCGCGACACGCAGAATTTCCCGCGAGCGTCGCCGATTTCCCGCGAACCAGGTTTGGACGTTCGCAAGGTTTTCCAACCCTGGCACGCGCACACCCACACACGCACACACGACATCACCATTGCGTAGATTCCCTCTGCTTTGTCAAGGAATCAAAAAGTATAGACATCAAAAAAAAAATGCTACAATATGATATACAGATAGTTTTACATGTACAAAAGAAAGTAATGATTAAGATTGTTAGAATGTTAATATGTTAGAAGATTGCACTGATTCAAACCATAGAGAAGGTGCTCACTTAACTGATTGGATGAGTACTGCAGCATGATAAAGGAAAGAATTCTTGAAAAATTTGATCCTATATTTTGGCTCTATGGAAGCATTCCTTAGACTTCTTTTTGATTTGAAGAAAGTTTGTAAAGGGGTAGCTCAAGTGGGTAGTTATTGTCATTTTTAATTTTATGCCCTACTCTTTTAAAAGTACAAGAATTGTGAAGTAAAAGTACAAGAATTATTCAAGTTCAATAATCACAGAAAATTCAGTGCAATGCAACAGAGTTTGTAATTTTACAAGCGTATGTTAATGCATGAACAATTAAGTTTATACAATGGTGTATTGATATCTATAGGTACATCTATGCTGGATAGTTTTTACCACAATACCATAATATATGAAGGTACTGCAACCAAGTGCTAACAACATGAACCTACAGTAAGTTAAGCACTGTGGACACCATGTACACTGCAAGTTGGAAGTAGTATGTGGTCGTACATACCAGCAATATGTCCTTTGTAGAAGTGGACTACATCAGCAACATCCCTCCAATCAGATCCATGAGAACCAACGAGGACAAAATTATTCGATAAGAGTGATGAATCAGGTTTCAATTGTAACTGGAAGTTGCTGGTAAGGAGAAACAAAAGGAACACTTGTAAGCACATTAATAAACACATCTGACATGACACAGTATATCTCATGGTTTGCAAAATGCAGCCAAAGATTAATTTCTGTATTCATGCAATCTATTGCAGGTATTTCAAATTGAATGTTTATCACTGTTGAATGGCCGGCATTAATTCATGTCTGCTGTCTGATTCACATGACCACAACTAAATTATTACCATGAAACCGTAGAATGCACTGATTTAATTACAATCACTTCAATTAAATTCTATTTTATCTAAACCAGAAAAAGAAAGACATTGTGGTTTTGATGATTCAGTTGTAAGCATTTCAATCTGGGATACTGCATAAAGTGAGGATATGTATGTATCCCAAATTTGACATTTGACCTTCACCCAAAACAATAGGCTTCTTGTACTCAGTAAGGCACCAGCACACCTTCATACCCAAATATGAGGTCTGACCAAGATTCCCTTCTTGAGATATCATGCTTGCAAAATTTTTACCATTTCACCCCTGTTGACCCCCAAATGACCTTTCACCTCCACTAAAAACAATAATAAGCTTCTTGCAAGGCTGGAAAAAAGTGTCAATTTCCAGAAAGGCTAATTACAATGTAGTCTGATTTCCTGGCAGACCTAACAGCAATTGCCATGGAAGTGTGGGGTTAAGGGGCATTGTGAGCCCAGGGACGAACCACCAGTGGGGGTTCAAAGCCCCCTGAAACTCAGCGATTTTAGCGGTTTTGGACTTGTCAGAACCCCATTTGAAATTCATGCTAAATTTCAAGTCCCTAAGTTATAAAAATGTTTTGTACCAGGATAAAACACGATAGTTCGATCAGAAAAAATATCATTGATATTGCATCAGAATCGAAATGTTCTGTGAAATGTTGCACACGTCATGTAAACTGTATACATACATTTTTGAAGTTGAGATGTCTCTAAAAGTCTCCTGACAAGAATCAGGTAAGATCACCTACAGCCTTATGAAAATTTTAAGTGATGATATATTACAGTAGTGGGTGTATATCAAGTACTGTAGCCTGACCACCTTGGCCATTCATATTACAGGGAACCAAACAACTTTTTGTAAGTTGCAGGCCTCAGAGTTTTTCAAGAAACAATTAAATATTTTTTTTGGGCTTTGTTCATTGATCCTGGTCACTTTAAAATGTTCAGACTAAAGGTTACTTTGAAGTACAGTAGAAGACTATTGGTTTCGTGAAAGGTTTAAATCATAGAAATATGACTTCATATTAGTATTTCTGTCAGATGTGATATGCCCGCTAGGTGTCATTTGCTTTTATGGAAGTATGCACAAGACTGATTGTTGTAGCATTCTGAGTTTTGAATGATCATTGAAGGAAAAATTATAGGGTGAAAACATTTTTCAAAGCTGTAAAAAGGACTTTTCTATTAGTTGGTCCTTTGCAGGATTTTCATAGGGTGGAAGAAATAGTTTCATATTTTTTTTCTCCTTCTTTTCTACTATTGTATTTTTTTCACTGCCAAATGGGTTTCCCACGAGACGCAAAATTTCCCCGGAAGAGCCTACAGGCTTTCCAACTTATTCCAGCCCTTTCTATGAGTAAACATTTACTGTACAGTAACGTTTAACAACATGAATTATTTTACTTCAACTTTTGCTAAAGATTGAAGGTGGATGGGTGATTTTGGATAAATGTTTAAGTGAATCAATTTATGACTTATTTTCCAAGTTGACATTACAGAAATGCACGTGTATGCCTAGCGCTGTACCAGTACTGAGATGGGTCAGACTACCAGTACCAGTTCTTACTGGTACCACCCGACCCTATTATGTAATGGACATGGCAAATTCTGTGAAATTTAAGTTTCACTGACAAATTTTCAACTCATATTCCAGCATCTTCCTTTGCAAGGAACTGAATACACTAGACACAGTTCAAGTGTGATTGAAAAGATTAACAATGAACAATAGAGAAGTTTGAATCTGGTTGATGTAGCTGGTTGATTCTAATTAACAAAATATAAGACTTCTGCCTCTTCAGTTCATTTCCATGACATCCCTTCTAAATAAGTGAATTCATTTACTATATGTCAAGTTTTGAGCAGTTTTGAGCTTTGCGTCACCCTTTCTGAAAATGTGGAGAGCTACAAACCTGGGATCAAAGCATCGTTCTGAGATAGCTAATTGTGAATGGATTAGCTGACTTAAATGATGTTGCTAGGTGAATGATATGGGACTGGACTTCCTATCAAGAGGCTTAGTGATTCCTTGATGTTAATACACCTGTGTTATATTTGCAAAGTTGCAACATACTGTACATAGTAACCATAGGGATAACAATAAATTATGGCTTTGACAACTATGTGAGCACTTTTATCAGATCGTTAAATGTGTGACCTACACACTGACTCTGAACTGTCTTGCAAATTCACTTCAAAAGCTAAAGTGTTCACAAGCTTTTTATGACTTCTGATGAGCCCAGATGACCTGTGACCTACAAGAAAAACCTGGCAATCTTATTTACTTAAAGGGCAGTATATACAGTACCATCCAAGTTTGAAAATGATGCATTTGTCGTTTCTGAGATACTGCAAACATAGATTGAATACATTCTGCTATTCTGTACTTTACAATGACACGCTACAATGACATCAAATCGCGGGAGCTTAAAAAACTACTGCCAAGGGCCCACCAATTAAAAGGATTGAAACATCTCTTTATGCAATTGCCATGTGCAAAACTATGGAAGATCTACCTTTTCCACGTTTCAGGCACTTTTTGGTCCATAATTTGCACATACTTTTCTTTCAACCGATGCAGTTTTTTTACTGCCGATCCGATGTCCAATGTTTTTTCCACAACATCGGCCAATATCTGATCCAATGTTTTCGCTATCAACACGTTTTCAAGTAACTTTACACTGTATTTATCACCTCTGGAACTATGTCTACCTAGATGAACATTGCCTTCACATTTATTCCTTCAAGTAATCGATGAATATATACATTCAGTAAACGAGTAAAAATAAAACATTAAAAAATATGGGGCCGCTTGTCATAGTCACTAAGCAAGTCATGCTGCTGCTGGTCTCCGACCTTTCCGTTTCAACTTAGGCTTAGGCTAACAGTGTTAAGTTAGCTAACACTATTTGTTTTCTGCTTCCATCTTCTGTACAACCGTACAAAAGATAAAAAAATCTTGGTGGCTTTTACAAATTTACAATTCCCCCAGTTTAAAAAGGAGGAAAAGCAAAGCCTGAAAAGACCTTAATTTATTTACCTCATGAAATGAATCGGTCACGAGCGAAGCTTTACACTAGTAACAGCCACCGCCGGACAACAAGTGTCTGGAAATACTTCCTTTGAATTGATTGTAACGCAAAATCTGTGGGAAAATTACATTGAACTGTGTGCGTGCTTGAGAGATTTTTACACACAAAACTTGCATTGAACGTAGTGCGAGTTATGATTGGAACACTTCCTTTGATCGTAACACAAAGTCAATGGGAAATACCATTGACTGAACTATGTGATAGTCACATTTTGCATTAAATGTGTCGCGAGTTTTGATTGGCTAGTTAACAAAAAACTTTGAAAAAAAATAAAATAAAATAATCACGATGTTTCTTATGCGGCCGTAGGCCTCGCTACTGGCTATACCCATGTTGAAGCACGTGGCTTGGAATTTTCCGCAATCCCCAATTACAGACTACTCAACACCATGTGTATCGGTATCTCCACGAAGCTTACAAAATGGCCGCAGTAGTGTAAGCGAGTTATCTTAACCAAACCACATGAACTTGCGAGAGGAATATAATGCGGCGTACAACGTGAGCAACAAACGCATTGTACATGCTGAAGAACCAAGACCGTTTTAAACGTTTTCAAAATGTCATTTTCGCATACCACTTGTACTTCCAGCCGTGTTTATCTTGTACATACCATGCTTGTTTGGAACTTGCGATCACATGGTACAAATTATACATGTAGTTTCCTAAATAGCTACGTCTGAAAATGACTGGTAAATAAATCCATTTAAATGTGTAACTCAGATGACCCATCCACGTTAATCTTCCACAAAAATTGAAGTAAATTACTATTCCTGTAAATGTATGTACTTATTTTGTACTCATGATCAATATTTTTCCAAGTTATTTATGTGAAAAAACGTTGGCAAATGTTTCCAGACGATTCTACATATATCTCTTTTACTACATTCAATGTCAATTAAAAAGCATTAGCTTAGGCCTGCCTGCATGTGCAAATAATCTGCAGAATGACAGCTAGCGGACATATCGCAACCAACAGAAATACAACAATGAATGCATATTTCTATGTCCCAAACCCTCCATGAAACCAATAGTCAGCTTCTTCAAACCTTTAGTCTAAACATTTTAAAGTGACTACAAGGATCAATGAACAAAACAAAAAAAAAACTCTGAAACCCGCAACTTACAAAATGTCGGTTGTTCCCTGTAATACGGAAATATGAATTTCCAGGGTGGTTAGGCTATTCGATATACACCCACTATGTTGGGATATCATTACTTAAAACTTTCGGAAGGCTGTACACAATCTTACGTGATTCTTTTCACGAGACTTTTAGGGACATTTCAACTTAAAAAATGTATGTAATACAGTTTACTCTACATGACATTTGCAACATTGCATAGAACTTTTTGAGTTTGAAGCGATATCAATGAGTTTATAAATAATATAATACGTCCCCCGGTGCACGGTAACTACCCACAAATTTCAAATGTTCAACATCGGCAAACATCGGAAGGCGAGCTTGGGCATAATTTACCGATCCGATGTTTTACCGATATAGTCGAATATCGTTCCGATCTGATGTCCGATCCGATTATCGGTTAAGCCCTACTAGTAACATCTTTTGCTCACACATAAACAGCAGGATGGAGAAGTTTGATACACATTAACAATGGATTCGAGACCCAGACACCATTTTAAAAGAATACCAGAATGTCCAGCTAGCAAGGCAATGTAATATATTGAGATAAAAATGATAGGGTTCTTTTACTCTATTTACTATATACTTCTCACCACACAAGGATATGATTATTGGAAATTTTCAAAAGCCTTCACACCATCTTTTCTCTTGTTAATTAATCACAAGATTTGCACTTATGTATATATTTTAAGTTAAAAAATTTGTTGTAATATACTTTGGCTTACATAACATACAACGTTTTGTGGAGACTTTAAATTTTATTGCAATGACGATTTTTCTTTTTTTTTATTACTTGAACTTTTGTGATCCTGAAATGGTTTCCATCATATACTTCACTACTGAACAGTGTCTTATGTCCTTTTATGCCCACCTGCCATTACACAAATTGTGCCAAATGGCATTTTGTGTGAACTTTAACTTTATTATGAGAATAAAGGCAAGCAGAAATTAATGCAAGCAGTAACGTGGGTCAATATATCCAGTATTGCACTCTATGTGGATAATATCTATGTTGATTTTTGCTCATACCCATAGATAACATTGACTATAATAGCCAAAACACATGCAGAAAAACAAGCACTATACAAAAACTCAATTTGAAGGCAATAGTTGTGGATACATTTGACTTATGGACAACCTCCACACAAAGTGAACGAAATCTGCCAATACCTGCCATGGGCATGAAAGGATAACTCTACTTGATTATCACCAGATGAACGTATTGCACGTTTATGTTGTTCATGAACATGGCTGGTATCATACGTTAAGACATCAAAGTCATGAATGAACTTGCTAAGTCGTCCTCCTGTAAAAGATATATAATAAAAAGATGTTGTGTCACATAAGGCATGTATAATTTGAATAGCACTATGATCAATTTATGATACGGGCAAATGCAAAATCACTCTTCATGATCAGTTCTTATGACACTTATGAATTCCTGTTTCTCTGGAAACCTCTTTTTTCTGTTGGTAATGGCTCTTGTATTACCTATACCTTATAAATTCATGGAAGACTCCATAAATAAGGGGGCCAACTTGTGACATTTTAGTACAATTCCCAATTCAATTAGTTCTTAAGAACGAAAGGTTAACATATGGTCTAATTTCAGATCATGTACAGCTACTTAAAATATGCAGTATGTCCAAAAAAATTATCAATTGAAAATGAATGGTTTCAAGAAAGACTTATATTTTGCAAATATTTTTAAAGTATATTTATATCTATATTTTTATATATTTTCAAAGTAAATGGGACACCAAACTCGAATTGCCTAAAAGCTATCAAAACTGTTCCTAAATTTCCTAAAAAGAAGGTGTGCAACATCTTAGATGGTACTTTGGATGACCTTCTATGGAACGGAACTGCAGTAATAATGTAGAGATTGGATTATACTTGGAAAATGTAATTCTTAAACGTGGCACACCATTTGGTGTCCTGTTTTCGTAAGTGAACATTTACTGTCACACTAAGATATGCATATTTATTTTAACATGCCATACCAAACATTTTATTAACAAAACATAACAGAATTTCTCTGTATTATCGCCGTACATGTATCAAACACGATAAAATACAGGCTTTTCTATAATATAGTCTGGTCCATAAATATCAGCACTATGAAAATACCGATTTTCTAGTGTGGCTTGAGCAGCACATCCTGATATAAAACAATAAAATACAGATTTTTCTATAGATATAGTCTATAGATAAATATCGGGGCAATGAAAGTAAAGGTTTTGGGGGAGTGAAATGTGTGCATATATGCGGGGTTTGTGTGACTTGTAACTGCGGGTTATGTGGGATGCTGCACTACTGGGCGGCGTCTATAAAACGATAAATACGGACTATTTTGGTAAATATTGTCTCACAAATAAATATCAGTGTAATTAAAATATAGGTTCCCTGTGAGTGGAATGTGTGCGTCATTTACATGCGGGAAGGGTTTATTTACTGCAGGTCGTGTGATGTACTGGACTATTGGGCGAAGTGCATAAAACAATAAATATAGACTTTTTCTGTAAATATAGTCTCATATATCAGTGCAATGAAAATGTAAGTTTCTGTGAGTGAAATGTGTGTATGTCACATACATGCGGGAAGGGTCTGTGTCATTTTGTGGCTTGTGCAATGTGGTACTGGGCGGGTGTCTAAACAATAAATATGAATTTTGACTACTTAAAAATATCAGTGCTTGTAGAGAAATGATGAGTATTTGCGGGGGATGGGCTAGTTGCAGGATCGGAGGCGGGGCTTTTCCACAGTACATCCAATCAGCGCACTGTGAACACGCATACCCCAGTCATTCACTACACAACAGCTGTTTTAGACGGCACAAAACTGGGCAGTTTGACAGAAATAAATTATCTGGGTGTGCTTTGACTCATGACTTAACATGAACTTTGCGGTAAATCTTGAAACATGGTTTCCATGAATATAGACATTACGATGTTTAGTTATAGCTGTAATATTCTTTATCTGTACTCTATATTATCGATATTTTTCTGTATTATAGTATTTTCTATATATCGATATAGCTCCAACTCCAAGGTGGATATCAATATTCCTAAAAACAGAATATACATATTACCGATAATATCGATATACTGCTACTGTTTATGCATCATGAGAACAATTTTTTCCAGTCAGGCACTGCAAGTAATATCCTTTATATATGCTAAAGAGTGAATATAGCCTATTCGTGCATTAGGACTTTTGAACGAAAATTGGTAAATGAACCCGAAGAACTACCACACCTCAGAGTCAGAACCTGTATACCTACTCAGTCTACTGTATTCTAGGGACCTAGGCCGAGTTAGTGAAAGTGTAACATAACATTCATTACGTCGACGTCCACTACTAGCGCTAGGCCTACACTAAAATTACACAACCAATACGCCACATTGATTGCTTAGGAGAGCCATAACAGGCCTTGCCTTGTCTCAGTACCGCAGATTCAGTAGGTTAAGTAAGTCTAATTGTCAGTAAGAGGTGATTGTAAGTTACGAAGTTAACGCC
This sequence comes from Stichopus chloronotus, assembly GCA_021234535.1. Lineage (NCBI taxonomy): Eukaryota > Metazoa > Echinodermata > Holothuroidea > Aspidochirotida > Stichopodidae > Stichopus > Stichopus chloronotus. The sequence continues at coordinate 489,343 of CM037835.1, forward strand.
TCGACATGGACTGACGTCGGATAGCCAGGCTACAGGAGGCTAACCAAGTCAGTGACTGTTGGTGTTGCTAGCGTTGGTTATATTACAAAACTAAAATAATTTACCTATTGCTTGGACGACAATCGTTGAGAAAGTAAACATCAAGAGTGTCCGAAACATTTCGATTATTCTTTGGGTAGTTCGCGAAGGGCTAAGATAAATATGGTCAGTCTTTTGAACTTAATCTTTACTTTAGCGTACCAGTTTCACCGACACTACGTAACTAGTGCTCGTACGTGAAGTTAATGCAGTAATTATATGCTTCGTACTTCGCGATCGACCGTTCGATGTAAGTACAAGTGCAGTAGTAGTCGATTACTAATACAATGATTACCTCCAGCAGTGAATAGAATTTGTAGTAGCACTAACACTGCGACGAAGAACTTGACGGATCATGAACACTGCGCAGACGCATGGTGTATCCGTCCAGCTAAGGTAACCCACTAGACAGTGCATTTGGAAAGATTCGACTTTTTTGTTCACTGCTGTTCGTGCACGAGAGCCATTTTGAAAAGACCATGGTAATCATACAGGCAGTTTTCTGCCGACGTAGTCTTAGCTTGACAAGCTTCAAGTGTATTAAATAGTATGCATCTCATGCAGCGGCTTTTCACACCCCAACGAGGTAACCTTGCATATGGAGCTCAGTATGTTTGCATTTTTTTAAGAACTGCACCCTCAAGTTGTTACCCTATACAAGTTACAGATTCTTCGCAAGATGGTGGTATCTTTTCCCACCATCATTATCTTTGTTGAAAGTGACAACCACACCTGATTGATTATCATAACAACTGCTGACCAGTCTGACACTAGCCCAGGATTCCAGCACAGGATTCGCAAGGACAAGATTCACACGCACAGTATTCGTTCAGTACAGGCTTCGCTAACACTGATAGCCTGAGTTGTGGGAATGGTACTCTCCTCTACACCCAAAATGCAACAAGACAAAGGTACTCCACCAAATGAATGATCCTTAGTGTAGGGTGTTCAAGGCAAAAGATGAGACAGTTACTCATATACTAACCGCCTTATAGAGCTATCTTACCCTGGCAAGAGTAACTCCTTAAGACCAGGCACGACAACGTAGCAGACGCAACGCACTACAAAGTATGTCAGCACTTCGGAATCCCAACAACAACGAACACATTGCTACACAAACCCAACCCCTCAGAAGAGACCAACAAGGCTAATTAGGTCCTTTGGGACTTCGAAATCAAGATTGACAGAGAAATAACGGTTCGTATGGATCGGACCTGCATGGTAATCATAGACAAAGAAACAACGGAAGGACTGATAATAACTGTGGCAAAACCCCCACGGTCTCAAACATAGGAAGGAAAATGCAAAGATAGACATGAAGTCCCAAGACTTGAAACTAGAAATACGTGCAGAGAGTGTGGAACTTAGCAAGGGGAGGCTAATCCCCGTAGTAATCGGTGCACTCGGAGCAAACACCAACAACCATAGGGAGACACCTACAACACATCCCTGGTAAGTACCAAGTGCAACTCTCACAAAGACCGCACTTCTGGGCACTGCCCACATCCGCAGACGAATACTCAATCTACCAGGTAGGACTTCGAGATCAGTCAAACGCATGCCAACATAGAAGTTGAGAAAGAACAAGAAATAATTAATAATACAGCTTTTATAATGCGCCATCTATTTACGTAACATAATTAGAGGAGCAGAACAGCAGAACAATTATTAAGAACATGAAATATGGCAAAAAGCACTGGTCAGTTAATTAGTGCCAGAGTATTCATCATAAGCAATTGTGAATAAGTAAGTCTTAAAATTATTTTAAAGGTAAGTAAAGCATTACAACTACTACTATTGACTTCACAAGAGTAAAGTTTTATAATGTTAGGAACTAAGGCAAAACAACTTAAAAAAGAAAAGCAAATCTTCTTGAAAGTTTGTCTTCATACCATAAATGACTTCTATAAGTGGAAGCTATAAATGACAGACAAATCTTCATCGCCTATACAAACTTGAAAGTCACGTCTTTTTTTTTATTATTATTATTTTCTTGTATGAGGAAATGTAACATGCTAATATTTCAGAACTGAAGAGAGAAAATATTCCTTAGTTTTGTGAAATATCTATTTTCCTCAATGGTGAATTTTTTTTCAAAATGCAGATGAATCTTATTGAGCACTGTAACACCAACAAATCTCTCTATAAGACATGCTAAGCTACTCATTGACTTGTCAGAAAAGACAAAACTTGGAATAAATATGCAGTCACTTAAAACAGGAGTCCCTGACGATGTACATGATATTCGGTGCAAATTTAGCATCAAAATATAGAACCATATTGCATCTAGCCTATCCATCCATTTTGCATCTAGCCTACTTTATCTAAGCAAATATTTTCCAAAGGAAAGTGGAATTCCACTAAAATCTAAAAATCTCTGAAATCTCTTTCAGTCCTACTAAAAGGGAAAATCTCCAGAACAATAGCAGATAAAATAGAAAAAATAAAATAAAGTCATTATCAAACGTAATTTACGGATATATACCAGCGGAACATAGGGCGTCGCGAGAGGACCCGGACTCTCCCCTTTCAAAATTTGATTTTTTTTTTTCCAAGTTCTTAAAACCGTATAACCCTATCCAATAGCCACACTAGGCCTATGTACGTGATGTGTCAGCGACGCTTTGTTCTGGAATTCTCCACCATCGGTTCTCATCTCTCTTAAAAAGATGCACACATTACTGCAGGCAAATCGTCCTTCTCATTTTCAGAAAATATCTCAAAAAACTCGAAAAATGAATTATTTCAGCAAATGTACAAGGTACGAGCCTGGTGCTAGAAATCAATCGCGGTTGTGATGTAGTACCGACATATCTAGATTGAGCATTGTTGTTGATTTTTATCTCATGGTATGAGTTGCAGTGCTGTTCTGATCTCTCATTTGGTGATGAAACCTTAGATTCACCGAAGTGGCATAGACCTACCTTTCAAAGCATTGTTCGGAGCTACCTATTGTTTTAAGGACTAGTTGCCTTAAATGACGTTGCTGTGTAAATGATATTGAACGGGTACCAACGAATGAAGGATAGGAATACCTTTGGGCTAATTACATGCAGTTAGCCTTCGCTCGGTTTGGTGGGTATTAAAGTATTAGCAGTAATTAAATTTTATGTCCGTCACAATAACACCACCTCTGGTTTCTTGCAAGAAAAGCATCTTACTGAATGTAGGCATTCATGGGGTTTTCGTAATCTCTGAACTAAAGAGTAACTTTTGCGTCGCAAGACCTTGCCAGGAACACGAAGAGTACAGGAAGCAGTATTTGTCGGTTCTACGTCACACGTTTTTGAGGCTCGAACTGAAGCCCAACTTTCAAAGCGTCATTTCACATCTCAGAAGCTTCCTCCGGTAAAATCGTTACGTTTAACTGGTAAAACATTAAGTAATCTCATATATTGTGTTAAGTTTTCTTGTTGGTGGAGAATTCCTTTAGTGTCGACCTCAAGATTACGAAAGCCTATTAGTGCCATCTGTATAAATATTTTTAATCTTTAATAACAGATTATTAATCTGTAATTACCCTGTAATAATAAATAAGAAATAAATCACCTTGCAGGTGAAACATTTCTCAAAAGAGGATAGGGGGCACCTCCTCCCTTACAGTCCTCTCCAAGGCCAACCATCACTCATCGCATGTTTTTCCCCACCTGTCATAAATACTTTATTGCACTAACATTTTTCTCTCCTCAACCTGGCTATCATTTACAAAGTTATCGGTACACGAACTAGTTCTAAACTTTATTATGCAATCATCGTCGCTTGAAGCAAAGTAATAAAAAATTAATCGCCTGAATGTAAAAATTATTGGAACTTCACTGGAACTACAATTTCTCTGGAAAAACTGATTGCAAAATATTGCATCACATTTTGATTAATGTTACTGACCTGGTAGTTGAAAATTTCTACAAAAAAAAAAAAAAAACTGTCGTTGTAGGAGCGTAGAAGTTGTTGAATTTACTTTTCTGGAAATTACACTAACATAAATATCCTGGATAAGATCAGACCAAATTATTACCAGTTTTCCACAAAATGTTATTATTTTTAATTCAGAAATTCCAGACATAAGATCTTAATTATTTAAATGCTGGGTGCATGCAGTTCAAGTACACCGGGGAAGTGCCATTTCCTGCCATCTGGAGTTTTGTCAAAATTTTCATGTACGCTCCGCACCAGCCAATGTTGGGGCTCCGCTTATATAGTAACCCCAATAGTTAGAAACAAATATAATTAGTTCAATTAATCTCTACCTCCACCCAATTTCTGGGCACCGGTGCGACAATGCGGCCATCAAAAGGTATATGTCAAGAACTAAAAAAAAAAAATAGAAGAAAAATATGAAAGATGATGCGTATAGGTTATTAGGATATACCACCTTAGAAACACTGATTTTTTTTCTTGCCAACTTTAGTAAATCGATTTTTTTTTACTTTGCATGAATTGTTTAATCGCAGACATGATATCCATATTTCAAGGCTGGGTACATGAAGTTCAAGTTAACCTGGAAGTGATGTTTCCTACCATCTGGAGACGCTTGCCAATGGAGGAGCTCCGTTAACGTCGTTAATTAGGCACGAACATAATTCAGACAATCTCTGCCACACCCCCCCCCCCAAAAAAAGCCCCAGGTGTCGGTGTTCCTATGTGTTCAGCCACAAAGTATTTGCAAAGTTCTGAAAGGAATCTGGGTAGAGTTGTGGGCTGAGGTGCCAGGGCTCTGCCAGGTGGAAAAAATCTGAATTACCCAGAAAGATATATTTCACCCAGCAAGATGAAAAAAGTAAAAGATGAATTCCTGAAGATATATACAGTTCAAATCTGGCATCAAATGTAGCTCCATTTTGCATCGAGCTCACCCTACGATTGTCCAAAAGACGGCGATCAGCCATCGTCCTGCTGCCCGGCCCCCTCCCCTGTCAGCCAAATCCTGGATCCGCCAGTGATTTACATACATAAACTGTACAAGAAAAGCATATACCGCTTATGTTATTTCATGATTACAGTTTAGCTGAAAAGAAAAAACACTATTTGTTTGGCAAAAATGCCATAAAAATTATTTAAATGTACAGAAACATTTTTAACAGTGTAGACGTCAAGCGATATGGTTTTCCTTTGCCTGTCCGATGTTTTTGTCACATCGTTCGATAGTCGTTCCGATGTTTTCGCCATGTAAAGTCAGTGCTGAGCAAAGCTTTTGCATGTGTACAATAAAGGACTCCAGAACTAAGTACAGAGCCATTGAAAACACTATCAAGACAGTGGCTTGTGGACATGTTCCATACAAGAAAAGCTTTAAGTAGGCGCATTCTTTCCAAATATACATGTATTTAGCCGACTGACAATCGGTGAATATGCGCCCGCAAAACACTTACTTAGCGGACGGTCGGGTAAATATACAAAACTGGCACCGTTATGCACCCGACGATCGGGTGAAAAGCTCCACTGCATAAAGTAGCATGATGCATTAACTGCAGATGATGAACTGCGATTAAAAGGACATTCACTGTTTTGACTGACATATGAGAGTCTTCATTTGTCGGTCTTCGTTTTAACACTGTTGTGTGGGTGTGTTGAAAACGAAGAATTTGCTGAATGTGGCTGCCCGTGGTCTTGCATGTTCTCGGCTCAGCTTAGTTGGTCCATGTTCGGATGGTGGTTTATGGGGAATGCCGTACGTAAAGGTCAAATGTTGTGTACAATCTTCAGTATGGTTGCTTCCGAGAACTGTTATTCATGTTTTTAACTTTAATTCTCATAATGGTTTTTGGTGTTTAGTTTTAAGTTTAATTTGGTTCCATTCGCCCTTTATCCATCAAAATGTCTCTCAGGGTGAGGGGAGGGGTAGGAGAAGCGTCAACCAGTGAAAAATTTATGTTTCTGCCCCTCCCCTGTGGAATAAAAGGTCTTAATATGAATCCCAGAGGAACCCCACATGTATAGACTATGCTGTAGGGTTCTGAGGGAACTCTTTTGAGAGATAGAAACTTCTTCCCATGATTGGGCAGAACACTTGTATCCACTCTAAATCCACTAGTGTACCATGAAATATTTACATTAGCAAGGCATCACAAGCACCTACTCACACATCATTTGCCATCATAGTTGTCGAAACCAGTAACTGAAAACCAGACGTCTAATATTTATGGAAAACAAAAGACAATGCATACCAACTTTGAAGTTAAAACATCTTACTCTACAGGAGATAACATGTCTAAAAGCTTAAAACTTATGATCCTACTGATCGCACAAGACCTTTGATCTCCATAAAAAATGACAGAGATCGTCTGCTCCTCAAGAGCTACCAATGTTAGCAGTTTGAAGATCTAGTGGCGAAGTTACCATACGGTCACAGGGACTCCCCCCCCCCCCCACCACCACCACTCAAATGGATTACCGGCGCAGCTTTTCGCAAAAAGATAAATAATCAAAAAGATAGAATAAGTTAAGAATTAGAAAAAAATGAAAGAGAAGGTGAAGAAAATGCAAGTTTGGGAATACTGTAAAGCACTCCACATCCTGGAAATGATGATGGTGTTGCCAATTTTCTGTCTTCAAATTCAAGCAAGTACAGTATTCATCATGAAATGTTCAAATTTAATCAGACTTTGTCAGTGGAAATATCCCAAAATGAGATTACGTTTTCATCCAAGAAAATACTGACAATTCCATTTTCTGTAGTTTTCTTCGTGGGCCTAGGAAGGGCGATTTCCAACCATGGGGGGGGGGGGGGGAGATCTACATGTATTTTGTCTGGTACGTTTCCCTTCAAACGATGTTGGAACTCCTTTTAGGTAGTCTTCAAACAATTCTCAGTTCATAAAGCTATTTTTGCCACCGTGACCTCTGACTGAAACTGCTAGTTCCGCCACTGTGAAGATCCAGCAACATTTAGTTCCTGAGATATGCTCCCTAATAGTTTTTCTTACTCAAACATCTGGCGACCTCAAATGACCTTTCACCTCCATGAAAAACGATAGAATTCATCTACTTACAATGGACAACCAACACACTAAGTTTGAAATTCAAGCAACATTTAGTTGTTGAGATCACTTAATTAGCAGTTTTTCATACTTTTTCCTACAATGACCTCAAGTGAACTTTACCTCCATGAAAAAAAAAACAGTAGGGATCATTGACTAACAATGGACAGCCTACAAGTTTGAAGTTCCAGCAACTTTCCCTTATAACGGCACCATGTTTACAAGGTTTTCAAACTATGACCCCCAACTAACCTCATAAAAAACAGGTCATCTGCTTATCAAGAGCTATCAATGTTAATAGTTTCAAGTTCCAGTAACATTCAGTTGATAACAAGTGACCCCGAATTTTTTTTTGCCCCACCCCCCCCCCTCCTTAAAAAGTAGGGATCATTACTCACAATGGACTACTTACACACCAACTGTAAAGTTCAAACACCTACTTTCTACTACGATGTATACAAGGTTTCAAATTCTTATCCTACAGACCTCATGTGACCTGTGAAGTCCATAAAATGAGAGAGATCATCTTCACGTTCATCAACAGCCAGAGACATTAAGTTGCTGAGGTATATTAATTTGTAGGTTTTCATACAATGGTGATCTCAAATGACTTTTAACCTCCATGAAAAGCAATATGGATCATTTACTAACAATGGGCGACCTACAAATCAAGTTTGAAGTTCCAGCAACTTAACCTTATTGAAATACTGTGTTTACAAGGTTTTCAAACTATGATCTCTACTGACTTCATATGACCTTTGACCTCCATAAAAATGACAGAGATCATTTGTTCATCAATAGTTATGACTCCAATGCAGACAGATAGAAATTCAAGTAACGTTCATATCTTAAGATATCTTCCTTGATGAGATTTTCATACGTAAATCCTGGTGACCTCAAATGATACGAAAAAAAAAAAACAGTAGGGATCATGTACTCACTCACGCGGAGTGAACCTAAACTTTAACTTTCAAGTTCAAGTACATTTCTCTCCGTGTTCACAAGCCAAGGTGACACATAACCACCCCACCCCCTCCACACACACATACCATCACATCACCATTGCATTTTCGTGTTCCCAGTCGCGTAACTAGGATTTTTCCTGGGGGGGGGGGGGGACAAAGATATGAAACTCAAATTTTGTCAAGGTTACATGGATGTGGCTTGATCTTCGTTGGTATGTAATGGATGATTCATACGCTGATCTGAGCTTGTGTATAAGTGTGAAGTTGTGATACGATGATGGATCTGATGACTGATTACAAAATTGTGAGGGAAGGGCACAGGTATGGGAGTGTCCTCCTACAATTTGAAAATTGTTGATTATATGTTAGGTGGACTAGATGCAAAACTGGTGCTAAATTTGAACAGAAATATCTCTTTAATGCCTATCTTTTTAAGTAATAATTTTACTTTTTTCTTGCGTTTTGCTTTACACTACTTGTGAAATATTCACTTTTAGACCGTTATCTGAGAATGCCTAATTCAGAATGACAACATTACAGTTTTGAAAATACTGTTAAACCATTCCTCCAAGTCTGTCTCGTAGCTCTGTTACAGCAAAAGCAATGTCAAAAAGATCCCTCTGGTCCAGTAGTATTTAGACTGATGGCTTGTTAAGTACACCGTCAACGATAATTCGTCCAACACCTCACAGAGACGACATGAAGGATAGCACCAGTCTTCATGCCAGCAGATTACGTCAGCGTAAATTGAATGATACTGAAGTAATATTCCAGTTGAAAATTGTAATCGAAGACATCTTACATGACCTACATGTAGCCTGCCAATGTTTTATGTACATAGCTCTATGGTGGTGTAGTTTCACTCACTAAACTATCTAATGATACTGCACTGATCGTAATAACACTTTTTCACTTTCCACTTGCAGCAAAGGAGCATTTACGTAGTACGCGACTCAGGCATGCTGCATATGGCAATGACACACAAAATATGGGGGTGTATGTTGAATTACGAAAGGAATTGTGGATGGAAATATCTCCCACTTTTTATCATAAGAAAAAAAAAGAGAAATGGGAAAGGATAGTATTTCCCCAAATTTCCCTTTAATTTTTTCCACAGGGGTTAGTTTCCCCATGCCCCCCACCCCATAGCTACACCACTGCTTGCCTGCCTTTGGCAAGGAATCAAAAATTCGTTGCATGAAAATGATTGTATGCAGTAACCCTTAATTCTCAACCAAGATATTAGTGTAATATTAATCCACGAGTTTTGCATCCTCAAAAAGTTGGGCCTCTATTTGTCCCTAAGAATGCTGATCAGCATGAGGTACCCCTGCTCAATTGTGTTAATATGAAAACCCTAACACATTGTAGCATATAATCGTTTTACATGCTGTCATAATACACCCACAGATACTGCAACACTGCAAAAGATTCCACTATCATAGTGCTAAGGCGAGAAACCTTCTGCATAGTAAAACAGAATTTGCAGAAAAAAGAAGCAATTCTCATGATTTCATAAATTATTTATTTGGGAACTTAGACCTCAAAATCCTGAGCATTATATACTACCATAGGAAAGCCCTTTATATTGTCACATTAAAATATTTCGGAAAACAAAGTTTCTGCATTATTTTATAAGATGGTCCATATGATCCATTAGGACCACGAGTCCCCAAAATGTGAACAACCCAACAGTGATACTTCCAGGGCACTGATGAGACATGCCTTCAACATTATAACGTAAAAGCTTTCGAAAAAGAAATATCAACTTAATTTCATAAAATGGTCATTAGACCCAACAACCGAAACACTGTAACCTGTAATGCTAATCTGGCAAACCCTCCATGTTGTAAAATACACTCTGTAGAAACAGAAGCCTTTTGCATGACTTAATAATATGTCATCAATATGAACCAAAACATTCTGGTACTGGACCCACTAATAGGCCCACTAGACACCCGAAAGGCACATGGTGCTGATGTGACAAGCCATCCAGATTATGATATAAATATGAAGAAGCATTTTGCATAATTTCCAACAATAGCCTATATGGCTCATTTCCAACCACGGACCCACAAATCCTGCACATCACACAGGGACCACTATCATTGTACAGTAATGTGACAAACCTTCCACTATGTAAAATTAAATCTGTAGAGAAGAAGCATATTGCATGATTTTGTAAAATGGCCCATATGGTCCATTTCGAATATTGGATCCCCAAAATGATGGAAAACCAGATGGTGTCACTTCCATAGTAATGTGTTGAAAAACCCTCAACAACATAACGTACAATCTTGGGAGAAGACGTTTGCATGATTTCATAAAATGGCCTATGAGACCTTGCACCAAAAACTTCCTTAACACCCCAGAAGTAACCACTACCATAGTAGTAATGTGACACAAGGTCAACTAAGTACCATACAATCTGTGAGAGAAGAAACAGTTTGTATGATTTTATAAAATGGCCCATTTGGTCCATTTCAGACCTTGGATAAAAACTCCTGAACACTTTGAAGTTATACCACTACCATAGCAGTAATGTGAGCCTCAACTTAGAACCATACAATCTGTAGGATAAGAAACAGGATGCACGATTTTAATTTGCCCATGTGGTTTATTTAGGACCTTGGACCCAAGTATACTGAGCACCCAAAAAAGTAACACCGCCGTAGTAGTCATGTAACACAAGCTAAACTTACTGGCACACATATGAGAAGCATTTTGCATGTTTTCATAAAATGGCTTAGGCCTATACGGTCCATTTGGGACCTTGGACCCCATAAACTTGAACAACCCAAACGAACCAGAACGATAGAAGTAATTACACAACCTCAACTTAGTGCCAAAATATCTGTGGGAGAGGCATTTTTGCATGTTTTCATAAATGGCCCATATGGTCCATTTGGACCTAAATGTCCGATGAAAGGAAAGCTTATTGTATCCTCATTCTGATTATCTTCCCCTTGATCAATTTCCCCATAAAGGAAACTAATGACACAGTTATAAAAATCCCCGACACTGCACTGTACAAACACCAGTGACATGAGCACTGTTATTTTCAATATCTTCAAAGTCAGTATTTGTCACTGAAAGATGTCACCCCTCTGACCCTGAAAGTCAATGTCGTTTGTTCATTTGGAAGGTTCTTGTGATAAGAGTCAAAGGCAGGTTATAGTGGTTGTAGCGTGACTAATTTCCATATTCTTGCTTTCAGGAGTTTAAATTATACCATTTTGGATCATCATCCTTCTTCTTCTTTTTGATGTATTATGATGTATTTGTTTACAGTTGTTGTTAACTTCTTGGACTTTTGCTGATTTGTATTATATTTCACCACCCAATGAGAAAGATGTGAATTTTCGAAAGCGTTTGGTTATTAAACATGCATTTCAAGAACCTTTGCGTTTTAATTTGGTCCTTTGTCCTGCAAGTGTTGAAACTATATTACAGTACTACATCAAGTATAGCACATTGAAATGTAACTGAAGCTATACGTAGGCCTACACAATGACATCTGCTGACTTGAGAGGATGACTGATAGGCATCATGACTCAACATAAACAACTGCATTTCAAATAAGAAACAAAACAAAAAAAAAAGGTTCCCAGCTGTAACTTCTGTCTTGAGATTCCATGTGTGTTTATGGTTTCGCAAATGAACACTTGTTGATTAAAATGGTGTCCAAAATACAAGAGGCTCTTGTTCTTTATATGGTACACCACTACACGTACATGATGAATTTGAAGATTCTTCCAAACTTCTCTTCTTGAGATATCGAGTTTACAGTGTCCACACTATTTGACTCCTGTTGACCCCATGACCTTTGATATCCATCAAACATACTAGGTTCATAAGCTTCACGTGGCACACCTACATACCAGATATGAGATGTGTCCAAGCTTCCCTCCTTTGGGATGTAGGCCTTGAGTTAACAGAGGTTTGGGAATTTGATCTCTGTTGACTCTAAATGATTTTTGACCCCCACGATGGATGTTTTATGAATTAAATTTTACATATGAGATATTCCAAGTTTCCCTTCTTGATATATCGTGTTTACAAGGTTTCCACCATTTGACCCTTGTTGACCCCAACAATGTTTGACCTACAGAAAAACATAAGAATTGTGTACTCAATGTGGTGCAACCATTAAAAATGAGCTATGTCCATGCTTTCTTTCTTGAGATATTATGAAACAATATTCACTATTTGACACCTATTTATATCACATAACCTTAAACTTCAACCTAAACTATAGGTCCCTTGTGATCATTGTCCAAGTTTCCCTTCTGGAGATGTTTTCCTGTTTACAAGGTATGCAAACACAAGCAAAAACAAATACACATATACACACATGCCGTAATGATGACAAAGGTCATGATTATAGTCATAACAAAACAATGACACAGTTATCCTCTTTTCTTAATTTGTTTTCACTTTCAGTTCTATTAGGTACATACTTTCGAGAAAATGGCAACTTTTAATATTGGAAGAGGACTCCACTATTTGTCAAGACTTATACAAACACCTGCTTTACATTAACAGTCAAGTAGTGTTACAGAGAGGTTTTATAACTAGCAAATGCATACATAACTGGGATTGACTATAGAGTGAAAGCTAACAAAAGTAATAACTAAATAATGATCTGCAGGTATCTTGCTCCGACTTATCATCAAAATAAAAGATGTCACCTGTCACCTTGTTCCGACTACATAAAAATACAAAAACAAGTTGCTCTTGGTTTTTTTTTTTTTGCAAAACAACCAGGAGGAAGATTTATAACATCATCGTATCCAGCCCAATTCATTGATATTCCTTGGATGCAACACAAGTTAGACATGAATTGCAATAAAAGCTTTAAATAACCTTGATACTTACTTTGACATTTAGAAATTACAAATGAAGTGAAGAAATTCATTAATTTCAGGTAAAACATCTTGAACAGCTAATTACTCAGATATTCTAGCTCTGTTCATCACTTTCGTATTATACTTTATCGGAAGTGATTGTTGATTCTCAAACCTGGCAGGAAGTTCAACTGTCTTCTTCATTATTCTTTATCTACTGTAATGTTATCCTAAGTAGACAAGTCTTCAGTGGTGCATTTATTCGAGGAATTGTCCAGGGAAAGTTATCAGGGTAGGATTCAGTGCTGGAGTCGAGTCCACCCGATCCAAGTCCGAACCAACACTTTTCGAGTCCGATTCCTCGGACACTGTGCTAATATGACACGTGCCTTTTGCGTGACCTATGACAAAATTGTAAACAGTGCCGTGATTAGAGTCATATCTTTAGAGGGTGTGAAGGTAAAAGATTACGACTGGCTAGTTGTTGTTTTTTTTCAACTGAGTGGCAACGCCGCTGCTGCGATAGTTTCGGATACCATGAATTCCTTCCCATATTTGGATTCAAAATTTCAAAAAGGAAGGGGTCTTCACGAGAACGACACTATCAGACAGACTTGTAGCACTCGATTCCGTACTAGAAACTCAAGTACATTCTTCTGTACTTGTACTCGCACTGATGGCTTTGGACTCGAACAGTCGAACTCATACTCAGAGGATTTGAAAATCAAGTACCCGCCGTACTCCTGGCTTTGCACTCGTACTCCTGGCTTTGTACTCGCACTCAGCCCCTTGTACTCGTACTCAGGCCCTTGTACTCGTACCCATGAGTAAGAAATTGCAGCCCATGATGTTAAAGTGATTGCGTGCGTAGGCAAAAAGTAAAAACATTGAAATTTCATCTCCAAAAGTTTGGTAAGGCTTTTAATTACACCATTCTGACAATCTGGGAAACTAGTTTCAGTTGGTTAATTTTGCCATATGATTTCAAATTCTTCTAACATAATGACAAAAAGTGTAGAATACGATAATGTAGTGGTTGACAGTTTTCATTCAAATCAACGGTGTGCTTCTTTGAGCAAGCCAATGGGAAGTACACTAGTATTGAATATTCAGTTACCAACTCAGGATCAATGACGCCTGGGGCAAGGTTGTGTTCAGTTCGTAGGTTATTTGTAAATGCAGTGTTTCCTTTCACCAATACTGCAATTCTCGATACCTACCAAGGAGCGACGACTTGAGTAGTATGTTTTCGATACATTAGGGAGACCTGTACTGTTGGATATTCATTATGTAGGCGGTTATAGTAAGAACCGTTAACTTTCAAATATAATTTCTGTTTTTTACTGCTTTATGCCAATTCCGTTGCTTTTCGAAGTATAGTTACTTACTGTCATTTCCCTTCATTGAAAGACATAGACCGTTCATACACAACCTCGCGTGTACATTTAAAGATAAAGAAAAAGTTAAGATCAAATATAATCTTATCTTTTTGGTTTTTCGGTACACACGCAATCACTTTAATATTTATAATCTTGACTGATCCTTTACTTGTTAGTTTCATATGGTGATAAACACATGCCATCTGAACAAAGGAAACTGTACCGCTACAATCAGCAGTATACCATTTCTAACAAATGGTGAAAAGGAACCTGTCTTTGAACAAACTGAAGAAGTTACTGTAGTATTAATCGCTTATGAGTATTAAATACTGTCTGAGAGTATCATCTTCTTGTGCATTTAAGAACTTCAGCCACATTCAGCCGCCATCTTCAGCAACAAACATCTTGCCTTGATGTAGTCTAGAAATGCAGTGTTTGAAACTACATTTGATCACCAACAGAGCCTACAACCTTTCAAAACTCTAAACATCAACTAATGTTACTTTTAGTTGTTGGTAAGTGTCCCCTTACAACAACAAAACCAAGCTTGGGACCGTCTGGCATGTTTGCATTTGGAGTGTGTACATTACTGTAAATCTTAGCAATTGAAATGAAAAAAAAATCAGTCTTGGAATATCCTACTTGGACCAATGCTAAGACCTTTAAAATTGATAAAACCAAATAAGAAACAACCTCGAATTCACTGAAAACTAAACTTGTATATTCAGAAGTTCTTTGCAGGCTGGAATAGATCTTAATAACAGCTTCTTTTTCGTATTAAATTCCATTTTTTGTCCCTCCACTGAATTTAAAAAACTTGTATTATAGCAGACTACAATTAATCAAAATATTTTTGATAGAAGTTACTTTGAAATAAAACGATGCCATTCAAATGACTTTTCTTTAACAAATAGGTCTCACTTTTTACAAAATGCTGCAATTGTTTGTGCCTTTTCGCATGGATGACTGATAAAAAAAATGTTAACAGTGGCGGGCGGAACTAGCAGTTTCAGTCAGAGGGAGTGAAATGGCTTAAGGAGCGGGGTTTAATAGAAAACAGGACTATAACTAGGGTTTCTATGTGGAGAGGGTTGCGGTGTTAGAAACCATTTTGCCTCCAACTGCACGAACATTGTATTTACGTGCATGTAGGACAAATGATCTGTACTTATGAAGTAAAAAAAGAAGAGAGCTTACGGGCACTCCTTGCGTGAAGTTTCTCGACACAGCTTCCAATCAATAGAAGTGAGTGACATTTAACACTATTCTAAAATTACCAACACCTTCTAATAGGAAGCTGTGTTAACCTCATCGTGTCCAGAAGCAATGTCAGCACATGTAACCAAATTCCACACTTCATATTTGACACTTGCATGACACACAACTGATATTCACAGCATAATGCAAACAATGTAATATTCAGGTTCAGCACACTGCAAATACACACCTTGATGTAACATCACGTTTATGTTTCTGTTATGAAGTACCTGGAACTAGTTTTGTCACCTTAGATAGCCTTTAAGGAGGTGAAAGTCACTCCGTCCCTGACCTATATACAACAGAACTGTAACTCTGTCGTGGGCTTGGCTAACAAGTGATTTGTTTCTCAAATTTGGTCTCTGTGAAACTGACACAGAGAGCTCCTTCAGCAGACAAAAAAAAAAAAAAAACAGAGTCTGATATATTATCTCTCTTAAAGGGATTGCATGTGTAGGCAATAAGTGAAAACACTGACATTTCATGTCCAACAGTTTGGTGTAGTATGTCTTTCATATCAGCCAATTTGGGAAAGAAGTATAGTGTTTCACAATAGACCTTATGCTATATTAAATCACATTCTTAGTGGCGTAATGTCAGATTCACATTACTGATCAAGGAACAGTGACTTGAGTAGGTTGTTCTTGATACTGACCAGACTGAGACCTACAATGTTGACCTACACAGTGATAATGAGAGTTGTTACAGTAAAAAACATTCATCATCTGAAGTCTCTGTGTAACTGACACATAAAGCTCCTTCAGCAGACCCAAAAATGAGAGTCAGATAAATTATCTCTCTTAAAGGGATTGCACATGTAGGCAATAAGTGAAAACAATAAACTACAAGTCCTGCAGTTTGGTATGCCTTTAATATCAGACAACTTGGGAGAAAAATGTTGTTTCACATTACATATTCTGCTATGTTATGCCATATTCTTATAACATAATGTCAGATTCACATTACTGATTAGGGAAGACACTTGAGGTGGTTGTTCTTGAAACACCAGTTAATTACCAAATATATTTCCTAGTTGTTAATATTGCTATGCCATTTCTGTTGATGTCTATAACAGGTAGTGTCACATTCATTGAATGGCACATTCAAAACTTATGATGGAACACCATCTCATCTGTCTGGCCAATCCCTATACAAACAACCGATATAAACCCACAACTAGTAGTTAGAGTCACCTTCATTCATTGAATGGCGCATTCCATCCTTCAACAACCTCAAATTTAGGTATAGAAGATAAAGAAAACTTATGATGGAACACAATCTCATCTATCTGGCCTTTATATACACACACTGCTGTAATCCCCCAACTAGGTGCAAGTGTCTGAAGTGTATCTTTCAAGGCATTCACTTGCCACTACATTTCAGGTTTTTTTTTTTTGTTCTTATAAATTGAAGACTTCAAGTAATTATTACTACAGACACAGTAAATGTCAAAAGTACTGGTGACTACAATAACACATGCAGTTTAGTGATGATTATTAGGCTATCAAAATATGGCTAATACAAGTCTACTGTGAATGGGGTCAAAGAGGAGGTTAATTCCTACTTCAACATTACAGTGACTGTCAACAAGTTGCATACCTGTGCATATATACTGAGTCTGTATTCAGCATAACCTGTGTTGCTGCACTTACCTTCATGTGTTTTGACGAAAAGGTCAATAACTTGACTAAAAGGTCAATAACTTTATTTAGAAGCATCATGGGAGGGTAGTATTATAGGATTTTTGGTTTGCCTCAACAAGAACTATCCACACATCACAGAAAAGTCACATAGGTCATAAGGTCAAATGAGGTCAAGTGGGGTCAACAGAGGTCATCATATGCATTTCACATAGACGAACAAGATTTTCCATTACAAAACCACCTTAAAATGTTTTGTTGGAGATATATCAACAAAACATCACTTTCCGACCTTTTGACGTTTCATATTAAGGAGATTAATGTTACTGTATTTTCTTCGTCTACCAATCTATCTATCTTGACATTGTGTCGCCATTTAAACAATGGACACCAAGTTACAGCACGTCAAAGAGATTCACTTTTTGCCTCTGGTGACCCAAAATGACCTTTGACCTCTACCAAAAGCAATACTTTACTCAATATCATACACGTGCACACCAATTTTGAAAAACATTCACAACTCGGTTATTGAGTTATCGTCTGACATACCACGCATTCCTATCCTTCAAACCAACGCAAGGAACCCCCTCTCCCCCCCCCCCAAAAAAAAAAAAACATGTAAAACGGGCTATTTGTTGCTTATCATGTATCAGAAGGGATCAATAAGGTAGTACATTTTTAGGGAAAACGGTGCCACAAAACCAGTTGTGGCAACCCTCTCTATCTAGGAACCCTTAGGACTATCTTAGCGGAGCGCCACAATTGGTTGGCGCGGAGGGTAGAAAAAAATTGGGTTTTTCAAAATCCCCAGATGCATGGTCGAAAATAGCACTTTTTGTGTGTTGTAAGCTGCATACGCACAATTTTGAAACACCGGTGTCATGTCTGCAATTTCTCAAATTAACGAGAGCAAAAGTAAATCTATGAAAATACTTATACTGTATCATATGGGTTGAGATGATGCAAGAATCATAAATTATGTATTCTCTTTTACATATTCTTTAAGCACTTGGCAAATATTTGATTGGGGATGAGCACATCTTTAGACCCACACTTTTTTCATTGGATGATCGGGTCACATTGATTGTTTCCAGGGGGTCAAGAGACTCAAAGTGCCCCACAGCGTTCTAAGATTTGCTCTCTTACCGAGCCTGGGGCATGGATTTGCAAGTAAGTAAGAAAGCAAGTTCCAGAAAATGGTATGATATTTTCTTGGAAAATTCATCTCATTTCAACCGAATTTTCCGCCGAAAAAGTCTGATCAATTTTGCACATTTGATGATGAATACTGTACTTGCTTGAATTGAAAGGCAGACAATTGGCAACATCATCATCATCATCATCATTATCTGTATTATCATTATCAGTATCATCATCATGATCATCATCATCATTATCATCATCATCATCATCATCATCATTATCAGTATCATCATCATCATCATCATCATTTCCTGGATGCGGAGGTACTTGCATTTTCTTTACTATCTCTTTAATTATTGTTCTCTTTCTAATCTCTTTCTCTCTTTTTACTTTTTTTTGTGAAAAGGGCCCCAGTAATCCATTTAGTCGGTGTGTGTGTGTGGGGGGGGGGGGGGGGTCACCACACAATACAGCAGCTCCAAACTAAATGTAAATTGTCTCAGTGTTGTCGTTACATTGATTTCTGGGTATGTTGCCATTAGAGGGTATAGAGAGGTTTGTAATGCATGCTATGAGTGTGTAACTATTCAAACAACTTAAACTGTAAACGTTCAACAGTAAATGAAAACAGTGGAACTGATAGTATTCTTAATTGGCAGTATTCACCTAACTGTGTGTCACTGTGTCTGTCTCTGGGTTTGTTGCAAAAACGCAATCTAGACAGTGAGATCTCTCTGACAGTTTTACTTTGTAACAAAGGTATAAGTATACATGTTTTTCTCTCACTTCATGCATGTCAACTGTAGTCATGCTATGTTGAAGTTCCCCATATTATAGGTTTCAACTTGATGGTGCCACATACTAGGATGATGACTTCTTGTGTGAGTGACTTTTTTCTTCAGATCACCCCGGCAGAATTTCCAACCAAATAAATTGAATGACCTCGAGTAAGACACTAAACGGTGCAGAGAGTTATGACGAAAAACCTGAGATTGTAGGAAATTATAGTTGAAAACTCTGTAGTGGAAAGCATTTTTCTGTGGGCCTGGTTACCCTCGTAACAGACAGAAGTTAGCAATTCAATATACTGCTTATGAGTAACCACAGAGGATAACACTCCTGATAATGTCTGGAGTTGGCCTAAGTTATGGTCCATACCAGCCATAATATTATCAGGGTGCCAATATTCTGGGTAATAATAGAGTTAATAACTCTTCCCTTATAAAAATTTCTCATACGATTCTCATGAGATCTCATGAGAATTACATGAGAACTCATGAGAATTGCATGAGATCTCATGAGAATTACATGAGAACTCATGAGAAGTCTTAGTGACCTCATGAGAAGTGTACATGGCCTTGCGAGAATCTCATGAGATCTCATGAGACGTGCTATTAGCCACATGAGAACCACAAAAGATCTCATGAGAAGTGCATATGATCTCATGAGAAGGGGTACAAATCTCACAAGAATAGCATGGTAAGTATGTGTCCACATGAGAAGAGTGTTCAGCCTCATGAGAATTTCACATTCGTGCCATGCTACTGTATCCCACCGACCCATACACATACTGTAACTTGTCTCAAAGGTTGAAAGCTTTGACTTTATTTCAGTTAATCAAGTATAAAATGGGTATCATCATGTAAATAAGATACCGTACGTCAAACTTTATTGCCTGGAAATATTCAAAGTTATGTCTAGCTGTCTCAAATCACATCATGAGAACTTTAGACTACCCCCATAAAAGCAACCTTAGACCCCCTGAGAAATGATAAGAGTGAACACGTTATGAGATTTCAGGAAATGTCCCCACAAAATCTTTATTAATGACTTCTTGCTCAAGCTAAACTTAATGTCTGAATCATTGTCTGGATCAGCATTCCCCTAGACCCATCTGGTTTTCCCCCACAACAAAAAATGGGTGTTCATGTTGTTTCATACATGTCTTGCTCCATAAATACTCTACCAGCATGGAATCTCTATAGTTTGAACAGAGTTAACCTCTTTATATATAGTCCAGACTGGGTATAGGTTTTGAATGAAAGGTGGAAACAAATAGGTGTTTCGAGTCATGTACAGTACCCCGGCCATGCATAGCAAGGTGACTTTGAACACATGACAAATTTGAAAAAAAAATTATAATTACCATACTTAAATTATCAATTATTCGTGATCTTTGCTGCTGACACAAACTCTAATTTTGTCTACTTTTATTTGGTGTCACAATACTGTATGTTAGCAATTTTCAAACGGGGCTTGCAACTTCAGAAGGCTGTTGGCATGTTCATCCATTATATTTCTTTAAATATTTAGCCTCTAGATTACGCCCCAACTTTAGACACGACTTGTAGCCACATCTAAGCCCTAACTTGGGTCCTTAATGTCATGTCTGAATTAGCCCTGACAATTTCATGAGGGTATGTCTTTAATATTCTCGTGCTCCTTACTGTGTTCGCTGTTTATTCATGAGATATATTCGCATGTTAATGTCGCAGTGAGGAAGCTGCACCTCATGAGAAATTTCTCGCAAGAATTTCTCACAAGGCTTATGTATGAGAAATTTTCATGAGAATTACGGTAGAAATTTCTCGTGAGAATCTCATGAGAAATTGGGACTCCTCGTCAGAATCGCATCTCATGAGAACCATTCCTCATGAGGACAGTTTCTCATGAGAATGGATTCTCATGAGAACAATTCTCATGAACATCGGTCCCAATTTCTCATGAGATTCTCACGATAAATTTCTCATAAAATCTGCATGAGAAATTTTTATAAGGGTTCATGGGAGTACTAGTGTGTTGAGGACCTAAATAAACAGTTTCAATAAGAAATCACATAGGCCTGGTGTGCTAATTGGTAGGGCTTTGCACTGCATTATAAAGTCTTGAAAGAATAAAAAATTTTCGTCCCTGCAGTCAGATAAACCTAACACCGCTCTAGCGTCTTACACGTAAGTGCTACATGGCAATTACGATGCATTTACTCAAAACCGTGAACAAAAAGAACTTAGAATGAGATTGGAAGTTATGTAAAAGCCGAATTTTCATTTGAATTAAACGACCACTGCTATCATTGTGGCTTAGTCATGTTTATCTAAAGTGAGCGTGTGTAAACTGATTTAGTGATTCAACTCCACCCTACCAGCCTTAACCTCTCTCCTTTAACTAACTGTCAGTCAATGATGTATGGACACTGAAGATCTTTGAATATATTGTTAAACAATATAACAGACAATGTTAACTCTGCCTGGAAAATCGTGTCAATCTAGGAATAGGAATCTACGTACTATTTTACTGGAATATACAGAGCATGTTAATAACTACATGAATATAGTTGTACTTAAACACAGATGATAATTTAGAAATATTGTCGAAGGTGAAAAACTTGAACACATATTTTAAAATGGAAAATTCCTGCGTCTGCAGAATCAGAGAATTTAATGACTGAGTTGCAGTGTTGTATCACACTGCTTCATGAGTGTGCTGTATGTGAGCACAAGTGGGATAATTTTGAGCGGTTTGTTTGGGCGCGCAAAGAATTGTCAACATCTTGAATTCTATCGCTGGTTAATTAATACATTTCACATTATGAATTCTAGTTCAAGTGAAGAAAAAAATCTACCTTAAAGTTTTAAACACAATGTAAATCCAAGAGATAAGTAAATGTGTCGCGCAGGCCATTTATAGCTAGTAATGTTGGAATTTAACTTCAAAAATTAGTGACCGATCAGAAGCTAGCACAACATTCCAGGATATATAGATACCTCTAGCATTACTTGTTTTAGTGCTTGGCACACAAAGTAATAATGTGCTAATAATGTGTTGAAGACTTCCACCTGATTTGCGATTCAGAATTTCGTGATCGCTGCTAGATTGCAAATAGACCAGAATTACCTTCGTGATACCCTTCGACAGTCGTGTATGCGTGAAAGCTTCTATGTACAAAATATAGGCCTAGGTACACCCTAAGTTACATCGCTGTTTAATTTTTTCTTTCATTCAAATTGCATCATTTTTAAGAACTCGAGCTCGGTCTGTGCACATCCTGTTTACAGTGTAACCAACAAACGTTTATTCACTATCTAATTCCCAAGGGAACTAAGGTTCCTTTTACTTGGAATTTACATACTGAAGAATAATATGCTGGACTTCATAATCATCAGAGAAGTCAAGACGTTGAGTCCTACAATGTAAAGCAATATGGTTCAAACTACAAAATACAGAAAAACAGTGGGCTATGTGATGTGGTAGCCTAACAGTATTTGTTTGTTCCACTCATTTTACAAAGCACTAACAGTTGTAAATCTTTCATTTAAAACCCTAAAGAAGGGATTCTGCAAATTGCTGTAAGGCTTATCGCATCTATACCCCTTTAAAGTCCACCACCCAACGCTGACAGCATTCCCAGAAGAGGACTGCTGCAGTCTAGTTTCCACTAGTAAGAGCACAGAGTAACGTACTTTCTTTTTGTGTGTGTGTGTGTTGCCCACCTCACTAATTAAAAACCATTTACATCAATGCACGCATCACCACTGAAGCACGATTACGTTAACTGATCCAGCCAGAATTGTCCGGTATGACCACCTACAGTACTTCCAATAGCACTGCTGCCTCCTCATTTGATCATGAAACTACTACCTCAAGCAGTACTTCCATGATTTGCTGGCGGGGATTGATGGACCATATAAGCATCCATAGCATAAAAATGAAGCAAAGGAATTCCAGTAACCAAAGGCAATTGCTGACAGCATGCACAAAAATTCTGAAATATCTGCACACTCTTACACACACTGAAGCAAAAATTCCCCACCCTCAGTGGCGGCGCTACGGGGGGGGGGGGGACGAGGGGGCTTTGCCCCTCCAGATAGTTTCCTTGCCCCCCAGTTGCTCTTACCCTTCCCAATCAGATCTTGTACTCATCCAAAATTGATTTAATCACAAAACTATGTATTGGCATTGGACTGAATAAGAACAGCTTCCGGGGAACCATGATTGATAAATGCCTAATTTATGTTACACAGGCTGCCAGTTTTCATATCATGCCCGTATCCACTTCAACAGTAGGCCAGCCTGGTCAGACAAATTTTCTGTGGAATGTTCACCGTCCAGCATAAGGGAAGGGCGGGTAGGTGGTTGTTTTCCTAAATATTGGAATGTCGTTGTTTTCCTAAATATAGAAATGGAATGTCCTGCTCACTCATTAACATGCAAGATATCAGCACCAAAAACAACAGGGCACATCTACTCAATGTGATACATGTACACACTTAAGTTTGAGAACAACTGAGCACTCGATCACTGAGTTATCGTACATATCCACATGCTTTGCATTTCAATGGCGTTACATACACGTACTCCAACTTGACTGCTTAGCTTCCTTTGTTAACACAAGGAACCAATAATAAAATTATTTACAAGCAACATTTCGATCTTGGTGAAGTGTATTTAAAGAACATGTTTTATCAATATGTGAGGCCGTTCACGTCGCATACGTTTCAAAATACTTTTCCAGCTCATTTTCTTTGTCCTATGTAACATTAACTCAAATGCACCAAATACATGGGCAAATAAAGATGAAAACAAAAACAAAAGAATGCACAAATGCATTGTCGTTTTTCTGATCAGATTATGCGCATTTTTTCTGAATCTGACATTACAACCTTGATATGTGTTACAAGCTACATATGCTTTACATGAATATGTGATCTGTAAAGCTTCCTTCCTTGAAATCCTCTCTACAAGGCTTTAACAATTTGACCCTTGTTGGTATCGAAAGAGCTATGACCTCCATTAAAGACCAAATGGTTCTTGCACTCTATGAGATACAACTACAGACTGAATATGACACTTATCAAAGCGTCCCTCTATCAAAGCTTCTCTTCTTAAGATATGACTCTTGTATACTCAGTGAGATACACCTACATTCCAAACAGGAGATCTGCCCAGGTTTTCCTTCTTGAGATAACGTGTTTACAATATTTTCACATTTTGACCCTGGTTGACCATGGTTGACCTCAACAAAAATCAATAGCATTCTTGTGCTCAGTGTGGTACACCTATGTACTAATTATGGACCTATCTAAGCTTCCTTTCTTGAGATATCATGTTTACAAGGTTTTCACAATTTTAGTCCTGTTAACCTCGAATGACCTTTGACCTCCACCAAAAGAATAGGGTTTTTGTAGTTAATGTGGTACACCACTGAAATATGAGAGCTATCAAAGCTTCTCTTCGTGAAATATCGTGTTTACAAGGAAGGCATCACAAACACACACAAAGCCGAATGATTACAAAGGTTACAACTTCATTAAAACCAAAGAACATTATTCACTGTTAAGGAAGAAAAAATGATACACAATTTCATCATGTCACTATATCAATCTACAGTTTAATAATGAACTGTCATACAATGTAACATAAACAATGGTGTTGTAATGAACAAACAAACAGTTTCGATGATTGTTACAAGAACTGTCACCAGAATGCACAAATGCATTGTGGTTTTGGTGTCACAGATTTTTATGAATTTGACATGACTGATATGTATCACGTATCAACATGCACAACTGCATGTTACAGTTACAGTGATGCAACACCCACACATTACATAAGAGAGATATGACGTTTACAAGTTTTTCACAATTTGATCTATGTTGATGCCAAATGATCTTTGACTTCAAACAAACCCAACAGGGTTCTTCTAATCAATGTGATACACCTACATATGAAATATGAGATCTGTCCAAGCTTCCTGTGATATCATGTTTACAATTTGTTCACAATTTGAACTCTGTTGATCCCAAGTGACATTTGACCTCCACCAAAAACAAAAGGTTCCTTCTATTTAATGTGATACACCTACATACGAATTATGAGGTCCTTCCAAGCTTCTCTTCTTGAGATATCATGTTTTCATGTTATATGTTCAGCTGTGATCCCTTAATATAAGAAAAGTACACTCCATAAATAAATGGAAGAAGATGCCTAATTCTTCTCAACTGATTGCAACTAATATGTATAACCACATTTCACTTATCTATTTCTCATAAACTGAGAAATTGAGGAGATCCCTATTTCAAGGATGAATATATACAGGTTACAATATGTGGGAGGTGCCATTTCTGACCATCGGGGGGGGGGGGGGGTGCAAAGCCAATAACTTTCTTGTACACTAGGCAATAACTGAAGGTGACTTATGTAGTCCTGCTAGCTCGACCCCCTCCCCCCACCCCAGTTTTCTTTTTGCATTCTGTTGTGAATGAATTGGATCAGTTACATGAGGGTACGTGGACACTTGTTAAATCACTGGCATAACAAACAAGGATTTCCTAGATTAACATCAAGCATTTATTATTAAACACATACCTTCATCCACATGTAATAATTTCCTGCAGCTACTGGTTCATGATTTTGTTTTACTTATATCTTTCATAAAAGCAGAATTACAGTATAACATATTGTTGAACAGATATTGGGCTGTAGTTTAACCCATCTAGGAGATGATCTGTGACCTTTGGCCTCTGTTTGGGAAAGTATCAAAGGTGCTTGCAGAAACAAAGGATGAAAATGAATATGAAAATAATTGCATGGAAGTTTGTATCACCAATCAATTTCAAAACAGTCCCATTAACAATAGTTATGATATCAGCACTACCAAAAAAATGCAAAAAAAAAAAAGGCCCTATTCATGACTAGGTATCCTGAGAGTAATGAGCTTTGATAATATTGATACTGAAAGGTTGAATTCAATTCCATAAAAGCACAGCCAACATAGATACAGTGCAATAACACTGTCTTTTTCTGAACATGAAAGTAGTTACTGCAAAGGCAGTCCTGTAAAATATTTGGATGAGATTTTAATATTTAATTGGCATGCAAGACTTTAATTTAAAAGAATAGGCTAGATACTGTTTAAAATATTCTTAAAAAATCCACAATAATAGGAAACAATAACTCTTGATCTACTTGTCATGAACAGATACAAAGCATGTTTTTGCATAGGGTGATGATCAGTATATATGACATAAGAGTTGCACGTTGATGAGAGCGGACAAAACCATTGTGGAACTTAACACCATCATAAGATTACGAATTATGCATGAATCTCTGTCTTCAACATTTAATGTGTCACAATGTCAATGGTTTAGCCTTGCATGATCATTATCGAGCTATTCCTCATTTGTAATAGGAGTTTCAGGATTATATGGGCTATTATTTTAATGATGATCTTAAAGATGAAAGAAAATTTTCATGTTAGCTTTGGAGCATTTATCTACATCCCTTCCTTTGATTTTGATAGTAGCTGTGATACAGCTGTGAGACACTAATTTTCTTATAAATTGGTCAATCTTTGATGGATTTTGATGGAATTCATGGCAATGTTTAATATTTTCAATGCTTAATGCACAGAGAATTCACAAATGTCATTTTCATGTCATTTTCATGTCACACGACCTATAAATGCCACATGTCGTTCTTAAGAGCTGTTATCTTGGAAGACTAAAGTAAGCCTTCCATTGCAGAGAGTTGCATTTTGCAAACATTTACATTACACCAAACTTTTTGCAAGACTGGAGCAAGTTACAGAAGGATAGGTAGTTAGGACATACATTTTACATAATGGACTTTCTGCACCTTCTTCTTCTAAATCAGGTATATACCTGCAGATGTTGGATAAAACCTTGATGACCTTTTAACAAAAATCATTCCATGCTAAAAGCTACAAAGAGGCATAAAACAGTACTCATGAGTATTATGCCTGGGAGGTCAACAAAGAAAAATTACAATATTCAGTCTACTGGGGCACTTTCTGATGGATTTGCCATTGACAATTTTTTTATCACAAATCTGTTAAGGAGATATGTATGTACCCGATTCAGAAAAAGAAAATGCATACATTTATGTTAGATGTAAGTCACAACTACTTATCCTCTGTTAGGAAAACATTTACAGTTTGGTGAGTCATTGTCTGCTTGTAACGGGTACATTTATAGTTTGATACCAGAAAGTGCTCAGTTTATGTTGACCAGAATTGACAAGAATGGGACCAGCACTGACTGATGTGTCTTGTCATTGACTTATGTGTTTGTCCCAGCAGTGACTTATATGTCCCATTAATATTGACAATCTCCCAACATTGACTTATGCATCGAGTTAGCAGTGATTTATGTATCCAAATGTTGACTTATGTACCCAAGCATCGACTAATACATACCACCACTGCATACATGACTAAATGCAATATTAGTCAACTGACTTTTATATTCCGCTATACTCAAAACTAGAAAAATACACAAAGCATTGGTTTTGTCTACTAACAAAGAGCTTTTACAATGCTAAGCAATGATGAGGAGGTAGCCTATGGCTCATATATTACAACTTAATGTTGGGTGACTACCAACTATACAATGTAGATTAAATTTGGCATCTTTTTTGGCAAAGTCAATTCAGATGAGGAAAGCCTTTCATTGCTCTTGGATGAAAAGCCCATCATTGTGACCCAGCCACTGATGGGAACACCTACCATCCCAATTTATACTAAATTTCCTTGCTTCAAATGTCATCACCTTTATCCATTCAGTCACAGCTTTAACAGCTTACATTCGGCCACTTTCAATCTTGAGACATAACTTTTTTTACATGATTTTCAGACTGATCTCTGTTGAGCACTTTTCATACCAGCTGTGAAATTCAGCTAGACTACAATTACAACATTGACATCACGAAGGTAAACAGGATATTAAATCTACTCCAGATGTACCCACCAAGCAATTAGACCATGCAACCAGTAGTTTATGACATATTTCATCCTCAGACTTGTCAATGTTCCAAGGGAAAGTTGTAAAACATACCTGCATCATGAATAATTCATGACATCAATCTGTGTGATCCTACCATGTTCATGTACATATTTAAACTATCACTCTGACAGAGATTCCATGGCATGAACTTGCTTTTACATATACATTGTATGATTCCTTATCGTTGACATGTATCACACATCACTGTCATCATCGCTTTGATTTCTTGCAGTTGACAACGCCATCATTCTTACATATCCATTTCCTTGAGAGGGAAATGTCATCACTCTCATATAGATAGATTCAATTAACATTGGCACATGTACAGACATCCCTCTCACTTAGATTTCCCTCACATTGACACATATAGATGTTATATCACTCTAACACATACTCTCATATATTTCCCTGACAATGGCACATCTGGCTTCCATAATCCTCATATGAATTTCCCTAACATTGACACACACACGTATGAAATCATGCTCATATAGATTCCTTTACTAAGCATGAAACACACCAAATGAAAATTGTATCCAGTTCATCTTTTACACATGTAAGTAAAAATTTAAATCTGTCACTACATTGTTCATGTGACAATGATGGTTGCTGAAGCTAACATAAGCATATTGGAGTATGATGAAGTAAAACAGTATGCTCTCAGTTCTAGTCATATAGTTCTCAAACACAGAAAGATATTGCACAGACTAATGGTATGTGGGTGCCAACATAAGTGAAACCCATCTCACTGCTGTAAGATACAATGAACTAATATGTGTAAGGACTCCATCTAATATGGCACTCAGATGCAGAGATTTTAAATGGTCCATAACCAGGAATCTGTCATACTGTCCAAATGAAAATATACTGAGAGAGACGTTAACGACACCTGTTAGTAAGAAAAACTTTTTGACATCAAGTGTGAAAACTTACAGCATTAAACAGTCAAAAATAGATGAGAAAAGCATCTTCTTTTCTATGAAGATATGCATCTCATTACTATTATGGTAATAAGCATTTAGCAATTAGACTTCATGTCATAGGTTTAACCATACCGTATCTGATTAAACCACAGCTGGTATCATACCTACAGCTGGTGTTACTGCAGCCACAATTCATAAGAAAAATACATGGGGCAGTACCCTCACTCCCCTATTTAATCTTGAAATTGTTTAAACTTTGAAATACCTTTAGGGCGGAACAACATTGCTCTTAAGGGGGATTTTGGAAGATCAACAAATCTTGTTACTCCATTTGTGTTAAAGTGCCCCATCATAATTGCTGAGGATTGTAGACTACATTTAACAGGTGTAAGTACACAGTAGCTAGTCACTGACAGCTAGAATAACCATAGCCTTCCTTTATATAGCTTTTTGTAACTATATAGTGGTTGGGTAAACCACAGCTGCAGGTAAGAATTACAGATTTACTTTCTATTCACTCACAATGCAAGTCCAGATCAAATTCTTAATGTGACAAGGCTTGTACTCTGCCTGTGCTTAGCTTTAAGTTTGTGGTTTACATAGTACACAACTATATTACAAACACTGTGGTATGTAATATCTCCATAATTAGTCTGTCTCCATATCTGATAAACTGCTGCTGTGGTCTGACTCTTTCAAGGACTTCTCTGCTAATTTGGCTTGAATAGCTTTCAGCTTCTGTTTAATAGCTTTGTAGCAGAAGTGTCCTCTTCTTGCTCCAAATGGATCCTGTGTAAGTTGAATAACAATTGCTGATTATCCACATGTTCAATAGATTCAACTAGATAGATCAAGATAAATTTTACAATATTCAATTACTTTTAAGAACAAAAATGGAGTTGAATATGTTTGCATTGACCACCATGACTATGCACAACATTTATACGAATTGATAGCATTGTTTTTACTGACCATCATCAATCATTTTAAAGAGGTCATATGACATGAAGACTATAACTAAATGGGAACTGATTTTTCAAAATCTTTGGACAAACTGATATCCAAAACTGTCCTTGGGACATCTTTCTATGTAATACTCCTAATATGACATGACATCATACAGAAACCATTTTTCAAAGGGGAGCATCCTGCTGTGAAACTTCAAACTTTGATTGCATAACATTGAATGATGTCACAAGTACACCAAAGGCAGTTTTTTTTTACAGCATTTTAGTCTTCATGTCATGGCTTCTTTAATGTTTGTACTCACTATCATTGGCTGACCATCAAGATGAATCTTTTCCTCTATTGTATTCATGTAAGATTCAAAGTTGTCTGGGAAGAGATTTTCCATTGCAGATCTGTGAACAAAAAAAATTACACAAAATTGAAACTAAGAAATTTAATATAAAAGATGATACTAACTTAAGAAGATTTCTAAATAAATTGTGTCATACTTTTAATCTCACTCACTGTTATGTTCAAGATTCAAAATGGTGCAGATCTTCAAATAATATTACATGGTCAATTATTTGAACCAGACTTTTTTATTTTATCTTTAAATTTAATGTAGTTATTCCTATTGCACCCTGAAAAAGCTCTCTTACTTAATTCAGTTTCTTCCATACACATTCAACACTTGCTGGTTGGCATTTGCAACACAAGCAGTGAATCAATAGGAAATTCAACATTGAAAATCCTTGTGGAATCTAACCAAAATAGGTAAATCTACAGAAGCAATAGTCAATGATACTATGTTCAAGGATACTGGTCTAAGCACAGTAGCTAATCCCAAAGAAGGTAACAATACAATGTCAGTATCTGAACTACTAGTAATTCATCTCATATCAACAATAGTACTAACCTAAGAGTAGAAGGAATAGTAGAGTTTGGCTCCTCCATCATCTGACATACAGCTACTCTTAGTGTTTCATGGCGAATACATTCATTGTATCTTTCACTATCTCCAGAGTGTTTCTCCTTTCAAATGTAAGAATGAAAATGAACACTATCAATACATCATTTCTTCAAATAGTAGCAGAAGGAATATTTCCACTATCACGGAAAAAAAATATGTACAAATGTCGAATAAATGAGTTACCCTTCATTTTGTTTTTACAGGTCATTTAATAAAAATCGGTATGGACGGTGGATTTGATAGTCTGGTACGTACAATAAACTATTCAATATGAATGTGGACAATGGATTTCAATTGCCCAGAAGGTACAGTAAACTATTCAGGATAAAATATGGACAAGGGATTTTTATAGTCCAGGGGGTATAGTTAATTATTCAGAATCAATGTAGATAGCGGAATTTGAGAGTCCAGGAGTACAGTTATCTATTCAAAATCAACATAGAGAGTGAATAATAACAGTCCAGGAGGTAAAGTTACTTATTTGGAATGAACATAGACAGTAGATTTTAATAGTCCAAGAGGTAGAGCCAATTAGTTAACATACCTCCAAAACATAAGTCTCACAAAAATGTGAGGTATTAAAAAAAGCTTGAACATGACAATGACACATATATAAAAAGTAGAAAAGTCAAACGAAGGAACATTTCTTCGTAAGAACTAGATGTTAGTTTCAGTGTTTTCAACAGTGACCCATTTACCCAGTTACCTGGGCAACCCAGTTCCGGGTACCTGCGCAGTATTATACTTGACAGATCCAAAGTCACTACCTGGTTTCTTCATAAAGTGAAAAATAACACAACCGATGAGTAAACATGCTTTGCCATGTTGGCAAATTTCGCCTACTATACAGAGCAAATAGTTCAAAAGGGAATTTTCTTTTTCTTGAGGAAAGTGGTGGTCTGTTTAATGAGCAGGTACAAGTGAGTGTATGTAGTACACTTGTAAGATCCCTCCACACATTTGATGTATGGTACTATGGAAATACCAATGTTCAATGATAACCAACCTTTTGGTAGGGTACCAGGGTACCTTTAGGGTATGAGCAGAAAGTACCTGGTTCAAATTTTTAGGAATTGATGAAAACACTTACTATTAAATTATATTATTATATGTAATAAAAACAAACAGGGAGATAAACGATGACAATGCAACAGATCACTCACTGTTTCAAAACCTGGTTCATTGTGATATGGTTTGTCATTCATTAGAGATTGAATGGATATGAGTACACTAGACAAACACTGAGCAGGTGTCCAAGCTGGTCCTTGCCAAGTCCTTCAATAAAAGAGATACAATAATAATCATTACATTACAATTTTGGTCACTGTGATTCTTTTTATAACAATTTAAAGCATTCATAAAACAGGCAAGATCACTATTACAATGTGACTTTAAATCATTGCAATTTCATTAATAAATCTAACACATGAATGAAAACTGACTGAAACAATTGCTTAATACTGCATCAACTTTGATCATTGGGACTCAAAACATCATGAAATAGACACAATTGTCACACATTTTCTCTCAAAATCTCAACTGATATTTTTCAACTATGCTTACATGTCTACAACCACAGAAATACATGTATACAAATCACTTTCCCTACCACTACATCCACAAACACATACAAACCACGGCTGGAAAAGTCATGATTTTTCTCTCTCTCTCTCTCAAAAAAAACAAGAGGGCAATTCACGGAGTAGCATCTTATCCCTATCATTATCCATAATCATTTGTTCTTTAAAACTTGTGTGATATAGTCAATCGAGAGTTTGATCAAACACCTAGCACTTTAAATTATACACAGCACTAAAGGACACATAGCTAGGTGCAGCACACTGGGCCATGGATGTGTAAATAACATGCAAGTGTTGTGTAAATGTAGCAGTCACACGTGTGTGTTTAAGTACATATTCCCATGCAGATTGCATGTGCATCAAAGTAATCCTTTGATTTCCTTTATTTCTCAGATCAGTGTGCCACCACTCTGGGCATTTTGTAATAGCACTAAGAAACAAGTCACAATCATTTGTGTTACTTAATTTCTTTTCCCACCAAAATACACTGTAAGCAACTTAATTCCTTGGCTAGTGTCAACACAAAATGTAACAGTAAAACCATACTGAAAGAGTACCAAAAGCATGGAAAATGACATAGTTATTACATATAATCGCTCAGTCCAAACATGGTTGCATACGTTGAAATACTAAAACACATTGTATGGAAAAGGAAAGATCTAATGGGTTATGTTGCACTTTGTACTTACAGAACGTACGGCCCAGTTTTGTGTGCCCTGTTGACCTATGATGTCACCGATTCGGTGAACACTACATATCATACTCAGGTACCTAACGACCAAGTTTGAAGTTTGAAGGAAGAAATCCTGACACCCTTTTCCAAAGCATTTTGCCAATTAGAGATTTGACCAGTGACCTCTGATCTTTTACCATAAATATTGATGGGAGACACAACTTTAGACTATGGGTCACCCATCTGACAACTTTCATCATCATTGGCTTTGCAGTCTAGGAGTTGTGGACACAAGTTTTCGGTGTGAAATTTGACCTCTGAACTTGACCTTTAACCTCAAAACTTGAACTTTGATCCCAAAGTGCACGTAAACATGATTTTCAACTAAACTCTTATGTACTGTTCACATAATTTAATGTCCTATGTAAATAACCATTTTTAAATTAAGAAATAAGACAAAAATAAAATTTCCTGTAACTTGACCTTTGACCTTAAATTGTGATGGTAGACACAACTTCAGACCATAGGTCATCTATCTACCAACTTTGATCCTTGTTCAGATTGCAGTCTAGGAGGAGTTGCCGGGTGCAAACTGCTTGGTGAGAAATTTGACCTTAATCCTTTGAGATCTGACCTTAAATTTTGATGGGAGACCATAGGTCACAGAACTACAAACTCTGACCCTCATTGGCTTTGCAGTCTAGGAGGACTTGCATATTCAAACTTTACTGTGTCAAATTTGACCTTTAACCTCTGAACTTGACCTTTGACCTCAAAACACATACAAAAATGATGTTTAGATAAAATCTTTTACACTGGCCATATGTAAGTCCAATGTAAATAGCCATTTTGGATTAAGAAATAAAGTAAAAATAAGATTTTCACTAATTTGACCTTTGACCTTAAACTTTGACAGAAGACACAACTTCAGACCATGGGTCACCTATCTACCAACTTCGACCCTCAAAGGGTTTGTGGTCTAGGAGGAGTTGTGGATGCAAACATTTAAAATTGAAATTGTCTTTCAAACACACAGGCACGTGCACACACCCCCATCTCCACATATTTTGACCCCTACCCTAATGGGGGTCCCAGGTCACCTTAAGTACCATAACAAGTTCGGCCCCTTATGTCTCATTTATTAACTGCACATAATGTTACCATGGCAACTGTTGCTATGGCAACTGAGAGAGCCATAATACATTCTAATGTCCAAAAGTGTCTATAATAGTCAGTGCGAGTATTTGAATTTCCTTTACGGAGAAATAAAGTGGAATCTAATCTAATCTAATATCTCATCCCGTACATAACATGTACATATAGGGATGAGATAAAAAGTTACTGTGTTAGTGAAACTCACTGACAGGTTAAACCTGCAAGGCAAATTTCATCAACTTTACAAACTGATTTCATTTTGTTCTAATATAAAGGTACTATCACCTTTTTGCTTAAAGTACAGAATGCACAGCTTACTCAGAAATGTATTATGACTCTTGCTGATTCACAGGAAGATGAAACATACAATCAAAATATTACAATATTATTAAGACATGCATATATGTACTGTGTACTTTTAACAAACATTTCTTACCCCAAGATACTTAGACAGACTTTGCCGCTGTGGTACAAATTTGGATTGAATCGAACTTGATTATGTCCTGTTGTAAGCAGCTTAACACGAGGAGGCTTGTGAGGATAATCGGGTGGAAACCGAATCATAAAATGGAAAAAGCCACCTTCGTAAGGAGTATCAAATGGCCCTGTAATTAATGCATGTACCTATTTCAGACAGAGAGAAAAAAGCTTAACATATGCAGTCAATTTCACAGGATTCCAGCAATTTTAAACATAGAACAAAACAGGGTATGGTTAAAAAATCTGATAGAAATAGTAAATTTTTGAGTCATATGGCAAATTCTTTCATAATGCAGTGCTAAGGACTATCATAAACTTTGACATCTCTCATAGTCTCTGAGTAAAATTTTAATACAAAAGTCCTTTTATATTACAGCTGTATAAAGAATAAGGGAATGATAAATTGTATTCTGAGAAATATATCTGCAAATCTATGGTCAAATCTGATTCAAATGTACAGTAAATGGACTCAGCCAAAACACAGAGCACAATATGTACCCACATTGCAGTGTGAATTTTTTTGGCAACATGATTTTTGAAGTGCAACGCTTTGTGCAGATGATGAAAACTTCACTGAATGAGAAGAGTGATAAAAAAGCAGTACCCTGTGTGGTAGCTGCTGATCCCCCATGTGGCAGCTGCCACAACCCAAAACACCCCCCCATGGCAGCTTCTGCCCCTGTGGCAGCTACCACCCTGCCCCTGTGGCAGTTTCCATGAACAGCCAACCGGCGATGGCGTAATATTTCTTCAGTTTTTTTCTTCACAGAGTACAAGGAAGGTATCCAGTTACATTGTTCATAGTTGATCTAAACAGCTATTTGTGATACTAGCAGTGTTTCTCTTGTAACAAAAGGCCTTGCTACAGCCAGTTAGCTGAAAGCTATAGGATAAAGTTTACAAAGGATTTCTATGGAGTTGAAAGGTACAGTTGAAATGTACAGTGAGTACAGTTCACAAGAGTAACAGGTTGACTTTTGCTCACCAAAAAATGAGACAAAGTCTTTCCAAGAAGCAGAAACGGATCATCTGCAAAGCCCAGTGCTACTTTAAGATGGAAAAATGTGACATTTTAGAATGTTTAATGACTATGATTTTGAAAGTGATCTTTAACCTTCATGAGAAACAAGAGGAATCATTTATTTATCACAAGAAACAGTACATACATACTGTAACAAGTTTGAAAGCATTTAGAAATAGTGTGCTCACAGACAGATAAAATCTCAATTCAAATACACAAGACCATGTGACTACCAAGAAATCAGGGAAAATAAGAAGTCTTGCTTAGTTTGTCAAATTAATACTTACCTTTGTTATATCTTCCTCAGGAACAACACACATGCCAGGTGGAGGATCACTGTAAATATTCATAATATCTCTGAATATAAGATAAAAACAGAAATATGAACTGCAGAAAAAAAGACCAAGCAAAGAGTCAAGAGAGAATTGTTCCATGGATACTAATATCTTTGAGTAACTGTAAACAGAAAAGTGAACTGCAATTTCTACTTGAACCAGTATGCACAAATGCATTGTTGTTTTGATGATTTAATATTTTTGTTGACAGGTATGTTAAATGACCTTTGACCTCCACAAATAACAATAGGGTTTACATACTCAGTATGGTACACCTATGTGCCACATATGAGATTAACCCAACTTTTCCTTCTTGAGATATTGTGTTTAAAAGATTTTAACAATTTGACTAGTCTTGACCTCAAATGACCTTTAATCTCCATAACCCAGAAAGCCCAGAGACAACATGGATTTGATGATTCAGTTATGAGTATTTTGAATCTGATATGTTGCATGAGCTGAGGATGTGCAACATGCTTGGTCAAAAATGGTTCAGTAATTTATTGTATCAAAATTGCAATGTGACAACAACTACACATAGTACGCAATAACATTTGTTACTTTAAGATGATGACTAACAGGTAAGCCTATCATAAAGCAACACAACACCAACATACTCAATGAGAGATATGGCCAAGGCTATTGTCTTTAGATTCCATGAGCACATGGTGTTAAAAGATTGACCCTTATTTGAGCTAAATGGCATGAATCACAAAACATAAAATAATCTACTGTACAGTATGCATAAATTTGCAATCAATATTGCACTTGTTTCTGTACCTATATCAAATATGACATAAAGACAAGCGTCCTTTCTTGTGATAACATGGTTTCAAGCTCTTCAAAATTTGACGTTTGGCCTCTACCACAAGCGATTGCCATTTTATATTCAAAAGGGTTCACTTACATACCAAATATGGAATCTGTCCAAATATCCCTTCTTGAAATATCTTCTTTACAATGTGTTTACTATTTGATCCTTACTTACCCCAAACGACCTTTCTCTTAAACTAACAACAGGCTTCTTGTCCTTGATACGGTTCACCAAATACCAAATAAGAAATCTGTCAAAACTTCCATCCGTGGAATATCATTTAGATTGTTTTCGCTATTTGACCCCTGTTGGCCCCCACATGACCTTCACCACAAAAAATTCTTCTTGCACTCAAAAAGGTACACCTTCATACCAAATATGAGATCTGTCTGTCCAAGCTTCACTTCTGGAGATATTGCGTTTTACAATGTTTTCACTGTTTGACCATTGCATTTTACAATGTTTTCACTGTCTGACCACTGTTACCACAATGACCTTTGATTTCCACCAAAAACAAAAGGCTGCTTGTACTTGATAAGGTACACCTAAATATAAAAACATTTATCTGTGTAAACTTCCCTTCATGAAAATCATCCTTACAAGGTTGTCGGTATTTGAACCTGATGATTCCCAAGTGACTTTTGGCCTCCCACCAGAAACGATTCTTGCACTCAACTTAGAACACCTATAAATCAAGTATGATTTATGTCCATGCTTCCAATCTTGATACATAATGATTTTAAACATTTTCACAATTTCATTGAAGTTGATTAACCCAAATGACCCTGGCCTACACCAAAAAGGTTCTTCCCCTCACTTTGATAAATCCACAAAGTAAGTATGAAAATTATCCATCATTCCTAACTTGTGATATTGTATGCACAAGATTTTCAGTATTTGACCTCTCATGATCCAGATGACTTTGACCTTTGACAAAAACAATAGGGTTTTTTTTACCTCAATATGACAAATCTACATACCAAGTATGAAGGGTACCCAAAATTCCTATCTGGAGATATTGTGTGCACAATGTGCACAAGGTTTTCTGTATTTGACCTCTGGTGACCCAAAATGAATAGATGACCTTTACCAAAAACAATATGCATGGTTTTTCCTCTCGATATGAGACATGAAGAATATGTCATTCCAATCTGGAAATATCACGTGCAGAAGCTTTTTAATATTTGACCTCTGGTGGCCCCAAATAATCTTTGACCTCTACCTATAGGATTCTTTCTCTTAATATGACAAACATGCATATGAAGTATGAAAAGTATCTATCATTCCTATCTGGAGATATCACATGCACAAGATTTTCATTATTTGACCTTTGGTGACCCCAGATAACCTTTGACTTCTACCAAAAACAATAAAGTTCTCTCTCTTAATATGACAAACCTACATAGCGCATATGAAGAGAATCCATCATTCCTATCTGGAGATATCACGTGCAGACACATATGCACACACACACACAGACATACATACACACCTCATCATGACTGCGTAGGTTTCTCTTTTACTTGACACCAAAAAGTCCAGAGTTGACATCTTTGCTACACTAACAGACCTGGAGTTTCATTATCATTGATCACTTGACATAGAGATGGTCAGAAAATTCCTTGCCCACTAACCAGGCAGCAGCCAGCCATTTCGTCACCACTGATATTGCTTAAAACAAGGATTTTAGAGTTTCTCATCAATGATCCCAGATGACCCTTGACAAAAACAATAGGTTTGTTATTACAGAGCATGTACATACTAAGAACAGCATTTATCCAAGCTTCCGAGAGTATCTCAAGATATTGTGTGAACAAGATTTACAAAGGTTGATGCCTGGTAACCCCAGATAATCTTTGACCTCGGTGAAAACGATAAGGTTATTTTCTTGCATTGCAAAGCACCTACAGACTATGTATGAAAGTTGTCCAAGCTTCCTTATATGAGATAGTATGTTACAAGAATTAAAAAGGTTTTGATTCCAAGGGATCCCAGATGACCTAAGCACACATTTCACTTCATGTTGGTGTTTTTCATCCAACAATGAAGTGCTTCACTATGCCAGTATCACATGGTCTACATACAGTATCCCTCTGTTATAGTTTCGATTAAACATGGAATCTTCACCTTTTTATTCTCAGAAGAGAGGCTCTCTCAACTGTTTGCTGATTCCAGTCTTCACTCTTTTGTGGATCCCACGGAGCAAATGTCTGGAGGTCTGACAAAGCAGAGGCAAATAGCTGGCTGCTAGAATTAGCTGGTGTCAGATTTTGGTTGGTCTCATCAACAGTTTTAGAAGTGCTTGCCTGGGCCATTTTTGCTGTGGCAAAAGAAATAGAAGATATTGATACAAAGATTGCCTATACATGAATTATATCTGGCAACCTTTGACATGACATCAGAAGATGATTCTGAGATAATTATGGCCTCCATCTCAAAAATATTGGAGAGAACACTTTCATACCCACAAAATCATCATTGCAGCATATGTTCACTTAGATTTATTCCTAGTTTGAGTGCATTAGTGCCTATAGTACTATAGGAAATGATGGGAATGCCTTTGCCTAGCCAAACTATTGAATTGTGTACAGGATGTATATACAAGGCAATGATAACATAATTGCGGGGTCCAAGCTCTCAAATGAGAGATACCTTTCAAAAACATGTACAAAATTTCATTAATACAATTAATACAGTGATGTAAAGTCTGCCACTAGTTTGGGAATCATTATAATCTTATCTTTATCAAAAGCAATTTACAGCACGGACATGAAACTAAATGCAGCAGCAACATTTGTCATGAATACCAACATTTTCTAAGACTTACTGTAAGTTGGCCTACACTTTGTTACATCTTGCTTGTGGTGGTGTTGGACCATAGATGTCAAAAGTATTGTGGTATAGTAAGATACACCACTCTAATTTATACCCTCTTGGGATTTAATAAAGTTTAGAATAACAGGAGACAGTGGTCCAAACAATGGTGTGAACAACGTTCAACAATCATGTTGGCTTTTTGGTCGCTAGCCTCTAATATTGTTTGTGACCATTTTCATTTATTAAAATATTTGGTAACTAAAATAACCTTGTTACAGTACTCACCTGAGTACCAACAAAAAATCCAATTTAAAATCTGAATAGCAAAAAAACTAGAAAGCCAAAAGGCTTAGTGATTCCTTGCCTCATGATATATGTTGTAACAAACATAAAACGCCCACATGACAAGCATGAGATCCCACACACTTATCCTACTTGAGATACCATCTTAGTAGGGTCAAAACCTTTTGAAATCTCGTGACCCAAAATGACCTTTCACCTCCACTTAAAACAATAGGTATCACCTACCCTATATGCCCATCAACATGCTAAATATGAACAATTCACAAACTAAGTATAAGATCCCTCTTATTTATCACCCTTAAAATATCATGCATACAAGGTTTTGACCTTTTGTCACCCCAAATAACCTTTGACCTACACAAACATGAGAAAACTCCCAAACGGATATGATGCTGCAGGGGAACAAATTATATTTTGTCGTGTCTAATAACTTGATAAAAAGGTAAACATGTTTATTCAATCAAAATTATAGCACTTTATTTTGTCAAGTTACAGCTATTGGTGGCAGCTCTTTCATATTTGATTTTTTGGCATGATGCCCTTCCCAATGGCTATGAGGTCCTTGAAAATTAGTAAAAACTGATATTCCTATTAAACAAGAATCTAGCATGACTTGCAATTTTGCCTTTAGTCTACTTAAAGACACAACACACAGTACAAGTTTCCCTGGTTTGATACACAGTAGTCATTTGTTTAAAGCTTACCTGAACTACTGTAAAGTGAAATAGGGCGTTTAGAATACATCAACATGGCATACAAAGAAATTCGCCTTAACCATTGTTAAACCATTCAGTCTCATCAATAAATATCTGTCAAAGCTTCATCTCCTCAAAACATTATGCATGTGATGAGTAACGGATGCATCATTTGAATTTTAAAAAGTTTGGGTGAACAAATTATTGTTGAGCAACAAATAGCTAAATTTCTGATCTGTGAGAATCTTATTCCTTGAAAATAAGGCTACTGTAATTCGTTATTTTGAATAATCTATCATTCTATGTCCACAAATAATGGTTTTAAAAATATGGTTGTTTTCTGTAAAACAAACGCCCTATTTACCTTTTAGGGCTAAACAGAGGCACTGTTTATACAGTAAATGGTTAAGTCCATTGAGCACCTGGCTCAACAGACTATATGATTTATTCTGGACATTGTGGTTTCTACTGGCAGTCAACTGTGATAAATTATGTCAGATAACAGTGACCAATTTGAACAGAGGGGGGTCAGTTACAATTTGATTCATTCAATTAAGCAATCACAGTTCATGCACGCTCAAGGGTATTTGATCCAAATGATCAGTAATTTAGTTCTTTTTATAAAGCTAATAACCCATGGTATATTTAATCAATTCCAATTTACAATTCATGCATGCTCACATGTCCTTATGAGGATAGTAGCATAAGGTTTGCAAAATAGTAATCTTTGATACCAAATTTAATGTTGTCTTCATCTTTTCTTTATGGTTATCGAAGAGACTATGTTGGTATGTCCTAAAATAAGTACTCAAATCAACATGAGGATTCTACATTACAAGTATAAAATTTACTAGAAGGACCGTTCTTTAAATATTGTAGATTCAAGTTTTTCACATTTTGACCTCCCATGACCCCAAATGACCTTTCACCTCTGCCAAAAAAAACAAGGATCATCTACTTGATATGGGCAATCCACACACTAACTATGAGATCTCCCACATTTACCGTTCTGAAGATATCGTGTTTACAAGCAATTTTCAAGGTATTTACCTTTTGACCTCAGGTGACCCTTGTACTCAATGAGATACACCTACCCACTTCATATGACATCTGCTCAAGCTTCTCTTCTTGAGATATCGTGTTTACATGGTTTTCACAATTTGACCCCTGTTGACCCCAAATGACCTTTGACCCCCACTGAAAACAATAGGGTTCCTTTACTCAACATGGTGCAACTACATACTAAACATGAGATTTCTACAAGCTTCCTTTCTTGAGATATCGTGTTTACAAGGTTTTCACAATTTGACCCCTGTTGACCCCAAATGACCTTTGACCTCCACCAAAAACAATAGGGATCATCTACTCACCAAGGGCAACCTTCATGCCAAGTATGAGATCACTCAGAATTACTCTTCTGGAGATATCGTGTTTACAAGCAATTTTCAAGAAATTTACCTTTTGACCTCTAGTGACCCCAAATGACCTTTGACCTCCACCAAAAACAATAGGGATCATCTACTCAATATGGGCAATCTACATGTCAAATATGAGATCACTCAGAGTTACGCTTCTTGAGATATCGTGTTTACAAGCAGGCGTCACACACGCACATACATACATACACACACACACACACACACGACATCACCATCGCATAGATTCCTCCGCCTTCGGCAAGGAATCAAAAACCAGAACGCAGAATTGCATGATTGCCGTTTCAATGATTTTTTTTTCAGAATCTGCTGATATAATAGCATTAGTATGTGTCACATTGTGCTACACATGCTTTATATGAAATATGACATCTGCACAAGCTTCCTTTCTTGGGATCACATCTACATGTTCACAATTTAACCCTTGTTGACATGGAATGACCTTCTATACCTCCATTAAAGACTAACGTTCTTGTGCTAAATGAGATACAACTACACATTAAATTTGACATCTGTCCAACCTTCCCTTCTTGAGGTAATATGTTTACAAGAATTCCACACTGTGACCCTGTACTCTGAGTAAGCGTTGCATTAACGTTCATCCCGACTCTACTCACTGCAATGTTCCTTACTGCCTATGGCATACTTGGTACACCTGTGGCAGCAGTAACTTGAAATTCCATGAAATCACTGCTTACTACATTATTTACACATAGCCTATCATCTGGTTATTGCACAGACATGTTCCCTGTACATGCAATGTCTATGTTAAGTTGCTAACCACACACAGCCATCTTGAGTAAGAAAAACTGCTGCAGCTATAAAAATGCTGAAGTGAAATGGCTTTACCTCGGCTAAAGTAAGTTTTACCACAGCATCTTTAATAATGATGATGTTACCATCATTAGATGGCAGGAAAATATCCACTTTTTCACTTTAACTCTGTCATCAATTAAGACCTGATACATTCTGTAACAACCATGAAAAAGTATGCATTTGTTTTCTTTTTAACAAAATAGTGAGGAACCCAGATACAAGTGACAATATGCGACCATTAACTTGAAGAAATTGTCAAACACATTGGAGGGGGGGGGGTTAGGGATGGAAGATATTAGGAAGTTTTAAGTAGAACATTTAGAAGTGCCGGTAAATTCTTTACTCATCCCCTGTGGCTATGAGCCAATATGATTGAGCTTGGTCTCAAATCCATTGAGTTGTAGTTATTGTGTTGGTTTGTCATAACACTGTTATATATGGTGAACTTTTCTCCACTCTTTTTTTCAGTTGAATGTGCAAAGTTTTAGTGTAAAATATGCCATCCTGTTCCTGATGACCAAATATATGCTTAGCAATATATCAGGCAACATAAACCACATTTTCAAACAGTTTGGGTTAAAATTTACCTGAAAACTTTAGTCTAGTCTGGTCCCGTACAGTAAGTGTAGGGCACAACATAGACACGTGTTGGCTAGGCTCTATCTCAGTATTACGTATATATTAGGAAGAGTTGTACATTTGCAGAACCAGACGAAAGAGCAAATTAACACAAAAATGTTAACGAAAGTCATAGTTTAATACAAATGTTTTCAA
Organism: Stichopus chloronotus; assembly: GCA_021234535.1. NCBI lineage: Eukaryota > Metazoa > Echinodermata > Holothuroidea > Aspidochirotida > Stichopodidae > Stichopus > Stichopus chloronotus. Next base: position 533,169 of record CM037835.1, read on the forward strand.
AAATATCACATCTTCCTCCTCAGGTAAGTGATATATACAAAAATAGCGAGACAATATAACATAAGACAAATAGTATCAGAAATATAACGTCTGACAGGTTTTAGAAAACGCTAAGTGTATAGGATGATCCATGTTGGAACAGTTGGTTATTTAGAACAGGTTTGAGTTTTTTGATATGCAAGGCTTCTTTGATTTTGAGTTCAAAATCTGTATTTCTGGTATCTATGATGGTAAAGTTATTGCTGTTTGCTGTTCGGCAGTCTATGCACTGAGTGATGTGTTAGAAAGGCATCTAGCAACCAGGATCACGTAAATGGGGATATCCCCACTTTGAATATGATGTCCCCAGTGAGTGGTATTAAGTCTTGCATGTATCCCCGATTCATGCCAGAAACAGGATTGTGTGTATAATTTTTTATACACAGGTATAGATTCACAAAATAGGTAATTGGGGAAAAAGTTAGATTCACCTATAAAGTTGAGGGCGCATATCTGATACCCCAATTTGCATTATGTTAAAATATATCCCCGTTTTTCCGTGTAACCCTGGTTGCAAGCTTGAAGTTCCTGTGTGTGTCACCGTTCGGCGCCCTAAACAAACCCACATGCAAACACATACATACACACATGCGACATCATGATTACAAAGGTTACGATTATCATCAAAACCAAAAAATAAATAAAAAAAGTCTCATACTTTGAGTTTACATTAAGTTGTGTTCCATGCGAGTCTTTGGCTAAGAATAAACTGTATGACACCATTTTTCAGCCACAAAAAAAAATAAAAACAGAAAGGAAAACAAAATGTATTCAGACAATGATTTTGTTTCATACTGTTAGATATTTCATACTGGTATCACTGACTGGAAGCATATATTGAATTGGCAGTTTATTGTCTCTTATTTAACCTAATTGTTACATTGTAGTAATGCTGACAATGTTGAGAGACAAATGATAGATAATGGAATTAGGGATTATTGTTAATAATTTTGGGACAGCAATTATTTTGGACGGGCGAAGACTTTCCATTGCATTTCCTTTACTTTCATGGTACCCTTAAATTTGGTCGCCATATAAAAAGTGTAAATTGTTAGATGTCTGACCATCAAACATCGATTTATTCTGTTTTGGTTGACAAAATTCCAGTTGTAATCACCTTAGCAACCATGGTGACAGGAATTGTTGAGCACTGGATATGAACATGACTGATGTTATGATTGAACATAGAACTGATTTTTTTGACATGTAGTATGTATCATTCATAATGTATAGCACACAAGTACTTCGTTTCTACTCTTAACAATACAAAATGTTCTTAAAAAAATTATGATAGACCTAAATTAATTAAATATTAACTAAAAATTATGATAGAGCTGGTGAAATCATAAGTAGCTCTGGTTTGAACATCCCATACTGTGCTCCTTGTGACCTTTGCTTGCAATGAGACTCAATGTCTCACCATGATAACTATACTTGCCAACTGATGTTCAACAAGTCTCTGCATTGAAGCTATTCATCAGTCAGGTTAATGTTTCAACATACAGTGTGTTCTTGCTTGCCTCATATACTACTGTACAGTATAATGGTCAAAAGAAGTGTACAGTAGTTGTTGGCTGTCAAATCTGCCCAAGCACTGACTTATGATTTTGATATTATCTGTTTAATCATGACTAAGAAGCCTGAGACTGTGCAGGTACTATAAGGTCCTCTTATGAGCACTGGCTCTCAGCCACTATGCTCATACAGGTATATCTTCATCTTCATCCACACAGATGTCACCAAACAGTGTTAGATGGGCACTTGAATTCTCTCCAGTATTTAATCAGGCTTCTTTAGAATATCTTTAGGTTACTTGCCTCTATGCTCTCTGGGACACTATTCCACCTATTAGTCACTCCATTAGCAAACAAGAGCACACTGGTGGTGCCACTACCAAAGTAGTAATGCTACGCAGTACACAAACAAAACAAAGTACCATAAAATCTGTAGGGGAAGCATTTTAAAAACATTTCATAAAATTGCCAGCCTGGTATATTCAGGACCTTGGATCCAATAATCTGAAACAATATCAATTGTAAACAAATACAGTGATAGAAGGCCTCATCACAACAGTTTACAGAAGTTACATGGTGTCAGCTAAGAATTTTTCGTTATTACACAGTAGAAATAACTCTAAATAACCATACTACCATGGAGCTACTGTAGGTAGCAGTAATGTGACACAACTTAAACTTTACATACTGTAGTACCATACAAGCTAGATGAAAAGTATTTTGAATGATTTCATAAAATGGTCCATTTGGACCTTCCTACCCAAATTTTTGACCATCCCAAAAGCACCACCACCATAGCAGGAATTGGACTCAACTTCAACTTAGTACCATACAATCTGTAGGAGAAGAACCAATCGGCCGACTTGCAAAAACTGGGCCTTTCCGCCCCCATTTAAGGTTTGAAACCCAAAGTTTGTACACTTGTTGATGGAGCATAACCCAAAGATCATTACCCGCAAGTTTTAAGAAACTTCATCAAACATTGCTTGAGAGAGAGCAAATAATAACAATTGTAAACAAATACAGTGATAGAAAGCCTCATCACAACAGTTTACAGAAGTTACATGGTGTCAGCTAAGAATTTTTCGTTATTACACAGTAGAAATAATTCTAAATAACCATACTACCATGGAGCTACTGTACGTACCACACTGAACCTGCATAAGGCACATCCACTTTGATAGACAATACAGGTATCCATAACACTAAAAATGGGCCAAACAATTAAAGCAACCCAATTCTCAATAGATTAACTATGGAGGCAGAGTCAACATTTGCTGTAGGCTACTGTTGCCCTACACTGTTGCCAATGGAAAGTCCATTAGGGGTGTATGGTACATTGCCCAAGATTGCCATAATATTAACGTTTAGGGCTAAATAGACCCCCTACTCTTTGTCTCTAGGATCCACCAAAACAAAATCAGCCTTTTCTCACCATATACCATGTGTAAAATCTGTCCAAGCTTTGTCTGAGATGTCATGCAAAAAGAGTTTTCAGAATAATGCCTCATATGACCTTTGACCTGCACAGGTTCTTTTGCTGATGCAAGGAACCAATAAGTTGTGATGTACGTTCTTTTGGGCTACATACGGTACATAACTGTAAACATGGACTACATTGATACAAAGAAATAAGAGCAATCAAAAAATAAATTTGGGTGCCTTAGGGTGTCTTACTGTAAATGCTAAATGTTACCAAACTATTCAATGCCAAATTTTACTAAAATTTTCAGTGCTGTAACACCAACAGTATCCAGCCAAATCCTTTATGAGAGCCACAGTATGGCTTAAAGGGGAATTCCGGGCAAGTAACATGTCTTCTTACTTATTCAAGCAATTTCAAACCATTTTCATTCATATTCTTAACATTTTGAAATGATAAAGATAACACGATATGTACAAACTTTCCGCCCAACAGAGCATTCAGAACCAAAAACTTTTCTCGTCCCTGCCGGTACAAATTTTTCTTCCAACACAAATTTTTGTTTTACTATCAAAAGTAGGATTTTTAACTGAAAATGCCATGTCCTGACCATGGAGATAATCTCTCCAGGTCTTTAGCAATGTGTTTGCAACATACAGTACCACTCATTGATACAGTGATGAAGCATGAAAAAGAAAAAAAAAATTGCTGGGTAAGAAAAAAAGACCCACACCCCCAAATTTTTTAAACTAGAGAGAAACTGTTTTTTTTTTTTTACTTGGCCTTATCCTAAATTTTAACTAAGAGGATCAGATGCAATCCTGCACCTCTTTCCAATGTTATGCTATAGGAGTGAGTGTATACTGTGAACAGTAAATCTGTAGCCAATATTAAAAGGTTGAGCAGGGTGTCGCAAGAAGTTTTGTCCAAGATTGTCTGAGTTTTAGCGAGCAATTGTTGAGAGATTTATCACGAGAAAATTGCTAATTTTTTGATAATGTGCATAAAAAAAACTAGTTATTGAGTCCTATGAATCTGAGGATTTTCAAAACAAAGTATTTTGAATTTCAACTATGAACATAAGAAGTATAATTTTTATTTAGGGGGTTACTGTAAGCCCATCGATTGAGTAATGAATGAAACTGGATTACATTGGATAGCTATAGCAGCAGGATAACCTACAAAAGTTACGTCACAGACGTAGGAGGCAATTAGAGTTTACACGTTAAAACACAAAATTGCTCATGACTCAATAACAGAAGGAGATACAGACTTTTTCCTTTAAAAAGGAGAATTGCAAAAAGTATTTTGAGTATGACCTTTCCATCTGTGCAATTTCTGTGTTAATCAGAATGAATCCGACAGAGTTACGATGATGTGTACCAGTTCCACGAAATTCTCTGACAACACATTTCTGGTGTAAATGTTTTGGCTGGGATTGTCCTAAATGGTTCATCGGGGATATTATGATAATGAACATGATTTAATATAAACTGATTAGCAGCAGTTCAGCTACATAAATATCACCAAATTTGTGCTCAAATACCGTAAAAAGCAATTTCCAAACATTTCAAACTTTTTGTTTCCATTTTTTTTTTTTAAATTTCCAAGCAACCTGATTTCCATAAAGTTAGGCTCACGTAGCATGTTTGAGCATTTACAGTACAGCCTACATACGATAGTAAATATCATTTATATGTATCCCAAACGGCAACTCATAATCACGATCCATCTCAAGGTCATGTAAAAAATGTCTTGAATAAGATGAAGGGCTGCTACAGGAAAATCCAGTTTATCATTGTTGTTGTGGTTTTTTTTTTCCTTTTTTTTTTGCTCCGTTATCGTTGATACAGACTCAGTTATAATCTGCAAAAGTGGGATGGGGTTTGCGACTACGTAGGATCTTGAGCAAAGGTTTTCAAAAAAATACGTTCAACAATGGAGAAAAAACAAAAAGAAAAAAAAAACCCATGGCAAAAGCAGTGCCAAGTGTGGATTGAACATGTGACACCAATATCATTGACCCACTGGAGTAACCGAATGAGCCACTTCGTACATAGATGATTACATGGGGCTAAAGGAACAAACAAAGATAAGCACACAGGAGGCCTGAAAAAAAAAAAAGCACTGTTGGAATTACACCTAGACATAGCTATTTCTGTTTCCACTTCTGCATAGCTGAGTAGCCTGAATTGCTCTTCTTTAGATTACTTTTGTTCAGCATGACACGTGGATGCTTTGCTCTCTCTTTGCAGTAAGTTAGCATTCACAAAATACTATAGGCAAAATGTGTAGGCCTAGCCTGCATGGTTTGCAACATAATGGAAAATAACTGATTTATTAGCCGTAAGACAGTGGCTGCCACTGTGTACCAGGTTTACCATAATTGTTCATGGCGATAAATACATTTACTTTCAGAAGCCTTGAGATTTGTTTTGTGAGATGTTGAAATGAAAAGTTTTAAAATGGATCTGGAATTTATTTTTAGTCCGTTTTGATGTTGATATGTAAGTACTAACGCTACGTTCGAAAAAAACAAATTTTTGTTGATTTGTTGGAGATAACACAGGTACAAATAATTTTCCCTGGAAGTGTGAAGTATTCAAAAGCGCTGGTACTAGCTGAAATGATTTTCCTCTGGTACTGCGAGTACCGGTTCTGGGAATACCGGTACTGACTTGGGTACCGGGATGCCACTCAGCCCTAGTCCAAATATTCAAAATAAAACGTCAAAAATGGAAGTTTCAGAGCAAGAAGAACAGCTGTGGTGCAGCGTAGGCCTAGCCTTGTTATGGTACGGACGCTGCAATGCACAGCATTGACCTATTACGGAGGTACTGTAGATGTGCTAGGAAATTGTCTTTTCAGTTGTATTTCTAGGCACATAGTGTACATATCCAAATAACAAAAGGAGCATTACTGACTTTTTATATCCCAGAATGAATCACTGGTAGCCTGCCAAGGGATGCCGTCAGTCTAACGTGATAATCAGCAATCTCTATACAGTGCCAATTATTAACTGTGTGAAGTTATTGGAAAATTTTGCTACAAGTAGTAGATGGGGATGTGAGAGATGACACTCGGTGGGCAGGTCGGCTAACACAAGGAAAATTGGCGCTATCAGGACACGAACTGTAAAATGATAGCCTGTCCAAGTGAAAAAAAAATAGAAAGATATTTCCTATTCAAAAATATAACGATGAAATGCAGCATAAAATAATCAAGCATATAAAACAAAAATCACTTCAATCGGTGAATGGACAGCTAAGGTTCAATTTTTTTTCTAATATTAATTTTCAACTGTATAGGCGACATTCACTGTCCATTACAAATTATTACCACTGAACAACGCACAAGGTTGCACATAGTTAGCTATCCACTATGAAGCTGAGCAGCTGTCTGCTCGTAGGTACTGCTAAGAAGACTGTAAATATTTAAGTTGTTAGAATATACTGTTTTTCTACCACATTCGTAAGTTGAGAACCACTTAATTAACCATATTCCAACGTTACTCCCACTGCAAATTGGGTGAGATTTTAGCTAGTGGAGTAAGCCTGAAGGTTGTCATGCTATATGGCATTTCACACAGTTTTTTCATAGCAGTGACAACACAGCTGATAGTCATCGACAAAGACATCATTTTTGGCATACCTCCCAAGTGACCCACATTTCGCAGGTTTGACCCACATTTGAACACCCAAACCGCTGACCCGCCCAGCCCTCTGAAAAACCTGCATTTCAAATCTCCCCAGCCTTGAGAGTACCACGCACAAACATCAAGCACTGTAAAGTTACCAAAAACTTCCAACTCTACACACAAACTCAACTATTTCATGGTAGGCCAACATTCACTGATCATGCATCCTTCAAGTGCTATGTTTGTTGTCGCAACACCCTAACCTTCGTAGCAGGTACGATCGTCGAAGTGTCAAACAGGTAAGTTTTTCCACGAAATATTTCACCACCAATGTGGGCAGTCAAATATAATCACGCCGTGCATTTTCAACCCTATAATGTGAAAAAACGCAACTGGAAGTCTCTCTATGCACAGTACAATTTCAGTGTTACTGTTGAGATGCGACGAGACATGGTCAGACGATTGGTCTCCGGGTAGCATCAAACGCTTGCGAAAATACTGAGTGGCCTCTGACTAACTGCATGTACCACGTACACCAGAAATAACAATAACCGATCATCATTATCAGTTGGAGAAGTTTAACTTAAATTGCGAGTTTGTGAGTCTCTGTACGGATATTTTTGGCTGCGACCCAAAGAAATTGCATTGACTGATTTGCTAAAAAAGTGCCACCAAATTGCGTTTAGACACTTCTAAAATTCAACAATTTTGACAAGGATGGGGGACACCCCACCCCTTACACCCCACCCCCAGGCTGGTGGTCCACCAACGGACAGGTCACAGGTGGACCTGCATCTAGCCTCTCGGAACTTGGGGGCTATGTTTTGGAAAGAAAATCCTACATATGGAAAAATTGTGCAGGATATATGATTTTTGGTGTTTATTTGGTGTATCTGAGCTGCATTTGGAAGCCCGAGCGAACAGGTAATGGTGAGGTTTTTGAAAGATTTCTATGTACAAAATTGTAGGTGAAAGTTTGTCGTCCCTATGTTATCGTACATGTAGACATGGTAAAGTGGAGTGAAATAAGCTTGGGCCATGTGACGGAACACACCGCCCAGCCTGTTCGAAGGCTAGGTCTTGTAGTTGCATAAGTAAGTTACACTTATAGTCACACTACAGTATGTACAGTACCCTGTAATTGGCGCACTTAAGGAATTTATCGCCGATATTTTAAAAGTCACAAATGAGCCCTTATTTATGAGAAACGTACCTGAAATGGGTTCAAAATCGTGAAATACGTACTCGTGGTTAGATTTAAGAAGGTTAGGGTCACTTCAGTAACGTTGTTTCAGTGATAGCGAGTAATTTTTGAAGAAAGCGCCAATCTTGGGAGGGGGGCGCCAAGTACGGGGTACTGTATATACAACTTTGTTTGATCTTTCTGACACTGGAAAGTAAGGAAAATTATATCAAAACCTTTATTATGTGATGATTACTCAAATACCCAGCATTCTCATCAGTCCTCAATCTGGAAGGCAAGCACTGTGGTTGATGATTTGGAACTGGAAGTATACGTGATTACGTCGTGCTCGTACTGTCGTAGTTACTTCCCTGCAACAACCTATGCATAGGGTATACACAATGACCGGTTGCACGAAATACCAAGAATCGTGTAGGCTAGCGATTACTATTACTAAGCATACTTCTGTCTGTATGGGGTTTGTAACACTAGATTGATTGCGCCTACAGTGCGATTAGTACGACTACAAGGAACTGGTCTTGCTTGTCGTGCACGAAAACCTTGTAGATTGGCTTCTTCGGGACTCTTGTTCGGAATGAAAAGCGTCATCTACATAGAAGTACTACCATCAGCACTGGAAGTCGAGTTAGCGAGGGCATACCGTACCGGTACACGGTATCTACTTCGGAATAAATCAATTAGTACGAATGTAACTTGTAAGTCACGGAGGTACGATATGCTTAACGTTGGCCCTCTCCTGAATAAAATGGTTTGTTCCTACCGTACCTATCTGACAAAATTCAGCCACGCCTATAATATTCTGTGAAAGTGCGACGATTAAAAAGCAGTTCAAAACAAATATTTCAGTGCACATCAAACATACAAGAAGTTTAAGGTGATTCTTACAAAGTGCGAGAACGCTATTTCAGTTACAGAACTGTTGTAGAATAGAACGTCCATCCATCCGATGTTAAGCTCATTTTTTTCTATGACGTAAGCATCCGGTAATAAAAGAGGGGATCCCCTCGATCCAAGGGGAATATGTGACATGTTCTCCGTATATGGGCAGCCGTCAGGGACAAAACGACAATAATGCAAAAAGGCAATGACAAACTTCTAGAGGGCCAGACAAATGTTAAAGGCTAAAGGCAAACCTCACAAGCAAAACTCAATAACAGAAGGCATTCTGCTATTTAATTGCACATGTATTGCCATATTGCCGTCGAAAATTTTAGTATCTGCAGTGCAATTGGTCAGAAATTACAGTATGTTTTATATGTCCTGCTTGTTCCACCTTTTTTGCCCCCCCCCCCCCCGCATCGTATGATTGAGCCTTTGCTGCAATGACTCAGTCATTTGAGGTCAGGCAATTTTATTTTAAAACTTACATTGTGTATATACGGTAGTCAAACCTTGTACACGCAGCGGTGTCAAGTCCGTTGAAGTCTGCCCAGGTTACATTCCAACATGCAAAGATCGAGTAGCCATAAACTGCCATGCTTGCAGAGGGTTAAAGAAGAGACTAAGATGATCAATCACTTTTAAGAAGACTACAGAGAAACGTTCTAGAGAGGTCATGAATTCCTCAAGGGCTTTACAATCATTGCCTGACATCCAACAACCAGGTAAATCACACCCCCCTCATCATACTTTCACCCAGCCATTATGCTATATTGAGTGCCTTGTAAAACATACTGACTTCTAGCTGACTTCTGAATCTCATAATTTTTTCTCCAACTTCCAACTAATTTCGCCGGTTGTACTTCCAGTAATTACAAATTTAGAAAGATTTCGGAGCTTAAAGTAACAAGGCAGATCGTTATGAAGCTAATTTAAATTGCCTAATAATAGCATAAAATATTCATGTGAGGGTCATTCGATTTGCCAAATAATGACTTAAAATACGTCGTTACATGGCTAATTTAATTCAAAAATAATGTTTTGGGAGTTAAGGTCGGAAGTTATGTAGCTACATTAAATTTACCCTATAAATGCTGTTTGTCATAATGTGGCACAAACTAAGTCGCCAAATAATGATTAATGTCAGAAATGTTGGCTGTTATTTGGCGATATCTTTCTTGAATAATAACAAAGGACAATTTTTTTCCTTGTCTGGCACTGAAAAAGTTGTCAAATAACGACCTGTACCAATTATGTCATTATGTGGCAATATTTTTGTGCTACTTATTGAGTTATTGCCACATCATGCAGTTTTCAATACATGAGCGTGCCTGCATCACTGTTTCTATTTTCAAGAAAATTTCCCGAAAAAGTGTGAATTTCGAAAAATTTTAACGATTTCAGGAAACGTTTAAGAAAAAATTCTGTCTCATTGTCTGTGCATTATTAATTATTTGGTTTTTAATTAGCGACATAAAATCGGAAATTCAAGAAAAAATTGAGACTATGCTCAAGCAATTGTTGATGGATTTGTGGAAACGCTGATCTGCATGCTGCAGCTGCCAATGGCAACATACACAGGACTGAGTGCCGCGAAAATTTGTCGTTTCGATGGTGTGCAGTGATTTCTACTTTTTCAAAAGTCTGTTCATCAAGAGACCAACCACTCGTTATCACCGAATATCAGTAAGTAGTAAGTAATGGCATCATAGGGGAAATGCTGTGTTCTGAAAGGTTAATTCTTTAATCAGGTAATAAGTGAAGAGGTTTAAAAGAAGAAGAAATGCTGCACGAATACTAATTAAGGGTTAGGGTACGGAAAATTCGTTTCTAATGTTATTCGAAGAGAGACAAGTTCGAGGGACTAGGGCCTATTCCCAGTCTGGCAGTGCCTCCCGGGGCAGCCGCGTGAAGTGCGTCCCTGCTACGCCACACTGCATGCTCGTTGGATGTCAGTCGATGTCAAGGCCACGTAGCCCCTATACAGTACCTAACCCTAAAATCAGCAGCCTTGTGTTGTGGATGACCCTGCGACTGATAACTTCGTTTTATTTAGGCCAAATCGTAATCTTAGCAGAACAGGGTCCTGTGGTAAATGTACTGTACAGGTCTTGCCTTGCTATGCCACTGTAGTATGGGTTGTTGGTACTACTACTGCCACTAGTACCGGTCTGACTCTCGTCTACTCGGTTGTTGAATCAACCTAGCGTTACTGGGATAAGGAAAATCTGCCGTCAAAGGCAACTCCATTTGTTTTAAAAGCGCCGCTCTGTTGTTTTGTTGTCATGCCTGTTACTTTCTTTAGAGGTTTTTGTGCACCCCCGACTGGTATTCTGTTAAACTTGGTGTCAAGTTCATTCTCCCGCTCGTCAAAAAGCCTGTCAGTGTTATTTCCATTGCTATCTGATCTGTTTGCTGTTCAATAAAGCGTTCGTACTTGAAGGACAATTGTGTTTGTCATTTTGTCAAGAGTTGTCCTCCATACTTACTGGCCAAGTAACCTGTAAAGTTTCCAGTTCCATCCTTTTAAATTTGATTGAATGAGATCACTTCACGTATTGTATCCTAGAAATTAGAATAGCGCCTAACCAAGATGAGGTGCAGCCATTGATTGCAAAATCATGTTGAACATGACGTCACAGTCGAACAACTCCCCTAGAAGCACATGCGCGATGTAGCCAGTGGTGGCATATCGTAGAAATAGATTTACTGTACCAATGTATACTTCTATGGATGTCACTGATATGCTGCAAAATCACGTACGAAAAATCTTATCAATGCTACGGACAGACCTGGTCATCAAAGTGTTCCGTATATTTATTGCAATACTAGACCTAGAACAGCACATTAGTTGAAGAAATGGTTCGAAAGACCTATAGCAACTACGAATGTATACGGAAGGCCATGCAAGCTATGTGTGTGCAACAAACTGGCATGACACCAGTCTCAAACTAGCATGTGAGCCCAGCACAGTATTTGTTCAGCTTGAGTTTGCTTAGCACATGATTGTAGCACATGATTTGCTCAATGTTCTGGTGCTTAAATGAATAATTTGCTGGATTCTGTGCTAGCTTCAGTTTGCAAAATACTGTACCATTTACCATGTACAGACGAACACAACTCCAACTGCCTGCGATGTTACATTTGGGATTTGGGAATTCTTATACCTTGTCAACACTGAATCATGTAACACCAACATGTACAAAAGAAGTCAAGCGAGGTATTATTTAAAACAAAAGAGTGTAGATTACATACCACACCTGCAGTAGTATGTTGGCAGTAAACAAACTAAGGGAAAACAAACCTATTGTACCACCCTACATGAGCATTGCACAAACAATCGTTACGAACAACATGTGTATGTATGAGAGTCATCTTTCATGTAGTGGAACTGTTGATAACGATTCTAATACAACAAACTGTCCTATCATTTGAGGAGTGTATGCCAACATGTTATAGTATTTGCATAATTAATTTTTGGTGACGACTAACCTTTACCATTACCATACAACAGATTACCAAGAAATACTCTGTTAGCAAAATATACCCCTGTTATTACATTGGCAACTTGCTTTGAAATGTTGAAACCGTGGTAAAAAGGTAAATGGCCCATGTTTTGGTCAAATTAAGAGTTGATGAGCAAACTTAAGCGCAAATGATAACAATAAGAAATTTTCTCTAAAAGGCAAAAAGTTGTCTTGTTTATAGAATGTACATGTACTAGGCCTATTGTGAATATACTCTGAAGTCAACCTTGATGTATGCGGAAGAAACAAAAGAAAGAGATGAAATATTTGCAATACTGCAGATACTTTACAAGATGGCAGGATGTGTAAACTGATATGCCGTCATGCAAGATGGGCGTGTCCATAGATGCACGGGAACACTTTACTGATTGTTTGGAGAGGTAAAGTAACTTTGTAACTTTTGTCTGCAAAGAAAATGTCTAAATTCCAACTCTGTATATAAATAAGGGGCGTAGTATGGTTTAAGTCTGATCAAGGGAGGGGGCGTGCAACTTTCCGATATGGTGAAACTATGACCTCAGCTTAGACCCCAACTGGAGAGGGGTCTAAGGGAGGAGAGTTAATGTTGCCCATGGAAACCGTTTGCTTGCGTAGGATATGAAAGATTCCAAATTGTGTTACATTTGATGCTAGATTTTGATTGAATATATCTCCAGGAGTTCCTTTGCTTGAAGTTATGAGTTCTATGGTTTTCATCCGGTGGCCTAGTGAAATATTTCATTCTCAGACCTTACTTGCGTAATTTAGAATGACAATGTAATCAACTTGTGCACAGCATTGGTCACGTGCCAACTATTTTATACACTCAATCCCCGGCCGCCAAAAAAAGCCATTTGTTCTTTGGAATCACAGAATCACGTCCGATGATCTTGAGCCTCACCTTAAAAATTTTGCAAAGATTCACAGACTTGAATGGAATATCAGATAGTGTACCACCTACCGGTATCTACTTGAATATTGATTCCTTTATACTCACTTGCATGCAGCAGAATACTTAGAGATAGAGCGGTGCCAGGATGAGGCACTATAAGGAGACTAGAATATTTGGTGAAGTTAAAATTTTGTGAAAGTTTTTCAAGAAAAAAATGTAGCAATGTTGCATTCGTATATACCTAGCATCTGCTCATGCACCAGTACATTCCATGTTTCTTGAACTGTCAAAATTATCCGTCAGTTAATTCCTTCAGTCTAACAACACATTACTTTGGAAGCTTCAAACCTAAAATACTCTAGCCTAGCACTTGGCAGATTTTACGTGCTGTTATTTCAATGTGCCGGTTTGACCTCATTTCAAAACACCACACCAAATCCGTATCTCACATCATGTTGAGAAAACATCGATCTGCGACGCTTGTTCAAGGCAAAAGGAATTTGCAGACCTTGCACCTGTTAAAATGCTTACCTCTGATTGGCTCTTGCAGAGATTTATTCAGAACTTTCGTTACTACTGTAAGGGCAATGCAAGGGATAGTCTCTAAAGATTACAAATTATGACATTAATTGTACTGCGGTTAGCAATTCTATATGGCGAGCACTTTACACCATTTTATGTTGGAGTACTGAAATGTATGATGATGTCAATGTATACTGCAGTAAAGTTATATGGCCATGTTCAGATACAATCCTGTGCCAATTTATGTTGCGGTGTCCTACTGTACATTATTTTATCTTGCTTCATTTGACTGTGTGAAGGCAAATATGTACAGTGAGCAAATATTTCCCTAGTATGTAAGCATCAGTCAGTGTACGTTACAGCGCAGTTAACTGGGAGGTGATGACAGGAACAGTTCTGAGGGAGTCGCTGATCATTAAGCATCTGCTTTTACCTGATCTCTGTAATTACATGGAGTTATCAAGATCAAAAAGGAAATATTTTGAACGGTTATGTATAAATTTACAATAATCACACCTGAAGTAGTGAGGTGTATAGGCTAGCTAACAGCCTGAGCCCAACCACCTTCGAATGTATGTCATCGCGTCCAAGTGGAACAGCAGCACAGTTTTACAAATTGTGGACTTCAGTGTTATTTCTACAAACATTTACATGATATTTTATGTGGCAATTCAAGTGCCTTAAAACTATTAGAGTTAAGTTTTTAATCCTGCAGAAAGATGGCTTTGTTGAAGGTTGTGAACTCTGTTAGTAATGTGGTGTTAATTGACCCTGGCACCAGTTGAAAAACAGTACCAAAAACTTAATCACCCAGATGCAGACCTATCTGGGAACATGTTCAGAACTTTGGGACTAGTGAGAGCTGGAGATCCAAATTTAGTCCATTGATCTCTGTATTAATACAGAGATCAGTGATTTAGCCTGGAAATTAAAGTTGGCTTGGAATTCTCACTACTTACAGAGCCATCCGAACATAGAAGTTACATGCGGGACTCCGCGCCAATAGCAGGCGAGATTCAGCAATAGTGTAAAAGAACACTCTACTTCTAAATCATAACCCGACACCTCACACATCGTGCACGGTGTTATTTCAATATCTTTTTTTATGCCGGTTTGTCTGTGTCTTCTTAATACCGTTCACACAGAACACTAAACCCAATGTGACTAACTGGTGTATGCAAGCTCACATCCTCTTGTGTGCACCACTTATAAGTTATCTGTGAAATGTTTCTGAAAGAAAGAAAAATGAAACAGAGAAAGAAAAAAGAGAGAGCAATGTCGCTTGTCTTGCATCTGTATGGGTAACCTCGCAGCGTTCATGTACATGCATCTGTATGGGTAACCTCGCAGCGTTCATGTACATGCATCTGTATGGGTAACCTTACAGCGTTCATGTACATGCATCTGTATGGGTAACCTCGCAGCGTTCATGTACATGTACTACTCGAAATTAACCTATCAGTTAGCCTGACAGCTCACACGTCTCAAATGATGTTATTTCAATATTTTTGGTATGCCAGTTTGGTTTGACTTTTAACTAAGTCTTCATAATAACATTAACACAGAACATCAAACCAAATGTTACTATCTTGCATCTGTTTGTGCAAGCTGGCATCCCTTTGTGCTCATCATATATAAGTTATCTATTGCAAGAAACACCACGTACAGTAGCAATTTTGCATCTGTATGTGAAACCTTGCATCTGCTTACGTATATTCAATATTTCTCAAAATTAAACCATCAGTTAAAGTTCCTTCAGTCTAAGAACGCTTGAATTTGGAAGACTGAAATCTAATTGTACTGGCCTGGTGCCTCACACATCTTACACGATGTTATTTCAAAAATTTTTTTTGTCAGTTTTTCACACTTTTAACTTAGTCTTCTTAATAGGATTAACACAGAACACCAAATTCAGTGTGACTATCTTGCATCTGTATGCAAGCTCGCATCCCCTTGTGCACACCATCTATAGGTTATCTTTATGTTTCTGAAAGAAAGTCACAATAAAGAAAAACAATGTAGCAGTCTTGTATCTGTACTGTATGTGTAACCTTGCATCAGCTTATGTACATTGATATTACTCAAAAATTGAAATTAACCCATCAGTTATGCTTCACACCTCTTACACGATGTTATTTCAATATTTTTTATGCCAGTTTGGTCTAACTTTTAACTCAGTCTTCTCAATAGCGTTGACACAGAACGTCACCCAGGGACAGATGCCTTTTGAGTGGCATCTCCCTGGTCAAACCAGATGTTACTATCTTGCATCTGTTTATGTGATCCTGCACCCCTCTATGCACATCATGTGTAAGTTGTCTATTTCAAGTAACAAAACAGAGCAATTTTGCATCTGTGTGTGAAACCTCACACCTCCTTAGGTCAGTTAGGTGTATCCAATATTTCTCGAAATTAAACCGTCAGTTAAAGTTCCTTCATTCTAAGAATGATTTAAACTGGAAGGTTGAAATCTAAGTGTACTATTGTTTCACCTCACACGTCTTACATGGTGTTATTTCAGTATTTTTTCCTTTCATGCTGGTTCAGTCTTACTTTTTAACTCAGTCTTCTAGTGTTGGCACAGAACGCATAACCATATGTACCTACCTCGCATACCATGTGCACACCATCTGTAAGTTATCCGAGAAATGTTTAAAAAAAAAAAGTCAAAGAACAAAAGCAGTGTAGCAATCATCTGTGTGTAACGTCGCATCTGCTTATGTATGTTCCATGCTACTTAAAATTAACAGCTGTAAATGTATATATATGCATTTTTTTGAGGGGGAGTGGGATTGTGGATGATGTAGATTCTGTCACACGGCACATGATGGAACCTTCCATGAGATGACTAAAATTTAGATAAACCCAAATTATCTTTCGCCTCAGTTCTTTTGTTGTTGATTGAATGGATTTTTCTTTTGTTAATGATTCAATGGGATTAGACAGGACTACCAAGTAGGGTTGGGCGGTATCCTGGTACCAAAGCTAGTACCGGTATTTGCAGCAAAATTTTTGCGTGAGTACTGGTACTTTTGAATACTTCGTAGTATCGGGGGAAATTCTTGGTAGCGGTACTGTCTCCAACAAATCAACAAAATCTGTTTTTTGGAATGTAGCGTTGATACTTACATATCAACGTCAAAATGGACAAAAAATTAATTCCAAATCCATTTTAAAACAAGGCTCAAGGCCTCTGAAAGTAAATGTATACATTGCTGTAGATGATCGTGGATAACCTGATGCACAGTACTCAGTGGCAGTTACTATCTTATGCCTTTCTGTCACGAATCTCCTTGCCATAAAATGGCCCCTTCTCGATACACATACTTCTAAATACCTGATACATGAGCAATTGATTGGGTTTTTAAGTACAATCTGTAATTGGTGTTTCTTGACAATTGACACAATTGTCAATACCTCACTTACGGGTCAGATCAGTTTGGTGTGTGTATTGTTTACTTCTTTGTCCATCCACGAGGAAGTATAACAATCTATTTTCATTTGTTTCTCACAGTAAAGATATTATTGTACACACTCCAATATGGTAAGGAAAAAAGATTATGGTCTAAAAGAAGCAAGCAAGGAAGATTGGGATAAAGTTCAGGAGTTACTTCGAGCTCAAATCTATCAGAATGCCCTCCCTGTCTCGGTGGATGAAGCACTTCAAAGTCAAAGAGAGTAAGTTCATGGAACCTTTCAGTTAATAATGTTCCATTGGTTTGAAAGTATCATACATATAAATAAAATGCAGATGCAATATTTTGAAAGTGCATTGTATTTCAGGGAGTTCACTTGAAATTGTTCACGTAAAATTGTGAAAACTTATATTATGATACTGCATCTCGTGCTGCTTGTCAAAACTGCTTGTAATCTTGATTAATGTTAAAATCAATAATTTTGCTGATAGTGAAAGTGAACCACTTTTACTCAAAAGCATGACTAATGCAAATGGATAGCCTTGCTCAAATACTTTTGTTTTCTTGCAAGAAAATGTTGATCTTTCTGAAATATTCCCTGGAACCATGCTCTGAAGTCTAATTGTTGCACTGCATTATACCTTGTGGGTCTTTATTATTGTATTGACTGGTTTTTGGTTTCTATGAAATTGTAACCTTTGTAATCATGAGCGTTTATGTATGTGTGTATGCATGTGTGTATGTGTCTGTATCTATGTTTGTGAGGTATACCATGAAAACTCAACATCGTAAGGAAGAAAGCTTGTACAGTTCTCATATTTGGTTTGTGGGTGGACCATATTGAGTACAAAAAGCTTATTGTTTCTGTGGAGGTAAAAGGTCATTTGGGGTCAATTAGGGTCAAGTAGTGAAAACCTTTTAAACATGATATCTGTAGAGACAGCTTGTACAGATCTTATATATGGTATGAAGGAGTACCTATTGAGTAGAAGCCTGTTGATTTTTGTGGAGGTCAAAGGTCGTTTGGAGTCAACAAAGGTAAATAGTAAAAAAATCTTGTAAACAGGATATCTCAAGAAAGGAAACATGTACAGATCTCATATGTAGTATGTACAGTAGGTGTTGAATATTAAGTACAAGAAGCCTATAGTTTTCAGTGGAGATCAAAGGCCATTTGGGTTCAACAGAGGTTTAATAGTGAAAACGTTGTAAACAAGATATCTCAAGAAAGGAAACTTGTACAGATCTCATATTTGGTATGTAGGTGTACCATTTTGAGTGCAGGGCCTCTGATGTTTTTGGTGGAGGTCAATGATCATTTGGGGTCAACAGGGGCCCAATAGTGAAAAAATTGTAAACACAATATCTCAGGAGGGGAAACTTGTATCTATGTCATATTTGGTAAGTGGGTGTATCACTATTGATTTTAATTGAGGCCAAAGGTCATTTGGGGTCAATAAGTGTCAACAAATGAAAACTGTAAACAATATCTCAAGAAGGGAAGATAATGCAGATCTTGTTTTTGGTATGTAGAGCTACCTTATTGAGTATAAATAACCTATTGCTTTTGATGGAGGTCAAATGTCATCTCAGGGGTCAACAGGGTTCAAGTTGAGACAACATTGTAGACATGGTATTTCAAGAGGGGAAGCTTGCACAGATTTGATATTAGGTATGTAGTGAAGCTCTCGGATACCTCTGTAGTATTCAGCTATGCATAATGGATACCTATAATATCAGTCATTAAGTTATGGTCAGCAGATGCCATTGTACATCTCAATTGGTGATATGATAGGTTGTGTAATACTGCAAACCATGCATGTACATTTGCTTGCCTTATGCAATATGTCAGATTCATGAAAAAAATTGGCATAATGAATTCGTTGAACCACAATGCATTTGTGCATTCTGGCTTTATTCTGAACCTGTCCATGAAGTGTGAATAGCTGACATTTAATGAAAAGAAGTACTGTAATTAAACATCTGCTCCAAAGAGATTTGCTTGGGTTTGAACTGCAATGTGTCTATTGTGAATCAGATGTGAGGTACTGTCGCTTCTCTTGGGGACTGTTGGTGATGTTTGTCACATGTTAATATTGCAATCCATTACATGAATGTGAAACTTACAACCAATCATAGCCATGTTTTATTCAACTTGCTACCATGTGCATTCCACATACTTTGTGTTGGTGCCCTACAGTACTCAAGCAAAATCTGTTATTAGATAGGATTTTATTGCTTGTAGCATCTCACTTCTTTAAGCTACTGTAAGCCACATACAGCAGCTATTATGATTATGACTGTTTAGACACACACTTACATTGTAGTACAAAATGGATAAATGATTAAGCTAAGTCGCATATCTATTAGGATGATGACTGTTTAGACTTACACTTACATTTTAATACAAAATAGATAATTTATGAAGCTAAGCTACATTGTTATTCAGATGAGATTAAAGGACTGTTCAGACCAACATAAATCTTTTAATACAGACTGGATAAACGATTAAGCTGCATAGCTATTAATAGTTCAGACAAATGTATTTTTTTTCTATCTAACATGTTATTAAAATCAAGATGTAAACTATGTAATACCTTCCTTTCTGCAGAGTTTTAGCATGTTTCCCAAAATTTGTTGTCATTTGTAATCTTGTTTTGATTCTGCTTTTCACAGACATTTGACTGATCTTATAAGAAGATGTGTAACTATCGGTGAAAGTAACAGTGCCCTTCTTATTGGACCTAGTGGTGCAGGAAAAAGTATGGTATGCCCCCCTCTGCATTTAAACCTCACTAATATCTCTAAAACACAGATAATGCTAACAATATTAATAGCATGTATGTGTTTGTTATGAGTACTTTGACATTTCTTAATTGTGAAATAAGCATAAAGTGCTCTGACACATGGTTAATATCTTATTATGTCCATTGACAATTACTTAATAGTGTTTACATGTATTGCAATATCTCCTGTGATTTACAGTGTGCATGCTATGTGTGGTTATCAAGTGTTGTGAGACACTATATTGTTTGTGTATAAAGCATATAGCATGACATATCATGTGCAATGTTTCCTCGGTGACCTTCATGTGTGGTTGTTGCATGGTTGTATTTCTTTTGTTCAGATTCAAGGCAAATCAGTTGGTTTTAGATGCACTGAATTTCTGAAGTCACAATATTTCCACAGTTTTTCAATTGTTTTTATGTTAAAGTTGCTGTGTAGTGTGCTCTCTGACTTGGTTAAAGATTCCAGTATATCTGGGAACCTACTTCAAGTACATCTGAATGGATTGGTGCAGACAGATGACCGAATAGCAGTCCAAGAAATTTCCAGACAACTAAAGCTAGAAAACACAATAAAAGATAAAGTATTTGTGAGTATATTTTTGATGCCTCAATTCAGCCCACTTTGCTTGTAAGTTGCAAAGTGTTGCTTTAAGGTGAGGGTCGTACATCTGATTTAACAAAGTGATTTATAATTTAGCAGATGACAATAATTTTCAAATATGTGAGCAATCATTATCCATGAAATGTAGCATTAGTACTCCCATATCAACATCAAAATGGACCAAAAATGAATCTTAAATCCAATTTGAGACATTTCATTTTAATAGTTCATGAAAAAAACAAACTCTTTACATAGAAAATGTTTGCATCACTGTGAACAATGTTTTGTTATATGAAAGCCTTATATACATTGCACTAATATCCATTCAAAACCACTATTTTAGCGATGATAGCATAGCATTTTAGCTATGATAGCATTCTCTTGTGCAATGTTAATGGTTTGGTACAATGATACTTTGTTAGCGGTTATCTTAGGGTGTTCATGACTTTGTAGTCTATGGTTTCATGTTGGCCCTATGTCCCATGTTATGAAATTCTGCAAACTGCTCTTCCTTCTACTGTTAAAGTGCCTCTTTAAACTGTCATACACATCTCAAATATTGCTATCAACATGAATGATAATGGAGTAATTGTGCAGTGTCAGTTGCTTTACTAACTGAAACTCTACCTTGCCCATAGGTATGCTGACCAGTATATATTAAAGGGACAATTTGAGTTATTTTATGAAATTCAGTTCGTCTTCACAAACCTGTCAATTTTGTGTCAAGTTTCCTTAACATAAAGCTTCTAGTAACAGATAGATGGTCAAACTTAGAGGGTCCCCATGATGGGTTAGACACAAATAACCACTAATGAGTGAGTAGTTAATGTACATTAGTTCTAATTCATATACCTACAGACAGTACAAACCATGGCGAAAAATTAAGAAAAATGGACAGTTTTCATAATTATGATATGTGAATAGTGATGCTGATGATAAGCATTGTTATTTGTTAGTACCCATCAAATTTTCACAAATTTATCGATAAAGTTCAAACTTCGATCTGCAACTGTTGGTGCTCTAGTTTATGAAATTCTGCACATTGTGTAGTCCTACGGATTCTCTTGTACAGTGTTGATGATTTGGTATAATGATAGTGGTTCATATGATTTGACAGACTGATATGTATATGACACCTTCATGGTGTTCAGGTGTGAGTCTCTACACCTTTGGTGCTCTAGTTTTATTTTAATTGCCAAGCCTTATTGTAACAGCCCTCTTAAGCCAGCCTAATGATAGCCAACACTTTGTTGCTATTTGTAGATACCGAAAGCTAGTAGCCAGGTGGATTATCTGATGAAATGTTTTCTGAAAATTACTAATCACTTTTGGACCACACAAATACCTTCAGAACAACCTGGGAACCATGCACATTGGGCAGTGAATAGGGGGAAAAAGGCAAAGAACCAAATAAAACACCAAATTTATATTTTACATAAAGAAATTAAGATCTTAAAAATTGAAAAAAAGCAAAAGAAAAGAACCATTTGGAATGTTGTCAACAGAAAGTTAAGACTTTGCTTTCACTTTTCCTCTAACTCTTAAAATGCAACTAAAAGAAAATTAAACTGGTTGCTTTGTCAACAAAATTGGCAATTACAAAACTTGTTTGTAATACCACTTAAAAACATGTGTAATTGCATAAACAAAAGAAACCATTTCAACCTAACTTAGGGTTCAACATTGTACATTAATTTAAAAGAATCATAAATTCAGTACAGAACATTGTATAAAAGTCCCTCTTAAATAAAACTGTGCCCAAACCAGTTTGACAACATGTAAAATTGTATTTTATTCATTTCTATCTTTTAAAGTTAAATTGGAAAAATCTGGTACTGGCTTTTTGCCCCGATCATTGTCTAAGTGTCCCTACACTGTTCATGACCTCATGCTGTCACTGTGACTGCTTGTTTGTCACAATAATGCATTAAATTTTCCTGGGCAAATCTTACAGGGGTGATAGGATTTCCTTACAAATGGAGTGTACAGTGTTCGTACATTGTTCATAAGGTATTCTGAAGGCAAAAGTAAGGTGCATGTAAGGTGAAAGTACAGAATTGTTGCAAATATTGTGGGGTTCTCGGAGGCAGCACAAAGCCCCCCATACCCACTCTGTGCTGGATTTTTGAGGACAAAGATATAGATGCCTGCATCAGTTTTACACAGGATCATGTTGTTCAATGCGGGGCCCGCAATGAAGGGCGACAAGGTGAAACTGCATTGAACACAACAAAAAGTGAAAAGGTGATGGAGGTAAGTGATGCAGAGGAGAGAGAAGGAGACAGGAGTCATGAACAAACACAGACTGTTAGTTGGTCATAAGAACCATTCTTGTTGCATTGCTACATCAAAAGTAAGTTTATTTCACCTGAAAGGTTGAAAATGCTTCTCAGAGGAACATACAATAAGCCATGTACACCTCAGGGCATTCCCTAACAAATCTCATAAGGTTCTTCACTGTATCATTCCGTTAGATAGTGAACCAGCATCCACTCCCCACTTTCAGTTTCAGAGACAAAAACAAGGATCATGGCCTCAAGAAGAAAGGGGGGGGGGGGGGGTTAAAGAGAAAAGTGGAAAAGAAGACCTTTTTGAATGAAGGTAATCCATGCCTGGGATGTAGGACCTAACTTAAGTTTATTGTAACAACTGAAGCCCATAGTGCAAATTATATTCATGGGGGAGAGGTGGACCTTTATAACTATTTATGATAATTTAACCCCCCCCCCCTCTTAAAAACAAGGAAATAAAGTGCCTATATGCCAAGGAAGATTTCTTCCATCATGTCACTTAATACAATTATGAAACTACTTAACCTATTCTCTGCTGAGGTTCAGGTTTCAACTTAAAGCTGATTAGTCTCTGAGCTATCATTTACCCTGGTACTGGTATGCCTGTTTACCAGTAATACTGTCAGAGGAAACTACTGTTTCAATATACTGGGTTGCAACTGAATACAGAACTTTCAATATATCGAGATGTCTTGTTTATGGAAACTTAAAATGGTATTCTGCTTGATAATGACAGTCTGAAAGCCACAAAATACCATCCACATGAGACAGGGTTCCCATAAATGGATTAAAGCATTTATTGGAATGGTTTCTGTTGGGTACACCTATACGCACAAAGCTTGCAAACTCTCTCACTGACCCTATGCAAGAGGTTACTGATCCCCCCATTTACCCTCCTGGGGAAGTCAACAGGCAGAGTTGCTTGTGGGTGTGATATTGACAAGTCTCAAGTTCAAATTTAAATGTTTACCCCTTCACAAGAAACTCGCATCTCACCAACCACATCTAGGAGTGTTGGTATTGTTGTGTTTTACTAAGTAGACTCATCTAAACAATGAGTAGAGGAATGATATGATCAGTCTCACACTCCTACTATCTCAAACGTATATCATGCATTGGAGTTGGCCACAGCTTTTTACCCTATGTTGTCTGTGCAATCAAGGTTGCAGTGTTAAAAGAGAAAAAGTGAGCATTAATCAAAGCGATATTTCTTGACTTTTTAAGTTTTATTACATCCTTCTTTGGTAGACTGACATCAATTGATAACTTTAAAATGCATGAAAGAAAACTTGATGTGGAAGTTAGAAGTAAATAAAGAGATCACAAGAAAATCCATATATAATGTAACAAAAATGTAGATCACAGAGTTGTTGAAAGTGCATGATTGACGGTCCTGAGAGACCAGGTAATACATGCCAATTGATGTTGGCAGCATATTTTCTTTCTGAAGGCTGTGGGCAGACTACACAAAAGAAATGCAAGGCATGTGCTGTCTGTAATGCAACATACACATGCACACACAAAATGACATGGAAGAGAAAATTTGAGAAGATATGACATGGGTAAAAGTGATACATACATCTACAATACAATGTACCTCTAACTCAAACATCATAAAAAAGCATACAACTCTTACAAAAATGTAAAGCATTTTAAACAGTTTAATACATGTCTCAATGGTGAGGTCAATATACTCATCAACATCCACTATACATGCAATGTATTGTATTAACTGGCATAAAGCTGAATAAACTCAGTAATTAACTAGCACAACAACATAGTGTGGATAAGCCAAGACGATGAATAGCCTGAATTAAAAGAATAAAATAGTATGTACACTGGTCTAATACAGAAAAGCACACGACACGGCAGCTAATACATACGTCTATGATGAATCTCATCATATGTCCATTCACCTACTGTATTTGGTGTTTTTAAAGTGTGCAGTACGTATTGTTGTCTGAAAGTCAAATAACAATGGAATCAACTGTGCACAATTCCCCAAACGCCATTATGATGAGAGTTTGTCTGGAAGAGTGTTATTGTCAACCTTGTCAAAGGCATTGGATAAGTCAAGAAATATTCCAATTGATGTCTGTATATTGTCTGCGACTGAAGGAAGTTTGTCAATGGCCTCAACAAGGGCAGTTTCTGTTGAGTGACCTGTACAGAATGCGTATTGACAATTTGAAAGAAGAATGTGCTTGTTTAGAAAGTTCTGAATTCTTTTAAATACTAATCTTTCTAAAACTTTTGAGAGACGGCAATATCAAAATTAACCGGTAATTCACCAACTCATTTTTATTACCTTTTTTGAAAAGAGTAATCACAGTGGCAATTTTCAGTCTATCAGGGAAGATACCTTGCTGAAATGACGCATTGAAAATATGTACAAGAGGCTTTGAGATAAAGGGAATTACTTTACCGGCTATGGCAGGTTGAAGACCATCATAACCAGCTGATTTTTTCTGATCAAGTCAATCATAAGCTGTCTCAATTTGTCGTTGTTTGTTGGAGAGAGGAACACAGACTAATAGTTGCTGCCAGCTGAGAAAGTCTTTGCATGAAACTGAAAACTGGTAGGATTGGAATGGCATTATGCATGAATTTGGATTGGTGTAGGAGAGGCTGATATTTTGCCAAATTATGATATTGTGGAAATTGTGTAATGTGATGTGTTATTCTTCCCTCTGCAGCCATGCAAATGGTAATGTTTTTCATCTAAAATCAAAGGGAAGCTCGTGTAATGCTACTTTTTTGCATTTATTGCATCATCTGCCCATCTTGTAATGTTCAGTATGTGGGATCCTCTGTCAAACTTTGCTCTTGGCTAAACCAACCCAAACCCTCTTTGTGTTCATTTTGTAAACATAGCTCTAAGCAAGGTAATGATTGTTGGCACTTTTATGATCACCTCATCTCTAGACATCCCCCATCCAAATTCAAGTTCACCATTTTAGGGGTCCTGTAGAGCGAATGCGATCTACGTGACAAAGAGACCAGCTGGATTTGGAAGCTTGATGCAATCTTTCCAACAGCGCTTAACAGTTATATTCGGGTTTCATGCCCAAGTTTGCAAATCCTGGTTCATCTACAAGTAGCCATTTTCTTTTGTCACGCTTTAGTTTTATTAGTGTCTTACTGCTTCTTACAATACTCCATTTCTTCCAGAAGCTCCAGAGAGTTTATTAAACGTTCTCCCCCACACCAGTGAATATAGGCCTTTGGAACTCACTCCCAGTGTATGTCACCAATTCACTCTCTTTAAACAAATTTAAGTCAAACTTTGATAGAGTCTAGAAGACTATTTCACCTTTTTGGGACAAAATAGCCTATGTCCAACAATGTCCTAAGTATGATGATGAAGACAGTGACGACGATTATGATGATGGTGATGATGATGATGATGATGATGATGATGATGATAATGATGATGATGATGATAAAGATGGCAATGATGATGAAGACAATGAGGATGGTTACCCTGTTATTTACAACACCTGCTGGAGTTAATAAAACAATGTAAACCTGCAAAACTTCATGCATCTCATAATCTTAGCTTGATATTCATTCCATGAAGAATATCTTTGTAAAGATATCCTGCAGCCTTTGTCAAGACACAGCAATATCTTTGTAAAGATCCAGATAAAGCAATGGAAACAACCACATTAGTGTGCAAGTTCATCATTTATAAATCTGTAATATTAGGCAGCAACACCAAACAGGGCAATTCACCTCTCCTATGCAAAGATGTAGTTCAGTCAGCTAACCAGGGAAGGACAAAACAATAAATAGTGTTTTAGCTTTATGTCATTAAAAGATAAGTAGGCACAATCTTTATCAAGCTGCTAGGGCTACAGGTGTATTGCATTTTCAAACTTATTTCAGAGCTGCTCAAAAATTTGGCAATGTGCAAAATTTGGGGTAAACGCTGTTTTGTGCAGCTTGTCATAGCCCAATTCCTTTTGCTTAAGTTAATTCTGTGAGCAGCAAGTATGGGCCACATTATCAAAACCACAAAGGATTTTTGTCTTTTCTTCTTATCCAAGATTTTTATCTAATATAGCATATTCCTTTCAAAAGATCTCTCTCAGTGAGTTGACATCCTTGCTTTTATGTTTTTCAGGGTTCCATAGCTGAGAAACTTTCCTTTTTGTTGGAAGCATTAAAAAGAGGTATGCATCAATATTTGACAGTGGTAATGTGACAACAGTTTTAAATTATCCGTCTGATTGTATTTTGATCAATGTAATATAAAGATTCCTTAAAGATTGCAGATAATGAATCATGAGCATATATTCATTCATTCATATACTCATTCTTTCATTCATTCATTTATTCTTTATTTCTAGTATAATTCACAAACTTGTAAATAGGATAATGTATAACATTTAGAAAGCAAGAGGTTTAAATGGCTTAAGAGATTAAGCAAGAGATAAACATAAAATACAAAATATGTACCATTAAAGTTGTTTTAAGTTTGACCATCAACTACAAAAATTGGTCCAAGAGTAAAACATACATGCTGATCTCATCCAACTGCGCAATTAATGATCTGAATATTACCTTTCTTTCAGACAAAGGTAAATCGCAGAGCATCCTATTCGTCCTTGAAGAGTTTGATTTGTTTGCTCATCATAAAAACCAAACACTTCTTTACAACCTGTTTGACGTTAGTCAATCAGAACAAACACCGATTACAGTCATCGGAATTACTTGTCGGCTGGTAAGAATTTCAAGAACATAAGATGTTTTAAACTGATGTTTGAAACTTATATCATATTTTACCCATCAATGTTAATCAGGTAATGAACATCACCCATAAACAATACTACTTTCAAAATTCATTTTGAAATCATACAAAAAAGAATAAGTTGGAGTTGTACAATACCTACCTCTCTTAATCTCGCTAACAGAACCTTTGGAAGATGTCAAATGTAGGCATACCACACACTGGGACAACAAATGACAACACTGATTAAACAGTTACACACACATACACACACCCTCAAACGCACACACACAGGATTTTGACAAGAGAAGTTTGGAGATCTGGAATGTGTGACTGTACCCAAATAGAATTTCAGATGTAAAATTTGCTGCTTTAGAAATAAAACTTGCAAATGTTCTGCTGTGACCTTTCTACTATAATCATGAGGTGATTGCTAGTAGCAATTAACATCAGTTGTGTATTTTAGGGAACCTTTGTGGGGTTAGTTTCTCTTAGAATTCTTGCATTTTGAAGGAACATTTCAATATCAACAAGTTTTATGGCAAAGTGTTATGCCAATGAAGTTTTATAGCGTTGTAAAATTTTTCATAACCCACTCGAATTTGATGTCTTTTATATTTCATGTGGTGTCTTTTGATTCCTGTAAAATAATGTAAGTTACAAGATTAAATGTAGAGAGATTTTGCCAGGATTCTTTCAAAATCAGACAGTGGTGGAAACGTAGATTACATTCTTTAGACCAAGGCCACGCAATGGGGAGGTCCAGTCACTAGTCCCCCAATGTGGGTCCATTAGCTGAAATCAAGTTTAGCCATGAATTAGGCACATTGAAACATTAACACCTGTAATTCTTTGCAGTTTGTGCAACTATAAGTTTGTTTCAGTGTTCTGAGTAATCATTGTGTGTTATAAAGTAACCGAATTTGGCCTATGGCAATAGCAAAAATTGTCTTTGTTACATGCTGAATGACTTCATAAGTTAATTATTTTGACATCAAATGGTCACAGTATTTTTTCAGACCTATTCCAGAGATTTTGTTTTAACAGATCAGAATATCTGATGATAAGCAAGAATTCAAGTTATGTAATAAAAAAACATGTGTACACAATAATTCCATACTGCAATCTGAACACCTTTTTGTGGTTTTGATGAAAATTGTGGAATAACCAATGGAGGTCAGGGGTCAAGTTGCCCTCTGGAAAAAAAAAATTTGGGGGGGGAGAAGGGGAAATTTGGGAGAGTAATATTTCCTTTAGCATTTCTCAATATTTTCCTAAGATAAGAAATTCTGTGACAATTCCATGCATAATTTGTATTTTGACAACATATTTCCTCAGATTTTGTGTGTCACTGCAGCCTGAAGCATGCCTGAGTCATGCTCCACAGAAATGCCCCCTCTTTACAGCAGGCTTAAAGTGAATGTTCTGGTGTTTTTATGATCAGTGTAGTGGGACCTTTGAGTTAAGTGAGTGGAACTATAAAACTGGAGCTATCTACAACTAAAACTGGCAGGCACTTTTTTGTGACCTAAACTAAAGAGCAAAGAAACCCCCGACAACTACATATAGGTCACTAGATGTGTTCGATTACTAGCATCACCAAGAATACTAGTTCACCATCTTTCAGTTTAATCTGAAGAAATCTACAGACATGAAGACTGCTACCCTTTATGTCTCTGAGTTTCATGGTGTTGGCTGGGTTATCAGTGTTTCACTAATACTTAGCTAATGCTTAACAAGCTTAGGATGTTTTGCTTTAGAGGTGAGACAGGCGTGTCAGAATTGGGGTAAATGACCTATTATTTTCCAGACTGCACTGTTCAGTCACATTGCCATTGTAAATGCGTGCACGTACAGATGCTGTCTGAAGCAGGTACCAATCGCTCGCAAGAGCGAGAGTCTTGCATGTCCCCCCTCGTTCATGCGGAGCTTGTAACTGGTGTAGCTGCTCAGAAAATCCGACACTGTGAGGAGGTCTGTTGCCTGATACCCATAGCCTCACCTCTCTTCAATCATTGATCATGATCTCATTTGATAAAACCACATTTAGAACAACAAGTTGGTGAAGATCAAAGGTCATTTGTGGTCAGTAGAGGTCACCCTGACAACAAACCACAGTATCCCAAGAAGGCAAGCTTGGAATGATCTCATGTATGCTACACTGATTACCAAATTGGGTATACGGGCCTTATTGCCTTTCTTGAAGATTAAAGGTCATTTGTGGTAAGCTGTGAAAACCTTGAATACACAGTATCACAAGAAGCTTTGTCTGATCTAATATGTGGACTTTGATGGACTACATTGTGTACATGAGAACCACCTTGTTGCTTTGATTTAGCTCAAGGGACATTTGAAGTCAGAAAAGATCAAACTGTGAAAAGGTTGTGAAGACAATATCTCCAGAATATAATTTTGAAATGATCTCATACATAGCACAGTTTTATTGATCAACCATGATGAGTACAAAAACCCTTCTGTTTTTGATTCCTGCCAAAGGCAGAATTAATCTATGCGATGGTGATGTTGTGTGTGTGTGTTTCTGTGTATGAAGTTGTGTATGTATGTTGCACTTCTTGTAAACACGGTATTTCAAGAAGGGTAACCATAACTGATCTCATACTTGGTGTGTGGGTTGGTCATACTGAGTAGATGATCCCTATTGTTTTTTGGTGAGGTCAAAGGTAATTTGAGATCACCAGAGGTCAAACTGTAAAAACCTTGTAAACACAGTATCTCCAGAAGGGTAACCGTGACTGATTTCATACTTGGTGTGTGAGTTGGTAATAATGAGCAGACGATTCCTACTGTTTTTCGTGGAGGTCAAAGGTCATCTCATATTTAGCATGTGGATTGCCCATATTGAGTAGATAACACCTACTGATTTTGGTGGAGGTCAAAGGTCCTTTGGAGTCACCAGAGGTTAATGGGTCAAAATTTTGACAATGCCTGTATCTCAAAAAGACAAACTGTGTGAGTGATCTCATACTTTACACATGTCTATCACTCATATTCAGTTGTTCAGTATTTAGTAGTCAAAATCTTTTAAACACTTTATCTCAAGAAGGTTAATAATTGTGAAGGATTTTATTCGTAGTTTTGTATTGCCCATGTTGAATAGAAGATTTCTATCAATTTTTGTACCTTTATGTTGTACGAGGAGGGAAAAGGTCATTTTGGGTCAAAGGCTTATTAGTGTGTTGATTAGAACTTTTATAAGATATCAGTACGTCATTGTCTCTGTAAACTTCTATGATCTATTCTTTTTTGCTGAAAACTTCGTAATTAAAAGTTTAAAATGAGTACAAACAAGTAAAACAGTTGCATTCAATATAACATGCCAGGTTTGAAGGAGTAATTGATTTTTTTTCTTTTATTTTTTGTTCAATTCTCTGTCTGGGGATAATGAATCATTTTGATGGTTTCCTCTAACTTCAGGCTGAAGTCTTGAATTCGATCAATTCCTGGCCTTGTTTTGTGTGATTTAATGAGGAGGTTTAACGAGGAGATTGAGCTCCATTGCATGAAGATTGTAGAGATAATGTGAGATTGAAACCAACACACATGTGTTGATCAGCCTTGAACGTGTGTTGAGATACAGGTCAGATATAAATGTAACATCGTTTCTACTGCATTAAAGTCACTAACCAAAGAAGCCCTTGAATTGTGGATTGAAGCAAGTGTGGAAGAGTTAGGGCACACACTCCTTGCACCCTTCACCACAACTAAGATAAAACTTAAAACTCAGGTTAGACCTTGTTTAGTCATCTTGTTTTAACTCCTTATTTGAAGTTACAAGATTATGTGAGAACTTGAAAGTCCCCAGATGTTACGTCACAGACATGTATCTCTGCACATGTTTTGGAATCTTTAGTAACACAAACAGAATTTAAATTTGCTTTTCAGTATATTATATCAATCTTGCTTGAGTAAGATAAGTGAAGCACTCTAACTTGAGTGTCCATGAAAACCTAGAACAATACAAACAAGAGGGTTGGGCAGTACCCAAAAAATCAATACCAGTTTTTGTGACACATCAGTACTGGTATTTACTGAAGTACTGGTACTGACCACTTGTTCAGAGTGATAAAAACAAGAAGTTCTGTGTGCTATATGCTGTGATAGTAATGCAGTAACTTGTGTTCATGTCAAGTAAATGCATTGACAAAAAATCTTGAAATGACAGGGAAAAAATGTTTCATTTGTGCAACTTCTGTTTGGCTTGAGAGCAGTATTATACACAAGGACTAAATTGGTCACATATTGTTGGTCAATGTGATCAAGTGTCAACATACCCACTCACCATTTACAGCCTAGATATTCAATGCCAAGTCACCACTGAACAATAAATAGTGATCTGATTACTGCACATTACTTACAACTTATTTTGTCACATAATGTTGTATACAGATGATCATCCTACCCCACCGTACTCAAAAAGGTCATGCAAAGTTTAGTCTTCGGGTGTTTACTAGAGGTTATTAACCTTTTATTTATTCCCCTCAGACAGTAACATTAAACAAGGCAATACATTAAAAATAGAAAACGTAGATCCTGTTCTTAGAAAGATTTTGCAATACTTCTCAGATTGGTAGATCCTCGGATAACACCGGGGTTGGATGTTCATGTGGTCTACCTGACAGGTTGACCAATTATAGAACAACGATTGTCTATGACGACATATGCTAATGGTTGCTACCCGTGATCTACCAATCAGCAAAGTATTAATCAGAGTTAATCTAACAGAGTTAATTCTCTAGCAACACATTTCCAATGTATAATATTTGGCTAGGACTGTCCTAAGTGGTTCATCGGGCGGGGGGATAATATGATAATGGACATAGTTTACCATAGACCGACCAGCAGCAGTTCAGCTACTATATAAAGGTCGCTGATTTGTTCTCAAATACTGTAAAAAGCAATTTTCAAACATTTCAGACTGGTTCCTTTCGATTTTTTTTTATAATTTCCATGCTACCTGATTTCCGTAAAATTAGGCCTATATGGAATGTTTGAGCATCTATCGCCTACAATAATAAATATCATTATATGTATCCTCAACTCGTAGTCGCAATCCACTTTGAGGTCATAATAGAAAATGTAGGGCTATTGCAGAAAAAAATGTTTTTTTCTTTGTGTTTTGTTGCTCCATTATCAAGACCTCTGGGCATGGTTATGCAATTTTTGATTCCTTGCCGAAGGCAGAAGGAATCTATGCGATGGTGATGTCGTGTGTGTGTGTGTGCGCGCGTGTGCGCGTGTGTGTGTGTGTGTATGTGACACTTCTTGTAAACACGATATCTCAAGAAGGGTAACCATGACTGATGTCATACTTGGTGTGTGGGTTGGTCATATTGAGTAGATGATCCCTATTGTTTTTGGTGGAGGTCAAAGGTCATTTGGGGTCACCAGAGGTCAAAAGGTGAAAACCTTGTAAACACGATATCTCAAGAACGGTAACTGACTGATGTCATACTTAGTGTGTGGGTTGTTCATATTGAGTAGATGATCGCTATTGTTTTTAGTGGAGGTCAAAGGTCACCATAGGTCAAAATGTGAAAACCTTGTAACACGATATCTCAAGAACGGTAACTGTGTCTGATATCATACCTAGTGTGTGTGTTAGTCATATTGAGTGGATGATCCCTATTGTTTTTAGTGGCAGTCAAAGGTCATTTGAGGTCAATGGAGGTCAAACTGGAAAAACCTTGTAAACATAATATCTCCAGGAGGGTAACTGTGACTGATGTCATACTTACTGTGTGGGTTGGTCATATGAAGTAGATGATCCCTATTGCTTTTGGTGGAGGTGAAAGTACATTTGAGGTCACCAGAGGTCAAAATGTGAAAACCTTGCAAACACGATATCTCAAGAACGGTAACTGTGTCTGATGTCATACCTGGTGTGTGGGTTAGTCATATTGAGTAGATGATGCCTATTGTTTTTGGTGGCGGTCAAAGGTCATTTGAGGTCAACGGAGGTCAAACTGGAAAAACCTTGTAAACACAATATTTCCAGAAGGGTAACTGTGACTGATGTCATACTTACTGTGTGGGTTGATCATATTAAGTAGATGATCCCTATTGCTTTTGGTGGAGGTCAAAGGTCATTTGAGGTCACCAGAGGTCAAAATGTGAAAACGTAAGCACGATATCTCAAGAACGGTAACTGTGTCTGATATTATGCCTGGTGTGTGGGTTAGACATATTGAGTAGATGATCCCTATCGTTTTTGGTGGCGGTCAAAGGTCATTTGAGGTCAATGGAGGTCAAACTGGAAAAACCTTGTAAACACAGTATCTGCAGAAGAGTAACTGTGACTGATGTCATACTTACTGTGTGGGTTGGTCATATTAAGTAGATGATTCCTATTGCTTTTGGTGGAGGTCAAAGGTCATTTGAGGTCACCAGAGGTCAAAATGTGAAAACCTTGTAAACATGATATCTCAAGAACGGTAACTGCGACTGATGCCATACTTGGTGTGTTTGTTGGTCATATTGAGTAGATGATCCCTATTGTTTTTGGTGGAGATAAAGGTCACTTGAGGTCACCCTGAGTCAAACTGTAAACACATTGTAAACACAGTATCTCTGGAAGGGTAAGTGTGACTGATGTCATACTTGGTGTGTGGGTTAGTCATATTTAGTAGATGACTCCTATTGTTTTTGTGGAGGTCAAAGGTCGTTTGAGGTCCCCTGAGGTGAAAATTTTCTAGCACATTATCTCCAGAAGAGTAATGTTGACTGATGTCATACTTGATGTGTAGGTTCCCTATACTGGGTAGGTGATCCCTATTGCTTTTAGTGGACGTCAAATGTCATTTGAGGTCACCAAAATAAAGGTTATTTGGGTTAAAGGCTTATTAATGTGGTGTTTCAAGACCAGTAACTGCAGTTAATCTCATACTTGTCATGTGAATAATTCAAGCTTGTTATAATATAACCATGTGGCAAGGAATCACAAAGCCTTTTGGCTTTCTGGTTTTATAAACATTAGAAGGGGTTGGTTGACATAACAGACATAAAATAGCTTGACATTGGTAGGCCTGTAATATTTGCCAATACTAGACATCAGCACAGCATGTTGTCTATAGTCATGATGGTCAATGTCTGAGGTTGCTTACCATGGTTACGTCCCATGAAAATAATGACCAATCATCTCTGGGAACAATAAATCCTCACCTGCCAAAGTGTCATCAGTAAATATTATCTCCGCCTAT
This sequence comes from Stichopus chloronotus, assembly GCA_021234535.1. Classification (NCBI taxonomy): domain Eukaryota; kingdom Metazoa; phylum Echinodermata; class Holothuroidea; order Aspidochirotida; family Stichopodidae; genus Stichopus; species Stichopus chloronotus. The sequence continues at coordinate 567,831 of CM037835.1, forward strand.
GTATTAGTTTGTCAAGATTTTTACTACGATTAAGAAACCCTCACACAGATGTTTACACAACATTCAATATTATTCCATACACTTTGGCCTGGTCAAAGCCCAGTCGTTTGTTGTTAGTTCAGGGAGCTGTTATTTAGGTGGAGAGAGTACAGAAAATTAACTTAATGCTAATACTTTAAGATCCCCACAATTGAGTGATGATAAGCTCTGCAATTAGCTCAAAGGTATTTCTTTCCTTTATTCGCCGTTAGCAGTTCAATACAATTTACCTAGCAACGTCATTAAAGTCAGCTAATTCTTGAACAAGAAGATCGCTCCGAACAATGCTTTGATGTGTAGGTTTGTACTGCCAACCCTTAAAGAGCAGATGGCATGCAACTCGAAACGACTGTTTAATTGAAATGAATGATTACCTTTAGCCCTTTCCTTTAGAAGTTAGCGCATGCAAATGAGCTACAGAGGCAAAAGTCTGTGTTTTCGACAAATAGCCGAGAAGTTTCCTCAAGTTTCCAGAAATGGCGAGGTATCGATTCTTTTTCATGGCTTGATGAACAAACCAAATATTGCATTGTCATACGAGTCACCAAGCGTCGAAAGGCCCAAAAAGTTATTTATTTCCGTGATGGCTGGCAATGTTGTAGCAGTAGGGAAAGTCAAAGTGAAGTTCTGTTGCTGTAGCAGATGACAGAGTTGTTGTTGTGTTTATCTCCTAATCTGGTGTAAGTCCTTGGAAATTTCAGTTAGTATACAAAGAACAGATTACGGTGTGACCTTGGCGGCACAAACTTCACTTCAAAGCGTACTTCCTCCATCTAAATGACAGCTCTCTGGTTAGTTGTTGCAATGTTCTGCAGTTCATGCATTTGTGTGGGTTGCAACTACAGATAGCAGTCATGTACCTCGATTATCAAGGTGTTGACATTCACTTAATTTTTGTAAAACAGGCCTTTGTAACATTGGAGCTAATGTGGATTATTTGTTTAAGTTCCACCAAATCTCAAAAGTGAATTTTATCTCCACTTTTCCTAGACCTAACTGCAGGTACCTATGTATTTCTGCCTTACTGTAACTTTTGAATAAGTTCTGCTGTTCTACCAATGTTAGTTTGTAATGGTTTCATCTGAAGGGTTGGCCTGTAAACTGACTATATAGGACTACTACATTTCATAGAAATCAACCACATACTTTCATCTCCCAAGTGCACTTGGGCTCTCATGTTTAAGTGAATTTATTACTACCATAAAAGCCTGTAAAAAATAAACTGTGGCATATTTGACGTCATAGGTATGGTAGGTCATGTTTGCCACAGTTCACATTAACTTGGGCCACATGTGATTGTACTTCAAACAATAGGTCTGCCATATTGTACTGTAAGCATAGGGTAGCACTACATGATATGGAGTATGTACATGAGAATTGTCCTTGCTCTATGAATTACAATGTCATTTGTAATGCCCCGAAAGACATTTCTTTGTTATCAGTATTAACACACAAACACTTTACTGTTGTTAGATATTCATATTATATGCACTTTTTGTGTTCATGTTATTTACTTTTCCTGTTCATGTTGTATGTTTACAGTTACTTTATATCCATGTAAAATGCTCATGTTGTATACCCATCTCATTATTATTATCTTGTTATTGGTGTAGAGCATCTTATATATTGATATTTTATGTAATATATTCATGTCTTATGCTCAGGTTCATGTAGTCATGTCACATATTTATTTTATATGCTCATCTTACTCAACATATTTTTGCATCCTGGTCATGGTACTTACTATGAAACAGCCATCAACCAAGAAGGTGTTGTAGATTTCAAGTGTAGGACTGAAGTCATTAATTTGATAATTAATCTTCGGTAGTCCTATCATTACAGAAGTCATTTTCATGCTATTGCCAGAAAGTAAGGGATTGACCAAAGTGTGGTATTATTTGGTACCAAAAGTCTAATGTGATTGTTGCACTGTCATTGAACTGAAGATTTTTTTCAATGATTATCTTACGTGTTTTGTTTTCTTCTAGGATGTGGTGGAGCTGCTGGAGAAAAGAGTGAAATCTCGCTTTTCTCATCGTCAGATTCATTTCTTTCATTCTCGCAGTTTTGAACAAACTTGTCTTGTTTGTGAATCTGCATTGAAGCTTCCGCCAAACTTCATCAGCAAAAAGTTCAGTTCTGACTGGAATAGTCATGTAAAGGTAATTGCTGCAATCATCTATTCATTGAAATTTGCATTCAAATATTTCATCTCTTGTGTTTGTGGTGTTTGTAATGGCTTATCATATATCTGTGAGCAGTATTTCTGTCTGCTTGAATTTTAAAACCTGTATGCTATAAGTTGCACCTCTAAATTACACATGTCTGGTGCTTATAGCAAACATCTTTGCTAGGTACTTTTTAGCTCACAAACAAGTGAGTGAGGTAGCAAAATAGGCTGATGTCATCAAGTTTTTAAAAAGCCATCTGTTTCTTCATTTTTGCAGGTTTGATCAGAAATTCTTTCATTCTTATTTTTGTCAAAAAAGTATTTTTTTTCCACCTATCAGCATTCTGACAACCAATGTAGTGTACAGTTGATGTACAAATTAACCAATCAATTATTTTGATGTTACCCTTTTTTACCGATGAATATCTGTTTGCTATTCTTTTTCTCAGTCTGACTTACAGGAGTAGATGATTTGTGGTTTTGAGATGTGGGGTTAATGATGGTAAAGGCTGCATGCCAGAAAGGCATGTTGGATAAAAATCTCTATTATATTTAAAGGGACACCTTTAGTTGTTTAGTGAAAGTTTTCAAACTTGGCAAGTTTTCTTTACATATTTTGCCAGTGATGTGACCAGGCACTCTTCCATTGGTATTAATTTACAGACACATAGTCAGTAGAAAATCACTGTCAAAACTAAAAAATGTTCACAGTTTTGTCTATTTCTGGATGTGAATCTTAACTATTGATGCCTATGCTAATTGTAAGCATTGCCATGACGTTGTTGCACCTTCAAAATTCCTGCAAAAGTTATCAGTATTAATTCAATGTGCTGCTTTAAAAGTTCACAAATCAATGCAGTCATTATAAATGATTAAGGACCTCTTTAATAAACAAGGAATGTCAGAAATTTTGAATATTATTGTCGCCTGAGAGACTACCTTGTGCTGAACACCATCACCAAGTACGATCTAAACAAAAAATATGTTGTTTGCTTTTTCAAGATACTGCAATTTTATAGTTCATAACAAATGATTGTGATGTTGTAACCTGACTTGTAATTGAAAAGCTTTTGTTTTACTTTTTATTTTAAGCAGGTATACTTACCTGTAGATTCAAATCAAAGAATCAATAATTTGATCATTGCATGATACCCCTCAGAAATTGAATGTACAATATGTATGGTGTATGTGCATTGATGAAAACAAAGAATTAAATTCAGTTTCTTATACCAGGGGGTTATGACATCAGAAATTCAACCTGTTAAGTTTTAAAAGATTTAAAATGGCAGCACCCTTCTCCAAACCTAAAAGTGTATAAACTTAAGTTGGAAGCAATATTTTTTTTAATGAAGTTTTGGAAAGATGTTTGTCAAAGAACTCTGCTTCATATTTTATAGAGATATGCCCAAGGTTTTGTTTTTTGTTCTCCTCTGAATCAGTTTCTCTATTTCCCCATTTCTTCAATCCAGTCTTGATCTGGGTAACTTGTCCCTGATACTGACTGTGACCAGATGTAACTTACTCTTAATACCTTAATAACCTTAGTAATAATAATAATACCTTAATATTGGTCTCACACAATCATGCCATTTTTTCAGATTATAGGCGTCCACCTCCCTCAAGTCACCCTTCACAAGCTTCTCTTTGGCCTGTCTCTTCCACATCTTGTATTTGTACTTCATTACAAAATTGGGCACAGACTGAGTGATATCACTTTCTTGGCCACAGTTCGTTCAAACACAATGTTAATGAACTACATTAAGACTGGTTCAAGCATAATGTCAGTTAACAATGTTCAGACTGGTTTGACCACAGTGTCAATAAATTGCATTTAGACTGGTTCAACCACAACATCAAGGAACTACATTAGCTGTGTTTCCATTTGAGTACATGCCATGGATCTTGATCCACCACGGCAGATCAAACTCTAATGGGTTGCGGATCAACAGCACCCACTCAAGGTACACCGATTTTGATTCACCCCCACCATGATAGATCAGATCCACTGCTCTGTGTGAAAGTTTGTGATGTGAACCCTGAATCTCATAAAGTGACAAGCTGACTTGTAAACATTGGTACCTTCCACGATATCATATTGATCTACCACACTCACTCAAATGTGGATGTGACTCTGGATCAAGTTAGTAGACAATAAAGGTAATTAAACCATGATCCACTGTCCTCACTCAAATGGGATCACGGCTATTAAGAAGGGCTTAATCGCAATGTCAATAAACTTCATTCAGACTGGTTCAAGCACAGTGTCAATGAATTGCATTTATTAGAGTGAATCATGGGTTGAGTAGTAAAACATAACATGGTATCTCAAGAATGGGATGTTCTACAGTTATCACGCTTGGTATACACGTATTTATACCACACTTGAGTACAAGAACCAGATTGGTTTATTTCAGATCAACAGGGCTCAAATAGTAAAACCATGCAAATGTGATATCTCAAGAAGGAAGGCTTGGACTGATAAGTTATTCCTATTGATTTTGGTGATGGTCAAAACTCATTAAGAATCAACAATTGGTCAAAAAGTGAAAAGCTGGCAAACAGCTACCTCCAGGAAGTGAAGCTTGCACAGGTTTCACAATCGTTGAGTAGTTGTGTAACGTATCAAGTGCAAAGTCTGTTGTATTTGGTAGAGGCCATCTGGTCACAATATCTGAGAACTATGTACATATTTAATCTCAAGACAGGAAGCATCAATGCATTTGAGCATGTTCAGTACGTATCAGTCATCATCTTTTAAGTCAGCACATATCATTGTGAATAGCAGTTGCTGCATCTCAATTGCTGACATAATACAGTAATGTCAAGACTAAGCCTTTTTCACATTCTCACCCAGTCAAATTCATAATAAAATACTCATAATCACATCATTGAAGCCACAATGCATTTAGGCATTATGTCTACTGTTTTTTAGCTGCTTAAACTGTGATCTCTATGAGCTTTATTTGTTTCTCACTTAACTGTCATGTGCATAATAATCTTGATCTTTCAATATATGATGCATGTTATCCTGTAGTTCACATATTGATGTTTGTGAGACATAGCATACTCCGTTGAATCAACAATGATGTTGTCATTTTTATTTGTCTTTTTATTTGCCAGGAGTTCTTACAAGGAACTGTTGTTGAAAATGCCCTCAAGCATTACTTTGATTTGGACAGAAGCATTCGTTCTTTCTTTTCTGGTCTGGTAAATAATACAGTATTCACATCTTCCTTGAAGCTTGTCCATATTCATACGAAGTTTATTCTACATGAAATGGAGGGTCACTGTTTTCTGGTCTGGTCTATTGTTTCACTACTTGCTTAATTTATAAAGTGAATTTTTCTTTGATAAGTTGCATATCATGACATTGAAATGTTACCTTGTGACTGTTAATTATCTTTTTATCTCAACCCATGGATTCTTTCACCATTCTGCTGCAAATTGAAGTGTTTTTGGGTAGTAATGTGTTTTGTATCCCTCTTTAGCTTATGTGCATCTGCCAGCTGAGTCCCTCCCATCCAGGACTGGAAGCTACTCATGTATTAGAATCTCTGAAAATGTCTAGTTGTGATTCCAAATCTGCCATACTGCAAGGTGAGTCAGACGTTTCACCTTACATCTTTCATAGGCTGGTGTTTTGCTGTGTTAAACTTATACATAGATGGTTTGCTCTAGTTGTATACTAGTAACATGTCTGTACCTTATTCATGGCAAGTCAGCTGTTTTGGTGTCAGCATTCCATGTTCAGTCAGATATAGTTTTCTATCCATGCATATTCATTAAGATGATTTTCTGGTGCATGTTTTAGGGTTTCATACATTGTCAGTCAGAGGTATAGCTATGCTTTATTCGTAATGAGTCAGATTTTTGGTTTCAATGATTATCGTAGCCTATGCAATCATGCAGGCCTGGGCATGTGTATGTATGTATGTTAGTGACGCCTACCTTTTAAACAAGATATTTCAAGAAGGGAAGGTTGGACAAATCACATATTTAGTTTGTAGGTGTACCATATTGAGAACGTGAACCCTTTTTTTCTTGGTGGAGGTCAAATGTAATTTGGGGTCAACAAGGGCCAAATTCTTAAAACGTTGTAAACATGATATCTCAAGAAGGAAAGCTTGGACAAATCTCATAGTTAATATGTAGGTGTTCCATGTTGAGTACATAAACTGTATCGGTTTTGGTGGAGGTCAAAGGTCATTTGAGGTTAAAAGGGGTTAGATTGTGAAAATCAATTAAACACCATATCTCAAGAAGGGAAGCTTAGACAAATGTCATATTTAGTTTGTTAAGTGTGCCATATTTAGCACCTAAATCCTATTGTTTTTGTGGAGGTCAAAGGTCATTTGGGTCAACAGGGGTCAAATGGTAACAACCTTCAAACACCATAATCTCAGTAATATAAACTTGGACTAATCTCCTATTTGATATGTAGGTATATCATAATGAGTACATGAAACTTATTGCTTTTGGTTGAAGTCAATGGTTGTTTGGAGTGAATACGAGTCAAATAGTGTAAACAGTTTGAACGCAATAGCTCAAGAAGGGAAGTGTGGACAAATCTCATATAATATATGTATAATGAGTACATGAAACCTGTCGTTTTTGGTGTAGGCCAAAGGTCAATTAACTCACCTGTCAACGAAAACATTCATCATGAAGTCGCCGAAAGCATAATGCATTTGTGCATTTTGGTTTTTTATGGTCAGTCAAATGTTCTGCTGTATTTCATTCATTGTTTGTCAGGTGTTGTGTAGTATTTTGTACATGGTCAGTTTGGGGTTTTGTTGTATTCATGCTTTTCTAGTGAATGATGAAATTACTTTCTCCATAATCAGTCTGATGTTTGGCTGTATTTTTACTTGGTTAGTCACTTGTTTTGCGGTACTTTATAAATGGCTAGTCGATTTGCTCTCTCTACATGGTCGCTCAGAGGTGTTTTTCTTTCATGATCAGTCAGGTATTTTGTTGCACTTCATATCTTGCTAGTGAGAAATATTTTACTCTCCCCATAATCAGTCTAATGTTCCTATATTTTTGCATATGGTTAGTTATGTGTTTTGCTGTATTTTATAAATGGTTCATGTTTGTTTAGCTGCTGTTTATTTATGGTTAGGCAGGTGTCTTGTTTAATTCATACTTTGTAAGTGAAAGACACTTTATTTATAATCAGTCTAATTTTTTGTGTATTTTACATATGGTCAGTCAGGTGGTTAGTCAGTTGTGTTTTTTGTACGTTAGTCAGGCCAGGTGTTTTGCTGTACTTCATGCCTTGCTAGTTAGATACAGTACTTCACTTTGTTTATTGTCAGTCTGATGTTACCTGTATTTTATACATTGTTAGTCAGGTGTTTTTTTCTCTATTTTATAAATGGTTAGTCAGATGTTTAGCTGTTCTTCCTACATATTTACCCAGTTATTTCGCTGTTCTCCTTACATGGCCAGTCAAGTGTTTGGTTGTACCTTATACCTTGTTAGTGAGAGATATTACTCAATTTATAATAGAGCTGCCAACTGAAATGTTTTTTAATGTATTAATATACTTTTTTAGGGAAAAATATGTTTGTATGTTTTGCCATGCTAAAATCCATTTTTAGAAAGTTCCCAATATGATTGTATGAAGATGACTGGCTGTGATACTGTAACAAGGGTATGCCTTGTTATGCTGTTGTGTTCTGTATTTAGTAACTTCCTACAGCCCCCAGTGAGGGTTCATGCATGCATGCACATTACACATATTACACACATGGGATGCACCATTTCACCGATCAAATCTTGTGAAAGTAATGATTCCCGGTAGCAACATTGCTGCACATTTTGCATGCTAATGGTAGATGTACAAAGACCACAGCTATCACAAGAACCCTATGTCAGGGTGATAAATGTAGACAAAGTATAGTCTTCCTAAGCTCCACAAACAGCGTTAGTTACTTAGTACAACTTTAAAACTTTGTGTAAAATACTCAAAGTTATGCCCAATATTTTTTAACTTTGCTATAGCACTTTTCTTGTATGATGCTTTTTCCATCAGTGATGCTTGCTTTTGCTCCTATGTTATCCTAACAAGTTTATATTTGGAGATTGCTGAGCCTAGCCTATACTCATGAACAACTTCGCACCAAGAGGCAGTTGCTGATTTGGTTTGAGTATGGCTTGGCACTATGTGTGTAAACGCTAGAACCAAGCAGCCTGCGATCATAATATATGAAAAGTGAAAATGCGCATGGAAAATTAAGGGAATAATCAAACCTCTTATATTGTAGCCTAAGGTCTAAAATATTCTACACTTTTTAGTAGTGGGCCTAGGTCTATGTGCATAACCTAGCATTAGACCTATCCATTGTAGGCCTGCAGTACAGTAAGGCATGGAGACCAAATATTGATCATCAAAGTTGCAACATTATACCAAGGGCATGCACTAGCATCCTAATGGTAATTTTAGGGGTGCTATACTTGTGTATCTTCTGTGCTTTTCACATCAGACATTTTTCAGTGACTGAAATTTTCTGCTTTGCCTTGTTTCCCTTGTCCCAACTTCCTTCCCATCTTTCCTCTGTCCTACCTAATGATAGTGTGTCCATCTGCTAATCTGCTATGCCACTGAGAATTCATGGTGGGATGCTCATGATCAGATGACGATGGATACGTTTTAAGGTTTTACTCACTAAGCATCTCTGGAAAGCCAATTCCCATACTCTTCCAATTTTGTAGTAGTAATTCAATAATGTGACAAATAGTCCACTGTGTCTGTGAGTGTAGCTCTTAGACTTGACTTCTCACTTACCTGTTGCCACACAATTAGGTCATATAATCTGATGTCTAGATTGTTTCATAATTATTGTCTGATGTTAAATGTGATACTTTAATGTCATGTATGGTTTTGTTTCAGCTGATTATACTGAATCTATTTCTGATTGAAAATATCATTGTTACTGGTAATGTCACTGCAACATGTTCAGAGTTTTTGACATGCATGCAGTCAGTTGTTTCTTTGCAGTGTTTCTAGTTCTTAAAGTGAACTGTTGTATTTTTTCCTTCTCTGTTTAGGTGTAACTATTCTACAGCTGTGTTTGATTATTGCCATGAAACATGTAACAGAATCACATGAAGGAAGCAACGTCAACTTTGAAATGGTCTATAATGGTATGATATATTTATGACTAATACAAATGCAGTTGAATTAAATGATATCTGCCTGAGAGCAACAAGAGAATTCTATGCAGACATAATGACTTCTGTATATATGTGTGTGGTGTAGCTGTTCATCCTATGTGGTCCTATAATGCCCACTCTCATCCTCTGTTACTGTGATGCATTTTTTGAAAGAAAAAGAGCATTGTTAGCTATGGGCCATTAGTAAGTGCCTGATCACCATTGGTCTGGATCACCATTGGTCTGGATGGATCACCATTGCCCTATTCCACCAAATGCCCTACATCACTCATAAGCATATTGTTTAGAAGTGGCATCAATCAATGGTTCTCAGTTACTTCTAAAATAAGCTTGTTCAGATAAAAGAAGTGATTTTCTTGTAATCAGAACAGAAGTTAGTAGTCTACCAAGTAACCAGCAAAATTGTAAAAAACAAAAGGGAAACCACAAAAGGCAAATCCGAAAGATTGTACAGTGAACAGAGCTACAACATATAGAGAGTGGGTGACAGAGATGACAGGAAAACAAAATAAATGAAGCTAATAATACCCTTAATTAATGACTGTTCTGTAATTGCAAAATAAGCTGGCATGTTAGATAGCCATAGGTTCTATGTGATAATTCATTGATCAGTTTGAATGACTTCAGTTTTATGACTGCTGTCTAAAGGTTGTGTTACATCAAGACTAGATTAGTTATAGTAAAGTCAGTTTGCAGGTCCGTTGAAGGTCTGTGTTAAAATGAATATGTAAAACAACGGTATTTCTTTTGCAAACTTGTAGTTGCTGTCTAGAAAACCTAGTAACTAGCTAAAAGCACAGTGTAATATATGTGTGTGGTTCATATGCGTTGTGCATGGATTCCATGCTATGTGTGTGGATCCTATGCTGAAGAAAATTGCAAATTGAAACTGTTTTATTGAATGAAGAGAACTTTGATCAGACTTGATGCATTCAAAGCAGTTGCTTTTACTAAAATCTTTGAGTCTCTGTGACTGCTTTGGATTTGTCTTGAGAGTGTAAGATCAGATCCCCCTCACTGCTACATAACCTCCCAAGGACAAAGTTAGTAAATTGTTAAATATTCCAATTAGTGAGAAGAAGAACCTGAAACCTTGGAATTTATTTTAATAGGCACAGTTTTCACAGTATTTCAAGACTGGTTGTACATTTTCCAGCCACATACCAAGAGATTTGTCTTGGTGGAATTCTTAAATGAGGAAATGAAAACCCATGCGGTGTCAAGGGGCCTGCACTATGGTCCATTGTAGTGTTCAGGAGCAGTTGTTGTGGAGGGGTGAAGTCTCCAGGGACTGGTGATTTTAGGCATTTTAAAATGACTTCTGTGAGACTAATTTCGACACCTAAAAAAGAAAACATAAACCCAAGACCAACTAGGGCTAGGCCTACACATAATGATGCAACAGTGAGTTGTTTTCTATGACTAGTAAGTTTTTCTTTTTGGTTTTGATCAAATCTTGACCTTTGTAATCAAAGGAAAGGCTTGGCAGATCTCTTTCTTAGTGCATAGGTGGACCACATTGAGTGAAAGATCGTTGTCAATTTTTTTGGATGTCAAAGGGCATTTGAAGCCAACTGTAAGGGGTCAAATGGTGAAAATGTAAATATGATATCTGAAGAAAGAAAGCTTGGACAGATCTTCTAGTTAGTATGTATCTGTATCTTATTGACTGTGCAAGAATTCTGTAGTCTTTGGTGAAGGTCAAAGGGCATTTGAGGTCAATAGGGTCACATTATGAAACTCTTGTAAACATCATATCTCAAGAAGGGAAGGTTTGGCAGATGTCATATTCAGTATGTAGGTGTATCTCATTGAGCACAAGTACCCTTTGGGTTTTGAAGGAGATCAAAAGTTATCCAAGGTCAACAGGGGTTAAATTGTTCAAACTTTGTGGACATGATCTCAAGAAAGGAAGCTTGTACTCATCTCATATTTCTTAAAAGCATAGGTAGCTTGTGTCCCATCCTAATGATATAATGTCAGAAAAAAAAAAAAAAAAATGCTCATAATCGGATTATTGAAACCACAATGCCTTTGTGCATTCTGGTTTTTGTTATTTCTACAAAAACGTTTTTGGCCCATGTCTTTCCAAACATTCCCCAATTGCAAATCCTGTGTTAGATTATGGACTCCGCCTGCAGAACAAAGGTGTTACCACAGTGTGCTATGAGTAGAGAATGACAGTGTTTTGGTGTGTCTATTTTAGCTGCTATTTATTTGAATTGTTGTCTTCTAAGGCAATATAAACCACATTTGTAGGTACATGTATTGTTTTTTAGGGTGTTCTGGTGGTGAGAAATGGAGCATCATGCACTGCACAGGCTGATAAGTGGGTAATAGGGGTAATTGTGTGGGCAAAATAGACCAGTGAAGAAAAAGATTGATATAGTATATAGTATTGATAGAGGATGTAGATGTATAGACTGTGCCCCATTTTCTATATGGAAGAATGATCTTTCAGACATACATGTATTCATATTTATTCAATTTTGTCCAAATTTTTTTGTCACCTGGGTCATGGGGTGAACATGTTGGAATTCCCAAACCCCTTCTCCTTGGGTATGCTACTGACATTTTCACAAGAAACATCCTTGAATAAACATTTGAATTACCTAAGTGTGTTATGGAAATTCTCGCTATCTTTCATTCATTTGGCATTAAAGTATACATAAAAATATACTGCATGTTGTCACCAGACCATTTTGAGAGCCGGGTAATTTATGATCGCCATCCTGGGGGGTCTAAGGGGACCTCCGCTTTAAAAATTTTTGCTGGTTGGAGAGTGCTTAGATGTAAAATGGTGCACTCTAGATTATAATTTAGGAATTCAGTAGTTTGGTTTTGACCAGTGCGGAAATGTTTAAGCTTACTTTGCCAGTTTGTGGTAGAAAAAGAAATAATCAGTCAGAATTCTAAAGAAATCTAACAATTTTATTCAGTTAAGGTACGAAATTTGTGCCGGGTGGTGATGCTGAAATTGAGTATATATTTACATAATAAATAAATGGGTAATGCACCTTATAGAAAACTTAACTAAACATTTCGTTGTTACTCCGAGTTTCACGCGAAGGTGATCATCAGACAACTGGATTTCTGTTCGAACTAGGTACAGTTGGTTGTTTCTTCTCGGTACGATGCGGTGGCCTGTTGTCATGGCGACACTTGGAGATTATCTCTGTCTTCTTGTTGATTGAGTGTGGTGACAGCAGGATTTGTAGCTTCTCGTCAATACATAGGTTGCACTGCCCTGATTCGCTTTTGTGTGTGTTCGACTTTTGGATTATGCTCCATTGTAAGGTGTAATGGGTCTCTTTTTGTTTGAGATGCCATATATGTTTTGAAAGTTTGGTTTCCTTCTTGTATCTGGGGTGTTTTGAAAGATTTCTGGTGGTTATTGTATCTTTGTTTGAATTGCGCCCCGTAAATCCCTGTGTCTGTCTTGGTGTCTAAAGCTGTGGTCACCGTGGTCTTGTATACAACAGCAATGAGTCAGAGTCTGTATGTAGTACTCCTTACATCCATTATAATTATTACATTACAGTATGTCAGAAAAAGTGTTGAGTCTTTGATTAACAAAAGAATCCTTCAAACAACCATCAAATCCCAGTTTTTCCAACTAAAAAAAAAAATTACGTCTATCCCCTCATGGATAATTGCTATTGCTTGGTAATTACAATTGAAGTCAATGTCAGAAAGTTAATGATGGGTAATGATTTTTGAGTTGCTACTGAGCCAAGTTAGTGCTAAAAAAGAAACACATTAAATGCAACTTTGTCATACCAAATTAACTTCACATTAGCAAAGACAAATTTGCCATTACTAATTCCTGTGTCAATCAACTAAAACAAGCAGTTATTTATTTCTGTCTTTTGTAATTGCCCACACTAGTACTATTAGGTTGGTTAGGAGTTATAAGGAAGATAATGCAACTACTTGATTCTGTTGTTTTACTAAAACAATAGTTTTTTGAAAAACAACGTCTTAGATAATTATAACTGAACTAGTTTGTCAAAATTAAGAGAAATAGCATTTTCTCAAAGAAGCAAGTTTCATCACTTATTCAGCAGGCTTGAGAATGTTATAGAAACAATCCAACATCAACTTAGGATGCAATATGTCCAAACAAAGCAGTTTTTAGAGGACTTTGCATCAAAGTAAACGTTCCTAAGAGCCATTATCTTAAACTCTCTTGATGAAAAGAACAAGAGGCCTAATTGTTTGTGTATGACAACTGTTATTGTGTTAAATTATGCATTGAATCAACATGAAATTTTGGTAATCTCCAAAGGAACTGTCACTCATTGCAGTTGAAAATTGTAATGATGTTTAATTTTTAGCCATTGTAAGAGGTTTGATGAAAACTGTACTAGAGGAGTCCATTAAGGTCTGCTCATTCCATAGTTATTCTATGATACATTTTCAATGTCCTCAATACATTTGGTGTATGACAGTTTGTATGATATTTCAGAGATATGTCGGAGACTTTGACGAGACATGTTACTAATAAGTGACGTCATATGAATTTGTCAACACTTCACAATTTCCTCTGTTTGGAAGTAATTGATGTAATGTTGATACTGTCCTTAGTAGCCTTTACCACAATCACACTTTTGTTGTCACTGAAACTATATATATGTGTGTGCAGGGTATTTTGTAGCACTGATGAATAAATTTGGAAAACAGATTTCTTTATGAGAAGAAAGAATTTTGTAGGCAGTGATCTACATATGAAAAACTGAATAATGTCAAATGTGAAGGCAATTCTCATCAGTCATGGTAGTTACTGCTGTTGCTGGCTATGTAAATTTTGTTCTATGGGCATGTCTCATATTAGTCAGAATTTTTTTTGATCCAGGCCCTGGGACTTAAATCGATGGACCTCATTAAATGTGATTCTCTGTGATACAGAAATACAGTAGGCCACTACTGCAATGGCACATCCAGAGTTTTGAACTGAGAGTTGTGGTTAGACCATCTGAGTGGAGTGCCATGGTACTGCAGATGGACAAAACAATTTTTTCTTAAATATAACCCCAGATCACTGGAAATATCCTTGCCATGCTCAGCAAGTAGCCCCCCCCCCCCAACAAAACAAATGGTATTTCAGTATTTTCTTGGATGGAAAACCTCCATATCCATAAATTATTGGAAGTTTTTCAATGTAAAAATCTGATAGAATTTGTACATTTCATTATAAAGACTGAAATACTAGCTTGAATTCTGAAAGCTGAGTATAGACAACACCATCATCATTCTCTGAAAGTGGAGGCAGTTGAAGTACCAGAAAGGCTTGCATTTTGAGTCCTTTACCTTCTCTTTCAATTTTTTTCTCTTCTTTGCTTTATTTTGTCTCTTTTCATTTATGCTATTGTGCCTCCCCCCCCCCTCCCTTGTTCCGCCACTCTATGCACCTGCAGGTATTGCATTGCCACAAAGTATATATAGCACAGCAGAGAATGTGGTCCTAGCCTATATAGTACAGCTACTGTATCACCATAAATTACTGCACAGCAGAGAATGTGGTCCTAGCCTATACAGTACAGCTACTGTATCACCATAAATTACAGCACAGCAGAGAATGTGGTCCTAGCCTATACAGTACAGCTAGTGTATCACCATAAATTACAGCACAGCAGAGAATGTGGTCCTAGCCTATACAGTACAGCTACTGTATCACCATAAATTACAGCACAGCAGAGAATGTGGTCCTAGCATATATATTAAAGCTATTATATCACCAAAAATTACCTTACAGTAGAAAATGTGGTCTTGACATACTCTGAGGTGAAAACTATTAGAAATGTTATACACAATATTGAAAGATTTGTAACATTGACATTGTGGGTACATAAGGGGAACAGAAACATCTATTGAAAGGATCAAACTAGGTGTCACAATGTTAGACAGTAACAAATAAAGATCTTAGGTTGATTTCCGGTGTTCGAGATATCATCCTTTCTATAAAGTCAAAAAGTTAGAGATGGACAGGTCATTTAGCAAGGATATGCTGTAAAACTATGTCTGATGTCCCTCATTTCAGTTCATTGTTCCATGCGTTGAATTAAATCACTTGAAAATTCTAATTCTAATGTCCTTATGCTTCTATTCTATTTATGGCTGTTTCATTTTTCCTTCCACAGAGTATAAAAAATTTGTGCAAAAGAAGTCACATTCTATTCAATGCTTCGGAAAACCTGTTTGCCTGAAGGTAAATAGTAATATCAGACACCAATACTGATTTTATTAGAAAATATTTTCCTTTCATTTGAATATATTTTTCAGTTTAATTATCACCACGTACAGTAGTTTATAGCTTTTGAAATTAATTTTCATATTTTTATTATTAGTGATGTTTAGATATTAACTTGTAGGATTGGGAGGTATTTCTGATAATCTTAGAGCAATCTAACTCTTTCTTTAGAAATATTTCCGTAGTTGCACTTTTGTTCTTCTTCATTCATTTCATTGATGTTTGCATTCTTTGCTGATTTCTACAATTCTGTTTATGTTCAGTTATCTTTAATTATACAAATATGTTGAATATATGAGACTTTTGTCATTCAACTTATCAAAACTGATGTTTCTCGTAACCTTCAATTACTAATAAAGGAAGCATTTTAGGGAGTTACAACATGATCTGTGAACGAAAGTATTGCAGTTGTGATACAGTCAGAATTGTTTTGGTTACAATTACTGGACTTAGTTACATTTGAATGTATTTTATTTTTTTATATTACATATATAAATAAGAAAGACAGTAATTATCTTCGTAATGAAAGAAATAAGTTATTGTATGTTGGTACAAGGTTGATACTTTTCTTACTTCCACAGGCTTTTGAGCAGCTTATTGTCTTGGAGTTAGTGCACCCTGTTGATGGATCTGGCTTGACTGGTGTCAAGCTAATACCCAAAGAATACCGATCATTCAAGTTACTAGTCACTCCTCTTCAAGTGGTGGAGACCCTTAATTCATATGCTGGGTGTCCCAGTGAGTTGAAGATGTGGGCATCAAATCCTTTGCTGTCATAATTTTGGTCAGTGGTGTTTTAAGAAATTACTACCTTCATAAGACTGGTAGAAGGATTCCATTCCCTGGTATTGTAAGAGATTCATTACTGCAACTGCTAGAGGGATTTTATTTTCATTGGGGTTGACCTAGCTACACAGTTACATTGAGTGGAACATACTTTTCGTCTGGTATTTGCATGACTGAGGACTCAAATGATTGAAGAGACTAATGTAGATGATCATTAGTCAGAAAGAGAAGCTTCTGTGTTATTGTTTCAGCAAGGTCAAATGTCATTGATATTCCATGAACTTAGTAAATGGGATATTGCTATCAGTGTTGCAAGGAGTGGAGTCATTGACTGGACTTGCACCAAACTTGAGTCAGGATTTTTGATTAATTGACTTGCGTCAAGTCAGTTGGATCAGATGTCTTGTGTCAGAAGTTTGAGAAAATGCAGAAGACTCGACTCAACTGGAGTTAATATGTGGAAGAGATTTAATTGACTTGAGTCACTACGCTGGATGACTCGACCAAATTCTTTTTTCACAATGCCTCAAGTCAAACATATTGTCAATAATCATGTCATGACTCTTGAATATTAGGATTAATAGGTAATAAATGGATCATCTAAAGTTGAACCTATTTTTTCGTTTATTGTAGTGTTTTCTAATTGAAGGAAAGGTTTGCTACTTAGATACTTTTAGTGAAAATTCATGGTTTGACATCAACACGAACTTGTGGTAGATTCCTGGATATAAAATAGAATGACATTTGATCCCTAAAAAGGACAGAAAAAACGGAATAGTAATGTAAGTGATAAGGAGAGTAGCTGTACAAAGCAAAAGAGTAAACAAATGTGCTATGGTAGAATCCCACGTACCTTGATACTAGTTGACATATAGATGGAAAAAAGAAGGCACAATTCTTGCCTAAACTCCTGTTTCATGTCCGGAGTGACCAAGTTAGCATATTTAGCAATTATGTAAATGATGTGCTCTTCTGATCTAGTGTTGGAGGTACTTCAGTATGGTCTATGTCTGACTCAAGATGGATGAATCGAGTCAACGGATAAACTCGACTCAAGTGTGGTTGGGGACTCAGCTCAAGTCCAGTTGATGACCTCAACGTGACGTGACAGCGACAGACTCTGATTCTTGAAGAAATCTTTACTGGCGATTTGAATTTAAAGCAGGATGTGCTGTTATTCCTGCACCAAAAGACTGGCTATATTTTGTATAGTTGTAAAAAGCTGTACAAACTACTGTGCAGTGGTTTCTATGTCCAAATAAAGCCTAATTTCCTGAAACAATTCGTTTTCATAGTGGGGTCTTTGCATGGAAGCGCCGCACATTTACTACAGCGCCCGATTCCGCTAACTTTTCAGCCGGAAAAAAATGAATCACTCTTCTTTCTGCCGTAATTAACAATCTATTGAATGGAATTTCTCCTGAAAGAAACATATCGTAGATGGTATTTTCCAGATTGCTATCGAATGGAAGAGAATGATGGAGAATAAATGATAAAGGCTATTTGTTTCCTTTAAACAGCACATCCTGTTTTAAGTGACTCGATTACAACACTGATTACTAATCTGACTCATAACTGAAATTATTTATCATCTTCAGAAGACTGCATTGGGTTTATTCCATTGATTTGAATGACTTACAAGGTCAATACCTTATCACAATGATGGAAGGAATTTGCTGTACCCCTGCACCCCTACCTTGTCCTCTCAACCCCCCTCAATATTGCCATCAATCAGATGACTTCCTGCGTAGGTTTCTGTTTGTGAAATAGCATTTCATCCATACTGAGAAGAACTCTAATATTCTTGTCCCGCAAACTCTGACCTGCCCAGGTCACCAGTTAAAAGCAAGATCAACTCACTTTTATCGTGGGAACAGCGGCTAGGGCTGGCTTAGGGCTACACCATCCAGTTTGCCCACCTCACCTTCCGCAGTGTGTAACTAAACTTTGCTTGTAGGCCATAACTGGTCTTTCCTTTCACTACTTTGGAAACTGCACTTATTCCTTGGCTTACTATGTGCCATACACTGCCTGGATGTATGGATGTCAAACTGGTAGTAGTCGTTCAGTGTATTTAACAAGTGTACCTACGTATGGGGAGCAAAAGCAACAGTAGAGCTATTTGGTCAAACACAGAAGTTCATCTTTGGGACATATGAAAAATCTGAAATCTAGAGAACGCTGGCTTCAAAAATGACAGAATCAACAATGTTTTCAACTTCTTGCATATGAAACAGAAACAAAGGTGATCCCAAAATGGAAGCTCTTTGGAGAATATTAACTATTGTCATTTTGCCAATCCTCATTCCTCAGAAGGTAGGTCCTGCAGGCTTATGTTGATATATAACACATCATGGCCGATGTGCTGAAGCATACATCGCTATCACCCACAAGCTTTTGCTGTTTTACGAGAACCAGGGGGAGAGAGACTCAACTATAATGCCTAACTGAGTTGCACATGTCTTGTTACAACCGATTGAACCGGTAACATAAAGTTCAACAGATAATGTAAAAACAACCTACATTGTACAGAAATTATCAATAATATGAAACAACTGATAAATTAAAAAATGGAGGATACACTAACACATTTGTTCCCCCACTTTTTGTAACCTTAAATAAAAAATATAACAGCAATATACATTATTCTTTGTGGAATTGTAAATTTTCTAATTTATGTTCTAACAAATAAAGAAGAACCATTACCTGCACTACGCAAGTCTAAGTATGAAAGTATACAACCGTAATGGAGTTATTGCTTTCCCTATTTCAATCCTTTGCTAAAAGTCTGCGTACACTGTAGTGGGAGGGCAACAGGGAGCCTTGGGTCTACTGCTGTAGCTTACATTATTCTGCCTTCTTTATTGATGAAACTAAATCTTACCGTCAGTTGTAGCTAATCAGCAAAGTAGGTGAGGGGGTTTGCGACTGCGAGCTGTGGATATAATTAATATGCACAACTTCAAAATATTTTCCATTTTTATGGCGAATGCAAATGGAGGACAAACGTAAGGGTTAGTCTTATTGTAGCTATGCAGCTGCACCTGCTTTACCATTTTGATAAGCAAGGAACCACAAATATCCCAGGGACTTTGCCCCCCCCCCCCAGACCCTTATAACAGGTTCCACAACTAGCCCCAGCTTGGGTCCTTAGGCAGACTCCAGACACCATGTAGGCTTGCTGGCACACAATTTTGTGTGCTCGTTATAGGGTACACAAAGGCTAGCGGGAGACCAGAAGATTTTCAATTGTGTTTCGATGGAAACTGAGCAAGGTTTTCCAACACTGCTGGGAGGGGGGGAGGGAGTATGTTCAGCTGCAACATTTACCAAGTATTCAAAACATAAAAGAGGATGCATAATTCAATTACCTGACTTATATATGATGTAGTATCTCAAGCCATATGATGTGTATTTCAATAGATGGAATATCCTCATGATTGAGAAATGACATGATATCCCTATTTAAAGGCAGGCTACATGCAGCTTAGAACACACAGGAAGTGCTGTTTCCGGCCATCTGGGGGTTTGCAAAGCCCAACATTTTCTTGCACTCTGTGCCAACCGATGGTGGTGCTCTGCTTAGATAGAAGTGCCAGCATTCACCCTCCCCATATTCTTTTTCACTCCAGCACCTTACGTCTTGGGCTTTCACCACTTTCAGGGGAAGTTGATCCCCCACCATTTTTAATATCTAATCAACGCCCGTGGTTCGTGCCTGCACATGTGGCTGTAAAACAAATAAAATAAAAACTTGGGGAGCTCAACATCAATATATATACCCAACTTACTCAATAGCTAGTTTTGTGTCTGAGCGTGGCCTAAGTCGTTAATAATTGTCTTTAGGAATTCTCCCTTGTTGCCTGAGATGTGGAATGGAAAAACGCCAGAGAACAAGTACCCTATTAAATATATCACTCGTGATTTGTTACTCTGGATGGCTTGATTAAGCGGTGAATAGTGTGACATGCATACAACTCGAAAAAGAACCGTGCCATCGTAAGTATCGCACGTATGCTCAGTCTACTGACAATAGTCCATAAATCTCTTCTATTAGTATTAAACAAAGTTTACAGTCTGTTCCGCAGAGTAATTCAACTGCATCAACCCTACAACGAACCCACCAAAAAAAAAAAAAAAAGGAATATAGTGTATATAAAAATTGACTTTGAGAAGATGCAATGACTTACACCTGATTGCATGTATTATTCATTTTTCAACATGGTTATCATTTACAACAGATAATTCTTCGTTCAAAACCTGGCTCGCCCTTGTCAAGCAATCATTTCACTGGAAAGAATATGACTTCAAAAGATGCAAGGCATTGCATTAGATTGCATCCTCATAGTATAAGGTCACCTTTCAACTGATAATTGGAGGGCACCCCAAAATATCATGACGTATAATGACGTATAGTATATCGCGTATAATCGACGTTATCGAAATATGAATATGAGCTCGATTATTTAAGCTCTTTAGACTCTCTTTGGTGACGTATTTTATTATATTTTGGTTTGAAACTCTCTCACTTATATCACTAGTAACCTGTCCTATCAGACAATGTTTTCCTTGCGTTCATTCCGTTCCCCTTCCGACAAGAAAAAGTGTTTATTAAGGTAAGCGTAAACACTGCTACATTAACACATTTACACTAAAACTCACAATGGATGCAAACTCATGTACGTATGAAGTGTTACCGCTAAGTATTTCTAAATGCAATGCGAACGGTGTAAATGTGACACGTATCAATGATTATTGTAATACTAAATGTAAATACCATAAAATCCCCCACCCACCCCCCCAAAAAAAATAATCGTCTCGCCGTAAATGTAGTATAGGCCCTAGATTAACACACAAGAAATGGAGTTCTGTATCATGGGTCCGTGCGTCCCCTCCTAACCATGGAACACAAACCGTTACTATGGCAACCATGTCATTTTATCCTGCACTGTCGTTTATACCTGAACTGGTAAAGTGAGTGGCTCAGGCTCTGTATAACCAGATACGGAGAAAATAATTTTTGCATTTAGCATTGATCTTTTATCATTTTAGTCCGATTATAGGTGGCGTTAGATGAGGCTATAGGTAGTTGTCACATACACATACCATTACATTTTGGTTTTTGAGCTTTCTTCCTCCAAATCGTGTATGCATACCTCCTTAGCAGATGGGTAACCCAAATAATCAAAGACAAATTCTGTTAGAAAGTGCACAGTAGAAAGCAAAAGAACATTTTTTATTTTTTTTCTTATGTTGACGCCCCGTAGATAATATTCATGAGTATGTTTAATGCCTCTACCTCGTAGATTTGATAGTGTTGTTTCGTCAAAGACCCTCAATGATATATGTGCATTTTTTCATTGCTTTGATTCAAATAGGCCACACATATGCTTATATACACGGTTTGGAGATAGAAATCGCAAAACGCAAAAAAAAAAAAAAAAGTTATATGCCGGTATGTTCCCGCAACTACATATCCTCCTTTAAGGTCGTGGCTTTAACATTCACGGTGAAACATTGATCACATTTAGCATTGAATTTTGCAACCACAAATTGCAATTTTGTAGTCTGGTATAAATTTGAATGTATTTCTTCAATATATATCCTTAATTGGGTGGAGTACAATTGGATTAACTTGGCGACGGCAGTCCGTGTACTGGCGTGCATTCCCTCTTTCTGATTGGTTAATTTACTACCAGTATGTGTATTCAAATTAATACCAGTATATACTGGAATAAAATAATGGTGTATTTGGCCAACACGACTTACCATATACGTAAACGTAGACATATTTTTAATCCCCTGAGCTGTATATGGTGCTTGCATATATTTACTGGAGGCCCTGCAATGAATTTCTTGAATTTTGTTTTATATATATACAACAAAGCCATGCACATCACATTTGCAACAGGGTTTCCACATGACAAACCGTATCAATTAGGCATTGCATGAATAACGGTTGATGCTACCTGACCTAATGAATTCAAATATTGCAATAATCGCGGTTTCGGTCATTGGTAATGATCAAACCATAATAATTATATGTTTATTTCTAGAATGTGATTGGTCGTATTCGCAATATCTGTAGTGACGTCAGTCTCTTCTTGAAAATTCTTCGCAAACGTCACAATACTTCAGTTACGAGCAGTCTTTGCTCGTACCAATGAAACATCGGTAGCGCAGCTGTTTATAAACCACTTAGTTGTCATGCTAGCATTATTAATTTTACATGAGTAGAGCAAAGAACAACCATCCAGTAGAAAGTACTATAATGCATGTAAGAAATAGGTGAAGTCAAATAACCAAGCTCTTTTTCATGTATTACTAGGCCTATATTTTTATAAACTTACCATTAACTCAAAAAGCCATATACAGCAAACAACATGATCAACTATTACTACTGCATACTGTACATAATAATTAAGGAGTTGTTATCACTTCCGTGGCCCAGTTATCCAACTTTCCCCAGTCTGTGTATTGTACTTCACAGGAAAGCCATGCATGCAACATTTACATACTGAAGACATATGGACCCTTGTGCATCATTGGTTAATCCTTTACTTCATCCTCTGTGAAGCACATCAATTGGTCAACGTAAACACTGCACAGATGTGATATGGATGTAAAACACCGGGCTGAATAGGGAGTCCAAGGTCGGGGCTAGCCCGGTTCCGTAGGAACGCAGTAGGCCCACTTATCATACTAACAAAACCTTTCGGTAACAATGGAACTCAATTACTTTTCACCATATCATGTTTCCTGTAATCACATTCTATCCTTACATTTCACTGACGTTAGTGACTCAGTGTGATAGGTCTTTCAAAGAAAAAAAGAGAGTGTAAAGTATTCCATTTAATTGGTAAAGTATTATTACAATATTACAGGATAGATCATTTTTTCTGGGGATTCCCTTTATACACAATTAATTTTCAGCTATACAGGTATTAGTTACATACAAACCGCTATTGGACCAATACCTTTTCCATATATAGCAGGAATGTGGAGATCACAATGCAAAGAGAGACCCTCAGGTGAATTCTGGATGCCCAGAAATACACACGCTGTATAAAATTATTGGTATTAAAGTAATACAATTCTCTGTGTTACATTTTATTCCACTAAACATACGTACAGGTCACAGCCAATGCTTTTTCGACTGACTGACTGACTGACCGACCGACCGACCGACCGACTGACTGACATAAAAAGTGAGCTAAACAGTCGTCTCTGAGACGTTTTAATACAACAAGAATAGAATGATAATATTGTTAATGAAGGGACACCCAGGACTTCATTGGGAAGGTACTATCTCGGGGACCTCACCGGGTATATGAACTTCTTGATGGTGCCAAAATTGAATTTCAAAGATTTCATAAAGTATTGTACAATTCATTTTTTTCATTGAGAAATCAGAAACCTGTATGTTGGTGAGATATCAACTTAACGATGATACGTTGTGTTTCTTAAAGTCAATATTTTAAGTTCCTTTAGTTTGAAATAGCCAAGCTGAAAATAGCGATGAGTTTGATATTCTTGATGAATAAAATATATCACGCCAATTTTTCGTAATAATTTCAGGAATTCTCTACGTGGAGAACTTTAACACCAGCTGGGTTTAGACGTTTAAGGGACGCCGTTTTACAGTGATCGTCTTATGGAACTGAATGGTCAGCATTCGCATGCTTTTAGAATCTGTCACATAACCTGAGTTTGAATTCTCCAATGAATTGAAATTATCCCCACAAGTTTTGCCACCACAAGGAATATGATATATACAACCATTGTTTTTGAGGTCAGGAATTTTGTCCTTAACCTTGAAAAATGAACCAATTTTACAACATCTGAAAGAAATCAGTAGTTCTGCATGCATCAGTGCAAAGTTTGAAATTCTTAGAGATAGATCTAGCAATTGTGTAAGACTTATTACCACAGTATGGTATAACTTCAGATAAAATTTAGATAAGTCACTATTCTCATTCACAGTGCAGGGAGCAGAACCCATTATAATGTACAATTTGGCCTATATCTCTCAAAGCTCTTGATGAGTCTAAGGGGGTGAGCGTTGAGAAGGAGGCAATTACAGATGTATAGCTAAGTTCTTTATGGAAAAGTGTATCAGTAGAACAGATACGTCTGGATCTGTCATGACACACTTCGTTTTGTACTTGTTTGGTGTCAGGATTTCCAATTACAATAAATGTCGGTATATGGGTGGGCTTTCTGTTTATAGATGTAAGAAAAGCAGTATTCAGATTACAGGAAACGTTTCTACAAATGCTGATGTCAAGAAACAGTGTTTTGCCGTGTTTTTCTACTTCATAAGTAAATTTAATGCTAGGATGGAAAGCATTGAAAGTGGCAAGAAGTTTAGGTAACTCCTGCTCATGGAGAATTAAGAACGAATCATCAATGTAACGTCTATGTTAATGGAAATTTTCATTAGGAAGAAGGGAATTTTCAAGGTGGCCCATAAATATATTGGCCAAACATACACTGAGAAATGATCCCCTAGCCACACCATCCAGTTACTTAAATAAATGATTATTGAAAATGAAATATGAACAACTGGCAAGGTCGATCAACTTACACATATCAGCACGTTTGATTTTAGTGTCAATTAATATGTAATGGAAATAAATTTAAGAATAATATCTCTGGTTAAAGCTAAAGGAACATTCGTAAATAACGAGGTTACATCAATACTTGCTATAATATGTCCATCTGGAATGTGGGTGTTAGGAAGTTCCGCTGTTTGTGTAAAAGGAACCTTACAGGAACAAAAATTCTTACACAAAACTTTGAATACATTTGACAGAAAGTCACCCCAATTACGATTAAAGGAGCCGACAGTGCTCACTATAGGCCTGAGTGGGGACATCATCGTTGTGTAGTTTTGGCAAACCGTAAAGGCGACTAATGACTCAGCTAGACTTGCATGATATGTATATTCCTCCGAAAGAGCTTTATCTGTAGCCTTTATCTGAATACCCGTGAGATCTACCAGTGAAAGGTTTGGGGCGTAGTCCCTAGAACCAGACATGCCCTTGAAGTAGCTTTATAAGCAGGATGGTGCTACGGTAGGGGACATCTTTAGCACCTGAAAGTCTGGCTATTTCCCCTCCTTCCCCCTCTCCCCCCCCCCCAAAAAAAAATGATAGGCAAATAATTTTGTTTTCCCTTGCCGAAGGCAGAACGAATCTATGCGATGGTGATGTCGTGTGTCGATATGTGTATGTCGATTTCAAGAATATAACCATGACTTGGTGGTGATCTCATATTTGGTATGTGGGTTGTAAAAACAATATCTCTAGGAGGGTAACTGTGACTGATGTCATACGTGGTGTCTTTGTTGGTCATACTGAGTAGATGATCCTTATATTTTGGTGGAGGTCAAAGGTCATTTGAGGTCACAAGGGGTCAAACTGTAAAAAGCTTGTAAACACAATATCTTCAGAAGGGTAACTGGGATTGGTGTGATACTTGGTGTGTGGGTTGGTCATACTTAGTAGATTATCCTTATTATTGTTCTTCGAGGTCAAAGGTCATTTGAGGTCACCAGGGGTCAAACTAAAAATTTGTAAACAGCAATATCATTAGGAGGGTAACCTTGACTGATGTTATACTTGATGTGTGGATTGTATATACTGAGTAGAAGACTGATTTTGTTTTAGCGGAGGTCAAAGCTTATTTGAGGTCACCAGAGTTCAAACTCTGATACGTTGTAAACACATTTTCTCCAGAAGGGTGGTGTTGACTGATGTCATACTTGATGTGTGAGTAGGCCATACTGGGTAGATGATCTCTATTGTTTTTGGTGGATGTCAAAGATCATTTGAGGTCACCAGAGGTCAAAGTGGGAAAACCTTGTAAATACTATATCTCGGGAAGGGTAGCAGCGGGGCATCTGATATTTAGCATGTGGATTGCCCACGTTGAGTAGGTGACACCTACTGATTTGGTTGGAGGTCAAAGGTCATTTGGAGTTTCAGAGATCAAATGATCAAAATCATGTTAACTCCTGTATTTTAAAAAGAGAAACTGTGAGTGATCTCATACTTTGGATGTCTATCGCTCATATTCAGTAGTTCAATATTTAGTACTCAAAATAAACACTTCATCTCAAGAAGGTTAATTGTGATGGACTGAGTAAGTGTATTGCCCATGTTGAATAGATGGATTTCAGTTTAGTTTTACGGCACCCCAGTATGTTTTAAAAGTAGGTGAAAGGTCATTTTGGATTAAATGCTTATTCATGCGGTGTTTCAAGAACAATTACTGTAGTTAATCTCATACCTGTCATGTAGATAATTCATGTTTGTTATAATGTAACCATATGGGAAAGAATCACAAAGCCTTTTGGCTTTTTGGTATGTACTTATTCACCTTCACATTTGGAGGAGTAAGATTTTGCCCCTTAGATATCAAAATAAAGAATGCCTGGATGCCATAACAAGGCCCGAAAAGTGTTATTCACTGCAATCCAGGACCATTTTAACCAAAAATGTATGGAACGCGAATCACTCAAAACTTCGCTCATATCGGTGTTATCAGTTTCGAGGGCGTTGTACAATGAGGCAATAATAATGGCGTGATTAATAACGGTGTGGTAAATGGGAGTAATAACAGCGTGATTTTCACAACAACGTTGTAAATGTCGGTAATAACGAAGGAAATGTAAGTAAAAACAGGATAAAATTTGTTCATAGAGACGTGATAAGTAGCAGTCACGTACAGCAAGTGGTTAGCAAAGGCTCATCCCTTTGCAACAGTGAACCAAATGTTGTTAACGACTTTCCTCGTTCAAGAGTTGATAATAGCAACCATGAAATATATGGCAACAGCGTGTGACCAACACAGTTCGTGGCGCTATTGCAGTCAGTGCAAAATACCGTGCACTCTGTAGTGAACGATACGATTCCGACGGATATGGCAAGCCAAATGCCGAATAATTCGAGAAACCTGGATTACTATTATCAACTGATAAACCTGGTTTTCTACTGATAAACCTGATCAATCAACCGATAAACCGGATTTTCGACCGATAAACCAGGTTTATTAATCAAAAACAAGTTTTTCGACTTAATGAGCATTTGGCGTCGATAAACCAGGTTTAGCAACTGATAAACCTGGTTTATCAAGCGATAACTTGGTTTTTCGACCGATAAACCCAGTTTATCGAATTACTGTGCATTTGGCGTTGACAAACCTGGTTTATCAACCGATAAATCGGGTTTATCAAATTATTGGGCATTTGACGTTGATAAACCTGGTTCATCAAATTATTGGGCATTTGGCGTCGATAAACCAGGTTTATCAAGCGATAAGCCAAATTGTTTGATAAACCAGTCGAAAAATCAGGTTTATCGACTCCAAATGCTCAGTATCTGAATTCCAAATTTATCAAAGTGAAAAACCAGGTTTGTCAAGTCGATAAACCAGGTTTATCGGCTTTTTAAGTGAGAAACTCGATAAATCTGGTTTGTCAACCAATAATCCATGTTTCTCGAATTATTGGGCATTTGGCTTGCCATAGACGGAGCAATGGACAGAAGTGAGTTTACATCCCTCCTTCTGTTAATGCCATTATTCAAAATGAAAGGGCTACAGGAGAGTGAGGGGCTTCAATGATTAGCTATGACATCGTTTACACTCTATGCATGGAGACCAAAAGAGGCGCTAATTACGAATTCTGACATTTGGCGACTGTTTAACAACAACAATGGCAGCGACGCCCAGCCCTGGGTAACCTTTCAGTAAGATTTAATTGTATGTCGTAATTACAAATCGTTTTCAAAATGTATTTTCACAGATCCATTCAATGGTAGAATGAGGAATAAGAAGAAAAAAAGGAAAGAAAAGAAGAAAAGAGATTACCGAGGTTTCTTGTACTTATTCTTTCTCTTACTCCACGCCCGGCAGTTCGACCGGTTGACAGATATAGCTAAATGATTAACTAGAAAATGGGGGGGGGGGGGGGGAACGTAAAGGGAGTGCACGTAACCAGTGGGTATAATTTCAAGACTGCGTTAAATATGATGAGCCAGAAATGTTAGAATAGCGTTTACACGTGCACTGTGCTAGCACCGCGTGCTCGAAGAGGGTGACTGCCGTATCATGTTCCGCCAACTCTATGGTCAGACATACATATTCCGACAGTAGCGGCTTAGCAAGACCCTCTGGGTCCCATCGTCAAGGAGGAGTGTTTGACCCCAAAGGCAGTGGTGTAGCAATCTAAATTGTATATCACCCGCCATTAGCGCACACGTTTTCAAATTAACAAATGACACGTATGCGTACTGTATGCTATAATATTCCATGCTGTATACTGACGCTGTTATATTCAAAACTAAGGTCGTGTAAACCATGTGTTGAAACTGAAGTAAGCCCTGGATAATATTGTCAATGCAGCAAGACTAGGCCGAGCATAAGACCTTTTTGATTCCTTGCCGAAGGCAGAGGAATCTATGCGATGGTGATGTCGTGTGTGTGTGTGTGTGTGTATGTATGTATGTGCGTGTGTGACGCCTGCTTGTAAACACGATATCTCAAGAAGCGTAACTCTGAGTGATCTCATACTTGGCATGTAGATTGCCCATATTGAGCAGATGATCCCTATTGTTTTTGGTGGAGGTCAAAGGTCATTTGGGGTCAACAGGGGTCAAATTGTGAAAACCTTGTAAACACGATATCTCAAGAAAGGAAGCTTGTAGAAATCTCATGTTTAGTATGTAGTTGCACCATGTTGAGTAAAGGAACCCTATCGTTTTCAGTGGAGGTCAAAGGTCATTTGGGGTCGACAGGGGTCAAATTGTGAAAACCATGTAAACACGATATGTCAAGAAGAGAAGCTTGAGTAGATGTCATATGAAGTGGGTAGGTGTATCTTATTGAGTACAAAGGTCAACAGAGGTCAAAAGGTAAATACCTTGAAAATTGCTTGTAAACACGATATCTCCAGAACGGTAAATGTGAGAGATCTCATAGTTAGCGTGTGGATTGCCCATATCGAGTAGATGATCCCTATTTTTTTTTTGGCAGAGGTGAAAGGTCATTTGGGGTCATGGGAGGTCAAAATGTGAAAAACTTGAATCTACAATATTTAAAGAACCGTCCTTCTAGTGAATTTTATACTTGTAATGTAGAATCCTCTTGTTGATTTGAGAACTTCTTTTAGGACATACCAACATAGCCTCTTCGATAACCATGAAGAAAAGATGAAGACAACATTAAATTTGGTATCAAAGATTATTACTTTGCAAACCTTTTGCCACTATCCTCATAAGGACATGTGAGCATGCATGAATTGTAAATTGGAATTGATTGAATATACCACGGGTTATTAGCTTTATAAAAAGAACTAAATTACTGATCATTTGGATCAAATACCCTTGAGCGTGCATGAACTGTGATTGCATAATTGAATGAATCAAATTGTAACTGACCCCCCTCTGTTCAAATTGGTCTCTGTTATCTGACATAATTTATCACAGTTGACTGCCAGTAGAAACCACAATGTCCAGAATAAATCATACAGTCTGTTGAGCCAGGTGCTCAATGGACTTAGCCATTTACTGTATAAACAGTGTCTCTGTTTAGCCCTTAAAGGGAAATAGGGCGTTTGTTTTACAGAAAACAACCATATTTTTATAACCATTATTTGTGGACATAAAATGATAGATTATTCAAAATAACGAATTACAGTAGCCTTATTTTCAAGGAATAAGATTCTCACAGATCAGAAATTTAGCTATTTGTTGCTCAACAATAATTTGTTCACCCAAACTTTTTAAAATTCAAATGATGCATCCGTTACTCATCACATGCATAATGTTTTGAGGAGATGAAGCTTTGACAGATATTTATTGATGAGACTGAATGGTTTAACAATGGTTAAAGCGAATTTCTTTGTATGCCATGTTGGTGTATTCTAAACGCCCTATTTCACTTTACAGTAGTTCAGGTAAGCTTTAAACAAATGACTACTGTGTATCAAACCAGGGAAACTTGTACTGTGTGTTGTGTCTTTAAGTAGACTAAAGGCAAAATTGCAAGTCATGCTAGATTCTTGTTTAATAGGAATATCAGTTTTTGCTAATTTTCAAGGACCTCATAGCCATTGGGAAGGGCATCATGCCAAAAAATCAAATATGAAAGAGCTGCCACCAATAGCTGTAACTCGACAAAATAAAGTGCTATAATTTTGATTAAATAAACATGTTTACCTTTTTATCAAGTTATTAGACACGACAAAATATAATTTGTTCCCCTGCAGCATCATATCCGTTTGGGAGTTTTCTCATGTTTGTGTAGGTCAAAGGTTATTTGGGGTGACAAAAGGTCAAAACCTTGTATGCATGATATTTTAAGGGTGATAAATAAGAGGGATCTTATACTTAGTTTGTGAATTGTTCATATTTAGCATGTTGATGGCCATATAGGGTAGGTGATCCCTATTGTCTTAAGTGGAGGTGAAAGGTCATTTTGGGTCACGAGATTTCAAAAGGTTTTGACCTTACTAAGATGGTATCTCAAGTAGGATAACTGTGTGGGATCTCATGCTTGTCATGTGGGCGATTCATGTTTGTTAAAATATATATCATGAGGCAAGGAATCACTAAGCCTTTTGGCTTTCTAGTTAATAAACTAGGATGGGAAATATTTTTACAAAGGTTAAAGGGAAAAGCGTTCAGTTATGGCATATAAATCTCGTTATGGCCATACCCCGTATTCATGAGTGATATGTTTTAATTCCCATTCATGATCATGGCCTACAGTCAACTGCCTTACAATCTTTATACATGTCCGGGGGCAGAACTGATTTTAATAGCAAAAGGTTCTCTGCTATTGGAACAAAAGAATGGAGCAATCTTCCCAACAACAGTAACAGGGCTACAACTTTAAATCGTTTTTAAGGTCTCATCAAGGATTTTTTTACACTGACTGTTTATTGTGTTAGACTAGTGTACCTTTTTATGATGATACTTTTTTATAGTTTACATGGTGACTTTGTTGTATGTTTTGATCTTCTCCTTTTATCAACTTTTTTTTTCAGTTTAATCTTTTCCCATGTCCTAACTGTTGTATGTATTTGTCTTGCTTAGTTTTCCTTACATTTCATTTAAATTTTCTTTTCTATAATTGGTTTATAATTATATGTGTTAATTATGATTTGTTTTACGATTTCTGGTACTTCTTTTGTAACTAGTCTCACACATTGTACGGAGGGCCTCGGGAAAGATTAGCTTTGACTAACCGAGTGTTAGCGCGTCATTTAAGCAAAGTTGAAGTAAAAATTAAAATGATAGTATAACTAACTGTATAAGAGTACCCGCAAAAAGTAACCTGAAATAGTTCCGTTTGCAGAGAGTCATACGCGTAAGAAAAGGACGGGTGGCGATCGCCCCACTTTTATAAGCAGAGGCGAAAGTATGTGTCCTCCCTCGCAAACTTTTTTCCACACTGACTTGAGGGGAAAAATGTGATCCTCATGCCTAAATATAAACGGGCATTTTGCCAACCATAGCAATTTAGGAACTAAATTAGTTGGATATCGCCATTATGAGTATCATTAATGTTTTCATGCACAAAATGTGTGTCAGCCTGAAGAAACATGAATTGTAACGATTCTGCTGATCCCAGAGTTTACTTGCAAGCCTAGCAACCATGTGTTCCAGACAGGAATATTGTAATGGATTAAAATTGAACCAATGTTTTTGAATTATGAAATATCGGAAAAATTGTGTCAAATAGTTTTTTTTGTTTTTGTTTTTTTTTGCGAATCGGGTGGAAGACTTGAACCCATTACTTTGTGTGGTCATTACTAACAATAAGTGATGCTACAGGTATCTATACATCCTGGAATGTCGAGCTTGCTTTTGATTGGCGATTAAGAGTTGAATTTAAATTCCAAAGTTATAGCTAGAAATGACTTGCACCAAAAATTTACTACCTCTTCAATTTACTGTAAATTTGAAATTTTGTATAAGGTAGATATTATTTTTCTTACTGGAGCAGATAATTCATCGTGGAAAATGGATTAATTAGCCAGCGGCATTAATTTTATATGATGACATTACTTTGGGCCCCAAAAGAAGGCAAAAAAAAAAAACTTGTGTTTACATACATATACAATACACACTGAAGCAATATGATAGTACAACACTTCAACTCAGTCATATTGACTCTCTAATTCTAAAATTGAAATTTTCGAGTTAAGACTGTTCAAGATTATTTTACCTTCTACAAATTCCTCATATGTTTAAGAACTACAACTCCATTCACACAATAGCATACTCTGTAGATTCCATTAAAATAGTGACTATTCGTTATTTTAACGTGGTATTTAACAGAATTTACATTGTCACATTATTTATGGGGTTTGCAATAAATCGTCTGACACATAATCAGGCGAAAGAAAAATTCTTAAAAGACGTAATGTCTAACAAAATGAGTAGTCTATATTTTAATTTTCACACAAGAAATTATTTCAATACTAATTTTAGAGAAGAAACAATGTATTCAAATATTTCCAATACGGATAGATCATTAGTGCAGACAGTTAATTAAAGGAGATGGGTTACGGGTGGTGTTGAATCACAAAATCAGTAAACGTACGCTCATTTTGGATCAACGTGCCTACGCAACAATGATATCAACAGTCGTTTCCCATTACAATTTGCCTGTTACATAATTTGCAATTATATTCTTCTATTTGTTAATGTTTTGAGTAACCGCATTGTAATTTGCCATGTATAATGTGTCTCTTACATGTTAGAGGCTGGAATGCTGTTAGGTTTATCCGACTGTGTAAGTTCACAGATTTAAGCAACCTCCTAATCACTGTGATCACTTCTTATTAAAAGCTATAAGAAAAGTTCTGTTTTAAAGGATGTGTTTGAAATAATGATAATTTTTTAATCCACACAAATATTTCCTGTGTGATTCTGTCTTTGTGGAGCGCGACAAAGTAACATTAAGCCTCCAGATTGCAGGAGGCGAATCTTCCGGGCCCTGATGATTGCATCTCGGGCCATGTCGCCAGGAAAACATTTTTGAAAGAAGTAGCCGTCGGTCTTTCTTGTTTCACAATGTGGTAACCCAATAGGATTTTGTCAGAGCCCGACATAATTAAATTGAAGCATGTAGTGTTTGCCAACTGGTCCAAGAATTACAAATGAAACAGGATTAATAATTCGTTATGATTCTTGTATCTCAACCCATCAGATATGTATTACCATTTTTCATACACTGATTTTTATCTCATTATGCCTAATTGAGGAATTGCAGGCTTCCTATTTCCCTATCCCTATCCCTATTTCAAGGCAGTTGGAGCACCCGGGAAGTTTCCGGACCTCTGGAAGGTTTGGAAAGCCCAACTTTTCTTGTGCGATCCGCGCCATTTGATGGTGGAGCTCAGCTGAGATAGTCCTGACGGTACACACCCCCTCCAATACTATTTTGGCCTTTATTTTAGGTTCATGGGTGCAGGTGTAAAAAAAGTCAATTTAGATTCGGCAACTAAGAAGGGCAAACATTATCCTTTTTTGTTCCTTGCGTTAGTAGAGGAACCTATGCATTCAACTTTGTGCGTGTGTGTGTATGTAAGGGTGTGCATGTGTGTGTATGTGCTCTTGTTTTCGGGTGGGATGGAGGACCGAAACAATAGATTTTAGGTCCTCTGTAGAAAATTCAATAGATTTATCCGGTACTCTCAAGATTAACAATAGACAGTCTATTGTTAAGGTTAAGGTTGAGGCAGAAAAAACAAAAGAAAGGACATTGGGGTCCTCGAAATGAATGGATAACAAAGTTGTGTAAGGGAATGTTTGTGTGTGTGTGTCTGTGACGTAGCTTGGGCACGCTCTAACTCAATATGGGCAAGTTGGACAAAACTTATACTTGGTTTACAGGTCCATCATAGTGCGTAGAAGTGCCCTATTGTTTTTGGTGTCCAAATCTTGCATATTAATGAGGTTATGGGGTCAAACATAAAAATCTTAAAACTGCCATATTTCCATAATCGTTGGTCAGAGTTGTTTTAAACTTGATAAGGTTGTCTGGTACTGACAAGTTCACGACCCTGTGAAATTTAATGCTTATCAATAGAGAGGCCAGGGATAATTTTTCACACTAAAACAATAATAGCCTTAACACCATTATTATGGTTATTATATCGTACAAGTTAGTCGAAAAGCTTATGGGCTGCAGTGTGTAAAATTCCCATTGCCAGTTTGTGGTTTTAGTGACACAGTTAACTCAATGGATTTTGGTCATTGGAAACTTTTTGCTCCGTTTTAAGGCTATGGTAGGGTAGCCTAGGAGGACCATCAGTTAATGTATGTCATGTTTGAAATAACATTTTCATTATAGGTTCTCTTAGGTTGGTGTACTGATCCATCATAGTGGGTATAAGTGCCCTATTGTTTGTGGTGTCCATATCTTGCATTTTAATGGGATTATGGGGTCAAACATAAAAATCTTAAAACTGCCATATTTCCATAATTGTGGGTCAGATTTGTTTTAAACTTGATATGGTTGTCTGTTATTGACAGATTAAGATCCCCGTGAAATTTATTGATAGAGGGGTAAAAAATTTTGTGGGTTTTATTTTTTGGTCATTGGAAAATTGTTGCTGTTTTAGTGCTATGGCAGCTTAGAGGACCATCAGCTGATGTATGTAATGGTTGAATTTGCATTATCTTTATAGATTAAAATGGGTTGGGGAACAGTTTCAGTCACTGTGTTTAAACATGGTATAGTGAGTTGTTAGTTTAGCAGTTGGTACACAACTACAGTATGGTAACCAGTATAGTCAATGAGTGTACTAATTAAATTTGCATTATCCTTAAATTTGAAAAAAAAAATGGGAAACTGTTTAATTCATTATATTTTAACATGTTTAGTAATTTGTTAATTTAATGGTTATACATGGGCCCAAAATGTTTGGGACCCAGTTTGAGCTCAATTTTTTAGGCCCCAACTTTTTTAATTCATTATCTAAACATGTGGTATATTTCTTAATTCAATGGGGACACTGTACAGTTTTGAGGACCCAACTTTTCACTTGCCCTAATTTCTTTGCAAGGAACCACAGTGCCCATTGGGCTCTTGTTAGGTAAAGAGGACGAGGCACCCATCCCTTTAGATGCCACGTAGACCTATCTGTGGACTGACTGATTTAAAATCCTGGCTTAAGCCTTGGTAGGGCAACACCTCTCCCTTTGTACCCCTCCCCCAGGTGGGCGGTCAAAAATAGGGAAGATGAGTCGATTTTGCCCCTCCACAAAAAAAAAAAGAAAACCTGGCTACGCCCCTGGAAAATTTAGTGTACAAAAACAAAAAACATGTGAAGTCATTTCGTAGAACTGGACGCGATGAGAGACGGAGGAATTAGGAAAAAATTTAAATTTTGTTCTTACGTGTTACAGTGAAATTGCATGATAGCAATCTTAGGTTCAGTAGAGACGGTTTTTGCGTCAGCTTGGAGGTTATGATGTTAGTTTACTTAATGAAGGTGGACGAAGGCGAAAGTTTCAAGAAGTGAGCTTAAGAACCAAAATTACTTCCACACTGCAGTAGCCATGCATGTGTGGGCCTAAATGTTTGTAGGTCAGTAACTTGGATCATTGCACACTTCAAGCAGGATCGAGTTGTTGTTTAGGTTTAGTAAGTAAAAGGTCAGAAGGGACAATGTCTTCATAAAAAAGACACTGAAAGAGTAGACATCCCCAAACCAAAACAATAACAATCCCAGGTGACACTGAGTCCAGGTAAAACATGGACCCCACATAAGTGAATCCATATGTGGGGCACATATGACTGTGCACCCAAGATCTGTAAGGGGCCCATATTGGCCAGTCCAGATAGCCGTACATGACCCACCCTGTAAACATTTTGCCGTCGGTTAGACGTCGGCTTTTGTTCCAATCGGTCAGACTGAGGTCGGATAGTTATCAGAGGTAAATCCGACGACGGTCGTACCCGACGTCGTTGCCGGTAGGAACATCCATTTTGGGGACTGAAAAATGACATCAGATGCATGGAAGAAAAAAAAAAATATTGCAGTCTTTTTGAAGACGTGACGATGGACGTTAAATGGACATTGAGGGGTTGGATTTCGGTCCAAACGACGTCAGATAGCCGTCTTTGCAAGGCATGTCGATTTAATTAACATCAAAGGTCTTTGCAAATGGCGACGCAGAGGTCGTCGGACCAAGGTAGACAACGTCTTGTATACCAACACGCCGGTGAGGGTACAGTGGACTAAATCGTGGAAGCTCCAGCAGTATAACATAGCCTAATAAGAGTGCCTTAGGCCTACATTTGTTTCAGAGGCCTTATTGATCAGGTTTTTGTCATTTCAGATTTTGTGAAATTCGATGTCTTATCAGTGACATAGAGTTCAGGTTATCCTCTATGTGTGCTATAGGTTGCAGTGTGTCATATACATTGACAGGTTTAACATCATGAGGCCAGTTATTTGGTCAAGAAGGCTGCTTGACTGAGATGATCGCGAAAGTTAACAATATTTTTAGTGCTGATTTTTTTTTTGGGGGGGGGGGGAATATAAAGTGTAAGGTTGGAAAGCGTGCGAAGGGCGTGAAGTGTTTACGGTTATCCTACAGTAATATATTAGAATATCTGTACCAATTAAAAGCTTATACAGGTCAATAATTGTCCTGACAGTTTGGTCCTATTGGGTCTACTACCTACGCTGTACTTCTCTCCTCCTGTCACTACCCAGCTAACACAAATCGTTTTTATAACGTTTTCAAAACGTTATAAACGTAATATAACGTTTTGGAAACGTTTTAAAAACGTTTTGTGTTAGCAGGGTATATAGCGCATAGCCAACACATGAGAGAAAGGCAGCAACTCGGACATAGGGCCTACATAAACTGTCAAATTCAGTAGGCCTACGGATAAGGTGGGCAGGGTCTGTGCTGTCTATTAATGTGGGATGGAACTACTCAGTGAAGAACCTAGAGGGACTCTAAGTTAGAGCGCACTATAGCGCGTCCACAATTTTTGGTTCTTATCAGAAACATTTTCTCTGGAGAGCGGAAACAGGCCTTTGCGACGGACTGCATTCTGAATCCTATGGACTAAGACCCCCCGTCGACCGGGGAACTTTTGAACTGCTAACACAAAACGTTTTTAAAACGTTTTGTGTTAGATGTTATAGCACAATTTCTTTCACCACCGCCGGTTTTTTTTTTTTCCACGATTCACCTTTTTTTCAAAGTTTCTGGGAATTACTGTCCGTGGAACCAACCCGTTTGATGTCATTCCACATCGCCACCCTCCCGTTGTTGTCGTTCAGCTGTCTGATATAGTGCCCTTTTCGCAAAGCCTCCCCCTCAGCTCCCCCCCCCCCCCCCCCCTCAGCTCTCCCCTCCTTTGTACAATCCTGAATCCATCCCTGTTGCCTTTCAAGGGTGATCACTGGTCACGGAAAGCCTGGGAAGGTTACGCCGCATTTGATGGTCACACGCAAGGTTTTATCTCATAACGTAGTAGACATCCGGGAGTTGTCAAGGGTTGACTATAAGACAATCAAAAAACCTGCCAAACATTTACTGAATTCCACTCAACAGTATTTCTGTGTACTGACCCTGGTACTGTTGGCCGTGTAGCTCTCTTCCTTTCCATAATGTACACGATACGGCGATGGTACGCTTTACGACAACAAGAACCGTACATGTAATGTACATACACAGTATACAGCTAACATAGTTTTTGAAATTACGTGTATTCATATGCACTTGTCCGTCGTAACGCGTAGTCACTTGTATTAAGTTGAGCTGCTGCAATGATTAGGACTGACGTTTTTCGTTCATACGAAAAGGCAATTCTCTTGGCAAGGGAGCAGTTCTTCTCTGAATTCAACATATCCTACAAACGAGGAACTTTGATAGACAGCTTTGTGTACATTAGTTGATTTGTAAAGAGCAAGTTCTTTCAAGCCTAAGGTTATTCCCTATCGTATAATACGTGCAGGCTTATGCCTGTTCAAGGCGTATTTACCTCGATTTGGCTGTTTATTTAAACCAGAGAAAACGAAGCACAACTTATTTCACCTGTAAAGACAGTTAAAAGTGATCTGCTTGGTACAAAATTAAGTGAATGTTTATTTGCAATCATCCTTCTTAGTGGTAGTTTCCGTTAGCTCCCAACTCTTGTAACATAGTAACAGTAGCGACTAAACAAGGAACTGTGTGGGGCAATATTTTAGCAACAGTTGGAGTTAGGCCAAGACCTAGGGCCCGTAATTGAAATGAAATGCAGGTAGGCCAATATATTGCCACGCATCAGTTTTAGAACTTAAATGAGACTGGGAACTTCTGTGAAATTTTACTGTGAATTAGGAGCAAAATCTGTTGGAACTGCCAGTAGACTTCAGTTTTAATTATGAATCCCTGCAGCTGATTTCTGATTAGGCCTCCATTAACTACATTAATAGCGTACCTACCTAAGAAGTATGAACAGTGTCATCCAAAAAGAATGCTGGAACAAACCGCAGAGTTTTCTAGGGCTAAAGATACATTCACATGACATTGACATTTTGGCTGAGTGATAGCACTGGAAGAAAAAAAGACAATATACATATGAATGGGAATTACCTGTAAAAGTCTGTGGGCTTCAGCTGAATATTGTGGAATTCACTGCTGTGGGCAAATGTGAAAATGTGTAGGTTAACATCTTGTTGAACCAGCCAGTCTTTGGGTAAGAGAAGCTTTTGAGGAACAGTTTAGAATTTTCCTTGGCCTTTGGGGAAATATTCTGTTTGAGACTTGCACTTCATCTGGGGGCCTACATTATGAAGTCTGTCCATACACATTCAACTGTGAGAGTGGTGGAAGTTGCAGTTTCTATGGCTATGGGTAGGTTTATCTTACTTTCATTATTAATTGGTGTTGGTTTTGTTGGACACTATTTTCATGCCCAAAAAAAGATCAGAAGGTGAGGGATTATTGTTTCCAAGTAACAATCACGGGGACCATTACTGTAGCAGCAACTGTGTTTCATGAAATGCACACGCTGATATTGCGCTGATAAACTGGTGAATTCCTCAGTGTGATGGAAAATGGTTGTCAAACATGAATTTTCATTTCGTAACTCCCAGGTACTTTTTCCTCTGAAAACCTCCATCACTTTGATCACCATCAGGACACCATTTTAATTTTATTTCTGTCATTTTCTTTTCAGTTTTGATGGTGGTTCAGGGTGTGAGTGTGAAGCTGAGTGGACGACAAGGTTCAACAGATTGCTATCGATATGACAAAGTTAAGGATAACTGCATTGGTCCCGAATGTAAAAACCAGACGGAAACGTGCGAGAATAACTCACAGGGAAGCAATGAGATGCCAGGTTGTTATGCTGTATGGAGAAATTCTAGCAAAGATGGATTTGAAATTCAAAATCTGGGATGTTGGCTTACCACTAGCCATTGTCTTGTAGGAACCCAGTGCATTAGTGGCAGTAAATTGGCTGAAGACAGTTTTTTCTGCTGTTGCATAGGTGACCTTTGCAATGGTGATGTTTTATATCAGCCAGTAGAAGAACCTTCACCAGAGGTGACAGAACCAGGTAAAGTAGATAATTTTGACCTTGAGGAATCAAAAACAGCAGTTAAATTTGTGCATGTACAAGAAGACTAAGAGTGCTGCAGCTGTGCAAAGCTTCAATGTGGTAATCTAGTGTTTAGTAGATAGCACAGTATGAAGTATGATTATACTGTGCCTGCTGCAAATATACTGACACGTACTGTATGTTACGACGGCAAGGGGCTTAGTAAGACCCTCCAGGTCCAATGGACAAGGAACAGTGGTTGGTTCCAAGTCCCAAACCAGTGGTATCACAATCTCAATTGTGTACATGCTCTCTCTGGCCATCAATGCACCTATTTACAGTACACAACAGACTACAGTGCATGTGATACTATTTCATGTTTTTTATTAACGCTGTTGTATTGCGATATTGAAGTCTATAAACTGTTTGTTGAAACTGACGCCCTGCATAATATGATCAATTCATCATAACTAGGCAGAGTAATGCATCATGCCCTGGCAACATAGAGTTTCAAAACCTTGGGGTGCAGTAATATATGGATGTACAGTAACCATTAGTTTATGAAGACTAGGTTAGGATGGTAGCCTGTTACCCAGTACTGGTACTACTTGTAACGGACGCTTTTCCTTTTCAAAATTTCTACTATTACCAGTGCTTGTACAGGTTACTGGACACAGCTTAAATTTGTCCATACCGGTACTGTCTCAAGATAGTAAACTACTGTAATGTATTATTCCTTGAAGTGATGCATTACTGTAGTACTGATTGACTCACACACTGTATCAATGCAGATTAAAAGTGAATTACAAATACACTATCAAACATCTCACAAAAATATCTGAACTCAGAGTGCTTTAAACAGTGGCATAACCAGAAGTGGATCCTGGCAAATCTCTTGCCCCCCCCCCAAATGAAATATGAAGAATAAATAGGAAAATATTAGCTTAAACTCACAAGGCTTGAAAGACATTGAAGTGCCATATCCTGTAATCTGAAGATCATTTTTGTCCAAAACTTTCTTTGTACAGTACAGTACATTCATAGTACAGTACAGTATGCTACATTCCAATTGATGGTGGTGTTTGGGTCAGATAATGTCATTGCAACTTTCCCACCACTT
This sequence comes from Stichopus chloronotus, assembly GCA_021234535.1. NCBI lineage: Eukaryota > Metazoa > Echinodermata > Holothuroidea > Aspidochirotida > Stichopodidae > Stichopus > Stichopus chloronotus. Next base: position 608,946 of record CM037835.1, read on the forward strand.
CAACCCTTTTCTCCCTCATCCCAACTCCTGCCCTCCATGAAAAAGTGTGGTTACACCACTGGCCTTAAAAATTGTTGCATTTTGTATTTGGGAGCCTGGTATACAGTTTGTTAATAACATTTCAACACAGCTACTTTGATTGCGGATAACACATGCTTAAGCATGCAATTTTCTCTCTACTTAATTGGCTGAGACCTCTGCTGCAATACACTCCACTCACATTTAGTAGTCTAAGCAATATACTGTACTATATACATGTGGTTTACTCCTGTTCTTTTTTTTTTCTTTGAAGCATGTGGCAATACATTACTACAACAGTATATCGAACACAGAACTGAAATGTTCTTCCTCTACGATATCACTTTGAAAAAGAAGAAAATACGAGAGATGCACTTGATATCTGGTCCAGCCGGCAGGATAGTAAAATAAAATGTGTACCGTTCCTGCTGGACTTTTTTTCAAAGTTCTGCTGGGTTTTTTCCATCATTTTGTTAGGATTGTCTGACCAGAGGATGTCAGAATAAAATGTTATGTAGATCATCTCTGAAAGAATTAAAGAGCAAGATATGAAAGGAAAGGTTTACCAATATTAGCAGTAGTACAACACTATTTATGTAAAACTGACTTATTAGTAAAGGGAAGGATAGTGACCTTTAAAGTTACAATTTGGGGAAAAAAAGGGAGGCAGTGATTTACAAGTGGGACAGCCAACAAGTGCCTCCCAACCCCATATGTAGCTACAGTGGTCTTGGACTTGCATCACTAGACTCAGCTCAACTATGTTTTAATATTACACTGCTATAATTTCCTGCTTTTGAAAGATGGATCTGTAATTTTATTTCAACCACATGGTGATTCCCTTCACCTAGCAGAGACGGTTCTAAACTAAACTGTTTTGTAATTTTACAGAACAGCTGCAAACTACTGTCACAGTGTCTGTACAGCACTTTTTCCACGTAATTCCATTAATGGCACACACATTAGTAACCATTTTACAGTGTGATAAAGTTAGCTGTGAATTAAATTAAGAGTATGGTAATAGAAGCATAACTGTAGCATAATAGACACAGGTCATTTGCATTTACCTCTTTATTGAATTTTGAAACGGAGAAACTATGTACAATTCTGTGTCTGGAATCGTCTGTCAAGTTTTGCGCAATTTGTCACACAAGAGTCGTACCCTTGTTTGAAAAAAAAGGTCCTTTAAGCACACAGTATGCGTACAGCGGATAAGTACACAATCGCAAGTAGAGATCCAAGGTTGCCCCACCCCCAAGGTTCCCATGATTTATCATATAATAACCTGATTGTTTATCAGCCAAGGGAATAACACACCAAGACAGGTATCAGGTATCAGCAATTAAGCCATTAATCAGGATTCTGGTTCAATGAATTTTCTCGGAATTTCAGACGGGAAGATGGTTTATGAATTTTACACAAAGATTACAAATAAATAATATTCGCAGTGTGGGTAGGTAGCCTACTGAAAAAGATTAATGTGTAAAGTGGTAGAGCACTGATCAACCGTTATATGGATATGACATGACGAGAGGAACATTACTATCGTCGTACTGATGAAGTGGGCACATATTACTTCCTCGTGACTAGCGTCATTCCTCTGTACAGTACATACACTGTGTTTATTGCGAATGTGTATCGTTAATACATATTGTACATGCGTACTATACGTGTAATAGTATTTAACATCAGTATCAGATAAAATCATTGGGGTCGTCACGCTAGTTTGCCGCCTTGCCGGCTGCAATTTTTCGGACAGACAATGTTGAAAGTTTCAATTACGATTATCAAAATCACTGTCTATTAAAACCTCAAACATTTCTGTATGTGTTCCAGTGTATTTTTCTTAACTGATACTGGTTTAGTTAAATTCATATCGTTCATAAGTGAGGTGGGTCAGTCAAATGCACCCTGCTAGCACTATACATTAGCCTGTAGCTGTCTGCAGCTTGTGTTTGTATGACTTTAGGTGAACCAGGAAGTGAGAGAATTAAAAAGAGAAAAAAAAGGTTACCTCATTTTCCATTTTCTTCTTGAAACTACACAGTATGCATGCTGGTTTGCTAATCTATTTTATGCACTTCAATCTTGCAAATGTAATGCCTGAGTAGGCCTGCGGCTGTGCTAAGCAGGCTTAACTTTCATAGAAGATAAGAGAAGACAACTTTATGAAATCCATGCAAGGGAAATCGAACATCTGGGTTAAACAATAAGATATTAAAGTACCAACAGTGCAAAGAAAGAGAGGCAAATTTACATATCACAAGAAAAGAAACTGTAAAAGATGAAGAAACATCAACAGAAGTCAAAGCAAGCACGAATGTAAAATTAAAGTACCCATCATCTAAAAGTAGAGGAATTGTGATAGTTAATGGCTGAGCCTATGAAAGGATTATGGTACAGTAGTGATTAGTATATGCTGTCAGTGGGCTCAGAACTTTAACCCCTTTAAACTTTTCATGAATGTCAATCACGATTCAAACTGGAAAGAAGAATAACTGATATATACAGTACCAAATGGAGACTTCCTTAGGGGTTAGAACTTTCAAAATCACCATAAAATCATAACCGTTAAACCTTTTTCCACAAAAGATTGGATGTGGGGAAGAATAATATTTTCTTTCACACATTCTATCACTTAAAGGGAAATAGGGCGTTTAGAATACACCAACATGACATACAAAAGAAACTAGCAGTAATCATTGTTAAACCATTCAGTCTCATCAATAAACATCTACCAAAGCTTCATCTCCTCAAAACATTATGCATGTGATGAGTAATGGAAGATGCATCATTTGAATTTTGAAAAGTTTGGGTGAACAAATTACTGTTGAGCAACAAATAACTGAATTTCTATCCTTTAGAAGCTTATTTCTGGAACAGAAGGCTGCTGTCCTTCTTTATTTTGAATAATTTATCATTCTACTTCCACAAACATTGGTTTCAAAAATTTGGACCTTTTCTCTCAAACAAACGCCCTATTTCCCTTTAATTGTTTTTAAAAGTTTTTATCAATTCCTGTTTGATATCTCTACCTAAAGTGGATAGTTGCCTGATTATAGTGACTTGCTGGAGTAATTAGGGCAACATATCTAACTTCAGCATATTTAACACCTCTATCTTGCCATTCAAGACTACGTCGAATTTGCCATGCAAATTCAGATTTCTAGTTTTGAGGAAATCATAACCTACAGTATGTAATCAAGATTGTATGGAAAATTTGTGATCATTTTTCCACGTGTGCACATACCTACTGTAGAACATACCAGGTAGAAAATGTAAAAAACAGAGTTTCATAATTATTGGTTGTGATTGTGTGAAACTTGATAAGTGGTGGTAATGGTAAGCACTGTAATTTGATAGTGCCCATCAAACTTATCACAAATGTATTGATATAGTTCCAACTTCTTCACTCTTGGTGCTCTATGTTAGGATATTCTGCAAATTATGCGGAGATTCTCTTGTACATGCAATGTTGATTTACAGTAATACAATGGTACTTTTAGTGGTTCCTATAATTGTGATGTGACATACTAGTATTTTGTCCCCTATCACTTTATCAGTGGGTTTTATATGGCTAAAGACTTTCAGATGTGATTTCTGCAGTCAGGAGAACATACAGTACTCTCAGTTACAAGCCAAGACAGGCTTCATACCTATTAATCAATGGGTACAGGAAGTGAGGGGGATCATCTCAGAATCGGTACTGTAGATTTGCAGTAGGGTGACTCATGGCTTTTGGGATACCCACTTTCCCAACACCAATCCACCATCATTTCATGCGCTTATGTTTCTTAGTTACATTTATAGCCACACACAATAACAGTGAATTTTGAACAAGGTACATAACAAACACAAAACCAGATGATACTGTTCATAAGTCCGACACATAAAACAAGTAAATTCCTGTATTGTTTCTTTGTTTGACACATATGCTGATGTGCACTGTCTGACATGGGATAACACTTCGATATCCTGTCTCAAAAAAGGGCCTCCAGGAGCTACTTCACTGTATGATAATCTTGCTCCCATCCTTTAGCCCTCCGCCCATTTTTGGTTTGCGTGGTAACTTTTGCATTCTTTCTTGTGTGTGTGTATATATACTGTATGTGTGTGGGTGTATGTGGGTATTTGTATTTGTGGGTGTATGTTTGTGATGCCTACCTTGTAAACAGGATTTCTCAATAAGGGAACCTTGGACAGATCTAATATTTGGTATGTCGGTGTACCTTATTGAGTACAAGAAGCCTGTGTTTTGGACGTTGAAGGTCAACAGGGTCCACAGTGGTCAAGTTGTGAAAACCTTGTAAACATGATATCTCAAGTTCGGAAAGCTTGGGCGGATCTCATATTTGATGTGTAGGTATGCCTTATTGAGTACAAGTAGCCTATTGGTTTTCATTGTGGTCAAAGGTCATTTGGGGTCAACTTACCGTCACCTTATGCAATATGCCAGATTCAAAATGCTCATAATTGAATCATTGAAACTACAATGCCTTTTGTCTTTCTGGTCCAACTTGAAAGTGATTGGAAAATCATCTACAGTACTATACATATCAACTGCCACCCCTATGCCTGTGAGTGGTGGTTTTCCTGTCCTACTCATCCAACCCCACCCCTTTTTCCTTAAAAAATTCTAACTCCCACACAGATGCCCCACCCTCCCATAATAAATATCAAACCAAATATTGGTGAAAAACAATTGCTTTATGTAGTCTCAACTCCCTTGTCACAAGTCCTTTGTAGTTTGACTTCTCACATCGACAACAATGGGCTGGCCTCAACCATGACCTTGGTCCAACCAAAATAAAAAAAGAAAGTTTGCGCTCAATTTGTTACCTGAATTTACATCACACCAGAACTTTTGGGTGATAATTTGGGAAGGACGGGGCTTTTCCATTCTGGGTTAGGGTGACGGTAAAGGTGGTGTCAAAGTTTACCAGTTACTTCTTGCACGGTAGTGGGAGGTACTATAGTTGTGTGGAGACAGGTAGGTTTGTCTCTCGAAAATATCTTAACCTGGTGACTTTTGGGATATTTCTGGAACACCTCAGGGCTACACAAAACTTTGAATAGTGGCTACTGCTTGTCATCTTTGTAAGGAAATTTAATGTTTGAAATTTTCCATAGGTTCTAGTCTTTTTTGTGTGTGCGTGTAGTCTAGTTATTGAGAAAAAATGTCAGTACTGTACATATGCAATTTCTACTGTTAGCTACAGTTAGTACTGTATATCAACCCAATAACTACCAAATTTATCATTTTTACTTTTGACAGTTCCTGAGGCAGAAGAGACAACACTGGATCCTTTAATCTCGATAATTATATATTCACTGGTACCAATCTCTATATTTACCATTCTCTCAATTATTATGTACTGGATGTGCAGACGTTACCGTTATACCTCACTAGTGTCTATTCAGACCTCAGAGCCAAGTCCCATCACAACACCATTGACTCCTCCTGACACTGATTTCCAACCATTGCAGTTGATTGAAGTGAAAGCTCGAGGACGGTTCGGTGCCGTGTGGAAAGCTCAGTGGCGCAATCAGTGCGTGGCTTGTAAAATATTCCCTTTGCAGGACAGGCAGTCTTGGATGACAGAACATGAGATTTACAATTTGCCCAACATGCAACATGAGAACATTTTGCAATTTTTGGGAACAGAGAAGCGTGGAGAGGGCTTGGACACAACTTTCTGGTTGATAACAGAATTCCATCAGCATGGATCTCTTTATGATTACCTCAAGGCCAATCTTGTATCATGGAAGAGTCTTTGTCATATAGCAGAGAGCATGGTTAGAGGCTTAGCCTTTCTTCACGAGCCCTTTGGCAGTAAACCACCAATAGCTCATCGAGATTTCAAAAGTAAGAATGTACTGCTGAAGAATGAAACCACAGCATGTGTTGCAGACTTTGGATTGGCTATCAAGTTTGAACCAGGAAAGAAGTTATGTGATAACCATGGTCAGGTACTGACAAAATACTGCATATGTAGATCACGTGAAATGTTATTTAACAGAAAGTAATTCCTGAGCTACAGTATTTACCATTACACAATCTTAGATCTACAGGCAGCAGTAACTGCATCAGGTACTGATCTGTACTGTTGAATCTTAACTATACCTATGTTACTATACTATATATCATACTGCACTCTAGAACTTTGTGAGACTGCTGGCAATGAAAGAAATGATACTGTATCCACATTGCATGATTGTTTCATTGTGAGTCTGTTAATGTGGTGAGTCTGTTCACTTGCAGGGTTTGTTGATTTTGTTTAATATGATAATTGTTGTGAGCCTGTCATTGTGGTGAGCCTGTCTTATTGGTACGTAAGTCTGTTCAACACCAAGGTAAGTCTGTCACCGTGATGAGTCTCTGGAGAGCCTGTTATTAATGCAAGTTGCAACAGTTATTGTGGTCTTTTATTGTGGTTATTCTATTATTGTGGTGAGTCTGTTAATTGTGATTCATTTGTCATTGTGAAGAGTCTGATAGTTTTGGTGAGTCATTGTGGTGAGTGTGTTAATGTGGTGAGTCTGTTAGTTGTGGTGAGTCTGTTAATTGTGATTCACTTGTCATTGTGAAGAGTCTGATAATTGTGGTGAGTCAGTGTGGTGAGTCTGTTAATGTGGTGAGTGTGTTAACTGTGGTAAGTCTGTTAATTGTGGTGCGTCTGCTAATTGTGATTCTTTTGTCATGGTGAAGAGTCTGATAATTGTGGCGAGTCAATGTGGTGAGTCTGTTAACTGTGGTGAGTCTGTTAGTTGTTGAGAGTCTGTTAATTGTGATTCACTTGTCATTGTGAAGAGTCTGATAATTGTGGTGAGTCAGTGTGGTGAGTCTGTTAATGTGGTGAGTGTGTTAACTGTGGTAAGTCTGTTGATTGTGGTGCGTCAATGTGGTGAGTCTGTTAATTGTGGCAGTCTGTAAATTGTGGTGAGTCTGTTAATTGTGATTCATTTGTCATGGTGAAGAGTCTGATAATTGTGGTGAGTCTATTATCATGATGAGTTTGTTAATTGTGGTGAGTCTGTTATTTGAGTGACTGTCGAATCTGTGTGGTGCTTACTGAAGTTTCCAATTACTGTCAATGTTTTCTCTTAACTCTTTGCGAAACGTGTTTTTTACTTTTTTTATCCAGGTTGGCACTCGACGTTACATGGCACCAGAAGTTCTGGAGGGAGCTATTCAGTTCAATCAGGATGCATTTATGAGACTGGATATGTATGCATGTGGTCTTGTAATATGGGAATTAGCATCTCGATGTTCTGCTCAGGATGGTTAGTATTTCTCTCACTCTCCCGTCAACAGCTTTGTTATTGTACTTCAGTTTATCGTCAAGTTGTTATTCTTACTGCACATATTGTAGTCTAATGAGTACTTTATTACATTGAAACTTGAGATTCATCCCTGGTCATTTGACACATTATGAAACTACAAATGTTATGATCATGTCCATGTACATAATAAATATCCAGTACCAATTCATATTCCACAGTTATAGTAAGATGGGGTAGAAATGACCATTTTCCTAAACTTTAGTATAAAAAGAGAGCATCTGGTGGCTTTCATCTCTTATTCTTTTCACTTCTGAAGAAGGCACATCCCCACATACTAGGAAAAACAATGATTTGCACAGCGAAAATAGGAAAATGCCAGAAAAACAGTGTCTTGTCGTTACCCAAATAAAATTTGCCTTTGGGGTTAAAAATAAGACTATTGGGGTAAGAGAAAACCAATATGAATACATCACAAACTGTCACAAGAAAACTGTCAGTTCATCCTTTGAAGAATCTTGTATAAGACTGCAAATATTGGTCAATGTATGTGAATGAATATTCACAACAATATATTGTAGTTCCTTGTTTGCCAAGTGGATCATGTTGACACCTGTCAAATCACTGAACTACACTCTGCATAACCGAGGTTTTGCAGTGACATCAGGTCCTCCATAGCAATGCCTTATTTGATGGAACACAACGCAGCGTGTTTACTGTACATACGTGCATGCCTTGTCGTACCATACGGTGATGTACTGCTGCTTGTTACCAATGCGTCTGCTTTTTCCTCCATTTGCAACAAATAGGTGGAACATCAGCCTGGGCTTTCTGCCGCTCCGATTTGTAGAGCCTACTGCTACGTAGACTCTGCAGAGTCTGCTTGGGCTGGAAAGTTTCTGTAAATCTTGGTTCCGTCACCTCTGAACACCCACACTGTACTGCTCTTCCAGAAGAGTGTTTACTCCCCCCACTGATAGCTGCCCTCGCAGACTCTGGACACTCGTTTTAATTATGCACACAACTTTTAACTAAAACCATTGTTTTTCGCTACCAAATTCGGTAGGAGCCAATCACGACCATCGTGAGAAATGATCGGAGTGATGATGGGGAAAGGACATACGACTGACTAGTGACGTAACTATCATGGCAATATTCTACTCTCATTCAACTGTTTTAGGCCTCTCTTAGCGATATCCTATTTCTGCCGTAAGCAAATCTGGTGATAGGGTGAAAGTTAGCCTAGGTACCATTATTTTCTCTCATTTTTCGATCGCTGCTATTGGCTCATTTCATGAGACCAACGCGTAGTATTTTTATATGTATTAACCCTAACGTCAAACGTGATTATTCATTTGTACATAATTATATCGAGTGTCCAAAGTCTTTCCGGCGGACGGCGATCACAGGGAAACGCTATTACTAGATGAGTACATATCCTCTGTTAGGTATAAGTAGGCTGCAGCTCAAATTGTGAGGGATGTATCAAAGGAGGAGAATTCATTCGCCGAGAAAGATTTTGCAAAGTCTAACTGCTACGCAATTAAGAATCATTTGCCTTCTATAACCGGTTATAGAACAAAAAATAGGCAAATATCATAATAAACACCTCGCAGTGTTGATAAAACAGTACGGTCCGTACTAGTTATAGAAAACTGGTTCCATCCAGTATGGCAGCATAACAGCAGTTGCTGATTATGATGTCATGTGCAAAACATCTATACAGATATGTTGAAGCAATAACAACTTGTAAGATTAGGTGGGCACAGCAAGTTTGATGTCAGTGATGGAAGCAGGGTGAGGGTAGGGGGGGGTGACTCAGCCTCAGGATCCCAAGTTAAAACTTGACCAAATCTCTATGCCCAATGATATCCCTGACTGTAAAAACACTGTGCATCCTAGATCTGATATTAGCCGAACTCCCCTAGACCATTGAAAAAGCCTAGCCAAATTACAAACTTACAAAACATACAGTTGCAGTAACTCTAAAATGGTGTGCAAGGTGTTTATTAATACGGCAAGGTGATAGATTACAACTATAAGTTGTGATAAAGAGTATATGACATTGTGAAGCTGTCTTAACAGTCAAAGCCATTGTCTATCTCTGCCAGTGTTTTGGGTAGTACAGCACCTTCACTGTATACTCTGTTTTCTTTGCTTTGTATTTATTCAAGCCATTTCAGCTGCAGCTGTCAAGGGAAAGAGAAGACACCCTATTTATGTCTTCATTATATTAGTCCATACTGCAGTTGCACAGTACACTCATGTCTGTTCTGGGTCGAGCTTACCCCATCAATCAGGAATGAAAAATATACTCTGAGCAACAAACTCCAGGTAGCAAACACCCATACTCAAAATTTGAACACAATTCATAGTTTAACTTGGGGATGGGGGAGGGGTTAGTTGGGTAATGTATGAATGGTGTGAGCACACATTGTCAAGTATCTTATGTGGAAAGCATGTTAAAATGTATAATTACCATAATACTGGAACTTTACTCAAAATCAGTGGGCCACCATAAAAGTGTTATTGTAATGATGTGTGAGGCAACAATTTACTATTAACATTAGGTCATTTGTCAATTGAATTGACCTAGAAATTAGCCCAGATGAACTAAAAATTAACACAGTATGTATGTATGTATGTATGTATGTATGTATGTATGTATGTATGTATGTATGTATGTATGTATGTATGTATGTATGTATGTATGTATGTATGTATGTATGTATGTATGTATGTTATACATGTACAATATACATGAAGAATACATACACATATATGCATAAACAAACATACGCAGACATATGCATAAATGCACAAAGGTAAAGAGATGACAAAGCTTCACTTTGCAAACCATAACTTAAAGAGGTGAGTCTTTAATTGTTGTTTGAAAGAATTAATAGTAGGTATCACTTTAATGTGTTGAGGTAAAGAATTTCAAACTTTTGGAGCAGATGATGAAAAGAAGGTGTCACCATAGTGAGTTCTTGTCAGAGATTAGGTAAGATTAATGGATGATGATGATGAACATAAACTTCTGGATTAGCAGTGGTGTGTGACGAGATTTGAGAGATAAGCTGGTACTAAACCATTAATGCAACAAAAAAGTGAAAAGAAATTTGAAAACAATTCGGTGCTTTACAGGCAGCCAATCTAGTGATTCAAGAATTGGTGATATTGTATGTGGTCTTTCTTCTTAGTTCCAGTTATTATTTTAGCAAGCAGCATTCTTAACCAGCTGGAGGTTGTATATTTGGTCAAGTGAAGGCCCATAAATTACCACATTACCACAGTCAAATGGAGAAGTGATAAAAGTGTGAACAAGCTGAATTAGAATAGAGTGAGGTAGATATTTTGAAATATAAGGAACTTTTGAAATAAATTTATTGGAAATAAAAATAAGGCAATGCTTAGTTGAACAACAATTTAGCCAAAAATGCCAGTGTGGAGATGAAGTCTTACTTAAATGCATTTTTCCATTGTGCATCAATGCATAAATTTCTTTTCGTAAAGTAGAATTAGTTTGCTCCACTTCTCTTTTACATGTCTTCTGTTGCACTCTACTCTGCACCAAGGTCTATCGTTACTTTAAACTTGCACCAAGCTTAATCCCCCTCCCCTCCGCCTACTCCCTCCTTTTTCTTCCAATTTAGATCAGTTGCCTTCAGTATGGAGTGCTTATTTCAAGAATATAACTTGCACTTAGGTTTTCTCAACAAATCCATCACTTCCTGTAAATAGATATGATCCTTTTTCAGTCCTCCTTTGCTTTGAATATGTTTTGATTTCAATGATAATGTAACCTTCTAGAGAGATCTTTTCTTTCGTTGATCATGCAAAGTTCTTTCTATTGGAGGCAAGACTTTGTGCTTGCTCATAACCTTCTCAGGTTTGTTCAACAGAAGAAAAGCATGTGTGGTGTTGATATGGATGAGTCAAGTATACCACAGTATCAGGAATTAACCAGTTAACTGTGGAATTACAATGTGGCAACTTACATCCCATTGTGGAATTAATTTTATCAAAAATTGTCTTTCTTTGTAAATTTCACCCTTAAAAAAAAAAAGCTGGAACAATATTACACTGTAAATGTTAAACATAAAAGATGTCATCAGACTCTGTTTCTGCTCCAAATACAATGTCTTTATCTTATTTGTTGTGGTTCCATCTAAAGCACAAGTCTCACTCAGAATCCTTCCTCTTGCTCATTTTTGGTTCCTTGCATCAGCAAAGGAACCTATGCAGTCAGCTTGGCATGTGTGTGTGTGTGCATCTGTGATACTTGCTTAGGTAGGCTCTAACTCAATAGGGGAGAGTCAGATGAAAGTCTGATGGTATGTAGGTTTGCCATATTGAGAAGGTGTGCCCTATTCTTTTTGGTAGAGGTCAAAGGTCATCTGGGAGAACTGGGGGAAAAAGTCTGTTTTGCTTGGGTACACTGTAACTCAATAGGTGAATTTCAGATGAAAGTCAATCTTGGTATGTAGGTTTGCCATATTGAGAAGGCATGCCCTATTGTTTTTGGTAGAGGTCAAAGGTCATCTGGAGGAACTGGGGGGCAAAAGTCTGAAAACCTTGTTTTGCTATGGATGCTCATATGTTCCATCAGTCGCCCTCCAGTGCATCATGGAAGTACTGCTTGAGTTAGCAGTTTCTTGATCAAATGTAAAAGGAGCAGTGCTGTTTGCAGTACTGTAGGTGGTCACACCAGACAAATTTCGGCTGGATCAGTTTACCTCCTCGTGCCTGAGTGCTAATGTGTGCATTCGTGTGTAAGTGTCTTTTCAATTAGTGAGGTGGGCAGGTAACAATGAAAGAAAATAAGTCAGTTGGTGTTCTTACCAGTTTAAACTAGACCCCAGGAGTTCCCTCCAGGGCATGCCATCAGTTTGGTGGACTTTAAAGCGGCATAGATGTGAGAAGCCTTATTGCAATTTGCAGAACCCCTTCTTGAAATGAGAGATTCACAGCTGTTTGTGTTTTGTAAAATGAATGGGATATTGCTGTATATTGCAGAAATCAACATCTTCAATTCATTGCATTAATTGAAATGGCCTTTTTAGATATTTATGAACTCAGGCATATCATTTTACAGTATGTATATTTCAAGTACAAGCAACCATAGTGCCCATAGGCTGTTGTGAAATCATGCAAAATACTTATTCTCTTACAGATTGTATGTAACACTGTTGATGGTTGGTCATGTTAGTGCTATGGAAGTGGTTCCATGTTGGTGCATGTTTGTCAGGTTTGGGGTCCAATGTCTGAAATGGGCCATTTTATAAAAGCATGAAATATGTTTCTGTCTCTACAGATTTTATGTTACAGTGAGGGTTCATGGTCAGAAATGGACCACATGGGCTATCGTACAAAATAATGCAATATGCTCCCTTTTACTTCATAATTTACTGTACATTATACACTCCATCTGTGCAAGGAACCACAGTGCCCTTGGGCTCTTGTTTAAATACTATCTGACCAGACATTCTAGTCAAGTAAACCCTACAAAGCTATTTATGTCAAGAATCCTGCTTTTTTCAAATAGGGGTCCATCGCAATATTGAAATTGAAAAGAAACTACATGCATGTGGTCCTTGCAGAGAGAATTTTAACAAATGCAGCGAGCTCAAGAACACTTCCGGCATCTACTGTACTTAGTTGATAAATGTACAGTTTGAAAACGAATGTATACATACTGTTGCAAACAGATACTAGGGCTAGAACGTTTGCTGTGCACATGGAATGATTGTTCAGTGGTGTATTGTTGATTGCTGCTTAGGGGTTATGTGATGTAGTGTTGTGCATATATTACAGTACGTTCATATCTGTTTTACACACCAGTGTGTAGTAATGTCAGGAGGACTGACATGCAGGACTCCCAACGATCCTACATTTCCTATATACGCCTGTATTTTCAAATTTGTTTGTATACTGTATTACTGTAAAAATGAAAAACCTATATTTCCTGTATTTTTCACTTAAAATGTTGCATAAGTACTGTATACTTCAGAAATGTGTCAGCTAGAGTTTTGTTTTTCAGGAGCACTGCTGTTTTGCTTGTTATTTATCTGATTTAAGGAACACTTCCAATGTGACATTATATAGTGCGTGATTCCCAAATGTTGCAGCTAGTTTGATAATGTTGTTAGATTTGTTCTCTAAAATGATTTTGATCAAAACACTTTGGAGTATTAATCCCCATACAACCACAAAACTTGAACACCAACACTAATCATTTAAACATGCTACTAAAAGTAGACAAGGCAACCTCCCCCCCAACTAATTCGAAATTTGCTAGCAGGCCCATAATCATTGGTAATTGATCACGTACAGAAAAACATGTCTGAAATTGAAGATTATCTTTGCTTCCCTCTTGTAGCCCAAACATGGCATATATGTGAAAGATGCAAATCACATACCTGTATTGACAGTTCTGCATGCAACCAAGCTACAAACAGCAACACTCTGTGCAATACTCAATGTTGACGCCATGTATACCTACGCACCCCAGGTGGAGGTACTTGATGTTTGGTAGAAAGTGTTTGCTAATGCAGAAGACAGCCTATCCAAAATTTTCCTCATTGTATGTCCAAATGAATGAAACTCTAAAGAAATAGTCGAAAAACAGGTTATCCCAGTAGATCCTCAGATGTCTTTAATACAAAGATGATGACATTTTACTGTTGTATGATTTATCAACTGTTTTGAATTTCTATGTGGATTGCCCATATCAAGTATATGATCACTCCTGTTTTGAAGGTCAAAGGTCATGCATAGTCACTAAAGGTCAAAACAATGATAACTCCTATATCTCAAGAAGGACTCGATATTGTGAGAGATGTCATACCCGGTATGTCTATTGCTCACCGTAAGAAGATAATTGCTTTTGTTTTTGGTACAAGGCACAGACCATTTGAGGTCACCAGATGTCAAATTGTGAAAACTTTATAAACAAAGTATCTCAAAAAAGAGTAACCTTCAATAATCTCTTAAATGGTTTTTGATTCCTTGCCAAAGGCAGGCAAGGAATCTATGCGATGGTGATGTCGTGTGGATGTATGTGTGTGTGTATGTAGTGTATGTGTGTGGGTGACGCCTGCTTGTAAACACGATATCTCAAGAAGCATAACTGTGAGTGATCTCGTACTTGGCATGTAGATTGCCCTTATTGAGTAGATGATCCCTATTGTTTTTGGTGGAGGTCAAAGGTCATTTGGGGTCACTTGATGTCAAAAGGTAAATACCTTGAAAATTGCTTGTAAACACGATATCTCCAGAAACGTAACTCTGAGTGATCTCATACTTGGCATGAAGGTTGCCCTTATTGAGTAGGTGATCCCTATTGTTTTTGGTGGAGGTCAAAGGTCATTTGGGGTCAACAGGGGTCAAATTGTGAAAACCATGTAAACACGATATCTCAACAAGAGAAGCTTGAGCAGATGCCATACGAAGTGGGTAGGTGTATCATATTGAGTACAAGGGTCACCAGAGGTCAAAAGGTAAATACCTTGAAAATTGCTTGTAAACACGAGATCTCCAGAACGATAAATGTGAGAGATCTCATAGTTAGCGTGTGGATTGCCCATATCGAGCAGATGATGATCCCTATTTTTTTTTGGCAGAGGTGAAAGGTCATTTGGGGTCATGGGAGGTCAAAATGTGAAAAACTTGAATCTACAATATTTAAAGAACAGTCCTTCTAGTGAATTTTATACTTATAATGTAGAATCCTCTTGTTGATTTGAGAACTTCTTTTAGGACATACCAACATAGTCTCTTCGATAGCCATAAAGAAAAGATGAAGACAACATTAAATTTGGTATCAAAGATTATTATATGGCAAACCTTATGCTACTGTCCTCATAAGGACATGTGAGCATGCATGAATTGTAAATTGGAATTGATTAAATATACCACGGGTTATTAACTTTATAAAAAGAACTAAGTTACTGATCATTTGGATCAAATACCTTTGAGCGTGCATGAACTGTGATTGCTTAATTGAATGAATCAAATTGTAACTGACCCACCTCTGTTCAAATTGGTCACTGTTATCTGACATAATTTATCACAGTTGACTGCCAGTAGAAACCACAATGTCCAGAATAAATCATACAGTCTGTTGAGCCAGGTGCTCAATGAACTTAACCATTTACTGTATAAACAGTGTCTCTGTTTAGCCCTTAAAGGGAAATAGGGCGTTTGTTTTACAGAAAACAACCGTATTTTTAAAACCATTATTTGTGGACATAGAATGATAGATTATTCAAAATAATGAATTACAGTAGCCTTATTTTCAAGGAATAAGATTCTCACAGATCAGAAATTTAGTTATTCGTTGCTCAACAATAATTTGTTCCCCCAAACTTTTTAAAATTCAAATGATGCATCAGTTACTCATCACATGCATAATGTTTTGAGGAGATGAAGCTTTGACAGATACAGTATTTATTGATGAGACTGAATGGTTTAACAATGGTTAAAGCGAATTTCTTTGTACGCCATGTTGGTGTATTCTAAACGCCCTATTTCACTTTAGAGTAGTTCAGGTAAGCTTTAAACAAATGACTACTGTGTATCAAACCAGGGAAACTTGTACTGTGTGTTGTGTCTTTAAGTAGACTAAAGGCAAAATTGCAAGTCATGCTAGATTCTGGTTTAATAGGGTTATCAGTTTTTGCTAATTTTCAAGGACCTCATAGCCATTGGGAAGGGCATCACGCCAAAAAATCAAATACAAAAGAGCTGCCACCAATAGCTGTAACTCGACAAAATAAAGTGCTATAGTTTTGATTAAATAAACATGTTTGCCTTTTTATCAAGTTATTAGACACGACAAAATATAATTTGTTCCCCTGCAGCATCATAACCGTTTGGGAGTTTTCTCTTGTTTGTGTAGGTCAAAGGTTATTTGGGGTGACAAAAGGTCAAAACCTTGTATACATGATATTTTAAGGGTGATAAATGTGAGGGATCTTATACCTAGTTTGTGAATTGTTCATATTTAGCATGTTGATGGCCATATAGGGTAGGTGATCCCTATTGTTTTAAGTGGAGGTGAAAGGTCATTTTGGGTCACGAGATTTCAAAAGGTTTTGACCTTACTAAGATGGTATCTCAAGTAGGATAACTGTGTGGGATCTCATGCTTGTCATGTGGGCGATTCATGTTTGTTACAATATATATCATGAGGCAAGGAATCACTAAGCCTTTTGGCTTTCTAGTTTAGTTTTTCATATTGATTAAATGATCTCTACTGTTTTTTGGTGGAGGTCAAACAGTTAGTTCAGGTTAGTATAGGCCATACTCTGGCAACCTTGAAATATCTAAAGCATAGAAACTGGAGGGGGGATGTCATGCGTAGCACACAGATTGTTTAAGTATAATGATTCTTATTGTTTTTGGTGGAGGTTAAATATCAATTGAGGTCAATGAGACCATACTGTGAAAACCTTGTTAACACTATCTAAAGAACGGTAACTGTGTAGGATGTCGTACTGTACATAGCGTGTTGATTGTTGGTATTACTGTAGGTATTGCGATTGATATTGTTTATGGTCAAAGGTCATTTGGGGTAAAAGCATGTAAACTCCTGTCTCAAGAGGAGGAGCTCAGGGAGATCTTGTATTTTTCATGTCTATTGCTTGTATTTGTTAGTGCACTCTGTTGCTTTTTAGTTTCGCTAAAATTGTAACCTTTGTAATCACATGGCAGTGTTTGCGTACACGTGTATCTACAGACGCTGCTTTAGCAGGCACCAGTTGCTCGCGAGAGCCTCGCGCGTCCTTCCTACAGTACCTCTTACAGAGCTCGTAACTGGCGTAGCTGCCTGAAAATTGCTACGCTGTGAAGACGTCTGTCACTTGATACCTGGAGCCTGCCCTCTCCACGGCAATCACATGTGTATCGTAAAAAGGGAATTCCAGTGCCTTCCTTATAGGGAACTGTTACCTGTAAGGCATTGAGTGCTACTGTGTGAGTGACATCTTGCCTTGTTATAACACAAGGCTCATTACTAGAGGCAACCCCAGCCTAGCAGGCATTGTATTAAATGGTGAAACAGTTGAACAAGTCAATTCCTACAAGTACCTTGGATTGACGATTACTAATAAGTTACAGTGGGATGCTCACATACACTCTATTCTTTCAAAAGCGAATCAGCGAATGTTTTTTGTTCGTAAGCTTAATGCCTTTAAGTTAGACCCCACCCTTATTTCCCTGTTTTATCGAGCAACAATTGAGACTATACTTACCTTTTGTTTGTCAGCCTGGGGTGGGAATGCAACTGCCTATGACTTGACAAAACTTGTAGAGTAATTATGAAAGCTAAGAAAGTGTGCCAGTCAGAGGTTTTAAGTTCATTTGAAAAGCTGCTTGAAAGGGTAACAGGCAGAAAATTGAATCGTTAATATTGTTTAATTATCACCCCCGAGTAATAAAGTTGAATTTAGTAAACGTAGAGGAAGGGCAATTGTTATCAAATGCAGAACGGAAAGATACAGAAGATCGTTTTTACCATGGGCTACATTTAGTCTTGCCAACAGTTTTGTAAGGAAGTAAGGGCATTTGTGTATCATTTTATGTGTAGTTTTAGGTACATATTTGTCTTATAATCTTGCATTTTTAGTTTTGACTGTATTATGTGTTTCTATATGGTTTTTCATTGTTTCTCTTATGTTTTGTGTTTTATGAGATGAAATGGCACCAAATTCCTTTTATGGTCAATTAAGACTCTTATATGTCAAGAAAGAAAGTTGCTTGAACTTCAAAGTTGGTATGTTGGTAGTCCATTGGGAGTAGATGATCCCTGTTGTTTTTAGGTAGGTCAAAGGACATTTGAGGTAACCAGAGGGAAAAGTCTGAAAACCTATTAAGGATTTCATGTCAGCAAGTAAAAGTTGCTGGAACTGCAAATTCTAACCATGGGTAGCACTTGATTAGTAGATATCTGTGTCAGTTTTGGGGAGGTCAAGGGTCAGTAGAGATCATAGTTTGAAAGCCTTGTAAACACAGTGTCTCAGTTGTGTGAACACCAAAGTTAATGTGTAGGTTGTTCATTTGAAATAGATGGTCCCTGTCCTTTTTCAGGTAGATCAAAGGTCATTTGAGATGACTGGGGGAAAGTTCTGAAGATCTATTAAGGAAGATAGATCTCAGTAACTGAAAGTTGCTGGAACCTCAAACTGTAACCATTGATAGAACTTGATGAGTAGGTGATCTCTGTTAAGTTTTTGGGAGGTCAAAGCTCATATGAGATCAGTAGAGGTCATAGCTAAAAAAGCTTGTAAGCACAGTATCTCAGGTAAAGCTATGTTAACTTCAAAAATGGTATGTACTGTCAATACTCCATTGTGAGTAGATAATCCTTATTCCTTTCTCGGTAGGTTGAAGGTCATTTAAGGTCACTAGAGTGGAAAGTCTGAAAACATTAAAGTGATTGCGTGTGTACTGAAAACCAGAAAGATGAGATTATGTTTGATCTTAACTTTTTCTTTATTTTTAAATGTACAGGCGAGGTTGTACATGAATGGACTATGTCTTTCAGTGAAGGAAAATGACAGTAACTACTTTGATAAGCAACAGGATTGGCATATAAACAGTAAAAAATAGAAATCATATTTGAAAATTAACGGTTCTTACTTTAAGCGCCTACATAATAAATATGCAACAGTACAGGTCTCACTAGTGTACCAAAAACATACTACTCAAGTCGTCGCTCCTTGGTCAGTATCGGGAATTGTAGTATTTGGTGAAAGGAAGCACTGCATTAGTGTATTTACAAATAACCTACGAACTGAACACAACATTACAGTGTCAGTGATCCTGAGTTGTTTTGACAAACTGAATGTTCAATACTAGTGTACTTCCCATTGGCTTGTTCAAAGAAGCACACCGTTGATTTGAATGAAAACTGTCAACCACTACATTATCGTATTCTACACTTTTTTGTCGTTATGTTAGAAGAATTTGAAATCATATGACAGAATTAACCAACTGAAACCTTTTTATTTTCCCAGATTGTCTGAATGAAAATCCTTACCAAACTTTTGGAAATGAAATTTCAGTGTTTTTACTTTTTTCTACGCACGCAATCACTTTAAGAAAGATATCTCAGCAAGTGAAAGTTGCTGGAACTTCAAAGTGAAAGCATTGGTAACTCTTGAGTAAGTGAGCTCTGTCAAGTTGAGGAGAGATCAAAGGTCATGTGAGGACAGCAGAGTCCATATTTTGAAAACCTTGTTCACATATTATCTCAATAGGTTATAGATGCTGAAGCATTGAACTTGAGTGAATTTCATGGAGGTCAAAGGACATTTATGGTCACAAGAGATATAAGTCTGACAAGTCTGTCAGCTGAAGGTTTCAGGAACTTGAAACTGTAAACATTGGTTGCTGTTGATGACTCCCTGATCTGTGATATCTGTCATGTTTTGGGGAGGTTAGAGGTCACATGAGCTCAGCAGAAGTCATACTGTGAAACGCTTGTAGACATGGTACTGTAGAGTTTACAGGTGATTGGACTACAAAATTGTGACATTGGTTATCCTTTTTTGTAACTATTGACAAGGAATCACGAAGTCCTTTGACTGTCTGGTTTTAAAAGCAGTCTACAAAAAAATCCAACTTAATTTTCCTCCGGTGTCATATTGCAAGGTATGATTCAATTCCAAAGAACAACAAAGATTCATTGCAGTAATTTGCCAGTATTTTGTGACATTGTGAAACCTTGAGGCCTTTGTCTTCAATTATTTGTGTTAGGAACAAGATATGTATGTGAGGTTTGAAGTGCTTGTAGTAAAAAACGTATTTCATCGACACCGGAATATTTCTATAACACAGTTTTCAACCCGGAAACAGCAAAAGTAGCCATCAGATTTCAAAATCAAACAATATCTGAATGTCTTTTTCGCTCCCTGTTTAACAGTACATCTTCTCAATTGTTGTTAAGAAATGAAGCTGCTGCAACTTTAGAATCAATACTTTAATAGTAATCTCCATGAGCATGATGTCACCTTATAGTATCCATAGAAGTTGGCTCCAAAGGAATTCATTTATTATCAGTCTATCAGACTTGTTTAACTGTGAAGGTTGCAATAATTGCTTCTGTTGTTTATGTGCCAGTCTTCTTTTTACTAAGTGAATATGTCATTAATCATTAGTTCATTATTACAGTACTTTTATTCCTTCAAACTATCTTAAGGTCCTGTGGATGAATACATGCTGCCATTTGAAGAGGAAGTGGGACAGGCACCTACTCTTGAGGAGATGATGGAAGCAGTGGTACAAGAGAGGAAACGACCAATTTTCAGAGATACCTGGATGAAACATCCTGTAAGTGAGATTGTAAAGTATATTCAAATTGTAACAAGGGATTATTCAGTTTTAAAAGTAATTTCATGAGAGATTAGCAAGTGACTATTGTATGTTGCACCCCATTAATTTCGTACATGACTATGTTACACTCCATTGATTATGATTTAGTATGATACTGTATGATGCTATACCCCCATTATGTTATGCCACACTCCATCAATTTATTATGTTACACTTTAATTTAGTATGTTAAACTCTGAGCATTCATTTGCATACAATGCGCTATATTTTCCGGAACTTTGATCCTAGAATCCTATTTTATCCTTTCTTCTATCACTCTTAGAGACAGTATTTCATAGTTAACTTTTGGAAGCAATGTTATAGGAGACTAGTGTTTGACTGGTAATCTTGAAGTTGGGAAAGTAACGATCACGTCCAGGGAGAAGCTGATTAGCCATTGCCCAGTATTTCATGCAGGTTGGGAAAAACCTTGAGAAACTTTCCAACCTGGTTCGCGGGAAATCCGCGATGCTCAATGGAAATCCTGCATGTCTAGACACATTTTTTATAATGAAAAAAGGGGGGGGGGGGGGGAATCCAGTAAATCGTCAGAGAAACAAAATAAATGAGGGAGAACAGGGAAACTGTTGTTAAGAAAATATTGAAAAGAAGCTCTGTTGATCGTTATTGCTTACGATACTCACATAGGCAAATAGCGCAGGTTACCTCTATGCCTAACCATGATGTCTAGTATATTCACAACAACCATGCAAGTTACCAAAAATTATCGCCAGTTAACTTTTACGCTTACTTCAGCCGCCCTACATACCTTATGAACCCCAGTGCCCAGCAATGATTCGTGCACAATTTCATCTCCGTCGGTTTTAGGGTTTTTTCTTTTTTTTTCTGAACTTAGCACGACAGATTCTCTGTGCAATTAATGAGAACGGAGTTCTTTCATAGGCACTTATACACAACATACAGCGGAGCAAACAGACCCATGCGGAAGTGCTTGACCTGTGTACCCTTCTTTACGTTTACAGTCTTACACCCAGATGCAATGGTAGCGCCAAACACCTTTCTGGAAAACATAACATTGCACCCAGTAAAAAAATTGCTGCGATCAAACCATTTTGAATTATAGGGGACATGACTTTTATTTTTAACTTTTTTGCTGCAAAGTTCTTCTGCCTGTTTAATGGTCACATTTTCCAGGGATAAAATAGTTCGGTACCAATGTCATACTGTAGCCGCAACAGGTGGCTGAATTTGAGTGTCATGAATGCGATAAATGGTATGTGACAGGTGTTTTGGGTGACTTAGACTCGGGTTAATGTCCAGACACCAAAATACAAGTTGTAAACTAAATGAGAAAATTGTCAACACTGAAAGGGTACGAACATGAATAGAAATGGATTTTTCAAAAAGTGAAGTGAGCCAACCAAAAAGCTTCTTAAGGGAAAGGGAATTTCCTAGTGGCAGTATTCATGAATGCAAAGAAATTGCCCCCTGTAAATTAATGTTTGAATAAACCATGAAATGAGCTATTTTATGTAAGATACAGACATAACTACTGTATTTTGGGACAGGTGTTGACATTTTTGCACTTAAAAACATTTCATGGAAACATGCCAGGATTTTCCCAAGTCAAACGTGCAGAGCTGCTCGTACAGTTTGTAGTTGACATTGTGTTACGTGGTCTATGATTCTGTGCAACGTTACCCCACATGAAAGTTTTCTTTTATTATTTGCCGTGCCATGGGACTGATGCATACTTGCCAACATTTCTGGTTTTCCCAGAATTGTTACGTTTTTTTATTCTTTGCCGTAGGCAGGGGAATCTATGCAGTCTTGATGTCGTGTGTGTGTATGTGTGAGGGTGTGTGTATGTGTGTGTGTGTGTGACGGTTGCTCGTAAATACTCTATCTCAAGAAGGGTAACTCTGAGTAATTTCATTTTTTCATGTAGGTTGCCCATATTGAGTAGATGGTCCCTATTGTTTTTGGTGTCCAGATCTTGCATATTAATGAGGTTGTGGGGTAAAACATAAAAAATGTTAAAACTGCCGTAGTTCCTTATCCGTGGGTCAGATTTGTTTTAAACTTGATAAGGTTGTCTGTTATTAACAGGTTCACGACCCTGTGAAATTTAATGGTTATCAATAGAGAGGAAGCGATAATTTTTCACTATAAAACGATAATAATAGCCTAGACACCATTATTGTGGTTATTATAAACTACTGTACAAATTAGTTGAAAAGCATTTGGGCTACATTGTGCAAAATTACTATTGGCAGTTTTTGATTCCGTTGGACACAGTTAACTCAATGGGATTTTTGTCATTGCAAACTTTTTGCTCCAGATTTAAGGCTACAGTACTGCATTTGTAACTTAGTGAGTAACTTCTAGTGTGAGGGGCCTTTGATAAGTTGTTCAGAGAGATAGTCTTGGTATTGGGGGTCATGGCGTCAGATAGACAAGGTGGCATTAATTCATGCATTGGAATGTTAATGGGTTTATAAAAAAAATGAAGAAAATAAAAAACCATCCGTTCTGTCATTTATTTGGATAATATCAATATCCAGAGGAACAGCTGGTAGCAGAACAAGGTTTCTTAACAATCAAATTGGAGTGCTTTCAATCGTATTTCACAATGTCGGAAAGGATGGAGGAAGCAAAAAAATTGAGGAGGAATCATAACTTAGGGTCAACTTACGAGGACTTTGAGTGTGCTAAAAGCTACTTGTAACAAGGAAGAAATTATCACTGAGTCGATAAAGGAAAATTTGCAAAAGGCAGAGCGCCAATTTGAGGCAATGGAAGAGGTTCATGCTGATCTTGCTGGGCTGTTGTCTGATGAAGTATTTGAGCAAGCAGAAAGCTGGATGTTGGAATGCCAAAAGCATTATATACTGAGGAGAGGGAGGAAGCATTGAAAAAGTTAAAGGAGGAAATTGAGTTTCAAATTAGCGTTGGAATTACCTAAGGCAGAAATTCCACCATATGATCGAGACCCAAGAACATTCTGGTCGTTTATGAAGAATTTTGAGGTAAATATGGCAGACAAGCTGAGTTCAGATGAGGTACTGTAAGGTTGAGTTATTTGATTCAACTAACAACAGGCAAGACTAGAAGCAGCATTGATTACTGTGTGTTTCTTGGAGCTCAGAGATAATGTTGACTGATGTCATACTCATACTGTACTTGATGTGTGGGTTGCATGGCCTGGGTAGGTGATCCCTATTGCTTTTGGTGGATGTCAAATGTCGCGGTCATTTTAGGTCACCAAAATAAAGGTCATTTTGGGTTAAAGGCTTGTGGTGTATCAAGAAAAATAACTGCAGTTGATCTTATACTTGTCATGTGAATAATTCATGTTTGTTGTAATATAACCATGTAGCAAGGAATCACAAAGCCTTTTGGCTTTCTGGTTTGTTTTTGTTTTGAAGTTGCCAAAAATCGGAACATTCAGGTTTTTAAAAAATATGAAAAAGGAAAACATAAACACCAGGGAAATCATGCCAAAAACAAATAGTTGCTGACACAGTCAGTGGAGCTGTTGTATGAAGCTAACTTACACCCTTGGTAGAATAAACCCCAGCGTTCTTAGTTCTATGCATATATCGAATATCGCCACTAAAGTCTCTTGCAAGTCTGCTTTTAGAAGAGCGGAAACATTGCGTAGTTATTGCCGCATTCTATGCAGGTGTGGTGAATTCACCGTGTAATTTTTTTCTGAAATACAGTAAGTGTTGTATTTTGTGTGCTTCTCAGAACTGCAGAAAAAATAAACGTGTACATGTATGTGCGCAAGCAAGTTACTGATTGGAAGGGGATCGTTGCCCGGCATGCCAACGATCGTTCGATCATGTGCACGTGGAACTTAGTAACTTGCTTTGTGTGATATTACTACGCAGCTAAAAATCAACTGCTTTGGGATAATAACAGGCCGAAAGTTTAGACAATTAACTGAGTGTTTCACAGACGCTTTTATTGAGTTATTAATTAACAGTGGTGCTTAGTGTGTACTGATATACTCTTAGGCTTAGCCTGCCAGTTTAGGCTGTTAGGCTATGTTGAGTAGACTAGCTAGACCTAACGTTAGGTCTAGCCTGCACAGTAGCTTATAGTGTACCTGTAGGATGCGATCATGGTGGTGCTTGTGATAACTATTGATGGAACTTTTTCTTTATGTTATTATGGATAAATCACAGAAAAAGACTAGAGCGCCTAGAGATCACCTCATCTCAAAGAGGAGAGAATTTTTGCATTCTGCAACACTTGTCTATGTAATATGAACATAGGACATGGAGATTTTGACTCAAAAGCACACGCAGCAATCGAAAAGCATAAGAAAAGTCAGCCAGAGGTCCAATCAAGAACTTGTAAAATTACATTGTATGTAAAAAAGGATGACACTACTTTTTCTGTTGTACGGGCAGAATTTGCTTTTACAGACTTCTTGGTGAAAAATAGTATTCAACTTGCTGTTGCTGACCACAGTGGGAAATTATTTAAAAAGATGTTTCCAGATTCAGGAATCACAAAGCAATACTCATGTGGAAGGACTGAGAGCTCACATATAAGTTGGAATCAGAGTTCAATCAGTATCAGATTGATAATGACATTCAGGATATTGGGAGTGAGGAGTTGAGAATAGACCAGAAGTGGCAGAAAATGTCTGAAATTAGAAGATGCATCTGGAAACCAGAGGTACCAAATTCTTCCCTCTCTCATGATAAGTGTCTTAATAATATACCACAGTAATGCTGACTGTGAAAGAGCATTCTCAGTTGTTGATAAGAATAAGGAAAGGTCAAGCAAGACTACGAAAACACTTAATGCCCAAATGACTAACAAAATGGAGATGCAAAATACTTTAGAGGCATCAGGTCCTACACTGCTAACGATAGGGCAGAAGTGCTTCGGAATGCAAAGAAGGCAACATATCAAAGACTGACTAAACCAGCCACAGAGGAGGCAACATAGCATTTTGTCATCGAAAAAAGTATGTAAATATATACAAACTCATTCTGTTTTTGTTTGATTTTGCCATTTGTCTATTGCAGTTCATCCATAAATGGCGACATGCTGAAAATCATATTTTGGCATGTACACACGTATCCTTAATCAGATTGTCAGGGTCAGCAAATAATAGGGAAAATAAAAAAAAAGCATCTAAAAAGATTAAAATCACTATGAACTATATCAGATCAAATCTGGGCCTTAGATAGCACCATTTTGCATCTAAGCCGCTTAAAATAACAAAAAATTTTCCTCAAAAGGGGAGAAGGATACCTCTCCCCTTTTGGTTTTCTGGCTTTTTCCTTCATTTTGCAGTAGATCATATTCAATTTGAAACTGCTAACATATATATGGTTTGTTGTTTGACCTTATTTAATACCAGAATGCAAGAAAGCATTATAAGTGGTATTGATGATGCAAGTTTTTTGAAATTTAACGTAATTCGCAACGTTATAGCTAATCCCATTATTTGAACTCCATATTCTGTAGAAACTGAAGCCAGTCAAGCAAGTATTATGTTCACTCTGCTATGTACTTCTAAAATGTAAACAATTTTGACCACAATTTATTTGCTGCACACTATGTGCCCATTATTTTAATCTCATAACAGCTCTGGTATATTTGACTAACTGTGAAAGAGATAACAAGATAATGACGTATTACCAATTTGTCTTGAACTTTCAATGGTAAACAGAAACTTCTAAAAAAGTGAAAAAAATTGTAATAATGCTAGCTTGGAATATCATATTTAGTGAATCTTTGAGGTAAGTTCCCTACCATTTTTGGTGGTGCTCAAAAGGCTAAAAAAAGGCAATAGAGATCTTACTGTAAAAATGTCATTAACATATTTCAAGAACGTAAGTTAGGACTGATCTCAAGTATGCTGTAGTATGTTGGTAGACCACATTAATAACAATATCCTTTGCAGTACAGTAGGTCATGTTAGGTATGTATTCCTTTTGTAAATGTTAGCATTGTGAGCAGCGAGGCTGAGCTGCATCATCAAAACCACAGGATATTCTTGAGTTCTGGTTAGGTGTAAGTATATTGATGATAGTATCCCTTTATACATTCAGTTGTGCACTTCCTTACAATTACAAGCAATACAGATTATGCAAATCAAGAGGTAGTGATGCCTTTAGAGTGGAACTGTGGAATATGGAAAATTAGATGATAACAAAATACTCTGACTCAACTTCCTTTTGAAGCATTCTTGTAGCACTCTTCATATTTGTCCTTATTGATGTCCCTTGATTTCACCTGACTTTATTGCTTTCTTTAGGGTCTGGCATCTCTCTGTGAGACTATTGAAGAGTGTTGGGATCACGAAGCTGAAGCTCGGCTAACTGCTGGATGTGTTGAAGCCCGATTGGCTCATTTGTTACGTACTATAGGCAACAAGCAAACATCACCAACCACGACCACCCCTTTGATTATAGAACACCTCTCCAATGGATCTACTATGAAGGAATCAAGCCTATAGCAGTTGTCATTGTGAAGTATGGTACAGTTGTGGGACGTTGGCTGCTTTGCTCAAGAAGCTGCCATCTTAACAACAACTTGATGAGTCATTCTCAGGTATATCTGATGTGAATTCATTCAACAGAGATAATCTTTACTCAGGTTGAAGGAAGGACATTGTATTCACTCAAGACAATCGTACTGCAAAAGTTGATCAAACTAAAGAGTTGCAGAGAGTATGCTGTCAACTGAGTTTGAAGAAAGAGTATATTTCTGGGTGTTGAATCTGCCAGCCAGTGTTGTAGATGGCGAGTTTGACTTTTTTGTATAGCATCCATACTACCATTGGATATGGAAAGCAAACAGTATCATGGTTTGATTGCTCTCTGCAGGGAGGAGAAATTACCAGTGGCAGCAGTTTACCATACTTGTGTTTGTAATGTAGTAACCATAAGTATTTTCAAAAAGTAAGCTTTATGTGCTTTGACAAACAAGAAATGTAGTTGCTTCTGTAGTATTGTCAGCTATCTCAAATTGTGAACAAAGCTTATGCAGAGACATCGAGTGATTCTATCAGCCATTGTAAGAGAGTGGACTATAGTACTTAAACATGGACCTATCAGGGTAAGTCCAGCCCCAGGAGTTGGTTGATATTGGCCCTATCACAGAAAGTCAAGCCCTAGAAAATGGTTCACCTTTCAGGATTAGTTTATCCCCAGGAAATGGTCCTTCTTGGGCCTGTCACATTCAGTCCAGATTTAGAAGTGGTGCCTATTGGACCTACTAGACTAAGTCTAGTCCTATAAAATGGACCTATGAGGGTTTGTCCAGAGCCAGGAAGTGGTCCCTCTTGGACCTGTCATGTTTAGTCTAAATCCAGGAAATAGTTCCTATTGGACCTATCGGAGGAAGTCTAGCCCGATCTTTGACCTTTCAGGGTTAGTCCAGACCCAGGAAATGATTCATCTTGGACCTATCAGAGTAAGTTAATTTGCAAAAAATGGTTCATCTTGCACCTATCAAGGTTAGTCTAGTTCCAGGAAAAGTTCATCTTGGACCTGTCTTGATTTTTCTAGCCCCAGAGAATGCTTTGGGACCTGTCACAGTCAGTGTAGTCCTAGGAAATGGTTCGTCTTGGGTCTGTCATGTTTAGTTTAGACCCAGAAAATGTTTGTGTGATTATAATGTCAATTGTTGAAATTGGATCTAAGAATTTTATCCTGGGCTCTAAGTGTTGTTTAACTTTTACCCATGAGAACTAATCTGTGCCATGTATGTGACATCTCTTAAGTTACTTCTTGCACAATTATAGCAGAGTTCATCATTTCTGCAGTTTTCCAGCACCATTCATTATGTTTGCTTGTTTCAGTACAATTCTCCCTCCTCTGATGAACATGCACAAAAAGTCTTCATTCACCAAGAGTCTGTGGCACTTTCTTCAGTCAAGGTACTTGTTATCCTCTCAGAATTTACTTGCTTTTGATTAAAATCATGTCTCTAGAATACTCCTGAATGATAAAATATGTTTCAATAACCTGTATACTGTTTTGGTTAGTGTTTGTTCTCTTGAGAAGGCATAAATAGGTATGATACCATGTAAGCATTGACTGCAAACAATATGAAAATCTGAAGGTAACATATACATGACTTACATTAAACCCAATTAAAATGAAGGATAAGTATATTAGGGTAGCTTTGTAGTGTTCTGTGTCACTTGTGATTTTGTGAGAATTAAAAGAATTTATTGAACAAGCAGAGAAGATTTTTAAGTCTGGTTATTTAAAAATGTGAAATCACTTAATGCATGTGAACAGTATCTAATTTAATGGTGGCTTTGTGAGTTCATAGTATAGAATACTATAGTTTCCTTAAATACTGTATATACAGTCTTGTTGTGAGGTACTGTACTGGTATTACTAGTGACAGGTTATTCACTAATAGCTAGTCATCTTTGTACCTCAGTCACTGGTTAAGATATTTTGACTTTACTGTTTGTTTACAGCAACCAGTCTAAATGCCATTTTTTGTTTGAATTCCACTTACAATGAAATCAATGCTTGGTTGGGTGTCACTGGTGCATTCCTTGTGTCAAGTAATAAATGACAAAACCTGGGCCAGTTCATCGGACATGAAGGGTGTGCAACAACAGCAGCAGCAATTTCAGCGTCCTTGGCTCTACTAAGGTACAACTCTATTGTGACTTATTGTTAGGTTTTTGGTCTAATAGTAACTTGCTGCTCTGAGTCTTGGAATTTAGAAATCTTTTGTGTCTTTTTTGATAAACATTGCAAAAATGACTCCTCAACATTAGAAGCCTTTTTTTGGTAGAGGTCAAAAGTCATTTGAGATCACCATAGGTCAAATTACGATTATCTTGTAATCATATCAAAAAGGAATCTTTGGGAGACGTTATGTATATATCACATTGGGATAATGCAGTGTATACAACTGCAACAAGTAAGGTCTTGGATTTATTGTGGATTATTTATATTTAAATATTCAGAAACAATGCAGGGTATGACCTGTGAAAGATGTAAGGTCAACTCTCTAAAGTTGGTGCTTTATGTGTTAATAGGTTCTTTCTGATAACCCGTCCATTACAGCTGGAAGTGTTCTTTTAGTCTGTCCAGCCCTAGTTGAAGCTGCATTAAGTGAGCTTTTTATGAAAAGGAAAACGTTAAAGAACATGCTGTGCTCATGACATACTGTGTTTAGCATGCCAGGCCAGATAAATGATATAATAATTATGGCCAGAGAGTTGCGTGAATATTTAAGTGCAAGATACCTGATGCTATATTGTAGCAATGTACTTCACTCAAAGTTATACACAGTATCTTGCATAAGGCAAGCTTAATTTACACAGTGATGGATATGTACATGGAAAGCAACATAGCATACATAATGACCATCTATTAATGACGTACTGTGTCACATCATGTTATGTGTAACATTCACAATAGCTCAGTTTCTCTCACTGTCATAATGTATACCTTCTTCATTTAATATATGTACGATCAAAAAATGCCAATATCAATATAAAGTCTACATTTTTATTTCAGATCAGATTGCACTTTCTAAGACTAATTTAAAATCAATGATTACTGTTGTTACCATGATAAATCATTGTCTCAGTTTAAAATCATGTGATAGTAATGATTGTTGAACTATGTTGCTGCTGTACTGTATTCGTGTTTGTATTATAGATCAGTCCCTTTGAACCTACCTCTGGGTGAAGAAAAAACACCTTGTACATAATCATTTGTTGTCTATCTAAATGTGAACTGTAAATTACTTAAAGTTCTCAAACCAAGCTAATATAGATATGGAACTGAGTTTAAGTTATTGCTGTTCAATGCCAATTTTTGTGGAGGGTAAATGGTTTACTTAAATGATAACAGTATAAAAATATTGTGACATTTTTAAAAGCAACTCTTAGCCGTAAATATTTGACAAGTGTGGAATTGGAGTATGTGTTCACAACAGTGTAGTGTTAGATAAAAACATCACAACAACATCCAATGAAGTTGCAATTGTTTAGTCCAATTTAGTTGCAGTTGTTTGTGATTTGAAGCAAACTGTTCTGATGGTTTGTTAGTACAGGAATAGACCTTTTAAACTAAATGGGATGAGGTATGGAGTTGACTAACAGATGCTGCAGATTGACAGTTGAGTGAGTTATGGAGATTAAGGTAGTGGCAATTGATAAAAGTTATTTGAAAATGGACAATAATCACATTAGTTCTGTCATGGTGCCATCTTCAGTGCTCCTTGGTTTAATAGCTTGGATACTTGTACATTGTTTCACATTGTTTCTTCTTTTAGTGCGATTTTAATTGACTGGAAGCACCTGTCTTTGAATTGACTGGAAGCATCTGTCTTGTATATAGTTTTTGGATTATCATGCATTAACAAATGGAATGATTACTGACCTATGACCTGATAGGCTTTGGACTTAGTAAAGGTACTGTTTCAAATATAAACATGACTGGTAAAACATGTCAGTAAAACTATCATGTAAAGCTTACTGGTGTTGTAGTGTGGACATTTTGTTGTATAAATTCTGACTGAATAAACTACTCATAATGTAAATATCCAATGAACATACTCTGTGGGTGTGATAAATGTTCATGATTAACCTCCTGCCAAATTGAGCAACTACACAGAATTTACTCATACTGGATGAGAATAGTCATTGACTGCCAATTGTAAATTGAGGCTTCTTCAAAGGGATCACCTGTCGGTCATGTAGATGGAGTATACCTCTACTGGAATTAAAAGGTATGTGTCTTGTAGAAAATAATCAAGGAGAAGAGAGATTGATGTGATTGAAAAAGGCTAATGTGAGGTGCATCAGAGAGAAAAAACAAAACCTTGATAACATTTACTATGATCTCATATCAAAGGCTGGCATAATGTGCAGTTACAAATAGCTATTATATGTGAGTTGAGACATAATGGATAAGTCACACCTGATATTATTTACAGCTAGAAACAGTCCCTAAAAGTTTTTGTACATGAATTGAGTTGTATAGTAAAGTGTATATAAAATTTGTGCGGTCTAGTTTTTTTTTACCATTTCCAGCTATTATCAGCCTCTAAATGCAAGCAAATGTGCATTGAGAGGGTTTACTGTGGTAATTTGTTGATGCCAAACCCGGTGGTATAATAAAGTCGTGGATAGGTAATAAGTGTTGCTTAAGTTGGCAGGAAATGTGTCATCTGTTTTTAGTTAGATGACACTTAGTTTCCCTCATTTTGGGTCTTTTGTGTCAGATACTGTGTATAATCCAGTATTGCCATTGATGTAAGGAAGATTGCTACTTTCATCCTGCATGTTTATCCAATGAAGCAAAATTGAGAGGTTACTTCCACTCTGTGGCAGAAGCTGCAAACTGTATGTTTATATCCATAGTGTGCATTCAACTAAAACATTAAATGTAAATTGCTGTGATTGATTTTATCTATCTGAAAGAGTAAAATATCAATCTGCTTTGCTCTTTGCAATTGTCACATCCAAGTTTCATGCAATTATTACAGTTTCAAGCCATTTAGGTTTACGTTGTAGTGTTTGTATTTAGTTTAGGTTACATTGTATCTTTCTCCATGATTCCTCAATTTCTGTGGTGTTGATTGAAGTTAAAACTTAGGCTCATGTCTTGTATGTGCTCAATCATGTTGAGATTCAACATACGCAATGGATTGCTACTGTTACTATCTCTGAATTCATTGGATGCAACAATCAATGGACTCTGGCTCAGTTCATCAGGTGATGTGGAATAATATTTGGATTGCTACTGTTACTATCTCTGAATTCATAATAAGGTATGCAACGATGGGTAGACCAGTAGAATTACTGTGGCTCTAATTCATGAGATGGTATGCAGCAATCAGTTTATTAGCCTAGAGTGTTTTACCATGTCATGTTATTTATGGTAGGTCTTAAACTCAGGATGAATGATTATCTACCCACATATCTATAATACTTCATCTTACCTCAAGGTTAAAGTAGCTAATTTCTACTGTATCATCAGATAAAATAGTATATTTATTATGTTAAAATTAACAATTTGGTATTGTTTTTAATGCTGTCATTTGAAGCACATCGACATATCCCTTAGTTTTTGATGTTAGATGATAGTGTTATCACCTTCATTATTGCATTATCACTGGTAATCCTGTTTCCCTGGTCATGATGAAGGTCTTTGTAAATTATTCCCTGAAAAGACCCTCAATCATATTGAAGAACTGTGTTGCCGGCCAAAGTCAGATACCCTTAAGTGTGTATACTTGAAAGTATAATGTGAATGAAATATTGAAATAGTCACAGTTTTTTTTTTTTAATTGCAAGAGTATTTGTGCATTCAAATATCCTTAATTGTGTTTGATTAAAGGATTTTAGAGATACAGTTCTAATATCCCCAACAATACTCGAGACTGGTGTTATAACATGTAAGTATCCTCCTGTGTGTTTAGTTCAATTTTAATGTTTCTAATAATATTTACCTACCCCCAAATGTGTTTAAGGGTCAGTGTTGTCTTAATGTCATCTGTGTCAAGGATGTAATTGATATGCTAAAATTACCATCCCCTGCACAGATAAGGTTATTTAGTGTTAGTTTAACATTGGATAACATAGTATCCCTACTTATTGAAGGTCAGTCTTTGTGTTTCTTCTCTGCCAGTATTTGCTATTACAGAGACATTTTTAGTAACTTTTATGCTGATTCTTTTATGACTTCTGGTAAAACTTTAAATACAGTTTTTCATGAAGTAGAATTGTGTTGAATTGTCCTTACATACATCTCACATTGACCGTGTGCTTATGTTACCACCTGTTGATGTAACAAATTCTTTCACTTTCTTAAGTCTCTGTTTGTTCATGGCTGTCTTTTATCTGAGTAATTTTGATTCTGTTCTTGTTTTGTATACCATACAAAGTTTCTCTTCTTTGTCCGTAGACTCCATTCGTCTGCATGTCATCCTTCAGGTGTGGTTGCCACATGCTTAGGTACAGTGATGATATCAACTCATGAAATGTGCAGTACATTAGAGACAACGACTAAATTAAAATATGCAGCAGGGGACAATGACTAGTGAAATGTGCAGTAGTTAAGTAATAAGTAATGAAATGTACAATAGGGAACAACAAGTGGTGAAATGTACAGTATGTAGGGAACAATAACCATTGCAAAGACATCACACACAATGACAAAGTCTATGAATGACACCTTAGTAACTGGACTATGTCAGTATCTCTCCAGTGAGCAGTAGCGAGGGGATAATGTACCAACTTTGAACCACTTGTCTAATCATGTTAAAATTAACAGAAATCTAGGTAGGGAATTTTTTTTTTAAGCTGTTTAAATTATCCATTTCATTTGGTTTTATATGATACTATTGTTAAAATGAGTGTGCCAAACTCAGACTTTTGGCATTCGATGTACTTGTCAATAAATATTTTCACTTGCTGTGAACTCGTTTTGTTCGCCAAAAGAGTTTGTTTCAACTGAATAGGTATTTTTGATCTCTTTGGTAAGTCTTTGTGTTGCTAAAAAACATTGCTAATTAATAATTTGGTGGGACATTTATTCCCTATCCAGTGCAGTCTCCTATGCGGGCAGAAACTGGAAATGTGAACATGTTAGTTTTCAAAAGCTTTGGAAATTGAAAGTGGAATTAGATGAAGATGCAACTACCTGTTAGTGTTTTTTTGTTTTTTTACAATGAACCATCCAACATGTTTTACATGCAAACCATTTGCTGCCTAGACTATGAATCATCTAGACTGTGTGCCACCAGATCATGTTGCATCAAAGTACTCATGCACCGATGCAGACCATCTACCTTCCAGGCTTTGTACCATTTTGACCTTGTGAAATCTAGGCAGCATACAATCCAGACTAACATGTATTAATTAGAACAAGTATACCTAGGCAATGTTCCTTCAAGTATTTGTACTATGTAAACAAGCGCTTTGCATTAGCCCCTCCCCACAAAAAAAGGCGGGTGCATTAATCCATGGGGTTGCATATCTCATCTCTATGACTTTTTATAATCAATCACTATTTTTTCAGGTCACATGCATGTTAATGTGATTTATCTCATATGCATGAGACTAGATGGAAGCATACCTGGTCATGAATGTAGAGCGCTCGTGAGTGGGCAAGTTACTTTATTTTGTGTACGTGCCCACCAAAGTATTCATCTTCAGAAATAGCATGTGCGTCAAAGTGTTCCTGATATCAGAGCACCCTCACCCTGGGGGTAGTACTAAGAAACCCATCTTGTCTTTCAATGTCTCAACTCCTTGTATAGTGTATATACTGGTTTGTTAAAACATGCTAAATGAAGGTACTACCAAAGCATGAAAAATGGCATTGCTACCAGACATATCTCTCAGCCCAAAAACATGGTTGCAAAGGTAGAAATACTAGGTCACACCGTATGGTAAAGCAAAGATGTAATAGCTTACTTATGTAGATACCTTGTACTACCAGAATGTAGCAACCTGTATTAAATGTTACCTATTACATCATTGTACTGAGGAACATTACTTGCATCTCATCCTCAAGAACCTTCCAACCACTTTTGATCTTTCTTAGACTTACTCTCTGAGAGGAGATTGTTCACATTTTGCTGATTTACATCTTGGCCTCTGAATTTTTGACTGTTGATGGTAGACATAACTTCAGACTTTATTGTTGATGGTAGACATAACTTCAGACTGTATTGGGTACCTTCCTACCAACTGTGACCTTCATCCACCCTACACAGTGTCTTGGAGGAGTTGATGATGCATACTTTTCAGTGTGAAATTTAGTCTTTGACCCCAAAACACAAAAACATGACTATTACATGGAATTTTGTTTAGCAGTCATATATTTGAAGGTCTATGAAAATACCATTTTGGATTACAAAATACAGGAAAAATGAGATTTTTGATTCCTAGCCAAATGTAGGCAATGAATCTGTGATGTGTGTGTGACTCCTGTCTGTCTGTAAAAACGATATCTCAGTAAGGCAAAGTTAGTGGTATCTCATACGTGGCACATCAGTGCTTCATAAGTAGGTGTTCCCTGTTGTTTTTGGTGGAGCTCAAAGGCCATTTGAGGTCAAACTGAAAACCATGTCAACAATATTTCAAAGAGGGTAACGATGACTAATCCCATAGAAATTGTGAGGCTTGGCCATGTTGGGTAGATGAGCCCTCTTGTTTTTGCCTGAGACTAAAGGTCATTTGATTTCTTAAGAGGTCATGCTGAAAAACTTGTAGACACAATCTCATAAGGAGGGTAATATTGACTAATCTTATAGTAACTTTAAGGGTTGTGTATATTTCGTAGGTGATCCCTATTGATTTTGTGCAGGTCATTTGAGGTCACTGAATGTCAAACTGTGAAAACCTTGTAAACACCATCTGAGGAAGGGTAATTGTAGGAATCTCATATTTAGTGTGTGCACTGCACAAGTTGAGTGGATGATCCCCATTGTTTTTGGTGGAGATCAAAGGTCATGCATGGTCACCAGAGGTCAAGATCATATAAAAGACAGCAGCTGAAGAAAATGTCAAAATAAGTACAGTCTGTTTCAGAAGTCAATCTATCTCCAAGACATTTATTGCAATTGTTTCTGACGCAGGACTTCCAGTATGGAGGAGGCACCCACTGGCAGATTTCATAAACTGTGTTCTGGAAAGCCATCTTTACTTTCTTAAAAATCCAGCTCATATTTGTTAAAATATGGCAAGGAATGGCAAAGGCTTTCTAGTGACTAATTCGACCTCTGGCCCTATAACGCTGATCTTAAATTTTTGATGAGAGACGTAACTTCTGATCATGGGTAACCTCTTTACTAACTTCTGCCTTCATTGACACTTGTCTATAGTTAGGTATGCAAACTAGTCCAAGTCAAATTTAATCTCAAAACATAAACATGATTCGTAAATAAAATCTTGCATACTCGTCATATATTTGAAGATTCCATGAAAATAGCCATTTTGGATTAAGACATATAGCAAAAATTAGGTTTTCACCTTGACCTCTGACCTTCAAGTTTTGAGGAAGACATAACTTCATACTATGGGTCACCTATTTACCAAATCTGAACTTGATCAGCCTTGGAGGAGTTGAGGACGCAAACTTGTAGAAATAGAATCGACACAGACACGTTCTTACCTCTACCCAATGGGCGTGTTCCGATCACCTTAAGCTGAAGACAGGCAAGGAATTTATGCGATGGTGATTTCATATGTATGTGACACTGCTTGTAAACATGATATCCAAAGAAGGGTAACCACAACTGATCATGGTGTGTGGGTTGGTCAAACTGAGTAGATGATCCATATTGTTTTTGGTGGAGGTCAAAGGTTACTTGAGGTCACAAAAAGTCAAAATGTGAAAACCTTGTTAACACGATATCTCGAGAACTGTAACCATGACTGCTCTCATATTGAATATGTGGGTTGGTCATACAATTTGAGGTCACCAGAGGTAAAACTGTTGTGAACAATATATCCAGAGGGGTAACCTTGACTGATGCTATACTTAGTGTGTGGGTTGATAAGACCGAAAACCTACACACATTATCTCCAGACGGAAGGGTAACTGTGACTGATGTCATACTACCTGTGTGGCTTGGCAATACTAAGCAGAGGATCTCTATTGTATCTGATGGAGATCAAAGGTCATTTGAGGTCACAGAGGTAAACTGGTAAAACATTGTAAATACAATATATCCATAAGAGTAACCGTGACTGATGTCATACGTTGTGTGTGGTTTGGGTGCACTGAGTTGAAGACTTCGTCTGTTTTTGGTGGGCGTCAAAGGTCATTTGATAATCTTGACCGATGTCATACTTGATGTGTGGATTGGCCCTACTGTGTAGGTGATCCCTACTGTTTTTGGTGGAGTCAAAGGCCCTTTGAGGTCACCAGAGGTCAAATTTGGAAAACTTTGTAAACATTATATCTTGAAAAGGGTAAAAGTGGGAGCATGTTATATTTAGCATGTGGATTACCTATATTGTGAAGATGACACCCACTGATTTTGGTGGAGGTCAAAGGTCATTTAGAGTCACCAGAGATCGAACGGTCAAAATCATGTGAACTCCTGTATCACGAAAAGACAAACTGTGAGTGATCTCATACTTTGCACATGTTTATTGCTTATATTCAGTAGTTCAGTATTTAGTTGTCAAAATCTTTTAAACCTTTTATCTCAAGAAGGTTAATTGTGAGGGATTTGATATTTAGTGTGTGTATTGTCATGTTGAAGAGATGATTTCTCTCAATTTTTGCAGGTTTATGTTTTTAGAGGGGGTAAGAGGTCATTTTGGGTTAAAGGCTTATGAATATGGTGGTTCATGAACAAAAAGTGTAGTTGGTCTCATATGTATCATGTGGGTAATGTATGATTATATAATCATTTGGCAAGGAATAACAATGACTTGGCTCTCTGACTAATAAAAATTTTGGCTGTGTATGTATGAAAAAGGTTAATTAATTCTGGGCCTGTTCATTAATGTAGGATAATGCTGTCGCTGGATGCACTTGGGCTGCCCCCTTGGGCATCGCTTGCATTAATGCACAGGTCCAAAGATGATTAACCAATTGTTGATACACACAAAACGAGATTTTGATAAAAAGAGATGAAAACGAAAGAACAATTGTGATTGCAATACGAGCCTTCCAAGCACCGAGCCAACCCTCCATCAGGTCAGCCATATGGAAAGCCGTTTAACTTTTAGTCAGGAATTTTAGATATCTCTAATTTCAGAAATCTCAAATTGAATTTCAGATATCTTAAATTTATTAGAGATATCTTAAAATAGTTGCAGATATCTTGAAATCATTTTAGATATCTCAAAATAACGGAGAATTTTAGATATCTAAGGTTCAGTTTCAGATATCTGAAATTGAATTTCGGATATCGTAAATTCAATTTACGATATCTTCAATTCAATTTACGATATTTTAAATTCTATTTCATTTATCTCGAATTCAATTTTAGATATCGCAAATTCAATTTCAGATATCTCGAATATAATTTCAGATATCTTAAATTCAATTTAAGTTCTCTGAAATTCAATTAGAGATATCTGAAATTCAGCCCACACCATGTTAAATTTATATATGTATACTGTCAGCCAATTCTGATAGGTCAACTAGTATCGGATATATTATACTAATTAAAAGTTACACTTTTTGCTGCTATTACAAAACTTAACCTTTGATATAGGCTAGGCCTAACCCTCACTTCAGATGAAGACTGATCCTGAGTAGCCAAGGGCTCCGTACTGTATGGGAACAATATACGTAATATACTAAGTACCGCTGTACGGTGCATGTGTCGTCAAAACTCGGAGCTGCGTATACTACACAGTACGTCGCACGGATACGTACGCAGTACATACTGTATCACATACACTAGGGTTTTGCTGTACAACTTTCCTCTTTCGCGCATTTTTCTAGCTTGTGAATATGAACTTGAGATATCTGAAATTGAATTATAGATATCTGAAATTCTATTTCCCCTGTCCCCACTTTTTACTTCTTTTATTTTGCCTCAGGCTGCTGGACACCCTCCGTGAAGACACTCTTCATTGCCGGTACGCTAAGCATACACATTAATACTTAGGAGTATTCTTTAAGAGCGCAAAGCTAATTTTAACATGTGCAAACTGTAGCTGGTTTGTTGAAAGAGAGTGGAGCGTGTGAAGGAGGGTGGAAGGTGAAGAATTGATTAGTCGGAGGAGCATGCACGCCAACTGGAACATGCAATGTGGGGGTGTGACCAGACGTGACGGAACGAAATAATGGAGTGAGTGGGTGGGTTGGTGATAGTATCTTAGAGGAGCGCCACCATTGGTTGGCGCGGAAAACAACTGCGGAAAACGTTTGGTTCGCAACGCCTCCCTGATAGCCAGAAACGGCACTACCGGTTATTCTAAGTTCTGTGTAGGCATTCTTGCATTAGGGATCTCCCTGTCTGCAATTTTCAGTCAATGAGAAAAAAATCTATGAAAAATGGTATTACATATCCAATGGGGTGAGAGGATAAAAGAATCATAAGCAAGTATTCTTTATGTTTGATTTATTCTTGGAGCTCTTGGCAAATAATGGGAGAGCTAAACTTAACTTTATTCCCTCACTTTTTCGTTGGGAGTAAGCTTCCAAAAATCCCTCTCATGCCACCGCCACTGAATGTGATGTTTTGTAAGAACATAATATTTCATTCAAGAGAACTTAGCAGAGAGGAAAATTTGCTTGTGTATTTGCGATAGACCTTCACACTCTAAACGGAGCGCCCCCATCTTGAGTTCCTACAGCGTACGAGAAAACTTTTGACCTAAAAACTTGTCAGATCTCAGGAAATGACACACTGCATGCCCAATTTTAACTGACAATTTCGTTTGGGGCAAAACTTGCTAGGTTTCGTCAATACCTAAGACACTAGGGAGCTTTCGATTGACACGTCCACCAGTCGACTGCTACGATTGTTACGTCATTTTTGAGCCTATGCGCAAGCGTCACGTCGTCTCCCTCGTCCACTTTCCAAATCGAGGACGACAAAACCCCGGTTTACGCGTTCTTGATACGTGTAGTGGACTAGGGAGAAGACGTGACGCATGCGCATAGACTCAAAAATGACGTAACAATCGTAGCAGTCGACTGGTGGACGTATCAATCGAAAGCTCCCTATTAGCGGTGCGACATCATCTGCGGACGAGTCGCGTAGGAGAAACTGTGAAAAAATATTTTCCAGATCGCAAGAAATGACAATTCACATGTCCAATTTCAACGTAATAAATGCCATTTTAGAGGATTTTGATAGCCGTAAAAATTACCAGGTTTTTTAAAATGACAGTTAACAAAGCTTCACCAATCGCCTGACGCGTAGCGTAAAAAAAGCGTATGGACGCAAATGGTTTCGACCAGATCGCTCAGGAATGTTACTTAGCATGTCAATTTCAACATAACAGATGAACAGATTTCAAGAAGGGGATTTTAACTAGAGGGAAAACTCGTTTTGTTGTTTAAAATTTCAATGTCAAAGGTTAAGGAGGGCAATAAATGGCTTAATAAGAGGTTTGGGATCAAACGATTGAAATGTTTCTTCATACTTATTGATGATTAATCATATCATGTATTTAACATCATCACTGAACAATGGTACATATGAAAAGTTTAGTAATTTAATGAAATGGTCATGCAGTGGTTAATGTAGCTAGAATTGGAAATTTTAGGGTCAGCTTCTTTTCTTCTTTTTTTTAATTAATAGTTACCACAGTAGGATGTTGTCACAAATGAAGTCGTATTGACTATATCGCACTGGGCCTGGGTTGCTTTGTTGCATTATAGATCCAACGGAGTATCACCATTTTTATATTTTTTATCCATGATTGAATGTACGTACATGTGTGCACAGTCGTCAACGGCCTGTGCGTTCATTTGCATACCGCAAAGTGAATCTATAGCCACGTTGGGCCAGTCTAGTTCTAGGTCACCTTACATGAATAATTGTATAGGCCTATACCTTCCACTGACTTCGGACGAAAAACATCGGGCCTACCTATGAATCAATGGCTTTATACCACAGGGGTATAATTTCTCCAGGCAATGGTTACATAATTCGTTATCTTTTATTTACTTTTTTATTTTTTTTAAGAAATGAACGGGGGGGGGGGGGTCATTTAACTCCGAGGTCGAGTCCTTCAGGACTGATTGCATTCCCCTTGAGTTTTCACAGGTGATACTCATTACAGTATATATCCAATCTGACAATTCTGTTGTTGTGACAGCAGCTTTGGAGAACATCAGCGAAGCTAAAACATTGAAACATTGAAAGACTCAATACGTGAAATGATTTTCTCAAATGTTGGATATACAACACTGTGCAAGGGGAGTGAGTGAAGAATAGATCCTATTAGCTGCATGCACTACACAATGTTTAACTCGATCGGAGATTTGTGTATTTAAAACTGTAGGAGCATAATTAAAGCTGGAATATGAGTTAGGAATTTGTCAGTGAAATTCCACGGAATATAACATAGCCACTACGAAAAAAAAAAACATTGTTTGAGCCCCATATTTGCATTCATAGTCATTCCCATTTATCCACCTAGTCCTCACAGAATTTCCATAATGTGCTAAAATCATGTCTCGAGAAACCCTTTTCTGCATGATAGAAAATGACGTGATACCGAGTCATACCATCATGGTTAGGGTTTGTTCCTCCGATGAAACCTTATCATACGACATCATGTGAGGATTGGCTTATTTGTCTGTTTGATTTCAAGTAAAGGTGATTGATTGCTATGCTTTCTTGGAGGATTTGGATTTTGTAGGGCCAACAAAATGTTGAGAAAGTTTTCATATTCAAACATCTGGAAGATGAGTGAGTAGTTCTCTTTCAAATTTTGAGACAAGTAATTTTTCCCCTACTTTCTCTTCCCTGAAGCACTGAAGAAGAACAAAGTAGATGACAAGGCAATTGCCAGCAAAACCCATATCCAGGTTTAAGGTCTTCAATCTTTCGTTATTTTATTGAGATGACAAAGTGACTACTTATTTCACCAGGGATGTGTAACACGTGATCAATATTCAGTGCTCTCCATAGATTTTGTTTAAAAATGGGGGGGGGGGGGGGTGGCCACACATGATTCGTGTACGCGATCTTGAGGGTTTGAGGTGAAATTATTCAACATCAATTAACTGTCATGGTTAAGGATGCGGCCACATAGAGACGATTTCTTGATCTTGTTGTTAAAACACATTGAATTCAAAGAATAGTAAGGGATATGTTCTCATATTCCAAAACATCTTTTAATTTTGATTTACACACTTTCCGATTATGACCTTATTAATGAACACAAGTTGGTCCTATGCCATGATCAAGATGTGACGTAAACACTTGTGCATTGAAATATAACTCTGGAGAAAACTGGAAAAAATCGA
Source organism: Stichopus chloronotus (assembly GCA_021234535.1). Lineage (NCBI taxonomy): Eukaryota > Metazoa > Echinodermata > Holothuroidea > Aspidochirotida > Stichopodidae > Stichopus > Stichopus chloronotus. The sequence continues at coordinate 651,503 of CM037835.1, forward strand.
TATACAACCAGGAACAAAGAAAAATATGATTTACGTTAGGTATAATACAAAGATTGCACAATAAAATTCATACTGAACAATTAAAAAAAATCATGATGACATTAATTAATCAAACTTTGGTCTGGCCTATCATCATCTCTGGCCTATCATCATCTTTGCAGAGGTAGCTTAACTTGTGAATTCTCATATATTTAAATAGTTCAATGTTAAGTTATGGTTTAATTGTAATGTTACCAATTATGACTATACATTTCAAATTCGATCAGAATTCCAGTGCAACATACAACCGTTAATTGAAAATTCAAGCTTCTTGAATGAAAATCTGAATCCAGGTATATCTACAACGAGTTCGAATTTTAAGCAGAGACTACAGAAGAATGAAATTCACTTGAAAAGAATGTGTGCATAAACCAATCATAGTAAGAGTGAATTGTACCGGAAATGGGGTGAAAATATACGTTTCACTCCATGTGTAAAAACCTTCGCTCCATTTGGAGTGAATTTTCACTCCACTATGGGTGAACTCACTCTTACCACAAGTAGGTCATGTATACCATCTTTTTGAGTGAATTTCTTTCTATGTTTGCAGACAGTAAGGTTTCTGTGTTGACTTACTGAAAATTCGCTCCATGAAGCCAGTATAGCAGTGAATGATAATTGAATGACTTAAAAGGCGTTTGCTCAAGTTAGATCCCTTCAAAAGAGCCCATCTTTACTACGTTGGTAAAATCTGGATGAATCAGAAGTTGCTGCATTGAACATTATAAACTCAAAGTTTTTCCAAGTATAATATCTAATGGAAAATACATCGAAGGTAATATTAATTCCCCAGGAATCAATCCCAAGAATCAGTGTAAACACTTTTCATAATAAAATTTTATCATAAAAGCATCTGTATATTTCTAAAGAAGCATATGACAGATTTCTGGTAGTGATAACAGTCAGCTATAACTGCATTGCAGTATGATGAGCATAAGGAATTGAATATTAAATGGTATATCGAATATCACTGAAGATCAAAGTAAACATACAAAACATACAGAGAACAATTGTCGAACGTAGAGAGTATGTTATATAAACTCTATGTGGTATCTAGTGTATTACAGAGACACTGTACACATGGGATGTCTAATATGTTCATTTAAATAGTATCTTTATATGTTTCTACGGTACTCTAACATGTTACAGGCTCTGATACCTTATAAAATACGGTCATGATGACAGCGCCCCCAATACCTTAAAACGGCTCGTCGTTGAGCAGGGAGTTATTACAGAATAGCGCCACGCATAGTTTCGTATACTTGGTATATCCATATTTGGGAGAGCGCACTACATTATGTCTCAACTGATGCGCCCTAGTTATCAATATAGGATTACAATGACTAAAACCAATTGTGGATTAAAAGTGTTAAGAACAAATTTCTGTTATTTCGACACATTTCATTATTACTATGGTGGATATTTCATAACCTTGTGACTGCTAAGGATGTACCTAGTGAGAGTAAGGTGATCATAATCAACCTAACATGTTTTGTTATGTATTCAATATCCCACCCTCTCCCATTCCAATAAACTTACAGCGAAAAACTTACATGAATTAAGCAATGTATTGCTATTGAGCGTATTTTAGGGCTAAAGTTGATCTTAATTGTTTAGTGCTGTAATTAATATCTTCTCATACAAAAGGGGAAAGTTGAGTTTGGTTGGATTTTTCAATATACAGTTAACTTATATCGAGGTATGTTATCACCGACAAGGATATCAAAAACAACGATAGTAGCCTATTAAGTTGTATTCTTATAACTGAATTGCATATCCTTGATTTGGCTTTAGATAGTCCAATGTTGCTGCATTTGACCCAGTCCAGTAATTCATGAATTTGTGGTAATTTATAAAGATCGTTGTTTTAACGTTTATAAATTTACATAACAGTTTTCCAATATTGTTCTCTATGTTCCTAGTCCCTTTCTTCAGACACTGTCAAAAAACTTTCTTTTTTCGTATTATGTTGAACGTGTTGGTATCAATTCTCAGATATCGTCTCATTAGTATCCATAAAGTCATTAGAAGGCCGGTGCCGTGATGTGACCTACTGAATTTTACAGTTTGGTCAGCTGCTGTGAAAATTGAAGGAAAAAAAATACTGGACAACCACCATCAAGTGACCCCATTCACAAGCCACTGGCACTTCCTTTTTGGGTTTCTCTTTGAGTTTATTACCTTTCATTGCTACCTCCAGATCTCTGGGTCACAGCCTATTTCAGTGTTTCAAAGTGTTCCAACATATAAAGAGCCCTGTGACGTATAGAGATGTTCGCTCTCTTACGCTTCTTACAATATTTACAATTCACGCAATGATACAAAAATTGTGTCATCTTGTACTGCTCTTGATAATTCAGTTGATCAGCAAGTGCTAATTCACTCTGAATTAATTTGAGTTCATTTCTAGCGATTATTTCGTCTAATCTCTGGAGTGTTAAATCATCAAAGTGTGTGAGGATAACTGGGCGTATTGTGAATGGTATTGATGATATGACCACCAACCACTGTCAGAGAATGGTTAATTAATAAAAGCTGAATTGGAGTAATATAAATTATGTTGACAATGTGACAATCAGTAACCAACACTACTCATTAATGCCATTTCATCTACCAAGAAGTGTACCTATTCTGTTATAAGATCGCATTGGTATCTCAAAAATTATAGATTCCACTTTATTATCTCATCGCCCTATAGGGGCTAGATGAGATATTGTAGTCATTTGGCTGGTGGAGCTATATATTGTACTGTGCACCCATGGGAGAATGGTTGCCATGGAAACGCTTAGAGTGGATGAGTAGCGACACCCCAGGGGTACCCCATGGTAGAGTGACCATGGGTATAGGAGGGTCCTGTTGGGTGGTACAAATGAAAACGTGTCCGTGCCAATATGTGTGCGTGTGTGTGTGCGTCCGGACCTGTCCAAATTGTGGTTTTTCAAGAATAGTTTGAAAAGTATATGAGTGATTAAGTTTAAACTTGGCAAGGTTGTGCATGATGCCAATATGTCCAAGATGTATTAGTTGTATCGTAAACTTTGCTGATTTTTTAGGAAAAAAGCCACTTTTGCCCCAAAATTGCTATTTCCAACATATCTTGAGATGTATTTGAGCATTTAATGCAAAATTTTGCAAAACTTACCTAAGAATGAAATATTCAAGGTTTATCACTTTTGTAGTAAAGAGAGTGAAATTTGCTGCTAATTTTTGAGAAAAAAAGCCAATTTTGCCCCAAAATTGCATTTCCAGCATATCTTGAGAACCATTATACCAATTAACTTAGTTTTGTAAGTACTTACCTGAAAACACGTTGTTCAACATAATATTACTGTAATGGTAAATCCAGGGAAATTTGCTGATTTTTTAGAATAAAAGCCAATTTTGTCCAAACATTGGTTGGTATTTCCAGTATATGTTGAGGTGTATTGGAGCATTCAATGCAAAATTTTGCAAGGACTTACTTTAGAATGTAATATTCAAAGTATATCACTTTTGTTTCAAGGAGAGTGAAATTTGCTGATTTTTGAGGAAAAAAACCCAATTTTGCCCCAAAATTTGTAATTCCAGCATTTCTTGAGAACTATTAAACCAATTAACTTAAAGTTTTGTAAGGATTTACCTGAAAACACATTGTTCAACATTTTATTACTATAATGGTAAATCCAGTGAAATCTCAGAGCTGATATTTGAGAACGCTTTTTTTGCCTCAAGATTTGTATTTCCAGCATATCTTGAGAGCTAATGGAGCATTACACGCAAAGTTTTGCAAGACTGCTCCTATGAACACAGTAACGAAGATACAAGTATATCACTTTTATAGCAAACGGGTGAAATGCTATGATAGTTTGGTAAAAAAATAGAGCCGACATCCAGGTCAATAGACACCACCTTTTAACTTTAGTCAAAACAACTTTAGCAGAGCTGGCCCTTGTGGGTAATGTCTTTGAACATTCCTGCAAATTACGAGAACGTTATTTTTAAGTCAAGCAATAATTGTAGCAGAACCAGGTCCTGCACAGGTAAAAAGGCGACTAATGTGCATATAACCCATAAAGGGATGCTCTTTTATCATGCCCCTATCTGTAACCATTAAGCCTAACCTATATGGAATTACCCAATGTTATAATTGCGTTATGTAGCGTAATATGCACATATACTTTTGAGACGTTATTTTTATTGTTACTTTAGCCTAAGTAGTGGCACCATGCTATAGGCTTTAGCTTGTTAGCTTGCTACCTTACAGTAGATATCAATATTACCATTTTATGTTCGAAAAAAATTTCCTCTAATTTAGAATCAGTGCCAGGAACTCTGTGACATGTGGTTGCAATAAACTAGTACAAATCCCATGTGCAGGCCCTGTATTGAAATCAATGCATGTTGGCGATGAGATGTGCAACTACGTGGATTGCCCTCTTCTTTTAAAAGTCGTCTCGCGCTTTCGCTTTTAGTTTAATTACAATCACAAACATTCTTAACAGTTATTAAAGAAATGAGTTTTATTTAAACTCAGGCTATTAATGACATGATAAGTCATGTAATTTTCAGAAACGTTAATGTTACTTTGTGATAGATTACTGTGCCAAGTTAGATGAAAATCCCGCTAGGAGTGCAGTTGTGAGTGAGAAAGAAACGAGATATCCCAACTCGTTTCATTTATATCGCCATATTTCTATCTCTCTACGTCGTAAGCGAGCAAAGCTAAAATAAATTCTCCCACATCAATGGGTTCATTGGTTTGCATCACAGCCCTTTTTCTTCTTCTACCCACCACGTAGGTTTGACAGCATTGTTCCCATAAAGGTCCGAGCTTTCTGCGAAGTTGAGACACTTCACGGAGGAATCTCCGTCCTCTGTCACCTCCGTTAGCATGAAGAAAATTAATCATGACAATGAGATCCTCATTTCTAACAGGATCAGGAGGTGAAAATTCATTTTGTAGAATATCTGAAAGAACACGGTAAAGTTGACTCAGCATCCGTCGTACAACATCGAGTAGACCAGGAGGATGGGATCCACAAGGCAATACATCATCACATGTTAGAGAAGATGAGCTTCCTCCTCCTCGTTTTGGGTCAGGACTCCTCTGGTCAGAAGAGGAGGAGGAGGAGGAAGAGGACGATCTTGATCTTCCGTTGACAGTCGTAGCCGATTTGCCGCTCGAAGTTCGTTTTGTTGATCTACCGTTTGAAGATCTACCCCGTGACCTTGATCGTGCAGCTCTAGTCTCTCTCGTTAAGTAACCAGTCGTTTCTTTTCTTAGGAAAGTCGTCCCGATTTTGTTAGTGACGTCAGTTTCGGTTGTGATTCCCGTTGGGTGTCTCTCAAAGGTTGTGGCTGAAAAACCTGTTAGTGGGATTTGCCAACTTCCGTTAGTAACCGCTTTGATTATTGGTGTGACGCCGCTGTCTTCATCATTGGAACGTCGGGAACGAGATGTCGGAGAAGCTAAGGTTGCCATGGATACTATTATCAGAACTGAAAGGAAGAACCAAAATTGAGCCATTCTTGTATGTAGCGTATATGCGATATTGTTTTTTTTTTTTTTTTTTCTCTTTTCGGTTGGCTGTCTTCTGTTTGTCAATGGCCCTTAGATGAAGACTCCGCCTTTAAAAGCTTTGGATGGAACCATTCCTATGAAGAAGAAAAGACAAATATCAGTGAGTAGTAAGTGGTACATCATGGTTGGGTTAAGGTTCTTCCACCCGTTGGACATTTTCACTCACTTTAAATATCATTTCAAAAATTTTGCAGTTTAGCCTATTGTAAACGAATAGGAATAGGCCTCTGTGGTTGGTAATGGACTAAGATCACCACGGTTTTTAAATCACTGAATTTAAAAATACTTTTATTAATTTGTTAATTGTTTCTTGTTTTATATTATTTGTTTCATAGAGTTTCTACTGATATCTTTCCAGATTTGTTTTCTCTTTGTTTTCTTTAGTCGTATCATTATGTAATATTGCATTGTCTTGCGTTTTATTTCATTTTGTTTCTTTTTTTTAACTGTCAGGATATAGTGAGGTCAGGATATGATCTGAGTAAGCAAAAGAAAAGTCGGAAGAGACATATCTGTGTAACTTGAGACATATCTGTGTAACTTGAGACATATCTGTGTAACTTGAGACATATCTGTGCTACTTGAGACATATCTGTGTAACTTGAGACATATCTGTGCAACTTGAGACATATCTGTGCTACTTGAGACATATCTGTGTAACTTGAGACATATCTGTGCAACTTGAGACATATCTGTGTAACTTGAGACATATCTGTGTAACTTGAGATACCACCCAAAAAGTTAAATTAACAATGATTGTGGCATAATAACGTTGCGGGATTTGAATGAGAGAGTCACGTGCATGTAAGGGTGCGCTCATCAGGAAGAAGTGGATGGCTGGTAAAATTCCCTCGTTTCAGTTTAAGATATTTTTTTTCCTGACTATGTGGCGTGATATGCGAATGAATATATACAGTAGTCGAAATTGGAAGGGGGGGGGGGGCAAACATGAAAGATCAACAAGTCAAAGGAGCATTTAGACTTAATGGGTACCAGAAGTGGGGGATGTGATATTTAGCAGGAACACTGTAACAAATTTTATTCAAGGGGTTTTTAAAAAGGAAAAAATATAGTTGTTTCAGGCTAAGCTTAGCGCCACCATCCGTTGGCGCATAGCTTACAAAGTAATTTTGGCAAAAGTGCTTGCCAGGTAGCAGGAAACAGCACTTCGCAAGTTTATTTTCAACATAAAACATTTCATTAAGAGGATTTTACACGAAGCAAAACTTGTTTGATTATTTAAAAGTTTAATTTACACAATTAACTATTTAGGCACAATACGGTCATTTTGATATAAAGCAATCAAGTGCCTCTCCACATAGATTTATGAGCACAACTTTATGGTCATTAAAGAACAATGGTGCCATGTTTAGGAAAAGGTCATATAGCAGTTATTTTACGTAAAGTTCTCCATTTCATCAATAATATCAAGTCAGCTTATATGATCTCATTGATACTGACCACTATACAATATTGCTACTACTGACATATAATGTAAAATATGTCATTTTCACCCTAAAAGTTGGGTCTGTTTCATTATCTGTGCATGGTGTTCATTAAACCTCTCCGTTTTGTTCAGTAATGTAGGTATGTGCCTGTATAAATATATATATATATATATGTACATATATATATATGTGTGTGTGTATATGTATATATATATATGTGTGTGTGTATATGTATATATATATAGGGGGGAGGGCAAGCCAGTTCCAGACCGCTTGGATCCTTCCCCTGTATCTGCCCTTCATGTTATTATCCGGCAGTGCAAACCGACATGGCGTAGATATGACATTATGCATCAGGCCATACTGGGCTAGTCTAGTTTAGGCCACGTTAAATGGATAGTGCATGTGCAGTACCCATTATTGCCTTCTGTCGAAAACGAATAATTCGCACATGAGTCCGGTTATGCAGTCATATAGTACCGGGTGCAATTCCTTACAGCAATCATGAAGCATTAGGTACTGCAATCTTTATTCTTGTCTTTTATTTTGAATTGGGGGCATAGTCCCTTGTGCCCCAGGCTTCACCAATATGGGTACATATTCAACTCCGATTTCTTGCAAGCATAAGACTCCTACTCATGAACGACGGTATGTGTTTTTAATACTTACACCTGTTTATTGTAGTCTAGATTGATGCCGTTTGTCAGTGAACTTATTAAAGTGTACAAAGATGTCACATTGAGGTTAATTATCCCTGACGCCGACGTCTACGTTAGTGATGTATGACATAGTGAAGATGATTACATAGTATTTGATGTGAACACACAGCAGGTGCGGAATCAATGTCAACTTTAATGTAACAGTAATACAGCAAGAAATCTCTATGTCAAGAGCACACAGTGTCAAGTTATTGTGCTACACATAATATCAAACGAACTATGGTACAAATACAAAAAAAAACCAGAACGCTGGTTCAAAGTGATCAGACAGTTCGAAATCCTGTTTTAACTTTATTATTTTTATTAATAATTACAGCTGCACCGAGTATGTTATGTTGTTTTTCTCTGTTTGATATACGGACAAAGTCATAATCACTCAAAGAATCAACCAACTATATGGCCAGCTGGTTTGCTAGTTCATCTTCTGTCGTGTTCAGGGTTTCAGGGTTCCTAACAAATTTTTCGTGACGAGCTCAAGCAAGGGAACTTAGTCACTTCTGGTGGGGTACAGAGGCTCCCACCAGGGCCTCTGGTGGGGTCGAGGGAGCAGCGTCCTCAAAGCCCGCTATATCTTGTAAAGCATTGTTATGGGATATAACTCGCAAAATCTTCGGATGCTAATTCAAAAGGCCATTTCTCCCGTCATATTTACTACATTGTGTGAACATATTTACTACATTGTGTGAACATATTTACTACATTGTGTGAACATATTTACTACATTGTGTGAACATATTTACTACATTGTGTGAACATATTTACTACATTGTGTGAACATATTTACTACATTGTGTGAACATATTTACTACATTGTGTGAACATATTTACTACATTGTGTGAACATATTTACTACATTGTGTGAACATATTTACTACATTGTGTGAACATATTTACTACATTGTGTGAAGTTGAAGTTAATGCCTGGCGGTAAGGAAACTGATCGCGAATGCCGGAAGGGACTAGTTGTGAGCTGGTTCACCCGTTGCCTCCCCCTGCAGCTATAACCCTGCTGATGTTGAATTAAAAAGAGGAATACGTTGTCTACTGAACAATTATCATAATGAGTGTGTAATACCGAATGAAGTAAAACATAACACAATGCAGGTTTTCATTAAAATGCATCCAAGTTTTTTGAAAGCCAATTCTCACAAAGCCAATGCTCATATCTTAGAACCGCTATTGAATTCTAAACTTTTATGATGCAGTTTTAGCTACATTTTCATATAGCGTCAATTTCAGCATTTTCGGATGGCCTTTTCCTGCTTAATTACACTTTATGCAGATACATAGGTCCCCTGTAATGTGTATAGTTTGTATCAGCCTACAACTATTCTTTCAGCGGGCCACATATCAGTTGGTACACGACTAAGGTTACTTTCCGGGGATGAACTTGCAGGGAGTATCGACAATCATGTGTGTCACATTCTATAAAGATCGACACTATCATACCAATACCTTGCACAGGGACCTTGGTATCCTCAAGGTGTGTTGCTTTATCGATAAATATGTCAATAATGCCTTTGCTAATGCTTTAAGTAACATTGGCAACCCTCGCTTTTCCATAGATGCGTTACCCAGTACCAGAAGTAACGTTCTATCATTAGTCAGTACCATATAAAACACCCTAAATTACTATATAACTATTGCTATAAAATTTGGAGTCCTCTCCAAATAGTCGTTAGAAACCGTAAAACATATGGTACTTTCAAGGGTAAGGTAAAAGCTCACCTAAAATCATGCAGTACACTGATTGATTTACTTCCTCATTCTTTTTTTTCTTTTTTCTTCTGTATTTGTTTTTCTTTTTTGTCATGGGTACTAGCGCAACAAAATCTTGTTTTCCTAGTGTCCTGTCCATATTTTATTTCTGCCATTTGATTGAACGAACGAATTAATGAATAAATGAATGAATGAATCACGCAAAATCTGGAAGGAACTTCGTATTTTCTGTTGCCAAATTCTTCAACAATGGCTTGCATTGTTAGCTTCCTACAGCTATGCACTTGACCCACTAGTGGTGCACTTTTTGCTAACGGCCTACCTAGGGCGCAACAGTTTCAAATTGCATCAGATATCATTCTAGACTCAGTCAGGGACTCCATCAATTCCTTCCTTCCTATTCTTTGAGTTCCGATGGATATTGTTTCTCACCAATTTTCTTTCCGATTTGCCCCCGGGATTGCTAACTCTTTCTTGACTTTCAAAATCAATCTTATAAGCAGTTGAAGAGAAAAATAAAAAGTCATGGAAATGTCAGAAACTAAAGATCAACTGATGGGGGCGGGGCGTATTAATCTAGGTACTTTAATGATTCTCTGTGACCTACCCATGTAGTACTTTTATTCATTTGTTTGTTACAAAACACAATTAATTGTAATTTTTACGTATAGGCTATGTGGGTTCAAGACTTAAAGGGGAACTCCAGTTAAGGAACATGTCTTCTGACTTATTTAAGCCATTTCAAACCATTTTCGTTCATATTCTTGACGTTTTGAAATGAATTTCTAATGGGCAACATGGTATGTTCAAACTTCCCTCCTCACAGAGTTTCTAACACTATGCTTGCATATGAAGGGTGCGGCCATTTTGATGTAATTGATTGTGATCTCCGTGGCTTGTGACGTAATCGACGACCAACCATGATCAACGTGATTAAGCTACATAATTAGTTATTAGACACTCTGTGTATTCAATGTGGATATCCCAAGATAAGGCAATCGATAAGATCGCAATAAAACACAGAAGAAGAAGAATTTTCCATCAAAAGGCAACATTACGCAGTGTGAGCCGGTGCCAACAATACCGTGAAGATAAAGAAAACGTAATCTTTAGTAAGTACTAAGTGAACCTTTTCAGAGACAGGGGAATAAGCCATGCAATTACGAATTATGTAAGACAGTCAGGTTGGTCGTCGTGGATTAGAGCTGGTCGTCGATTACGTCACAAGCCTCAGAGATCACAGTCAGTTACATCATAATGGCCGCGCCCTTCGTGTACACGCATGGTGTTAGAATCTCTGTTGGTGGGAAGTGTGAAGATATTGTGTTGCCCATTAGAAGTTCATTTCAAAACGTCAAGAATATGAATGAAAATGGTTTGAAATGTCTTAAATAAGTCAGAAGACATGTTCCTTGACTGGAATTCCCCTTTAAAATATTTGTAGAACGCTAACATGAGGTAAAGAAAATAACAGTGGTCTTCAATCAAGGAGGAGATAATTAGGTGGGTGGACTGTGAAAATAAGAAGTTATCATAACGCTATTTATTATCTCATACATTACATTACAGAGATATTGTCAGGCTAGCTGGACATTCTGACATTCTTTTAAAATGACGTCAGGGGCTGACTCCATTGCCAAAGCGTGTCAAACTTCTCCATCATGTCAATTTGCATGTGAGTCAATGATGTTAGCTATATTGGTGTAAAAACAAAATACGTATAAGTTATTTTTAAAATTATTGACCACAAAATGGCCTGAAACCTGGAAAAGGAAGATCTTTTCCCATAGTGTGGCATAAATTATGTTTCGATCCTTTGCTTGGATTGGTGGACCCTGGGTAGTAGTAGTTGTTGTTGTTGTTGTTTAAACTCCTCCTTTCGTTTATTGTGATTGACGGTGTAATAGTAAAGGACAGAGTGGAAATGAGTCTTTTCAACTCAATTGCGTGTGATCTCAACTCCAAAAGAAGAATGATGTCAAGAATGTCATGAAAGAAGAAGCATAAAAGAAGAATGTCAGGTGCCAGGTGTGCCTTTAATACTAATACTGCAACACCCACTGAATTGAGCAATGGTAAACTCTTCAATTAGCTCTAAGGTATATTTCAGTAATTTTATTAGGCGATTCACATTGAATAGCATTCACCTCGCAACATCATTTAAGTCAACTAATCCTTAAACAACTATAGCTCGCTCAGAACAATGATTTGTTTCGAGGTGTTTAGGGGCACACATTTTCAGACAAGGTGAGCCAAAACTCAAACAACTGTGTAGTTGACGTCAATGGATAAATTTACTTTGTTACATTGTTAAAAATGGATGGTATGCAAATGAACTAAGTGGCAAAAGTCTAATATTTTGTCAACACCAGATACATAAACCAGATTTAAACTTCTCTGATTGTCGTTGTCAATCTCTTCAGTCACAATTGAACTGTTTCTTACATATTCAGGACATTCTTACAAAGGAACAGAAGTATTGAGATACAGCAGCTTTGCTGCTCTAGTTTCATTGATTATTGTTTTATGGTAAGAGTAGTACAGAGATCCCTCTTCGTATTTTGTTTTCGGGACTGGGACTTTGCATCCTAAACAAGAAATTCTCTTGCGGTTCTGTGCAAGAGTGACTACGTGATTGTAAGATGAGAGACATGGTAGTTTCCCCCTACAATGCAGATTTACATCTCAACATTTTGAACAATGCATTCCCCTTGCCTCCTATCACGGGCGTGGATCATGGAGGAACGAGGGAGGGGGGGGGGGACGAAAAGATATCATTACGTGTAATACGGGCTCCTTTTGTCAACAAGAGCACGTATCTAGATTATCTTTTTTGGGGGATAGGTAAAACTCCCTCCTCGCACCCCCGGCATTGCAGGTCCTGTGGCCTTAATGTCTTTATTAAGTATACTTTTCTGTCTTGACCCAATTCTGACTATATACCGTCACCTGCGACCCCGACTTCAGTATCAAGTCGCACATTAAAAGTCGAATAGGCTACCACAAGCCGAGCCATATATCTACACGGCACTACAAGGAGGTGAGATTTGAAGGCTAATCAGATGGTCTGAAAAGGAACCGCTCTCGATTTTAGTCAAGACAGTGAATCTTTTCTCTTCCTTTCTTCTTTCCCACAAGGCCCATATATTCTTGTTGGTAGCGCTACTCCCATGTACAGTCAGAGCCACATGTAGCTCTGTGTACTATCTCTGCATCGAACTGTACATCCACTGATTGCTTTCGTCTAACCAGCCAATCCTCACATGATATCATACATTTTTATCATGTCTCGAGAGAACACTCCCTAACCATTATGATATATCTAGATATCTCGTCATGATCTATCAAGGTCTTCTCGAGATATGATATCAGCATATGTGACAGTTGGTTTTAATAAGGGCCCGCTGTATCTTTAAACAACGTCTTTTGAGAATTCGCCTCATCCGACTGCACTTCCAGCCTAAATACGCGACCCACACAGCTGCTCGCGATACACAGACAAACATCTGACGACCCACAGTTGGATCGCGACCCATCTGAGGACTGATGCCGGTATATGTTATTGCGATTTTATTAGCGTTACTCACGCTCACATATGGCGCCATCATTAGTGATATCATAAACTGCTCACTGTACAAATAAGGCATCTTTAAAATGATTTAACTGCTGGTTTCTTATTAAATGTGATATGTCTTACGGCTATTTGGGTTAATTTACAGTTTAAATAGCCTCCACCACTACTTGTCCATATAATTGAAACGAATACATGTCGTTAGTGTCCTGGAGTGTTTACATTTCAATGTCACAAGACAGGGTGTGATTATGCAGTGCACGAATAACACATACTTCCTGCGGCGAGCTCACTTGAAGGATGCCATTTTTACTATTCTTTTCGTATTTCTGACCATTATGTCCAGAAATTAGTTAAGCTGTCTTTACCAGGTACGGTAGTAAACCCACAGTACCATACAGGGGAGGATGAACGGGCGGTTTTGGCTGGTTGACTTAGTCCCTCAATGAAAAATATGAGGGGGGATAAATATATGTTCAGCCGACTCAATATTTTCCGAATGCTCCAAGAACAAATGGGAGGGGAGGCAAAATTCATCACAAGTGTTTCATCATCTCATCCAATCTTATATGTATTAACATAAATTAATTGAGAAATGCAGACATGATATCTCCTTTTTCAAGACTGGCAATGATACAGCTTGGAACAATCGCAAAAGTGCCGTTTTTCTGCATCTAGAGGGCCACGTTGTACAGCCAAAACTTTTCTTTAACGTTTCGTACAACAGATGTGGCGCTTTGCTTAGATAGTCCTCCCGACAGTCAGTCCCCCTCCCCCCCCCCCCATTCTCTTTTCGTTCTGCCTTTCCTGGCAACATAAGAGATAACTCAAGTGTTAGATTTCCAGCTGAGAGCCCATCTTTCTAGTTTGAACTTGAAAAATCGATGATGTCGCCTTCAATTCAAATAAGCCTAAACAACTAAGATTATGGAAGTGTCCATGGTATTGGTGAGGAAGAGTTCGATTTGTCTTTGTGTAATTTGTATAATTGTATTTCAGTATCCCGAAGGGGGCCGAGTGATCACGTGTCTTCTCTTCTACATTAAGTGCTTATGCATGGTCCAGCAAATTGAGTTAACATCACTTAACCATTTTGTGCTAAATACAGCTGTAGGGGCACAATATGGATGTGTATTTAATGCATTAGCATTGGTTCAACACAATCATTTACCTATATTACCAGAGATTACAGTAAGTAATGGAGAATGCAGTCAATACTTTAATGATTTTTTACTTATAAATGCATCGCATCATGCACATATCGGAGAAATCAAATACCAAACTTCCCTCTATATCCCTGTTTATTTTAGAATCATTTGCCACATGAAACAAAACCGCCTACTTTGTTTACTTATTTAATTTGTCGTAAGCTACAGTACTAAGATCAGTCTATGACATAAATATGACCCTAATTCTAAGATATCTGATAATTGGTGTTTCCGTAAATTTGGGACTCAAATTGTTTCTAGGAAAAAACATTGCAAACAGTCATTATTAGATAAAAAATCTCTGAATCACTTTATCTCTGATAGATTGGTTTTGACATTTTCCTAGGTAACCGCAGGGTAAGCTAAAGAGAAGCTGACGGTTGTCTCATCAAAGCTCAGTCTTGAATTATTTCGCCTCCAAGGATCATTGGTTAGAGCAAAACTAATATATCCAACATAGGAGGCAGTAGGGTGGATATCTCATTGTGTGAGTAGAGACCAGGAGCTTGTAAATATGAGTTGGTCTCTCTCTTACAGCTGGTATATGAGTTGTGCTGGCAATCGCTTGGTCATCTTCCTTTACTCTTCGTCAGTGAAAGAGAAAGTAGGGGGAAAGAACGCCTGTCACAGAATCTGGAAGAGAACTATATGCACTCATCTTCCAGATATTTATATGGAAATTGTCTCGACATTTTTGTTAGCCCTACAAAATTCAAACTCTCCAAGAAAGCATCAGTCAATCACCGTTACTTGAAATCAAACAGAACAATGGGAATAGATATGAATATTCATGTATGCAAAAATGGGGCTTGAAGACTTATTATTTTTATGACTATAACATATTCGGCGGAACTTGACTTTCACTGACATGTGTTCAACTCATATCCCAAGTTTAAACAACATTGAATGATGCAACTAACATATGTACTTGTCAAAGGTTCAGGTGATTATAGTTACATGTGCGCTAGGGGAGTAAATTGTGTCTAAAGACTATCATAGCCCATTGTGTGATGACATGTCTTCTATACGTGAAAAATTGCTGTTAAGGTCCTTTTTTATTTACACTTTTAGTGTATGTTCTATCCCTTTCATCACCTACAATACTAATATAATTACATCATACGGCATAGTTACAATTCTTGCAGTCATCCTAAAGCTGATTTTTTTTTTTTTTGCAGTACATTAAATTCGTCGTTACAGGTTAATTCATATCGTTAATTACTTAGGCTGGTACAAGGTGACTGTCATTTCAAACAATGCAAGAAATCGTCCCTCACTGGAACCATTATGCATCATTTAGTTCATTCAGTTATCAAAATATTTTAGCGGTTAGGTTGAACCTTCTACTTTTGATCGCTATGTTGGATCCAAGTTACAAACATTTTTCATAATACGATTTTCCTTTTACATAGAGATTCCTCTTTCTCTATGTGTGTCACAAACAGTCACATTAACCATTCCTCAACAGTCACATTAATTATTCTACAACAGTCACATTAATTATTATTCAACAATCACATTGATTATTCTTCAACCGTCTCATTAATTATTCTACAACACTCACATTGTTCTTCAACAGTCACGTTGATTATTCTACCACATTCACCTTAATTATTCTACAACAGTCTCATTAATTATGCTACATGGTATTTTGCACATGTTGACAGGTATTGTCTTTAACTAGCTTTGAAAACGTTGAAACAGACTACCCGTCAACCTTGAACTAAGTCTTTGCTGTTTGGTGTTCATAGACGTTAGGAGGGAACTACTCCTCTTAATGGGCAATCCACTAGATGTCAGCAGGGGTTCATGCTTGTGGTATTGTATTACAGTGAATGTGGTACTATCACAAGGAAATGGATATGTCCACGAACTAGTAACAGAAATTTGACATCTGTACAATCTTGACGTGCCGTAAAACGGATTCTCCCCGAGTGACGTCAGTTTAAGTTAGAACAAATAGTTGTAGACATGTACTAACATATGTTACCCTGATTCTATACAATTAAGTACTGGAGAGAGTTACAAGCCTTGGCATGTGACAGCAACAGCATACCACATCGTATACAATTGAGCCCCAGTATTGCTGTCCGATTATTTGGAAGGATGTTGAGGTAAAAAGAAAAGGTCATTCGACAGAGAGGTCGTACGGTACCTTAAACTACTTTGAAGATTAACATATATTTGCATATATGTTAAGCTTCAGGGTATTAATATTCAACGAATCATTTAATACATTGAAATCAGGACATACATTCTTAGTGATTACTGATTTTTACAATAATTCTGCAAATTTTATGACATTTACTAAGATGTTGCCCCTTTTTTCAGATTTTGTGTTGAATCTGGGATGAAAACTGCGGATTAACCAATAATAAATACTCACATCACCATACATGGTATCAGAGCAACAGCAAATACTGAAATGAGTGACTATATGACAAAATGGGCTTTCTTCGATTAAAACAACAGAACGTAGATCATACGACCTATAAAGAAAAAACAACAGGGAATTATTCAAAACGTTAAAATGTCCTTGTGCAACTTCTGTATCAATGATGTTCTTGTTTAATTGTTTTTTTCTATAAACCGTACATAACGGTATGTATGTCATTAACAGCATCTCTGTAACTATGTTACTCCTAAATATCCTGGAGGGAGGAATATTTTAATGTCAGTCTCTGGTTCGTGTTAGTCGTGTATCTTCTACAAACGAGTACTAACTTCACTAATTTCACGCGTACTAACTTCACTAATTTCACGCGTACTAACTTCACTAATTTCACGCGTACTAACTTCACTTACTAACACTATTAACAGAGTGCTGCTTCTGTAGGCTATTGTAACTAACATATATGGTGTAAGTTTGTTTGGTACATGCACTTTCGTGTAACTTAACATAGACCTTGAAAATGGATCTGTTATTGGGGATGTATTATTAACTTAGTCCGTTGTTTAAATAGAATGTCTCTGTAACAGGCCCCCCATAAAACAACCTTCCTTAATGTGGGAAGAATTAACAAATAATAATACAGTGATGTGTTGTTTCCCACAGTCCCTTGTCATGTGGGATATGTTACCAACACAAAAATAGTTTCCTAACACAATTAATTCTCTGTTAATGGAGGGATGTGTTGGGGATAAAACAATCCATGATTAACGTATAGACCTAAGGACCTAAGGACCTAAGGACCTAAGGACCTAAGGACCTAAGGACCTAAGGACCTAAGGACCTAAGGACCTAAGGACCTAAGGACCTAAGGACCTAAGGACCTAAGGACCTAAGGACCTAAGGACCTAAGGACCTAAGGACCTAAGGACCTAAGGACCTAAGGACCTAAGGACTAGGACCTAGGACCTAAGGACCTAAGGACCTAAGGACCTAAGGACCTAAGGACCTAAGGACCTAAGGACCTAAGGACCTAAGGACCTAAGGACCTAAGGACCTAAGGACCTAAGGACCTAAGGACCTAAGGACCTAAGGACCTAAGGACCTAAGGACCTAAGGACCTAAGGACCTAAGGACCTAAGGACCTAAGGACCTAAGGACCTAAGGACCTAAGGACCTAAGGACCTAAGGACCTAAGGACCTAAGGACCTAAGGATACAGACATGGGTTTTCATGCTAGATGATATGTTGGTAACGCAGTCACCTGTTCAGAGAGGAAATTGGTTTTAATCAAGTCTCACGGTTCGCGTACTTAATTGTTGCTATAACACTAGCCTATATAATAATGTGTCACAAACACAAGTTCTTGCTAAACGACTATCGAATGAGAAACTTCCAAAACTTGGTTATCCAGGGTCATTAAATGATTACACTGCGAATAAATTCAGAATCTTTGAAATCCATATCCAATTAGTAGGCCTAAATAAATAATGGATAAACCTAAACGTATAAGGGTATATTTTTATAAGCTTATATGCCGCTAGCAATGGACTGATTTGCACAAATTAAATCTAGACATAAGATTGACATTGCTAGTGTTACCCCACTGGTTCTACACAATGTTAAAATTGTGTTCATTCCTTGTAAGAAGTTTATGTAGATTTCCTAACATGTCTAAACTTTACCCAAGACACAAAATGTGATATACTATACGATTAGATGTTATTGCCATACTTTGGTATCAAACAACACAGACTTTAACCAGACACTAAGTTGTAGCTTGATGTAGTTTGTGTTTGGTATTCATGCTATTGTACATATAGGCAATACTTCACATAGGCTACGTATGGTGTTATACATCGATGTAAACATATCTTCCGTTTATAAATGATATATGCAACAGGTGTGTCTGTTAGATACAGACAACACAGGACCACGGATGGATTCCTTTCCAAGATGATATATAGATGAATGTCGTTATCATGCAACGGACAGGATATTATTACAACGGTAATAGTACTACATTACAACAAGCAAAACTCGGAGAAAAATCCATGAAAGAATGTGATATCAACACTAAATCAGGACTTCACATGTAGACCACAAATCCGAAGTATGAAAGTTCAAGCTAACTACAACTATGGTAATTTACGGTCGTATTTTCTCACACGTTGCTGCTGTTGTTTGCTTACAGTACTCTGTAAAAACTCTGAGCTACAAGCCAATAGTGACATATGAATTGATTTTTCCTGGGAGAGATGATACCAGGAGCACGCCTTCAGCTACATTGTAACAGCGAATACATGGAGAAATGAATTACAAAGTATCAGGAAAATGTTTGTATTAAATTTATCTCTTAATAACTATTTTATCAACTAATTTGCTATAACAATGTAACATTATTCCTAACCAAAATTTCTTCAAACAATACACTGAAATGTATAGGCTATACTGTGTTTTATTGTACTATCGTTGCGTAATGTGATGACTATCGCCAACTTTGTCACAGTTTCAAACATATCGAAGAATTTGAAAGATAATGTGACATGAGGACTGCTTGTCGAGTGATGGCATCACATGATACGGTCAAAGTAAAGAGTATAGGCCTTGTTACAACCAACAATGTCACAACTGATCAATAATGTGACATCATCGATTAGGAAATGTTGTGACGTTATTTGTCAACATGTTGTGGCATTATCGTTGGAAAATGTTGTGACGTTATTCGTCAGTTGTGCCATTATTGGTTGTAACAGTCCTGCGGTGTGAAGTTTCCATCTCACGATTAATATTCCATTTTTATGATGTGAGTTATACTCGTAAAACGACATGAACGCTATGACATAGCCTGTGGAGTGATTCTGACCTTTGCATTCACAGACTGAATCAACTGTTACTACAAAATACCAATATTGAAATATTACGTAAATTATTGTAACAACTGCGGGGTTTCTCCCATATTTGGACTTTGTAGTAAGATAGGTTACTTAAAACATGTCGTGAGGAAGGGCAAAGTTTAAATAGAGGAAACACTGGTCACAGACGAATTCTTTGTTTCTTTTATTCTTTGAAATTTTAAGCAATTACTCTTTATAATCAATGTATACATATAGACTGGTCGTTTAATGTTACAATAATTAGGTCAGGATAATTGTTGATCATCTCTCACTCCCCGGGGAAAGGATTTCAAGTTTTAAGTTTCTCAGTCAGAGGCATCAAGGTCAATTGCGCCCTTCTCAGTTTCATAGTTTTGAATACCTAATCTATTGTTTCAAACCATTGTTTTTATTATGATGTTTGCCAAATCTTCTGGTTGGAAAGTTCAGCCAAACGAGTAGTAATAAGGAAGTAGTTTCTAAAAGCAGTAATTAACAACAGAAACAATAGTGGCAGTACTTTAAGTAGTAGTAGTAGTAATAGTGGCACTAGTAGTAAAGTTGTAGCACAATTAAGTGGTAGTTGTGATAGTAATGGTTTCAGTATAGCATTTATAGCTGTTGTTGAAGAAGTGTGCTCTTGTTGTGGTAGCAGTCGTTCTTATTGTGGTAGTACTAGCAGATGAAGTGATATATTAATGATAGTAACATTAGCAACGGTGGCAAGTTGTCACAGTTTATACTAAAATAGGTAGAATAAAATAGGTATTGTACAGTGACAATATATATATGTATACATATATATATGTTCTTGGTAGTAGTGACAGCATGTTCGCTTGTCGACTTCAGTGCAATACTATTGTTGCTGGTACTAATATAACTACTATTATTACTGCTACTTCCTGTCACAACATACTGCCAATAGTACCCACAATCGGATATCTCTTTTTTTGATATTACTTACGATGGGGTCTCCACAGGATTTATCCAGGACGGGACTTAACTCTGAGGAAATAAATGTTTCTTTAATCCGAGTCATTGATAACAGCATGTAACTAAAGCAGCTAAGTATCAGAAAATATGTGAGTAGAATACTACTAAGAGAGATCCCCTATCCGTCACCCCATGAAGAATTAAGTTAACAAGTTTACTTGCCAGAATTGACGCGTTGTAATAGGATGACTCTTTTAAGTTGTCAAAATTCAGAGGTACTGATGGTGAAAATGTTTATAATTTACATCGTGTGGTCTTTGGAGCTGCTTCAGTACGTGTGACAAGTTGGCAAAATGATAATATCAGTATGATGATAACACATGCACAGGTAAGAAGTCATACGCAAATAAATGTAATATTGTAATGTTGCACATGAAAACTGCTGTGTATAGACTCATACAAATGAAACGCGTATGAACAAGCAGTGTCATGACTTGTAATGATGAAAAATGAGCTAATTGTTGTCTTTTAACAAAAATGTAAAAAAAAAAGGAAAGAAAAAACCAAGGAGTCCGTAGTTCACTGTTGGATATGCCCACTTGTGCATTAACATATCTCAAGCTAATGTGTGTTTGTAACGTTAATCAGTATATGTCTGTGATATCGTACAGCTATGGTGGAGGGGATAATGTGTAAGAAAGAGTAGTTTGGCACTGTACCATTGTTAAGAAGAAGTATAATTTTCCATCACTGTTTTGAGGCTATAGCGTAATATCGTGTATCGTTGTAATGCACGTAAACTGTGGTATCGTATTGCTATGGAGGGAATAATGTGGTATTGTATTGCTGTGATAGAATAAGTTAAGTAGCTTATCACTGTAATGGAGAGAATAGTGTGTTATCGTGTCAGCGTGATGCAGGGAATAGTGCGGTATGCGTTTTTCGTATTTGTTTTTGTGGGTTTTTTTCGTAAATAAATATACGTGAAATGCTTGAAGGGAGTGAATCATTAAAGGAGCATGAGCGGAATACAGTTGATAACACAGGCTATTTCTACTAAGTTGTAAGAAAAAAATATCAAAACTCTATTTTCGTATCTCCTGAGCCTGCGAGGAAGACCTCAACCCTTGCTCTAAGATCCACTGACGTGTGAACCTCATATACATTAGCTGCTTCGTTGCCTAATCTTTACGTCAATCGATCAAAGGAAGTCGCAAAAGTAGCTGAATTAGCCAAAAGTAGGTCATACTAGGATCTGATCACGTTCTTGGGGAAAATTAACGTGTAAGTTCCACAGACGGATCATCGTTTTGTCGGTTTTCCTTCATGCTGAGGTGTCTACGGGTCTCGAAAAGGTAAACAGGCGCATGGCAAGTTGATTGATCCTATGATACAACTTAGTATCTTATTGGTGAGTTGAGAATCCGTCAAGGACTTATTAAGTAAGTTGAATGTTTGTTTAGAAGCACAGACGTTGATTTCAGTTCCTCAATTCTTTAGGACAAAAATATTTCCTCAAATTATGGATATGCCGTATAGGTATTCAAATCAGCATGGTTACGCTCAGATGGGGATTTTGAGAGTCTTTTGACGGACTGTAACTTAAGAATTCGTTCTTATTATAATCATACATATTACTACTTACGTAAAGAGAACTAGTACGGTTAGTAATGTTCAGTACCTGGTTGTGCTCTATCATTATCCTGCAGTCACGGGTTTCAATAAAGTCGCAATTGAAATCTGTATATAACGTCAATTAATTAACCCTGTGGGTTAATTAGTTAACCCTGGATTCACACGTCGGGTGTCCGCCAGAGGGTTACATCCTGTATGAATCCTGTCCATCCTCTTTGAAGGATGATGCATTACTTCTAATGTACATGGCGCTCCATGCTGCGAAAAAGACTTCACACACCAGTAGCAGAAGGTTTGAAATTAAAGCATTTAACTTTATAGGCCTACATGTTCTCTGTTTTTTACATTTAGGATACAGTGTCTTGTCAATGAATACCGGTATAGTTTTTGTTCATTTTAGAACAGAAGAACTGTGAAAAATACAATGTAAAGTATTTCAACTGTCTATTTTACCTATCCATCTTTAACTTTCCATAATTGGCAACTAGTTTGTTTGGGGAGGGGAAAGGGCTGTCCAACACCGATTAGAACACAAAATCTTGAAATGGATGTAGTATTGTCAGTAAATAGTAAATGATCAATTAAAACCAATAAGATTAATTATAACCAATCTAAACGTCAAACTAGGTTGATCCAGGTGAGTATGAATAAAATATATCCCAATAAGTTCTCTAGTTTACGGGATGCCAATTTAAGCATTTAGTTGAACGTCGTGCTAGACTCTTCTGTTATAAATCGTTTTCTTTGTCGTAGTTTTTGTTGTTCTCCTACTAAAGAAGCAAATTTTCTTTGAATGTTTTTAACTTATATTTCTGTAATTGATCAAACATTATAAATAGTCGCGTCTTGTGAAATATAAGACTGCTTGACACGATTACGTCTCAACCTCATTTTTTCTCCCGGGTTTGTCTTTTCATATCTGTCAATGTCTATATTATTTAGAAGCACCCCCTTGTTAGATCAAAGTTGACCCTTTAACCTATTTGAGGCCCAGATCACAAGACGTTATAAGTTTACGTATTAATTTAATACGAGAATGATACGGTACCACCTGCAGCTGATGTGCATGTAATGTAAACCCGTGTACAGTTTAGGGTTTAGTCGGCTCCATAACGTTATGCAACAAGTATTATACTGCTGACCTACTTCTCAAAGCTCCCCTTGCTTTGAAGTATTTTGATGCCTCTGTCGTTATTATCAGCATCATTTCATTTCTCTATTTAATATAATAGCATTTTTTAATTGATCTCCTATGCTCAGTTACATTTGATATGTATACCGAAACCATCCACTATATGCATGCTGATAGTTTATAAAATCATAAATGTTTTCAATTTAACACAAACTAATTCGGTTTCATCTATAATAACAAGTTACCATGTTTTCCAGTGAAAATTGTAAGATTGTACCCCAGAGTATTGCAAAAAGATTCCCCTGTCTTGACAGTTTGGTGTGTCCTCAATGTGCAGTTTAAATATGATCATTATACACAATATAGCATTGCTACCAAGGAGCTGATTCAATGCTAACTTGTCACATGTCGTTAATTTTAGGTTTTGTCTTATAAATATTACCTTGCCGCAATCCTCTACAGTCTTGGATTGACTATAAATATTACCTTGCCGCAATCCTCTACAGTCTTGGATTGACTATAAATATTACCTTGCCGCAATCCTCTACAGTCTTGGATTGACTCTCATACTCACAGTCTCTGATTAACTACCTGATTTAACATCCCCACAGTTTTGATTTGGCTGTGAGATCACAACCCCGTATAGCCTCGGTTTGACTGCCTGATCCCCGACACCAACAGTCATGTAAATATGATAAAAACATTATTAGGAAAGACAATGGGAAAAAGAAAAGACAAAAACGTAACATCGAAGAAAACAAAACAAGAACAAGCTATGAATTACCCCTTTATATAAATTAAGTGTGTTTTAGTTCGCTTTTAATTGCATTCAGCCACGTGTTTCATATTATCTGGGAGCAGAATCTAGCTAGAGTCACATCTTTGGGGGAGGGGGGAGGTGTAAAGTTAACAAAGTCAGAATGGCTGGGTGTTCTTTCCAACTACGTGACAAAGCCACCCCGATAGTTTCAGACACTTGGAATGTCTTCGCAGGAGGGGCTAAGAATAGAAAGGGGTGCAGTCTTCACAAAAAGAGCATTGTCAGGAGAAGCAAACAAATTGTGGACGAAAGAAACAAACTAAAAAAGCTTGAGGAAAGGGGCGGGGGGGGGGGGTAAGTAACTGCAGGACTCTTTGCGCGGAGTGCCACCACTGGTTTCCGCAGAGCATACAAGAAAATTTTGGCTTTTCAAATCACCCCATGGCAGGAAACGAGACTTTCCAGGTGCACTTAAACTGTGCGTACCCAGCTTTGAAATATAGATATCATGTATGCAATTCCTCAATTCACGTGAAAAGAAAACTTAATCTATGAAAAATGATAATACATATCAGGTGTTTTTGAGGCGGCACAAGAATCGCAATGAATTACGTATCCTCTTCTTTTATTTTCTGGTGCGTACTTGATAAATTCTTGTCCTTTTTTAACACATTGGTACATCCATGCCTATAACTGTTTTTTGGAGGGGGGGGGGGGAGGTTTCCCGAATGATGTTGTGACTTACTAGCGCGGTTACTATCTAAGCGGAGCGCAACCATTGGTTGACGGGAAGGGTATAAGATAATTGTGGCTTTTATCAAGCCCGCCCGATGGCAGGAAACGGCACTTTCCAGGTGTAATTGAACTGGATGTACCCAGCCTTGAAATATTGATATCATGTCTGCAATTACTTCATGCGAAAGGAAAAATCATTGTATTAAAAATGGTAGTTCAAACCAGTGTTTCTAAGGTGATACTAGAATCATAATAAGCTATACATGCATCCTCTCTCATTTTTTTTCTCTAGATCTTGATAAATATTTTTGGATAAAACATCCCCCCCACCGGCTCCTAGAAATTAAGGGGGGGGGGGCAGAGATTGTATGAACTAAGTACGTTTGTTATTAACTAGCGGGATTACTAAGCGGAGCGCCACCATTAGGAGGCACGAAACATACAAAAAAATTTTCGCTTTTCAAAACCCCAGATAGCAGGAAACGGCACCTCCCTGATGTGTTTGAGCTGATTGTACCCAGTCTTAAAATAGGATCTTTTGTCTGCAATTTCTCAACTAACGATAAAATCACTTTATGGAAAAATGGTAATAATTGGGACTGATCTTATCTAGAATATTCATACCATTGTCATTTTCAGAAAAGTTGATTAAACAGCTGTAACTTTCTGACGATGTCAGTTCTTTCTTCTTTTTTTTTGGAAAAATTTTCAACTACCAGATACAGTTACCTTGGATACAATCCAAAAATTTTATATTTATTGCGATCAATTTTTCCTGAGAAATTCTAGTCCAAGTACACTGCCAACATTTTTTACTTTCTGGCGAATAGTTTTGATTACTTCACAACCGAAGTCGATGATTGCATCATAAAGTATAAAGCTAGTTCTTGTATAGATTACTTTGTAAATGATAGCCAGCTTGATGAAACAAATGTTGTGTAATTAAAGTATTTGATAGGTGAGGAATGCATGAGATGAGTGACGGTTGGCCTGGGAAGTGGGTTGCAAGGGAGGAGATGTTCTCCCATCCCTTTTTGAGAAAGTTTTCACGTATCATGGTGACCTTAGATTCATTAGATGTGCTAGACTGAGATATGAAAAATTGCAACTGGTATTTCATATTTTCCGACTATCGTCGCACCTAGGCTGAAATATGAAAAATTCCAGCTTGCATTTAAGAGTTACTAAAAACGTTTTCAACTAGCAGGTGGCCTTAGACATAGTCTGGTGCAGGCATCTTTCTAGGTCATAAAATGTGCTAGACTGAGATATGAAAAATTCCAACTGGTATTTCACATTTTCCGACCATCGTCGATCTGACAGACATTTTTTGTTGGTAAGAGGGGGGGGGGGGGCGGCCCTGTCAGGGAGTGAATTTCATATAACATATACGGTATACCGGAAACATACGTATAGCAAGGGCAGTGAACTAGAATGAAACTTCCTCTAGAGTCAAGAGTGACACACCACTAGCTATAACTAACCCTGTGTTACTTCAGAGAAACTAACCTATTTTATTGAAAGCAGAGTGATATAATTCCTGAAAATAAGTCCGTTGCAGCCGTGTGCCTGCGACACCTCTGGTGCTTTTTCTAATACGTTTTCGCACCCTTGACTAAAAGGCTAGGCTTCTTAACCTAATTTGAAATGTCACTTCAACAAAACAACACAAAATCACACCAAAATAATGATCCACTTGCTAGACATAAGTTTACATGATACATATACCTCATGGCCTTTGCTACTCTGTCATTTGACTTTGCCTATGACCCCACTAAAATTAAAATGTGTTAATCTAGGTTCCTGAAAAATTTTAAGCAGCAGAAATCTGTCATATCATTACATATGTGAGGTATGCTTGATCTAAACCTCATCTAAATGAGTGTTTTTGGAATTTTAACTACTTCATAATCATTGATCAAATTATTACGTGCGTCATTCTAGATACCACCATGCTATAGGTGCGTCTGATTGGTTTCATTCATACTCTTTTATTCTCTCATATATGTCCAGCCTACGTTACATTACAGCAACTATATTAATCTAGTATGGCAGCTTTGAGTGTAAATATACAATCATTGTAAACATCGTATGAAATTAAAAAAGAACCAAACAAACAAACAAATAACTGTTACAGTTTTCCAGGAATCGAAATGAATCCCTAGAAAAATGAATTTCACAAAAGACACTGTGATTCATTCCCAACGACTTGTGAGATTTTGTCCACTTAATTGAATTCTAAAGAAGAAATGTTTGAGGCAAGGCGACAGGCTGACTGCTATGAAAACAGACGATTCCGGTAAAACTCTGACTTTGAACCGCAAGGCAGTGACCATGAATACTATTATTGAATATAATTATCACCAACGGTGAGCCTTGCATGTTTTCTTGGTCTGGTACAGGGTGATCCCAGGTTACAATCAAGGGGCTTTTCAGTTGATTTAATAAATTGTATTATAGGAAAATTGTTCCCCAGGCGGCTGAAATCAGACGTTTACCTTTCTTATATTTTCTTGTGTGGGCAGGCAAACTTATAGGTTTACCCTGGCAAGTTTATTCCTAAATTGAGAGAAGTTTTACACATATGCAGATAAACAATGCATTAGTTGTGAAGTATGTTTGAATAGCATCGTCATACTTGCACTCTAGTTGCGAACATTCCCATTGATTGGTTCTTTTTATGTTGCAGCTTGTCCAAGAGGTAAGAATTATATTTTTCTAAAGAGACCAAATGCAAAAATACCAATGTATCCTCGCTGGTAAAGGTAAATAACTTTATCAAGTAACCCAAAAGACGATAAAACTAAAAGTTTACAGATACAGCAGAGCAAGAGGCAACCCCTGTAGCTTCCCCCACTTATTGAGCCTCCTACTTGATATGCCGGATGGATTGGCCAGTTCGTAGAGCACCCGCTCAGCTCCAACCGCGAGGTCGTGGGTTCGACTCGTGTCCGATCAAGTCATATCAAAGACTTGAAAACGTGACCTTTTGCCCTCTGAATTAGAGCAGAAAGGGGAACAGGGATGATAATATTGATGTGGTTGGTGAACTCATCAGTGAGTGCCTAACTTGTTATGATCTTACACTCCTAAGGACTAAGAAATACAAGTCTCTGAACGACAAATCAGCGCATTAAGTGTTCGATTATTGTGGATCTAAAAGCGATCATTTTTAGTGGTAATAATTATTATTAGCGGTAGTAGTATCCCTCCTCCCTGCTGCCTTCCCCATTTCTTTTAATAGAGTTGCTGAAAGAGTCTGAAATAAAGTTAATGAAAGTGAATTTATAGAGCTGCAACTAATTGTGTTCGTTTTATAGCTACCTCCTGACCACATGACATGCTACCACCAAGTGGACGTGTATGACTGTCAACTACAATACATGTTTGTCAAATAAAGTTAACATATTTACATAGGTAAGTATCGGTGTATAGTAACTGTTAGATTATATTTGAATTACGGTGTTTGGTATCCTGTAAGGTACACTCAGAGTATGATTACAAATGGAAGACAGTCCTCGCAACATCTTTTAGTACGACGGACAACATTGCAGCTAGTTGTACATTAGAAACGTGAGCGATGATTAAAGTGGAGGATAGTGATTAAACAAATTTGGGTATGTTCAGTACTGTTTAAAGGTCAGGAGACGATACAATGCTAGGCCAGAGAAAGGTCATCACAGTTAGAGGGCGCATTGCCTGCGTAGCGCCTCTCTTTCTGCCGCCCTTGTGTGGCTGCAGCTCCGAAATTTTCCGTATAGCGATAAGTCGAACGAAATAACCTTCCACAATGGGGTAGAAGGCAAAGGGCATGAACGCCCGGGCATGGACCTTTCAATGAAGGATAAACTTCAGATACTGACTTTTTATGTAGAACACATGGTGTAGCACAATCGAATGGTAATATACTTGTATGTGATATCAGAAATATAGCATTCCATCCAATGAAGCACATCAGGTTACTTCCAAGTCAAATGGGTAAAAGATACCGTATTAATGCTGTTTCACATCACTCTGAAAGATATGTGAGCTCAGTCAGCTCCGTGCAATGTAAGATAAGGAATAAAATATTGTTCAGAAGTGTATTGTCTCACTCATGTAGTCATCCACTTGAAAGGTATACGAAAGAAAACTTAAAGTTTTGGTTGTGTAAAGGGGTCATATATTGAATTGAGTAAAATCATGTTCTGCCAATAAAAAGATAGCCAGCAAGCACTATGGGCTATGATTTACTCAGTCGACTCACATACTAACCAAGGACCATGGGCCATAATCGACTCACATACCAATCAAGCACTATGGGCTATCATTTACTCAGTCGCCTCACATACTAACCAAGGACCATGGGCCATAATCGACTCACATACCAATAAAGCACTATGGGCTATCATTTACTCAGTCGACTCACATACTAACCAAGAACCATGGGCCATAATCGACTCACATAGTAACGGCTAATTATCTATTGGAAACGGTTTCAAGGCAATTGGTGGAATCACGCATAAACGTTACCATATGTTATGTGTTTAGCTGTCTAGTGTTAACTTCAGTACTCTCCCGTACACGTAATGCCATAAACGTGTTGGATAAAGTAAATGAAAAAAATACAAAGGGTTGAAGTGATGTGGCAACAAAGTCATTTTTGTTTCGTTCAACAAGATTCCGGGCAGTATTGCCTGGATTTTCAGTGATTATACACACCCTCTTGATTCCAACTGGAAGTCACTAAAAGTGAGATGAATTATGTTAGGAAAATGCAGTTCATTGGGGTTCATCTGTTAAAGGCTTAGTTCTATACTCGATGTTGATTTTATTCATCTTAATCTTCCACTTTTTAATATGTCTTCGATATTTATACTGGATCTTTGTCCAAATTGAAAGTATTTTCTATTCCTATCTAATCATCAGTTACAACTAATAACGCTATTGTGAAATATCTATTTACATTCAAGAAAGAAATTAATAACAGAACTGGAAGGTGTCAATGAAGCAGATTATTAAAGGGGAATTACAGGTAAGGAGGATGTCTTCTGACTTGTTTAAGCTATTCAAACCATTTTCATTCATATCCTTGGCGTTTTGAAATGAACTTCTCTTGGGCCAAACAATATGTTCAAACTTCCCGCCGAACAGAGTTTCTAACAATAAATGAATATATGCGAAGGGTGCGGCCATTATTATGTAATTGACCGTGACCTCTGTGACTTGTGACGTAGTCATTTTCGAAACGTCAAGAATATGAATGAAAATAATTTGAATTGGCTTAAATATGTCAGAAAACCTGTTCACTACTTGGAATTCACCTTTAACTTACATCGAACGATGTTAAAATGATGTAAAAATTTAGCATCATACAGTATAGTGATACACAATTGATGTCATAAATGCTAAATGTTTCCGAAATATAGCAAAGTGCATTGTTGCCTGCGATTGCTTTCGTAGCTTAAATGGAAAAGAGCGATTGAAGATGTTCTACTATTTTGTGAACTGAACAAGTCCACTAGTCATCTAAAGATTAATCATTGGTTAATACATCTTTATGAGTTAGTATTAGTAGTGTAAATTCATCTCCTACCTTGTAAACTGAACAATCCTTCCATTGTGGAATACATGTGTTTATCCTACACCGCTAGTAGTAATACCAGACCACTAGTAGTAATACTGCACGATGATATTACTCGAGGTATAGCTCTTTGACAGGAATGTTGATTCCTTTGTTGTTATGTCTAGCTTAATGTGAGAATGTCAGTCTCCTCGTAGCATTAGTTCCCTACTTAATTACTCGCCCGTGTGAGGCACGCAGTTTGATCACACTTGATCTGGTATTGATTCGAGTTTGTCCCGCCCTGGATCGATGATATGATAAGTACAAGTTTAGCTACCAAACCACAAAATGGAATCAACATTTCGTGGGGTAAAAGTCAAACACGCATGCGTATGAATATACAGACACACAGTGCAACCCACAACGGAAATATTTACGTCATCGTCAACATTTAGCCAATGAGGGACCCTGGATCTTTTGGCCGTTAAAGAAAGAGGCCTGCCGCGAAGTTGGAGGTTAGTTGTAGTTGTAAGAGCTGTTGTTTGTAGGTACCCTGCGGGTATCCTGATGTCGAATGCCAAAGGCGGTTGTGATGTGATCCCTGTTAATGAGGATAATTGTACGTTGAACTCCACACACTCACTGCTGCAGATACACACATCAGGTAACGGCACCACGTTAATGCGGCTGTGCGTGTCGATACAACGGTACCAGTAGCAAAGACACTTAAGCGTTGACAACTCCTGCGTATACTATCACCACGAAGTTAACTGGCTTACAAACAGGAGAAGAAAATATTAAAGTGGTTGTGTGCGTAGGCAAAAAGTAAAAACATTGACATTTCATCTCCAAAAGTTTGGTAAGGCTTTTAATTACACCATTTAGACAATCTGGGAAAATAAATAGGTTTCAGATGGTTAATTTTGCCATATGATTTCAAATTCTTCTAACATAACGACAAAAAGTGTAGAATACGATAATGTAGTGGTTGACAGTTTTCATTCAAATCAACGGTGTGCTTCTTTGGGCAACCCAATGGGAAGTATACTTGTATTGAATATTCACTTACAACTCAGGATCACTGACGCCGCCGGCAAGGTTGTGTTCAGTTAGTAGGTTATTTGTAAATGCAGTGTTTCCTTTCACCAAATACTACAATTCCCGATACCTACCAAGGAGCCTGCGGCAACTTGAGTAGTATGTTTTTGATACACTAGTGAGACCTGTACTGTTGCATATTCATTGTATAGGCGGTTATAGTAAGAACTGTTCATTTTCATACATGAATTCTGTTTTATACTGTTTTATGCTAATCCCGTTGCTTTTCGAAGTAGTTACTGTCATTGTCCTTCATTGAAAGACATAGTCCGTTCATTTACAACCTCGCGTGTACATTTAAAAATAAAGAAAAAGTTAAGATCAAACAATCTTATCTTTTTGGTTTTTCAGTACACACGCAATCACTTTAAGTTCCAGCTTCACGTCAGCAAACAATAGCAACTTTCTCAATCAAATAACTGTGTTAGAAATGATGTTGTAACAGGTAGAATATATGTCACATAAACTACATACAATATGTCTTTACAGTTGTGAGACAGTAACATGACCAAATGGGTGGAAAAAAAAGAATGGAAAAAGGACAGTTAATTATTTAGAAACGTTGCATCGTTTTTATGTGATGCATTTTAAGCAAGATCCCGAGACACGTAGCATAATTAAACGCAAGTACATTTTTCACTGATTGAGGGACAGTCACTTTACGACGATAGGCAACCACAAAAATATGAAGGAAACACATGGCGTATGTATTACAACTTCACGTTGGGTGACTACCAACAAGTTAACGATGTAAGATTAAAATTGGCATCTTTTTGGCACATCTAATATAATCATATAATGCATCTTTGGTGTTCGCCGACTGAGGTAAATAAATATTTCACATTTCATATTCGCTTGTTTCTAGTACAAGCTTTTAATTATGATAAACATAATATGATAGTCTGGAACAAATTCACATCAGGAGCAATAATTACTGCTCTTAACTTGAAATGGATTCATGCACCGGTACACTGTGATTATAGTGGTTTGCCAGTTTTTAATTATCGAGATAAACGCTTGCTACTCTTCAAACGATAAGAGTTAGGTACCAACAGATACAAATACCTAATTGAAGCAGGCTGTTATATTTGCTGTATTTACCAAATTCTCATCAAATCTTTGTGGCCCCTCTCATGAGTAGATTATTTCATATAGACAGTGATTTTGCCTTCAATTCAATTTTGTTGATTGAATCTAAAATTGTTACGAATATTGATTTTTTTACGAGATTTTGCCACAGGGATGGCACAGTGATGCTTAAAGACGTAACCCGTTGACAATAATTCAAGACGTAACGTCAAACGGTAGATGGCATATTTTTGACATATATTTTGAGTAGATATTAGTAAAGATGCAAGGCGAAAATCACGTAACAGTCGCCATGAAAGCATATACCGTGGCCGTTATAGAGACAGGAAAGTAACGAAGGCATGAATCGAACCCAAAAGGAATAGAGGTCAATGGCTTGTCTTTCATACCCGACCTTTTGATGCCATTGCTCTAAATTCATTTATGTTGACCTATTTATCGGGAAAAAAAAGAATAAACTGTTTGCAGCTAATTCACGTAGATTTTGTTCAGACACGTCATACCCAATGTTGTATGTTCCTCTATAAATTGCTTAATTTCTGTTGTGTTAAAAGATGTCACACTTTACCTTGCAACCTCTCCCAGCTCAATCAGCTGTCACGATTGTCCATCTTTAACCTTTATACGGACATCTACATTAGACAAACAGCGCATTATCAATGATCTAATTAGTACATTTGGGGCACCATAGTTTAGGATTGAAATGTTATCTCCCACGTATGGCATCATTGGCACTCAACAGCATTACAAGCAGTAACATTTTTGTTTACTGTATGTAACCCGGCAGGGCTGTAGTCGAGTTCAAAAAGTTCGAGTCCAAGTCCTTAAGTTCAACCCCGAGTCCAAGTCCAAAATCCGAGTCAAAGTCCGTATCCAGTTTTCTAGATTCCAAGTCCGAAATTGTAAAATCAGTACAGCATTTTCTGGTGCCTCGAA
This sequence comes from Stichopus chloronotus, assembly GCA_021234535.1. Classification (NCBI taxonomy): domain Eukaryota; kingdom Metazoa; phylum Echinodermata; class Holothuroidea; order Aspidochirotida; family Stichopodidae; genus Stichopus; species Stichopus chloronotus. Next base: position 684,895 of record CM037835.1, read on the forward strand.
GGATTAATGCGCTAAGCTTAGTATGCTACTACAAACTAAACAAATTAGAGAAAACACATTCCAAACTGAATGAAAATATATTCAAAACCCGATGAAAATACGCGCGCTGCAGAACCATCATCAGCTATCATATCAAGGCTGAATAAGAGAGTAGCAGAGAGTAGCAGTACGCCAGCACTGGCAATTGGTCAGGTTATTAATGTAATGGTCGCATATAGTGATTTGCACCTAAGTAATATGTTATAATGTATGCACAGCACCACAAACTAACCACATGAACCCATTCAGCCGGGGCCCTTCCCATCGAACCAACAGAATGAATCCCCATTTTCCTGTTCATAAACATATACATGAGAAACATTCTGGATATATTCTTTCTACTTTTCTGGTTTCGATAAAATCGTGACCTTTGTAATCAAGATTGTGTGTGTGTGTGTCTCTGTTCTACATCAAGTCTTCACCCCTTCATCTCATCTCTTTGCCGTTGTTCCTGTATCACGTCTCACCCATCTCATCACTTCATTCTCTCTACCAATGCTCCAACATCATGTCTCCCCCTTATCCTCTTCATTACCTCAATCTCTCTGCCCCTGCTTCTTCGTTAGGTCCCCATCAACTCATTCTCTCCTTCTATCTTCTTTCATCAAGTTCTCACCTCCATCCCACATCATCTCATTCTCTTTACCTCCTGCATCAGGTGTTCTCCTTCTAAGCCTCTTCTCTTATAATTCGCCTTTAGCCCTTACCTCAGTATCTTTATCACCAAGCTCCGTAATCTTTCCAATCTTCATGTCTCATACCCTACATTAAATTTAAATTCACAATGACTCAAAATGGTTTATTGTTTCTGAACAAAGCTGGTCAGGAGGAATACTGGCCCTTAGTTACTTAAAATGATAATTTCATTAAGTAATAGCCTATTCTATTACAGTAAATATTTGTCCCTAAAAGTAAACTTCATCTCATGGTGACCGTTGAAGGCCATTAACATACCGTTTTACGAGTTTTTATTAGCATCGTCCTAGGTTCGTAGGTAGCGAAAATAGAAAGAGATACCTTCAAAGAAAGTCCGATTCTTTTACTAGACAATAGAGACAAGAGGGTACTGAACTCACAAAGGGAAGGTTGATATTCTTATCTTCTAGCTGAATTACAACAGCATAAATGTTTCGTATATTTGTAGCACCTGATAATAAAACAATTACTGCTCAAAAAAGTCAACTTAAAAATACTGTGCACTTTTAATTTAAAGCTGAAGCATTAATTTTCAGTTCGAGTGTCGTAAGCCTCTGCAGTGGTTTCTCTTGATGCACGGCTGTTACAACAATATATACATTATTTTAGATTAGTTTAATAGTTGCTTGATCGAACATACTGGTTTAATGGACATACACGATAGTCAAATTATTTGCATGACTATATTATTGTAACCTGTATGTACTACACTCACAAAAACGTAAAGTAAAATAAGAACTCCATAACTTTTTGGTAAAATTTTACACACAGTTAATGTAAGTCTTACATTATAGTTTAACAATTTTACTAAAATGTAGTAAAATTTACCAAAATTATGTAGAATTTACAAATAACGCTGACATTAATTTTACATAAAATTTATGGAGTTCTCATTTTACATAATTTAGGTAAATAATTCTGTGAGTGTAGTATGGAGCTACCAACACGGTGATAGTGACAACTGCACTTATCATTAAAGGTTTCGTGGTGGAGGTAACTATTATAATTTTCGCTGGCCAGTGAGTAAAAGCAGAGTTGGAAAAATGAGCAAAGTAAGCCAAGATATTTGATAGAACAATAATCCTACCAAAAACCTCTGATCTTTTTTTTTAGTAGCAGATCATCTTGTTTTCTTTGTTTTATTGAAGTTTGGACCGTTGTACATCATAATGGATCTTAATATACCTGAAGGTTTCTAACTTCTTTCACAGAGTTGCAACGACTTTTAAATAACAGTTGTACCATTCAAGCGAACATACTTTGTTATGTTACTTTGTTAGCTAGGGACAGTCAAAAATATTTAGCCCCCCCCCCAGTTTGACCGTTGATTCAATTTACTTTCCCAACTGATTTCATAGTACACTAAAGATCGAGTGTTCTTTGTTCCTTTAGCGTTAATCGAGGCATTATCACTTTAATTCTAAGACAGTCCTAAGACTATCGACACTCCCACTTCACCGCAATCGATCATGAGGTCCCAGAGCAAAATTATGGAAAGGAGTTTGTCACCACACATGTTTCAGTGGTCTGTTATTATCCTAGTGAAAATTTAGTTGTAATTTTGTGAAAAAACAAATAAAGTGATACACTTAAATGTTGATTACTGTGTTGATAGTAAAGAACGTGAAATGTAGTATTATTACCGTTTTTACATGCGTCGTCATGTGCACATATGGCTTACATTCTGTAATATAATCCCGTCCATTGAGGTAGTTTGCTTATGTCTAAGTTCCTAACAGAGTTAAACAGTTTAAGCCGTATATCACAACACTGTGGCTGTTGAACATGTTTGGGTTTGTGGCATAAAATAACCCAATAAGATGTTCGCAATAACAAGAAAATACAGTATATCATCCCCAGTCGCATCTTTTTTTTTACTTGTTAAACGTTGATGAAAATTGAAAATGAAGCTAGTGTTGATGAGGCCCAACGTATCTCTGCCGGTTACAATTGTTTCTGTTTCAGAACACCATGAGAGGTCATTAGCGCATCTCTTCAAAATTTGTCCAGATTTCGGACACGTTTGACCTTAAGGGTTCCTTAAGTTTTTCTCTTCAGGTGAGTAGCAATGACTGCAACAACGTGCCTTATAGAGTTTGCAGGTGTTCCCGAGAGGGTCATTGCCGCCAAAACTGATTCCTCAGTCACTCTCACCTTCATCGCTGACGTGAAACAAAAGATGCTTTTAGTTGGCATCCTAGGAGGAAGGAATTTCCAATTGACGCCATCACACTGTGAAAAGAGGTTTTGACTTGCCTAAGCTTAAACGATTTTCCCGATGTCAGTCTCTTCACAGGTCATCATTTCATACAAAACTGTCAGGTAGTCTCACGATATGTTATCTTGTCAGTTATCAGTTCAGGCTCAAGTAAGTTATCCTATCATATTAGGACTAGCCTATAAGAAAGTATCCTATCATATTAAGACTACTTAATAAGTAAGTAGTATCCTGCCACATTCAGGTTACTCTATAAGTAAGTTATCTTGTCACCGAAAGATGACGCTAAAATATGTCACTTATGACATTAAAACTATCCTACAAGTACCGTATGTTATCCTATCACATTAAAACTATCCTACAAGTACGGTATGATATCCTATCACATTGAAACTATGCTACAAGTACGGTATGTTATCCTATCATATTGAGACTATCCTACAAGTAAGTTTACTTGTACTGTGACATTATGTGCTATTATATCACATTAAGACTACACGTGAGTTATCCTATCACATTTCGACTACAAGTAAGTTATTCTATGGTACATTAAGACTACCCTACAAGTTTGTTATCTTGCAATAGACTTTTTTATCGGTTTCTATGTGATGGATGTTCTATAATTTTCATCTTATCACGTTATCGTATCTGTTAGATAGACATTAAAACCCAAAGACCGTCTAGTACTGTATATGTTATCGTGTTCCACAAAAGAGTTCTACTTTTAATTCGTTGGTATGTTACCTTGTCTGTCGCAGACTTCTGTGTGTGTTTTTTTTACCTAATATTATTCAAATTCTTCTATGAAAAATAGTCTTTAATTTGTTTTCTTTGCTTTTGTTACTTTGCTATGCGACTAAGGCTATTTGTGTGTCCTAACTTGTTAGATGGAACTTGTGAAATCTGCTGAAAAGTCTCTTATCATTTAGAAGGTAAAATAAACTGTTTAGTTTAGTTTTGTTTCTGTCAGATATGCTTGCAGCATAAATCATGTGATGGCTATTCTGTAATATTGCCTCTGTGTTTATCTGCAGTTGTGGGATGTTAATACTACTTGTATTGTAGTGTGTACTTGTACTTGTATTGTAGTGTATACAGGCTGCACAAGTACCATTTTGGACAGTAGCGTATAAAAGAGTACGTATTTATTAACAGCAAATGGTAGACCACAATTGTACCTTTCAACAAATAGTAATGGACGAAAACACGATGCAGTAATACATGCATGCTGGTGCTACTGTGTGTTCTCATTTGGTGTGTTCATTCAGTGACTGAATTATTATCAAATTATTGTTGTCTAGTATCTAGTAGAGTTATGGCACTCGAGACTAACTTCCGTGTCGTCTCGATTGGAGACCAAGTGAAAGTAATTAGCCCAGACAGAGATGCTTGGGAGAGATCGGACTCTAGAGCGAGACCGGTCTCGATGGCTGAAAAATACATTTCATACTTTAACATTTCATAAATGTAAGGAAGTGCAAAATATGTTTAACTTGATTATATATACAACATATAGACAGTTCCGGTCAATACAAACCAAATACAGCCTTCACTGTAGAACACTGAATGCAATCAGCCAGTACCAGTAACTGTCAATTAGGGCTAATGTTGTTTTTTGTTATACCTGGAAATCGTTATATCCAGCTCTCTACCTAAAACTGAACAATTCACCAACAGAAAAGTTACATTGTGTCACAAACTCTGAGACACTGTTGCCACCACCTCTCTACAATTTAGGACGTTTCACAGTCACGGGTATTAAGTATTTTCTTTTTGCTTTTTACATATGATGTTGTCTTTGTCATTAATGTTTGCAAAACCATCATGTGGTTATGAATAAGCATGTACAGAGACACTATACATTCTGAGAGATAGGAATGTTTCCACCAAATATGGCATAAATCAGACAGAAAACACTCCAGGCCGTTACTTAGTGCAGAGTACCATTGTTAGCTAGGATATCTTCAGCAACAACCATAATGCCTGAAACACATTTTAACCTTTAACCATAAACCTTCTTACTTATCATATATGTAGTGCATGGCATAGCATTCCTGTTTGTTGATAAGGGCTAAATACTGGTAAATGTTGCTTCTTCGTGAGAGCAATATGGTTTTGTAATAATTATCAGATTACAGGAAAGAAAGAGGGGAGGTAGAATTTCCTCAAATCTTTGGAACTCATTTACTTTCATAGTACCAACAATTTATTTTCAAAAATTTACCCCTGTAAACTCTATGAGTCTTAGAACCATTACCTATGAAGCCCCAAAGAAGAATCTCTTTCAACCATTCGATCCTATTTAAGAACCAAGAAATTCATTTATGGTAGAAACATGAGTCATTCAAATAATAATTGTCATTGTTTAACTTATCTGTTAAATAACACTACATTTAGTTCTTCCAACCGGGCTGTGGATTTTTGGAATTGCCTCCCGAATGAGATTCAAAAGTAAAATACAGTCTTTTAGAAAAACCCTCAAACATAACTTTATGACAACTATATCGATTTTTTTATTGAGTATTTTCTTCTAGAAATATATATTTTTTTCTTATTCATTCTTGGTTGTTGTTTTGTGGTAAATTGGAGGTGGAAGAAAAAATGTAGGAGCTTTTGTTTTGGAGTACAAGACTTTTTTTTATTGTCTTCATAAAGATAATTATTCCCCTTTTCACTAATCAAATGTGAGTAATGGTTGACTTGAACCTGTGCCACAGACATATCTCTGTGTAGCCTATACTTGACTTACATATAACAACCAACATACATATTGTTCTGTTGAGATACTTCCCGGCACACTTCTGCCTTCAAGTTGAGGGTTCCTTTGGCGAGGTTATATATGACATATCGTTTCTTTCGTTAAGGAAGTCAGGCGTGAGTTGGTTTAACTGTGTTTATAACTATATACATAAAGGGTACTCTTATCCTGGTGATATTGTGGTACCATAGACTTAACATTGTAAGTAAAATCGTTACGTTTTTAAAACTTAGCTCTATGTCATCAAATCATAAGATTTAAGACACATATAACAGTCTTGAACTCTTCAGACAAATAAATCAACTTATTGAATATTCATACAAGTACAACAGAATCATCTCATTAAATTGTCGCACCAATAGCTTGCTTCAATTAGTTACAAAACTATAACTAAATGATAACTTATAACTGTTGGACTATTTTGGTTTTTATGATGTAAAGGCAGATCTTAATGTTATAAAACTGTAGTTTAACTTCAAATAGGCTATGGCAGGACCTTATCTTCGCTTTCACATTGATGTGTATTTGAGTTATACTTGAGTTTGTTGAATAAAATATTTGATGTTTTTTAATTGATATTTCTCATATTACGATGATTGTTACTTTTCTGTTTTATCTCTTTTCTTGCACACAGTTACACACAACATTGTTACTCTCAATGATTGATTGTCGTGATTCTCAAGTTGCAGTATTTGTTTTTGCTACCATCACAAGTCCAAGGTTCTACTCACCTAGTAGTTTGTCAGTGTAATTAAATTTTTACAGAATTGTGTGCAAGCTGAAAAGAGGAAATCCTCGGGTTTCCTTGATGAAAATGGGTTTGACTTCATCATCTGTTATGGTAACAGTTGAGATGCAATTGGAAGTCAGAATGACATTTTGAAGCATTGTATGCATTAATCATTAGATATGTAAAAAAAAGCCACTAATTCCATCAAAGTGTGACAATTTTAAGTTAGTGTCTCACAGCTGTATCATGAATAAACATTGGCTAACTATGCAAATTTGTGACGCCAAAAGATGATATGTCTTATATTAATCCTTTGTTTACCTAACCTTTATTCCAAGGACATCTGAGAATTTTGTATGCCCTGAGGGTTTTATTTTGGAAGCATGTATTTTTTTCTTCAAAAATATTGATATCACTTACCGATGTGAAACTCAGTCATTAAGTAATTAAGAGACAAGATATAAAGAGTTAAAGGGGAATTCCAAGGAACATGTCTTCTGACTTATTTAAGCCATTTCAAACATATTCCACCATATTCCTGACGTTTTGAAAAGAATTTCTTCTGGACAACACGATCTGTTCAAACTTCACGCCCAGCAGAGTTTCTAACACTATGCATATACGAAGAGTGCTGCCATTAGTATGTAATTGACCGTAATCTTTGTGGGTTGTGACGTAGTCGACGACCAACGTGATTAAACTACGTAGTTGCTAATAAGACACACTATGTATTTAATGTCAGTGGCTATCACAACATAAATTTGATAATCGATAAATTCGAGATGAAACGCATGAAAAAAGGAATTTCTCATCAAAAGGCCACATCACACAGCAGTGCAGGGCAGGGCAGTGTGAACAATGCCTTCAAGATAGGGAAACGTGATCTTTACTAAGTACGAAGTAAACCTTTTTCAGAGAACGGGCAATAAGCTCTATAATCTAATCAATATGTATACTATGAACTACGTAGTGCAATCAGGTTAATGGTCGTGAATGAGAGTTGGGCGACGACTATGTTACAACCCACAGGGATCACGGTCAATTACACAATAATGGCTGAACCCTTTGTATATATGCATATTGATAGAAACTCTGTTCGGCGAAGTGTGAACATACTGGGTTGCCCGGGAGAAATTCTTTTCAAAACGTCAAGAATATGAATGACAATATTTGAAATGGTTTAAACAGTCAGAATACTTGTTCCTTGCCTGGAATATTCCCCTTTAACCAAAGAACTGACGATTTGTAACACTCCACGTCATCTGTTTTGTATTTTCATCAAACTTTGAAAAGTCATATCTCAAAAAACTGTTACAGATACAAATACAATTCCAGCAGCAATTCAGGGTTTAACTCAGCACCCTCTGAAAGAAAAAACAGCTTTTTGCTATCTGAATGTCACATGACCTTTAAAATCGTCAGAAATTAATCGGGTTTTCGAAATAATAATAACAATACTAAAAACAAGCTTACTAAATTCCTCATAGTTCTTGTATTTGTATTATCAGAGAGTCATGCGCTAAACGATACAATACACTAGTGTGTATTTTACAATATTACGATGAAAGGATATGAACGATTTTGGAGGAGAACCTTCTGACAGAACTGATATTTTAATTTGTTGATGTGATATCCTGTGAGGTATCATATATAACCAATGTATACAGAAGATATTGCAGTGATTCACAAAAACCAAAAAAAAAAAAAAAAAAAAAAATTCAGAGCAGTGACATCAATATTGATCATCTACGGCCAAGGTTATTCATTAATTGTATCAATTTATATCTTGCTGAGACCATGGCTAGAATCATAAAAGTATCTCCAATTAACTTCACATCTGTTTTCAATGATCGCTGAAGTCTTACTTGATCAATTTAGGTTTAAATCGGAAATGGATGGGAACGTTGCATTAATAATAACAGCCATTCATTCTATGTAACTTTGCTTCAACCAGAACTCGACAGTGACAGCATCGATTATGAACAGCCTGATTGAAGGAGATTGAGAAGAGACAACAAGGGAAGGTCTATTCTTACTACCCATTTACAAATAAGTTCAGACAATTTTGCAATAGCATGAATACATATGAAAATAATCAATGTATGCAAATGAGGAACTATCAAAAGAAAGAAAAGTCTTGGGAAAGACAAGGATATGGCCACTCTTACTGAAAATAATAAAACCCAGTAGTAGATATATCACCCAGCCAATTGAACATGAAAATAGTGACATGTAGTAACAATTTAAAAACTGAGAATATGCAATTGAGGAAACAGTGGTGCGGTATGGTTAATATAATCTTCATGACAAATATGACGAATAACTCTTTCCTGTAGACTGAAAAACGGCTGCAGTCTACCACGAACAATAATACAATGAGGGTACAAAGTAATCATTATGTTTCTACTATTTGAAGACAATTTCAGATACCGACTCTTTGAGATTTTAGCACTATTATAGTTAGAATGGTTATTCCAAGTTTAATATGTTTATCTGTGAAAAGAAAAGGACTAGGTCACATTGGAGATCAAAATATTTCACTACAGAGATGAATACTATCAGTGTTAACACTGAGAGGATGAACTTGATACTATTAAGGTAAGTACTCAGCGGATGAACTGATTAAGGTTAACACTGAGAGGATGAACTTGATACTATTAAGGTAAGCACTGAGCGGATGAACTGAACACTATTAAGGTTAACACTGAGAGGATGAACTTGATACAAGGTAAGCAGAGATTAACCGTGAGGGGATGAACTGAAGACATGTTTTCTCAACCTTAAGTTATAATTTGTTCGTGCCAAACGAATTTATGAATGACGGCCAGGGAGGTCACCAAAGTGAAGAATCTTAGAGTATATTAAGCTCAACAAAGAAAGTATGAATGAGTGAGAACATAATAATTTATATTCTGCACAACAGTCCCAGTAGTTACTCCAAAGTTGAGTTGTTCGCAAGGAGACATACCAAGGAGGTATACAAGTAGACATATACCAAGGAGATATACAAGGAGACATGTACCAAGAGGGTACACAAGGAGACATGTACCAAGGAGATATACAAGGAGACATATACCAAGGAGATATACACGGAGACATGTACCAAGGGGGTACACAAGGAGACATATACCAAGGAGGTATACAAGTAGACATGCACCAAGGGGGGTACACAAGGAGACATATACCAAGGAGATATACAAGGAGACATATACCAAGGAGATATACAAGGAGACTTACCAAGGAGGTATACAAGAGACATATACCAAGGAGGTATACAAGGCGACATATACCAAGGAGGTATACAAGGAGACATATACCAAGGAGATATACAAGGAGACATATATCAAGGAGGTATACAAGGAGACATATACCAAGGAGATATACACGGAGACATGTACCAAGGGGGTACACAAGGAGACATATACCAAGGAGGTATACAAGTAGACATGCACCAAGGGGGGTACACAAGGAGACATATACCAAGGAGATATACAAGGAGACATATACCAAGGAGATATACAAGGAGACTTACCAAGGAGGTATACAAGAGACATATACCAAGGAGGTATACAAGGCGACATATACCAAGGAGGTATCCAAGGATACATATGCCAACGTTTTCAGCTTTTCTTGCCATTAAACATGGAGGGCTTGCACTGTGACACCATGTAAGTGATGAAAAATGTACGGCATTTAATAATGTGTAATGCTTCCATATGTTCTCGTGGTAACCATGTGATCACGAGTGTTTTATTCAACTTCACAATATTGTCATCATCGAATTATCTTCGGACTGAGTACACTCGGCCTTTTCATAAGCATACATTCAGTTCTTCATCAGTGCCATGTAGGCCATAGAAAGGGTAACAAAAATATCAGATACGTTTGTTTTATACATATTCCAAAAATTCTTTCATGGCTATACCAATTGTAATAAACTGATTTGCCTGTAATGACACTGTTATGAGCTACAGTGAAACATTAAGTCTAACGAGCGCTGTCATCAGTACACCAGCTTGTGGTAAACTCTATTTCTATTTATCATGATGATGCTGTGACTCCTTACTCTCTCTCTCTCTCTCTCTGAAACTAACGCTGGACTCGTGATAATTTTTATTGACAGAGGCTGCTATGTTATTCACTTGAGAAATAAAAAACCTCTTTATAAATTCTTTCATCAAATAGAAAATATGGAATTCGAAATAGCTCACTAAGGTGACTTAATGTGCGCACAAGCAAAGGGTAAGAGAGAGAACATATTATTGCATTTAATGGTCCGTACTGCTTTCAAATGATGATGCAGCAAGGGAGATTATTTGTTGTAGTTACGAAATACTTTCTTGCAGTCAGTCTGCTAATAAACGGCTTCGTTCAACAAAAAGGACAAAGCCAATGGCAGAGACTAATTTCATATGGAGTTATTATATTTGTTGAAGTTCTTTCGTCAGGCAAGAGTAGTATATTGAGTTTGGTGTCTCCAGGGCTTTACTAGCCTCAACTGAGCAGGATGAAGTTAGCCGCATCTTCGAGAAGTCTCTTATAATCATTGACTAAATCAACGTCAGTTCAACAAATCACGTTATTGTTTGAATCAAGATGTAAGCTTGCAATGAATCATGAACGACTGAGACATTTGATTACAGTTACGGTTAGAAGAATACAAGAGAAAAATAATGGAAAATTCTATAACTTTGAGAGGTAATTTATATTGACAAATACTAGATCAAGCTTTGATAATCGCACGTCACCGTTGGTGGCAAGGAATATAGTTTGTTTGGAACATTTACTTTCATAATGCAGAACATATTTCCTTTCAAGCTTTTTTTTACTACACATCATGAAAAAGTGTTCTCACTTTACCTTTAGATTATTGCAAATATGGTTCTGGACAGTCATGTATAATCATTATAATACGGACCAAGGACTGATGTTTAATTATTGTAAACAAGGTACAGGACAGCGAGGTAAAATTATTGCAGTCAGAGTCCAGGAGTGATGTACCATTATTTGTAATCAAGGCTCATGATAGGAATGTATGATTATCCCAATCAGTGTTCAGGATAGCCAAGTATAATTTTTGTAATTCAGCCCGAGAAAAGGGATACACAATTATTGCAATCAAAGTTCAGAACAGCGATGTATAATTATTGTAATCAGTGTTCAGGAAAATAATGTATAGCTATTATAAGTAGGGTTCATTCATTTCTCACTTACTGCTTTTTTTATCATGTCCCCACAATTACAAATCAGAGGTACAGTATAAAAAGGAGACAGGATACCAGAACGAACAACCTATGAAGTGAGGGGAAACAAATGTCAAACAGGGAGAAAAGCTAAAGAAGGCTAATAAAAGGGGAAGAAAGTAAATACACAGATAAGATAATATTCGGGGCGGATATGTGAGTTAAGAGGAAGCTAGTATTTCCCCACTAGGTGACCTTTGACATGATTTGTAAAAGATGAAAACAAAGAAATTTTTCTAATGTCGGTTGGAAATTGGTACCATAATTTACAACAGAACTTAAGAAAACAACTACCTCTATGCCATACGTAGAGTTAGACCGAAGGACGTGGAAAAAAATAATTCCTTCTGGCACACATGGATAAAGTCAAAGTCTGCCTAGGGTGGACAATATTACTAAATACATTGGGAGAATGTTGTGAACATACTTGTAAGTAAAACTGTATACTTTCAAGATATGATTATCGCTGATCTGAAGGTTTCCTAGGACATTATGGAGCACAATAGTTGAAAAACGCGTATATATGAATATTATCGTCTTTAATATTCTATTTTGTTAAACTTGCAACGGTCTAGAGGGAAATATTTGTCATACGGTAAATTTCAATACCATAGGCAATGATAAACAAGAGAGAAATATAGCTGAAGCAAAACCGGGTGAGGAACGGCAGGACAAAGACAGTAGAAGATACCAGCATATTTGACAAGATTATGTTATCAATGTTAGGCTTGAAAAACAGCTTGCAGGTGTTTGGCACAATCGGCTTTGCTAACCCGATTTCAACTCTACATGAAAAAAAGTTCATAATAGTTTTATATAGTAATTGTTGTTCAAGACAATGAAGTATAATTACATTAATCAGTATTCAGGCGACCAATTCATATGCCATGTATGCTTTGTTTTTGCAGTAAGATCAATTAACTGAAATGAAATATTCACTCAGCATGTTTATGTCATATTTGTAAAATATAGTAATCCCTCTATAAGCGTAATCATATTGTTGATAATTGACTGAAATCTGGTGTACCGCAGTGATCTCGGTACATTCCTTTGGTGGCTCCCAACCTTTTGAACTCCCAGTGTGCACCATTTCTCATGCTATCTCCTTACACCCCTGTACCCACCATAAGAAAAAGTAAGAACCAACGCTGATGTATTGTCATGAATATTTTAACATCTTGCATGTATATGTGTTATGAATGAAGTCTCACATACCCTAAGATGTTTCCCAACTTCACCCACTTTTGATTCATTGGATAGCTCTGGTTTCGTCTTGGAGCTACCCTCTGTTGTTGTTCGCTGGTACTCCAAGATGCATTATAGTATCCCCTGATTGAGTACCAATGTGCAGCGTTGAGCAAAAAAATAAAAACAACAACATAGGAGGATATTGAGATCAACTCCCTTCAGTGAAGGAAGTAATCTTTTTTCTTTCTTTTTTTTGTTTGTTGTTGTTTCATAATATTCTGAGCAAAATGTTAACTTCACGTTGATAAGATAGGATCGCAAATAGGTTAAAGTGGCAAATTGTTACCCGGACAGTACAGGAGGTCGCAGGTGCAATTGTCAAGAGGGCCACAGGCTGCACACTGCTTTAGTGTAAGATCAGTATGTAGCTTTTACTACGCTGGATTCAATTTAGTATTCCATTGCTTTGAACATTTCCTTTAGAGTACGTAAATGAGACGGATTTGACCGTACAATTTATTAAGGTTTTACGTATAAAACAATGGACTTCTCAGTTTTATGCCATGCATACTATTGAGAAAATCCTCGTGTACTCGAGGTGTGTGTTATAAGAGTGCTGCATGTACATGCGTGTTGATTTTCTTGGTTAGCCTACACAGATCATTGTGAAGCAATTGTTAATAGTGAACTATTTGCAAAGAGAACTATGAACTGTATTTGGTCTACAGTATACCTTGATTCCACAATATTTATCAAGGTATTTTAAGATTGTTCAATGAAGTTTCTTAACATGTGAACTTGCAGCACTGACCGAATACGGGCGGTAATCCTTATCACGTATTTCGTCTGCGTATTAATTTGTTCTTTTTAGTCTCTTCTCCTTTCAATTTCCAATGTTACGTATAAGTAAATGCTGGCACACGAACTAAAATCGGCAATTTCAGGTTTCTCCTAGGGCAAAAACTAATTAAATTCTTAGAAACGTGCATAATTTTTGTTCCTTGGAAGTTGGTTGATTTTACGGTAAGACACGAACAGCATAGCGTCTGTGAATGCTAACGAGTGATTAATTATCACTGCTATATGCAGGTATTTTAACAAAAAGTGAAGGGAAAAATTTGCTATATTTATCTATTCAATTAAAGCATGTTATACCTTTGAATAATGCAAACAAAATGTTAAAAATACTACTGCATTTTATCCATTGGGCATACTAGCAAAAATAAACTAAGCAGAACTTCCGTTTCAAGAAAGTTACCTGCCTTGACACAGCCTACTAACAGAAGACTCAGAAGGTTAGTCAAATTTTGCAGTTTCGGTTGTGACTATCAAACCATACTGTCACTACATTAAATTTAAAATTGTTTAAGGAACCAAAGCATCCCCTATTGAAACGTTTAGTTACGTATACTTGTTTGCTTATGTTTATGTCTATAAAGTGTGTTTAAAAGTGTTCATATACTTCCCTGTTCGTTTTAGCTGTGGGGCAAATCCCAGGGGTGCAAGCTGTCTTTGCTCCTCAAGTGAAAAAGTGGGGGAGGGTCAAACCCTAATCCCTCCCCCAAAAATGTGCATAACAATACGCAGTTGTTTCGTTGCATGGTCACTTTTGACATCGGTTTGATAACACATGACCACAATGAAATAATAGGCTATACAGGCCCGTAGCCAGTCAATGTGGAGAGGTGGGTTTTTTTTTTCAAGATGGTGACCTTTTACCAAATAAGGAAGCCACTGGCGCGTGCCGTAAGCATGCAGTTGCTAGGGGTCCGGGGCATGCGTCCCCGGAAAATTTTGAAATCTGCAGATCTCCTGCAATCTGGAGCATTTAGAAGACTTTTGAACACAACAGAAGTCCTTTTTCCCCAGGAATTCCACACAGTACACCACTTTTTGAGAACAAAAATCGTACATGTAATCTGGTAGAAGAATAACCTACATGTATTGTCAGACTGTCTGGCTTCAGATTATACTGATTTTGACATAAACCTTCTAGGGTGGATCTTCGAGAATATTTCCACCACATCTCATCAAGGTCTACACTCATGTCATAATGAGTGTGAATCAGTGCGAGGGATGCAGGGGCGTAGCCAGGAATATGCCAAGGTTGGTGGGGTGGGGGTGGGAACTCGTAATAAGACTAAGCGGAGCGCCGCCATTGGTTAGCCCTGAGCGTACAAGAAAGTTTTGAGTTCTACATACCCCCAGATGGCCGGAAACAGCCCTTCCTAAGTCTTTTCAACTGCATGAACCCAGCCTTGAAATACAGATCTCATGTCTGCAATTTTTCAATTACTAAGAAAACAATTAGTCTGCGAAAAATGCCGAGATGAGCATTCAAAGAAACGTTTGGCTCTACAACCACTCACATAGTAGAAGACGACCCTCCCTGGGTGTTTTACATACATACATACATACATACATACATACATACATACATACATACATACATACATACATACATACATACATACATACATACATACATACATACATACATACATACATACATACATGCTCCCAACCCTGCATCCCACCTCTGCCTTGGCAACATCACTTAGCATAGCATTACCATTTGTTTGGGGGGAGAGCATCCAATAAAAATGGGCCGAGAATGCGCATCTATAAAAACATGGTAGACCTGCCGCATAAATTGAGGGAATTACCATGGAGCGATATTGCGGGGAAAAAGCGAAAATGAGATCAAGGAAGGTCGCCCTGTTCGCCCTCCTTTCCCTGGTTATGCCTATGCGCCTGGGTATTCCTGGCGAAGTCCTAAAAAAAATACCACAATATGGCTAAGGGGGTGGGGGCGGTCGCTTCCTTCGCCCTCTCGCTGGCTACGCGCCTGGGTGGATGACAGAAGTGTGTCCCGGGCTTTATATTGTATCTAGTTCAATGATATCCACGGCCACAATGGTATAACCATGCATGCGCGTTTTTGAGCTTATTATCTCATCACCCATTGTGGTCAGTTTGGGCCTGTATAAATGTTATGACATAAGTGGAAAGGTTTTATCTTCTTGCTAAAAGTGAACGGAAATTCGGCCTTAATATGTCAAGATAAATAATATTTCATAGCTGACCCTTCAAACACAGGGCTGGAAAAATGGGGTCGTTCGAACGCTCCGACCCCCCCCCCCCTCCTGGCTACGTACGGGCTTGCTATAACTGACATAGTTTGGAATGTCTGTTGACCAAGGCCGTATGGAATATCATCTGAGGCTGAACCCCTACGCAGACGAATCACTTTTCAGTCAAAAACACTTAAGACATGTTTTAGTTATACTTTCCTGAACTACACCAGAGCAGCCTATCTCTGCGTTTTGTGCGGCGGTTGAGTAAGGGAGCCCTACCTACAGTAACACTACAATAATATGAATGCTTACTATTCCGAAGCTGTAACTGTTATTGGTGCGTATGTAGCAGAAACAACAGCTACAACAAGGCAGATAAAGCTTAGTAAAGGCCTGTCAGTAACCTCTGATATAAAAGTTGGTGTGCCACAGGGAGGACTTCTATCTGCAATACTATTTACTATTCATACAGATGCAATAAAGTCCAATGAATTTATCATAGATGTACAGTATGCTGCTGATACTGCGTTGACGAGCAAAATGTCAAAGAATACGGTCAACATAGATCAAGCAAACTATCAATAGGCGGTGGATGATGTTGTTTCTATTTGTAACATAAAGAATTTACTACTTAATTCCAAGAAATCAAAAGAGATGTGCTTTTCAAATACAAACATTAAACATGATGGGTTGTTATTGTCAAAATCTGCCAATGTGAAAATACAGGTATCTGATGTTGCACGTACTTCTAAACTCAAATATCTTGGGCTATTCATTGATGACAGATGTACTTTTTCTATACATATTTCTAATGCTATGAGCAAAGTATATCATCTTGTCTCCAGTCTTGCATATGTTATTTCCTTTTTAAAAGAAATGCCAAAGAAAGTGTTTTTAAGTCCTTTATTCTTCCCCATCTCATATATGATGTGCCACTTTGGTACCATTTCATTTTGCAAAAAGACAAAGATAAAATTTCCAAGTTTTTAAAATACACTTCGAAAATAATGCAATTAAACTTTGATAAGCTCAAAGGAACTTTGAATGCATCTGCTAGGGCTGAGTTTATAAAATTGGCTGGAAACATTAATCATGATCGGCAACACCCCTTGTATTCTTTTCTAGTAAGCCTACATGTGCAATCAGGCAGACAGCTGAGAAACCCCAACATCTTGTCAAAGTGCAGAATACAGTTGTTTAAGAATTCTTTTGTACATGAGGCTGCATTATTTATTCAATTGGAAATTTTAGATGACTTACTATAGGTTTACCTTTCTTATCTTATTTCTTTCATTGTATTTCTTTTGTTTTACTCCTATTTATAAACGTTTTAATATTTATACTGGAATTAAACGAATGAAATGAAATGGACCACACCCATTTGGGCTTCGTTCTTAAGTTCGCTGTTCACGCTACGCCTGGACAGTCAAATTCACCCTTACACCATATACCTCAAACAGAGCTTTGCGCCCGTGCTAGTAAGTCTGCTCATAATTTTGTAAAGTGAGTATTTGTATATCCATTCATCTTTTTTTGTCTTGTATGTATGTGAGATTAATGAGGCATTTTAGAATGTTTAAATGTTAATAGTAACACCAGTGCACCAAACAAACTATAGATTTAACAGCAGTCATATATCAGTTCATGTTCTTTCTAGTCTATTATTTTTTAATGTGAGGGTGCTCATTTTAGTACATGTTACTGACTAATTGATATGTTCAATACATTTACTGTGTGTACTACTACATGACTTGTAACTAACAGTCTCATAACCATCCTTAGATCTGTACTCGTTTTACTCCCTAACGTAAGCTTAAAGAAGTGTTCGTAGCTATCCTTGTTGGTTAGGCTAGGGCATCATAACTAGCTGAAATTTAAGTTGTACTGGCAATCGCTTGGTCATCTACTTTTGTTCTTTGTCAGTGTTTCAGGGAAGAAAAAGTAGAGGAAAAGGTCACTTGTCACAAAATGTGAAAGAGAACTATGCACTCATCTTCCAATCATTTGAATATGAAATTTGTCTCGACATTTTGGCCCTACAAAATTCAAAGTGTCTAAGAAAGCATAGCAGTCAATCACAGTTACTTGAAATCAAGCAGAACAATGGGAATAAATCAGAATATTCATTTATGCAAAAATGGGCTTAAACATTTTTTTTTGTTTTTGTAGTGGCTGTAATATATTCCACGGAATAAGAGTTTCACTGACAAATTTTCCACTCATATTCCAGCTTTAAAACTGTAAGCGTTTCCATATCTTAAAACGTGTTCCTTCTGCAGTTCACTGTCACAGTGGGTTTGTATCATGTATCGTATATCGTATGTAATCGTTTAGACAGTTGAAATATTCAGAAATTTTCGGCGCACTGGAACGATTATGTGAAGTGATTGCTTGTACTTTGCAGAGCAACGTACCTTAAACTCCTTAAATATCTTCCACGTAAGCCAATGATGACGTAAACAGTAAATAAAAGTGCAGTATATTTTATATTCAGGTCAGGCTTACGCAGATGTAAACATGCATTTGAAAACCGTAAAATGAACTTGTCAGAAAAGTTATTGTCCGATTTTACACAGATGTAATGAAATAAAAGGCTGTATTTTGCTGCGATAGGATATCTACGTAATGAATACCTATCACTAGTCACATCTGCATGATCAAAGACCATAGAGGTGTGTATATCCTATTCAGTTACATGTTAATGAATATTTCACAAATGCAACATCCAACAAAGATGATGACTATATAGTGTTGTGTATCTATTCAGTGACATCATGTAACCCTAATAAATGATTCATGAGCCACATCTGGTCACTTGCAGAGATCATGGGCATGTTTGTGATCTGCAAATACATCGTCCGATTATGACCACATTAGTAATCGCATCACGTGACTCTATATCGTGAAGCTATGACTCTAATGAAAATGTAAAACTCACCACCACTGTAAAGGTTATGTGCATCTGATAGCTTCACCATACGTCTGTCAAAAGACCTTCATCAGTACGAAAGTATTTTCTTTACTTTCTTTGAATTGTGAGGGTAACAAACAGCTATCACACGGAGACACTCTTGAGGGTTTAGACAAAGTTTGGAAACTCTATTTTTAGTTTCCTCGTGGGTACTTATCGAAAAGTGTTAAGGTTACCAATTGAAGTCAGGTCAAAATAAAATGGCTGACGGATTTATGTTTTCTTTTTCATGTACAATTATCAATTTCGTCACGTTTTGGTGCATTTTCTAGGGCGCTTTACGTCATTTACAGTAAAAACAACTTTTAAGCATACTGAAATACTGTTAAAATAAGAGGAGATTCACCTTTACGGTTGTTCACTACCTCAAATCTGCAAATCTATAATCAGAGGAGGACAGACTTTTGGAAGAAAATATAACCGTAACACAGACCATGCAAGAGCACTGGTATCACCAGACTATTTATGGATAGTTTTCTTGATCATTTTAAAGTTCTGTTGCATCATAATCGTGGTGACACACATGCTATAACTCACTGAGCTTTTAAAAAGGTCCTGATAGGAATTACAAGTCGGTCATTATATTGGTGCCCACGCCTAGTTGATTGTTAATGATGATTAACCTATTAAACAATATGAACTCAAAAGACGATCCTACAAACTAGGATTCTGAAAATAAATTATAGCATTCTACTAGCATTAAAGCATTGACTGCGAATACACTTTATGAACTATGTGATCTAGTCTGAAAGTGATGATAGCTTATACCAGTCAACTGCGATCAAATAACTAGGATGTACTATTAAACTGATGATAAGTAGCACCAATATATGGTGCGTTCAAGCAAAGTAGGATGTATTAATGCTGATGATAGCTAATATTTATGGACTGCGATCAGAAAAAATGATGATTGCTAGCATCAGTGTACTGGGATCGAAAAGGAGATATTATTAAACTTATGGTTGCTAACATTAATGAAATGCGATCAAAGTAACTAGGATGTATTGTTTAAAGGTGAAATCAGGGTTTGACTGAGAAAATTCACCTTTAGTTGATTTTTCTTTCTGAACTGATTGTTCACCGAAATATAGAGACGTTGGGGAGGTGTTTGAAGGTAGAAGAAACGGTAATTATTGCGTTAATTACTGTTGAATGAGAACTCGTAATATTTGTCGGGGAAAAAAATAAACGTTCATGTACAAGACAACACAGCCTCCTGTATACGATTATACCGAATTTGACTAGTGTCTCGAAATTGTCCACATGTTTTGAGATAATCTTGATCATATTTGTTAGTTATAACTCATTGTGCGATACCGGTGGGGAATTGTAATGAAACAAATTGTGAAAATAAACCCTGATTTCCCCTTTAACTAATAGTATCTAACATCAATAAACCGTGATAAAAAAGTAGAAAGTATTATTAAACTGATGAATAACGTACATTAATGATCTACATTCAGAAAAACAAGGATATACTATCTAACTGATGATAGCTAAGAATAATGAACTGCGATCAAAGAACAAGAATGTCTTGTTAAACCGATGAAGTGACAGAAAACAATGATGTATTATTCAAACCGATGATAATCTGAACAGTTCAGTTGAGACATACCATCGGAAAAACTATGACCCAGTGTTAAAGTAATAATAGCTAACACCAACGAACAAAATACATAGAAAATAGAGTAAATTCTGTTTAACAGATCGCATGGTTAAACTGCAGGGAGTACTATTATTTAGTTGGTATTCACTTTAGTACAACATTTGGCAGCGTTTTACCGTAGGCTATGACAGAGTATTTGACCTACCGCAAAGTCATGATTCTACGGTCTTTAGGTTTGCTATATACTAATCCACCGTTTGATTTGTTAATCTTGTTCCTTTGCCGAAGTCCGCAATCAAATTAGTCTCTCGCACGGAGCATTTAATGTTTCACTGCTTCCGGGACTCCCAGGAACTAACGAACTACGACAGTCGCTCTCAAATATTATCAACGTAAATCTTTGACTAGTCTTTTAATCTAATTTTAGCGACAAGGATTTTGCCTCATCCTGACGCGTTTAGTCGTAGCGAAGTTAACCAGGCATAAGGCGGCCTCTGACGAGACTAGTGAAGGACAACTTTCAAGTGGTTAAAGAAGTATGTTGAACTCGATAAAAGTTCAACCACGAATATCCGTCCTTGGGACTAAGAATAAAATTATGAATATTTCGACATTGCCAAAAAGTTGAAAATTTTACGGTTCTTAATAAAGGCATAAATTGTTTACAGTTTTTAAGAAATGTCTTGCTTTTTTATCACAATTTGCTGCATAAAAATCATGACGCAATCAAGCACTTTAGTTGATTCTCTGCCAAAATCAGGAGTCTGCTGTGTAGATTTTCAGTATGATGAACCTTTTTATAGAAGAACAATGAACATGTTGGCATTACAACAGAACTATACTTTCCTTGTATTGTGTTTAATCAAATGGATTGTTTTGTATTATGCCACGATGTGTATTTAAAATGTCATCGCTGATATTTTATGTAGTATGTTTATTTTTCATATTTTAGCGTGTCATATGTTGTATTTATTATGTTGTGTTCTTGTGCCTCATATTTCCAATGTTGTAGTCAATGTAAGTTTATGCCTTGTTTACTGTGCTTTATATCTTGTTTGTACATGTCGTATGTGATCGGCCCTTTGTTATCATGGAACGTGTTACATCATTTCGCATGGTCTTCTGCAGGCCTACGTTATGTTCATTGAGTTGTTGTACAGTATAGGCCTGTATGTCGTGCTGGGTGTGTTCTTTAGAGCTGGAGGTAGTTGCGTCATATGTCCTTTATTGTACTGTTCAAGATGTGATGATAATAATGTGTTGGTATCATAACGGATGGTATATTTTATGTACCGAATTAGGCAATTTTTCCTGTGCTTATTTCTTTATTTTTAATGATCATTTTGCTATGTCATGTAGTGTCTTTAGTTTCACTGTATATACTTAATGCGCTTAAATGCTATGTTTTGGTTTGTATGATGTGTATTAATACGTAGGGTTGAATACAATGACGTACGATAGCCACTGGGGAACATTTCGGAAAATAAATTTGGAAAGTAAATTTAGAAATTGGGGAAATAGCTAGAGATAAGAAATTGTGAGACATTTTCATGCATGAGTCATCTTTTCATGCAACATATTTCCCGAGGTTCGGTGTGTCACTGCGGCCTTAGGTATGCTTGACTAGCATTCCACACAAATGTCCCCCCCCCCCCCTTGCAGCAACATGAGTATGTATGCGCGGGTCTCAGTGTATACTGAGACATCATCCATGGAACTATGATACAACTAACACTGGTAGACACTTTTTTTGTAACCTGAAACTAAAAAACCTATTGTACTAAGAATTTCAAAACTGTGCACCGACTTATTACATTGCTATTCTGAATTAATCAGATAAGTTCTAATAGTGAATATTTCACCAAACATAAAAAACTGTAATCATTACTTAAAACATAGGAATTCCTGAATACAAAGTTCTTAAACATGATTTCCCAGGGCAACAGTCAGTGGTGTCGGTGTCGACACTGTTATCTACACCATTTTCGACATCGTGTCGGTGTTGGTGTGGAAACACTCCTTTTTCGGTGATGGTGTCGGTGTCCGAAAAGCCATTATATGACCCGAACCCTCAGTATTCAGATTACTGTACCCTACTGTAGTCTAATGTTGCTAGAACGACTGCTATTGGAACTGGTGGTGGATGGTAGTGTCGGACCCTTCTGGTGTCGCTGTCGAACTCCTATTTCCGGTACAGGTGTCAATATTGGTGTTGAATACTTCTGGTGTTGGTGTCAAATCTTTTCCGGTGTCGGACAGAACACTGGCGACGACCAGTCATCAATCTTATATATTGTACTCAAAAACGAATGATTTTTTTTTTGTTTTAAGGGCATAGATTGGACAAATGGGCAATTGTGTTTTCTCCGTCTTTCTTTGTTTTTTCAAATGGTGTTGTTACGTCAGTGTGCGAGTATGCAGTGCGTACGGCTAGCCTGATAAGCTGCGAGAAAGAAGCTACATGTATGATTGCGAGAAGTAAATGCGATCCTGACTTTATTACCTTGTTTCTCAACAACAATTTAAATTATACAAATATATATGTGGAAATTTAGTCTCTGTCATTATGGCTCTACATGAACAGGTTAATTGACATGAAGGAAGTTTTCCTCATCCTGATCACTTCCGCACCCCAAGCCTCCCCCTCCCCCGAGAACGCAGTAGAGTTTCCGAGTAATATCAAGGCATTCTATTGCACTTGAAATTTACATATTTAATTTCAAGTTTATTTTCTTAAATGCCTTCAGGATACAAGCTCAAGTAATTGTTTCTGTTCAATGATCCCATCATTATTACTGCACTGAAATAATGTTTGTCTTTGCACATGCTACATTTTTGAATTACAAAGGGAGAATAAAATATACAAGTTTGTTTTAGTTCCGGAAAAAATAACTCTTGGCCTTATACAGGGCCCCATTTTGAAGTGAGAAGAGGATTGCGTAGTAGTAGAGTCATGTCACAAAGACTGAGTTTTAACAATAGCCTGTATTGTACAGTCTCTTTAATATTTGGTTCACTGTAATCTCAAGAGACAACTACTTGTTAAACATCACTCCTTATCAAAGTTGATCTCTCGAGAGAGTTTCTTATGAAAAGCTTTTGAAAAATTCATAACCCTCTCGACTTATCATCTCACGCGATATAATGCCGTCATTTAAGCAGAAACTAAACCGTGAGCAGCCTAAATGTATAGCATATTGCAATAAGCCATCAGAGTCACCCAGCTGGAATAAGCGTTTTAGTAATATTGAGGTGTACGCAAGAGTTCTTACACACACAACTATTTCTTTTTTTTTTAATGAAATAACACAGTTATAGAACATACCAAACGTCTACGATATTTACTTTGTGTGGTGTACAATCCAAATTATTACAGAAGCTTTGTTCATTTTAGATCTAATGCTTAAACTTAACTGGATTGACGACAACAGTATCTACAATGACGGAACAAGAAAACTGTTGTTGATGGCGATTCATAGCCTATGCATAACACCAGCAGAGAGCCAACAGAGATATCCAACGGATTCAAACTTTCAATTTGAAACTCAGATCAATTTAACAGTCAGTTTCCTTTTAAGTTCTTATGAATTGTCTTTGGTACAAATAGCAAGAAACGAAGATGTGAAAAACCAGGTAACTTTCATGGAAAGAGCAGGCAAGAAATAAAGTGTTCTGCCAAAAGGATGCAATAAATTTTAAATGGTATCTATGGCAACAATATTTCATTTACATATATGATTCAAGGGTAAATAATGTATGCATACATATCAAATTATTAACATGCCCCTACACCGGAAAAGTTTATCAGGATTGCATTACATGAAAAGAAGTTTTATTACTGTTTGGTTGATGCTAAATTAAAACTTTACCCATTTTTTTATTCAGGGTGAATTTACTGACTAACCATTTCCATCGTTATTAATTTTAGTCACATGTACTGGGTGTCCTATTAACTTGCGGGACGTATGGCTACGGTATTATCGACGTTATCGTTATGTGAGATTTTCCTGTTTATGTTGCTTTTGCAATTGGACGTTTAACTTCGTAACTTTACTATCGTCGCAGGATTTATCAACTAGTTGACCACCTTTGAAATTTTGGTATGTAGGTTGATCATATTTTTGACTTTCGATCTTCGCTTTTATTTATCATATTTTTTACTTTCGATCTTCCTTTTTATTTACAATGCTATAGACATACAAGATCAATATAACCCTCTCATTGTTCTCATGACACCCATCTTTCACCAACAATTAGTTCAAGATCCACTCGGAACTTTTTAAGGTTCTCACAGTTGTTTATTACAGATTATGTAAACAAAATTGTTGAGAAAGGTGTCTATACAGCTATATTCAAGAAGGTCATTAGAAAGGAGGCTTGAGTTATACTAAAAGGGGTAGTAAGGTGGACCTTTATACAATTAATTCACTTTCTGCCATTGGTGACATTTTCTAAACATAAAAATGCAAAGCCAAGTAGGGAATGTCTTTAATCTGTATACATGCCGTAGAAATATAAATGAATCAATCATTGTCCTTACTGTATAGATATATCTATAACAGATATTCTTATAATGGGTTCATTCTTAAACACACGATGTTGCTCAACCAACAAACAAAATGGGGAAGATTCAATATGTTCCTTTAAGATGTAGGCATATTTAACCAGTCAATCTTTATGCAGAATTTGAAAAGCTCTTTGAAATGCGTTCGCTCGATATTAATTTTAAGATGTGAAGGTGCGAGAAAGGTCAACTTCCTCTTACTCCAAAGCAAGGATATATTTCTGTTCAATTTCGATAACGAAAAGATGCTACTTGATATGGGTTTACCTATACGCTTTTACTCCCGTATTTTTACTACGGCATGTTTAGTTATGATATGGAATTATGTAGGTGATCCTGATATCAAAAAGTACGGTAACAATAAGACAAGTATCCTACCATGTTGCAGAATTTAATTAACGCTACCTTCTCACGTCTCACATCAGGATGCAATTAGCACAAACTGACTGTAAAACCTTATTTAATCATAATACGGGATCATAAAGGTGTCGGGATAATGATGATACAATTTGCAATGATGATACTAGTTATAATGTTACACGGAGTTTGAATGATACAGTTATTGCAACGAGTAATGATGGCACGTATGTAAACATGATAAACTATCAACAATAGCTTTATAAAGGTGAAAGGTGTATCTAAACAGAAAAACCGACTCCTCAAAGGGGTTTGAAGATTGTTAAGGATAAGAACTAAACAATAGAATAATAACGAGCTATATAATGATACCATCGTCACTGACAATATCACTATCATTGATGATATCAACACTTCATCGCTAAGCTGACTCACAACTAATGAGGATACAAACTCTTTAAAGACCAACAAAGGTATTTATACCACTAGATATAACTCCAAGTCTAGTTATATCACTAATATGGTATCACTGCTAATGATAATGTCCCTACTGATGATTCTATTGATGATACCCCAGCCTAGCGAATGAATATATTGAAAATATTAAAATCACCATATCTACCATCTATATTTGATTCACGAAATGGAATTATTCAATGATTTTGAAGGTTTCTAACAACGTACAATCACTCTCGAGTACCTAAAAAAATTACCATAAAAAATCTAAGTTCCATAAGTTTTACATCCTGGAACATTTTATGGTCTTCTCAGGATTTTCACATCAGCTTTAATCCTTGTCAGTACCGTATCAAAAGCAGTCACGATACGCCACACCTAACAGTTGTATGATCCAGCAAACTGTGTGGTAGTCGGGGATATCGCGATATTGTTGTATAAGCTAAAGCAATGTTATACACAAAACCGCGGTAAAAGTAGCTACATTCACTGACCTGCAGATGGTGGAATAGTAAAAGACACAGCTCATGTATACTGTACGTGTCTGTCACGAGAATAGTAGAGACAGTATTAATTGAACCTGGAAATATATTCGACCCAGTTAGCCAAATTTTAATTAGCTTTCACAATAACAAGTAAAATAGGTATTGTACATATTCAAAAACGAATGTCTCTTGCTAGTGACTAATCGCTGTCCTACCTTCAAATCTTGTATAAATGGACTTCCGATGAGCAAAATGCAAATATAGTCAGACATCCCTGAGATTAATTTATTCCATTGACAAACTGGCGGCAAAATTGACCCAGGGCAAATTCTAATCTGAGAATGGCTAGAGACTGAAATTTTAAGTTGAAGAAACGGAAGTTTGATAATGATTACCCGCAAGTCATTAAAGTCTAACAGGAAGGAGCGGCCCCAATTTAACTCCAAAAATAAACAACAATCTTACAAAGATGACTTGAATAATTAACTCCACTTATCGTCATCTTCAGCCTCCTCCTCCTCCTCCTCCGGCCTGCTTTTGATGAATCATCCTCTGCCTTATATTCGGAAGAACATAATACGATAAGAATATAAAGTTAAGACAGACATACATTCTCGAGTTACACTCGTTCAGTGACTGTGATTGGTCAGTTACTTATTTTAGCTAATTCAAAACATAAATGCCTATTTATGTTAAAATAATGTTGCTTATAGACAAGAAATATTATTATTTATCAGTAGCAAATGACAATAACGTCTACGTATTATGCTAAATGTGTAACTAATTTTTGATCCTCAGCACAAATCGGTTTCTGCCTTTCAATGTAAATGTAAGTTTCCTCTAAATTATGACAGAGTTAAAGATATTGTAAAACTACTTGTGATTCACATGAAGAAAGTTTAGTGATGATGTATTACATCTAAGACGGACATAAGATGACTCCCAGTGTGCATTACATGACACGGGGAGGGGGGTCCAAGTCCTTTGTTTGTCAGGTGTCCAATCAGTAGTGATACAGTGTTATGAGGCATTGGTCTAAGGTGAGCAATATCTTCCCTTGAATCAGCAAAAAGTAATGCATCTCAGGTGTAAATTGGTTTGAACTTTCAAGAACTACGGTAAAGATGCAATTAACTTAACATTTGCAATTATTTTCCGTTCATTATTGCACAAAGACACGACTTCTTTATTTTTATTCCTATTTGTGATTTAGGCAACACCAGCACTTAAACTGCTGGACAAAGCGTTAACGAAGAGAAAAAGTCAGGACTTTTGACAATGTCAGATGAGAGACTAACATACGGTGAACACCATCATCAAATTGTTTTTAAATATGATGTTTACTTTCCAAGATATTGCAATTTGAATGCTCATAAAAATTAATCAGGAAGCTGCCATTTTGAGACTGTGATGACAAAACCTGACCACATGTGATCGAAAAGCTTATGTTTCTCCTTTATATACCATTGTCAATATATTTTTAACAGATATGCATAGATTCAAATCATGGTATCAATGGCGTGATTATTGCATGATACATGTCAGTGATTCAACACAAAATGTGCACAAGTGTGTGCAGATTCATGGAAATTATAGGTAAAGAAAATGAATAAATACATTACAATTGCTGCTACTTACTCAAGTGGGTTTACATTCGACCTCTGCAAAAATGGCAGCACCCGTCTCTGAATTTGAAAAATGTGTAACTTGGATAGGAAACAATACTACTGAATGAAACTTTGGGAAGGTGTTTGCCAAACAGTTCTGCTTCGTTTTGAAAAATGTATTCCGAGGGTTTCCTTCTACTTCAATGTATATAAAAACCCCGAAAAATACTACAGAATCACATATCAAAGATACTAATTGGAATACACTTAGGCTATATATTTCACAGAACTGGAACAGCAGTGTATTATTTATAAACTGAATATTTTAAACAAAGCTCATATTTTCCTTGCAGTTAATCAATAAGTTAAGTAAGACTTGGTAATCTACTCAAGGAATTATTGAACCATAAAAGAGACGAAACGATAAAATAACTTAATTGGCACAAATAACGTCAGATAATCGAAATATGTATCCCAATTGGTTGTCAGTTACATATTTTATAGCTGAGAATGGAAACAATATATAGCTTAGGTTGTGTAATTAATATAGAGCTGAGGATGTAATAAATATATAGCTGAGGATGTAATAAATATATAGCTAAGGATATAATTAATGTATAGGTGAGGATGTAATTAAAATATAGCTGAGGATGCAATTATCTCTCTTTTACCTCATTTATTTGTTAATTACATCAATATTCCCACGGTCCACTCCCTCAATATAGTCCCAAACGAGTCCAGTTCTATATAGCTCTCACTGGTAACTATTAACCAGTTAACGATGTATATATAATACTCTTATTAGAAGACAGCAACCGATTCTACTGGAATGTGTTTGTTGTTTACTGGAAAATGTTTCACTTAACTTTGAAAATGTTTCAGGTACATTTTATTAATTAAAATTACCAGTAACTGTTAAGAGAACACATATTACAGCGTACCTATCGCAGAGTACCCTAAATCTATTCCAATCCTGCCTTAAATGAACCTATACGATGAATTTAACACGCATATGTAATCTTCTTCCAAAGGATGACCAGTAGTACTAGCAAAATGCTCGGTATAGTTTGTTACAAACAAAAACGAGGTTAAGTTTTAAAAGGGGTAATACAATAATTAAACATTTGTCACAGTTTTAGCTACATACCTCTCGACGTTGTCCAATGCGATCGCAGGAGAGTTCGAATTCTCAGTATCTCCGAACCATGAAAACAAAACCAATATTCTGAAACAGGTGAAAGTTTTCCTAATTAGTAGTTTGCTGGTCATAAAGACATTGAAAAATTCTCCCTCTCTCAGTGATCTTTTATGTTCAACTTGATAGATGACATAGATATGTCACTGGTATACCATCAACACTTAACTTTAACTCCATTTGACGAGAAGTTCCTAAATATATGTAAGGTTGTTTGCTATCACACCGCTCTCACCTGCAAAGTGCAATAGCTGTGATAGCTGATTGCTGCTTCATTTATGCTTCAGTCAGTGAAAAGGCAGTGAAATTATGACGTCAAAATTGAACCTGTGACGTTCTGCACAAAATTGGCAGCAAAAATCAATGTTATCAATATCAATACTTTAGCGGCTTTCACTTACTGAACGTTGATTTATTGAATGTGGAGGCACTAAA
Organism: Stichopus chloronotus; assembly: GCA_021234535.1. Lineage (NCBI taxonomy): Eukaryota > Metazoa > Echinodermata > Holothuroidea > Aspidochirotida > Stichopodidae > Stichopus > Stichopus chloronotus. The sequence continues at coordinate 714,520 of CM037835.1, forward strand.
ACAGAAAAAAGCGGAACGGAACGGAAAAAGCAGATCAAACCATTGTTCATCAGAGGAAAGTCGGCATTTTGATCAAACGTTATTGTCCGAAAGATAAAGCACACATTTCTTCAATTTTAGATAGCTATACATTATATTGCTATGTAGATAAACATATAGCTTATACAAAACACGTAAACTTATTAATTGACCTCTGTTATTCTATGTCCTTCAGTTATGTTATATTATGAAGGAGAACCGATTTTGGACAAATAATTTATAATAATATTTATAATATAATGGGCCTAGTAAATATGGTGTGCACTTTCTTATCGTAGCAATATCTTGTACTGATTAGTATCGATGAGATCAAGTGAGCTGACTTGATATTATTACTAAAATGGACAATTCTAACTAAAATTATTACTAGATGACCTTGATATCATTGATAAAATGGACAATTCTAGCTAAAGTTGGTATAGATGACCTTTCCTTTAAAACCCAGTCATACGTGCTATTGTTCATACTTTCCACATGCTATGACCATCTATCTGTACTGAAGAAACATTTTGATCTCTTGATTCCAAAACAACCGCATTGTGCCAAAATAAACCTACAGTTAATTTGTAACATTAAAATTTTAAATGAGCAAACAAGGTTTGCTTCATTAAAATTCTTGTTAATGAAATCTATTACGTGAAATAAGGCATTTCCTGCTATCTGGTGAGCACTTTTTTTCTTACGATGGTACTATGGTGTAATGTTAAATTTAATTTTCTCACTTCAAAACCCCCTTGAATAAAATTTGTTACGTTTCTGAAAATATCATGATTCCCACTCTTAGCCCAATTCGTGTTTGCACCCCCCCCCCCCCACCCTTGAACAATCCTGATTACGCCACTGGTTACCAACAATCTGTTACCTGTCGTATACAGCCGCTTTATTCACTGTGTTTAAATTTCATGCACTTGCTACAATCACTGGTCACAGTATATATCATCATTGTATTGTTCCTCCGCATATATCTACATACCACAGCCATTGTTCGTATCACATATCTAAACTATAGCTGCAATACTTATCATTCATACCATATAGCTATAGCTACTATAACCATTGTGCAAACTTTTTTTTTTATATCTATACATACTATACATCCTCCGTTTAGCTAGCCATACATATCATTGCACAAAATGTTAAGCCAGCGACCGTAATAAAGCATTGTAGTCACCCTCGCTCTATCAATATATAGCCAGAGTAGTTATTGTACATACCGCTTTACAACTGGCATGCACCAAGAATTATTGTTTATATCCCCTGCATAGCTAGCACTAATATTTGTCCCTCCGTATTGATATACTAAAATCATGGTACAACCAGCTGTATAGCTACCGACTTACCTCCGAGTAAAGCCAGACACATGTAAATATTGAAAATACCCTATTTATAGCTAGCTACACTCCCTTTGCAAACCTAGCTACAGTAATTATTGCTCACATATTGTTACTAACCACTATCATTACCGAATATCCCCTTTCTAAGCTAGCTACAATAATTACATATTCATACCGGCACTACCTGTCCAGCTACCTGATGTAATCACTGCACACATAGTCTGTATTGCTACCTTCTGTAGGCCTATTCGTTTTACGTAACCCTCTCTAAAGATAGCTACTCGGGCGAATGTCCATGCATTTTGGAAGTTATTTAAAAAAAAAGGTTGTATGCACTTAGTTAATTTTTTACATTCACTACTGAACTAAGATATCACTCCGTGGAGTAGCTACTGGGGAGAGGTAAGTTGACCCCTCCTCCCCGGCAAGATAATTTGGGGGAAATTGGGAAAATAATGCCCTTTTCCCATTTCTCAAAATTTTTGTTAAAATAAGTAATTGCTTTACACTTCTCATGCAAAATTTATATTTTCATACAAAATATTAACCCACATATTTCGTCTGTATCACTGCGGCGTAAAACATTCCTGCCTGGCGTGTCACGGAAATCCCCCCCCCCCCCCCCGCCCTCGACACAACAGCGTGAACGTTCTCTTGGATTCATCAGTGTAGTAAAACTGAACGATTTCAATGGAGTAACTTTATTTGAAGTGTTTCTCCTGTCCTATTGACAATTAATTATAATGAAAGGTTCCATTACAATTAATTGTCAACAGGACAGGAGAAACACTTCAAATAAATGTTACTCCATTAATATCGTTCATTTTTTTTTTTAAGTAATCTTGAGGCATGTATTTTGCGAGATTTGTGATACATGTGATTGGCAAGTCCTGCGCTTATTGAATCATTGGAAGATGTTTTCTTTTACTGTGATGAGGGGACAAAAGTAGGAAATTATGGGGGGGGGGGGGGGGTAGGCTATACTATTGATATTTTCACAATATTGTGCACCAATTAATCACATTATCATTCTAAATTACCCAAGGAGTTTATAAAAATAAATATTTTATCAAGGAATATGAAAAACTTAAAATTTCAGTTGTTTTGTTCTTTTTGCATCAAAACAACATAGGAATAATAAATCATTGACTGATTAGTTTTCGTTTCTGCCATATATGGCTTATCTATATGTAAGCTATTAATGACGTATATACGATACGTTCAAATGAAACCAGGTCTTAATGACAGCTATGTAGTTGTAGGCATCACATCATCACATTATCACATTGTCCATTACAATTTGTTACCGGAGTTAAATATCAATATCTACACAATGCGATGTCGCAATGGTGATGTCCTCCTAATTTAATCTCAACAGTTTCTCTGTGTCTCTCGAGTTTCATCCTCATACATCTAAACTAGATCAGCAATAGTAATTTAAAATTCTCTTCAGCTTTCAAGACTCCGTATTTCCTTTTCATACTCCCCAGTCTTTCATCCAGTAGATATAGGATAACTCTTTCTAATTCCCAGCTCACTGTATTTTCTTCTCTGTGGGACCCGAGCTCTTAACTACTTTGAGTGCCAAGGTAAAAAGCGACTCAGAGAAAGTGCAAACGGCCACAAAAATCGATGAAAACTTTTAAAAATATTCACAGAAAAGGAGCTATCAAACTCTGTGGAGGTTAACGACATAAATAGCAAATAATGTATTCTGATCAAAGGCAATACGCAATGAAGACCTGCATCTTCATGTGTGTTACGTATTCACTTATTGTATGCGTTTGTACATGAATTGATGTAAATATATGTGTGTGTTAATATGTTTGTTATGTTCGTCTACATAAATTAATTCATGTATGAATGTGCATGTGTGTGTTTGTGTGTTCATGTGTGTGTTTTGCATGTGCGACATGGATGTTTGCGGCTAAGCGCTGTTTAAGCCAACCTGCACTGGGATGAAGACTGACGAAATAAACATAGCTATCAAATACATGCCTGGGAGAAAATTCCAGTTGATACTTATAACATTTTAACTTGTTTCAACAGGTAACAACAGGTAATTAACAAGTACCAGTTAATTTTAACTGGATTTAACAGATAATTCATTCCAACCCATTTGATACCTATTAGCTGCCTGTTACAACAGGCAAATTACCTGTTACAACAGGCTTATTACCTGTTACAACAGGTAAATTACATGTCCAATAGGTAACTTACCGCTTTACATGTCAATCACCTGTTACAACAGGTAAATTATCTGTAGCAACATGTTCCTGTAAGAATGTACTACCCTATTTTATCAAAAGAGGGGCATGAGACGATGTAAATTACATACTTTTGTGGTAATTGATATCTTTCCATTAGGGGACAACATTATAACTCCTTTATCGGCATATGAGAGAACTTTTACACCCCTAAAACTAAAAAAAAGGTATGAACTAGCACACATTAGCCATAGGCCTATACCCTGTGATTAGGCCAACACATAGGCCTATCCGTATTCTCAGACAGACAATATGCACCTTACGTTTACCCAAACAGAGGCATTAGATAAAATCCAAATAGAATTTTCGTGTGGAATTTGACAGGTTTTCATGTGGATCCATAGATCAAATCCTAAATAGGAAACTTGAGAGGATCACTTCAAGCACCTTTACATGAAGGTACCAACACTTTTGTGTTCGAAAATCAACAGCTGCGGCGTTTCATACTAGTCACCGTTTGACTATATTAACACATATACTATGGCTAGATCAACAAGTGTTACGGGAGATGGATAATGTAAGTAGCCTTTATCAAGGGCTTTGATTTGGTTTTGAAAGGGGGGGGGGGGGGGGGAGACATGATGTATCCTAAAACTTCTCCCAAAAGTGAGGGTGCTTTAAGTCAGGGTGCCGCTGGTTTCCACTATGACGCCCCTGCAATATCTCTTACAACAGTGGTCCAAGTTACGGTATATGCACAAGAACGACGTTAATTTACATTGAATTCATTGAAAAAACTTAAAAAGAGCTAAAAAGTCCCTAGAATCATAAAATTAATCAGGAAGTTGCTAATTAATTACAGCACCATGCATGACTTGATCCCAATTACTTGCTAGTCAACCCAGCGTGATTGGTGTTTATGTTTTTCGCGTTCCATAATCTTAAAGTTCGGAAGTTTAACAACATGGCAGCCTCCTGTGACAATCACAACAATTTTCGATTATATTTTCTTCTGACTTTACTCATCATTGTAGTGTGTAGTTTGTACGTAGTTGAAGGTGGCAGTGATAACTCTGCATTTGAAAGTGCAGGAAGCCAACAGCCGTTAAAAGTAGCTCCTGCTAAATCCACACGGTATCCTTCATGATTATTTTTGACTAACAATAACATAAGGCGTAGGCCTGTAATCGTTGGCATCAGACTATAGTGCAGAAGGATAGCGTTAGGGCTACACAGTAACTAAATTACACTACAGTTACTCAGTTCACAGACCAGCAAGTTACAACAAACTAACATTAGGACAGGCCTAATGTTAGTTGAAATTGAGGATGTCAATTTAGTGGCCCAGGTTGATGTAGCTGTTCAAAGAGGTTGAAACATGCATTAGGCCTAGGCCAATATGGCACGAGGCCTGGGCCCAGGCTAGACACACAAGTTAGGCCACCAGACTGGAAAGTTTTCATTCCGTGCGGACAAGTGACTACAGATTTTAAGCTCTTGCGCGGCCGAAGCTCAGTTTCACAGAAATATTCGCGGTTGAACTGAACGATGATCCGAAGCTGCTGAAGGAGCAGTACCTATACCGTACACAGTTTTGGCGGGCTCAAGTTGCTCAACCACTCAAATCGAATAGGCTTCAAATGAATTCAAAGGATTTCGAGACAGTACTTTCAACAGCAGCCACCCTGATGCGCGGTCGCGACTACTTTCTCCCACGTGCGCGGCCAGATCAAGCGGCTAGTAGGCTCTTGCACGGCCAGATGCTGAATTCAAGGAGGACGCTGTGCGGGCCAGAACTTGTGCGCGCAAGGCAAACTTTCCAGTCTGGTTAGGCCATAGGCTACTCCACATAAAACTAGGCCTAATTGTTAGGGCTGTGACATAACTTGTACAGTACTCTAGGCCTTCCTCTTGCTGAGTCCCATGCTGTCCAATGTCCCAAGTCCCGTGCTGATTGAAGCTGGAAATTTGAGTTTCCCTGAGCTAGGCCTATGTTAAAGTCCCCAAACTGCAAAGATTTAGGCTATGCCATTGCCAAAGTGTGTTTAGGCCTACAGTACAGTAGGCCTAGGGTACAAAGTTAGAATCAGTACCATCAACAAGTGACGTCAAAAAGGTATCAGACAACTAAGAGTTGGTATAGTGTCTTTTTTTTTATCTTTTCTTACTTCTGCTCTTTAGAATTTTTTTTCTCTGGTCCGGAAGAAATGTTATATGTTTATTGTTGAAAGAGAACGAAGTCAGAGGAGGCTTCGAACCTAGGGTATCAGAATAACAGTCTCATAACAAGTCTTACACCTTACCCGCTATTCTACGAGAGCGGATTTGGTGGTTGGGGGTTTGAAAATGCATACAATACACATAGGCCTATTCCAGCCTAGTCATGTAACAATATTTTATATTCATGTACTATAAATAAGTAACGAACCCTAACCCTGAATCGTGATGCCTAACCCGATCACATAACCCGATCCCCTTACCCTGTTTACTAACATTAGGCAATGGATTCATCATTCATTCATTCATTTTAATAGCATGAAACCAATTCAACATACAGTACCATAGGTAAGTCGGTTCCACTCCACTGATTATGTACTGCACAGTAGCCATGACAGTACGCGCCACTTCCGGGCACTTCTAAATTAGAGCTGGACCTAGTTTATAGTAGTAGTTACACTTACAGCAGAGATGGCAAGTCTCATGCTTATTTGGTGTCACACTCCTCAGAGTCAAAACTCACACCCTTAGTCAACACAATCACACACTTTTACAAGTTGGAGTCAGGAGAGTTAAGTAAAGCAGCACTGCATTTTGACTGAAATTCCTGATGTGAAATCCAAACTTATGCTGCAACACTACTGTCACTACATAACTAATGTAACTTTATTTTGAGGTTGCTATGGTATGCATTTATGCACATACTAGAGTCCATGTCATGTCTGTCAACCGACTCTTGCATGTACACTTTGTTGTACTTACGTTGTTAGTCTACACATGTGCTGCATGTACTAAACTCTGGTAGATACGCTGATCTCTAAACTGGATTGGCAGAACAGATTTTTACAATGATGCCACCTACTGTAACACTACTCTTTTTAGTAAACAAACATGGCCGAAAATACACTTCAGTGGCTACACTGGTGGCTGGCTGAGTAAGCGTTCGGAAGCACGTACACTTTGTCGTACTACGTAGTTAGTCCACACATGCGCTGCATGTACTAAACTCTGATAGATACACTGATCTCTAAACTGGATTGGCAGAACAGATTCTTACATGATGCCACCTACTGTAACACTACTCTTTTTAGTAAACAAACATGGCCGAAAACACACTTCACTGGCTACTCTGGTGGCTGGCTGAGTAAGTGTTCGGAAGCAATGAACACCTTGACATCTCTGTTACAGTATGAATTTTGAATTTGAAATTTTGAGGATCAGGAAGTCTGAAGACTCATCAAGCCAAGAATCCTACAGTATACCATTGTTGACATGGATAAAAAGTGACCGGATTTACCTACAGTACTTTTTCGATCAGTGTTCAAAGGGTAACAAGGCAGAGGTGAACAGAAAATGCTCCTGGGACCCCCATTTAACCACCTCATCTGATGGACAAGAGTGTATCTCCCTTCCATCTTAAATTTAGACACCCCAATGTTATTTGATAGCACTGTCTGTAGTGTTCGAACATGTTTTACTGGACTTTGTGTAATAAACTCACTTAGTTTTCACTTCAGAACTCCATACAAAATATCCATTTGCCTACTGCAATTAACCCTTATTAGATTAAAAACATCTCCCTGTTGGCTTTTTGCATCAACATCTTTCTTATCTTTCCTGGGATGTACAGTAGATCTGTCTGTTCCTATCAATGGAGGGAAACATGGGCTCTTTGTTTGTTTTCTGATAAGATTGGGCTAAGTCAACAGGAGATGAATATATGTGATTACTGACAGCATATTTAGAGTGTTGGGAGATGTGAGTGAACCGTTACAGATTTTGTTTTCATGTTTTTGGAAAGATCAAGATCACTCATTGATCATTACGTATTAACGTGGATGCTGCAATTGGCAACAATAACTGGGCAATGTTTTACAAACCTTTTACCATCATAGGCTAAGCTGTGTACTGCACAAATTTCAGTTGACTGGGGGTGATATGGGTACTGACATATTTTAAAGATATAAATATTTTTTCTATATTTAAAAAATACCATACTGTACCACTGTGGTAAATTTAAGCTGCCTGAAGTTTCCACAGGACCCCTGCCAGGGATTTGCCCCTCCATCCCCACAGGGGCCCTGGACCCCATGCCTGATTTCTCACTCTGAGCTATTGAATTGCCGCTGCCTCAGCAATTAACACTGTCATACATCAAGAAATCCCCTCCACTTTTTGCACTCTGGCCATGCCATGGTGTTTAATCTGCACCATCTTTAAAACTTGGTGGAAATTCAGCATTATATATTTGGGAATAGGTTTAATTGTTTTATGCTTCCACATCATCGATTATCGTTATTTGGCGGCAAACCTTAATACCATATCATCTGGTGAATAAAAATATCGTGATCATGATAACAATTTTTGATGTATTGCCCAACATGCAAAATGTATTGTTAATACACCATATTGAAACTTTTTGATATATCATCCAACATGCACCATATTGTACCATGAAAGAAGCATTGCAATACAACCCTCTTACTTACATCTTACTTCCTTTAGGTTGTTCGCATTATTTGTCCCATAGGAGCCATGTGGACCATTTGATGTAATCATGCAAAATGTTTCTTTTCTGCATGTTTTGCATTACAGTTTTGTCAAATTAGCATTGTGGTAGTGGAACCTTGTAGTGTTCAACATTTGAAGGTCCAACTCCAGAGTGGGCCATAAATCATTGCATTGTGCAGAGCGATAGTTTTCATCATCAACAGATTATTGTTGCAATCTTAAGGGTTTTTCAGATAAGTATTATAGTATTGTAGTTGAGTACCTTTGACTGATCAGCATTCTTAGGGACAAAATGGGGCCCAAACTTTTTGGAATGCGATAAATTGTGGATTAACCCTGGTTTAGACGAAATGACTACAGCTGAGTTAAAATAATCTTCATGAGAGGAACCATAATGTTCTTGGGCTCTTCTTTTTTTTTTGTCAGATATTTTTTTCATTGGAGTTCTAGGAACCTGTATTTTAGGTTGGATACCAGAGTACCTGTATACTTGACTCCAAGTTCCAAAATATTCTGAAATATTTTGATCATCTTCCAACTGACTAGTCAGTTTGCTAGTTTTTTTTTTACATAAACCAGATGTTAGCAATTGCCCAACTGAAACTACCTATTTCCTTACTTCATGAAAGTTGCACAGAATATTCAAGTAGCCTTCACTAATATGGCCTCAACAACCCTTAGAATGCTTAAAAATCAGAGCTCTAAACATCCTAAAAAAGGTGGAGGGTTCTCTTGAGAGATGTACTTTACAAACTAACATTGATCTATAGTTTGAAACCTCTAAATTACATATTCAGAAGTCTGCTTTTCCTTGGAATTGCACAAACATACATATTGTGCATGCATGATATCATCAAATTCAGGCAGAAATAGGAGAAAAATTGAAACCTTGTAAAATTGTGTGTTTGAGAAGACTTCAGTACATACCATTACCTTACATCTAACTGCTTTTGTAAGTAATATGACATGAAAGTTACACTTTTTGTAATTAGCCTAGCTGTAATACATGAATTTCAAATGGGATTTCTCACAAGTGCTCAATATTAGTTACTGCACAGTGTTTTTAAGGAACACATTTTCCTCTTTTTCTTGTAAATTATTTGTGTTTGTGTGTTCAAAAGGATTGTTAAAGGAATGCTCCACCAACAAGGAAACTTAGCATAATATTGATTACCATTGTATCAGTTGAACATGATGATTTTACCTGTGGAACTTTTTTAAATACGGGTTTGAAAGTTGGACTTCACGACTGTATGAGCGTGAAAATGTGTGACATGGAACGGACAAATGCTGTTTTGCTTTTTTTTGCACTCTTCATGTTCACAGCAAGGTCTTGTATCTCAAAAATCTGTAGCTCAGTGATTATAAAAACATAATGAATATCTACATTCAGTAAGATACTTCTTGTTTGTGAAACCAGAGAGCTGTTTTTTACGTGGACAGAAATTCAATTACTGCTGACACATTCAGACCCCCCAAAATGAGAGAAGATAATCTGTTTACAGTTGTTGACTCGAAGTCATTTTTCTCCTTTATTCATCAGTTCCAGTTATTATCAGTCATGGAGAAACAACATTAAAATCAAGTAATCCTTAAAGAATTAGCCCTCTTAGAACAATGCTTTGAAACGTAGTTTTCCAGCTGCTTAGAGAAAACTAAGATTTTATCACCAAATATTGAATCATACTGTAACTCACGTTGTGAAATAAACTTTAGAAGCAAGGCACAAACCAGATTTGTCGGTGCTATGTGACAACCAATTGAATTCTGTCACTAGGCTCGTACTTGGAATATTCATAAATTAATTCTTCCAAGTATTGTGGGATACTTCCTGGAAATTAGAATGGTAACTTGCATACAAACATGTTTGTATTTTTTTTAAGAGACATGAGAAGCAATGTTGGAGAATTCCCTTTAGTAAGAAAATGTAACTTGATTCAAAATATAGTTTGTGAACTTACTGTACCAGAACTGATGACATCATCAGCTTCACTAAACATGTACAGGCATTGAATGGTATTTGTTATATGATAGCAGCTCTAGCAATTTTGGGGTGCCACCATTAGTTGTCCTGCACTATACGGTGGAACTGCCTTGAAGTTCTGAGTCCTATCATGCGTGTCCAGGGTCTTCAACCACATTACGGGCATGGTTGTCTTAGAGCTACTGTGAAGGGTATCTTGCATTTTGTCTACCATCACAGCTGGCTTACTCTAGGACAAAAGTCTTGCTGGATCTTTTTCAAAGCCTTGCAATACTGTCAAAGCTTAGGGTATGCAACATCCAGGAGGCAGTGAGGAGTATCCTCAGTCACAAAGACACACTTTATACCAGAGGCTTACTGGCTCCCTTGTCAGGGCTTGTTAGTAAACCTGATCAAGGTGGTCAATGACTGCCGACTTTTGGAGGAAGTTCAGGCTCTGGTTGGAGTTGACCACCGACTGGATTTGAAGCATACTATACCATTCATACCTCAACATCTATCCGTGAACCTTCTTTAGGATGGAGGTGTCATTTTCCAGTGTGAACAGAACTGCACTGCTAGAGGGTATTTGGTTGCACATGGAGCAAGCCAGCCAACATATCAGCCTCCCTGAGATATGACCATCTCGAAAGGACTCCACGTGTTTGCAGTGAACCTGCGGGGGTCAACTCTCACAGTAGTCAAGGACAACACCTCCGATTTTGCCTATGTTAAAGGGAAATAGGGCGTTTAGAACACTCCAACATGACATACAAAAGAAAACAGCAGTTATCATTATTAAACCATTCAGTTTCATCTATAAACATCTACCAAAGCTTCATCTCCTCAAAACATATGCATGTCATGAGTAATGAAGATGCATCATTTGAATTTTGAAAAGTATGGGTGAACAAATTAGTGTTGAGCAACAAATAACTGAATTTCTATCTGTGAGGAGCTCATTTCTTGAAAAGGAGGCTTCTGTCCTTCCTCATTTTGAATAATCTATCATTGAACGTCTTTAAACATTGGTTTCAAAAATATGAATGTTTTCTCTGAAACAAATGCCCTATTTCCCTTTAAATGTCGACCCAAACCCCCACCTCTCTCTCTGTCTAGCTGTATGGAAATTCCTGTACGGTTGCAGGCAGCACGACATTGTCCTCTGTGCATGGTACAATGCCAGTTGGCATTTTAAGTTCTGGCAAATGTCATTTCCTGGGGACAGCAAATGGTAGCAGTTGGATGACATCTGCCACCTCCTGTTTTTGTCCCTCAACCATATCTTGGTTGCCCTCTTGTCAAACAGGAGTTGGTTGAGGGACGAAAACATTTTGCATCTACCCCTTCTGGACAGCAAAATTTTTAATAGGGATTGGAGCCACTCCTCTTATACACCTCACCTAGGGTAGTAATCAAGGATGGGAACTAAGAGTCAACCTACACCCCTCCCCCCCCTCACTGACATTTCCATTTCATTTTCTGACATTTTCTGGCAAGGCCAGAAAATGTCAGAAAAAAAAATGTTGTTAATTTTACAAATATTACCAAATAACAAACCAAAATAGAAAAGAGTAAACAATACCTCCCTCCTTCCATGTTTCCAGCCCAGTCCTAAAAGTAACAAATGTGTGTACTCTTAAGTGGCATGCATAAGCTTCCTTTTGATATAGGCTTAAATATTAAGTTTGTAACTGAAGGAAAACTACAACTGTTAGAAAATGGACTTATTATGTTAAAAAATGACAATTTGAAGAAGTTTCAATATTGTGCAATAAATATGTTTTTGCTCTTTAGAAACACCAGACTGCTCATTTGTAATCCTCTAAACCATCAAAATCCATTGATACAACAAATAGAAGGTCTTAGGTAACCTAGAAGTCCTTTATTAGAGCACTTTTTGACCTTGGAGCTCTGATTGTAATACGCTTTCATAAGCATTTACATCATTAATGAAATGTGCAGATGTACTCTCTATGGAGACAGGTGATTGTGTAAAGTGGTTAGATAATTCGATGTTAAACAAATACCACACTGCTGTAAGGAGCAGGGTGGAGGTTCTCACCCTGTGCAAACTTCCCATTGGAAATATCAATAAAGCACTGTGACACATACTTTGTTTTATTTTTGTTGGTAAAGTTTCAGTTAAGTACTTTTAGCTTCAACTAACAGATGAATATTATGATGCAGTGTACTTGTTATAAATTGGAAGACTCATTATCTCTTCTGATTCCTCTACTGTGATGGCTTCAACATATTTCTCTTTTTTTTTAACATAGTATGTACTAGTTAGAGAAGAGTAGAGGGGGGTTGACAGCAACTTTACTTCATGTTCATACAGAAGTTCTGTCATAGGACACTTTCTTAATTCTTTTGTTAAAAGTGTTTTACTTTTTGTAACAGCAACCTGTGACCCTTGATGCTGTTAAAGAAAAGAGTATATCATATTTTGGTATCAAGTTGAGCTTATGTTAATATTTCAGGTATTTATTGTATGACGTTAATCCAGGAGAGGGGTTTAATCTCCGACGTGATGTCTACATGAGGATTGCAAACCTTGTCAAGGCTTTAAATGAACTTGAACCATGGGTCTTGGTTTTACCCCCATGGGGACGTCTTTATCACTGGAAGACTAGGGGACTCAACCAACTAAAGATACCGTGGTCTACTTTCTTCGATGTCCGTAGTTTGTCGTATCATGTACCTGTCATTGAATATGAAGACTACATTAAAGGTATGGTAACTTGAAGCTGCAGTTCATGATAGAGGAAGAAACATTTTATGAAAGACTCTCTAAAAATGATTGTAACATAGAGTGATTAAGATTAGTACTGTATTGTGTCAATAACACCATTGAAACAGCATGACTGTAGTATATATGCTTTGCTTACATACCAAATGGTGGTTCTCAAAATAACAGAATAGCAGCAAAAGGTGATGTACACTCAAATTTTGTACTGTTGTAACCGTGACATGTGAAATGAATGTAACCATCTCTAAAAGAATAAGGCTGAAATTGATGAAGTTATGAAGTATCATTGTATTGAAAGAAGCTCATTGAGTTGTTTTGCGAAATTCAGTAAATTTTTCCAAACCAGTAAAGTTTTCTTCAGATACTAATGACAAATGGTCAAACTTAGAGGATTCCAATTTTTCACATACAGTGAAACATTAATGAGTGAGAAACTAACAATTTAATTTGATTTTTGAAAATTTGTTACCAGACACTTATCATAATAGTGCTTGATTCATATTCACACAACCAGTACAAGTAACAGTCAAATGCTCAAAACTTTTGACAGTTTTATAACTATTGGATGTGAAACTTGACTAATTTTGCTAATTGTAAGTATTATCATGTGTTTATACCCTTCAAAATCACCACAGTCTTTACTAATATCAATTCAATAAGCCCTATTAACCTCTACCCCACCACTCTCTCTATTCAACAACTTGAATGGATTGAAATGTTGTTGTCAATACCTGGAGACAGTTTGAAATCAATATGATTGTATCCCTCCTCTCCAAAGTATCTGGCAAGTGGTGATTATTTGGAAGGGGACTTTTCACAGAGGATAATTTTATCATCTTCTTTAGTCACAGGTGAGCCACAAATTGATCTCATCTACTATCTTCAAAGTTATGCTGAGGGATGGAAGGATGGAAGGTGGGAGGAGAAAATAGATGAAAGAGATTGCATCGACGATCCCGTTTACAAGAAAAGTTCCGATGGAAAATATCGAGGCTGGTTCTGGGGGTACTCAGAAACATATGCGTCTGAATTCAAGTGCTTATCTGTTCAAGCTATGGCTGGAAGTATGGTTCCCATCCTGACCAAGAATACTACAGCTAGGTATTTCTTTCATTTATTTTTCCTTGCTACCTGTACCAACAAACAATGCATTGAGAGAATAATGGACGAGCATTTTAATTACTAGGCCTACTTGAATTAATTTTAATGTCATCTTGCAGGCTGACCTTCTGCACTACTGCTTATAATCAAGATGGAATGTGACCATATAATCGTTGAAAACAGAAACACTCCTATTGTGACTGTGTTTCAGGCTATGGCCAAATTATTGTTTGTTGGTTAATACTTACACTCCAGTATTGCGTTTCAGTATATGACTAGATGCTTCTTTAAAACAGCATAGTATGTATGCTCCATTCATGTCTAGTGTTCTAATTTACGATACCTCCCATCAGCAGTAATTTTTTTGAGAAATTGTCAGTCGGAGTTACTAGGGTAAGACAGGTATCAATGGTATGCAAGGATACATTGAACTGTTTCACTGAATGAAGTTGCTAGGTTAGAATCAAAGGTGAGTGGGTAGTGGGCAGACTATTGCATAGAGCAATAAAGTATACATGTGCACTAGACTTAAACACTAATTCTAAGCAGCTTCATTTGTTGATATATTGAAGAGCATTAACTTCTACATTGAAATATGTAAGTTGAAGACTTTCAAAATGATTAAGTTTTCTCTAATATTGTTGTTCTGTAGACCATTGGTATCAATAAAATGATTCTGATGATTGTAATCAGTTTATCACTTTCTTAGGCATTATTAGCCAAGAGAGTGTTAACATGTACATATGGCTCTCAATACTATCATGAAACTCCATATTGTTTCAAGTACTGTACAACAGTTACAGATGAAATATTCTAAAAAAAAACAGAATGATGTACATAATTGGCTGTAGGAAGGTGAAAAGCATGAGTTGGGTTAGTGTTGGGTCTAAGGGGATTGGGTGTCCCTCAGTACCCCTCCCATTTGGTAGCCTTAGGTGAAATCTGATGCAATATTTTGCATCTGTTGAAGTCATATTCTCTCCCAAGAAATCCTGCTGTCCAGGTAAGCTAGTTACTTTGTTTACTTTCTGGGTACTGCAATTCATAAATTTTGTTACAGCTGTTAATGATTATGTAGCAAAGCGGATCTAGTGTTTTTAGTAATAATTGTTGTAAATGATAGCCAACATGTCAAGAAATTTGAGCACACAATCTAGTGTAATATTTTGCATCTTCAATTTCTTTTTAAACTAAGGCTTGTTTCTGGGGGGGAGAGTTGTTTGTCAGCAGCTTTTGGGTTACTTTTGATGCAATTAACATTTTAAATCTTGTTTAACACTAATAGAGATTTGCTGATTTTTGTCAGTAGGTTACAGGGTTGTAAGCATGTACTAAATATACATATGAAATCTCAAGTAGGAAAACTTGGCATAACTTTAAAATCTTTTAAGCTTTTTACGTAGTCAGTACCAGCATGGTCCCTGTTGTTTTTCATGGAGGTCAGAGATTTTTTAGGTCGATAGCGGTCAGAGTCTGCAAGTATACAACACCAATTCTAGAAGTGACAGTTGATTGAAATTTAAAATAGATTAGTTACGAAATAATTTTCATCTGTTCTATTGATCTCAAAGGTCATTTTAGTAAAAAAGAGGTCAAAGTTTACATTTCAAAAAAGTTGACTTGTTCAGAACGTAAAGTTATCCTAACATGTCTGCATAAAGTCAGTTGATTTGTAAGGTTGATTTCATCATGTACATGAATATAGTAAGAATGTAGTAGGTGTAGGTAGTTGCATTCAGTGAAGTTAACTGTCAAAAAGTTTCTCTGTCTTTGTTGCCTTAGTTGAAACAATACTTAACATGATAATGATGATGTAAGATGAATTAGTTCAACATCAGCACATCTCAGCTGGTTATTTGTTACACTTTACAATTTAAAGCAGAATCTACTGTTTAAGGGGCAAAAATTAGTAAATCGTTAATCATTAGAAAAAGTTTAGTCTTTAATCTTTCACTGTTCTCTTCGATTTGACTCTAGACTATGTATGCCACATTTCATTGTACAGAAATATCTCTGAATTTCCTGACTTTGTAAAAGACAAAGGCAAATATTTAGAAAATTGTTTATTGTTGCCTAACAAATAGCCATGATGGGTAAAAAAAATTTGGGGGATAAGGAGAAACACAATGTCATTTTAATGGCATGCTAAAATATGAATGGTTTTTCTGTAACAATCAGTTAAAATTACTAAATACTGTACTTTATTCACTCTATGTCATAACAAAATCATACAGGAATTACTGTTGTACATTCAGAAAAACAAGTTGGTTCATAGTGAAATATTGGGAATGATTGGACCACTGAACTTGATAGACAGACAGATAGACTTGCAGGCATGCAGATATACAGACAGACCAACTGACCAATGGATAGATAGGCATGTAGGATTAAAAGCAAAACAAAAACAAACTTTCCATCCTGTAGAGATGTTTTAAGCAGTGAAAAGTTTTAGATAAAGAATACAAATTTCAACATAGAAGTGGTCAATTTTAGCTCTGGTTTTTATTTTGGAAACTCTAGCGTGGAGTTAAAGAGTTTGCCACTGGTCTTCAGATTATGTTAAAAAACGAGAGATAGGACTATCTATGCAGTATACAAATACTTGATTGTGAGTGGTAGGAGGGATTCTTTGGGTTGTTTTTTACCCCACCTACCACTTCTTTTCTCTTACCCAATTTTCCTACCTGTGGGTAATAAGACAGAAGACCTGTAGTGTATGTAACTTAACATTTATATCTTACATATCTTGTTTTTGTTCTGTTGTTGTCCTGCTGTTGTGTTGTTGTTCTGCTGTTGTTCTGTTGCTGTCTTGTGTTGTGTTGTTGTTGTCCTGTTGCTGTCTTGTGTTGTGATTGTGATAATGTCAATCTTGTCAGATACTTTGTATCAAGACATTTCTTTGTCAATGTTTGTCTTTGCCTCCTCACTATAATGTGGTAGCTTACCAACACACTCTTTGAAAGTGTTTGAGGATATTTAAAGAATTTTAAAGGCATAGTGCTAAAGCTGGAATATGAATTGCGCTGACAATTGCCTGATCATCAGTCTTTGTTTTTCATCAGTGTTTCAGAGAAGAGAAAGTAGGAGGAAAGATCACCCGTCACAAAATCTGAAGAGATCTATGCATTTATCTTCCAGATAATTGAATATGAAAATTGTTTGGACATTTTTGTTGGCCCTACAAAATTCAGGCTCTTCAAGGAATCCTAACCATCAGTCACTGTCACTTGAAATCAAACAGACCAATGGGAATGGATATGAATATTTATGTATGTAAAAATGGTTCTTAAACAATGTTTTCTTTGTAATTGCTAAATATATTTTACTTTCAGTTGCAACATGTGACAATTTCTTTTTAAACTCATATTCCAGCTTTAAAATTAGTTGTTATCTATTGTACTATTAGCCTACAGTCTTTTTATGGTACTAATAGTCTTTGTGAGGCCAATCTTCCGTATTCGAAATGTGACATGCTGACCCTCTACTAAGGGACATCAACATTTAAGGAAAGTTTAAGTTTAGCCATCAGCTCAGAGAATGCATTTTCTATTAAAACTGCCCTTTACTCTGCAGAGATTTAATGGAAACTTTGCAGATACTGATACTCTGAGACAGTATCACAATTACCTATCCATCTTAAGACTTTCATTACTTAATTCAAAGGTTATTTCCTTATTTCTAATCACATTTAAGCCCAAAAAAAAATTGACCTTTCCTGAAATAGTAACTTTTATCTGTCTTTTTTCTTTAAGTACATCATGACCTTAGGGGAACCATTAAAATCTTCACTTGCTCCCCTCTTGTCAACCTTGTCACTTTTGTTTCAGGTTGGGTAGTTTGGATGATCTTTCCTTTTTTTTAGATGAGGCAAATCAGAGAGGCTTGAAGACTAAACTGCCAAAAGTCCATTTGAGATATTGAAAAGATAAATCATGATTAGAACGTTTATGAAGAGATCCTGCTAAGATGATTAATCATCTATAGAAACTTTGAGACTGTTTTTAAACACACTTAGTATACCGTGTTCATATTTTTTTTTCCTCTCCAAAATGTAAAGAAGATTACAAGCAAACCAAGCAGAAATGTTCATTACTCTGTTTGCTGCGGGATGACATTATGCTACGTAAGAACAGACGTCATCCACTCTGGAACTGATGCCTACCCACATTGAGTGTCACCATCCCAGTAATACCTGTTACTTACATTAGAACCGAAGTCAATACACATTGGATGATGTTATCTCACAATGGAATAGATATCAGTGACTTTGGAATTTATGTCAACCCACTTGAAACAGATATCATACCCCACTAATACAGATATCATATCCCACTAATACAGATATCATACCCTACTAGAACAGATATCAATCATTTTTTAACTAACTGTACATCAACCCACACTGTATGATGATGATGTCTTTTCACTTTAAACACATACATAGTCATTCACATTGGAAACTATGTCAACCAAATTGGTCCCACATTAAAATGGATACCATTCAACCCACGTATCTTCCCACATTGGACCAAAAGCCCTATCTCACATGAAAAAGGTTGTCAATAACTTTTCACATGAGAACTGACATCTGATTGTAGTTTTGTGTGTCATTCTACATTTAGAGGGTACACATATGGTACATACATGCATACATGCCATACATAAGTTACAGTAGTTTCAAGATTTATAACAATTAAGGAATGCTAGCTGCAGACTCAATATTCTGGTCAGCAATGTTGTCAACAATTTCAGAAAAAAACAGCGAAGGAAAGAATGATGGGGGTAAATAGTTTTGTAATGCTGCCCAAAAAGTACTGTAATCAACATGAACTTGTGTAGTCATTTTAGTTTTTTGTTTTGAAAAATTTCTTGACTTTCTGAGGATTGTAACTCTTGGGATATAATTACGGATGTATCTAGACAGACAAGTTGTGGTTGTTTTGAAAAAAAGATAGTGGACAATTGTGAGCGAAATGAACTTAACAGCAAAACGAGGCAATGGTATCTCCTGCAGTCAAGGGGGAGAAATCCCTGGAGGCTACTGGGTTTTAGCTGATTAACGTAGCAAGGGGGACTCTGCTTTGCTGATTTTGTTTTACAATAGTGAAGTCTTTTGTCAAAGGCAATTAAAGTATGTAAAGTATGATTTTCATTGCTCATTTTTTCATTCCTTGCTGAAGGCAGGCCAGAAATTTATGTGATGGTGATGACATGTTTGTGTGTGTGCGTATCTGATGCCTTGTAAACACAGTATTTCAAGGAGGGAACACTGCTGGAACTTCAAAACTGGTGTGTAGGTAATCCATTGTGAGTAGATGATCTCTATTGTATTTCATGGAGGTCAAAGGTCATTTGAGAATGCCAGAGCTTAAAGAATGAAAACGTATCAAGGGAGATATCTTAGCAACTGAATGTTGCTAGAACTTCAAACTCTTATCATTTGTAGCACCTAGTGAGTATGTGATCTCTGTCCTTTTACGGAGGTCAATGGTCATGTTAGGTCAATAGAGAACATAGTTTGAAAACCTTGTAAATATAGTACTTAAAGAAGTGAACAGTGCTTCTACTTCAAAGATTGTGTGTTGGTAGCCCATTGTGAGTAGATGATCCCTATTGTTTACTAGTCCTGGTCACCAGGGCTTAAAGTGCAAAAACCTATTAAAGAGCATATGTCAGTAACTGAATTTAGGTGAACTTCGAAGTGTCAACATTGTTAACACTTGATGAGTAGCTGATGCCTGTCATTTGAATTGCCCCATGGGAGAATGTCATCACTGTAATGTGACATGAAATGAATGTGTAGTGAGTCAGTCATTCCAAAGATCTCTCCTGGATTCAGAAGCCCAACATGTGATACTCAGAGAGTTTTACGTGTCCTGAATGTGAACATATGAAGGGGAAAGTGTCACTCATATAAATTAAGAAATCATGAATATTTATTTCATTGAAAACCTGCCAACAAGTAGATGTTTAATCGTAAATATTGCTGCTAAATAGGCTTTGGCCTTATTTTGTTTATTTTCTTTTATCTTAAAATCTCTTAAAACACCATGCACCCTCTCCCGACAACATCATTTCCTAAGCATTCAGAGAATATCCCAGTTGCCAACAACTCCCTGTCAAGATTTGCAAAGTACTTTGTTTTTTTTTTGTTTTTTTTTTGACACAAACACATTTTGATATGGTCCCATCCTTTCTCCACTGATTGCTTTTGTTTAAAGTGATTTAGTGTGTATGAAAAAGTGAGATATTGGCAAGGAATCACAAAGTCATTTGACTTTCTGGTGTGGAAAATGAAGCCTGTCACAGTGAGAACTTTAAATTTTGTATTGAGTTGTGACAGCAGTCGTGGTCATCGTAATGTTGGAGTCGTAGTTCCTATCTGTTCCTTTTTCTCTTTGTGGTATTCGGATGAGGAGATTTACTGACTATACAGTACAGTAGCTGCCCACAGCTGACCATCGCTGACCATTGTAGCCATTGTTGCAATGTGCAAACTGTTGTCAACAACTTACTGTCATTAAGTTACTGATGTAGGTAATGTTACTGATCTGGGATAGCAAAATTTCAAAAATTGTAAAGGAAGACCCGGGGTATATTTATATATTTTTTATAGTTAAGATCTTTGCTGATAAATGTAAAGGCAAACTTAAGAGGAATGGTTTTCAGGCAAAATGATATTCGTTAGATATGAGCACTTACAGCATAAGTAGCAGCCACTCCAGCTGTACCTTTAATACTGTCCTGGGTGGAATCATCCGCATAGCATGTATAGAATATGTCCTCACAGTCTATCAAATCAGTTAAAATGTACAGAGCATGTCCCGATTAACTGTCATTTTGATGACAAGTGAAGAAGAAAATCACTTGCAATTTGACTTTAAAAGTATGAGTACCCTTGATCAGAAGATACGTAGAACATTGTGTAGCTGTTATGTTCATTGTGTAGCTGCTATGTGCATTGTGTAGCTGCTATGTGCATTGTGTAGCTGCTGTGTGCATTGTGTAGCTGCTGTGTGCATTGTGTAGCTGCTATGTGCATTGTGTAGCTGCTATGTGCATTGTGTGGCTGCTATGTGCATTGTGTAGCTGCTATGTGCATTGTGTGGCTGCTATGTGCATTGTGTAGCTGCTATGTGCATTGTGTAGCTGCTATGTGCATTGTGTAGCTGCTGTGTGCATTGTGTAGCTGCTATGTGCATTGTGTAGCTGCTGTGTGCATTGTGTAGCTGCTATGTGCATTGTGTGTTTTGATCTGTAAAAAACAGAATTGTTTAAGACTTGAGTTCTTCTCCCTCCCCCCATCCTTGTTGCAAAGTTAAAACTGAACTACAGTACTTTCTAGTTTTTCAAGTATAAAATACCATACAATGATGTTACTTGTCTCCCCTTCACTGACCTGTCTCAGCACAAAAAATGCACTCCCATCATCAAAAGGGCACAAATATGACATGAACAGAGTGACAAATGAGGATACTTAACAGAAAGGCAGTTTGCTAGAAATTTGTTCCAAAAGTGAACTACAAGGCATAGGGAACCAAGTATCTAGGTCTCCACACTCTTATCAGTCAGAATAGGAAGAAGACACTAGTCTGGTGTTAGACCGGACAGCGCAAAAGGCAGCGTTTAAGGTTACCATTACTCTTAACACATAGATGGGAGGGCTTTTGTTGTATTGAGACAGGTAAGTAACCAACTCA
The DNA here is from genome assembly GCA_021234535.1 of Stichopus chloronotus. NCBI lineage: Eukaryota > Metazoa > Echinodermata > Holothuroidea > Aspidochirotida > Stichopodidae > Stichopus > Stichopus chloronotus. Next base: position 736,344 of record CM037835.1, read on the forward strand.
GGTGAGTTTTAGGATGTTCATACCATTTTTATGATGGAATTTTTGCCAAGGATAGCCCTCTAATTTCTGCAGTTAGTTTAAGTTGTCCACTGTAATAGTTAAAGTTGACAGACAGAGACTTGCTAGGTTGTTTATGAAGTAAAGACTTGTAATGAAGGAAGAAGTCCACGCAATGTGAGGGTGGTAAGAGGAGGGGATTCATTAACATGAACCGAAAGGTTCTTTATTTCAACCTGTGAGTGACTTCTAACTCAGTGTGGTTCAGCCCCTATTTCATGGTCCCAGCTAGTTCTGCCCCTATTTCATGGTCCCAGCTAGTTCTGTCCCTATTTCATGGTCCCAGCTAGTTCTGCCCCTATTTCATGGTCTCAGCTAGTTCTGCCCCTATTTCATGGTCCCAGCTAGTTCTGTCCCTATTTCATGGTCCCAGCTAGTTCTGCCCCTATTTCATGGTCTCAGCTAGTTCTGCCCCTATTTCATGGTCCCAGCTAGTTCTGCCTCTATTTCATGGTCCCAGCTAGTTCTGCCCCTATTTCATGGTCCCAGCTAGTTCTGTCCCTATTTCATGGTCCCAGCTAGTTCTGCCCCTATTTCATGGTCCCAGCTAGTTCTGCCCCTATTTCATGGTCCCAGCTAGTTCTGCCCCTATTTCATGGTCCCAGCTGGCTCAGTGTTGAGTAAAGTCTTTGTTGAAAGATATTGCAATTTCAGTTTCCATTAAAGTTAACTCCTTATTGGCTGCTGAGTCAGGAGAAGAGGGAAAGAGACACCAATATTTATTTAGTATACATCACTATCACTGACTAGCATGAAATGTTACTTTAGTTGTTTAAATGCAGTTCTGTTTCCTAAGTTGGAATATCACTATTTGTTCAAGCCATAAGAGTTGTAATTGGATTCTGTTGGTCAAAACTGACTTCTGAAGAAAAGCCATTGTTTGTGGAGACAAATATTGGCTCCTGAGATTAAAGGTTTAATTTGACCTCTGTATCAGTTGTGGATATTTGTACTTATGGGACAAGAACATGTCTACAGTGTCCATGACCTTGTTATAATTTCAAACCATTCTAGGGTAATTTAAAATGTTTTATTTAACTACATAAACATGAATTAATTGACTCTACCCACACCTGTATTTGTATACTCCTAGTACTGTGAGTAATATTTGATGTTTGGAATTAGTCATCCAGTAGGACAAAGAAAATCCAAAATTGTGTCGTCATCTTCTGCTTTCTTTACATGTTTGTTCACATTGTATGATAATAGTTAATGAGACAAAAAAAAAACAGGAAGTTATTGTGAGTTATATAAGTACACAACACTTATTGACATCCTAACTTTAGGGACTGGAATAGCAAACCACCAAAAATCTATATTGATCAATAAAGGTATTTATGGTGAAAATAGAAAATACTTCAGTACCACTCCAAATGGATGTGCAGCAAGAGTGATATTATTGATATTAGTTGGAAGGACACTCTTCAGAGACTGATGTTCAAATGATTTTCTATAGATTGTTGACAGAAATTATGACAAAATAAACCTTGAGCTCCCACAATAAAGCTGTCATCAACATATGCTTGTGATAATTTGGTTTCCTGTTTTTTATTTTGTCTGTCTGTGTGTGTGTGTGTCCATTTAATTAGTTGTTCTTTCATCACTGATTACACACTGTAATTGATATCGTGTTTTGTTTACTTGAGTCATACAAGGGCATAGATGAAGTAAGTTTTGGCCTTTGAGTCATGAAGAGTGAATTGCCCAAAAAAGCTGTCAGCTGTTTATGGTAATAAATGGATTATGCATTTGTGTATAGGCTATGTACAGTACACCAACTCCATTCCAATTAGGATATGCACTGTTCTGTATAATCTGTGCTGTAAGGTAAAATGGTAACTGGCACTTTCATATTGTACCTAATAGAGTAGTACTCAGAAATTTATACGTTGTACAGGATGTGCCTTTTGAGACAGTTGACTCTTCTAAAAGTCTAATCCAGTGATATGTATTCATTGTTCAGTGAATGGTTTGTTAGGCTAACCCAATGACAAATGCCAGGAATGAATTTAATGAATAGTAGTTGGCATCATAAATGTGTAGTCCATGGAATAGTGTACATCCTGTACTTTAAGCCCAATAACTAGTGTTAGGTTAATATACATTGTACTCCATGAAAGTGTTAAGTTAACATATTTTCCAAATTAATAGTGTTACTGTAGGTTTAATTAAAAGGAATACTTAGCTTAGGCTAATGAAAAGCTAAGTTTAGAGCTACGGGAGATTTAAACTGAGTCTGTCATGATAGTAATGCAAAGTTTATTCTGAACTCACATGGCTGGGATTTCATGTCCCAACTGCTACTGAATTTCTCCTGCAACACTTGAATTGAATCTCTTATATTTTTATAATCTGTTTTGCAACAAGCTTTTGTCAATGCCTTTATCTATTGTTCTATTTGTTTTACTGGATAGGTATTAAAATTGCAATTCTGTTTACCAAGTTAAATTCTTTAGTATGGGATCTAAAATTCCTTCTCTGTCGATGTATTACTGAAGGAGTGTAGAATGGAGAGTTACATTTGTGTCTATACACAGCTGTCATGCTACAGTATATCATGATTTCATATTACATTACTTAAATAACATGTAATTGTGTTTGTCTGTAGATGTTTATGTTTGTAAATTTATATTTTGAATCTTTGTTCTACTGATGAAACCTTTACTTTGCAGGTCAGTATTTCTTGATCGCGGTGAGAAACTGCTCCATGATCACTTTTCAGACGTGGATTATTGGAGTGTAAGTGCTGCTAGTTTAACACTGGCCATGTTTGCTGGTTTACTTTTTAATAGCCCAAATATCTCATGCACTTACTAACATCACAACAACCTGATTGATACTAAAGATATGTGTGCATAAGCAAATACACTGAAATATGTTAATAAGAAAGGACCTCTGATTAACATTGAAGTATTTCATCAAGTTATTAATTGGATTCATGTTGTGTTCCTCTTCCATGAGTAATGTAAAGCACATTTGGATGATATCCCTGCAGCAGTATAGTATCTTACAGTAAGTTGAAAGGGTGCACGTAATTTTGTTGTTGAGCTGCTTCTGAATTAATACTCGCATGCAAAATGTGAACAAATAATTAATTAGCTGGTAAACATTGACATGCTCTGACACAATGTCAGATTAAATTGGTAGACAGTATTAGAGTTGATGAACAGTTTAAGAGTCTTCCAGTGAATTTCATCGTTTCCTCTTGCTCCGATATTTTTGGATGTGGTACTTTTCTTGTTGACAAAGAAATCTTTTAAAATGAATCTATAGAACAAAGTGACCATAACTAGCCTGCTGCATGGATAGTAAACTTAAAGGAATAATTGAGAGTGATGACATCTTTATACTTTCTCACATCTCCCATGGTTGAGGGAACTGGTTACAATTCTTGAAATCATTACCATACTGTCACAAGTCATCTAATAATATAGATCCAATAACAGAGGCAAACCGTTGACAGATCAAGAAATAAGGTTGTTGGTAAACATGAGATGTTTTGGCATTCAAAGAGTAAATCTCTCATATTGGTCAAACACCCATGTGTATTACCTTGTCATCACTTTAATTCAATTGACGTCAAACTTTCCACGTTTCTCCAAGTTTATTTTACATAAAATTCTGTTATTTTTAACCAGATCTGTTATGCTTGATCGAGCAGAGGAATTACTTCATGATCGATATGGGCAGGTGGAATATTGGAAAGTGAGTGCCCTTCCCCAACCAAGATGCTTTTAATAAGATTTGTGGAAAGTCTGGAACATTTTTCTTTTTTGCCTCAGGTCATGCATACAAGTTATGAAGAAAAAAACCTGTCCAGATAAAAAATTGTAAATGTGAATTCCAAGATAATTAAGCCCTTTCAGTTTTTGATTGTTTCTTTTACATATTTCATATCTGAAGCAAATGAAGTTTTGATCTCAGATCATTGCTAAACTAAATGCAGTCTTTAATAGCTCAGTTCTCTTTACTTTAGTTACATGCTACAGTCATCTTTACTTAGATTGCTCTTACACTCTAGTGATGTATCAAGAACAGTCTTATTGTCAGCATAAAGCAATTAATCCTGTATGGATACTAATTAATGATATGTATTTCTTTCAATGTGAATTTAATTTCAGCAAATATGTTTCTTACACTCATTTCCAAATATTCTCTTCTTAATTCATTTGCATAACTTCTTGGTTTTGTTGGCTGACTTGTGTCTCAGCTTGCTAAAATTAATGGAAGTAAAGTCATATATAGTCTTCATGTCTTCCTCTTGTAACCATTGGCACACATATCACAGCTTCATAGTCATTTACTTATATCAGTCCATCTCTGAATCAAAGTAAGAGTTTGCTGAAATCTCTGTATTTGCTAACTTTGATAGAATGAGGTTATCTTTAGTTGTTTCTGAAGGAGACAGACAATGAATGTATACCATTGAAATACTGTATAAAGAGCATGATGGTGTTACTGCCCCCAGTGCTGAAGAAGACAAAACCACTCTACTAATGTTAAAAACAGTGTTTTATAATGAATAGTACTACACACTAACTCTGATATAAGAGATTGCCTTTGAAATAAACACTATCATCATACCTGTTTATGATGAATGTATTTAACAGCTCTGGCAGATCAAATAATTAACCTTCAAGTAAATGTATTGATTTTTCCATTGTTTTTTCCTGGACTGTCATGTCATACTAATTGGTGTTGTTATTTTTTTCCCTATCCTCAGGCTAGAAGAAGTCTTCGATTTGCCAAGCATCTTAGAGAAATTGGAGATGAGTTTAGGAGGATAAACTTAGACTCAAATGATGAAGTGGATAAAACAGAGTTAATTGATGACTGGAGGAAAATGAGGGTATTTTATGTTGGTAATCAATTGAAAGATGACATTAGGATTGTAGGGTTTTAAGATGATGATGATGATAATAATAATAATTAATTTAAATGATTTATGAGGGAATTGAGGTTGGTAGCCTGATTCATGTCATAATATTAGAAAATTCAAATATCTTTAAGATAATCATTTAACATTTGTTGTAAAGGTATATCTAAGATAACTGCTACCTTATAAAACAAAGATAGTATTGCTGATGTTGGTAGGAATGGCAGCGTAACATGGAACAGAGTCTTTGTTAGGACCAAAACAAAACTGACAAAACAGTTCAAAGAAAGGAATAAGTTGTACCTGCATGCCAACACAGTGAATAAAAAAAATTGTAATATTTTCAAGTGTGTGAAAGGTTAGCTTTCTAGAGCATCAACCAGAATCCATGTCCAACTCTTCATTATATTCAGTGTATACTACATATCTGTGACTGAAATACTATTATTTAAGACTGGGACTGCAGAAACTTGCAAATGGTGTTCATTTCAACAATATGCTATGATCACATGACTAAATACCCTTGGAAACAAAATATATTTAAAATGAACTTCAACATAAAACAGCACAGAGTTAGGAGTAGAACAGGTAACAATTAACAACCAGAGCATTAAATGCTTTAAACAATTACATTCTCTTAATTAGCTAATGGAATCATTTAGATCATTCAGATTTAGACCTCCGTTGAGAGTAAAACTTCCCTAATACCACTTGCCTTGGATATAAAGAATGCAAACTTACACTATTTAGGTGACAGTAATATCGTTCAAATAAGCACAGAGCAATGTAAGATGAGACACAGCATTCAGATAATGTGAACATAGAGCAATAACAGATCAGACAGCACTAAGCACATACAGTAGCAATGCAATATGAAAATAGCAAAGTGTAAAGTTGAGAGAATACCATTCAATATTAATCTTAGATCGTAATATTATAGCACAAAATAAAAAAAAATGTCATGTGACAAAATATAGAGCAAATGTAATAACATCACTTACAATACCAGATTAAAAGAAAAAAAAACACATTGTTTTACTAAGCATAGAGCAAGGTATCACAAGGTGCAATTAACATCATATATGATAACAGGTCAAAGAAGGAAAAAGAATGTGTAATTAAGCTTAGAACAAGGTATCATAAAGTGCAAGAACATATGTGATACCAGATTAAAGAAGTAGCAGCAACATTATTTAGCCAAGCATAGAGTAAGGTAGCCTGAAGTACAATAACATCATATATGATACAAGATTACAGAAGTGACAACTGCATTGTTTAGCTATGCACAGACTAAGGCAGCAGCATAAGGTGCAATACATCATATATGACACCAGATTAAACATCATTCAACGAAGTGTCTCGGAGCATTCACATTGTAGACTTATACTTACCCTTTGCCTATTTTTTATGCATTATTTAACAAAACTCCTTGAACCCCAAATAAATGGTTCTCCTACTGCACCCTTTATGCTCAATATTGCTTCTGTTTAACTTTCACTTCTTACATGATACATGTTTCTTTGCAGACTTAAAGTTCTCCTTGATGGTGAGTTCAGAAAAACAGAAAAAAAAAACCTAGAGTATTACTTTTGTGTTTGTTTTTGCTATATATTGTTACTGGTCTCGTGTAAGTTGTCATAAATCCTACCTTTCTTCTTGGAGTTCTTACATGAGGAATTTTCGAGAGAATTGGAGCCCACACAGGCATGTACTGCTTGCATGGATTATTCTGAGTGCCCAAGGGGCTCATAGAATGCAGGTCCCAGTCCCTCGATCTATGAAGTTACAACAAGCATTGGGGCGAGGGAAGTCCATAGTTGTGACCAAAGGGTGTGCCACAAAATACCCTTAAGTTGTGACTTGCAGACTTGTAGTAAAGTATGTAACTGTACTGGCTTAATAGCTGATCAAAAACAGATATATACAATAATAAAATTAAAGAAACGCGTTGTTAATGAGGGACACAAGAAACCTTCGAAAACAAGAAGAACTATAAACTAAAATCCAGTGTGTTAAACGAATGTAACAAAACTAGTATACCCCAAATATTTAGTGCAACAGATGTAAGTGCGTAACATCACAGTAGGCTATCCAGTCTAGGCTTGTTTTGCACTGAAATTAATAATGTAAATTTCTAACATAAAAAGCTCTGAGACTTAAGGTAGAATTTACAACATTTATATGAAAATAGTAATAAAATGTAACAAAAGCAAACACAAGAATAATAACTTTTTTTGGTTTTGTAAACTCCCAAATTGAGGAGAACTTCCATGTGGACAACACACACACACACGTATGTGTATCAACTAGGAGTAAAAATCAAATGCTTATGATCTAGAGCATAGAGGGCACAGTGGGAGAACAATTTATCGTGGTTCACGAATTTAAGTGATGCGTAAGTGTGAGCAAGAGGTAAGTATAGTCACTCCTGAATACCCAAACCCAGTAAGTTGTGGGAAACAATCAAAGAAAAGAGAAACATGAATTGGTTCAACTAAACAGACATTTTGCTCAATTTGTATGGGGTTTTTGTTCATGGGAGTTCTGCATAGAGGTTTTGTTTATATTTATTAATGAAGTGCTCTCATCTCATTTGTGTCATGTAAAAGACCTCTCATTAGCAGTTTCCTCAAATCATTAACATCTTTCACAATTCAGAGGAATTTATTTCAGTCTATTTCCCTTTAAAAATGTGAAACCACTGATTATATCAAAGAAGAAATGATTGTCTTTCAATAAAAGATGTCAGGTCTTATTCACCAATTGTGTGTAGACTTAAGAGGTTTTATTTATCCCTAACTGATCTAAGAATATAGTACTTCATCAATTCAATTAATTTATCTCATTTCTTATGTTCATTCAGAAGGAGCCAAGTAGTGCCATTGGTGGACCATATATTGCAGCTCATCTCAGGAGACAGGACTATGCCAGAAACAATCGAAAAGAGGTTCCATCTCTTAAAAATGCTGCAGAACATTTAGAAAAATTATTAAAGGAGCACAAATTGAAGAAACTGTTCATTTCGACAGATGCTCCGAAGTTTGGTAAGTTTTAAGACATTTCTTGCTACAACAATGTCATATTAAAGAATTGATACCTCAATATTTTGTAAAATATTATATGGTAGAGAATGAGGGTAAGTTGGTGGAATAAAATATTTGTTGAGTATTATATAAGATATAGTTGGTTGAGTGGTTTAATCATGGATTATTACATCATCTGGGGGATTAGGTCCGAGAGATTAGTTCATGAATTAGAAGTAGTACCTCATTATTAGCTCACACAATTACAAGTAATTCAAGTGTAATTGTACAGTCTGTAGCCTACGTAAACCTTCCTATCCTCTCTCTACAGTAGGCCTGTGTATTTGGTGGTTACCCTGTCACTTACGGTGTTTCAATATGGTAAACATCATCCCTAGTTGCAGTCTAGGTATGTTGTTTGCTTTTCAAGATCTTTCAGTTTGAAAGTTCTTAAGAAATGATTGTGATATGGTAACCTGACCACTTGTAATTGCAAAGCTTTTGCTTTACGTTATAATTTAGTGACCAATAAATGTAACAGGTATACATGCCAGTAGATTCAAATCAAAGTATAAATAATTTGATTATAAATTGAACACAAAATGTGTGCATTGATGGAAATTATATGAAAACAATTTCTACAAACTGGAGGGGGGGGGTCATTACATCATAATTCAACTGAAGTCTGTTTTAATTCAATTGGGGCAAAAATGGCTGCACCCTTCTCTGAACTTCAAAATTATGTAACATAAGTAGAAAGCAATATCTATTTTAATTAATTTTGAGGAAGATGTTTGTCAAACACCTCTGCATCATATTTTCAAGAGGTATTCCCAAGGTTTTGTTCCCTCTTAATCAGTCTCTCTATTTCACTGTTTTTTTTTAACAATACAGAGGGTGATTGGATTTACCTCACCCTTAATACAGTTATCACAATTACATCATGGCTATCAATTTTTCCAATTTTAAGTGTCCCTATCCAGCTAACCTCCACAGGCTCCTCCTTCACCTGCTTCTTCCATTTCTTCTGTCAGTGCTCACATTTCAAAATTGGGCTCACACTAAGTCATATCATTTGCTCGTGGTAATGTAATAGACCTGATAGTGCATAAACTAAATACTTTTGTATGTAAGTTTAATTTTGTCATCTTCCAAGAGATTTAATTTTTGATGCCACAAACAAACCCTACTTCTACTGAGTTCAGTTGTGTGAGCTACAGCAGCATTAGGGCGCTAGTTTTGCAATTATAAGTGGTAAAGATCGCCATAGCTCAAGTATTAGTTCTGAGAGATGGCTACAAGGTTTACAATTGATACCTCTCTTGTTTGTAGGCTATAATTGATAGAGGGATTATAGAGGGATCATTGATTGTATATACCATCTATACCAGAGTATATCCACAGCAACCATGTAAGTTACTGGAAATTATTGCCCATTTATGTTTAGGAACGCTTCAGTCGCTTTACATACCCTCTGACCCCCGTGCCTGCAGATGATTCGCGGATTTGAGTGTTATGAATACGATAAATGTCACAGGTGTTTTGCCTGAGTCAAATTGGGGTTAACGTCAAAACACCACACTACAAGTCCTCAAATAAATGAGAAAGTTGTCAACATTAAAAGCGTAAAAACATAAATAGAACTGGATGTTCAAAAAGTGAAGCAAGCCAACCAAAGACCAACTTAAGGGGAATGGAACACCTCAGTGGCAATATTCTTGAATGCAAAGAAAGTGACCTCTATAAATGAATGTTTGAATCAACCGTGGAATGTTTATTTATGGCTTACCCTAGAGGTATTTCATTACAGATACACACATTACCATTTTGGGATGGGTGTTGACAATTTTGGATTCAAAAACTGTCCTTGAAAACATTTCAGGATTTTCCAAAGTCAAATGCGCAGAGCTCGTAGTACAGCTAGTTGACAATGTATAGCGTGGTCTGTCATTCTGTGCAACATTACCACACAAAAGTTTGGTTTTATTATTTGCCACAGGACTGATGCGTAGCTTTGAGTGCAGAATGCCACAATCAGGACATTTATTCTAGGCCTATTGCATATAGTGTAATATCAGACTCAAGTTTCACTCACCTTAATCATTATGTAAGTGACACTTAGTGACACTACAACAACTTTACCCCTCTGATGACTAGGAACCCCAAATCTTCTGGTGACCTCGCCCCCTGGACCCCACTAGGGGCACCACCCCTTCACTCTACCGTGACCCTAAACCAGGCCCCAGACCCCACGCTGGATTTGCTCGCATGCTTTGCATGCTCGTTGTAGGGCTACACAAATGTCAGCAGGAAATTGGTAGATTTTCTTTGATGTTTGCTGGAAATTGAGCAATTTTTCCCAACACTGAATTCCTGGTGTATGGGCCTTGAACTGCATTTTTGAACTGAAGACAAACTTCAATCAAAACAAAAATCACGTGCAAGGCTGCAACAGAAATCTGTTAGGGGTATTTGATGACATGCCAAATGCTGAGTAAGTTAAAACAGCTTAAGATTTTCTGTCAGTAAACCATATTTATTAAACATGAAACCATTGTTTCTTCTGAATAGTTCATACATTGTGGAATAATCATAGATATCACCCATAAACTTACACAAATAAATTTCTTTTGTTGTGTTCGACATTTCAAGATTTTTTTTTTTCTTGCAATGACCTAAGTCTTTTATCTGAAAACCGGTAAACAACTGAAACCTATTTTAGGCCATTACTGAACCAGTTGGACCATGTCAAATAAAGTGACTACAATCAATGATTTTTATGGATTGTTATTTCCTAAATTTGATGTGCTAGTTTGATCAGGGACCTTGGCAAGTGATTTTTTCTACAACTGTTGTACATTTAATGTACCGTGTTGTTGATGTGGTAGTTAGTGCATGTGCATATTGACAATAAGTAGGCAATCCATGGAGTTGCAAAGCTTATCTCTATTGCTTCCATAATCATTTGCTCTCTTGTTCTTGTGTTACTTTGTGCTTATTTCCAGATGCTACATTTGGTTCACAAGACAATGAATGCAGCAAAAGTCCAATTTTGTTTCAGTTCTCTAGTATGCCTACAATAGTAATACAGAAAGGGTGCCATCATTTACCAACAGCGTAGTACACTATTAAAAATGACTCATTTGGTTCTGCATTTATGCACCTCAAGGAACCCCTCATTCCAGGCATTTGGATGTACTTCCAAATTATTCTAAGTCATATATCAGTGATACATCTGATCGTGGATGGAGGTGAGTGCTAAAATTCATGAGTAAGATGTAAAATGAACAACTTCTTGGCTGTGTGCCAGGAAACACTCTAGGCATGTTGTAATACACTTGGAGAGTCCATATGCATGATATTCGTACATAGGTAGAAAATGTAAATCCACGCAAAGATATCAGAGCCATGTCTAGCACTATGCATGCAGCTTTGAAACATACTGAGACTACAACCAAGACATTAAAACTTACATTGTTATTAGACGTAACTACTCACCCAAATACATGGTTGCATTCAGTAAAGTGAAATGCTGTGTCAAATTGCATGGAATAGCAAAGATGCAATAATTGATGTCATATAATATAGTCAGAGCACCTACTCTCCTACAGTATTACCTGTGACCTTTCACATACAATGTCATGGGGGAGGGGGGGGCTAGGAGGGTGGTGAACATTTCCACACTTCACTTTTCATTTCTAGGTAGCTACCAAAGTTGATCTGACTTACTGTCTGACAGCAGTCTGTGAAAACAATTGTCACAACTCTTTTCCTGATTTGACTTCAAATTCATGGATATTTCCTGAAAGTTGTACAGGTCACTTGATATGATACGTGTAGGATAAGCTTATAATGTTTTTCCCATATGAAGTGTATCCCTTGACATATGATGCCATGTCAGCTTAGGCAGACTTTACATTATTTTAATACCAAGGCACCCTCCCACCATGTTTCAAGTTTTGGTAAACATACTGAGGGAGTTCACCTCTGTATCTCCTTACTGTATACTTCTACATATAGGGATTACGTTGAAGCCTTCAACATAATCCTGCAATCATCAAGTGGAGAGATTGCCATTTTATTATTATTATGGATGTACACTAATGCATATTCATTTTTTTTTTGTCAACAGAAATAAAAGAACTTAAAGACCATCTGACTGGGATAGAGGTTTACAACTATGTCCCACCAAAAGCTATACTTGAAAACTTTATGGATGGTGGCATAGCAATTATTGACCAATGGATCTGTGCTCATGCAAGGTTTGTCTGTCTTCGGATAATTCTTTGCTAGAGCCAGCATCAGTTATTGGAATTTACCTCTCTTGTTTTTGGAGAACACAGTTTCATATGCTAGTAAAGTGTTAGAATCCATGAACAATTTCCTTATTGTTAGCAACAACAATGTAAAATGAGTGAAAAAGATAAATGGTAGAATATCTTTGTGTGCTGTATCTGCATTTGTTTCTGCTGACCTTGGAGTTATCAATGGATCTCTCAGTAAATCAATGCGACATTGATGCATTAATGGTATGGTGGTCTTTGTGAGGACAAGAGTGTCATTGAATACTCTACAGCATAATAGTTTTAAAATCTATAAAATAACTTCCTAAAGTAGCTATCACACACTGATTTGTAAAGAAAAAAGATTTCTCCAATTTCCCGATGGTCTAATGACGGAAAAGAAGGATTTATCGTAAATGATGGTCGAATACCAGTGAATAATGAACTAGGTTTCCAGGTTTTGATAACACGGTTGATTTGTTAATGAGAGTTCATCATACCCTAAGGAAGTGAAACCTTGTTTGTTTTTTGTTTACTTTTATATGATAGTATTATAATGAACTTTACATTGTTTAAATTTTAATCAAAAGGTTCTTCATTGGAACTGGCACCTCCACCTTCACATTTCGAATCCACGAAGAGCGACAAATTTTAGGATTTAATCCGAAAACGACGTATAATAGATTCTGTGGGGACGGAGAATCAAAGTCGTGTGATCAACCAACTGTTTGGAATATACAATGGAAATAAATGAAAGGTTTATAGTAACAAGTAAGTTGACCTTGATTAAACAGTTACACATGAATAGATCGTTACTTGTTGACAGTTTCTTTTCAAGTTTACCTTTTTTAGTTATGTAACACAGAGGCTGTTCACCCATTCAGGGAACGTTAACTAGTTTATTAGATAAAGATCTTCATGTGATTGATCCTGAACTAGAACAATAAATAAAGATTTGCGATTTATTCTGAACTAGTTCAATCATATTTATGATTGATGCTGAACTTGCTTATTGGATGAAGATGTAGGACTGATTCTGAACTAGTTCAGTCAATAAAGAATGATAATGTTTGCTGAACTTATCCAATCTATAAAGATGTAAGTCTAATCAATACAGATCTTTTCTTGATCATGGTCTCTACTGTTCAGTGTGTGAAGATGTGTGATTGACCATGGATACAGATAGTTGGACTGATCTGACAATTGAACAAATAATTCAGTGGTAAAGGACATCAGACATTATGCCAAATATCAGAAACTCTTTTTTCTATATTTTGTCAAACAGCAGGTGTTGTTTGATACATGGAAAACTGTTTGCATTAAATGCTAAAGTACTTTGAAAACATAAGTCCATGTGGTTTGTTTTTCATCTCCTTGGAGTTCCATTTAAGTCTCTTTGATTACTTTGATCACTCCTGTATGGTTTACTTGCAATCTAATTCTCAATGCACTCTGATGAGAAATATTGGATGTATGGTTTGTTGTTACAAACAGGAAAAAAGGAAATTTAAATGATTTGCTGATGTCACTCAACCAAAAGGTTGCATTTCATTTACTTTTACCAAATCACAAAACTTGATATTTCTGATATGAAACCATTATATTTGGAATGAAACTTTCACCACTTAAAACAATGAATACGTAAAATAAAGAATGAACAAAAAAATAAAAAGGTAAAGTACTTAGAATCAAATTTTGTCATTACTAAGGAAACTGATAGAACAATACAAAATCATCACTTTAAGTAATATGAACTACTCATTGTAGTAACTGAAGTAGTTTGTGGCACATGTACTGTACAATGCATCAGCATTTCATTAACTTATTTAATATATTTGTACTTGTTATTATATTTTGTTGTTGCTCTCATTAATGGTGTCATAATATTTATCCTTTTGATTGATTGAATTCAGTTTTTCTATCTTTGTCAGTGATTGTATTACCATTGTACTGGTGCCTACCATACCCATACATGCTTTCAGACACAATATTTCCATGCTGTTATTGAAATTCTGTGACAGGCGATTTTCTTCCATTTTCTCAGCAAGTTTCATATTACATTTGATGTAATGAGTTCATTTGTATGGCTGTTATGATGTGTTGCCCAACAATAGGACTAACTGTATGACGTAATGTCGCCTCTGAAAATGATTGATGAACTCTCAGTGGATGTTATAGGCAAAGCTGTAATTTACCACTCCTATGAAGTCCCAACAGCATTTTGCCATTTTATCAGTATCTATTTTCTCTCTGCTTTTTCATTGTTTTTCTGTTTTCTAGCAAAACCTGAGCCGTAACTTCAATGCAGTAATGTGGGAATAGTTATGACTTAACTCAGTCCTTGTGACAAGCCTGTTTTTTGCTAGTCACTAGATCATTGCTTAGATGATAGGTTTTTCAAACCATGGTCCTTTTGGGGTGAATTGTGTAGTTTAAAGGACTATTGTTTGGACTGTAAACATATGAAATTATTGGAAGTGGCAGTCTATTTTCTGTTACCTGTATGTCGGTCATTTGAGCTGGTTTATTTACTTGTTTTAAGATTTCATTTGCCATGCTTAACTTAATTTTCTGTGAATATTTTCCATTTTCTGTATGGCAGGAAACATTATTGCTTTACTTTATATAATCATCATTTAGAGCAGATAGTGTCCCACATAGCTGATACCCCCCCCCCCTCACACACACACAGACATGCACAGACACGCTGAAAATGCTTTGCACAGAAGCTTGCAGATGGCTACATTGAATGTTTCACAATAGTTTGTATCTTTGCCATTTTATTTGCAATAGGTTTACAAAGTTGGTGCTATTTGTCAATACTGCAGTATTTTATGTTAAAATGAATCCACCTACTGTACGTTATGGTAGTAAGATAAAAGGTTATTGATAAATTCTCTCAATACTGTTAAACTGATTGGAGACCTTATTTATTTTTTCCTGTGGTTTCTCTTTGCAATATGTGGCATAGAAAACACTCTTTTGTTTTTATAAAGTAGAAACATGATGGTGTTGTACTACTAAAAGATTTGTTAATTCGATGATAAGATTTGCATTACTATTCTTGTAGCTATGACTATTAGAATCTATAGCCCTCTGGAGGCAAAGTCGCTGTCAGATTTAGGTTCAATCACCTTTTAATTTTAAGTGCTACTGTAGCTTGGAGGCACAGTAGCCACACTATGACTACAACACCTCCACTTCAGATTGTAGGCACACTTGACTAAGACAAAGTGTCCTGTTATGTTCTCCTTTTTTCATACCATGGCTTCAAGTGCACCTTCACTTGAGACTGGACACTCAGAGGACTAAGATAAATTTTCTCAAAAGTCTTATACTTGTGTCGTGTTGTTGTCTTTGTATTCTACTGTGCATACAGATGGCCACTGGGACTTTGCCTCACCACAGATAGGAGACTCGGTGGACTTAAAAAAATCACCCCCCCTACCAAGAAAGGACAGTTTTTCCAGATGTCTTGGCTCTTCCATTTTTACGTTGCCTCGACCCAAATCAGAGTCGTAGTTGACTTTTAGATAAAGTTTTGGGAAGATTAGGCCCAATACAGATACAATGTCATTCTCAAAATAGTTTTCCATGCATAAAGATCATGGCTGCATCTGTGCCCTCACATTTTCAGAAAGAAGTGCTCCACCTGTGGTGGGTCATTTATAGTTACTCCTTGTTTTAATTTTTCTGGGGTTCAGTATTTTGTTCTTTATTGTCCAGATTATTTCACTATCATTTACATTGTTTCACCTCAACTTAAATTTCAGAAGTATCTTGAGTTGCTGGGCAATTTATCTATTACATTGTTTGTATTGGAGTTTTCATGACAATCTAATGGTTTTTGTTATATTATAGTTGATATTGGTGCTTGCTTTATTAACTAGATAATTGTCTTCCTTACCTAACAATTTGGTAGAATACGGAATATACTGTAATGGCTGTTATTCTTTTAGATTTTTTATCTATTAACACAGCTGAAGGGGTGCTAGTAAATGATTGCCTATGTCAGTATGTTCATCGTTGTTTATGGTCTTTAGTATTTTTTATCATGTTAAGATGTTTCCAAGGAGAATGGCTTATAATTCTAACCACTGCCAATGTTTGTATGATACATTAAGTTTACTTGTGACAACTTTCTTTGGTTATCATGCAAAACATTTCACAAGTAGTTAACAAGCTGTACAGCAGGTACTATATGACTGAATGGAGATACTAAAAATAAATAATGGATTGATCAGTATTCTTACAATGGATGCTTTATTTTGCTCTTTCAAGCTTTTAAATGTAGAATTATATCAAGTAGGCACATTGAAAATAGAAGAAAGTCAAATGTACATACATACGTCCATGAAACTTAATAAGTAAAACGTTATATTATCGTCAAGATATGATGTGTGATTGCTCCATACATAGGTACGTATTTGTTCATTTCACAAATTGCTCAATCTCTTATTTGCAGCTAAAAATTGAAGACTAGTTACAATCATAATTTATGTGCATGTAATGCTCCCTCTCCTTCTTACAAATTTCAGCATTTTACAAGATCTGCCTTTGACGCTTCTCAGAATGCAGTTTGATCTAGTCTAGGGTCCTAAACCAATCCTGTTTAATGCAATGTTGTTATATGTATAACAGTACAGAAAACTGCTTTAAGTAAGTCTAAGCCAATGATCTCAACTGCAGCAGCTAGGCTACCAAGAATCCAATAAGTTTTGAAATCCTCTGTACAGAGATGTAAAACACAATATGAACTCAAAGCAATGAAACAGCAATCAAGCAATATAAAAAAGACATCGGTTGTTTTATAGAGTGGATTAAATTTGTACGACTTTTTGGGAGTCAAATTAGGAGGATGGGTGATTCTGATGTTTTCATTTTTAGTTGGAGGTTGTTGATCAATGAAGATCTCCTCAGTTTGGTTTTTGATGGAAGCACAAGAGTAAGATTTACCCAGATCTCGGCTCTCTTGCTCATGAATCACATTTTTACAATCATCTTGTGAACTGTTTCTGTTTGAAGATTCATCATAGCATAGCACATCTCCAGTCATGTTATTATTCTTGTTTCTGCTCTTACATCTTTTCTTTGTATTTGAGGTGGTTGTAATCCACACATTTTCATTTGACACAGAGGTTAATGATGACTTAAGCAGAGGCAAGTTTTCTGCCATCCCTTTGAATATTGAACATTGTATTTCATGTGGAATTTCACTGCCTTTAGTTACAATAGACTCACGACACCAGGAAGGCTCTATAGGCTCATCCAGGAGTACGGAATTCATAGTCACGTAAGTAAAAGTTTCACTCACAATTTCCTTCCGTTTGTTAATAACATTTCTCCTTTGCTTCACTTTATCATCCTCATTCCCCAGTTTGGTCAAGCAGCCTACA
Organism: Stichopus chloronotus; assembly: GCA_021234535.1. NCBI lineage: Eukaryota > Metazoa > Echinodermata > Holothuroidea > Aspidochirotida > Stichopodidae > Stichopus > Stichopus chloronotus. The sequence goes on from CM037835.1 coordinate 753,979, forward strand.
TCGCTGTCAGTTCTGTCACTGCTCTCTGAACTAGATGAAGAGCTACTAAAGAGGTTAGAGAACCAATACCTCAGTCGGTACAAAAATGATGATTCCTTTACCTCTGGATTAACTAAAGTCACTCCTTCGTTGAGCTGCTTCATCATTAGTGGTTTCGATAATTGATTGGATTCAACAAACCTTGAAAGTGAAGAGATGGTAGAGTTTTCAAGTTGTTGTGTTTGTAGTTTTCTTTGAGTCAAGGAGAGCTCAGGAGATGTTGAGCTCATGAGTGATGTAATATCTTCACAGGTATCTGTGGAGATGCTTGACGTTGTAACTTGATTCGAGCTGTTGGGACTTGGAGACAGAGATCTGATAATTGCTTTTGCCATGTCTCGGAAGTTGCTGATATAATCTTTACCTCGGATTACAACAGCTTGTTTAATTTCTATTCCCTTCTTTAGAACATCATGATACCGGACTGACTTTGTGCTGCTTGTGGTGGAACTGCAATTCTCTGCTATGGTTGGTGAATTGCAGTCACCTCGAGCAAATTGTCCATTATTACCATGATCTACATGCAGAGTAAACTCATTCTTCGATGATGTGAAGGCATTCATATTTGGTCCAGTCTGCTTTTGGCAATTGCTGCAAGGTTTCCTATCTAACCCAATTCCTTTTTCCTTCACCCCATACGCTATCATGTCTGTTGATGGATTCATATGTCCACAAGCTGATTTGTAAATATCGAATCGGTGATGTTCCCTTGATGAACGGAACATAGTTTTTGGTGATATTTCCCCATCCATTTCAACATCTTCCAAATGATGAGTAGAGTTTCCAGCAGCACAAGAACTGTTCCGATTTACTCCTTTGTACTTTGACTGTCTGCAATCCTTCTTGCATCCAACTTTTATTTGATAAGTGACATCATCCATGACCTCAACATCGTTAACTGGTAAGTAACAAGAATATTTCTCTTCATCTTCCATCTTATGCAAAGTGAGTAAGATGGCTGATGGAGTAGGAGATGTAAAGTGACCATCATCTGAAGAGTGGGACTCTGTTTCTGAAGGCGCAATCTTTACTTTTGTGTATGCTACCAGTTCTTCGTAAATGTGTTCTTTGTTTCCCTTGAATTGATTGAACTGTGACACTGCTTTACCATTCTGGTCAGGTAATTGATTTCCACTTGTTGAGGGTAGATGCTGGGTATATTCATCTACTGGAGACAACTCTGTGTTACTGCACGCTACATCACAATTGACAGGATCTTCGCCATGAACAAGGAGATGGCATTGCTCTGTGTCTCTTTGACCTGAAGCCAACGAATCTAGCTTTAATTTCAACTCCTCAATGACGTGATCGTAGTTGGTTATTTCAGTCATTGCTGTGGTTACTGGCTTGCTCGCTTTATTTGAGACATCTGGCTTACCCGATTGGGTATTGGGAACAGCTACTTCCTGTGTAGTAAAGTGATGTGTTCTTCTTGTTTGTAAGTGGGACATCTGAAGTTTGTTAGTAACTCTCAGAAATATTTCAATCACCAAGGAGAGAAGAAATGTTCCCAGTGCTGCCACAATCAATAGATAAAGATCACTCCCTTTGATAGTTACTCCACAGAGTGACAATGGTTCAGTCTTAAACAAGTGAACGAATGGCAAATCACCATCATTTTGAATGTAGAGTTTAAGCGCTAAAAACAGTGATAGTGGCATCAGTAACTTCAATATCATTAACATAATGTTATCATTATTATTCAGCGTCGATGACGGCACTCTGGCCAGAAACGCTGAGGTAATTGACAAGTATTCAGAGAAAAGGAGTGAAACTAACATCTTAAATTTATCAAACAAGATTAGTAAACTTGATTTGAAGAAGGAAGTAGATCTCTTAAGGCGGATGATGATCAGCTGATTGTTGCACAGCGCCCCCTTTTGTTTCATATTGGGCACAATCAGTGATGATGATAGGTAATGCTCATAAGTCAGTCCTTTCCTGAGGTCCTCAATAGTACAGGAATCTAAGCATCTGCAACATGCAATAACAATAATATTTAGTTTAATTTTCAAAATAACTCGATTTTGACAAAAGAATTGCAGAGTTGTAATGACTCAAGTCATTGACTCGGAGTCCACTTGAGTCACCTTTTTATTGACTCAACTTGGATTCGAGTCATAACATCAATGACTCGACTTGGGATCGAGTCAGTAACCGGAGTGACTTCACTCGAATTTTTAGCAATTGACTCAAGTTAAAATTTCAGCTCACCACTTTCTTTTATATATACTATTCATTGTTTGCAACTTCAATCATCGTAACTCGTAAGAACTATAAACTTGAAGCTCATGCCTCGTAAGCACGCCGCAGTGTGGATCCATATATCGAAACTTGAACTAAGCATAGTAAGTAGAGTAGTTACAGTTCACTTAAATTTGACTAAACTTTTGTTACCATCCATATTAGAAGTATTTCTATATTCTGGTGATTGTACCAGAGCTGGGCGATACCCAGGTTGCACAAATGGTTTGTTGCATTTGATATTAATATCAGATGACGTATCAATAATGCGAGAGAAAAAGAAGAAAATGAAAGCCTAAACCATGGCTACCATCTCATGTAGTATATTGTACTGTATGATGGTTCCTTTCACGGAAGTGGTATGTATGGTACTACTCACAGAAGTCAATTAATAGAAATGTGGGGCTTTGTGTATTGTTTGCTCCCTCCATCGCACACCATCATCCTAAAATCAATGTAGAAGTGTGACTGTTGTGAATGAAAGGACATGATGTGCGAGTGTTTAATGTTTTTTAAGTAATAGCTAATTTTTCCCCTTTTTTTTATCCTCCAAGTACTTTTCATTGTATTTCATGATAGAATATTGCATCCAAGGAAAAGTACAGAGTTTCTTATCATTTTCACAATTTAGTGAAAAAATGTTGTCACGTGATTCTTTGAAGCCATTCAGGAAATTTGGTCGATGAATTACACTAATTCAAATGTGAATGTCATTTTCCCTTCAAGATTTACCATTGAAAGAAGAAAATTTCTGATTTTCTGATAATGAATTTCTCAGAACATCAGTGTGGTCTCCTTCCATGTTCATCACATGACAGATGTGTTTCATATGTTTATCCATGTCATGCACTTTGTCATTTGCATACTTTTGCAGTCGTCATCTGTTCACTATTTGTAAATTTCCTTGCTTATTAGTGTACCCCTGCTTTAACATTTTGAGCCAATGGGTCACCATAACGTTAGTTTTGACTTGAAACTGCATGATAACTACTGACTCGAAATGAATTGTTCAATTATTTTTGACTTGACTCGAATTGATCACTGACTCGGCCTGAATTAACTCGAGAACTACTGCTGACTCGACTCGATCTGTAATATGGATGACTCGACTTGTGACTCGAGCTCAAGTCGACTCGTTACAATGCTGAAGAATTGATGTTATGAGATAAACAAGCAGTGTAGTCCTTTTGACATAACTGCAAGCAAGTGACAAGATAGTGACTGTATACCAATCTGTGCTAATCATTTGGAAACGTAATCACTGTATCCCAATAGTGTATCCCAGATAATGATGTTCTTGTGAGTGTATTTTATGTAATACTTATCATGTGCACAATGATGACTGCATCCCAATCAATGCTTCATCACTGTATCACAATCAATGCTAATTGTGTGACAACATCATCACTATATCCCAATCAATGCTAGTCATGTGGCAACATCATTAGTGTATCTCATGCAACATGGTGCTGCTCATGTGACAAAATGATTAGTGTATCAAACGCAATGCTAATGTGACACCATCATCACTGTATCCCAGTTAATGCTAATCATGTGACATCATTAGTGTATCCCATTCAATCATGTTAGAAAATCATGACTGCATCCCCATCACTGCTAAGCAAGGCTAATACTGTGACAATGCATCACTGTGAAAACATTCTCACATCTGTCCTAGTTAATGCTAATCATGTGACATCATCATCATTATAACTCAATCTATAGTGGTCATGTGACAGCAGCATCATTACTCTCCTAAGCCAGGCTAATCGTGTGACAATTCACTGCATCTCAAGCAATGTGTATCATATGACAATATCATCGCAGTATAATCCCATGCAATACTTGTAAATGTGATAAAATCATTAGTGTATCCCAAACAATTTGCTAATTGTGTGACAACTACATCCCTGTATCCCAGTCTGTGTTAATCATCATCAATGTATACCAACAATAACTATCATGTCACAAAACCTTAAGTATCCGGGGCATTGTTAATAAGGCAACAAGGAAATCACTGTATCCCAATTAATACTCTTAATATATACATAATCATTGTATCTCAATCAATGGTAATCATGTGACAACATCATCAGTGTATCAAATGCAATCCTAATCATGTGACGACCTCGTCGCTCTATCCCACCAACGCTTATCATGTGAGAACATCATATCCAAACAATGGTAATCATGTGACAACATTTTCGCTGTGTCACAAACAATGCAAATCATATTGGGATACTGTATAATTCCATGCAATGTATCTATCATGTGACAAAAGCATTAGTGTAACCCACACAATGCAGTTAATCATGTATCCCAATCAATGCTAGTCATGTGACACAACATCATTTTATTGCATACAATGTTAATCATGTGCAAACATATCAATGTGTCCCTATCATAAACAATGCTGATTATGTGATAACATCAGTGTATATCAAACAACGCTAATCATATGACAACATCATCACTCTATCCCAAGCAATACTTGTCGTTTGACAAAATCATTAGTGTATCCTAAACCACATTTGTATCTTAACCAATCCTGTAACAAAATCTTTGTAGGCCTTTTTCCTCAATGTTAGTAAACGTTATTTGTACAATGAAAGGTTAATCCACGCTTACCGGCCCATTGATAGAAGTTTAATGCACGATAGAAGGTTAATGCAAGCGATGCACAAGGGCGCAGCGAGAGTCCTCCAACAATAGCATAAACTTTCAGCTAATGCTCGGGTCCGCAATTGATTAACCTTGTTCATTATTACAATGCTAGATTTTGATAAAAGAGAAAAGTTGGGTCGATAAATAACCGAATTTTCCTTGAGGATGAACCCCGTAAAAAGGTAAACACGATTCACAACATGGCAACAATGTTCGTGAGTGGTAGATAAAGTTTTACCATTGTTTTGTGTAAGATAGCAGACGACAAAACCGCTGGTGATTTTACTCTGGAAGTTGTCAGTAGGTTAATGCACTATCACCTGACTTAATAAGCCAATAGGAGTTGAGGATTCTACGTATAAATGAAGTGGAGTCTATGTGAGTGAGGCTGAGACTGAATTGTCCTATAGTGCTACAATTTACGTTCTATTCTATGAAGTTTACGTTACTTGTCACTTACTGTTCAAACAGCTCAACTGAATTCCGAGAAAGAGCAAAACATACAGCAGTCACGTGGTCATAGTTGCAAGCAGTGTTATCAAAACTGGCCACATATTTGTTAGAAGAAACTGTGAGATCTTTCCTGTTGAAAGTTCAAAACAAGAGAAAGCACTTTAAAGGGATGGTCATTGAAGCAATTTGATTAATGCAAAGTCAATTAGTGGTGCATACAGTCGGTGCTCCATTAACACATTACAAACAGGCCTAATTCACTACCAAAGCAACACAAATAATCCACTACTAATGCAATGCATTGAATAGTGCACCATCAAAACAATGCGAGTAGTAAACCATTAAACTGAAAATAGTCCGTCGTTAAAATAATTTTCCATAAGTTAAATGCAACTAGCTCACAAAATGATACAAGTAATGCACCGATTAAGCTATACCTGTACACAGGTAACGTAAAATATGAGAAGTGCACGATGGAAGTAATGTTTAGTATGAAGAATGCAAATAATGTCCTGACATTACAGCAATCAAGTGACTGTACTGCACCTTTAAAGCCAATATGAAGACTGTAACTTTAAAGCAACAGCTTGTAGATGGTCTTTAGAAATCCTTACCAAACGCAATCGCTGCATTCAACTTGATCATTTCTTGTTCCGATTAATTTCACTTTAATTTGACCCTCTTGTTCACCTTTGGTCGTATCGCATCCCGGAGTAGTTCTCATCTTTAGGCGGAATCGATCATACTGAAAGAGAACCAAATATTGAATCAAATTCAAACCCACTGGAACATGAAAAAAAGTAGAGATTAATCGATAATCAGTGAACAAGAAATACTATATTTGCTGTAATAAGGGAAACGTACCCTCCCACTGTTTGTTTATTTTCTTTTCTCTTGTTTTACTGTGTCTCTACGATTATGGCACTTGGAGTTTGAGTTGTTGATCCTCAGACCTGCTGCAACATCAGGTAATCACAAAGAATACTGTGTCGACCTTTAGGCGTAAGTCACATCAGAGCGATATGTTGGATTCAATTCCAATCCAAGTTTTGCAAGTTTCTTCCCCAAAATTAATCGAAAAGACCCAAAAAGTGTCGCGATCTTATACAAGCATATGAAGCGTTGCTGACGATTGCTAAAATACAATGCCAACAATTCATGGCGTTACGTCATCTCAAAAGACAGCTTTTATAGAATAGAAATGAAAAAAAAATATCGAAACGATTTGAAACAAACCTGTGCAGTACGGTCGCATATTATAGATTAGATCGGATGGGGACAATAGGAAAATTGCTAGGATCAGATTTTCAAGTTGATGTAGCACGATAGCCCATTAGGGACAAAATCCAAGTTTTAAAACAACTTAATTATTTGATTAAGCAACTTTAATAACTTGATTAATCACACTAGATAATGAAACAAATGAAAAGTAATAACGTACGTAATAACGTGACCGTAGTGTAGTGTGACCAATATAAACGAGAGTGCTGATGTATTGTTGCAGCCGGTGTGACCCGTCGGCCTATAGAAGTAGGTCTACACCCTCAACAGTGTTGACATGTAGTACTGCAAAACTAGGGAATGATAGTTCAACCTACCTTGACATTGTGTGTGTTAAATTTCAAACGTAGAACATTGGAAATTATAAAAACACAGATAGCGATTCCGGTGATTGGTAAAGTATACACACACATAACATGCCATGGGTTAGTTACAGTTGTACATATTGTTGAATTGGCGTATGATGGAGTTGGCACTGTGCTAGTATTCATGTTGATGCCGGTGGCTAGCTGCGAAGTAAACCTGATAACTATATCACAGATATGATTGTAAATGTTTTGCTTGTGGTTGATTTAAAATACCTTGTTCAAACAATGCACCGTTTTTATGACGCAAGTTGCGTCTGTAAGCGTGATAGCTGTCAATATGCAGAAGTAATGTACCAGTACATGCCACCGGCCACGCATTGCTTAACGAACGCGTTTTTCACGCATAATATACCTATGCTGATAAACGCTATAGATGTTCTTAACATTACGCTATTGCGTTTCAATGTTTATGCTGATTACACATGGAGCTGTGTTATCGACACGCGCAAGTTTCATAGCGATCAAAACAAAAGAGACGTGCAGCGTCGCGTTGTGGCTCGTATCTTAGTCATACCATTGATCTTTATATGCACAGATCTGTGGTTCATACATACTTAGTAGGAATCCTCAACTCCTATTGGCCCATTTCAGTCATGTGGCCGTGCATTATCCGATGGATGAAACGTTCATGGTTGCTTCAATTACAGTAATTACAGCAACTAGTTACAGTTACAGTTGATTCAAAGAAAAATGTTACTTGTTAACTCTTCACAGAGTCAACTTTGAAATGAGTAACTAGGTAAAGTTACTTTTCTGGCTTTTGTAACTAGTTAGCCTTACAACATACAATGAGTTTAAATGACAGTGTTGTCTGTTTTAGATGGATTACATTTGTGACGTCTTCCCAAGGGAGCCCAAAAAAGACACCGCATCTGTTCAATTAATGGACTGGAAGTTACATGGGACGGTAGCCAAGTAGGCCTGGCCTACAATGAGTTATTATTTTGACACTTTTCTAAACAATGGGTGATCATCGGTTGTAGGCCAGATCGGAGGAACTGACACTTCGTAGGTCAATTCTTAACATAGCAATTTTTTTGTTACGACCCGTTTTCACGTAACAGAGTTTACAGAGTGCAAACTTGACTGCTGTTCAGAATTTTAATGTAAGATCAACAAGGGATTAGTTCTGAACGAAATTCAGTTGGAATCAAGCAATCAAATTGTTAATTCTTCTGATAGGTCAAAGGTTATAGCATGTGGTTAGATAAGTCTTTCATTGTCCCGTGATAGATATGAGGTGTTCATCAATTAGAGGGAAAGTTCGTTTTGTGATTATTTTAGCTGAAATTGACCATTTTGGAATTCGCACCAATTGTCTTCATCTTAACAGACCACTGAGGGATATCATAACGAATGCCCATAGTGTATGTCATTGACAGCTACATAATAAAAAGTATTTGTTTCCCTGGCAAATTTGGTCTGCGAATACTGTAGCTTTGACCCGAGCTAGAAGTTCCTTTACACAGGACATCATAAATGTTCTTCTGTACAAAGTTATTACAATAAAGTCGATGAGAATGAGAACAGGGCCCTTCGGAATGTATATATTGTTTACCCTGACGGGTAACCCGAAGTGTATGCTTTAAGTGGATAGTTTTAAGGTTATCCACAATCTCTAAAGACAGCTCTCTCAAACCGGAACATTGTTTGGCAATCTTGTGCTTTCTACGGTCTTTTTCTCCGAACACTATAGACTCCAAAGTCTTTAGAGGGCCACCAATGATTTATGGAACTTTATGAGTTCTCGCCTTTACAGTCTACGAGACCAAAGGTCCACGAGACTAAAGGTCCACGAGAGTAGCGGAGGCATCAGGATTTTAGATGGGGGGGGGGGGGACAAATGGAGGGCAAAAGAAACTGTTGAAGGGCAAAAATTACCCGCGTAGCGCGTAATCGAGCGCAAAGCGCGGTCTTAAGAGTAGAGTCCTGGCTCCCTTCTTAGGGTCCCTGGTGGGGTCCACGGAAAAAAAAACAGGTAGGGGTCCAGGGGAGAAACCCCCGGAAACTCTGCCGTTTTGGCATGTCTTACGGATGCAAAATTTAATCTCAGGATAGGTACATTTTTGTTCAAAGTGCGTCATTATACGCAAAGATTTCAAACTATTTTGTTTCGGCTATTCCTCTCCCCTAAGTTGACAAGATGAGAACTTAGGACCCCCTTATGGGTTTCATGGGCAAGGCCACGATGGGTGTCCACCAGATTTCTGAGTTCTTAGCATATTTCTGTGTGAAAAATTGAGTCTCAGGATAATAAATATGAAAACTTTCGACCCCTTGTGGGGTGTAGAGGCAAAGTCGGTTGGGGCTCCAGTCCCCGGAAACAATCAGGTTTAAGCATATCTCTTGGAGTACATACATATGTATGCATTTCTCACAAGCTGCAACGAAATGCAGGAAAAAATCCGGCCGGACTTTTACAAAAATTAAGCCGGAACGGAAACCGGAACCGGGTTTTATTTCACTATCCGACCGGATAGTGCCCTTTGCATCCCTACCCCTTTTCCCATTTTCGGCATCTCTGACATTTTGTTTTTCACATTTTAATTCTCGTGGAATGCCCCGTTTTGGGTAATTTCTATTCCGAATGGAGGAGGTAGATTTTTCAAAAAAGTTTAAGATTGTTCCTTGATCATGGTTAGGTTCATGATCTGGGGTTAGAGTTACGTGTTCGTAGACCTGGGATACTTGGGCTGTTCTTTCATAATTCATAATGTTCAGTCAGAATTTGCAAAATTCAAAGAGATTCCGTCATTTTGGAATCATGAGTGTGGCCTTATTCCAAGAAGATGTTTCGTCCATTGGCATGACTTATCTCCATTCGTCCTGTGAAAAAAATGATTAAGCACAAACACTTCTCACTCACTGTATTGATTCTCTGCCGAGTTCCTTTCTCTCTCCGTCACTCTTTATCGTACCCCCTTTTCTCTCCTTCTTACTTCTATCGTTTTTCCCTTTTTCTTGTCACTCACATCTCAGCATCTGGCCCAAGGCAGCCATGCATGGACCTAGCAGTCTGACCGCCTATATGTCCTTGGTCTATGCCTATACATGTAGTAGCTATATGCTGTCACTATCACAGTCCGCTGTCTACGCAAAATATGACATAACTTAAAACACAAAATCTCTTTTAAAAATATATCACTGAGAGAGTTCTCCTCTGCTTTTATTTTTCTCGTAAACAGGTGTAAAACTTTTAAAGTTGACCTCCGTCCTGAGCTCTCAAGCGCGAAAGGAGAGGGATTTTACACTATACTGTACCCTAACTTTGAAATTATATTTTTCTTGAGACCTTGGAAGTTTGAGGGCCATTGACGTCAGGTTTTCGTCATATAGAGAAAGATCAAAGTGACACGATTCTAGTGATCATGGACTATGCTTCGAAAGTGATTATGATGTTTGAATTCTTAATTCAAAGACAAAAGTTTTGTTTCTCTTTTTAATTTCCAATTTGAGTATTGTAGAGATAAATTGGTCAATGTTTTTAATATGGACAAATTAATCTGAACAAATGTGGAGAAAAAGTAAAAAGAAAAAAAATTAATTGTTTCTCGTTTTAAACTTTCTGTAAAAAAATTTAAAACAAAGTTTGTTTCGTTTTTAATTTTTGCAAAGGAAATATTGTTTCGGGTTTGCTTTTGAGTTATTGTATATTTTTAAACAAAAAATAAATTTTCTTTTTTGTTTTTAATTATTTGGTAAAGTTTCTAAAAGAATTTTTTGCGTTTCGTTTTAATTTTTTTTATCTTGATTGCATTTTGATGGTATTTTTCATGGCGCCATTATAGTCTTCCATAGAGAATAGAGATGAATTGCTGCATGGCTCACTCATGATTCAGCTTAGTGCGTCCACAATGGATTTCTGTGTCAAAGCCCAATCAAAGTGAAACTTAATCATAGTGACTGAAATTTAAGCCCAACGTTGCAGAAAAGTTACAGCAAAGTTAGCGAAGACTTGTAACTTGTTAATTGCTCTTTTACACATTGACAAAAATAATTTTTTACATAGCTCCGTTACACAAAATATAAATCGTTACAGTAAAGACGTTACTTGGAAGTCGTTATTCCTCAACCATATGTTGTACAAATATACCGAGCACCTTAACTTAATCCTGCTTTACAAACTTTTCAAATAGATTGGAGACAACTTTAACAGATGGTCATCGGAAGTAATCTTATCATCGCTTATAATGCAGATACATTATGCTCTTGTTTAACATTTTGTAAACGCATTTTTTTGGCTGTGAGTACAGCATAAATCATTTATCATTACAACCGTTCATTCCAAAGACGTGGGGGGGGGGGGGGGTTAGATTTCTTTTCAACTTGTTGGGGGATGGGTGAACTGTATCGGAATATCTGAAATTGTGCAAGCTAATTTTGCACACATTAGGGAGGGGACAACCTGAAGTCCAAAATGGGTAGGGACCATGTGCCCATCTCAGCACACCTGGAGGGGGGGGGGGGGTAGAAAGAGGTCCGTTTGAACCTGAGGGTCTCTGGTTTAATTTTCTCAGAAACTACAGGAAACTGGTTTTACAGATTTCATTTCAGAGGTACACAAACGTAGGCTAGTCCCGAGGGAGGGGTATAAGGGGAGGGGTGTTGTCTTACTAAGGCCTAAGCCAGGATTTCAAATCAGTCAGTTCACAGATGACCTACGTGACATGAGGAGAGGTTTAAGGGAAAGGATCATGTTTGCCCTTCTTAGTTGCCCAATCTTGGTGCAAAACTGACCTTTTTTACACTGCAAAAAACCTAAAATAAAGGTATAAAGGTTAAAAAGTATTAGAGGGGACTGAGTGCCGTTAGGACTACCTAAGCTCAGGACCACCATCTGTTTGCGCGGAGCGTAGGAGAAAAAGTTTGGCTTTTCAAACCCTCCCTGTCGTTCTGAGCTGCATGTACCCAGCCTGGAAATAGGAATTTCGTGCCTGCAATTTCTCGATTAGGCTAATGAGAAGAAAATCAATGTATGAAAAATTGGTAGTACATCTCAGATGGGTTGAGAAGATACAAGAACCATAATGAATTATTCATCCTGTTTCATTTATTCTTGGAACAGTTGGCAAATAGAAGGGGGAGTTGGATTGGGGAACATACCTTTAGACCCCACTTTTTCATTTTTTAAAACAATTCCAGCTTTAAAAAACATGAAGAAAAAATTGAAAATGACACTTTGATGATACTTTTAAGAAGTAGGATTGACGCAGTTTTAAATTGTAGTATGGCAGAATACTGGTTCGTATTGGCAATACTTACGTTGCATTGACAACCAAGGCTTTTGAGGGATTTATTTATTTCTTAAATTCAGAGTTATTTTTTCAAAAAATAGAGCAACATTTTTTTTTCCAGAATCTATGCCATCATTAATGTTAAAAGTATTAATTGACAGTTCGTAGAGGCCCATTGCCAATGATGCGTCCTGCGTGAAATATGCCGACCGTGCTACTGTGAATTCCATCCCTCGTCACGGCCAGGTACTCGCACTGCTGCGTAGAGGCAACAGAGGCATGTTTGTCCAGTTGAAACATCGAATCAACGATTTCAAACCTTTATGGACACCTTGTTTCAATTATGTTTGTTTCTCTCTTTCGTCTTTGTTTTAAATGTCACAAAAAGGTCACACTTGTGAAGTCCGGCTGTTCTCCAGTCCCACCCCTTGTTTACACCCACCCCCCTTAGTTTAGGTCTACCATTTTTCTTCAACTCCGTCAAATGATCATCCTCCCCTCCTCTCCTTGGGTTTTTGTTTGCTCTCCTCTGATTTTCACCATCATCCAACTCGTCCCCCAAATTTCTGTGGTGTAGTGTGGTGGGGCAGGGTGCCCCCACCCCGCTACAACTCTGTATAAACTCAATTATTCTTGAAATAAAGGTTACGTAAATAACATGGATAACGAAAGAGGTATCATGCAAGTCCCTCTTTTGACATCAAAAACTTGCATACTAAGCCAATATTTGATCACGATGAGGTTGCAAAAGACTTCTGGATGATTTTCGGCTATTTTCAACACAGCCAATCTTCAAAAATGCCATTTTCATATCACATAGCAGTTACGTAACTGAATTGCGTAGCGAGGGCGGTATGTCACATTGAACGACAAGGACATTGGTGATTAGGTAACGTTCTCTCACGAAGAGGCAAGATGAACAGCAACAAGGGAAACGAAATACCCGAACTAATGAAGAAAGTAGACTTTAAGAATGACGAATTAACTGCCAGAGATAGAGAATACATTTTCAAAATGACAGAGACTCATAAAAGGAAAGTAGCTGAATACGTTCGCGCAAAAAGTTTAAGACGGAACGCTTTCATTGGTGTTGGACTTGCAACAGTCGCCCTTGGCGTATGTATCCTTTCCACGAAATAACATACAGTAGCCTTCTTAATTACAATTTAGCCTGGCCAAGGCTAAATTGCATATGGTTTGCTCCCTAGTCCTAGATCAAATTAAATGTAAGGGTGCCCTGATTTTGTATGCAATGAGTCTTTTAGTGAACAGGATTCCGAAGTCGACTTCTGGTGAACTAGCACCAGCTCTTAGTGTGGTCTGTCACCTCACATCAGTCATAGCATAGTGGGATAGCTCAAATGCTGCACATACTTCTACTTAAGTTCTAGGCTAAGGTTACCGTAGCTGTCCCATCATGAAATTGGTGACTACTAATTAGCTTCGAACTAGCGAAGTCCAGCAACCTTTACTTCTGTGTGCGGCAAGGTTCTAGAACAAATAATTCATTCCAAGATTATGATTTGTGAACCACTTTGAAAATTAAATAGTACAACTGCTTTTTAAACAACATAGTACATGGAGTAGCCTAGACCCTTGACAAATCAGGACTGATCTGTGAATACCATGCCATGGGCATCAGTCTGTGGTCAGGAGTGCCAGGGTACAGAATTTTCTTTGGAATTTAGAGTGTTATATTAGAAATGGTAAGCCATGCTCACTCAAGCATGAAGGAGTAGGGGGTCGATAAACAAAAATTGATTAAAGGCTGTAATGCATCACCCCAGACAGTTTCAATTCTCCCAACCACCTACCTCTAGTCCCTCCCTCAGCCTGTCTTACATTCCTCTACATGTGTAATCAAAACAATGGATCCCTGTGTACACTGTGTAATAGGAGCTGCTCTGCATCTTTCAAATTTGCTGGCAATCTAAGAGTACTGTAACTTAGAACCAGTTGAGAATTTTCCTTTCAGGGAGGTAAAAATATAGCTTAGGGTGATGCAATACAGCCTTTAATCTAATCAGCATGCAATAGATATCAAGGGGGAAGGGACAAAAAATATGATTCCAGTTTTGTGGCCCCCTCCTAGGTGAAAGACAAACTTTTGATTAATATAGATCCATCAGTTTCAGATTCATCAGATTCATCAGAGTAATGTAGAATCATCAAGATTTTGTTCATTTTATCATTATTATTATCCATGCCATGATTCCGCACACACGGCAGACTGAAACTTTCACAGAGAGTCACTCTTTGATATCATAGGGGTCTACCATCCAAGCAGCAGGCCACCCATGGTTGGTGCATAGAGTATACTGGAAGTACCATGAGTTGATCACTCAACAAAATTAAGAACATAAAATATTCAAACATGTACTAAGATCAATTAAACTTTGCTAAGGGTTATAAAGTTGGCAGAGACAGCAGGAAGTGTTTAACATAAATTTGAACAGCAAGACACACCATATGTGCAATAATGTGCCTTGGTTTTTACTATAACTAAGATGCATTGGTTTTAATATGCACATAAAGTGCCCTAGGTAATAAGTTCAGCAATGTGTCTTGGTTTTGATGGTCAGCAATTTTCCTTGGTGTCTTGTTCCAGAATGTGACGTGGTTTTTACAAAAAAAATAAGATGCCTTGGTTGAATGTGCAAATATTGCACCTTAGTTTTAAGTTCAATAGGGTGTCTTGGTTGTGACGGTCACCCATGTGCCTTCAATTTGATGTTCAACAGTATGCCTTGGTGTGGATGTGTGTCTTTCAGTATTGTAACAGGTCACTCAAGTCAAGTCATCTACATTTCCCAACTCAAGTCAGGCAACTTTGCAAGTCAAGTCAAAAATTTGCTCAAGTCAACTCGAGTCAGTCTCATGGTTTAACAAGTCATTTGGAGACACCATAGTTTATGGATACCCATGTTTTAACATGAACAAGCTCATCGATCTAAAAAGAATCAGTCTAACCCCCTTGGTAAAATACTTGAAACCTGGCTTTGATGTACCAACTGCTGCAATTGCAATGTTTAAGTTAAGGAAAGCCATCTGAGAATAAACAGAATTGTCTCAAATAAAACTCACAATTCGTGGTAGGGATCTACAGTCTCTCAGCAATCTTTGTTCAAAGTTAATATTTTTCAGTTCCCTTGTTGAAGGCAGGCAAGGAATCTATGAGATGATCATGGCTTGTACAGTATGTGTGTGTGCATGTGTGTGAGTGGAAGTTCAACCTTGCTTGCTCTTGATAAGTAGAGGATCTCTTTCATGTTTTAGGTAGGTCAAAGGGCACACAAGGTCAGTAGATGTCATAATTCAGAAACCCTGTAAACACCATGCCTCCAAAAGGAAAAGTTGCTATAACTTCAAACCTAGTGTATTGGTTGTCCATTGTGAGTAGGTGGTCACTTTTGTTTTTCACAGAGATCAAAGGTTATTTGAGTTCACCAGAGATGGACGGTTCAAGACCTTGTAAGGAATATATATCAATGACTGATTTGTGCTGGAACTTCCCTCTGGTAACATTGGCCACTGTCCATGATGTCTGTCATTGTATTATAATGATGAAAGGTCACATGAGGTTAGCGAAAATCATACTTTGAAAACCATGTACTGTAGACATGGTATCTCAAGTAGGGGAAGTTGAGTGAACTTCAAAATTGGTGTGTTTTGCTTATCCTTTGCTCTTCATAAATATTGGCAAGGAATCACAAAGTTCTTTGACTTTCTGGTTTCATACTGTTTTCAACATTGTCGTCTCCTTTCCACAAACTTTGCACATAGTTACAATGCATACTACCCACATAACAACATCATGTAGGGACTGTTTACCAAATTTGTCAGATCATAAATCACAGTTACTGTACTTGTGACAAATTTGGGAGTACAATAAATTTGTCATCACATACATAAAATGAAAATCGCTTATATTCTATTTTGTTTCATAAAATCATATGTGCTGTTCAAAGTGTCTGCGGTCTTGGATTGGACCGACTGCTGTCATTATGTATCTGGTTTTAATGCACTCTGTCTAAGATCGAATTAAGGAAAGGTGGAATACTAATATCCAGGGATGCGGCCAGGGTCTAATGGGTGCGGTGGGGCACATTTTAAAATTCCAGCATGACTGATGGGGCATTTGGAAAAATTTCCATTGATTTAAGAGCTCATTAAGAAAAGGGGAAAAGTCCTGCAACTTTCACTGATTATTAGGCATACCTTCATCAATCTAAATATGATAAATCTGTTCAGAAACATTTCTACCTCGTCACTGGGAGTCTCTCACTCAGTAGATATTTTGTCTCACTCTCTCTTTGTACTAAATTTCAGTGATTAGTGGTTGGTTTAGTGATTCTTTGCAGTGTCAATTAAATTACCTATAGCTAATAAAGGCGTATGCATTATTCTTATTAATATTCTAAGTTAAGATTCAAACAAGAAGGGCTGTGGACCTTTTATCATGAAAAACATGACACATGCTGCCTACACGGCTGGATAGCGGATTTGACGAAATACCCGATCTTGCTTGCTTGCTTTGATTTGAGTCTTGTTTCTATGACTCAAGTCTCTATTCAGACCTAAGTCATTGCAGGTTCGAGTCCAAGTCAAGTTAATGGTGGCACGAATCAAGTCATTTTAACTTGCCATTGCTTTGCTTTTTGACAAATTATCAGAAAATGTGATTCAAATCGTCTCCAGCCTTGAATTATTACAACACAGGTGTTTTTGTTCACTTAGTTCATCTACAGTAATCTTGTTATCGGTATTTGTTGCAGTGTTTCTGTGTTGTCTTGTACTGTAGGTTATACTGTACAGATTCATTGGCTTTGTTTAGTGTTTGTGTTGATGTTGCTTGCCATTGCTCTAACAAATTTCATCTCTTGGTATTGCCCATAGGAGACACAGCTGTATATTACTGTATTTTCATTTTCCAATGAAATTAATGAACTATTTTCTTAGTAGCCTTGACTGGGTTGTCTCAGATGGTTATTCTATATATGCTGTTTCCCAGGAATCTTTCTTAGATGATTTGGATGACCCAAATAAACCAAAGTCATGATGATGCAGAATCCAGGAGGAGGTGAAACTGAAGGAAGAGACTGGGAATTCCTCTCTTCAACTCTGCAGCCCTTAATCTGTTTGCTTATCTCAGAAAAAAAAGTGTTTAAATTTTATGTCAATTGTATGTTGCCATGATGCTGTGTGAGGATGCTGGACTGGGTCTTGAATTATACGAACAGTGATGAGTTACATCATCAATGAAATGGATATATCAATAGTGTCTGGTGATGAGTTACATCATCAATGCATGGAGTGTACCAGTAGTGTATGGTGATGAGTTACATCATCAATGCATGGATTATGTCAATAGTGTCTGGTGATGAGTTACATCATCAATGCATGGATTATGTCAATAGTGTCTGGTGATGAGTTACATCATCAATGCATGGATTATATCAATAGTGTATGGTGATGAGTTACATCATCAATGCATGGATTATGTCAATAGTGTCTGGTGATGAGTTACATCATCAATGAAATGGATATATCAATAGTGTCTGGTGATGCGTCACATCATCAATGCATGGATTATATCAATAGGGTCTGGTGATGAGTTACATCATCAATGCATGGAGTATACCAACAGCATCTGGTGATGGGTGATATCATTAATCCATGCCATTTCCATTTATCTAGCATTGCAGCAGCTTCTTGGGAACAATTGATTGTTTGCTTTATGGTCATTAATGATTTGCAGAATAATGTCAACATATCAATTTATGACATCATCATATCTCAAGAATTTTTTGAATTACAGTGGTTACTTCCTGTGTAGCAGATCAAAGACTGCATTATTTTGCTATTTGTATTTGTTCTGCATTAAGCAATGTACAATATCTTTCATTTTTCATTATCAAGTATTGCCTTCAAAGATGTTCACACACTGGAAGAGTATGTGTCCCTCAGTGTAGGCCAGGTTGTATGAAGAGTAAAATTGGAGTAAAATTAGAGCATTTTGGTGATCAATCACAGTTTCTCTACTGCTTGAAGTAAAGTACCAATGGCCAAATGTTAATCACTTCATGCAGAGTGAAGTTATTTGCACAATTTTGTACCAGAGATGCAATAGTTTTGACAAATGTACAAAAGGCATTTAAAATTGAAAGAACCATTTTAAAAGCCCTGGTGACCATGCTGTTTTTCAAAAGAGGAGTTACTGTCAGAGTATGTATTTGTATGTAACATTTAAGGTGTGCAAGAATGTTCTCTAAGTTAAATGTGCCTGCAGTGTGTTGCTCTTCCTCCAGAATAGTGCCACTCAAGAAAGTCAACACTGTGCAAACTTTTCCTAACAAACTTTGATACTATGTTTCGTGCAATTTTTCCAGCCAGTGCTGTAGCAACACATTAATATAGGCCAACTGTATTCATAGCCTGGCCATACTCACAGTGAAAGAAGGTACTGTAGCTTACACATGGACTTAAAAACTTGGCACACATTCTATTCTATAGAATATGGACTGCTGTTAAATAGATATTCATGACCAACGTGGTATTGATAGCTATGTGGTCTTTACTAAGCTGTAAAGTAAACATGAGTTTGAACAACTTGGTTGCTGTGTCTTTCACATTCAGTAAGCACAATTTGAATGACACAGTATGAAAAAAAATATGACTGAACTGTGCCACTTGGTTAAGTCACTGAACACGTTTTGTTTGTTGACTGTCACACATTGTCTTGTTTGTTGACTGTCACACATTGTCTTGTTTGTTGACTGTCACACATTGTCTTGTTTGTTGACTGTCACACATTGTTTTGACTGTCACAGTCATCATGATGCATTTAGTGAATGGTTGTTAGGATGTGACTGACTGATAACAGTTCGAAATATGTGTGAATTGAGGGCAAAGTGGCAGTCCCTGTTTCTGAGCTTATTCAAGTAAGCAATATTGAATGACTTCTTTGAAGCAGTGATAACAGTAAAACTCAGAAACTTGTGACACATGTGTTATTTACACAAATTTTGAAATTTCAAGTATGCAGATTTTGAATAGCTCAATTTAGCTATTGTTTTACTTCTTTGTTATATCAAGACCAAATTGCCCATGCCTGCTGTACTTTATCAGGTGGTATGTACCAAGGGTATGTCTGGTATACAATGGGTTTAATAGATTATTACTGTGTCATATATCAAAGTGCAAGCGTTCTCTTGGGAACAGGGTGAAGGGTAGATAAAGATGCACAGTTTTTACCCAACATTCAATTCAGTGGTTTTCCAGGGAACTTTGGCCAAATAAGCCTGTTTGACTCTAGGAGCATACAAAACATTACTAAGTTGGCCATGCACACACAGGATATGCTTTCATTAGTTATCTTAACATTAGTCACGATCGCTTTCAGCATTTAGTGATTTTATGTCATTTTACGTTGCTCAACTTTGAGATTTCATTATTTTTTGTTGCCAGTAGCATGTTGATTATGATCTTTTTTTTGAAGGGAACAGTGCCAATTTTACAATTATCTGATATTTCTGTAATGCTAGAATGATGCAGAAATACATCCTCCCTGCCCCTCCTTTGAGTGTCAGAATTAAAAATGCATAAAAACTGAATGAAGTTATGGTCCTGAAGGTTAAACTTTGCATTGTATGTGTCAAGAGGAATTGAAAGTAATATAAAGAGAAATAGGACAATTGGGACCTCAAGTTATATATAAGGAATAGAAATTTCCTTTTTTTTTAATATGGCTTTATTATCATTGTCATCAATATTGTCAGATCTGATAAGAATTTGATACATTATGGTATTCGTAGGATGGCAGTTGGGAGCAGTTTCCCAGAAGCTAGCTAGCTAGCTAGCTGGTGGAGGTAACATTTACAGGTGATGTTTAAATCACTACCATGTGTTTGTAGTATAAGGTGCTTGCATGCAGAGATACAGGTAGAGATGTTACTGAATGCATATTAATACATCAATCTACATCAGAGTTCACCTTGTTTCTATTCATTGGCGATGAGCAAAATTTGAGCATATAGACTTTCAAGGATGAAATAAAGAAGAACCACAGTTAGTAGATTGAACAAGTCCATTTTATTGATACTTGAAGTAAACTGCAACAGCATTACATGATATATACAAATATTCAAATGAGTAAGTAATGATGACGGGTACCTTACACAAGTAACTGCATACAACTTGCCTATTTCAACCAAGTCCCGGGCTCAAATTTATTCCTTTTTTCTGTACAATATCAAAACTGTTTTTAATGTACCTTGGGGCATATAGTACAGTAAGTCCCTGTCTTTGCCTTTGGTGTTTTGGTACAGCATGTCCCTGTCCACAACTATTTTGGGTTTTTTTTTTTTGTCTTTTATTTTTATGCAATAAACAGTCGTTTAATGTGATTACTGCGAGGAATTGAGAACAGTTACCGCATTAACTGACTGTCATTCAATCACTGCCAAGAAATTTACAGAAAACAAGAAGCCAAAATGACATATGGTTCCTTGCATTAAGATTAATTTAGCTGAGGCCCTTTAGTCTAAACAGAGGTTAATCCACAATTTATCACGTGCCAAAAAAGTTTGGACCCAATTCGTCCCAAAGAATGGTGATCAGCCAAAGGTATTCCACTACGATATTGAAAACCCCCCTGTGACCTTTGACGTCCAAATTTTTTGCACTTATTGATTGCTCATAATGCATGGATCATAGCCCCCCAACTTTCAAGAAATGGTATGATCAAAGAATGTTTGAGATAGAGTAACTGATGGCAATTGTGAACAAATAGATTCATCACAATACCTTGTTACATGGTGCCAGCCACCAAACAATCAGATATAACTTCTCACCATACTGCATCAGTATAACAAGCACAAACTTTGTCCAAACTTCTTAACTTGAGTTAAGGTGTTAAAACTGTTTTAAAATTCTTGCACCCAGTGCCCTCTGTTGAACTTTGACCCACACCAAAAACAACAGGGCACACCTCAATGTGTCGGACCTACATTGGCTTTGGATTGGCTTTAAAACTTTGAAACAGGGACGAAGCTGCAGAGAAATACCACTGCAAGGCTGGGAGGAAACATGAAAAACTGGATAATAACTTAGCATGGCTGCAATAGAACCAGTTGCCACATAAGATTGATAAAATAAGGTAATGAAGTTTGTAGCCAAACGGGCACAAGTCGGTACGAAATCACGTTTTGCAACAAAAGTGCTTTAGTTTGAACTTTCGTTTTGGAACGAAGAAATTGCAGCTAAGATTGTAAGTGTGGCTAATCACACTCCCAAAGTGTGACACCCAATTGCTAGAGAGTAATCCATTACCACTATCAGCACTAAAGCAGACCATAACCAAACAGAAGAATCTGTTTTTCATTTAACAACTCTGTTCCCATAAGCTCTCTTCTTAATCCTTCCCCAAACCTCCTAAAATCCCTTAAACCAGGAATTCACTGACATGCATATGTGAGTCCTGTTCCTAAAAGGTAGACTTAATCAGCTAATTCAAGTAAGGTTTCTATAGATGATTTCATTACCTGTTACATATTAGTACAGTAGGATCTAATGTTTGAACTAGCCACAGGACCTCCCTGTGACAATCCAACAAGGCTTGTTCTGATTAAATGTTTTCTGTCATTCAAATGTATACTAGATCATACTTTCATGAAAGCCATATTTGCCTTGCACAAATAAGTCAGTCCACAAATTCAGAGATTAGGTTCTTGTTGTTGAAGTGATAATTCACTTTCACGTCTGATGTTTCATCAACTGAGGTATCCCGTCAGTCATCCAGGTTGAAATTTGGGTGCAGGACCAGCAATGGATCTTCCTCTTTGGTAATACCATCCTCCCCTCCTTTCTCATCAACAATACCAGTCTTGGCAAGTTCAATCACAACATTGTCCTGTTATAAGTAAAAGAGGATGAAGAATTTCTATATTGGCTCTGCAGTGACGTACCTCAAAACAGTTGAGTCTGCTGTGGTTTCCATGATGTTTACCTGTGTTAACAACGAGCTTTTTCTTGGCTTACGTACAAAACAGACATAAAGTAACAAAGCAGCTATTATTTTGCTGAACTGGAGCTAGTTTGAGAACAATGGGAAATGTAAAGGTATAATGAAACAAACTAAGTTTCAAGTGGACTTGGGCAAAAAAGGATGATAGTTCCGAATAAAATAGGGGGGAAAAAATAGAAATACACAGATCAAAAGTAGGTATTATTCAGACTTGCAAGAGCAGTTTTCAACAGTACCTACCACCAGGACTGATTATGTACTATGACACTTCAATTTTTTTTCATTATGACAACTTCCGCCACCAGCCACCCCAACCACTTGTTTTAATTTGACAATAAGTTACTATCTAAGTAGGGTAAAGTAGAATGTTTAAGGAAAAAGATAGGAAAAGTATAAGGAAAGTAAAAGCAGGAGAAGGTAGGAGTATTTGCAAACCTAAATCAACACAACGCTGTTAATACACTCAAAAAAGCAAGAACAAAGACCATCCTTTGAATGAAAACTGAAATAATTTTTAAAGGATGTCTCATCAACTTTCCAAGGCTATTAAACTATTCTAAACAAAAGGTTTACAGAATCTTCCATCAATCAAGTTGAAAGGACAGGCACACTGGATGGATACGCACTTGATCATGACTTTGAAATCTTTCAAACTATAGAGGGAGTTGTTCACTTACATGATGAATCAGACGTTCAATGACCTTCTCCACCTTTTCTTTCTTCTCCATAAGTTCTGCCTCAGTGTCGATATCGCCCTCCATTTCCTTCAAGTACCAGTTAACTAGCTCCTTCTTGTGAACCCCTTCAAAACCTTCCTCTAGAAAGACATGTCAAAATATGCATAAATACCAGAAATCATTTTTTACTACTGGATCTCTTTACATGGTTACAAAAAGCTAGATAAACGGACATATTTGTGAAGGAAAATTCTACAGAACAAAGTTCTGGATAGAACATTTCAGCACAATTACATCAAAATTTAAGATTCTTTGACAAACTTCAATCATTTAAGGTAAATATGTGAATAATATACTTAATGAAGGCCAACACAAGTCTCACTAAACAAGCTGTGATTGGTGGCACTGATCCAGTGGCAACCAGCTGCCACATATCCTCTTCATATTTTTTGCAGTTTTGTGTTTTGTACTTTTTTCTTTTGTTGTGAAACTAAATATTCTCATGTTTACAAGATGAGTCCTACTTGGACTTTTATACCACACTATTCTCTTTTCTTGAAAATTATTTCTTTTCTTTGGATAAATCAAGGATGTTTTGCTCCCTACCATTGTCAGGTTCCCTACAGCTGTGAGTTCTCTGCACTAAGCTCTATGTTCTAAGTACCTCAAAGTTTACCAAAATAATTCTCGTACATGAAGTGACCATTTAGATGTCTTAATCAAGAAGTTAAATAGCCGGCTACAATGGCTCAGTAAAATGGCACTGAAATTATGGACATATTCCACAATGCTACTACATGTTGAATCCAGCAGTATTGCATTTTTTGTGCGTGAGGGTGGGGGGGGGGGGAGGGGGAATGTCACACAGTTGATGAAGAACATTGCTTTGTATGTATTGTTCATACAGCTAGTAGAATATTTTGAAATCCTCAACCTCAACCTAATTCTGCTAAGACTTGCTTCGGTCTAAACTACACTTGGTCTGGGATGATCAAGACCACACCCATCATTTCACTCTAGCAACAATATCATCAGGCCCTGGCAGACTATGACTTCCTCCTCCATAAAACAATTGTCAAATGATTCTTCCAGCCCCCTTGAAATAAAAATGTTTCATGATAGCGTAAGAATGTTGTTTCCGTATTTCTTTATAAGTGTTTTTACATTTGTTATCATTATTTTTGTAACATTTTTATGGATTTTATCTTTTCTCTATGTAAGCTCCAATATCCTACTTTGGAGACATAAAGTTTTATGTACTTGCTTACGTAGATAAGTTGGTAATTTGACAAATAGATGAACTGCTGTAGTGAGGTCTACTAACAGATTTGACACATTATCAGTGTTGATGGCAAGGTAATTTACATCCAGAGATCACACACATACTTGTTTGTGAAGGTTTTTGTTGACCTAAAAAAAATTCCATCGGTAACATACACTCATCAGGTACAGGTTAATCACTTCAATACAAATGACAAAACATAGAAGTGAGAGACTACTTAAACCTTCTCTTTCGGATATGACTGTACCTTCTTTATCTTCTTGACTCCTCAAGTGGTAAGCGAGGAGTTTGGAGGTTGCTTTGTATTCCTCCCATGACATCATCACTGGTTTCTTTTTTGGTTTGCTTGGACTGGTAGACTTGTCATCTGTTTCTTCTGACGGTATCTGCTCATCTGTCTCCATGGCATCAGTCTCTTTCTCATTGTCATTCATATCTGATAAAGACAACATGTAAACATTAGCACCATGAAATGATATACAATGGCTGCTATTTACACCATGATTACCAACCATATAGAATATTAACACCTTGGGTGCCAACTGTTCTGGTGATTAACATCTTGGTTGCCAGCCATTCTATTTACACCTCAGTTGCCAAGGAGCAAGTAGCAAATGTCTGGCAACCAATGGGTGTAACCAGCCACTCGGGCTACTTAAAACCATTGGTTGCCAGCCATTCTGGCTAACTACACCTTAGTTGCCAGCCATTTTGGTTACCAACCACTTGCTTACCAGCCCATTTCAGGCTACTTATACCTTGGTTGCCAGTCATTCTGGTTATCAATACCTTGGTTACCGACCATTCAGGCTACTTACCTTGGTTGCCAGCCATTTTGGCTATCAAAACCTTGATTACCAGCCATTCAGCAATCTTGGACAAAATTGTTGGGACACTTTGTTGTACATTGCAAATATAATAATAAATTTTAGGCGAGAGGATAACATGACCCACCACCCCTTTCGGATGTTGCGCTATAAGAGTAAATGTACCCTTTGAACAATAATTCTATAGCCAACATCGAGAGGGCGTGGGGTGTCCTAAGGTATTTTGTCCAAGATTGAGGCTACTAACACCTTGGTTGCCTGCCATTCTGGTTATCAACACCTTGGTTAACAGCCATTCTGGTTATTTCAACATTGGTTGCCTGCCATATCTCAGATAAATTCATAAATTCAAAGTGTACATGGAGCAATGTTGGTTCCTCTAATATTTATCATATCAAACTTCACATGTCATTTAATAAAATACTGCAAGATATACTAGTATGAATGCACCATTCAATACTGTGGTATATGAAGGATCACACATATTCTATTGAATGGTTCATTACACACGCATTAATGATTGTTGAATGTTTATGTACAGCCTATGATGTCTGTTGAATGGTTATGTATATTCAGAAATGACATGCAACATATTAAAGTGATAGAGTGTGTAGGCAAAAAGTAAAAGCATTGAAATTTCATGTCCAAATCTTTGGTAAGGCTTTCAATTGCACCATTCGGACAATTTAGGAAAATGAGTAGGTTTCAGGGGGTTAATTCTGCAATTCTGCGATTGATTTCAAATTCTTCTGACATAACGACAAAGAGTGTAATTCCTAGTGATTGACAAGATAAAACTCACCAAACATTTCTTCTTCCTCATCATCAAAGTTAATGACTGGTTGTTCCACTCTGATGATGGATTTGTTTAACAAACGGAAAGCTTCCTTCACATGTTTTGGTTGAACCTGATGAATGAAACAAACAGGTAATATTTCTAACTTGTTGATAATTACTTTTTCAATCCTGTAGGAGTATATAAGGTATGTCGGTGTGTTTACGAAAAACTGTTTTTCTAGTGTCAATCAATAAGTACATAGTACAACATACAAGCAATTTTCACATCTTATAACCTTTATGTCATATGATCCAAGTAACGCTACAGCTGTGATTTTAGCTGCTGAATTGATCCCCCATCCCTCAGTTTTTCTTAATTGACAATTGAGAAGGTAGAACAGCAAACTTAGAGGAACTCAGTCTATATGTAACAACTGACCTCGTCTTGACAATGTAGTCTGGCCATGGCCTCAGAGAGTCTAATCATACTTTCCAATTGCCGGACGGTGATTCTCCAAGAAGACATAGAGGCAGAGCTATCTCTTTGACGTAAGTGGCGGTATTCCTCTACCATGAATTCTTCAGATTCCTTGGTTATCTGGTTGAGCAGATTAAATTAACATTGTGTTTGTACCTTAGGTGACTTCTTTAAATGTGCTTTTTCAGGAAACGCACATACAGGAAGGTCTAATATACACAAAGTAAGAAAATGACTTTGTCACATGCAGTCATATAATTACACCATTCCTACGCAGAAATGCATTGTATGTGACATGCATACATGGGGTTATGCTTCACCCAGTGATTCTTGCTGAGAAACCACAATGTGTTACATCCAATGACTGAGGTTATTCCTATCCAGAAGGCATTGAATGTGACATGCAGAGATTGTGTGACAACAGTGACACCTGTATGCCACTAGCAGACTCAGTAAAAACTAAATGTGTAACTAAAATCTGTTAACCATAAGAAATAACTGTTTGAGCATTGAATATTTCTTCAGAATTTAGTCACAGAACAATGCTTTACTGACATACATATCATATACCTTAGGTTGAAGTTTTGTAGGAGAAACCTTACCTGTGGTTGAAACTGTCTCGCAAAGGTCAGGTACCTTTGAATGTCCTCAACAGAATAAAATCTTTCCACACTCTCCGATTGTCTGGCATGCAAGTCAACGATTCGACGGGCAATGGCATAATCTGTCACCTGTAAAGGCCAAATGTAGAGGAAACCAGTGTTTTTGGATGAATTTCACATAAAATTAGCTGTTTGTCTATGTTTCATCTCCTATCAAAAAAAAAAAATCAAACCAATCTAGCAGAAGAGCAATATCTTTACTTTAATGCCATACAAAAGTACACAGCTTAGGCATATGCTTGTAGATACAATACTATCAGTTGTACTACAATGACTTAACCACAGACTGAAGAAATATAAACGTAGTAGTATGGTAAATTGTTTGAGATCCAACTTAAATCTATTCACAGAATAATTCAGTCAGTCACTTTAGCCCACCACACATATTATAGAATGAAGATGTAAATGAAGCCACTCATAATACACACTAGACCAATACCTCTTCGCTACAATGACCTTAACCTCATTTTAATAATCATTTAATTCCCACCTCATTGCTATAATTAACAGACTCTTACCTAATTACTGCAATCACAAGACTATTATCTAATCACCATAATGACTGATTTGACTCTTGCTTCATTGCTATCACCACGTGACTGCTATCTCATTGCACTACCAGACTCCTATTTCATTGCTATAATCAATTGAATCCTACTTCACTGCTATAATCACTTGAATCCTGCCTCACTGTTATAATCACTTGAATCCTACCTCACTGCTATAACCACTTGAATCCTACCTCACTGCTATAACCACTTGAATCCTACCTCACTACTATAATCACTTGAATCCTACCTCACTGCTATAATCACTTGAATCCTACCTCACTGCTATAATCACTGACTCTTGCTTCATTACTATCACCACTTGACTCTTACCTCATTGCATTCATCTACCAAAATAAAGAAGAGGTCAAAACGAGACATGATTGGTGCAGACAACTGAATATTCTGTTTCAGAGGCTTTGATTTGTCGTAGCGTCCTCCGATGGGGTTAGCTGCTGCCAGAATTGAAGTACGAGCATTCAGCGTTGCCTGAGGGTAAGACATGAGAATGTGTCAGCAGCACTCTGCTTTTTACATTGAAGGTATATTACAAGTGGGTAATGTGCAGTGTGTGTGGATAGATAAACAAGTAACGAGTTTTGAATGTTAGGATGTGAGTACTGGTATACTGTGACTAACCTGCTGTGTCGAATAGTAGCAGTCAAATTAATCTCACTACAGATATCTTATTCTTCCAGTGTTAAGATGTTATGTAGCTTCTATGTCATTCCTGTACCTAACTTAAATCCACATAAATCATTTTATTTCCAAATCTGCTTGACGGATGTCAAAAGAGTTCATCTAATGTATGATAGATTGTTTGTAACTTTTGTCTTTACCTTGATTCCAGCCTTTGTAATGGAGATGGTCTGTTGTTCCATGGCCTCATGAATAGCAACTTGGTCTTTAATATCCATCTTATCAAACTCATCAATACAGCAAACGCCCTGAGTATAAAACAAACATCAAAACAGTTAGCATTCCAAATCTTTTCCATAAACATTCAATAACTAGCATTAAGTATCCTTTGCAATATTTAACAAACGACAAATTTTCAAGAAAAATAAGTGTTTCTGAATAATGTAGAATATATCAGCATAAGTTTCCTAGATATTTGGGTTATAACCAACACTAATACGATATTCAGCTTTGTAACAGAAAAAGCATACTCACATTATCTGCAAGCATGAGTGCTCCTGCCTCAATCACAAACTCTCCTGTTTCTTCATCCTTGACCACCGCAGCTGTAAGACCAGCAGCTGAACTGGCTTTCCCACTGGTGTAAACAGCCCGAGGGCTGAACTCTTCCACAGCTCTGTATAACAATAAATATCAGTTTTCCCAGTGAAGGTAATTTCATTCGAAATCAGAATTCAACTTAACATTGTCTTGACTTACTACATTTTACCAATGCACCCCATCATTATTGATTAACTACTATCTGCAAGCATAAGGGAGTTTTGGACGCAGCATCAACGAATTACACTCTGACACAGAAGATCATATCATTTAGTTTGTTTACTTGCAAGGAAACAGTTTATGTTTTCTGAAGTTATTTATTCTTATTGTCTTGAATGTTATATTAAGCTAAATGATAGTCAGATTGTATTCAAAACCACACCTTTAATTTCAATGAATATTTGCACTGCTGGTATGCTGAAAGTGGAACATATTCACTACTTTCATCTGAAACAGAAATTTCTGTTCTGGTGGTAAAGTGATTATGCTGATTAAAAGATTGCTGAACATAATTCATTGGTAATTTATGATGTTGAAACTTACTTCAATAACTGACTCTTAGCTGTGCTTGGGTCACCAACAATGCAGACGTTGATGTCACCCCGTAGAGTAGTTCCCTCCCCAGTTATTTTTGGTACCCCGCCAAATAACATCAACAGAATGCCTCTCTTGACTTCATCATTTCCTGACAAATAAAATAGATAAGTCAATTAAAACATCTTGGAGTGATAGTTGAAACATTTCATAGCATGAAAAGTTCTGTTTTGTCACCACAATAATTATGGACCAAAATGTGGGGAATGTAATAGTTGTAGGTACTCTACTTCAGTAGTAAAGAATAGCTTATGAAAGAGGATTTCTAAGATCATGTGAGGATATTATTCAACCTACGCACTATCCTCAGTTACAAAGTGACCTACACACAACATACTGCAATATACTCTGATCTATACAGTGATTACTAGTTTTCTAGTAATCCTGAATGGAATGTGCCTGAACACATCAAGCTTGTTTGAACCCAAAACTGAACCTCCGTGTAGCTTTTATCAAATTAACATTACCATTACAGAAGTTATGTAGATATTTTAGAATTAATGCAGTTATTTTGGAATGAATATTCAATATTTGTCCCTACATGAGCGGTATACAATCAAAGTTTTTCTCTTGAAGTTGAACTAACAATATTTGACAAACATTTAGAGCATGTTCTGGTTACTAGTTACATAGAATGAAAGGTAAGGAAGACACTATTGCAAGCTCTTACATCTCTCAAATGAAGGGAAGAGGCAGGGCTTCCATGGTAGGGAAGAGCTTGAGACTAGTGATGGGTATAGTGTGGGCTGTGCATTTTTGATTACATACCATGAATGGTAGGGAAGAGGCTGGTAATAAGGTTATTATACAAGCTCTTGTCCTGGCTCATTTCGTAGACCTTCTGCCATTCCTGATCTGTCATTTGCTTCTTAATTGATTCAGCAGTCATTTCTTCATCTCTTAGGTCTTTGCCACCAAACTGCAAATCAAAATCAAACATTTCAATATATGTGAATCAATGGTAGTAATGATCACTAGCTCAAAATGCTTAACCTTGTATACTTATGACAAACTTCTGCAATTGCTTGATTGTATTTTCCAACTTTTCATGTGAGATCCTACAGCACATAACAACATACTAACATACAGACATCCTGCCATACTAATATGCAAGACTAACATTTTCTAGATATGCTCAAAATTCATCAAGACCTCACACACACACATGCATGCATACAAACACACATACATGCATGCATACAAACACACATACATGCATGCATACAAACACACATACATGCATGCATACAAACAAACATACATGCCATCATGAATGCCTAGTTTGTAATTATCATCAAAATCAAAAAGGATGTCTTTGTGGACTAAGCAGTCATGTCTGTGTGACATCATAAATTTCCCATAATGCAATTTAATGTACCACTCTTAAATACAGTAGATATTCAGAAATGTCCAAAAAGAACACAATACTGATATCTGGTTCTCACCAATCAAGGAAGAAAAATTATAATATTTATGAAATTTTGATCTTCCATAACCGATCCCTTAAAGATCATGTTCCCAAAAATAATGCATCTTGAACATCACGTGCACAGTATCACTCACACAGAGAGGATATATCTATGCATACACCGTTATCAAGTCAAAGATGACTCTAAGCACTGAAACAATTCCTGGCATATAAACCTTGAATTCACCATTCCTGACAGCAGACAGCTTAAATCTGAACATGGTCACATGGCCAACAGCATATGAGTGAACACACTAAACGAGGGAAATTTTGTTCAACCTACAGTAACATAGAAAGCAATTTTGAATTCCTGTCACAAGACAAGGTTAACAAATTATGCTCACCCTTGGGTTAGAGGCAGACACATGTGATGCTAAAAAGGCTAGCCTGTACGACAGATCCCGGACTCCAAGAGCTTTTAGGCCTCGCACTCCTTCATGGTCATAGCCTTCTCCACCTTTACCCCTAGTACCAGACTCTGCTTGGGCTCCTTTTGATATGAAACGAAAGGTAAGAATTAAATTTAATGTTAGACAAGTAACCAGAACTCAAGAACAAAGTGTGGTTTGGACGACACAGTCCAGTCCCACTGCTTACAATACAAAAGCACTTACATGACTTCAGTCAAAGCTTCCATTCTTGAAATATCCTGTTTGCAAAGCTTTAAAATTAGGACCTCTGCTGACCTCAGATGGCCTTTAATCATTTGTGGTGTTGCATGCAATATGGACCATACACAAATATCAAGTTTGACATCAGTCCAAATTAACATTCTTGAGGTAGATTGTATTTACAAACAAGGTGTCACAAACACACACACATGTCCTCATTATTACAAAGGTTATGATTTTCACAGCAACCAAAACATTGTTTGGTATGAAGTCCGTCCATAAAGTTAATTAAAAGTTTGTGATATGAAGACAATTAAAAATTACAGTTGATCTTCTTGAGATACTAAACTGCTCACGAGTTCTCGTTGTTGAAGTAACAATTGAATTTAGCTGGTCCTTGTCACCGGATACTAGTATGGACACAATACCAATTTGCCTCGTGACACTGCAACAACCCTTTACATTCAATGCAATATAATAAACACGCTTAAATTCAAAAGATATGCGACATCCAAACTCTTGACTTACCTGGCATAGCAAGTTGGGCTACATCAGGTACCACAATTAGAGTTCCTGTGAAGTCACATTTATCTCCAGCCTGGGATAGTTCAACCGCCTCTGCTCGAAGAATTACTTCAACGCTGTAACAACAATTATCAGAACCAAAGTGAATGGTACATTCATGTATGTAACCACAAAATAAACTGTTGATAAAGTAACCATTCACAGGAATTTAAGGTAATCAAATAAATCAAGTAAGAAAATGTCACATACCTCCTTGGAATACTTCCTCTTGGTAACTCTGCCTGTGTTTCTTGGATTCTTACTTTTTGGAAGTCAACAAATCGGGATTTGTTAGTGTCCAGCATAAATCTCTTGCGATTGGCACACACTGGATTCCTGCAAATTGTCGGCTGCCATACAATGAAATTCATCAGAGAATGTGATCATGAAACGTCAGAAAGTGTAAATTATTGGCATTAATTAATAGAGAGAACATAGATGACATCATTTAACAGTAACCAATGTTGCTTTATTCTCCATGAGATGATAGTACATTTTTCTTTCATTTTGTAATTTGCCAATCAAGTAGTAGCTCACCAAGAAGCCAAATTGTTAGGTGAACTGCTCAATAGAATTGACTGCAATTCCTCCTAAGTTGAATTTCGTGATGTTTGTAATTAAAAATGTTGATCTCTCCAGCAATCCTGTTGCCAAATTCATCTTTTTCTCCAATAATGCCAAAATAGCAAGTCAAGTCAAAGCCTCATCCTGCTTTTCTTAACCTTACACACAGCGTCCATTCAAACTAACTTGTAAACTCAAAACTAGAGCATAATAATGAAGATCACACCCATGTTAACTTAGGAGCATTTCATGCTTGAAATATTACATGAAGAAAATGTTTCATGACTCAAGAAATTTAGAGCTCAACCAATATCTAGAGGATCTAAAGACATCGAGGGGAAAACTTTCAGACCTGAAAACTGTGTCTTGGGGACTGGGACTCAATGGGAAACTGATGGGGAACCAAAACAAATTTGGCCCTAAAAATGTGGGCAACAGCAAAATGTCATACAGCACCTTGGACCAAAAACTTCTAAAGACTTCAAAAGTATCAATACCATTTCATCAAGTTAGTACTGTACCATACCATTTTTAGTTCATTTTGCATGATTTTATAACATGGCCCATATATGGCTGATTTCTGACCTTGAACCAAACAATCTTGAACATCCTGAAAATAACATTTCCATACAGGAATACTAATGTGACTCAACCTTATCGTAGTACCATACAATCTGTAAAAGAAAAATCACTTTGCATGATTCCATAAAAAGAGACATATTGCCCATTTGGGATCCTGGAATCAAGAACATGCACCCTGAATGAACCACTATCATACTGCCACACAACCTCAGCTCAATACCATACAATCTGTAGTCCGAGAAGCATTTTGCAAGATTTCATAATATGGCCCATATGGCATTTAGGACCGTGGACTGAAAAATTCTGAACATGTCAAAGGTACCACTACCATAGTTCTAATGTCACACAACCTCAACTAGTACCACACAATCTGTAAGGGAAGCATTTTGCACAATGAAAAAAATGGACCATATGGCCGATTCAGGACCCTGGACCAACAAATCCTGAACACCCTGAAGGTACCACTAACATACTTGCTAATGTCACATAATCTAATCTTAGTACTACTGTAGGAATAGAAACATATGGCATATTTGCAACAAGAGCCCAAAGGCACTGTGGTTCCTTGCATGAAGGTTTTCATGAGGGTTTTCAATATGGTAAACCTACATGCCCTGACATACGTCCAAGCTTCGTCTCATAAGATATCATGTTTACATCAAGGCATTACAAACACACACACAAAAGTACACATGCACCTCTTGACTACAAATGTTACAATTTCATTAAAACCCCACAATGGGTCATCGCAGCCATGCTTCAATACTATAGACGTTGATATGCACATGTTTCTATGGTTACCAACCTGGGTATATTTAAACTGTTGTTCCACATCTCTGATGACAGTTTGGCAATCCAAGCAGATGAAGGTACCACTAACAAGTTCTGGATGAACTGGGTGAGTTCTAACTACTTGACCACTGATGCGGACCAGGGTACCAATCTTAGCAGTAGTCAGCTCACGTACCCTGCATAGACAGGAATATTTATCTTTGAGAAGAGAACATGTTCTCTTGCAAATGAATGAATTTACTCTCAAAATAACAACTCTCTATCATCCAGTTATTTGCTTTCATTATGCAGCATTGCTGTCAAGATGCAAATGCTTGAAGACTTCAGCTTTGCGGCAAAATGACACTTTTAGTTCTTTTGCAATTGAATACAGTATTCTCTATCATCTTCCACTTGGAATATTTAGTGTGAATGAGGTTTGCATTGAATACAGAACACATTAGACGGGCTTTCCCACACCTATCAAGGTTGGTCTAGAAACGGTTAAGACAAGGAGAACTACTGTATACTTGATATACTAGGAAATCCCTATCGGCTTCTAAAGACATTTCATTAAACTTATTAACTTTACTTACTTATGCCTTGCAGGGACATCTTCAAATGCAACATAAAATTCTTTGTTTGGTGGCACTTGTGTTCTGTCTCTGGCAAAATTTCTGACAGCTTTACATAATTGTGGATACACTCTGAAATGTGAATAAATTCAACTTAAAATGCAATATGACTGCAGGTTCTCATTTTAAATAAGTATTTAAATCACACATAAAATATAAAAGTTTAATCACACATAATAGTGACTGTATCAGTACAGTGATGGCAAGCAGGTGCCTGTATTCACTATACAAAATGGTGCAACTTAAGTATTTGACTAACGATATCAAAATACGGAAGATCAACTCAATCACTTGGAATGATGCATTTTTAAAACGGTAATCAGTAAAGGTTCAAGCATGAAACAGTTACCTGTAACAAAAGATTTATCAACATCTTTGAATAACTCTAAAACATAACATCCCAAGAATGTTTGCAGTGTTGAAGGAATATTCCTAGTAACTAGTGAAAATGTACTTTTTTCTATATTTAATAGGGCATATGTTTTCATTTTAAAGGGATTGCAAGCCCCACACCATTATCTTGTTCATGATTTGTTAATGATGATTGAAGATATAGCCTACTCTGTTCAAGAAAGATTTCCAGTTGCCTCGAGGATGTAAATTGTTATTTATGACAGCAAATGAGTGAAAAAGCTCTTGGTTGTTTATTTGAAGTGAAATTTGTCAACAGTGGAAAAAAAATTAACAAATCCATTCTGGAATGAGCTTAAAATGATACATTTAAAGGGAAATATGGCGTTTAGAATATCCCAACATGACATACAAAAGAAAGTAGCAGTAATCATTATTAAACCATTCAGTCTCATCAATAAACATCTACCAAAGCTTCATCTCCTCAAAACATTATGCATGTGATTAGGAATAGAAGATGCATCATTTGAATTTTGAAAAGTTTGGGAGAACAAATTAGTGCTGAGCAACAAATAACTGAATTTCTATCTGCGAGAAGCTTATTTCTTGAAAAGGAGGCTTCAGTCCTTCTTTATTTTGCATAATCTATCATTCTACATGATCCACAAAAATTGGTTTCAAAAATATGGATGTTTTCTCTGAAACAAATGCCCTATTTCCCTTTAAGGTTACTCAGGCACAGCAACTAGGGTAACTTGTCTCTACATTGTTACTATATTTCTTTATGTTACCCTCATTATAATGAACAGATTATGTTAGGTGTCACTACTCGGGCCTAAATATTACTCTGTACTAACCTGTAGTACTCCTCTTGTATTGTAGTAGCAAGTTGTTGGTTATGTTCCTGTATGTCTTTGAAGCTCACTGTTAAAGTATTCCTTTCTGGTCTTATTAAATTCTGCACATCTTGAAAATACTTCAGTTCTGCTTCCCCTTCAGCAGTAAACCTGCACAAAGAAAGCAGAAATTTATGCATTAAGTTAAATAAAGCAATGATTATTAACATGTCATGCTTATCATAATTGTCTTTGTATATATGTATGTCTCAAACAAGAGTATGATTGCACTGCAAAACATGTACGGTGCACTGAACATGGCGATTAAGATGATCATATGCATCTCCTACACCAACTACTTTTATACGCTGTGCACAATCAACTCTAAAATATCCCTCACAGAATTGCTTATAAATCCATTCGCATAAAAAGTTTCCATCCAAATAGGAAAAGTTTTTACTGCAAACTTTTTACTCTTTTTATGAGCAACAAACGGAAAAATGAGCTCAACCACTACTGAATCTTTAGTATCACAGATTTGGAAATGTTACCTATGAGGAATTGTTGATCTGCAGGAAAGTAAAGTCCATTAGTATGTTATGGAATATTAATTGATTGATGACCTATGCAAGAGTAGGAAACAACAAATCAATGAAACAGATTTCACTATAGATACTGCAAAAGTGTGCAGAGGGGTAAAGAATCTTTGGTCAGGCTGGGAAACATGTACAAACAAGTCAGACTTTACAGTCAGAGTTCAAGGGAATAATTTAGTGCTTAAGTTTTGTGTAGCAGTTTGGGAGATTTTTAGGTCTTTCGGAAACTACTGGTGGAAGTGCAAGGGTTGTGCATGCAAAAACTTGCTACATATTATTCCATTTGTGAAGCAATTTGGCCTGTTTTGTATTGCAAATATGCGATACAATACCAGATAAATTATTCACTGAGTTCTTTTGTTATCTACGTTTTGTTTGCAAGAACTTTGCAGATTTACTAGTATATGACACTACAGGCTACATTTAACACAGACTGATGTTAAGCGTAACACTTATCGTAATGCCGTAATGCCAAGCCTAGGCCTAATCTCATATCAATCGTCTCCTTTCAGTCATGAAATTGGCATTCATCAATACACTGACCTAGGCTAAGACTTCATGATAACTATGCTACTACACGTGATATGCTACATAGGTACGTGACGATATCGTTCGTTTACCTAATCTAAGTTGAGGAAATTATGACCGGTGTTTCACATGGACATTTAAAATTTAAATGTCTTACAACTTCACCATAGGCCTTACTTACAGTGAGGCTATGCATGTTACATTCGGCCTGATAATGCCTATGTCTTTCATTATCAATGTAAGAGGAACAATTGAACTCGTTCTTACTCTTCCAAAAAGTCTTGGAATAATTTGTGACATTTTTCAGCCGTCTCATCTCTGACTTGAGAAACTCCTTTTCTTTGTTCTTCGACATCCATTGTATGAAGTGAGATATTTGAGGTTGGATTTGGAGATGCCTCTTCGTGTCCAGATCGTTATAATCACACTCACATTATCACTTTGCCTGTTGTGAATGCACTGCGCACTACTTGCGTACGGAACAAAAGCAACCTATTTCGCGGGCTAAGCAAAAGCCAGCTTGACACATGCAAGTTTTCGCGCCACATGTCACATGGTTTGTTTTGGAAATTGAATTTACTACACACCCTCCCTGCAAATACGTTAAAGCGTGTGATCGAACTGTGCGGAAGCGTATAAGAGCAACAAATCATAAAGAAGTAAGTTAACAATTTGCTAAAGACATACATCTCTTCCACATGAAAAAATCCCTTTCTTGTCGTTTCGACATTTAACTGCAATGTCACAAAATAAACTTTTTTTGTTAACATCATCAAAATTCAAAAGCTGTGATTGCATCAAAATTTTGCTACATGTTTAATACCATTTCATACAAGTCGAGATCTTAACAATTTGAAAAATATTAAATTGGTGACTTTTCTGAACTCTGCAATGGTCTAAATCTTTGTTAAATGTTCAACGGATAAGTCACAATTTCCTGTGATCCCAAACAATTATCAGCCAAACTGCGAACTTGTTAAAACTGTGCTAAGGTGTACGATATGCTAAATGCGGAGTTGATGAGTTACAATTTATAGTGATTTCAATACATGTTTGCATAATACTCAATTGCTAACCGTTCTAAGCCATGCAAACTCGACATCTCGGAAAACTTTGTCCAATTTTTGAAATACCGTATTAGAAATAATTTGTTGTCTTGATAAAACTTATCTGCATATTGTCGAGATTCCAACTTACCGCGCTAACTCCACATCGAAGTTGTCAAATTGTCGAGATGCCGTTTTACAAATAATTTATTTTGATAAAACTTTGAAAATTTTTGAGATACCGACTAATGCTACGTGCTATTGTTATCTCTACAAAAATTTTGCAAATTGCCTAGATACTGACTTCAGCTTAGAGAAATTTGTCCAGATACTGAAATTGCTACTTTAACAAGATAACTTTACATCTCGCATGTCTCCTTATGTCCTCCGTAGATTTGAGCGTTAAAACACTGTGTCGTAAGGCACAATGTAGACAATACACTCCAACACTAGTGTTGCCAAGATCTTTCAGCAGGGGGTCCAAACGTGAATAATTGACTAGTCGAAGCATACAGACCGGAGGGGAGCAAAACCATGAGTCCTGGGATGTGGCTGTAGCCTCGGTCAAGACTCCACACAATCCACGGCCACATAGCACGCCCTTAGTACAATAATAATAAAATATAATAATAATAAAATGCAATGGCGCCCCCGTTTGAAACTTCATTCCCATACAGTATACTTGGCGAAATTGTTAAAAGAGACTGCACTGTATGGTCAACATACGGAACTTCGAACCTGTACAAGTTACTGAAAGAAAAGAACTACCAACGTCTTCATCGTCTTGAGAATACATTTCATGCAAGAGGATTTTCAGGTGGGGGGGGGGGGGAGGAGGGGTGGACTGTTTAAGACAAAAGATTTCTCACTACCTAAGAGCAGGGTTACCATCGTTTGACGCGTAGTTTGCGAGAAATTATTTGACAAAAATACCTTCAGGCTCTGCCATACTCTTGGAAGCAAACGGACGGGAGGTGAGTTTCAGCAATGCTAAGTACTACGCAACCATCCATCGGCAGTGGCGCGGAGCGTTGGTACACGAAATTGTTTGGAATTACAAGCAATCCCCTCCACAGCAATCCCGCAAACGGCACTTGCCTGGTGTTCTAAGCTACAGTCATGTACGCAGCCTAGAAGTAAAGATCTCGTATCTGCAATTTCTCAATTACCAAGAACAAATATCAATCTATATGGGCAGTGGTAATACATATCAGATGGTTCAACCGGCACCGATGCAGAGAAGTAGGGAGAAAAAAAAGGAACAGGGTTGTGGGGGAATTATGGCAAGACTATCTACGCATCATCGTCAGTTTACGGCCGAGCAAACAAGAAAAAAAGGGGGAAAAATGGGGAAAATACCCCGTGGATCGCGATTACCTCTCTTCTTAGTAAACCTGTGGAAATGGTTAACTTAGTATAATCTTGGATGGAAAACTGTCCTCCCAGTGCCCTTCCTTTAAGGGTTGCTTATAAGGGGAGGGGGGTCATGAGACTCGACGTGCATGAATGTGAAAATAATGGCGGACAATTTAAACAGTTACAGGTCGATGTATCGGAAATACTGCAGTATGCCTCTATTACATTTGGGCACCCAGTATTTGAACTAAACTGGAGGGGGGGGGGGGGGGGCTGACTGTTGGAGGGGAGACAGCTGTGCTTTAGTTCTGAGAGAAAAATACAGAATACACAACCAGGGGCCCAGTGGCGTAGCCAGACTTTTTCATGGGAGGGGGGGGGGGGGGCTGAGGGGGCAAAGGAAAAACATCGAGTGCCTCGACTTAGTGGGGTGTGTTGGTGACATACATGGTGTCAACATTGAGTGTTGCAGAGAGTGCTGGTAACTTTCAATATGGGACTTCTGTCTTTCACATGTGTCGAATTTGGCTACAAGAGGGAAGAAAGAAATAATCTTATAAATTCAGAGATTTTTTTCTGTACGAGATCCCTTTGCACTGATTACAGGCCTGCCAGCAAATTTTGAGTTAGTTGACGGTGCCGTGTATACTTTCGGTAGCATAACTGGTGTTGCGCGATGACCCAGAGGTCCCCAGTAGATCTTCTGATGACCTTTGACCTCAACCAAAACAACATGGTTTTTGTAATCAATGTCGTACACGTATGCACGAAATACGACATCTGTCCAAGCTCCCCTTCTTGAAATATCGTGTTAGAAAGTTTTCCCAATTTGACCCCAAATGGCCTTTGACTTCCACAAAAACATGGTTCTTATCCTCAATGTGGCACACCTATGTACTAAATATGACATTTTTCCAAGCTTCCTACCTTGAGATACTGGCGTCCAAGTTTTCCCAATTTGACCCGTTGACTTCAAATGACCTTTGACCTCCACCAAAATCAACAGAGATCTTGTCTTTGATGTGATACACTCTGTACTAAATATGAGATCTGCTCAAGCTCCCCCCCCCCCCCCCTTGAGATATCGTGTTTACAAGGTAGGTGTCACAAACACACATAAACACACAGCCACATACACCGTCGCGTGATTACATAGGTAGGCCCTACTTACGATTTCTTCGAAACCAAAGATGAACTCGAGTAGTACAAGTCTGATTCATACATAAATGCACACATCCTGCATAATGAACACACATATCAAGAGTATCATTAAAACCAAAAACTATTGCATGTCATGCTATTTGGTTGCATCATTCATGTAGCCTACATTTGTCTTGGTTCAAAAATGGGTGTCACATTATGCAGTGGACTGTTACAATTACATGAATAGATATACAATAGAAACTCTAACTCAATTGAAATTTGGCAACTTGGCAAAGCTCAGTGAAGTCAGTAACTCATCACCCTAAGCTTTATTTTTGTCTTGGGGATAGCAACATACCCTAAACTGCTTTCGCCTTTGACGGCAAGTTCGAAAGATGCAGAGTAGCTTATATCATACAGCATACACACGTGGAAGTATCTCAGACAGGCTTTGTAAGGGACGTAGGTGGTTGGGAGAATTAGAACTGTCTGAGGTAATGGGCCTTTGTCTTTAACATTTTGCACATATTTGTCGAGATCACGAAATAATTAACTCACCTAATACACATTTCGCAAAATTTCGCTCAGTGTAAATTCAGCTATATAACATTTTGCGACTACATAGTTGCGAGTACAAGTTTTGTAATCAATGCAATTTCAAGAGAATTGTCTGCAAAATTAGCAAATTGTTCCTTGTGATGTTGTGGCGCTTACACGGTTCCATAGCAAGGCGTCACAAACCACACGCAATCTTTACAAGTGTTATACGATATAGGACACATGACATTGAATTTATTTTTTCATTTGCTGCATTCAGCTATGACAAATAGTGTGTACTTTATTTCACATTAACAGTATGTTACTGTAATACAATTGATATTGATTGCAAACATCCGACATGGTAAATTGTGAATGTCTAACATAGTTCCTACTATTAAGTAAGGAATTAAGCTACTGAGAACTGACAGGACCAGTAACTTATCCCCACACTCCCTAAAGCCACCAACATCGTCCAAGACGCCGAAATTCTTTAAAGGACCAAAGTTTTGTACAAGATTTATTCTTTGAAGGAATTCGGTTAGTGCTTGAATCAAATTAAGTGTATACTTGAAGTATCTGAAACATCGTGAGATAAAATGTTCTGATGCATTGCTGCTAACGGCACAGTGCAAATAGAACACCGATCCTTGTCATAACATCGTTTTTAGCAAATCATTTTGAAAGAGACAATCTCTCAAACCTGCCAACCTTTCAATTCTCCAAAGTGGGACAAAATACGATGTAATGAAAAGGTCAGTGCATCAAACACATGTCGATAACAAAGCCAATATGGGTGGACCCAGGAACCTGTTTTAGGGCCCTTGGACACATCCAGGTGGTCAAAGCGAGGTCAAAGCCTCTACTCCTAAGCCCTCGATAGCAACTTGCAACTTCAAAAAAGTTTTAAGCATTCAGTATAGGCAGAACACAGACTTGCAAATACTTCATAACATGTTACACGATTAACAAATAAATATTTTGTCAATATGCCTCCAATATCGGTCACTACATGTGTTTCCGATAGCTTCTGCTGCTCACAAATATCACACACATCAATTTTAAAATGTGTGGCCATGGAGCAACTGCAGTTACCTAGAAATACTTAAAGCAGCCACCAGGTGCAGCGATCTTGTTTAGGGCAGAGTGTGACAGTTGAACAGAATGTTGGTATAGGCTACTGCTATCCTCTACAGTAGTTTGATTAGGATACATATGCTGTCAGATCAACGCAGAGATGTCCTTTCTAAAGCACCTCCGTGAGTGGCCAACGCTTAACCTGTAATTAAGTGATGGATTAAGTGAAAAGTGATCTAAAGCAAATTGAAGCTAGCAGAGCATTAGCAGCACTCTTGGATTAAAGTGTCCATGTTTCTTCTATCCGTCATCATCCAATCAGTAAGCCATGTGTCTAATTGGCCCACCCAAGTTGACACTAAGTGATACCGTTTCACAGTTGTCTGTCAGTTCATCTTGGGAGGTTGTCTACCTCCAATTCTCAAGTAGCCAGGCCTAAGAACAACCACTATTGTAACAGAACAATCTCTTGCTTTGATGGACAGATACTGCACAGTATTATACATTGCAGTTCAGTATTTACTACAAAATTCTGGTATATTCTTCACATAAGTTAACTTGTCAGTTTAAGGTTGGCTTACATGAAGTATATACCAACACTCTTTATCCTTTTCTCTTTTTTCATGAAAGTTGAAATATAATAAATTGACATATGATAAAAAGGTTGGGAAATCACCCTTTTGGAGGTAAGCATCTTCTACATCAGGACCATCCCACCAAAGTACGGACAGTTGACGGGTCTGCAACTTCTTTTTATCAATAATTGTCCTTTGAACAATCAAATGAAAGAGAAATCTATTCCCTTACCCCATAGGCACTGAAAACTGACACTTGATGAGTCTAACTACAGCCACTAACAGCTTCAATTCCCTCCTCATAGCCATGAAAAAATCTCACTCTCCCTTCTCCATAGCCACTACTAAGACTTCACGGTGTCCTACCACCTACAACTTACTGACACCTCTCCATCCTTTAGCTATGAACAACCCACAATCCCTTCCATGTCACCAATCCACACCCTCTGACCCCGGAAACTTTCAGTAGCCTTCCCCATAGCCACTGGTGACCTCACTCTATCCCTTCAAACATTATCGAATAACAAAGTAGTAAAGTTGTTTGCACAAGTAAAGTATTATTATTCAATTATGTTTTGCAGTGTAAAGGTGACTTCAATACTATCATCTAAGCAAATTTTGTCCTCACTTTCTCATAAACATGCCTTAGAGGAAGGTCACTAAAGAAAATGGTTCATGGTTAATACACAGTCCTTAATAAACTTGTCAGTCACCTCTTACTGAATAATTGTTGATGTTTGAGGTAATGAACGTAGTGACTTATCTGATACTGGTATCAAATTAATTTCACTTTTAACTTAGATGCACTATGCAATTATACCTATCACAAACATAAATAAGCACAACTACAGCATGCCAATGCAACAGCTTTCATTGCCTTGCTCCTTGAATCTTCATACATTCACTGATGGTTCTGTCAAGAGAAGAGAAGATAAAATTATTAGTTTTCGAATCTACTGCAGAAAAACATTATTACAATAAAACAACAGTTGACAATCTGTGGCCCACTCATGTACTACATAGTGCATAGGTGAGCACTACCTATTGATGGAATTAAGCACAGTAAAATTTTCTGAGACATCAGCCGGGGTAGAAATCCACTCCACCAGTTCTAGGAGCCTTTAAAATGTATCACTTTTTGTTCCTTACTAAGCAGGACCGAAATCCTACAAATTGGCTGCATGTACACACTGCATCCAGAAGCATTCATGTTAGGGTGGTCCAATCAAACAAGAAATTGCATTAATGTTCAAATAAAACCATCTTCATATTTTACGTAATCCCCCCTGACTGTTTGCGGAGTCGACATCGTTTGACGCCAATGTGAATGGGATTCAAGCTGGAATGATGTCATTTCTTGATTCCATACCAACAGTGGAGAACAACTTTAGTACTGACGTTGTATTGGATAATATGCGGTCCATAAACAC
Source organism: Stichopus chloronotus (assembly GCA_021234535.1). Taxonomy (NCBI): domain Eukaryota; kingdom Metazoa; phylum Echinodermata; class Holothuroidea; order Aspidochirotida; family Stichopodidae; genus Stichopus; species Stichopus chloronotus. The sequence goes on from CM037835.1 coordinate 798,040, forward strand.
CAAAAGAATAGAGGTTATGTATCGTAACTCTGTACTCTGTACTTTTTTTCACTACCAATGGACTGTATCCCATAGTAATATTTTAAGTCCACTTGCAACAACTTCATTGCTGTCATACCTTTGCAAATTTAGTCCACTTCTTCAATAGTTGGTCCTTGACCACCAGATGATCCTTCTGGGGGCCCACCGGCTCCACCTGCACCTGGGAAGCCGCCTGGCATACCACCGGGCATACCACCTGGCATACCTCCCTCTGGTGCTCCAGCCTGGTACAGTTTGGTGATCACAGGTTTGCACACTTGCTCTAATTCTTTCTGTTGATATTCAAACTCGTCCTTCTCAGCAGACTGCAAACAAGAAGTTACACACAGTTACAACGTATACTTGCAAGCACCACAGCAATAATGTGTTACACTAACAATAACGATACAAACATAGGCAACTCAAACATTGTCTTCAATTAAAGCTAACTCCTTTCTAGACATGAGAAATTTCACTATTTTAGATGTATGCATTCTTTTATCAAGAATTGAAGAGTTTTTTATACCTGGTTCTTGTCCAGCCACTCCACCACTTCATTACATTTATCAATCACTGCCTTTTTGTCGTCCTCTGGTATTTTGTCCTTGAGTTTTTCATCTTCCATGGTAGTCTTCATGCTGTAGGCGTAGCTCTCTAAAGCATTCTTTGCAGCAATTCTCTGCTTCTGAGCCTCATCTTCACTCTTGTACTTCTCTGCATCTGCGACCATCTTCTCAATTTCTTCCTTTGAGAGACGACCTGTTGAAAGCAGAATGCAAATTTGTACATTGAGAATACACACAGAGGACGTGGCAATCACAATTTGCTATGATACATAGAAATGTGTCCTCAGGTACATAGAAATGATATTGACCATTGAAAATTCTATTTTTGTTACTGCAATTCTGTGATAAGAACAATACTATGGATGAGACATTATTTAGACCATACAAACAACAGCAATGTTAATGCAAGGAGGGGTTACTTCAGATGGAGTGAGAATAGCACTGTTTGCCTCTGTCCACACCCTTGTTTCACATATGACATGGCATTTTATGCATCAATTAAGCTAAAGGTGACTTTGCTTTTGTAAAAAAGTTTCTATCTATTGCACTGTTAGGGAGTTAAAAAGATTTTTCCTCTGAGACTTTGTCTATCCTGAAAAAGAAATGCCAAATTGTAGAAAATAGAAATTTATTGCTTTTCTTTTACAATTAGTCTTCTCTTTTTGGATGGGAAAAAAGGAGGCAAGATCTCATTTGCTCCCTCTTGTTATAAGCGGTTCATTCAGAAAAAAGAAATGAGCTGAGACTTCATCAGCAATGTTGAAAAGCCATCCACACGGGAGGAAATTACGTCTGCTGAATACATATATACCACTAATTAATCCTAAAGAAAGAAGGGAAAAAAGGGGGAATATTGATGAAAAGATGTCGTAGTTACCTTTATCATTTGTAATAGTGATCTTGTTTTCCTTGCCAGTGCTCTTGTCCTGAGCTGATACATTCAAGATACCATTGGCATCAATATCAAAGGTGACTTCGATCTGGGGTACACCTCTCGGAGCTGGAGGAATTCCAGTTAATTCAAATTTACCCAAAATATTCTGTTGAACATAAAGAGAAGTTAATCAGCAAGAAGCAGAGATGGTAGATAGTAAGTAGGTAATATCCTCACGTAGTCATCTCCCAACGAAGTAAATAATGTGCTAACAATGCTCTCCATTCCATCCCCATCACCCCCTTCCTTCGGTGGTAATACACCAAATAATGACATTTTACACTTACGTTGTCTGCTGTCATTGCACGTTCCCCTTCATAAACTTGAATAAGTACAGCAGGTTGATTATCAGAGTACGTGGTGAAGGTTCTATCTTTACGGGCTGGAATAGTGGTGTTCCTGTCAATGATGTTTGTCATGACCCCTCCAGCAGTCTCGATACCCAGGGAGAGAGGTGCAACATCAAGAAGTAGGAGGTCCTGAACCTCTTCTGACTTATCTCCAGAGAGGATGGCTGCCTGAACAGCTGTAGGGGAAAAAAAAAATAAGCACTAACTTGAATGTACTTCACACAGTCTGGGAGTGTTCAAACCTTATGTGCAACATTACATTGGAGTGTACTAGTGAATAACTATTTTTGTGGTATTTTGGTGTCCCTTACAGGAAGTTTCCAATAAAAGAAAGCTTCCCACAAACTGACACCTTCATGAAGTCAGAAATGCACCAGAAACAATAACCACTCGAATTCCTTCCAAATGGTTCCACAATAGAAGAATGCTAGTCTTGTATTTTGCAGTTCTTCGATAAATGTATGAAGACAAGATTGTCCTATGTACAACAGAACAGGATTTATAAAGTGTTAAACAAATACTACTAAATTATACATTTCCATCGCCTGTCATGATGTCATACTGTTTTCAACTGGGTAATATGTTACTTAACTTGATTTCTCACAAGTTTGATACCTCAGCAATTCAATCTTAACTTATAGTGCTCTCATACTGATCAGTTATTATTTCTCACAGGAATGTAAATGCGGCAAGGTACCAACCCCCCGCCTCAAAAAAAAAATGCAGACTTAAAAGATTGCACGTACAAGAACACTAACACATATATAGTCTAGCTTTATGAACGTCTGACACAATACCATACTGTTACTTCAATGTGATTATTACAGTTTCCTATGACGGTTGTCTGCTGTTCACAAAGACCACATGCATTAATTTTGTGTTAAGCACCATCAGTTACACAGTAATACTGTTCATAAAAGGGGTGGGCCCGTGCAGATGACACATACACAGCAAGCTTGTTTAGCACCAAAAATGGACTGATGATTTGAAGTAAGAGTGTTCGCAGCTCTCTAGTATTCTGACAAAATGCGCAGGTACGAATGCTTACATTGTTCCTGCCTGCAGGTTACTAGGCTTAGATAGTAGTATCACAAAAATTTGGCACCAGTTCTTTTAACACAACAGTACATGGTTCTTACCTAAGCAGTTGATCTACTTGCCACTACACCAATTTTCAATTGGGGATGGGGAATGAAATTCTGCTTTGGACTAGAGTTTTCATTACATACTGATAGTGTAAGCAAAAGATTCTAAACCATCAAAGGCACGTGGAACTAAGAATCTTTGTCAGTGCAGTGTAATGATGCAACCATTTCAGCACAAGGAAAGATCAGTTAGAAGAAAATTGCTTCAAAATCAACTGCCCTACAAAATATGTTATGCAAACCAAACTGCGCTGCATACTGTATACTTTGGAAGTAGAAGCTAAAATATGCAGTCTCGTGGGAAAAAAAGGAACAAAAAGATTGTGTGATGCCTTCTGAAAATTTACAATTATCGTATTGTAACATGGTCAGATGTGTACCGAGTAGCCTAACCTTATCACCAATTGCAATTTTCACTGCTTGTTCAAGTCCACAACTAATTATTAATAAATTACAGAGTTCATATTCTCTAAAGAAATGTTGAAATAGAACTTTATTGTTAATCAATGCTAGTGGCTTAAAATGTTGTATTCAAGTTTTGAATTTGTACTTGTAGTCAAAGACAGTGGACTTCAGGGAACGTGATACAGTGCTATGTGCGCGGGCCTACCGTTATCTCCTGCTTTCATGGCAATTTCACTTGCTTCTGCCGGCCATCTCTTTATCTTGAAAAACTTTGTGAATATCTGGCAATGTGGACAGCATACAGCATACTTAGGTGTGTGCAGACCAGCTCTGCTGCAACACCTGCACCACACTAGTGCTGCCAATCATTGTTACATAGTAGCTGTTGATAAGATCCAACCACACAGCAGCTTTTTGCTGGTATTTGACTGTAGGCGGAACCTTTTTTAACTTGTTAGAGACCAAGCAAGAGATATTATTGACCCTAAGCATGTACTATCCTCTCTGGTAGCAGCTGCTTTGAAATGAATATCAGGACTCTGATTGTTTATGTTGATGTAAACATCCTCCTATTTCAGAAATATTCAGCAGCTTTGAACAATTGCATACTGAATAAGTGACTAGTTTTGGTCTGTTTTAATATTATGGGAGTATAAACACTAATTCCAAACCATTTCAGAGAACATGACAATTTGCAATCCATAATAATGGTTTACCTTTTGAGACGTTAACAGTGCTGATGAATTGGAGCAATGCCAGGTAATTTATAGAAGTACTGAAAGTACTGAAAGCACTGCAAGTACCACTACCCAAACTAACAGAAATCCCTTGACTACTGCAATACCATTCAAGCCTTCAGCTCATCATGAAAATCTCTAATACTGTCAGTAATAACTTCACACGTGTACCTTACCCTACAGATAAATCCATCTTGTGACAGATAACTTAATTAGTAGTTAATTTCTTACCTGCACCATATGCCACAGCTTCATCAGGATTGATACTCTTGTTGAGTTCTCTTCCATTGAACATGTCTTGCAAGTTCTTTTGAATTTTTGGAATACGAGTAGAGCCTCCCACGAGGACAACTTCGTGGATCTTAGATTTTTCTAATCCAGCATCACTGAGGGCCTTGGTAACAGGTTCTGCTGTCTTTCTGAAGAGGGGCCCACACAAATCCTCAAATCTTGCACGGGTAAGTGAGGTATAAAAGTCGATTCCCTCGAAGAGTGAGTCTATTTCAATGCTAATAGAAAAAAACAAAATCTTAGATTAGAAACTAGAACCACAAATGGTATATGACCGTTCATGGCTTTTTGAGAGCGTGGGGGTGGGTGGGAATATTTTGATCTTCTTAATGACTGTAGGATAAGATTTTCATCAATAACAATCACCCTTTGAGGTTTAAAACTAGCCTATGTCTCCTGAGGAAACTCTCTCTTCACAGTTCATACTGACGTTTTAGTACAAATGATCTTGGCAAGCGTTTTGCAATGGGTCCATAATGCACATCAAGGTACACCCAGTCCATAGTGGGTTGGGCAGGAGGAAATATGACTTCTATAAGGCTACGAGTTTGTCATGAAATCACAACGCAACATTTTGCTGGTACACTAAGGTAACAATACATCTATTGCATACTGATGAAATGTCAGCTTTTCTTGTCACATGTTACAGTGTATGTGTTTGTCTGGGGTAGCAATTTCAGCATCTGATTCTGACATCCGTTTGTCTGATCTTTGATCACTACCAGCCGAAACTTATCCACAGTTCTGGTTTAACAACATAAGCATGAGCAGAGCAGTGGTATTCAAATAATGGTTGACACTCCATACACATGAGATACCAAAATAAGAGATACTATGTAGTGTAGTTGTACTACATAATTGTGTGAACCTACCTGGCTTGAGCACTTGCTGAAAGAGTTCTCTTGGCACGTTCACATGCAGTCCTCAACCTTCTCACTGCTCTCTTGTTTGACTGGATGTCCTTCTTGTGTTTTCTTTTGAATTCCATTATGAAGTGTTCCACCATCTTATTGTCAAAATCTTCCCCTCCCAAGTGAGTATTTCCAGCTGTTGATTTCACTTCAAAGATACCTTCTTCAATCGTGAGAATGGAGACATCAAAAGTACCACCGCCGAGATCGAAAATGAGAACGTTTCTCTCTTGACCGACCTGCAGTTTCACAAAGATGAAAAAGATTGGTGATATACACAAGAGCAAAGGCTAGTGTAGTGATGATAGCCATTTATGTGTGCAATCTTACTATTGCAGTTATACACACTGTACGTCAGCATTATGTTCCATACAAATATTCAATACACACAGATATCACCCATCCTATTTTATTCATATAATAACAATTCCAAGGCTTTTCTTTCGTGCAATATATCGACATGCAATGAGTGTGTAGCCCTGAATACTTCAGTGACCCTCCCTTTCAACTAATGATACCTGCTGGTTGTCCATGGTGCTATCCTTCAGAAAACAACTTAGGGACCACCAACTCTAGGCCCTTTTTGCTGAACAAACATGGCCAATACACTAGGTGTAATGAGAGTAGTTAAAAAATTTGTGAGGATTTGGAGAGGGGAATGTTTTACCAAGTTATTTCAAAGAGGGTGTAAGAGCGTTTGTGTCTACTATGAAGTCACTGTGCTGCCACTGAGAAGAGAACTTTTGCAGATGGCCCATCTTGAGCTTTTCCTTCTTCTGTTACTATTTTACCGTCGCAAACGCTCCATAAAGTTGTCAAAACATATCTTTGAAAGTTGGCAACGTAATTATTCTACTACACAATGACTTTGTATGCACTAATGTGAGTTACAAGCAACAGCAAATTCACTACATTTAAGACACCCATGTCAAGGAACTTACCTTTTTGTCTAGACCATATGCAATAGCTGCTGCAGTTGGTTCATTAATGATTCTTAAAACTTGAAGTCCAGCAATAACTCCAGCATCTTTAGTTGCCTGTCTCTGTGAATCATTGAAGTATGCTGGTACTGTAATAACAGCCTTGGATACTTCCTGTGAAAAAAGAAAAAAAATTCATGTTGACAGACTAATCATCATTTACACAAAATCTGAGCTTTTGCTGCCGAATATATCAGTGCCAGCAAACTGAATGTGGTGTGACTTTGTAACTCTTCATTGCGAAAAAATGAGCATTCGCTCACTGAGTCATCGAGGCACGTAACTCACATTCCAATAATGTCACATATACACACACACTGACTTGACTCAGGCCTTTTCATTTGAGGAAAGGCATCTACCACTCACCTTGATTGTCAAACAAGGGCATCTATAAGAGTCTGACAAGCTTTCTGTTCATGCAACATCAGTAAAAATTATGAAAACAGCTTGCATAGCAACACTTAAGAGAGCTGTTGTGTATTCGCCTTCGATTTTCAAATGTAAAGGCCTGTTGACTGCATATGTTCCTTTGTTATCACAAGGAACCAAATATGCAAAAATTAACCACCTTCCCTTCCTACTGTTACACTATTTTCTGACAGAATTTGACATGTATGGATCATTGACACAAATCTGTGAGGGAGGCATGCTTACACCTGATTTATAGAGAGTAAAAGGTTAGTTATGTAAAATGTCACAGCTACCTATCCTCCTATAACCTCTTGAGACATTTACAAGCCAAGGTGCTACATACACCATGGGGACCATCTACCCACGATGAACTACCTAGACACCAACATGTTTAAGTCAGGCAGATTCCCTACTTAAAGGGGCTCATTGAGTTGATATCAGTAAAGATTGCAGTGATTTTGAAGTATACAAATACACGACAATACTCACAATTAGCATAATCAATCAAGTTTCACATCCAATAGTTATATGAAAACTGTCAATTTTTTCAAATTTTTGACCGTTACTTGCTCTGATTGTGTGCATGTGAATGTACTAATGTGAAAATGTCTGGCCACAAAGTTTCAAAAACCAAATTTAATCGTTGGCTACTCACTCATTAATGTTCCACCGCATGTAAAACTTTGGGATCCTTATAGTTTAACTGTTTGCCATTAGTATGTGAAGGAAACTTGACCAGTTTAGAAAAATTGAGTGAATTTCACAAAACAACTCAATGAGCCTCTTTAAGATACTCGGGCACCATCACATTACCAAGACACACCATCACATTACCAAGACACACCATCACATTAACATAGATGTTTTGACTGCCTTCATAAAAATATCAGGTAACTGGCAGCTTTTTTGTATTATTTAGTTTGAAAACAAAATCACTATGTTCCTAAGTAAACCATTAGGCTATTGTTATAATTCTGGGTCCAGAGAGTAAAACAAAACTCTGTAGTTCAGCAACAGGTACCCATGTTTCCCTGCACCACATGCAAACAGTAAATAATTTACTAAATCTGGAAAATGCTACTTCTTTTGCAGACTTAATTTAAAGAGAACCATCAAAAGGGATGGTACCACAAGGCAGATAACAGAGATTGGTTGAATACCTTATCTTACACTGCCTAAGCCTGCATAGGCCTTTCACTATTCCCCAGGATACCAACCTTTCCTAAGTAGGCCTCTGCCGTTTCCTTCATCTTTGTTAGAACCATAGAACTAATCTCTTCTGGGAAAAACGTCTTCGTCTCCGCCTTGTATTCAACCTGGATTTTGGGTTTTTTGCCATCTTTGACAACTTTAAATGGCCACAGCTTCATGTCAGCTTGAACATCAGGGTCATTGAATTCTCGTCCAATCAGACGTTTGGCATCTAAATGAAAAACCATGGAAACGAGATTTTGATGACCATTTTGTTATCACAGTAATCCAGTGCATGAAATGTAATATCATGACTTGCGAGAACGTATTTATGGGTGAGCATGAGGATTTGGAAAACCGTAGCAAAGATCCACTGCAGGTTACTACTGCCTAACCCACCATTCCATACTGACGCTGTCCTTGGCACAAGTAACTAGTGGGTTGGGGGGGAGGTGGAAAAATTTGCTTTAGGCCTATGCGAGGTGTAACTGAAAGGGTTTCAATGGCAAGGTATCCTCGTCTTGAAGGACTTGAAAATCAAGATGACAGAATATTCACATTTTTATGGAAATGCCGCCTCCTTTGAAGAGGAGGGCAAATCTCCCTTCCCATTTCCCCCCTACCCTCTCTAGCAGAATCCATGTCAGTTTCACAAAAAATTAACAAGCAATCTAATTACATAATCACTCCATCAAGGTTTCAATTATTTCCAAGTTTCCACTATTTTATGGCAATTAGAGCTCAGTGGCAAATGACAGCAGTAATAAAACAAGAAAGCCAAGAGGCTTAGTGATTCCTTGCCACTAATACATGCACTTCCATTAATTTTTTTTCAAGTTGCAGTTTACTGTAGTAACCACAGGATATACCAGATGACGCCATTAATGCTGCACACCATTTTCCAATACCTGCTGTATGCATGTAATGTATGAAAACACTGGTGGCCAAGAATTCTCCATCCAGCCTGCACAGTGGTAGTCTAGGTACAGTAAAAATTTCCAAGGAACAAGAGATATACTCATCTGACAGTTGAAATGACTGCCAATTATATAAACTACATAAATTCCTCCATCTATCCCATCATATGACCAAGTAATAACTTATTTATCTCTATTGCACAATATGAGTTTTCCCTAACAGAAATCTTCCATGTGCAACTGTCTCCACTTCAGAAAACAAATCTATTCTACATTGTTTGATGACAGAAGGAGCCCTGTATCTCAGATAATGATTCCTCTGGGAAAGATAAGGGTCAACCTTTCTCCAATTTTCCACAGAGGTCATTGGTCAATCACCATTTTCAGACCAAACAAATGTCTCAGATGGAATTAAAAGCCAATTATGGCTTTGAAAACTAAGTGAGCACTTTTAACTGTCAAAACAAGAGTAATAAATAAAAGAAGTATGACACCAAATACTATACAGCTGAATTGGGGACTAAATAGAAACTCAAAGGTGTAATGTACCTCAGGGTTTCCCATGGTACTTAATTGCAGAGGCGGCCGCCTCGCAACTTTTTAAGACCGCCTCGCCAAAAAATGCCGTAATTACCACCTCACACGTTTATATCCAGGGCTGGAAAAAGTCAGGAAGCCAGAGGCTCCTTCCCCTGAAGTCTTGCGGGAAATCCGCTTCTGTACTGTAATTCTGGCCGTGTTTAACTTGTACATACCATGCTTATTTCGAACTTTCAATCACAGACTGGTAGAGATCACACATGTATGTGGTTTCCTAAATAGTTACGTCCGAAAATAACTGGTGAATAAATCCATTCAAATGTGTATCCCAAATGCCCCATCCACTTTCAATCTTTAACAAAAATTGAAGTAAATTACTATTGGTGTAATAGAATACCCTTATTTTTTACTCATGTTCAATATTTTTCAAGTTAAATATGTGAAAAAACAACCGTTGGGAAATGTTTGCAGAAGAGTCTACGTATACCTCCTTTACTCCATTCAATGTCAATTAAAAAGCATAAGCTTAGGCCTGCCACGCCTGCATGCCCAAATTATCTGCAGTATGACAGCTAGCGGACATATCACAACCCACAGAAATACAAAAACGAACTCATATTTCTATGTCCAAAACGCTTCATGAAACCAACAGTCTGCTTCTTCAAACCCTTAGTCCAAACATCTTAAAGTGACTACTAGTAGGATCAATGAACCAAAAAAAACCTCTGAAACCTGCAACTTCCTGTAATACGGAAATATGAATTGCCAAGGTGGTTAGGCTGTTCGATAAACGTTCACTGCGTTAGGATATCATTACTTAAAATTTTCGGAAGGCTGCTCACGGTCTTACGTGATTCTTTTCACGAAACTTTTAGGAACATTTCAACGTCAAAAATGTATGTAATACAGTTTACTCTACATGACATGTGCCACATTTCACAGAACGTTTTGATTTTGAAGCAATATCAATTATTTTTTTCTGATCGAACTATTTGTGTTTTCACCTGATACAGTAACAGTTTTCAACTTGTAGAGTTGAAATTAAACAGGTTTCAAGTGATTCAGACACGTCTAAAAATGCTAAAATCGCTGAGTTTACGGCTGCTTTGCACCCTGGACCCCTACCGGGATCGTCTATGAACCCCACAAGGGGCCCTATGGCGGGCCCATTGACCCCACGCTGGTATGACATTCGCTTTGCTATCGAATGACGCCTACGGCGCCATGTTAGGTCTGGCGGGAAACTCCGACTATATGGTAATTAGTCTCCTGGAAAATTTACACTTTTTCCGACCCTGTTTATATCATGGTCAAAATCACCTAATCTTCGAGAACCTACTTAGTACAGATTTGCACCCGAAATTCATGGCGGCATCAAGTAATTCGCCCTCGCCGCCTCATACTCTGAAAAACCCAGGGGAAACCCTGGTACCTGCTGAACTTAACCAAATTGGGCTTTTAGATACTTTACAGATGCTTTCAGACATACAGTATTTTATCAGAAACCAGCATAATGCCAGGTGAAGATCCATAGATGTAGTTTCATCATTATATGTCAAAGACTTTTGAAATTAGTACAGCAACTACACTTTATTACCTAACTGACAGGTAAAAGTTTTCAAATTGGAACTTCCTAAATGTGCAAGCATTGCTAGTCTTTGCTTGGAAGGGAGCTCAAATACCTTCCACCCATAAGAAAAGACAGAAGGAGAGAAACATCAGCAAAGGTCTTAACACTTTGTACTCAAGGACCTCAGATGACCTTTGACCCACATCAAAACTTAAACCAGTAATTATATTTATATACTTCATCTAAAAAGAACAACTTTAAAGTGTGAAATTGTCTCCCCTTTGTAAATATTGAAATTATCTCCTCCTTTGTAAATAGTGTGGTTTACAGGTTTTTTTCATGTTACGACCTCTGATGACCCCACATGACCTCTGATCACAAGACACACCCTCACCTTATTTACTTAGAAAGTCCTACATACCCTTGAAGGTCAAAGTTTGTGCAATGTGCAGTTCATGAGGTACTGCAAACATGTTTTGTCTATAGTCTGTCTGCAGATGACCTTTGGTGACCTTTGGCATCCACCAAAATCAATCCCAGTCAAGATCTTTAAATGACCTCCCCACACACTGACTTTGGACTCTCTAGCACATTCCCTTCAAAAGATTGAGTGTTCACAAGCTTTTCACATTATGACCTCTGATGACCCCAGATGACCTTTGACCTACAAGAATACCCTCACAATCTCACTAACTTACAGGGCAGTACATACCACCAAAGTTTGAAAATGATGCAACTTGTCGTTACTGAGATACTGCGAACATAGTTTGTACACATTCTGCCTGATGGTGACCTCAGATGACCTTTGACCTTCACCAAAAACAATCCCAACCGAGATCTTCATGTGTTCTATCAACACACCAACTTTGACCCACCTTGCACTTTCCCTTCAAAAGCTAGAGTGTTCACAAGATTTTGCTCACACACATACGCACGCACATACACCGAATCACAATCGCAAAGTTTCCTAGCCCGCCTTCGGCAAGGAATCAAAAAAGTACAAATCCATTGTGTGACAAGGACAGAAAATGTCAGTAAAACATAAACGTTGTGCATATTTATGATAACCTTCCATAAATTTTTGGTTATTCTTATTCCCAAACAGTTCAGCATATCATCTGAAACTGTAGACTATGTATACAGGCCCGTGTAAACTATGCATTGCTACTTACCAAATACAGTGTTGGTGGGGTTCATGGCAACCTGATTCTTAGCAGCATCACCAATCAACCTCTCAGTGTCTGTAAAGGCAACAAAACTTGGTGTTGTCCGGTTTCCTTGGTCATTGGCAATAATTTCAACTTTGCCATGTTGAAAGACACCCACACAGGAATAGGTGGTGCCAAGATCAATACCAACTGCTGGACCAGCCATGTTTCTCTTACTTTGCTGCTATGGCCTGATGAAAAAGCAAAATGAAAGTTGATGATGCCAATGTGCTACAGTGATGATCTTTTAATCTCCAAGCACATTTAATGTCCCGTTTCGTTTTGCTATTTGAATTTGATTCTCTTCTTATTGAGTGGACCTGGACAACAGATTTTCTATTTAGAATCAGTGATACACATTTAGAATGTGACTGGATTCAAGCATATATCTTTGTTTATTGAGTGCGTGTGGAACGGATTATTAATGCAAGCCGAGCTGGTACCCACTAGCTGAGATTGATTGAGATCAATTGCGGTCACTGAGGGTCTAGAGACGTTTTTGAATATGATGCGTAGTCATTCAAAATAGATAGCACGGAAGCCCCTATTTTCGAGCAAAAAAGTTGGAAAATAACCTGCAATTCCCCAGTTGAAGAAAGAATGCAACAGAAGCCTCGTGTATGCTGACACTTTCTGATAGTTTTCCTAAACCTTGTTGAGTTGAAACTTTCAGTCGATTCTAAAACGTTTTAAGGGGAAGATGAAGTTCACGTCTCATCACCCTGTCAACAGTGCACTTATTCCCATATTGATATGCAACCTTCTTGACTGGAAAACTTACTAAGCAACCTCCAAACAGCACACATTGAGTATGCTTAAACCTATCTGCTACTAGTGGAAACAGTCTGCAGGCAGAAGGATATCTAAGGAAAAATACCACGATCTCATTCAGTAGGGAACCAGTCATATCTTAAAAGTACAGGTATCACTTCATGGTTTCAGGTGAAGCATATTCACCTTAAATCAGGTCATTTTCAAGGAAAATAGTTGTGGATCAGTATAGTAATAAAAGGTCTTCTGCAGATATCTGTTGCTGCGCACACCAAGAGCTTATAGGTGAATTTCACAAGAAAAATGGGATACAAGAAAAGGGGAATGTACTATATGGTACATACGCCAGGGATGAAATTTAGCGGTTGTCCAGGATGTCCAAAATTTCTGTAGGACGACCAAAGTTACTACCTCAGGTTGTCCTTTGGACGACCAAATTTTACCCCTGGTCATTTACATTGTGATGCAATGCTTACAACTCAACAATGAGATGCAACTAAAATATTTAACATGCATGAACTCCATTGCAAAACATCTGTTTTCTTTCACAAAAAACCGCCACAACAACCTGAAATCCACGGTACATAAAAAGTCAAACAAACAGCCTCAGTGTACAATCATGTTTCAACTGATTTTACTGTACCAGACATGCACATACAGTACACAGCAAGTACCAGATAGATGAATCGCAGTCGAAGAATGCGGTCATATGTGCCACGTGCAAGGAGAGCTGGTATGAATTTTCTAAATAGTGATAGTTCCGTTCAAGATTAGTAATGTATCATATTTTGATTTGAAACAAACATTATATTATACAGAGATTTTCTTCTATATGATATATACTTCACAGCATCAATGATTCTAGATAATGACATTTTTTTATTATCAAAGTGAAAAGGTGGAATTTTACCAGTCTCCTTCTGGAACCCCCCCCCCCCCTTACCTTTGGATAAACCCCGAGCATTACTTTTAAGTTACAAGTCAGTAGTATAATTTAGCTGTGGAAAGTTTCAACCTGTATAAGACAAATAAAAACATGGTCTTGACTGTGCAAAGTACACATTTTGCACATTTCTTGTTTTTATATGTCCGTTGTGGAGGGCGACCAAATTTTTGGGAGGACAACCATATTTTTGAAGCTGGTTGTCCTTGGGACAACCATTTTCAGTTGCTTAAGGATCATCCCTGTACACTAAACATCGAGCACTGCCAAACTTCGCGCACCCCTCAAAAATAAGCACAAAAATGCAATGAACTAAGCAGCTTAACGTTTTGACCACCATGCCTTGATATGACTTAAAAGTAAGCTGAGAGACTGTTTAATCCCCCTTGTCCGATTAGTCAATTTATCAGTGCTGTACTTGCACAGGAGAGTTAGGTTAGGAATAAAGCACCCTATTCACAGTTGCTGAATATTATTTATGTTACAAAATTGCAAATCATCACTTTGAACACTCAGTGGAACTTTTCATGTCTTCGTGACCGTTTATGTTGCTAGCTTGTTAACAGGTAACTGCGGTGGGTTCATGCATAGGCCTTGCTTAAAAGGACACTCTTCATGTAATAATTCCCATGCTAATGTCAGTGAGGTGCTCGAAGTTTAGCAGTTTACATGGTATCAATAACTCTAGTAAATGCTGGATGAAGTAACAGATTTTGAGGTACAATTCCTACCAGATTTGCTCAAATTACGTAAAAAGGATCTTTGGACTCGCTTCAACATGATTAGAAAACTTACAGGGATTTTGAATTTCCAGCACTTAGTAATTCCATGGTTTAACTTAGATGCACATCATGCGCAACGTTTTAGAATCCATGTTACTGGTCTAGTAATATTATAATTCATAACTTAAGCCTAGGGGCTTAGGTTAAAAAGTAAAAGGACTAAAAGATACCCTCGATAAAGCGTAACTTTCTCCGGGGTATCTTACTTTTTCTGAGAAAGCACGTCTAAAAATACAGCTTAGTAAACATTTATCATAGGCCTAGGCCACTAGCAAGCCAATGCACGTGGGCCTTCGCCATTACTTTAGCATAGGCTTGGCCTCGTTAGTGCTGTTGCTGTTACTCCCTAACGTTACTGTCCTTTGTCGGAAGGCAAACTGGACTGCCGATATCAAGCCAGCCTCGTAATTGGGAGATAACACGGGTACTTTACAATCAAAAGAAATGTTATGTTTAACTTCTTAAAGTTGTAATGAAAAGATCTAAGGAAGGTTTTACTTACCAAACTGGACGTTTCAGACGCTGGGGTTTTGCCGGTTCGGTGTCGGGCCGGGGCTCTCAGTTGAACATTGACAGTGTGGATATAGTGTACAGTCATACTGCACGTGCAATTAATTCACTAGATGCATGCCGTTCCGGTTTGGGCGTCATGGAAAACCCCTCCAAAGAATAAGGGAGTTGCTATTGACCATTTCAAAATGACAACTCCAAAAACCATAGGACACTAATATTTCATACAAAGTTTCAGTTAATATTTCAAAGTCAACCTATCTTGTATCAGAAATGTGAACAAAATTTACTTTGTAGTATTTCTAATGCAATTCAGGATCAACAGTTGATGATATAAAATGTTTTATACACTTCCGTAGTGATGACGTTGGCAAAGAACTTTCGAGAACGTTTTGTCACATGATAAGAGTTAACCAATTGAATTCGTTCAGATTTACTCAGTTGGCATTGCTATGGAAGGTAGGTTGAGTGGGATGTTTCAAGGAACTAAATTTGCCCACAAATAAGCAGAATTGTAGTACCTGGTAGGCAAGTCCTTGTTGTCGGGAGTAAGCAAGTCTCTGTGGATCCATTTCTCATAAGAGTTGGCATTTTGGGGAAAGGAGTGCCGTTTCCTGTCGGCCCCTTTCCCCGATCCATTTTTTTTTATATCGCGCCGGACGAAACAAAAATTCCATTGGATCACTCCCTCAATGTTGTTAAATTGCCAACGCTTATCGTTACTATATTCCGAATGTCACACAAGACTGTACTGCTCTGAGTTATAAAGAGTACTCTAGTACTAGCTGTAGGCTATATTTGTCAAAACTGTCTTTCTGTTTCACCACTGAAATAGAACATCAGAACAGTACGTGATGCTGTAGAAGGACGTCATGTTAACAAGACACTGTTTAACGTGATCATGCATGTACATATGTCATTATGTGGTATTTACATATACAATCGCCGCGCTGGATTAAACTATTGAACTTGCTGGTAATCTGCTGACCCCCCCCCCCAGTATTATACAACGTATAACTAGACACTTCGTAATCTAATTGACCTATACGTTTGTGCTCATTCTTGTTATACCTTACACCGAATTGTCATACAGAGAAAAGACATTGTTTTAGTATTGCAATTCTTTTTACAGCAATAGTTTCCGAGGATGGAAAATCCGTCGGATAACATGTACTGCAACACAAGTGTTGGCGCAGTTAACGTGTGGTAGTCTCTTTGCACATGAACTTTCAGTTCATCAATTTTCCTGTGATGACGATTATAACATCACACACTTCGAGGTTCCATTGCTTGGAATTGTCTTATCTTATTATGCTTGAATTGGGGGATATTTGCCCGAGTTTGTTTGTTACTAATTACTCAGAGGGATTACTATCTAAGCAGAGGGCTACAATGAGTTAGTGCATGTATGAAAGAATTGTAATACATACAGTATATGGGAATTTCCAGCGAAACGTGAAAAAATAGTTCAAAACCCTCAGCGAACTTTCGAAAAAAAAAAAAAAAAACTTTAGTCGGTTTGGAATAAGATGAACATGAATAGAATGTAAACAGAAATTAAATTACCACCACCAGGGTCTAATGATAGGGGGAACATAGGCCTATTGCCTATACATCATCAATATAACAATGATGAACCGCCCATCAAGGGTTTTTTTGGCGGGGGGGGGGGGCTGGCCTGGAGGACTATCTAAGGACTATCACCATCGGTTGGCGCGAATCGCACCCGAAAATTTTGGGCCTTACAAACCCTCCAGATGGGCGGAAACGGCACTTCCCGGGTGTCTTCAGCTTCACGTCCGCAGCCTTGAAATAGGACTCTCATGTCTGCAATTTCTCGATTAATGAAAAACATAATTCCATAGAAAAATGGTACTAATTTTGCATTTTCTATCTGGAATATTTATGCTATATCGTAATTTTCCGAAAACCTGAGTCAACTGATTTTACTTTTCTTTTTTTTGAGAAATTTCAACTAGCAGGTGACCTTACACAAAATCTGGTGCAATACTTTGCACCTATTGCAGTCATTTTTCCCCCAGAAATTGTGGTTCCAGAAAAGCCATTTCGACAATTTTTACTCCCATCGATCACAGTTGTTTGGTTAGCTTGCGACAACCGTCGATGATTGCGGCATGACCGAGTAGAACTCGTTCTTGTACCGATAACTTTTGAAAATGATTGCCACATTGAAATGAAAAAGATGCCATTTAATAGTATTTTATAGAGGGCAGCATGTAAAGAGTGATGGTTGGTCTAGATCTGTCAGAGGGTTGTAAAGGAGGTGTCTCCATCCGTTTTGAGATATTTTTCACCTACCAGATAAACTTAGATTCAATCTAGTGCAATACTTAGCTTCTTCTGAAGTCATAAACTGTGCTGGATCGAGTCTATATGAATAATTCCAACTGGTATGTCAAACTTTCTATCGTCAATCCTAAACTGAAATATGAGACGTCCAAATGGAATCTAAAATTTATTGAAAATTTTTTTCCAGTTACAGGTAACCCCACAATCCGGTGCACTAGTTTTCATCTTTTCTACGCCACAAACTGTGCTAGACTGAAATATGAAAAATTCTAACTGGTGTTTCAGATTTTTCGACTATCGTCGCTCTGAGTTTTTTCCTTTTTTTTTTTGAAGGGGGGGGGGGGCGCCTCCGGTCGCGACGGCCCTGAGTGTATATCGACAATTCATTCAAACACACTAGCACCGACTGAATTTTGACCTCAGTTCTCCTTTTTCGTTTACTTTGAAATTTTGTTCATTTATCGATTGGGAGCGAACGTGCCACAACCTTTTTGTTCACCATGAGCCAAGAACCTCTCCCGTACAATACCGGAGAGGGGCACTGGGGTAGCGTTCTTCGTTAGTTTCGAGCTGCTTCGTAAGAAATAACTAGTACACAACCAATGGATGTGTCACTTGAAACTTAATCTCGACTGGCAAGGTAAGTCAATCCATTACATTCTCAGTTTGTCCATTAACATAACTAGTCGAAGAAAACACCGCGCTCAAAGCTCGCGGAGAATGTTGGCCCTTGAGATTATAGCCCCTAGCCCCCTACAAGAACTGTTGCAAAAAGAGGGTCAAAGTTGCAGTCACTTACGGCACCTCCCACACCCCCAACACCCTCACCTGGAATTAACTCTACTGATTTCCTTTCACCTAGATGTGAGCAGGGATTGACTCGATGTTTGACACAGAAAAGGAAAGTGATTAAGGGGACAAAACTTTAAATTGACCAGACCAGGGGTAATTTGCTACTCCTCCACAAGAGCTAGGATGCAGTTGCATGTAGCCAGCTCTTGTCACCAAGGAAGGGAGACTGAATGGGGCAATGGACTGAAATGAGGGGCAAGCGGTAATGGCACTATCTAAGCAGAGCACCAGCATAGGTTGACCCATAGTCTACAGTGAAAAGTTTTGTATAACAATGCCCCTCATTGCCGGAAATGGCACTTGAGCGGCACTCTCTGGTCTTGAAAATTTAAGGTAAGTATTCTTTAAAATTTTAGAAAAATAATGTTTGAAATTTGCACTTCAACTAATAATGGTCCATGTTATTTCTTTCTTCAATTCTTTTTCCAGATTCTGATTTCTCCTTGGATCACCCCACCCCATCAGACACCAATAGTGAGCGACACTTTGACACCAAGTGTCATGTCACTATTATTTGGCGCAATATCGGTTAAGCAAAGCGCAGAATTTTTGACAAAAAAAGTTGCCAGATCGTAGAGTTTATTAAGCCTACTTTCAAAAAAAAATTTCATTCAAGAAGATTCCAAGGAGGCCAAACGTTTTTAAATGGATTGGCCTCTGAAGAAAATTGGTTATATTATAAAAATTAGGAATGTTTTTTTTTTCTCATCATTGGTGAAAAGCATCTCTCAATGGCACTGGTTGGTTTGCAAGTTAGAAATATTGATATAAATATCTATTTTAAAATGGCACATTGCATAATGGCAAATTTGTGACGTCACCAAGGCACAACTACTATCTTTTGTATTTCTTGATAAACTTGAATGTCTTCAACGATGCTTTACGATAAGTAAAGAAATGGCACCTCAATTAATGTCCACAATATTTTGAGGTAAATTTACAATGTACCCAATCTACACTTTCACTGATGTCAAAGTTGAAGGTTAAATGAGCACTTCAGTTCCACAGAAAACAAAGATATCTTTCAATAATTTGTCACTGTTACAACCTTGAGGCAACTGGAAATTTTTCTTCATTGAGGAAGGTTTTCCTAAAAATCCATAACTTCCAAATGGAACATGCTATTGAGATATGGTTTTTACCAATAAAGAGATAAAAATATTCTAAATTTTATGGCTTATCAATTTTCTTCAGAGGGAATCCCGATAAATTCATCACTGACGATGATGATTCTTTCTTTGTATTGTGGAAATCAAAAACAAACAGCTTTACAGTTACTGGTCACTCAAATATGATAACCACAACACTGAAAAAAAAGAAAGAAAAACTCTCAGTAAAGTTGGTATATTATTTCAATATTATTACATTTAGCAGTCAAGGTTAATACGAAGTTGATATATCCTCGCATCATGAAACCTGCAGATAAGGAGGACACAAAGTGTCAAAAGGCAACGTACTTCTTGCTTGCTTGCAATGCTTTAAAAGAAGAAAATGTCAGGATTAAAAGACAAAATGAATGGGGAGACAAAATGAACTTTGTCCACTGCTAATAGCAACTAGTTTCTAACACCTGATGTGCAGTAACTACTAACTCTATAGTTGTTCACACTCTCCTGATATACGGTATGATTTGACCTTTTTTTTTATCTCAAGTTTTTTATCTCAAGCAACTTAACCCTAGAGACAACATGATGCTCTCTATGTGCTTCACCTAAATGACAATTTATGAGGTCTGTTCAAACTTCCATTCATGAAGTATCATACTTACAACTTACATTCTAATTGATTCAGGTAATCCATCTCTTTTTCCATAAATACAGGTCTGTGTGCTAATTAACATTACCCTTAGACTAAAGACATGTAGGAACAATTCTTTACTTAAATCAGTCAATCAGCCACGAGCATCATCACTGGTGATTCATTTGACTTTCATTTACATATTTTAATGGTACTATGAGAATACTGAAGCTGCTGGTATTCTTATCCACTTGCCTACAATCACTCCACTTGATGAAATTTACTGATGATAATTATAGACATTATTTCCTATAATTATTCACACTTTTATACATTCATTTATATGTTTACCGAAAACTTAGTTCACCATTTATTTTTTTTTTCATCTGGCTAACACTTATGATCATAACAGAGATAGAATATGTTAAATGCTATGAAAGACTTTGTGAAGGAACATGGTTCCACTTTCACCTCTCAAATTGATGTTGATTTATATCTTTCTGTAATCAACCCAATGGACAACACAACAGACGTCTGCCCTAACAAATAATAAATTATGTTGCAAATGCAAAATCCTTTGGTACAGACCACTATCATTTACCTTCAATATTGTTGCTCATTGGGCGTCCACAGGATATGCACACTATCAGGAGCAGCCACTAATTCTTTTTCATCAGAAGGTAAAAATCTACTGGAATTTGATACATTTGACATCAGAACCTAATGGAGAAAACAATTTGTTCATTTGTAGGATGTGTTTGACAACTCAATATGGTGTATTTAACTTACATGTAAATGGTGCAAACGACCTACAAAATGACTATTGAAAAATAATGAGATAAGATAACAGACTTACTTTCATCGATTAGCTTGTGGTGCGACTTACAGATTGTACTGTCTGACCATTATGCTGTGAAGCAAAAATCTACTGTAACAACAAGTGATAAATGACATTTGAAGCATGACTTCTTACTACTGGATACTTAGGAGTTCAGATCCACATGTGTACACTACAGTAGACCACACCATATTACAAGACATTAAATGGATTCAGGTATAATGCTACAATACATCTTACCTAACTTTTTGCACTTTCTTTCTCCAAGTTGAGTAGAATCATACCTATTTAAAAGATTTGTGGTAAAAAAGTGATCTGCCAATGACAAATTATATTAGAGAGCGCCCCAGTAGAGAGATAAAACTTTTAATATGTCCTATGTTGAAGCCTGGAAGATAATATTAATCAGAATGTGTTTTATGCCTCTCCCTAGCTTTGCAGCAGGAATGATGTTGGTTGAAGGCCATCAATGTCTACCTGCAGAGTCCAGGTAAACATTGATAACCTTTGACCAAACAACATTCCATGTTCAAGCTAGGGAGAGGCATGAAAGACAGACTCATAAATATTATCTTCCAGGCTTCAACATAGGACAAATTAAAACAGTGATGGTTTTTCCCTCTTCGCTGGGGCACTTTCTAAACAAATTTGTCATTGGCATATCATTTTTTACCACAAATCTGTTAAATACATAGGCTTCTACTCGATTTGGAGAAAGTGCAAAAAGTTATGTAAGGTGCATTTCACAACTACCTATGTTCCTTTAAATGTGATGAAAGGTTTGAATTATGTTAAACTTATAGCAAATTTTTGAGAAATATTTAAGCATAGGGTCGAGAGGGACAAACAGCAGACAAATCACAAACTTTAAAAAAAAAAATTAAATTAAGAAAAAAAAAACTGGCAGTGGAAATTAATACTATGAACATAATGAAGTTATGTTCTTAAGTCCCTAACAAAGAAAAACAAAAATAAATTGAAACAGAAAGAGGAGAGATGAGGTTCTCTTTGAGTACTATAGGCAACAGGTAGGTGAGATATTATCCAAGTAATGAACTTGTTTATGTTCACTCATACGATGGCTTTGGTATTATATTCTTGTTCACCAGACACCTGATGTAGAATTGGTACAGCAACTAATGATATTTCATCATGCACCTAAAGTACCATGCATTTCAAAAGACACTGTGCTGTCCTCTGCTCATGCAACTCATACAATTTCATGAACATCTTATTCCAGTCAAAACCAACGACAACGAGCCTGGGTGAGATACTCTTTATAACGTATGCAATCCAAAATATACAAGCAGCTAAACACCTCCTCATTCATATGTCTGTCACCAATTTCCACAATCTTGTTGTTTTGTTGTTCGATGTCCCCTGATTCAGTTCCCTGCATTCATTAATATCAAACAGATATACTGCTGTATCAATATATAATCTGCATTTGTATTCTTACTTCATCTATATAAGTGACACATTTGTACATTCAAGTTAGGATGCTACATACAATATCACTTATTGCAATTATCACCACAATCATCATCATCATCATTATAATCATCATCATCAGCATCATCATCAGCATCACACTGATCATCTCATAGTCATGATGATGATGATTATCTTCATCGTTATCATCATCATCATAATCATGAACCTGTACAACTGGCCGACTGAAAGTGTTGTTCTCTGTATTTAACAACAATAGTCTCTTTAATTTCCTCATCAATGAAACTTGATTCTGTAAGTTCTTATTTCCATTGGCTGAATCTCAACTGTTGCTTTATCACCGAGGCTCTTCTCGTCCTTGATACCCGATAGAGATGTGGCTTGAATGTCTCTTATTTCCATGTCCGGAAATAGATATGATGTATCCACCTGAAAAGATTAAATTGCTGACCATCAAACTATGGAAAACAGTTTAGAGAAAACTTCCCTCAACTTGTACACACAAGTTGACAATTTTATTTTACAGTTATTGCAACTAATCTTGCATTGACATCTGGAAGAGATATTGGCTAAAATAATCATCTAATTGTCAAAGATAATCCTTTCCTCTGCTACAGGATTACCACAATTTCCAAACTTTTATAACAAAAATGATGACTTTTTCTTAAGTATTTCAGAGCTACACGACAGAGTTACTGATGACATTTGTTATGTAAAATAATTCCCATGGAGCTTTTATTCCAACCACTTGATCAACAGAAAGCAGACTATTCTGTGGGGCATGTCATAAATAAAAAGAAATAAAGAATAAGGAAGAATTTTATACTTAGATATAACATGGCTATAACATGACACATCAAATCACAGATAAAAAGTTTATTTTGGACAATAGCTAAGACAGGCTGGAATGTCTAAGGTTTTTTTTTCTGCCAACAATGGCCAATGTTACAGCATTTCATTGTATCATCAATATTACAGCATGTCATAGTGTCATCAATGTTACAGCATATTACTGTATCATCAATGTTATTACAGCATTTCATTGTATCATCAATGTCACAGCATGCCATACTGTGATCAATGTTACAGCATATTACTGTATCATCGATGTTAATACAGCATGTCTCTGTATCATAATTGTATCTCTTGTGCTACAAATAGATGCAGCAGACATTTGATAGGGTTATGCACTTTGTCTCCACTAAGTAATTTCAGTAATAAATTAGTGTGTTAGGTAGCTGTACCTGTCCACCTTGTGTCATACATTGCAGTCTCAGTCCAGGGTATCGACAATCAAACCCTAGTCTATGTAAAATTAAGAATGCCTCTCTTCTTGCAGCAACAGCAGATGTTTTCTCACTTGATCTGGTCCTGAAATGAAACATTAAAACACTCCTCAACTCCAATCAATGTTCTAATGTGTGAAATCAATGTAAGCAACAATATTGTCACTCTGTTACACAAAACAACAACAACAAGTTCTAGGTGTCTTAAGATTGGTTTTAATTCACACAACATGGTTTCTTACCGTAGATTTAAAAGGTGCATGTCACATGGTAGGCCTTTAAGCATCAGGCTTACATCACCCTTTAGACTTGGTTGTTCCTGCCTCTCAGCCATTGTTACAAGGTGAGTAAAGATTGGCTGATTCAAAGCAAGCGATGTGAAATGGCCAAGTAAAGATGGATATCCAAGAGGCACTGAATCGGAAGGCTAGAAAGAAGATAATGTAATTATGTACCTGACAGTAGATGATGATTACAAAAACAGAAAGGTATCCAATATGGACAAAGAAAAAGATGTTGAGAGAACACATCAAAGAATTCATGAGTGAAAGTTAATGGCAATTGAATTTTAATCTCTTTAAACAATTCACATTCTATTAATGTATGTCATAATCACATAAAACTATTATCACAGAAGTACCTGAAGCAATTACAATAATGCAGTAAACCAGCTTGAGTAAAAGTAATGCTGTAGAGCATCTCAATCAACACTAAGGTACAAGGAAATTTCAAGCCAAACAAAGTCACCAGTGCATCTAAAACTTGAAGAAACTAAATGAACAATGCCATTGATATACTAGGTCTATAAAGCCCAAACACCAACTGAATTAACCACCAAAGAGGATACTACTGGAATGATTAATATACTTTGAAAGTGTTTTTCTTATTTCTTTATGCCTCTGAAACCATAGATCAAAAATACTGGGTGGTTTAGACTACCATGTTGTGCAGAAAACTGTGTGGTTTAGAACATCATCTGCCAAAGAATATCACTTGGTTTAGATCATTATATGGTTTGGAATATTATGTGGTTTACCATCTGGTTAAGAGTACCATCTGGTACATAATTCCATCTGGTTTAGAATACCACCTGGCTTCCACGATGCAGTCCACCTTTGATGCTCACAGTAATTAATGTATAAGCAAAAAGAACAGGGCTAAGATAAATAGTGCATAATCTAAAACATATCAAATATCCTATTCAGTACATCTTCTATAATACGAGATCAGTTAAAGCTTACATTCTTGAGATATTGTGATTAAAATGTTTTCACAATATGACCTCTGCCAGCCAAACTCATTTAACCTTTGACCTCCACCACAAAACAACAGAAATTTTGGACTCATTATCACTGATGTAGAGTTTAAATAAGAAATAAGTCCAAGCATTTATGTTTGAGATTATATGTTTGAAAGTTTTTCAGTTTGACATCTAGACTGATCTAAGTTGACCTTTGACCCACCACCAATATGATAAGGTTGTTGTTCTCAATGTGGTTTATCAATGCAGTCTATAAGAAATCACTCCAAGCTTGAATGCTTAAAATTCAGTGTTGTGTTTACACGGTTTACACATTTTGAACTCTGTTTGCCTCAGAAGGCCCTCTACCCAGGGTCTACCTTCCAAAAACTATAGGCTTCTTGCACTCAGTATGGTACATATACATACCAAATATGACATCATTGAAATGCCATCTTAAAAGGCAAGACATCACAAGCACATACATGCACATACACAAGCCATCAATATTGCAAAGGTTGTGATTTTTATCGAAGCCAAATTGGATCACGTGCCCTAAATGATATCCTAGCAAATTTTGTGCTTTTATTTTAAGTTATTTTACCTGAAATGAGTTGGTATCTATCCTTCTTTCAAGCAGCAATTTAAAGAAACTGGGTGTTTTCCTGTTATCTAGGATACCCTGTTGTAGACCTCTAAAGTCATCTTGCATTAACCTTCTATCTAAAACAACTTCAAGCCAACCTGGGAGAAAAGAGCAAGAAAGTTGTCAACAACCAAGGCAAATTAAATATTAACAATTCTGTAAAACATTTAAAGTAGAAAATATTTCCATTACCAAGTTGTAATAAGTTAAACATTAATATCACAATTTTCAAAATTGCTTGTACATGTTGTTCTTATGTTGTTAAAGGTACATGTCATTGTCTCATTAAAGATGTTTTGCCATAAACACAGGTTTACTAATGAATATCATTTTGGTACTATCTAGGCTAATATGCAATGACTGATTTTGTCTTACTCTGTTTCCTTTCTTCTTGTTGTCTGAACACAATGAGAATAAGGCAAAGCCTTGGTTTTTAATTTCCAATTCCCCTTTGTTTCTTTCATTATGAAGCTTAATGATCTATAAAACACCCACTCATCTTCCAGATATTTGACTATGAAAATTGTCTCGTCATTTTTGTTGGCCCTAGCATTCATCAATTACCATTACTTGAAATCAAACAGAACAATTGGGAATGGATAGGAATATTCATCTATGCAAAATAAACAATGTTTTTTTTGCAGTGGCTATGACACTTTTTGCAAACTTTGACTTTCAATGACCAACTTTCAACCCATATTCTAACTTTAAGCAGTTAACTGAAGAATGAAAATAGCATAACTTCCATCTCACTGCTGAATTAATTTTTGTGAATATGTTTTTTTCCCCAAATTTCAACTTAAAACTGGAGAAATAATACACTGTAAATATAAAGACATAAATGTGTCATTAACATCTTTTCTTACTGTTTTGAATTGATGACAAGCAAAAACCAGTGTCTATCTATTTGTGGGGTCTTTAAATGAATCACTTGCACCATAAAAAGCCCTTCCTTTTTGAAACTTTATAAGTCACTTTATGACTTGGGGCACAAATCTCTGACTGAGAGTGAGGGCCGACAACGTACAAAGTGTATGCATGAATTTGAATATGTGCATGCTACATGTGCTTGGTAAGTGCAAAGTCTAAATGGGTGGGATCCAGGGGCCCACTTTAGAGCCCCTTGTGGGGTCTTCGCCCAGGAGGGTCCTGGGTTTTAGTATTTCAGAAGCTGCAGGAGGATTGTTTTGAACAAAAGCTTTTTCTTGCAAGGTTCTTTGGTTGAAAATCCTGTTTTTTTCCTTAAATAGAGAGGTTAATTGCAAGATTGAACTGGAAAAAACATACATCCTCGTGGTCAAAGCAGACATAACTTGTAAACAGTGTGGCAGATTCAAGAACACTTCTCGGTTCCACTTACTTGATCAGCGTCTCACCATGAACGCCAACGTATCTATCCGGGGGTATAAGCGAACAGACGATAGAGAAAGAACATTCCCTGCACACATCAAACAATCTTACCAGGGTCTATCATTGATTGGCTGGTAGTTATGTGGCATCGTTTTGGTGCATATATAATATATTCATTATGAAGGTTAGGATATACAAATACTTGTCATATTCAACTAAGTGGTCAACACAGGCAGTGGTGCTATTATCTATTACTGGTATTAGTAACATTGCTAGAAACCTCTATCAATTTCTGTAATTAGTTAACATACATTCCATACAATGTGTGCCACTGTTACTTAGTAACACTCACTTTCTATTTTAAGAAATCTAATACTTTCAGATATAATATTGCAAATTTTTAAAAGACATTTATTGGGAAGAGTACCTTTCACTACGTATTTTATTTTTTTTACCTGTAAGATGTTAAAAAGCTTTCTTTGCTGATGAGGAAGGGGGGTAGAGAATTACGAAAAGAAATTAAAGAAGGAAACCCTGGGAATATATTCATCAAAATGAAGCAGAAGTGTTTGGCAAACATTGTCCCAAATTTTCATTCAGAAATATTGTTTCCTATCCAAGTTACACACTTTTGAAATTCAGAGAAGGGTGCTGCCATTTTTGCCTAAGTTGAATGTAAAACAACTTGAGTAAGTCGAATAATGATGTCATATAACCACTGATAGCAGAAATTTTAATGCATTTCTTTATATTCTTTTCCTATTATTTCTATCAATCCGAAACACACTTGTACACATTTTGTGTTGAAATACTGAGGTGTATCATGCAATAATCAAATCATTAATACTATGACTTGAATCTATGCATGACTGATAAAATTTATTGACAATGAAATATAAAGAAAAACAAAAGCTTTTCAATCACATGTGGTATGGTGATGTCATCACAATTTCAAAATGGCAGCTTCCTGGTAATTTTTTATGAATATTCAAATTGCAATATCTTGGAAAGTAAGCAACGTATTTAACTGAAATTTGGTAATGGTGTTCACCATGTGTTAGTCTCTCTTTTAATATTGTCAAAAGTCCTGACTTGCCTTCTCCTTTAAGTATTTACAATGGCCACTTGATTTCTATCATCAATGTCTAAAAGCTAGCCAAAGTTGTCTTTAAACACGCTATGAGCACTTCCTCGGGGCAATATCTTCTTCTTACCTTTGCTTCAAACATGCCTGGAAGTATACACATTAGTCTAAAGTACTCACCCATTTCAAGGCTGGAGACACCTAAAGGTTGACCAGTAACAATAGATAATCTGCTATCATCATCTTCTATATAGGCCATTGTTGGCATTGGATAAAAGTTTGCTTGAAGTGGCAGTTTATCTGCTGAGTAAAATTTTCTTTTTTGCATCTATTAAGGTAAAGAGAAAAGACAATATGGAAGGTTGCATATTGACAGCATGCACAACACAAAACTTGTTGGTGAGATAGAGCATAGATTTGTCAGTTAGATTTCATAATTCAATATTCACATACATAAATCAGTAAATATTCAATACAAATATGAAACCTACAAAGTGATTCCTACCTACATTAGGTTTACAAGAAGTTAGAGTTTTACACAAAGCATTGTACTTATATCCATGTCTAGGTATTGTCTTTTCATTATGGATTAATACATACGTTTAAAGTATTTTCCATGAGTGGTTCTGGGAGGAGGTTCAACTTGAGTGAAATTTGCTGCCCTCTGATATAGGGACCCCTAAATAATCCCAGTGTAAACAATATTTCATGGTACTGAAAAAAGTGTAACATCCCCTTGTTTCATCACATGGCCCATAAATTTAACTTATAAACTCTATTAGGATGAACAGAGAAGATATCTTCTCTTAGTGGCAATACTTTTCATAGCGCCTGAAGACATCTCTGCTACAAGTGGCTTAGGTCTATGTAAAACAATTCAACTCTAGCCAAGGACTCTAGGAAAGTGTATGGCTCTGTTATTCCTATTTAAAAGTTACCTGAAAGCCATTTAGGTCTGTATAAAACACTCCATCCCTATTCTCTACACTGGTTTTTATCCTCATAACGAGCTCCTTGTTCCTCTCGTTTCTGATGTCTACAATATTTTTTATTCCTAGCGCTATACTCTCCGGAGCTGCAACAAAAAGGAAAGCAGTAAAACTTCAAAACAAAAAATGATGTCAAAGCTAGTTTTGATCTACAAAACTCCAGTAAAATCTACTGACAGTGAATACACATTGTAATCCTTACAACGGTATTTCATGTGCCTTAAACAAATTACACAGCACGACAGTACAGAAAACAAAATTCAGTGTTTAGCTCTTAGCTAGAAACATTTACTTTGATACAAATACTTACCTTACGACCAGAAACAGCCAAAAGAAATACAACAGAGGCTATATAGTAAATGACATTTACATTTATTAAGTTTGATTTCACCTCATTCATGGGCCCTATGACTTCCACAACAAAGCAAAAATGATGAAGGAAAAAGACCCACCTTCTGTGTTAGTTAGGGAGATTATATGTTCCACACAGTAGAGACTGACAGATACCTCAGAGAATAAAGGACCAGAAGTTACCCTAACAGGAGGATGCTGACCAGTTACCTCCTAAGATTATAACAGAAAATAAATACCACCTTATTGAGAATATGCAAATGAGGATGAATAATAAGATGGAAAATAACATAGATTGATACAATGAGCATATAGTTAATGGTTGATGTTGGTGCATTACTGAGATTCAAGATGGTCACCCTTGGTAATATCATATAAAACATAAAAACATCAAACACAAGCAAAGATGAATGAGATATTAAAAAAACTAATAGCAAAAACAATTGAAATGTGAAGACCAATCAACTTCCCTTACATTTGAAATATATCTGGATAAAACCTTTTGAAGAAACAGTGTATAGTTAACCAATAAGTTAATTATGGTATTCACAATGCATACTAATCACAGAGTGTTCCCTCACATCAGGTGTCCTTGATGGAGTTAAATCTGATGTAAAAGAAATAAAACAAACCAAATAATAACTTAGAAAACACTGACCTTTGCTGGGCCATCTGGAAGAAAGAGATAAGCTCCACTCTTTGTACCAGTGGCTTTGTTAGTTCCATACATAACAAAGGATATCTGGATTTGGGTTTCTTTGTTATCTGCTTTTGTTGTAACTGACTGTTAAGTAACAATACAAGATAAAATAAGTGAATATCTATCCACTCTCCTGGCCCATATCCCCAAACACTGAAGCTTCAGTTTTTGAGACTCTTGACTGAGAAGACTGTCAGAAGTGTATCTTCACATTAATGCAGGTTCAACCATGTGAGCAAACTAATTTACTTTCAAACACCAAATAAATATGAAACAAGCAGAACTGAAACTTTTTGTGTGGCACTGGTAATAAAGAAGTAAAATCAACTATCTCACGAATGTAGATTGAACTGTAACACTGCCTCAAATTTATACCTGAGCTGATATACTGCTGACAATGTTGCATTGAGCTTTAAACAGACAAGAGAGCTCACATTGTTTCCATACTACTGTTTTTTATTAAAGTTCAAACTGAAGTTGCACAGTAATTCTTATTTAAGCAACAAGTCAAAATGATTAACATCTGGCAACAATGATTCCATAAAATTTAGAAAAAAAAAAACATAACAGCTCTTCTTCAGATTGCAATATTCATGTGGCTGGAAGTAGTCACAGATCTTTCAAAATGTATGTTCTATAGAACCTATATAGCAATCTCTCCATTGGTGTCAGACACAAAGTCATGATGTGAGGGCCAGAATAACTTCACTAAACATCTTGATTTCCGTGATAAATTTTAAATCTTTCTGAAACCAGAATATAACAACACATAGTGGTTTGGATGATGTAACTTAAACTTGCTGCTCACTGTACTGTGAGTACCACAAAAGCAAGAGCAACTGAGCTATAATGAACAGTACCTTGATACTACACGTACCAAATACAGCGAATGTTTATCACTACTCCCTGCATAAAGGATCACTTAATTAAGACAAGAAGCCGTATTAGTTCATGTTGTCTAAGCAGAATATCACATCACAATGCATTATTTAACAAGCCAATGTATGGTAAATTGCATTGTGTAATAAGCCAATGTATGACTGATTGCATTATGTAAAAAGCTTAATGTATGGCACATTGCATTATATAATAAGCCAATGTATGGCAGATTGCATTATGTAATGAGCTTAGTGTATGGCAGATTGCATTGTGTAATAAGCCAATGTATTTCAGATTCATGATTTTCAACAACACTTCTGATCATCTTAGATCAAATGAAAACTGACTAACTAAACCTTTCAAAGGTGTTATATACCATCGCAGATTCCAGTTATACTAAATACTTTTGTTGTCATATTATATACCAGAACAGTGATGCATTAAACTGTATAAACTTCTTAGACTCATAACTGTACACCACTATGTAAAACAGGTTCCTTGTGCTTCACACAAACTCAGTAAATGTGACATGTATCCAAGCTCAGTTTTCACTCTAACTTTTGTGGACCTAAAATGACTTTGGCCTTCAAACACAAGGTTCCTGTGTGTAACGTAGAACATCAAAATATTTTATACGAGATCAGTCTAAGGTTCCATTCTAGAGATAATGTGTTGACAGGGGTGCCACATTCTGACGTCTGCTGACTTCAGATGACCTTTTACCTCCACCAAAAGCAATATGGCTCTTGTGCTCAACATGGTTCATATACCAAAGATGAGATCTGTTTGAGCTTCTGTTCTTGAAATACGATTTTTTTTTTTAAACATACACCGTACATATGCAAACTTATGCACATGCACACACACCATCGTGGCTACAAAGGTTACCACTATCACCAAAACCAAAGCTCGTTTGTGGGTGCACAACTGCAGGCAGCAACAGCTAGAGAAAACTTGCAATAATTATTTGGTGAACCATTCGGTGAGTACGTACAAAATGGTATGCACAGTACAGACGCATTACCAACAGAGGGTAACATAAATTGACTAGCACACAAGTAAGTATTATTGAAACAGCATGAATTTGTTTGTCTCATGTTCTTTATATGATACTGCAAGAACAAATAAATTTTTTAAGGAAGTACTATACATCTCAGAGAAATACTTTACATCTCAAGGAAGTACTATGCATCTAAAAGAAGTACAATGCATCTCAAGGAAGTAATATGCATCTCAAAGAAGTACTATACATCTCAAGGAAGTACTTTACATCTCAAGGAAGTACTATGCATCTCAAAGAAGTACTACACATCTCAAAGAAGTACTATATATCTCAACGAAGCAGTATACATCTCAAGGAAGTAATATGCATCTCAAGGAAGTACTATATATCTCAAAGAAGTACTATAGATCTCAAGGAAGTACTATCCATCTAAAGGAAGTACTATACATGTCAAGGAAGTACTATACATCTCAAGGAAGTAATATGCATCTCAAAGAAGTGCTACACATCTCAAGGAAGTACTATACATCTCAAAGAAGAACTACACCTCTCAAAGAAGTACTATACATCTCAAGGAAGTAATATGCATCTCAAAGAAGTACTATACATCTCAAAGAAGTACTATACATCTCAAGGAAGTACTATACATCTCAACGAAGTACTATACATCTTATGGAAGTACTATGCATCTCAAAGACATACTACACATCTCAAAGAAGTACTACACATCTCAAGGAAGTACTATAGATCTAAAGGAAGTACTATACATCTCAAGGAAGTACTTTACATCCCAAGGAAGTACTTTACATCTCAAGGAAGTACTATACATCTCAAGGAAGTACTTTACATCTCACGGAAGTACTATACATCTCAAAGAAGTACTATACATCTCAAGGAAGTACTTTACATCTCAAGGAAGTACTATGCATCTCAAAGAAGTACTACACATCTCAAAGAAGTACTATACATCTCAACGAAGCAGTATACATCTCAAGGAAGTAATATGCATCTCAAGGAAGTACTATATATCTCAAAGAAGTACTATAGATCTCAAGGAAGTACTATCCATCTAAAGGAAGTACTATACATGTCAAGGAAGTACTATACATCTCAAGGAAGTAATATGCATCTCAAAGAAGTGCTACACATCTCAAGGAAGTACTATACATCTCAAAGAAGAACTACACCTCTCAAAGAAGTACTATACATCTCAAGGAAGTAATATGCATCTCAAAGAAGTACTATACATCTCAAAGAAGTACTATACATCTCAAAGAAGTACTATACATCTCAACGAAGTACTTTACATCTTATGGAAGTACTATGCATCTCAAAGACATACTACACATCTCAAAGAAGTACTACACATCTCAAGGAAGTACTATAGATCTAAAGGAAGTACTATACATCTCAAGGAAGTACTTTACATCTCAAGGAAGTACTTTACATCTCAAGGAAGTACTATACATCTCAAGGAAGTACTTTACATCTCACAGAAGTACTATACATCTCAAAGAAGTACTATACATCTCAAGGAAGTACTATACATCTCAAGGAAGTACTACACATCTCAAAGAAGTACTATACATCTCAAGGAAGTACTATACATCTCAAGGAAGTACTTTACATCTCAAGGAAGTACTATACATCTCAAGAAAGTACTATACATCTCAAGGAAGTACTTTACATCTCAAGGAAGTACTATACATCTCAAGGAAGTACTTTACATCTCAAGGAAGTACTATACATCTCAAGAAAGTACTTTACATCTCAAAGAAGTACTATGCATCTCAAAGAAGTACTACACATCTCAAGGAAGTACTATACATCTCAAAGAAGAACTACACCTCTCAAAGAAGTACTATACATCTCAAGGAAGTAATATGCATCTCAAAGAAGTACTATACATCTCAAAGAAGTACTATACATCTCAAAGAAGTACTATACATCTCAACGAAGTACTTTACATCTTATGGAAGTACTATGCATCTCAAAGACATACTACACATCTCAAAGAAGTACTACACATCTCAAGGAAGTACTATAGATCTAAAGGAAGTACTATACATCTCAAGGAAGTACTTTACATCTCAAGGAAGTACTTTACATCTCAAGGAAGTACTATACATCTCAAGGAAGTACTTTACATCTCACGGAAGTACTATACATCTCAAAGAAGTACTATACATCTCAAGGAAGTACTATACATCTCAAGGAAGTACTACACATCTCAAAGAAGTACTATACATCTCAAGGAAGTACTATACATCTCAAGGAAGTACTTTACATCTCAAGGAAGTACTATACATCTCAAGAAAGTACTATACATCTCAAGGAAGTACTTTACATCTCAAGGAAGTACTATACATCTCAAGGAAGTACTTTACATCTCAAGGAAGTACTATACATCTCAAGAAAGTACTTTACATCTCAAAGAAGTACTATGCATCTCAAAGAAGTACTATACATCTCAAGGAAGAACTACACATCTCATCATAAGACTCTTAAAATGAGAAGAGTTAGAGTCTCATTTCTATAATGGTATTACAATTTTTTAAGACTTCCATTCATTTAAAGACAATTCAACACAAGAATACTTTTTCTAATCTTTGCATAATTTTATTTAATGTGAACCATTCTAATGATGCATTATCTTGGAGCACAAACCTTCAGAAATCCAAAATGTCTGTCAAATTTAGCTACTAAGAAGTCATTTTCCAGCTCAATATGTTCAGCAGAATTGGAATGTTTAAGGACTTCCACATTGCCTCTGAAACAGAAGAGAAGAAGCAATGATGTATAAGAGAAGGAATAATGAAAATGTTTCGGTAAAATACCCAATTATTTTTTCTTCCAACCCCCCAACATACACAAACACACCCACCCATTTGTGACATGTCATGGTTTACTCAAGATAAATAATGTAAGACATTACCATTATTATTAGCACATTATTTATTACCTCCTGATGTTTGCCTGTTCATCAACATTAAAGAACTCCACAGATGCATGCTGATGATGAGAAGTGACTTTAGTTCCAGAGTCTCTTATCCAATATTTCTTCATACTCATTGGTTTTATATCAACTTCAAATAGTAACTGTCAAAACAGAACATCCGTAAAAGTTAAAGATAAATCATGTCAAACATCTATGACTAGCATCCAGCTGAAAATAGAGATACTGAAAATTGTCAATGACTAATAAGTCAAAGTTAGTATCAGCCAGATACCAATAACAACATATAATGCCTAAAGAGTTTTCTGTAAATAACTGCATATTTTCCTTACCATTTCAAAAACATAATTTGAACACTACTGCACCTAAAAATCATTTACCATTGCGTCTGAGTGTTTCCTGCACGAAATGTTGTGATTATTTTTAACACAGAAGTTCAGTAATCAATCATTGATTGTTCAAGAAGAACGGAATGTACATGATATGTAACCCATGCACAAGTTCCTTGCCCTTAATATGTAAGAAGCACATGTGATATCTAATCACAGTACAGTTAATTGTACACCTACAGGAATGTACATAACATCCTGGTGAATGATATAAACCGCCAAAGAGAAGTGTAGACTGAACGTTTTCAGTCTTCATTAAAAAGTAAAACTCCAAAATGGCTAAAAGTGTCATCACAGCGTATGGGCAGGGAAATTAAAATTAATAACGGAAAGTACATTTTGTATGATTGTTTTAAGTTCCGTGAATAAAGTTTACAATCAAAATCAAAGACATGTGTAACACTAAACACTATTGGTTTACACAACATTTGTAACATTTAACATAGTTTGGTTTACATAAAATGTGTAATTTTAAACATAGTTTTGGTTTACATGACATATGTAACATTAAACATAGTTTGATTGACACAACATGTGCAATATTAAACATAGTTTTGAAGCAATATCAATTATCTAACTTTAATCATGATGAAATGGTTTTCATCCTAACAATGCATTGTGTATAACAAAAAATATGTAACACAGCACATTTTTGGCGCTGAAAGCCCTGGTTTATACCAACATAGAATTTCACAAATATCATGGAAATTCACTGAAATTCACTGAATTTGGGAACTACAAAATGCAATTTCCCCTTCCTTCCCAGAAAATCTGTGGGGGGAGTGGTGTAGAGATGATAATTTTGTTATGGTAATGATTATTTGTGCAAGTCAAAACCTCTGTACTGCAAGTAAGCTTGGGAATGTTTCTGTTCTTTATGTACAACCAAGTACTGTGCATTAGGAAATTATGAAATATTTGCTATACGTTGTCCTTATCTGAGACAACTATCATGTTGCCAATAACTATATCCCATCAATAATACAATAATCTGCTGATATTGCTCACTGATAATTGGCTCAATACTATCTATATCTGTTCAGAAATACATACTTTCCGAGTTTCTCACATATGGACACTGATTTTGCCCTTAGTTATGAGTCAGGCTCTCTTTTGATAACTAATAAACTTCCACAATATACTTCGCATGCACCCAAAATTATGACTTTAAATTTCAACACACAAATACAACTATGTTACTTTCATCAATACCTCATGTATGTTATTCTATTGTATGTTTCTTTCACTGAGACTCCTCTATGGTATTCTATTGCATGTTACTTTCATCGAGACCACACTTATGGTATTCTAGTGCATAGGTTTATCATGACCTCATTTATGGAATTCTAGTGTATAGGTTTATCAAGACTTCACTTATGGCACTCTAGTGCATAGATTTATCAAGACCTCATTTATGTTATTCTAGTGTATAGGTTTATCAAGACCTCATTTATGAAATTCGTTTAGACAAAAAATTGTCGAAGTTTCACATCATCTCAAGATTTTATATAAACAGTTTACTGATGTCAAGATAATAACTTACATCAAAAACAGAGTCATCTAAGGCATCAAATTGGTTGAATACTAAAGTTCCCTGGCTGTTAACAGGATTACCCTCAGAATCTGTTACTTCAACATTTAAAGATGACACTCTCAGCCTCACCAGCTCTTTTCGTGGTTGCCCCAATGAATTGAAGAAAACAACAGCTCTGAAAAAAAAATAATTCACAGAAACAAAAAATTAGATTTGCTCTTCTTGGTCTTCATTAATTAGACCTCTTGTTGATTACAGTAACTGCAAAGATAATACAGTTTCTAACTTCAGTAAAGACAGTAACACCACAGTGCAAAAGCATATTGAGATTTACACAAGGTATGATATGACAAGTACACATATAAAATGCAAACATATGAACAATGAACACACGTTAGATTGAGCACTGCGTAATGGTTGCAAAATAAGCAACTCAGCACTCTCAAAGAGAATTTGTAGAATAGTCTGTAATTGAAAATTTAAAGTCTACAAACACTCATCATAGGCAGTGCTGAGTATTCTCTCCAGGAGTGGTAACATTCTTGAGATACATTGTAAAAATCATTTTATATTTTTGTTGGCGATTATTTAAGAAAGAATACAGTGTAGTCATATGAGCTATATATGTAACCAGGACGTCACTGGTGAAATGCAGAGGCTACATTTTGTTGGTGTAGAGCAACTTCAGAAAACAATACCTCCTTATGTTTTTCATGTATGACAAAGATCATTTCTGGTCAACACATCTCCAGAAGCACTTTTAAATGGACAAGTCTTCCACAGAATTGGCAAGCATCCATAATTGTCCTTAAATAACAAACTCTGTCTTGAAATCTAAGCTACATATCACTTCCTGAAGAAAATACTTCCATTTTTATATCGTTTAGATATTATATCTACATTAGACACAATTGTTGTAAAATCCATTTTACATTTAATAATGTCTACAGAGATGGTCACAACATTGGTTGCTGTGGCTGCACTGACTGATGCAGATTAACAGAAAATATTTGATTGATATATCTAGCAAATTTTGTTAAGTCCAGCCTTTTTTCATGTTGTATCGCAATGAAATGGAAATTGCAGTAAGGTTTCGCCTGGCTTATTAAACTATAAGAGGTATTGACTCTGAGCTTTGATCTCATAGAGAATATCCAAAACCCTGAGCTTAACATTTAGCCATAGTGTGCTGTGAAAGTTCTCTTCAAATAACCTACTTGTGCATCATTAAAGGTTATGTCATGTTTCTGTTCGGTAATAATTATACCCAAACCATCAAGTAAAGGTATGTATATGCAAACCGCTTGTTTTTTAATCCTTTCGAAGGGCATACAATGACTGCATTTGATCTGTTAACTTTGACAACAGCAGTCCGTACAGAACTTCAGTGGTAAGACTACTTAATAACTAACAACATATCTGTATCAGCTTGCCATATGTCAATACCCGATGGTTCTTAACACAAATAAATCTAACAATTTACTAGGCTTTCAATATGACTCCTGTTCATTTCAAAGTACTTTGGACCTTAATCAAGAACAAGAAGGGTCTTAAAGTCCACTTGGGAGATGTTTTATCTAAACAACAGACATGTCAAACCTTCCTCAAAGAGATATCATGCTTACAA
The DNA here is from genome assembly GCA_021234535.1 of Stichopus chloronotus. Classification (NCBI taxonomy): domain Eukaryota; kingdom Metazoa; phylum Echinodermata; class Holothuroidea; order Aspidochirotida; family Stichopodidae; genus Stichopus; species Stichopus chloronotus. The sequence goes on from CM037835.1 coordinate 836,446, forward strand.
GGCATCAGTACGTCTACCCTCCAGTTTGATGTCAAAGAACTCAACCTGAAATAATACCATACTACTGCTAATGTGATATAACTATATGTAAGATCAAAGGAAGATTCTCTAACTGAGATATAGTAATCTCAAGGTCTTCACATTTGACAATAATGATCTCAAATGACCTTTCACCTCAGTAAAGGCAAAAGTTGTCTTGTTCTCCATGAGACTCAACTATAAACTGAAACTAGTCAAAACTTAACTTCTTAAAAACCGTAAAGTCATAACAACCAAGCACTCACTCTTGCATACATACACACTAAACACACCAACATGACTACAAAGATAATAAATTCATCCAAAATAAAGAATAAATGACAATAAATGAAAGATAAGAATGAAAAAAGGATACACAAACCTTGGATCTTCTTCATCCAGTAGCAGAAGTTCTTGACTTGGAATAGCATCATGACTGGCCCTACTCTCATCCTGTGGATCAACAATAACAGTATATTGTAATAACATACTAATGTATGACTACACATTAACCATTCATAAAGAATCTCACAGGGTTTGAATAAACAAAATGACAAGGAAAAAGCTTCAGTATAATAACTAATGCTCAGATATTTCAATAAACAAAAAGATTCTTCCGCAATGAAAAATTGAGATATGCCAACATCTTGATATGACAAGAAGTCTCTCAACAGACCAGGACATAATAATCAGAAAATTGACAATCTTAGTAATATTAACCCTTTTATGAACATTGCCATGGTAACAATTTATAATGACAACAATGGTAAATCATATCAACTTATACTAACACTCATACTTACCACAGTCAGATATCTTATTCCTGACTTATAATCGGATTTTTCTTTGAGCATCAACAAGTAAAGACTTTCCATTAATACAAATCTGGAATCTTCTATGGCTTTTATCAATCTGTGGTGGTAGTTGAAAAATGAATATTTAGATGTTTCAAATAATTGCAAGACAAAAATAAAATTAACTTGTTAATAATTTTTTTTCTGGAAATTCCATCATTTAAAGACAAAAATTCATCACTCCAGGTAGTTTTAATTCTCCCAACAACTTACATCTAGTCCCTCCCACAGCCTGCCTAAAATTCCTCTACATGTGTAATCAACACAATGGATCCCTGTGTACACAGTGTAATGTGAGCTACTCTGCATCTTTCAAAATTGCTGTCAATGAAAGAGTTGAACCTGTTCAGAATTTTGCTATCCAGAAGCCATAAAATATAGCTTGGGGTGATGAGTGACTGCCTTTCACGAGTTTTGATGGCCTTGTCACAAGTTTCAAAGGTTAACCAGGCCATCTCTGAATTTCACGATGTGACGAGGATCACACCACGTGGTAGATCATGAACAACTCACTTTTTACCATAATCAGCAAGCACATGATCTTTAGCAGTCCCAGTGATAGCATCATGATGTTGATATAGGCCAAGGGACTTCCTGGACTGAGACAGAAGGTGAATGAGTTCATCCGATTGGAAGGCTCCAATCTCAGCTTGTCTAGCAGAAGCTGCTGCATATGAAAAGGCAATCTCAGCAGTTCTAGAGTAATAAAGCAAAATAAAGAACCACCTTCAACATTTTATAGTAAGACATGACTAGAGCAGCAAGCCACTGAATCTCAATACTTCTAGTTATTTAATGTTCCTTTGTAAAGATGTCCTGAATATGTTGGAAACCTTCAGCTGTGACTGAAGAAATTAATGACAACAACCAGAGAAGTTTGAATTTGATTGATGTATCATCTGGTGTTGACAAAGTATTAGACTTCTGCCATTTCAGTCCATTGTTAACAAGTAACAAAGTTTATGTATTCATTTATGTCAATAGTCAAGTTTTGCCTCACCTTCTCCAAAAATGTGGGTGGCTAAATACCTGGAATCAAAGATTTGCTCTGAGCGAACTAATTGTGTAAGAATTGGTTGACTTAAATGATGTTGCCACATGAATGCTATTGGTGTGGAATTGCCTAATAAACTAATGAAATACCTTTGAGCTAAAATTAGCAACTTAACATTGCTTGATCAGGTGGGTCTTAAAGTATTAGCTTCAACTGAGCACACACCTGGGATCTAACATCCTTCTTTTGTACTTCTTCTTTCATGACTTTCTGGACATTATTCTTCTTTGAAGTTAAGAAAACCACAATTGAGTTAAAACCATAATACCAATCTGTTCTGTACTATTACATACTTTAATCACAACAAATTGAAAGGGAGGCTTAAACAACTTCTGCTCAGGGCACACTAAGCCAAACAAAGGATAAAAAAATCCATCATTTATGTAAGTACTGTCAGCAAAACTAAGGGGAACGATCTACCTTTTTCATGTTCCAGGCACTTTTTTGGTCAAATTATTAATTTGCCAAAAAGATTTATTATATGTGTTTTCTTCACACCTTAACTAGTAACATCTTTTTGCTTACATGCAAAGACACATGATGGAGAAATCTGATACACATTGACAAAGAATCGACACCCAGATACCATTTCAAAGAATATTAGAATGTCCAACTAGTGTGACAATATCTCTTTATGTATACAGATAAGGTATTGAGATAACGACCAATAAGTTTTCATGATTACATGGTAACTTCACACCCAGTCAACAAACGATCCTCTACTTTCTTTGTCTAATAAAAAGTGTCACCTGTTCTATTCTTTCACAGAGAGTAAAGGAGCCACACTGCAGAATGCAGGTGAACACCTACTTGAGGGGATATAGCTAGGATAGCTGGTGTCCACTTCAGATAAAAGCAAAGTCCATTCTTTAAGTTTGTAAGGGTCTTTGAAAGAGTCATAAATTTATTACTATTAGGGCTTTGTTCTCAAAACCTAGCATCCAAATATGCCATCATAATTTTGCCATGGCAGTTTCCAACAGTAGTTTGTCATAGAAAATGGAAAACATGACGTAACTACATTAAGCATCATGATCATACAGTAATTAACCGTACTTGAATTTATGAAAACAGCAAAAGCAGTGTTGATAATAATACAGATGGAAGAAAGGGTTCATGTATTCAATGCAATCAGTAGTCACTTTATTGCTCAAGGAAATGACTAGTGAAGTGAAAAGTTCAAAACCAATTAAAGGAACATTGACCAGTAAACAATCAATGTACATGTAAAGATATGTCACATGTAAACCAGACAAAATTACACTGAGGGGCTTCATGTGAAGGAGGTGCTAGTCTGGTATTAGACTAGATGGTACCAAGGGTGGGGTTAAAGGTTACCGATACCACAGTAGATTGGAATGCATTTGTTGTGATAAGACAGCTAAGTGATGAGTGAAGTAAATAATTTTACACTGAGTTGATGTTTAAATATCCAACATGCATAGCAGGGGGAAAAAAGGTCAGTTGGAATCTTAAAATAAGTAATGATATGCTACAATTCGTGGGGACTACAGCAAACAGCCTTACCACTTATGTTAATCCACAGTTCATCATGAATACCACCAATTGACTATTTGTAAAGTACAATGTTATTTCAGGAACTTTACATGACATTTTAGTGAATCCTAGTAGCTTAATAACATGTAAATTCAAGGTTTAATATTGCAAACAGATAGATTCACTGAGGATTGTGTGGAGTGTAATATAGTGCAATATGTACAAATCAGATCCACTGCTTTTGATATGCAGTCCACAAACACAAGTCAGAATAGATACGACCATCTAGACAGAAAGTAGAACTTTGCAGGTGTGTTGGTGGCTCTCCCAATTAATTTTAGACTGGTATAATAGCAACTCCGGTGTGTTGGTGGCTTTTCAAATTAATTCTGGACTGGTATTACAGCAACTTCGTTGTGTTGGTGGCTGTCCCAATTAATTCTAGATTGGTATTATAGCAACTCCTGTGTGTTAGTGGCTATCCAAATTAATTCTAGACTGGTATTATAGCAACTTTGCTGTGTTGGTGGCTGTCCCAATTAATTCTAGACTGGTATTATAGCAACTCCACTCTTGAAAGTGTTTTGGATAAATGCCAAAAATCTTTGCCATTCAAAAATACCTCCAGCTTGTACTTACCTTACTATGCTAGAGATTGACTCTGTGTATGATTTACTTTGCATTTCAGTATATTGATATCAAATTCTTTGATACCTACATCAATAGGGAAATTAATCAAACAACTTAAACTATTTACATAATAAGTAATTAAAATTACATCTTTAGACTGAACAATATTTTATGCAATATGGGTAAATTCTGCAGAAAAATTTCCACTACCCTGTGATTTTCCAAATGGCCCTAAACTAGCAATTGCTACAATTTCAGTTTTTTTTTTTTTTGCAATATTACAACTTAAGACAGATTACATAGTTTATACCTCAGATGGCTCTCCACCACCCGATCAAGATGTTTATGGAAGGGTCTTGTGGTGAAGTAACCGGTCCAATAGTCTTTGTCTCGGTCAGCATAAGCAAAGAAATCCCCACTTAGAGATGGAAATCCTTCTGGTTGGGCCCCAATCTCTGTGTTAGTCTCATACCACAAGGCACTAAAGTAATCATTTAATGTCCCAAACTGAGCCTGAAAAATAAACAGAATGAATGATCACCAAATATGTCATTTGTTAAACCTTGATTCTAAAATGGTAAACTAGTACAAACAACTGCCACCATCTCCTCAAAAATATAGAATTTAATCAGATCTAACATCGTACTTCCATTTTTTGGTTCATAGCAACAATCAAAAGTTTACTAGAAGATACTATGAACAAGGAGGTGCAAATTTAGATGGCAACACATTCTGTAACTCCTTCCTTTGTATCAACTGAATTGCAGCCAACGACATCTGTTTCGTTCACCACTTATAGATTCAAAGGACTCAAAAGGAACTTAACATACGGGTTCATGTTATCTACCACATCGTACATTATATCAGAAATGTTTGTGCATAGCAACGACATTGCCAGTAGATTTGTAAAAATTAGACTTCAACTTCCATTGACTTTTGGCACCTATTGCAATAGATCAACTTGATATTGTGTGACTTAAGGCTAGGTCACAAGGTTTACCTTTTAAATAAGTGGTTAATGGTTTCCTCTCACAAAGCTTCCCAATTGAGAGAGGATGTAAACAGGGGGACCCTCTGTTTCCTTATCTTTTTATCTTATGCACGGAATGACAAAGTATACTTATTTGGAATGATACCTTCCTCTATTTGTGGCTTAATGATAGGTGGGTGTGAGACAAAATTGGTTCAATGTGCCAACAATACAAACATATTTTATTCAAGCAGCGGAAGTTTCACTCAGCAGCCTTCTAAAGCAACTATATTATTTTCGGGCACTGTCTGGCTTGGACATTAATTTACAAAAGTCCTTTTTAGTCAATTTATGATCTTTGAGAGTGTCATATATGAATTTAAATAATAATATCAAAATACATTGAAACTGTGTGGATGACTTTAAGCTACTAGAAATAATATTTGATTGCAATCTGCACAGTATGGTAAAAAAAAATTATGATGCTTTAGACAAATGAATTGCATGTTGAAGATTTGGCTAAAACATAATTTCACAGTACTTAGTCATACTACGATTGTTAAACTGCTAATACTTCCCTCATTTAACTACTATGTCCAGACATCACCTCTACCTGGAAAAATATGTAATGTTAGAGATCAGTTCCTTGCTTTTTGGGTTTGTGTGGCGTAATAATCATGATCGTGTCAGTCATATCCAGTTAGTAAAAGATTATTCAAAAGGTGGTCTACAAATGGTCAATTTTATGAGCTACTGCTCAAGCTTAAAAATAAGTTGTTTTGCTTGCATTTTAAGGAGCAAAAGAGATGGCTTTTCTAAATGTTCATTAAATCACAATGGCTTAAACATTGATGATATGTTTATAGTGAGAGACAATTTTCCCAACTCTGTGGGCTCCAAAATTCTGAACCCTTTTTGGAAAGAAGTTTCTCAATTAACATTTTCTTACATGTAGGTAGTGAATTACATTCTTTTAGTGATGTGGAAGCAACTTTCAATCTCCCTTTATGGAACAGCAGCCTCATCCAAGCTTGAAATAAGCCCATTTGTTATAGCCACTGGATTGATAATTGGACTTAGTATCTCATAAGGGTGATTTCTTCACATTAAATGAATATGTCCATCACTTTCAGGTTGGCACTCATTTTTTCAGAGTACTTTGGTATTCTTGTTTCCATTAAAGGGAAACCGTAGCGGGGATTTCAATTTCAACCTACACTTAGTGCACATCTTTTTACAAACAGTCACGACAGTATTGGATTTATTTTCATAATAACTTCTTTCCAAATAAATCTTCAAACTTCCCGTCGTTGCTGTACAGCGTATCGCCAGTTTGGAAATGTATGACGTGTCACATGCACCGACAATACTACGTGACATGTGCAGGTGCATGTGTGACATCATGAAACAAGTAATTTTGCAACAACATGGCGACTTGCGAGTGAATAAAATGTATATTCACAAAACAGTCATATTTTCTTGGACGTGACTTTATTGTACTACCGAATGGTGTCTCTTCTTGTCTGCAAAACTACATTTGAAGTATCAGGTCTATCTGGGAGGCTGTTCAACGGTTTTCCTTTAACTCCTCCTTGCCAAACTTACTTCCACACCATTATGGTGTTTCACATATGGTTATCATTAATTTCTGTCTAAGTATATTGCTGAAAAGTGATCAGCTTACGAATAATATAAAGGATTAATGGATAAATGGAATCCCTTGAAACAGCTACATAAATCCTACGTAAGGCAGTGTAAAGATGTTTTAAAATTAAGCGATGAATGGTCTTTACATTGTATAATACCATTGAAGTGTTGCTCGGAAGTAAAACTCCATTGGTTTCAGTACCAGCTTCTTCATAGGTATATCCCAGAAACTCATACCTACACAAGGTGAAGACACTGAATTCAAATTAACGTAATTTTTGCCTAGTTTATGAACAAACCATGTATCATTTATTTTATGATTGTTGTTATGTTCACATTATTTGCCATTTTTACAAAATATTTTGACAGGACTGATACACACGTTTATCCTTTTAGACCCCAAGATTGCTTTATTTGGAGTTCAATGTGCTTGGATCTAAAATTTATTACTTCTACTAGTTAAGGACTATACTTTTTGTTGCAAAAAGGAAAAAAAAGTGTCCCTTCAGTGGCCAGCCATCACAAGTTTATGGAGAAGTATTATAGGTTGTCAGAGAGTAGTTTCATTGCAAATAAGGATGATGGCATTTGGGAGAGATATTGGCGTCCTTGACTAAGGTTCTTTGCTTAAATATTTTATTTTGTTGAAATTCTTCTTTCTTATGTTCAGATGAGTTTAAAGTACAATTTATTTAAAAACCATTAATCAGATTACTTTGTATATAACTGTAAGGACTGCAGAAGAAAAAGTTCAAACAAAAAAAAAAACCTTCCAATAAGTGCAATTTCAGTCGATCATAAAAGCTGTTCAGAAGAGAAAAGCATCACATTTTCTTTTAGTCATGGTTGTCTTGAATAGAAGAATAGATTTCCCAGTCGATTTTTACATCTATTGATTTAAAAAGTAATTCTAGTTGTGTAATTTTTATTGACAGTTGAATCGCATGTTATATCCCCCATACTTGATCTTTACTGAACGAGGGTACCCCTTAGTGCAACTTCCAAAAGTTTGAGAAAATTTTGAAATAACTCTAAAGAAAATTTCAGTCACATGACCCTTTCAATCATTTGCACAATAAGACTATGCCTTATTCTTATACACAAATCTATCTTGATTCAAAGAGATAAACCAGTCGTTTTGATTTGTGAGACAGTAGTCCTGATTTGACTGTCAGCAACAACATTGGTAATCAAAGCATTGTTCTACATAATCTTTATGTTATTCTATAAGTAGGTGTACTTAGATACCAACTAGATATTAACATAATAAAAAAAGGTAAAAGGCTGCTTTAAGGGTACTTTGGGGTAAAAACAGTACTCACCCCTTATGAACTGAAACTCTTATCATAGGAGAGAATATCTCACAAGTTTAGCACAGCTTAAACTTTCAGATGTTTCCTAACATTGAGACTCAATGGTATATGATCTTCCTGGTATACCTATCAACATAATTATCATTACTAATGCTTAAATTAACAATCAATGACTTCAGAAATTACAAAAAAAATCCTGCCCTGTGGGGGTTGATGGAAATATGTTAAAGTAGCATTGTAGATGCATTGGATAAGTTTATTCCATGACCAGGAATACCTTTTTCTTATGTCATAGACAATTGACTTTTTCCGAGTTCATGTTTACTTCTTCCCATTTAACCCTTCTGAGATTGCAGACATCACAGAATAAAAAGAACTGAAAATACTATTACTATAAATAGTTACCAGCGTATTTCTTTCTAAAGCAAAATTTTGACAAATATCCAAAAGTCTCACCTGCACATGCCAGTCTTTTCTTTCATTCATATAACTAAATAATTTTTCATAGTTTTCATATTGTTGATCCCATTCAATGGCCTTGTCATATCTAAAATCATCCCCTAAAGGAACCAATAGCACATTACTCTTATATAGTTTGGACTTCTTCCTGTACTGATCCAGTAATATCCCAGCTCTGTGAAATGAACAAAGTATACAACAAAATGCAGGTGACAAATACAGCTCTATGTTTTCCTTGTATTTTAGATCATTTTCAAGTGATACAAGCAATGTTCAATAAGAAAAATATTATCTGATAAATGAACAAAGTAGTTACTAATTTTACTCTAAAATTTTAAAACATTGACAATTCACGGATTATGCACCAAACAGGGAGTACTATACATACAGATGAGGCACTGTGCAATGAACAGGGACTGCACACTGAACAGAGGATGTACACTGAACAGAGAATGTACACTGAACAAAAATTGTTAATTGAACACGGACTGCACACGGAACAGGAACTGTGCACCAAAAAGGGCCTGTACACTAAATAAGGACAGCACAATGAACAGGGACTGCACACTGAATGGGGACTGTACACTGAATGGGGACTGTACACTGAATGGGGACTGTACACTGAAAGGGGACTGCACACTAAACAGAGAATGTATATTTAACAGAGATTGTGCATTCAACAGGGACTGAATACCGAACAAGGACTGGATACCGAACAGGGACTGGATACCGAACAGGGACTGGATACCGAACAGGGACTGGATACCGAACAGGGACTGGATACCGAACAGGGACTGGATACCAAACAGGGACTGCATACCGAACAGGGACTGAATGCCGAACAGGGACTGTACAATGAACAGGGATTGCACAAGGAATAGGGACTGTACTATGAACAGGGTCTGTACTCTGAATAGGGGATTTCCCATTGTTTCTATTGTTTGAACAAATGGAAGCTTACCTTTGTTCAACATTACTACTGGTTATTTTAACAGGTGGAACCTTCCATGGACAGGTAATTCTTCCTCCTGGTAGTCTCTTGAAGTCAAATTGACAACAAACTTTAGGATCTGGTCCACAAGAATGAGGACCATCATAACTGTAAAAGGGCATCATGTGACAAAACATATCTGTGTTTGTCTCATGATCTGTTGATAAAAGGAAAAAGAAGAAAATATTACACCTTTAAAATGCAAATCACACTTAGACATATGAGTAAAGTTGTTTGTACCGTGTTAGAAAATACAACTAAAAATTCATTCATAAAGGTTGTCTTTATTTCACCATCCCCATTCTTTACAATAAGATTACTCATCATTTTGAGAACACACCTCACTGAAATAATGTCATTTTGCACTTCATCCATGTATGAGTTATAGCTTTATTATCCAAAAAAGTTTTCTTTGCATCCATATATTCATGAAGATGGAAATACAGAGCAGCTAGTTTAATGTACTACAATGTATGCTCCAATAATTTATTTTTGTATCACTGTTCTGAATATACTACTTGTCACATTAATTCCACCTAACTAGATCTACAATCACAACAGTGAAAACACATGTTACAAACACATGTATCAATTTGTATGATGCAGGTATATTACACCATGGGGCATTTCATGCTTCAGAAATTCGATGGAAAGCAATTTAATTAAACAGGAGCCTTTGTGGCATTGGCTGATCTATATTTAAATGCAAGATAATAGAACATCATGTCAGAAAATACAGATTTCATGGGCTAATAATTTCAAGGCAGGATAGAGATGGTAAGTATACTGCACTAAAACTGAGATCCAAACATCCACTTACAGATATGTGTGATATCCCATATATCCACAAAGGATATTCAATGTAATCCAAACTATACCTCTAATGGATATTCGCCATCATACTCACTACCTCTCGTGGATATTCACTGCCATCCACACTTCCTCTAGTGGATATTCAATGCCATTAACACTGTCCCTCTAATGGATATTCACTGCCATCACCACTACCCCAATGAATGGACATTCACTGCCATCCACAATCCCTAAAATGAATATTCACTTCCTCTAGTGGATATTCAATGCCATTAACACTGTCCCTCTAATGGATATTCACTGCCATCAACACTACCCCAATGAATGGACATTCACTGCCATCCACAATCCCTAAAATGAATATTCACTTCCTCTAGTGGATATTCAATGCCATTAACACTGTCCCTCTAATGGATATTCACTGCCATCAACACTACCCCAATGAATGGACGTTCACTGCCATCAACACTACCCCAATGAATGGACATTCACTTCCATCCATACTACCCATAATGGGGTATTGATATACACTGCCAATCACATTCCTAGATATTAACATCACACTTTACAATGAAATTTCTGTTCAAGGATCACAATGTAAGATCTGCCAAACGATCTATATTGTATTGATGATAAACTCACCCCAATTTTGTCGCCACATAAATTCTAGTTGTTGTCTCTTTCCAAGATACTTTTTAATTTCATAATGGGTTCTCTGAATCACCATGGCATCAAATCCCATTCCTTTCAATATGTAAGCCAAGGTGGGAGACATACCAAAGGGATCAATAGACCAACTGATCTTTGGTTTAACACCTGCAACCGTAAAGCAAATTTAAACATACAATGTAAAACTCTGGGTGTTAACATACGCTATTATGTAAAACTAAACGGCTCTCACCATTTCATGAGAAGGGGTTACTAATCTCCTTGGTGCCACCCAGTATTTCAAGAAAAAAGTGTCAATAGCTTACAAGCAGGTAAGAGTACTGTTACTGTGCTAAGGCAGTTAATGAGAAGTGAAGTAAATCACATAACATAAGGGACTAGACACAAGCAAGAATAACACAAGACCAAGAAGGTGATGGCCAGAGAAGAAGGATTATAAAGCACATACATTAATAAGAACTCTAAAGACATTTATCAACTCCTTTAGAACTACAAACTGTGATTCATCATGATGCAACTTTGCTTATAAGGATCACATTGCTTGCATAAATCTAACCATCAAATTGACTAACCTAAGCATCAAACTCACCTTCAAATAATAACAATGATTTTCAGAACTTAAGATGCCATTCAGTTTTGCACCAATATTGTGACTTACAAAGCATGCAGGTATGATCACATCATCATTGCAAATTGATCATATCATCATTGCAAATTGATCATATCATCTTTTCGGGTGTATTACTATCATCAGTGCAGGTGTGTTACTATCATCACTGTAGTTGTGAATCTGTCACCATTGCAGGTGTGTTACTATCATCATTGTAGTTGTGCTCATATCATCACTGTAGATATGTGATCATATCATCATTGCAGATAATTCTTTATTCACATTTTTTTTTACCTTTCCTCTACATTTACAAGACATAGGAAGATTTCCCTAAAAAAGGGAGTGAAACCTGTCAATGTTTCATTATGAGTGGAGGGCCTGTTAAGGAAAAGTATCTGCCTTGATACTGTGAAATGAATTCCTTGATAATGTGAGGTGTTACGGTGTATGAACTACAATAGCTTGTCCTGTAAATATGTTGAAATTACTGTAACTTATTCACAGTCACTGAGATACTAATGCATCCATGGCTTATTCATATTGACCTTAGAATGACAAGTCTCTGAATTGTCCACCCATAAGCTAATAACAATCTCTAATAAACAATCTGTTACACAGGGGGAGGAAGGAACACTCCATCTGTATATACAGTAATAAAAAAGAGAGACAATATAACTATTACATAACTTGATGCAGGGTAAGATGGGGTCACAGGACCTCTAAACATTCCAGTTCTATCTTGAGCAGTGACTGGCATTTTCAAGAAAACTCCAAAATGCACATTTAATGATAGATCCATCTTGCAGGCTTATCTTTTATTTCATAATATTGGAGATGTGTTGGCAGCATCAAATCTTCCACAAAATACAATAAAACACCGTGTTTGTATGAGGGTTCATTTGCATTCTCACATCCAGTGTTTCTAACAAAAAGTACCTTGGATATGAGACTATTATGAGAAAACTGAAAATAGACATAGTCCACACCTGGCACTCTTAAATGCCTCAACTCTTTCCTGCATCTGAATTCTAATTGCAAACATATAACAGAAAAAGTTGAACCTTTCGCTATCACACAGAGTTCTCCTTTAATCCTGATGAGACAGTTTTTAAATCCTGATGACTGAAACAATGCCTCACCTAACAGTTCATCCATCCACTCATGACCCTCAATGAACTGATCCAAGATGGCATAATAGTGAGTATTTGCCTCATCTACCATAACCCATCCTCCTGTTACAATCTCCCACTGACCACTGCTGATTAACCTGAATGAAACAAAACAACATTACCATATTCAATCATTACCATAATCAAAATAGCACGGTAGAGGGACGTGCATAAGTTAGATGGAGACAGGTAAGTTCGGAATGACGTAAATCAACATTACCATAATCAATTTAAAATATGCTTTCTCTTCTTCTCATTGACCATTTAAAATTACAGAAATACGGGCATCTATAACAAATTAGGTTGTCCTGCCCAAAATTATGTCTTTGATGAACATATTTTCAATAGCTTGTTGTTCACCATTCATTGTGATGCTTACAATACACTACTCACACTCTACATGCGGTTTTGAGGAGACAGCCCAGCCTTGCTGTTCACAGTAAAGTAGTTTACACACATCGAAAGAAATAGGACTTTGATGAGTCATGTTCAATCTGATATGACACGTACCAAATATTCTAATCAACGTGGTCCATCAGCTTACTAAGATGCATATGAGACCAATCCTAACTTACATTCTACAGATATGCTTAACAGGTTGACCTCTGCTGACTTAAGTTGACCTTTGACCTCTACCAAAAAAACAGAAGGGATCTTGAACTCAATATGACTGATAGGCATAAAGGGGGATTTTCTATCCAACATAGCATGTATCTTAAATTAATGCTAATACTGTGTGAGATCACTTCAAGTCTCTGATGATTCAGATATCTGATTTTCAAGACATTTAGATCCCAAACAACTGTTGAGTCCCCCCCCCCCTTCCACAAGGGAATACAGACCTGTTTTAGCAAAGTAACTGATAAATTGTAAGTTTATCCAAAAACTGTAAATTTAAATATTAAATATCACATGCTAGGTGATCAGATCTTACGTACTTTCTCATGAGATGATATAGTCAGTAACCTTTAATTTAACGATGATAATGAAGCATGAGTTACCTTTTGGCTGCCGTCCTCTTAGCTTCAGTGGTTCTTCCCCACCATTCTGAGAAGTAGGATATTTCTGCCCAAATGAACTTCATGGCTGGATACTGTTTTAGTTTCTCTACAGCATTGTCAAGGATGTGCAGAGTCTGATCTTGAAAATACTTAGAGAATGTTTTGATCCAACCTACAAAGCAGCGAAAGCAAAATTACATCATATATCAAAATTCTTGCATGAAACAAACAATCTCCATGGTGGGTTTATTAGTAGATGCAGTATGATTACTACTGTATTTGAGAAGGGTTGGTTATGAAAAAAAAAGTAAACAGAATGCAGAAATGCATTGCGGTTTCGATGATCCAATTAGGAATATTTTTGCGGAATCTGATATAATAGCATTAGTATATACTGTGTCACACTGAGCTATGTATCCTTTATATGAAGTATGAGATCTGCAAAAGCTTCCTTTCTTGCGATCATACCTCCATGTTCACAATTTGATGCTTGTTTACAGGGAATAACCAGCTTCTACCTCCATTAAAGACTAACGTTCTTGTGCTAAATGAGATACAACTGCACATTGCAATACGAAATCTGTCCAAGCTTCCCTTCTTGAGATAATATGTTTACAAGAATTCCACACTGTGACCCTGTTGACCGCAAATGACCTTCGACCTTCACCAAAGAAAATGAAAATTTTTGTAAATTCAATGAGATAAACCTACAATCTAATTGGAAAATCTGCCCATGATTTCCTTCTTGAAATGTTGTGCTGAAGTATATATTTTATATATTTTTCACAATTTGACCCCTGTTGACCTCAAATGACCTGTGACCTCCACCAAAATCAACAGGAATCTGTTAATCAATGTGACACACTCACATACCAAATGTGAAATTTGTCTAAGCTTCTTGCAATATACTGTTTACAAGTAAGCTGTGTTGGTAGGAGCATTACGCATATATCAGTATACATGGCTGCTCCATACCTAAATGGCAGGAAAATATCCGCTTCATCACCTTAACTCTGCAATCAATTAAGACATGATACATTCTGTAACAACCCTGAAAAAGTATGCATTTGTTTTCTTTTTAACAAAATAGTGAGGAATCGAGATACACTGAGTGTCAATCTGCAACCATTAACTTGAAGAAATTAAGTGCGAAACACATTGGAGGGAGGGGGGGGGGGTGGTTGGGTGAGGGATGAGGATGGAAGATATTAGGAAGTTAACATTTACATAGAAGTGCTGGTAAATTATTTACCCATCCCCTGTGGCTATAAGCCAATATGATTGAGCAGAGCTTGGTCTCAAATGCATTAAATTGGAGTTATAACAATGTGTTGGTTTGTCCTAACACTGTTATATATGGTGAAATTTTCCCCACTCTTTTTTAAGTTTAATGTGCAAAGTTTTAGTGTAAAATATGCTATCCTGTTCCTGATGACCCAATATAAGCTTAGCAATGTATCAGGCAACATAAAGCACATTTTCAAACAGTTTGGGTCAAAATTCACTTGAAAATCTTAGTCTAGTCTGCTCCTGTACAGTAAGTGTAGGGCACCAGTAATACATGTGTTGGCTAGGATCTATCTCAGTATTACTTATATATGTTAGGCTACAGCAGAAGTCCCAAGTCACTCTGAACGAAAATATCTCGTAGAAGGAAACCTTCGAATTAAAATTTGCGAAAATGATGCGGATTGCTAGTTTGGGGTGTTATGCACATGCCATGCAAATGTTTTTGGCAGTTTTGACAGATTGAGATATTTTTTTTTTATACTTTCGACATCGTATCTTGCTTTTCTGAACATGTGATAGTATCTACAGAACCAAGTGTATACAGACAACAAAACAGCGGCGGAGATCCAACTATGGCTTTTTAGCTTACTTTAGGGAGTCTAAAACCTTAACAACATTCACAGTTTGCATCAACAGAAAGTTGTCTTTGGAATAAACGTTGGGTAAGCATTCGTTCCGACCAGGGAGTTGCTACTTGACAATATTAACTCCCTGTTCCGGCCGTACTGCCTTGCATACGCGATGTACTGTATGTGTACGTATGTCGGCTACTTACTTGGGCAGTATGTACTTGGGACGAATCTATCATTCTGTGCAACGTTAACGAAACAGACAGACAGGTTGTGCAACTGACTCAGTATAGGGAGGTGGTATACAGAGATGGGCTCAAAACTGTGGGTGAAAACCTTATTTAGCTATTTTTTTCCCCCGCTTATACAACTGAGGTTTCTTTTTGGCGGGAATTACGGGGAAAATGTTACTCCATGTTTCATCAACACGAATGTTTTCCAATTTGTAGTAACGAAATGGAAACACGCATGCAATTCACTCCTCTTTTTGCTATTATGACATATCTAATATGGTGAGAAGTACAGTTATATCGGCCTTTCAACTGTTTTTCTAGGTAGGTGTACGGTACTTCGGACACTCCTCGGTCTCGCACTTTGCTTTTGTTTTTATGTCTGACATACATTGCTACTTAGTTTGATGTTCCATTGTCACCAATTTTTTTTTTCTTTTTACTAAAATGCTAATTTGTGTTCATGTGCTCTGCAAGGTGCACAGCTTTTGTGTACACAACTTGAAGAGGTTGTCTTGGAATTTTCCGTAGCCCCCAATCACGGACTATTCCAATTACCTACAGTTCAGTTACATATTCTCTGATTGACTAACTTGAGAAGCGAGGGGGTATCAATTGGTTTCTTCACACGGCTTTACTTTTTACGACGTATTATCCATTTTTCCGCGTACACCTGATATGTTTGGTATACTTGTTAGCTGTTAATTTGATACTGTAGGTGTAGGTGTCAATGCCATGCCCACGTATACCACACAGTTTATTTACAAGGTTTTCTCACTTTGAACCTTGTTGACCTCAAATGACCGTTGACCGCCATTTTAAAAAAATATCGTTCTTGCACTCAATAAGATACAAGTACATACTTCATATGACATCAGTCCAAGCTTCCCTTCTTGAGATATTGTGTTTACAAGGTTTTCACAACCTGACCCCTATTGACCTCAAATGACCTTTGACCTCCACCAGAATCAATACGGATATTGTACTCAATGTGGTACAGCAACGCACTAAATATGACATTTGTCCAAGCTTTCCTTCTTGAAATATTGTATTTACAAGATTTTCACAATTTGACCCCTGTTGACCCTAAATGACCTTTGACCTCCACCAAAAACAATAGGGTTCATCTACTCAATGTGGTACATCTACATACCAAGTATGAGATTTGTCCAAGCTTTGCTTCTTGAGATATCGTGTTTACAAGGTTTTCACAATTTGACCCCTGTTGACCCCAAATGACCTTTGACCTCCACCAAAAACAATAGGGTTCTTCTTCTCAATATGGTATACTTACATACCAAATATGAGATCTGTCCAAGCTTCCCTTCTTGAAATATCGTGTTTACAAGATAGGGCGTCACAGACATACATACACACACACGCACATACACGTTTTCGACGCCTATCGGGGACGCAAGTTGTACGCATACTAACTGGGGACTTTTGTTCTAAGCAACTTTTCAATAATATTTGCTCAGTTTCATCATTTGTGGAGGCTGCCATCGTACACCATCATATGCAAAAGTGAGAAAAGCTTTGTTTTCTTCATTGGAACCTGCGCATGCAACATGGGGATAACACAATTTCTTTTTCTTTAACATGAAAGTGGGGATAAATTGTAACATCCCCAATTTTACTGTGAAAACAACATGATGTGTAACTAGAGATTTATGAAGTCTCACATGGCTCAATGATAGTATCATTGCTCGGTGGTGAGGGGTATAATGTGTTGTATCAAATCAGTTGCATAGTGTGGAATCTGCTAGTTAATTTACAAGGTATACATATTGTGTCATCTACAGATCAGTAAGTTGAATATGTATGCTAATGATGATGTCACATATCCATAACCTAAAAAAAAAAACAATAGAACGACTTCCGTGTTGACATATACTTGAATGTACAATTGGACAACCTGGCTCATTTGTTTTTGTACCGATGCTAATGTAGAGAAGGTAAAGTTGGTGAAGTTAAAGTAGTTGAAGGTAAAGTTTTTAAGCAGTGAACCTTAGCTAATAGGTTTAACGTTTGATCCCTGTCAGGTTGCAGTAAGATTTAGTTTTCATCAATGAGTAATCAAATGTATTCCAATCTGAACTGATGTTGTGAAAAGATGCCAAACATTGATCAAATATTGTTGAGTTGTCCGTCATCCCACATGAAGTTGTAACATATTTATACCACGAGTTTTCTCTACACTAATCTGGTTGCTTTGCACCACAATGAGTAATATTCAAAGTCTGAATTATGCGTGCCCTTTTTTGTTTAAGTACACACTTCATCTATTGCTTAATATGACTGGTATGTATACATTCCTTTTTTTTTGCAAAAACACTGCCAATTTGATGTACAATAAGAACAACAGCAAGCAACTGGCTACATGATGCATGCACACAGAAGGGGTGGGAGTTCACATGGAAAGGTTTCATTTCCAACTTATAATGACAAATTATTACATCTGTAACAAAGGCTAAAATCAAAAACAAATGTGAATTGACTCTCTTGAAATTATGTCTAAAATTCAAATATTTCATATCACCCTCCCATAAGGTACAATGTCTTCTATTTATGTTCATCTTAATCCATTAGAGCAGAATGCAGTACTGAACTTATTAAATCAAAATATGCAGGAGGAACACAAAAACAATTGTGCAAAAACGTAAAGGGATAGGTCCCTGAAGAAAATTGATTTGTCAGAAAAAGTAGGAATAATTTTCTCTCTTCGTTGGTAATAACCATATGTCGATAGCACGTTTTGGTTTAGAGGTTATGAATTTTTCAAGAAGTATTTATTCCGAAATTGTGCCTTGCATAATGTTGAACTTGATTTGTCACACAGGTAGAACTACATGAAGATCCTTGTATTTGTTTATAATCTTGACTATCTTTAAAAAAAAATCACAATAGTTTAATAGGTGTGTGGCTCATTTCTGCAATTATTGTGAGTAAAACTACAATCTGCTTAATCTATATGTTCACTAGTGTCAACTGGTTAAATGAGGGCTTCAATTTCAAGGGAAAACCAACTTATTTGCCACTATTACCTGGCATTTTCTTAAACCTCAAGCTGATGCAACCAGAAATCTCTTTTGACTAGAGCAGTCTTTCTTCAAACAACAATTGGATCTTTAAGGGGAAATCAGGGTTTATTTTCACAATTGATTTCACTACAATTCCCCACCGGTATCGTATAAGTTATAACTAACAAATATGATCAAGATTATCTCAAAACATGTAGAATATTTCTAGAAACGAGTCAAATTCGCAAAAAATCGGTGGAGAACTCCGAAAGTCTGTAACATCCATATTCATCAAATAAAATACAAATATTCAAACTAACTCCTTTTCAATGTATGAGGAGGTGGGGTTTCCTATTTCATACGTAGCCAGATACGGGTCTGCATCTTTCCTGCATTTCATGCCACTTATGAATACGATGTATGCAGATAATATATGCAGAATAGGTGTGGCCTCGCATACGATAGGTGGGCCTCGTCTACGCTGCATAATTATCTGCCACTAGAGGTAGTTGTGGGCGGATGCAGCACCTGATGCGTAGCGAACGTGTGCTGTATGTATCATCAACTATCACTAAAATCTTGTTTCAAGTTTGAGTTTGTTTTCTACAACCATTATAACATAATATAATGTACATAGATGATATTCCAATTGGTACAGAAATTCATGATAAAATAGCATAAAGAAGGAATGACAAGGTATTCATAGCTTAACAAAACAATAATTTAGAGAAAATAGTGCAAGTGTAATGGTTTGTAGAGGAACCAGAAATAAGTAGAAACTTTTTGAGCCTGGTCCCTCTCTTAAAGACTAAACACAAAAACACTAAAGGAAGGAGGAAAGAATAGGAAATGACACACAAAGAAGGTAGCGTTAAAGGTGGAAAAGTAACCTGTTATTTTGAGTTGTTGTTCAATAAGTAATATTTCAGCTTCTTTTTGAATGTTTGCACATTTTGGGTTTCTGTTATATTTGGAGGTAAAAAATTCCAAAATTGGACACCAGTGCTTCCTAACTGCGAATGGGCAAGTTTTGTTCTGACATATGGTTGATTCAAAAGGTGTTTTGATCTAGTGTTATAGTTATGAAAACTTGAGTTATAAGTATAAAATTGTCAAATGGTGAGGGAAGAATTCCATTACGAGATTTGAACACAAAAATGCCAAGCTGACATTTATAAAGGTCATAAATTGAAAGACACTTAAGTTCCTGAAAAGGGGAAGACTACATGCTCTGTACGGTGCATGACATATGTTTCTAACAGCTCGCTTTTGAATCTTAAACAAATTACTTAGTGACGTTACGTTGGTATTACAGTACCCCAAAGTAGAAGACTGTAATTAATATGAGGAAGGATAAGGGCATTATACAAAAGTAAAAGTGTCTGCGTAGGTAAAAAATGCTTAAGTCTGTTAATAATACCATTCGATTTTGAGACTCTACTACTTACTACAGATAAATGTTCTTTCCAGGTTAACTTTCGATCAATTGTAATACCCAAGAACTTTGCATGATTTGATGTTTTAACTTCATGACCGTCTAGCGATACACTTACGTTACTTGTGTCATTGATCCTATTATCAAATATTATAAGCTTTGTCTTAAGAATATTAAGTGATAATCTATTTGATCTCAGCCATTCTGATACTAATGAAAATTCATATGAAATGTCAGTAAGTACTTGATCTAAGTTGGTAGTTTGAAGAAAAACTGTAGTATCATCTGCAAATAAAATGAAGCTTAATTTTTCAGAAGACTTATAAATATCGTTTATATATAAAATGAAAAGTAACGGTCCTGGTATTGAGCCCTGGGGAACACCAATATTACATACTTTGCGATGAGATACGGAGTGATTAAACTGGACATAATTACACCTGTCACGTAAATAATTCCGAAACCAATCACATGCAACACCACGTACACCATAAGCAAATAATTTATTCATTAAAATATTGTGATCAATTGTGTCGAAAGCCTTGGACAGGTCTATGAAGACACCAGCCGTCGTAAGCTTACTGTCTAATCCCTGGGAAATTTCATCTACAAGACTTACTGCAGCCATATAGGTAGAATGATTACTACGAAAACCATATTGATTGGAATAAAGTAAATTATGTTTCGTCATAAATTTGTATAATCAGTTATAAACTAAACGTTCGATAAGTTTAGAAATTGAAGGTAAAAGTGAAATAGACCTATAATTTGAGAAAATCTTAGAATCACCAGACTTAAATATTGGTACAATCTTAGCAATCTTAACTTCCGAAGGGAATACACCTTTTGTAAAAGATAAGTTAATTATGTGAGTGAGTGGCATAGAGACAATGTCTACAGCACTCTTAAGAATATCATTTGTAATATTGTTGTACCCAGAACTTTTTCCACTCTTAAGTTTGAGAATAATTGACCTTACTTCATGCACATCGCTAGGGAACAAGACAAAGGAATTTATGACAGCAGTATCCATGTATCCTAGAGGGGAACTTTTGCCAGCAGGTAAGTTGTCAGCTAGATTCTTTGCAACAGAAGAAAAATAGTCATAAACAATGAGCAATATCCTTTTCATTGGTAACCAACCCATCTGCACCCTCATACACATTACTACACTCTTTTGTATTATTTTTACGAAGAAGATTATTAATAATCTTCCACAATCGAGTAGTGTCTCCTTTAGAATCTTTAATTAAATTACAGTAATGCATCTTTTTTGCACACACAATTGATTTCGTTAGAATATTTTTGTACTTGACATACAGACTGTAATTTTCTAGCTGCAGTAGGATTATGCTTGTATCTAGTGCTGTATA
This sequence comes from Stichopus chloronotus, assembly GCA_021234535.1. Taxonomy (NCBI): domain Eukaryota; kingdom Metazoa; phylum Echinodermata; class Holothuroidea; order Aspidochirotida; family Stichopodidae; genus Stichopus; species Stichopus chloronotus. The sequence goes on from CM037835.1 coordinate 858,058, forward strand.
TAGTTCATTCTTATGCTTAACTGAATTCAATATCCCTTTTGTCATCCAAGGAGATTTCTGGAGATTAATTTTTGGTTTTACTTTTGTCAGAGGACAACATTAACTGAATTTTTGTGTCAAAAAATTGCTAAAATTTCTGTATGATGATTGTACGTCTTGATCATTGCTTACAATAGACCAGTCAATTTCACTCCGGTCATTAACCATATGGTTAATATTTCTACGGCTGGTATTATTCTTAAAAATAGGACGAGTTGGTTCCTTTGCAGTCTTGTCTACTTAGCATTGCGCAATGAACGAACAACATGGGAACCGTAAACATTCGGTCATGTTTATTCATATAACGTCATCTCAGTCTTACTCTGTGATTGGTCATCGTATAGAGGAGGCTGTCTTATCTTGTACATTATCCGTTTATTTTTTGTACTGGACAGATATTAAGAGTTCTCATTCAACAGTAATTAACGCAATAATTACCGTTTCTTCTACCTTCAAACACCTCCCAAACGTCTCTATATTTCGGTGAACTATCAGTTTAGAAAGAAAAATCAACTAAAGGTGAATTTTCTGAGTCAAACTCTGATTTCCCTTTAAGTTCGGAACAATATATAGACATGGGGTTTTAAATTCTTGTTGTGGAAAATTGTCCTCTTCCATTGAAGAATCCCTTCAATTGTTACTTGAATATGTCTTTAAGACTGGTAGAATATTGAGGAAGAGAAAGGAGAAGAAATTTTATTTCATTACTAGCATATGCTGATACTGAGACTATTGTCAAACCTACTACATACATTCTGAGTAATAAATTGCATTTTTGACTGTCTGTTAAGCTTACTTCCTTCCTAGACATGTGTGTAAAATCAAAGACATATATTTTTTAATCAACTGCTTGCCCCAGCCCATATATTTTAATTCAATAATTTAAGAAATACATGTAACAAAGCAAAAGTTAAAGACCAACACTATTGCCAAAACTGTTTTAAATGAACAAAGGAAAAAACAAATTACTTGATCCAAGAAAGAAAAGAGTGCATAAAGTTTATTTCGATGTTGATATGTGCCAAATGTGTTAGACCTGTTCCGATCTATAGATAGACATTTTTCCTTTTTGATGAGTCGATTTCAAAAAGTAATAAAAGTGGGTGTATTCAACTCTATATCACCTATCCACCAAAGATCAATCTTTCTGTGATAAAATAATCTAACAAATGCTCAATTTTAAAGCAATCAAAATATGGTAAACATTATCAATCTCCTTCCCCCTTCCACAAAATTTTTTTTTCACAATTAGTGTTGGTCTACTTTCAATTGTAAAGACATGGTTCCAATTTCTTGCACTTGGCTATTACTGTATTTCAGGTTAGCTGTAGTGCAGCTATGTGGTGCTCTAAGTGATGATCAACTGCTGAAACTTCTGAGAGAGTCAAGGTGTTTTATTTTTTCTGTTTCTTCCTTGGGTGTTACTGATTGATAAGTGTCATTGTAATTGTCATCCCTATTGTAATACGCATCTGCTATAGATGTAGTAAAAAGAGAAACAAGCAAATTATTGCAGAAACCTGACAGCATTTTGCCTGCATATCCATGCAAATGGATTATCCAAATATCCTTCTATACATGTTAAATTATGACATGTTGCAGTTCTCCTTCTAAGTCAGGGGATTGTAACCTAGACTAGTGATGAACTTCCTACAAAGCTAAACAGCACAAGTTAGGCAACAATATAAGCGTCGTTTAAATGTGTTTCTCAAGAGTCAATGGTAATTGGCCACTCTCTTTAAGTCATAGTTCCACACGTCAGTCAGCAACATACTGTAGGGATATGTGCCGTATCTATAGAACACAGACATCAGTAATGTGAGCTAACTGAGTTCAATATTAAAATGGAATTGTGGCAGTGCCACACAGGTTGATTCCAGGTTCATTCATGTTTTCGTATAAATTTAATACAAGTTTAATTGTACTACAATTTGATACAAAAATATTTTTACATCTTTTTCGGGTGCATGATGCTATTAATCCTCTCCTGGCTCCTACTCCTCCCACTCCACACCAGCTTCACCTTTGCAGCCAACATACAGTATGTATGCCCCTTCCCTGCCGACCTAAGAAAATGATTAAATTTTACCTTTCAATATCACACACTATGATCATGCTGTTGCTAATTTCCCAAATCAAGTGTGGCAGTACAGAGAACACACAGTTGAAGTGAAAACGGGGATAAATCCTTATTATTTCACAGGGAACTGGGGATTTGTTATCTTGACACAGACAACAGTGGTGTGAGCAAATAGCCGTCACTGTGGTACTGTGACAGTGCTAAAATTTGATGCCAGCTCCACATTTCCAGCAAATGTATTTGTTCCCCCTTCCCTAGTGACCTACAAAACTGGTTAAATTTCCCCTTTTGATATCACAAAACGATGATGCTATCTCCCATATCTAGTGTAGCAGTACAGAGAACACAGAACACACAGCTGAAGTTGTACACTGAAAACGGGGATAATTCCTTATTATTTCACAGGGAACTGAGGATTTGTTATCTTAACACAGACAACAGCGATGTGAGCAAACATCTGTCACTGTGGTACTGTGGAAGTGCCACAATTTGACGCCAGCTCCACATTTGCAGCAAATGTATGTATGCCCCCTTCTCTACCGACCTGCAAAAATAGTTAAATCTCGCCTTTTGATATCACAAAATCCCCAAAACTCATTGGTTTGGGAATTCGCTAGCGACGTACTCACCTCATATAACCTATGCGTTACCATATTGACCATGGTCTAGCATCTGGCAATTTTGTGTGCGTGTGTGTGTGTATCTGGCCACCGCCCTTCCGTAATTCCCAGGCAGAAGAAGCCTAGGTTGACGGAGAAGTGTCGATCTAGCAGAGGAGAAGGAGTAGAGGGAGGGGGCATACCCTCTACAGTGCTCACCTAGTTCATGTGGGTGAAGACAGACTGGAGGCGTTGTTGATGGCGATGTCCCACGAAGATCAGTAGCATGCGCCGCGCCCGGTACGAGGAAGGAGTAGGCGGGGGCGAGTAAAAAGCGTCGCAGCCGCGCAACTGTCGCCCTAAGGTGCGAATCCTGATGTGGGGAGGCGGGCGGGTCGTTATATGAGGTGAGTACGTCGCTAGCGAATTCCCAAACCAATGAGTTTTGGGGAATTCACAGCGTGTACTCCCTCACCTCATACAACCTATGCATTCCTGACACAGGGTCGTTGGCGGGGGGCAGGATTACGCGGTAGGAGGCTGGAGAACTGCGCGGGTGAAAGCATCGTCTGCCGTGGGCGTGTTTGTAAGGTAACAAGACACAAAAGACGACGGTGTCTTCCACGCGGCCGCCGCGAGGATATCCTCCAAAGGTACGTTGCGAAACCAGGCCGTGGAGGTAGCGTACCCATGGACGTCGTGGGCCCTGACCCTGTCCGTGGACGAGACATGGGGCCTAATGAGGGACACAATCCAATGCGAGAGCGTCTCCTTGGAGGCTGGAGTAAATGGACGCTGCGGTAGGAGGAATAGGCGATCGGATGTACGGACAGCCTTAGTCCGTTCTATGTACCACTTCAATGCTCGAACGGGGCAGCGCAATATGTCCTCCGCCACGGAGGAGGCGCCACTGAGCTTCGGGAGCCGGATCTCTCCCGGCGTGAACGATAGCAACTGGTTTTTGGTCAGGAAGCGTGGGTCCGGAAGGAGACGTATGCCCGAAGGGTCAAAGGGTATAAAGCCTGCCTGCAGGGTTAGAGCGTGGAGCGAGGCCCGGCGGCGTGCCGAGGCCACGGTGACTAGAAAATGGGCCTTGTATGTGAGCAGGTCGAGCGGCGCATTGTGAATCGGCTTGTACGGCGGCTGAACGAGCTTGTAGAGGACGGCGTTGATAGACCACGACGGCGTGAGGCGATGCGCAGGCGGGCGGCGATGGTACATGCCATGCAGAAGTTGACGTAGGGCTGGGCTTGTCCCAATGGTTGTGCCGTCCAGGAAGCCGCGATGGACTGCCGCGATGGCTGAGTGGTAGTTCCGGATCATGCTTATCTGCTTCCCTTCCCGGTAGAGGGCTCAGAAGAAATTCGCCAGGTCTGGGGCGGACATTTCCAGGGGATTGAGAGTCTTCTCGCCCGCCCAGGTGAAAAATTGTGAAAAAAAAAAAAAAGGCGTGAATCGTAAGTCTCAAGCGTGCCAGGACGCCTGGCTGCCACGGCAATGTCTGCAGCCTCCGCAGAAAAGCCCGCCGCTTGGAAGGACGTCCTGACAGAGGCCACGCAGCTAGCCGCAGGGATGTCAGGTCCGGGTGGCATAGGACCTCGTTGCGTTGAGTGAGAAGATCCGGTACCTGTGGGAACAGGAAGGGAAGGTCATGGAGCAGCCGGAGGAGGAGTGGGAACCACGGTTGGTTCAGCCAACACGGCGCCACGAGCAGGAGGTCCGCCGTCGTGTTCTGTAGTCGACGCAGGACCACGTGAATGAGTGCGAAGGGGGGAAACGCGTACATCGATAGGCCCGTCCACGGGAAGGAGAGGGCATCTACCCTCCAAGCCGTGGGTGTCGCGTAGCATGACACAGAGGTTTGAAGCTGGGCGTCGGCTGCGGACGCGAACATGTCCACGAGAGGACGGCCGTACAGATCAAAGATGTGAGACGCCTAGCGCCGTGCGAGAGTCCAGGCTCCCGAAACGTACGTGCCCCGTGAGAGCGCATCCGCGAGCACGTTGTCCTGACCCGCAAGGTGTGCCGCGCGGAGCGTGATTCCGAGAGACTGACGTAGTAGCAGGAGGTCCCACACCCCCCGGAGTTGGGGGGCCGATCGTGTGCCCCCTTGGCGATTGATATAGGCTACTGTGGTGGAATTGTCCGAACGCACTGTTACCACTAGACCCGCCAGGGACGTGCGCCAATTTCCGATTGCTCGGAAGACTGCCTCCGTCTCGAGCACGTGGATGTGGTGAGCCGCTTCAGTCCGGGACCATACCCCGCGGCCACCTGCCCGTTCCATGTTGCGCCCCACCCGGACTGCGACGCATCCGTTGTGACCGTTGCTAGCGGCGCGTTGTTGCGGAAAGGTCTGCCGCCCTCGTGAGGTTCGCTTCGAATGTCCACCACTGGAGAACAGGGCGGAGCTCCGTAGGCAGCGGAATCAGCTGGTTGACTTGGCTTCGTTCACGATCCACCCCAAGTCGTGTAAGGTTCGAAGCACGCGTGCGGTGTTGTCGCCTGCGTCTGTCTCTGAGGACTCTAAAACTAGCCAATCGTTGAGATAGGCGAAAACCGTCATGCCGGACCGATGAAGGAAAGCCAGTACCACGCGAGTTACCCGCGGCACGGTTGATAGTCCAAAGGGCAAGGCGACAAAATGGTAATCGGCTTCGCGGTACCTAAAGGCTAGGAAGCGTTGCTGTAATAAACTGATTCTAGGCGAACTAAATACTTGTTTTAACATGGCACACTATCCACAATGGTTTAAGCCTATGCGCTTTATCGTAACCTAACACAGGAGGCAGATATCAACACAGCCTTTTCTGCACAGAAGTATGAGCATTAAAGATCTACTGTGTAATTTTTTTTTTTACGAAGTTCTATCAGGATTTTTTTTTTCATACATGACACATGTGGAAAAAAATGCAATTTTAATCCGATTAAACAACTTCATAATTAAATTAATCACAGTAGTAATTTGATAATCACATTTACATAGTTTGATTAATCAAGTTGATTAATTTAATTAATCAAGTTCATAACTTGATTAAACAAATCTATAATTTGATTAATCGAATTTTTATTTAAATTTTAATTTTGTGATTAAAGTTAATTAAAATTAAAAAATTAATCAAAATTGTACTTATTCACAAACATGGTGCGAAAAAAAAACCTGTCTTGCTAATTGTTGTCGCTCTGACAATCCACACACACGAATTTGTGAAATAAGCGGGGGGGGGGGGGAAGCAGAGAGTCACAATTGGATGTTGTGTAACAACCTTACACTTTGTGTATCGAAATCGTAATTTGCAGCACTTACACATTTTTACACTCAAATGCGTTAAAAATCAGGTAACCGGGGAACCTGCCCGGATCGTTCCAAGAACCATAGGGGTATTACTAGCACCATGATTGGCAAGGATTTGGTGCTCTTAAAATCGGGGATATCCCCGTTTCGCGGCGTAACCCCAGTTGGCGGGTGTGTATCCTAATGAATATCAACGGTAGGTGCCAAAAACGCACGCACATACACACGCATACACACACACACATACACACACACATATACACACATATGCATGATTACAAAGGTTACGATTATCATCGAAACCAAAAACATACAATCAACAAAATTTGTATCAAGTTTCAGACATTTGCTAGTACTAATTCTGGTATATGCTCAAACAGCATTTAAAATACAACACTGTCCAGTTAATAAATGTCCTGTAAACTGGAACACAACAGTCTAAAGACAGGGAATATGTTTCTATAGAAACGTGTAATACTACCATGGTTACCTATGGTAACACTGAATCATGTTGGGTTCATTTAACATTTGTACTGAAAATGTTCACTGACTTTTAGCATGCATCCAAATACAAGTATAAAATTTCAGGGATAATTTTGATGAATACTATCAAGGGTATCACAATTAAACAGAGTTTAGGCCATGCATTCTAATCAAAATATCATTTAACATTAATGCTGCATATACCTAAAAGGATCTAGTAAATAATTAAACCACCTGTCCCATACCATCAAAATACCAGCTACTGTGGATTGAGTAGATATGATACGGGTACCCCGGATACAGCTGCATGCATACGTAACACTATGCATGCAGATCTAGTAAATGACATACTGCATAATTAAGCCACACAGAACTATCAAAATACCAGCAAAATTCAATACAAATTATGAATACATAGTACCCTGTACCTACTAGTCACAGAACTGTGTCTAGTAAACAGCATATTATGCACCAGCTATATTTATGATATGATGCATCATAATCACATTTGGGTATTATCAGTTTGGTACATGATAATCAAGACAAAACTACCAGTTAATACCAGATAAGTGACCTTACCGTACACTGTACTCAAATTTGTATCTGATTTCATTTGTACTGTGCTCATGACAAATTACCTGTAAAAGTATACAGTACCATCAAACTTCAACATACTAAGAAGATTGCACGTGACTGTTCACAGAGCGTTTTCCAAACAACTTTTTTGTTTCTTCACTCATAATTGGAAACAAATTGAACAACAATTCTAATATTCAGACATCCCACTGTTACTCTCCTCGTCCCTGTTTTGTTACAGAAACTTGAACATCATATTGGGAGCACCAAGTTTTATCTAAGTCTTTCAGACATACATTATACTGTATCACAATGGGTAACTGAACTGTACCCCTAAATGAAAACTGTGGATCTGTTCCTGATGAGGGACATCGGTTCAGATTCTAATCCTTACCAGTATGTAGAGACGCCTCATCATTCCATAACAACCTGCGGCATCAATAAAGGACAGAGTCCTATGTCAATAAATATCTGCATCTAAATCTATATCTTCGTGAGGTAGAAAATTAGATATGTGGAACTAACCTGGGTCATTATGTGAATGTGGTACCACATAAACTTTTAGAGGTTTATTATTCCATTCATCAGGGCTGTATGTGATATCAAAGCCTTGTTTCCATACGCCACCGTTTGCATTAGTAAACTCAACCTCTTCATAAACATCCATCATCTGAGGAGGAAAAAAAAAGATGACAGAACTTAAACAAACCGACTAGAAATGATGAGGAAGAAAATCACTGAAGATCATGTGACAGGGATCTAGAGGAGAGCTGGCTGCCTTTGTACAAAAGTTGCAGAGTGTAAGCCCAGATGAAAATCTGTTGGAATTGTGTCTTGAAGCTAGTAAGGGTTTTAGATGTACAGGTATGGCTTTCCACAGTTTGATGAAAATGCAAATATGATGATAAAGAGTTTGCACTGGGTCAGTATATTTCTTTTGTTAGGCCTATATATATTATCTCTTAATTACTGAATGGGTTTTAAATTGGTAAGTGGTATCAATATTTGTAAAAAAGAAAATACATGCCTTCAAAACAAAAATGTCTCAACTGTCCTTGAAGTAAAGGTTCAGTAAACAAAGGAAAACATACAACATACAGTATCACATGAGTGGCTCTTTTGATGTCATAAATTTGCATGTATACTGTATACACCTAGGTGATGTTTATCAATGATACAGGTACTGTAAAGAAATTTGCCTGTAAAATTGTCAATATTCCATGGAATTTGATGGAATTTGTGTTTATTTTTCACATATTTAATGAATAATACATCTATTATGTCATCATCATGTCATACAACCTTTAAAGATCTCAACAACCATATCACAGAAAAGAAAAACATACAAGACCTCTGCAGATTACTGCAGCTAAACAGAGACATGTCATACCCCAGCTAAAGGGAAATAAGGCATTTGTTTCACAGAATACAATCGTATTTTTAAAACCAATGTTTATGGACATAGAACAATATATTATTAAAAAAAAAAAAAGAACGAAGCCTTCTTAAAATTAAAATATAAGTTTCTCACAGATAGAAATTCAGTTATTTGTTACACAACAACAATTTGTTCACCCAAACTTTTCAAAATTCAAATGATGCATCTTTTGTTACTCATTACATGCATTATGTTTCAAGGAGATGAAGCTTTTGTAGACATTTATTGATGAGACTGAATGGTTTAATAATGATTAAAGGATTTGCTTTGTATGCTATGTTGGTATATTCTAAATGCCCTTTTTCCTTTTAAAGGATGCAATAACCAACTAAAGCAACAGACTATTCAGCGATGACTAAGCTGTTAATATTTATGACTACTTACACAGAAGAAATCAAGTGACTAAAAGCATTAGAATTTTCTTCTTTTTGCAGTTGTATTCATTTTGTTCTTAAATCATAAAAAGTGTTTGTGCACTTTAATATAATTTCATAAACCACATGGCTGCCTATATTACATTAATGGCTTCTGTTCACAGAAGCTTGAAACTGAACATGTTTGTGACACATGTACCTTCTTATCACTTATCATTTTTACATCAAATTTTATGCAAGAATGAAAGGGCTCTGTGAATAACTTGATCACACTATGCAGAAAGTATACCTGCATTTCAACAAATACATTGAAGTTTCCATGGTGAATGACTGTACAACATGAGAAAAATCTGTATCGACAGTGGCAACGGCTAATCTATAGAATTCCAAATCTCATTCGGGCTATTGTTCTACATGATCATTTGGAACCCATCATTTTATGAACACTCAAAGCGCTCTCTGGTGTATCATCAGTGATTATGATTGTTCCTTGAAGACAGAAGTGATGAATATTCATCTCCTTTAGTGACAGGTCTGATGTACTGCAACTACAGCCAATAGGTCAAATGACAGAGATTCCTGCATATGTTCTCAGGTGCCTAGAAATCAGGTTTGAGTCACCAGTATTCCCAGAAATTGTGTGTGTGTCAAAGAATTCTTAAGATCCGTATGCGCTGTCACTCTAGACATTTTGCTATACCCTGAGAAGCATGTTGTGCAATGATTTAATTTTCTCCACAGAATGTTAACATCTCAAGTCCATATCTGGTATATAACTGTGAAATGAACGTAGTGAAAGTATACTGACAATGCATGGAAAATGACATTGCTACCAGACATAATAATCACTCAGGACAAAGCATAATTGCCTACTGCACGTTGAAATACTATGCCACAGTCATGGAAAAGGAAAGATGCAAATACTCATGTTGGTACCATGTAGTACCACGTTGTGCTAAGTGCTGTAATAACCATGATCTTTGTTTGATCTTGACCTATGCTGTCATTGGTTGGAAACACGGTTGACATTGCATCCTTACCTACCTTCCAAGTTTGAAGTTTATCCGACTTATCTTTTTTTAGGAGGAGCTCGTGACACATTTTTCAGGGCATTGTTGACAATCTGAGTTTTGACAGAGTGACCTTTGACCTTGTGACATCACCACTATTTTCAGAAATTTTTGTATTGGCCACTTTACATATATGATAGTTTCAACACATTAAGGCATTTACACATACTGTAGAGGTAAAAAGGTTTACCATTTTCAAGACCTGCAACCCTTGATCTTTGATATCTTCCATCAGGCAGACTTTACACCCATGCTCTGGCACCTTAAAACAAAAGTTTGGGGTTCATCTGACTTACTGTCTAGAAAGAGATTATGGCATACTTCTTTTTGCACGTACACACATTTTAGCAACACTTTTCACCAGGGCCCCCAACCTCAATTAATTGACCTGGATCCATGTGATTTGAATGTTTCCACCTTAAGGTACCCCCTGATAAGATCCGCTGACCCATCAGTAGTTTCAGCTGAATACCACAAGGAGCGTATGGTGGGCTATCATTTGTGAGTCATTTTTGGCCTCAATGGAGTACAGTATCTCCTCCATGTATACAACATACTGGGTAGAGACTATGAACAGAGTTGAGATAAGCTGTATGATAAGTCCTGCACAAGCCTTTCTCATTTCTTGAACATAATGTGTACAGGAAAGTGTCACAAATACACCAATACAGCACCTAACATCTACAATAATACACATAAACACTTTCCTACACGATTGCATGGAGGTTAAAATAAATTAACAAAAGTAAAGATTGGAAAAGTGTGAGCCTTTTGTGACATCTTTGTAATAGTTAATTACACTTCCCTGAAATGAATTCAATAATTAATTTTTGTGAACAGGAATGTAGATACTGCGAAAAAAGGACCAGAAGAGAAAGAAAGTAGGAAGATTTCAATGGATATCCACGAAAGATTTGAAAAAGTAATAGAAGGCATGCTTCTCTAGAATGGGTCAGAGCCATTCGAGGGCGAATGTGGAGCAACTGCAGTAGAAGGTTACTACTCTCGCCCTTTGATAGATACAGTTCTTGAGCTGACAGCTGAATTTTGTAATAGGCTAATAGCATAATGTAGGGTGAAATCTACTATATTATTAGGTTGTGAGACACTGTTAAAATAAAATCTGAACCTACTGTATGTTTCCATTTTGCATACATAAAATACACCAATGCACAGAACGTTAGAGGAATGCCCCATTCAGATGATGAACTAGAGCACCAATAGCCAGGCATCAGTAATGGAGTTTCAAATGAAGAACCATCTCCATTATACAAGGGCATCTGTAGAAGGAGAAGCATTTTGCAGAATTTCACAAAATGAGCCAAAGGGCTCACAAACACCCTGAAGGCACCACTGATGAAGTATCATTACAGTATGCCAAACCATTACTACTGTACAGTACAAGAGAATCTGTCGGAGAAACATTTTGCAGAATTTCATAAAATGGGTAAAAGGGCACACATGGGATCTTGGACCAAACTTCCTGAACACCCTGAAGGCATCACTAATGGAGTATCATTATGACAAACCATCAACACTGTACAAGAGGACCTGTAGGAGAAGCACTTGGCGAATTTCGCAAAATGGGCCAAGGGGTCCACATAGGACCCTAGGCCAAAAATTCCTGAACACACCACATGATCCACCATCCAAGGAACATTGTGTGTAAGTTTCAAACGAATCCATGAAAGCATGTAGGAGATGAAGCATTTTACAGAATTTCATAAAATGTGAAAAAGGCCCATATGGGACTTTGAATGCAAAATTCCTTAACACCGTGAAGGTACCACTATTGGAGTATCATTATGAAAACCAACAACATGGTACAAGAGAATCATACATAGGAGCGTTTTGCAGAATTTCATAAAATGGGCTACAGGGCCTACATGGGATTTTGGACCCCAAATTCCTGAACACCCTACAGGCACCACTAATGGAGTATCATTATGACAAACCATCAAAATTGTACAAGGGAATCTGTAGGAGAAGCATTTGGAAGAATTTCATAGAATGGGCCAAAGGGCCCATATAGGACCTTGGGCCTAAAATTCCTGAACACCCCATATGGTCCACCACCCAAGAAGCATTGCGTTTAAGTTTCATACAAATCCATGAAAGCAGGTAGGAGAAGCACTTTGCATAATTTCATAAAATGGGCCAAAGGGTCCACATGGGACCTGGGACTCAAAATTTCTGGACACCCTGAAGGTACCACTATTGGAGTATCATTATAGCAAACCATCAACATGGTGCAAAAGAATCTGTAGAAGGAGAAGCATTTTGCAGAATTTCATAAAATGGACCAAAGGGCCCACATAGGAACTTGCGCCAAAATTCCTGCACACCCCAAATGGCCTACCACCCAAAGAACATTGTGTGTAAGTTTCAAACAAATCCATGAAAGTATGTAGGAGGAGAAGCATTTTGAAAGTTGTGGACAGATAGAAGGATAGAGTGACGCCCCATGATCGCACAAATAGCTCACACCAGCATGCTGGTATGAGCTAAAAACTACTAGAAAGCTGGTTAAAAACTCTGTTCCTATTTCATATTCCTTACTCAACAGCTCAGCAAAGATCGAGCATTACAGTATTCTGTATAGTATCAGGCATTCAGACTTGAAGCTCCTTTGTATTCTTTATATACCTAAACTGTTTTTATGAAGCATCATAGTTTAAGAAACACTTCGGTTTTAACCTGCAATCTGGGAGCTGCAACTGACCCATCCAAATAAATTTCACCATTGAATTAGCACCTCAGTTCCAAAAAAGAAAAAAAGGACATCTTGTGAACTGTTATACACTGGTGTCACAGTATATGTACTGCACCAATTTGTGCCTTGAGGCACATCATACCTGGAAATCATCTTTCTTCAAACAGATAGATGGGTTTGGTCACAGTTGCGAGCGAGTGAGATATTTGGTGTGCGGTGTACAGTAGTGCCTGCAGTGGCGAAATATACGATCATTCACTTGGGAACCTCTTTAAGTGACACTGACATATTCCTTTAAAGCTGATTGAGGCAAACAATACAATTATATTACCTTCAAGTACAGTACAAGTCCCAAACAGACACTTCTTGGGCACGGCAATATTTGCCTTCCCATTGAAAGCACACTCCTCCTGTACACTGGTACAATCCACACATATAGTACTGATAGTGAATGTAGTGCATCTGAGCAGATAGAACTACATTTTACCCGTACTGAAAGACATGCTTGGGCACATTTACATTAAGGCCGATACTGTATATTGAAACTGCAATGTAAACTTATTTTTAGGACTTTTAAAGACTGAAATGATATTTCTGTCTACCGATGCAAGTCAAGTTTTAATGTATCTTCTATTGCTTCTAAAAATTTTCTACTTGAAAGTTGTGTAGACTAAATTTCATAAACTACTTAAAATGTATGATTTGCAACGAAAAGTTTTTAAGTTTTTTGTTCTGCATGCATAATGTATTAACTTTATTACCAAAACATTGCTTTGAAGTGATACTTTCCAGGATTTTTAAGTCAAACTCAGCAGGTTAGTAGTAGACAAGAAACATGATCTGCAAAATCGCATCTACATACTACACACCTACAGTATATGTGACTTCTGATATTAGGAGTTCAATAGTTGGGTAAAAAAGTCCATTCTGCTTATACCATTAGTGGCAAAGAAACAGATCATGAACAACATTCAAAGTTACAGTAGAAGCCACACATTAAGGGTCATGTGACACGAAAAAGACATTGGAGTATTGGGTGCATTCAGCATTAAAAATATTGAAAATAGCCATAAATTCCATCAAAGATTGACCAATGTACAGGCAAATTAGTGTCTCTGTAGACAAATCAGCTGTATTATAAAGAAACATTGGCTAAGTAAGAAAATTTGTGAAGTCAAGAGATGGACTCCTATGATATGTCTTATGTTAATCCTTTGTTTAAATAACCTTTAGTTCAAGGACATTTGAGAATTATTTCTCAAATGGGCATTTTCCTCAAACTTTGAAAAGTCATATCTGAAAAACATTACAAAATACAAACAAAATTCAAACGGATTTTCACTCAGGGTTTTACTTTGCAGCTTCTTAATGAAGGGTGCTCTTTTATATGTATGTCACACAACCTATAAGTCCAACTAGGTGTACTTAATGTCTAGAATTACAGGAAAATATATTTTAGAGGTTGGAAAACAAACATTTCTCATCCATTCCCAGGTGTACAGCTTGTTTTATTTCTGAGTTATGAAATGTTGAAAGACAGTCAATTAATTTGAAACAGTCAAGGTTGCAATAATATTACTGTGTGATGTCCTTGTACAACTCACAGTACCTGCTTTTGCTTCATTTTGAAATTAAAATGTTTTGAAAAGGTTCTGCTGCTTTGTTGCAGAGCATGCTGCATGAATAGGGCTTGTGAATGTGTTCCCATAGACATGGTCTTGCTTCACACAGAGCACAACCCCAAGCAAAAGAGAGATATGGAACCCTGTACAAATGGGTTAACTCAGGGCATAGCAGAACTCAGGAAGGCCTCACTTGGTTTCTCTTCACATGTAACAATGCCACTGATCAGTTAAGGTGTCATATGGCAAGCTGTCAACCAGTGAGATCATACTCAGAAAATACTGATGGGTGCAGTTTTTCAAAGGAGACCTATAACTTTCAGGATTACAGTGTGGATTGGCTGATTTTTAGTTTTGAGAAATTTGTTACACCCACCATCGAATATGGATCATTACTTGAATCCCCATGAGAATCATCTTGCCCTTTCAGTTCTTTTGCTCTTTCTATGTCCAGGTAAATTATTGCAGAACGGAAAATTCTTATCCTTTGTACTTTAATGCTGAACATACTTCGAACACCAGTGCTTTCTTAACGTCAATGAAAGATGTCAGCCTGTGGCCCATAGGGAGGTGTCATGCTGTCCCAAAGCCCCCTTTTGAGCAGAAACACCGTTCCTGAAAAACAAATGATATACTTCAAAGAGTCCAAAAAACAACGCATTCTATCAAGTTATTGCCATACCTCAATGACTCTCCCATTTACAATACACCTTGCTAAAAAAATTCTGTAAAGCTATTGAACAATAGTACATCAAATTGCACTGAACTTATCCAATCTGCCAGTGACTTGCACTGGGCCACAAATTCTTCTTCCCTGCATTTCGTCAAACACTTGAAATTTTTTGCTGCAACACAAAACCAATGCAAGCTAATTAGCCAATTCATTAGTTGTCACCATCCGTGTTAGAGAATGACTTTTCAATAAATTCTGTTGGTCTTTTCTTGCCCATGAGTGTAACAATAAGTGCACCAGTTTGTCACTCATGATTAAGAGTTAACCCAGTCAATCGCACAGCTGAATTTCAAACCTGCTACATTTTGAATTAGTAGAAAATTTCAGACCTTGAAGGACCATACATGTGTGAAAGAAACCTGTGGCGTATATACCATAACTTCACATCACGAGAATACTAACTTACAATTTTGGATCAAATTTGGTAACTATTTTCAACAAGGTCTGTTCTGATGGGGAAACCCTAATTGCTGTTGGACAAAAATACCCATCCTACTGTGACCTATTTAGGGATCAAACACAGAACCCCCAGTTGCTGCAATTCATTGCTTCGAATGCCACCATCTTTATCCACTTGGCCATGACAGAGGTCTCAGTCAGAGAGAGACACAGACAGTACAATATCAAACAGGCAAGCCACTGAATATTTTCCTCTTTTGTTTGGGCAACATTTGCTAAGAATCCCATACTGCTTATTGTGTGATGTTTGTATGGCAAACTATTGACAAAGCCATGCTGCAGCAAGTGTGTAAACAGTCTAACAAAGAAAATTAATATCAAAGGTAAAAGACACACAATTAAAGAAAGATCGGTCCATTAACCATCAAAGTACTATAATTCACACTAAACTGTTTAAGGCATGTTCTTTTCAATGTGGGTTAACTGACTGCTAGCTAATTCAAACACTAATTAGCAAAAACTATTAACCAATATGAGTGTTCACACTTTTTCATCACTTGGTATGTCATATTTAATTTTTTTATTTAGAGGACTGTTCAGGCTTGGTGTGATAGGATCAACCAGTGTATGGGGGCCCTGGGTGATACTGTGTGGGGATAAACATATACTGGATTCAATCCTATCACTGCTGTAAAGAATAGGAGGTAGATAAAATCTACTGTAGGCATAAAACAAATACAGTAAATGGCAAAGATCATACACCACTTCTGAAGTCTGTGAACAAAAATGCATATACATACAAATTGTTCCAAAAGTACAGTAAAACACTTGAATTACTGTGTACACGAAAGAAAAAGTGAATGTCAAACAGCAATTTAAGGTGACAAATTCAGAAGACCTACTCCACATTAATTAGAGGTTGCCCAGCAGTCCTAGGACAGTGTCAAAGGTTACTTCTAGCATATGGAAGTGAAAGGTGCAGTAGTTGTATGGAGGCAGTCTAAGTGTATTTCATAGCATTACGGTGAACACATACTGACTGCTAAATAAATGAGCAGCTGTTTGGTATGCTAAATCAAGCTATGCACAGTCAGTTTAATTTAGCTACATTAGTATGCTAAATCATATGAGATAAACTTTCAGTGTATATACCGCACAGTGCTGAGGGTCCACCATTAAATCATATTCCTCCCACTTCAACTACCATCATTATTTGTATTAAACGCCATAAAAAAAAAAACTAAAATGTAATAAAAGTGACGTATTGTTTATTTCAAGATTCGGATCATTCACTATTGATTGCGGCCGCTGTACTATACTGGTGCATGCTGAACGGATAGAACTGTTCTATATTCAGCAATCTAGGACACACTATAGATACCACTGTGTATTCATCTTATATTAGCCACTGATACTGTAGGATGCACATCTCTCAATGGCATTCAATGATTTGAAAGAACTTCTGGATGGAAAGATAAATCAATGATGATCCAATGGCTTCAAATGCATCAGACTAGGAACATTTTTCAAAGCTGTCATATGCAGCTTCCTGTGTATAACTTACAAGGGAGAATAACAAAGACACTCTATTGTTTGTAACAATGATATATTACAGATACTTTGTCATCAGTTTTCTACAACTTCTCACCTTGACAGTCTGTTTGGAGACACTATCCTCTTTTTGTCTGAAACTTTATTGTTAGTGCATAAAGAAGGTCATAGTTTGCTCTGTTTTGCAAAAGTCACATATAAAATTTAAATAATAAAACCTTGGTTAATATTACATACTTCAGCAGGCATACATGTATGCAGTTAAAACACAGGTTTCAATGATTGTACGTACACAGGTACAGTGCAGTATGTTAAAATTGTAGATAGTTAGGCCTATTGTACAACTGCAGGAAATATTCAGCTACAACCTGACATGAGGAATGGTTTTGCAAATTTGGTGCAATTTTATATTAGATCTATATTCAATACAACATACTGCTAGTAGAGGATTCAGGTTAATACTTAATATATTGATTTACAGTATTTGCTACAGCAGGGGTGCGCCTACCCTTTTTTAATCCAAGATCTGCTTTTCAAGTAGCATT
Source organism: Stichopus chloronotus (assembly GCA_021234535.1). Taxonomy (NCBI): domain Eukaryota; kingdom Metazoa; phylum Echinodermata; class Holothuroidea; order Aspidochirotida; family Stichopodidae; genus Stichopus; species Stichopus chloronotus. Next base: position 875,575 of record CM037835.1, read on the forward strand.
TTCCAGATCTTAAAGTGTCATCATTGCAAACTCAATCATACAGTCTCCATTTACTAACCACACAACACTTGTAGCTAGGCACACAACCACTAGACATTGTATATCCTTCCTCTGTCAAACACACAACTTGGACAATTTCCTCTTTACTATAGATGGGCACATCGCTTCACCTAGGTTCTCAGTTTATTATAACAAAACATATAATACACTCTCATACCGTTAGACAAAAACAATTTTTATTTACTTTCATTTCTTTCCTACACCCCTTGTAGTGGACTCTGAATCCACTGGTTGAGCAGTCCTGCCCTACAATGTACCATGCAACTGCAAATATACAAACCAAAACTTGCAGGACTGCAACGATTTTGGATATTTTCTAACAACTAAGAATCTAAGGTACCAAAGAAGCTTGTAATTTCTTGACTCTATACTCTATCAAGTTCAAACAACATTGTGAGATGCAAACACCTTGAATCAGATATAAACCATGCAAACTTAATACACACTTACTGTATATTGTAATACAGTAGTCCTGAGTGAATGTTTTGTCAGCAGGTTTACATTGCTGATGTCATGCATGACCCATACAGTAGGTATGGTATGTACCCCCACAAAATATTACATTACGTTAAATTAAAAATATTCAGCAATCTTACTGTAGGTAAAACCTATTTCACTTTTTCACACAAATTACAATTTTCAAGGAATGTCTGGATGACAAGTACAAAAGAGAATTAGGAAATGTCATGCGGTTACGATGATACAAAACGGTCTTGCTGTTCATTTGGATATAAAAAAAAAAACAGGTTTTTTGGGCTATATTCATAATCAGAGTACAAGCAAACCAAATCTGAGCCATATGCAAGATTCACTTCTTGAGATATTGTGTTTACAAGGTTTTTCACAATGTGATCTCTGTTGACCCAAATGACCTTTGACATCTGTACAAAACAACAGGATTCTTGCACTAATAATGTGTTACACCTACCTCCAAAATACAAGATTTGTCCAAACTTCCTTTCTTGAGATACTAACAAGGTTTTCACTATTTGACCTCTGTTGAGCCCAAACGACATCTGACAACCACCAAAAACTATAGGATTCTTGTACTCAATGTGGCACACCTACAAGGTAAATATGACATTTGTCCAAGCTTGCCTTCTTGGGATATTGTGTTTAAGATGTGTTCACTTAATTTGACCTCTGTTGAACTAAATTGACTTTTGACCCTCACCATAAACAAAACAGTCATTGCACTCAATGTGGTGCACCTACATACCAAAATACCACATATGACATACATCCAAGTTTCCCTATTGTGTTTGTAGGTTTTCATGATTTGACCCCAAATGACGTTTGGCCCCGACCAAAAACAGCAGGACTGTTGTACACAATGAGGTACATACCAAAAATTATGTACATCTACTGTAAGCTTCTGTTCTCGAGATATCATATGCAAAAGCAAGCTAGCATACCAAACACACACATAACATCACCACCCCATCTGTAGATGACTTGGCTCTAGCTGGCTTCTGCAAGGAATCAAAAACATGTAACAGAACAACAAGTAGGCAATCCACAGAGTTGCAAATCTCATTCCTATCATTTTGCATACCCATTTTCCCAAAGAATGCTTGGCTGTACACTTGATCAGTGATTCAAATTGCTCATTGTGGATAGAAGTGTTGAATATTCAAGTTTAATAATGATCTAGTACTGCAATACAATGGGTAGGCACAGCACCGCACAAATACCTGCATGCTCGAACACATGTGCCTAGAAATCAAGCGTGCATCAAAAGTATTCCCAGAAAACATGTGCCAAAAGTATTCCTCATATCCTCGTTTCCCATCACTATGGATCCTTTGAGTGTCCTGAAAAGGGCAATACACTTTTTCAGTATTTTCTTCACAGTGCATAAACAGCTTGAGTTCTTGTACAATTGTGCAATAGGTCTATGCATGTATATGCTGTAAACATAAACTGAGTGAAGGTATTATCAACACATGGGAAATGACATTGCTACAGCCCAGAACATGGCTGTATATGTAGGTTGAAATACTGTGTCACATTCATGGCAAGGCAATTAAGCAAACGTCATGTTGACATCATGCACTACCAGTACCTAACACTGTATTATGTGTTGCAGTAGTAATTGTGACCTTTGCCACTGACCTATGATGTAATCAATCAGGTGGACACTTCTCCTACTCAGGTACCCACGCACCAAATTTGAAATTCATCTGACATACCATTTAAGAGAAGATTTTGACACTTTTTCCGACTTTTTTTGCAGTTTGATCCATACCAACATGACCTTTGACCTTGTGACATCATCAATCTTGAAAAAATTCTTGCATCATCTATTGTTTATACATGGTATTTTTTTAAAATTCTCTAGGATATTCACACATAGAGAAAATGTGCTTTTGGTTTTCATGACCTATGATCCTTAACCTTTGATGTCATCAGTTGTGCTGACAATATACCACATATTGAGGCACCTACCCACCAAGTTTAAAGTTTATCTGACTTACCATCTGGGAGGAGATAGTGACAAACATTTTTAAAGCATTTTGCCGATTTGACCTTTAACCATGTGAAATGACCTTGTGACATCATCAACATTTTTTAAAAAAATGTTTGTGTTGTCTACTTTACTTTCATAAATGGTAGTTTTACCATTCTAAGATAGTTGCATGAAGTGACAATGCTAAACATGTGCTTTTGGTTTTTGTAACCTGTGACCCTTGACCTTTGACCTATGACATCATCAGTCTGGCAGACACTACACCTCATACCAGGGCACCTACCCACTTTTTTACACACACACACATGCACACACACACACATTTGGACACCCCCTAACCCCAGTGGGTAATCTCAAGCCATGCCATTTTTACACCATGGGGTTACCGCCACACAAGGACTACTCACCAAATTTGGTTGAATACCACAAGGGGTTTACGGTGGGCTACCATTTCAGTGTCATTTTTTGCGATTTTAAACGTGCAAGTTACTGCAGTACAATATCTCCTCCCTGAATACTACTTATAGGTATGAGATAAGACATAATACTGAGTACCAGGTAAACGAATGAGCACAAAGTAACATAAAAATATATGTTACACAAGAACAAAAGCTACAGAAAAACAAAAATGAAAGACGCAAGCTACATGAAACCCAAGATCTACGTAAAGCAAGCTACAAAAAAAACCCCATAGCTGCAAAAAAGTAAAGAGTACATAAAAAAGGTGCATAAAAGCAAAAGCTACATAAAACAGTTTCCCCACAACTCACTGGTGTGGGTATTCACGAGTGACTATACTTACGTTATACGTGAAATGTAATACAACTGCTAACGTAAGAGGGGGATTGCGCAATGCCCTTCAGGGGATTGCGAAATATACGAAAATATAGGCTTACGGGATAAACTGTGCAGCGGCACGATAGGATATCGTCCAAGGCACGCTGCACAAACTGAAATATTAACACCTAAATTTCTCGGAGAAGCAAGAGCTAATCTAGGGGCAAAATGTGACAGGCAGAACGACAAGGCTAAGAATGGAACGAAAAAACAAGAATACTCAGGTTTTAGTCCCAAAACAGCCGCCTTTGCGTGAGGCAAACAGCGAGGCAAAAACACATGTTGATGAGGCACTCGAGCGAAAGGCGAACAAGGGCGAGCTAGGCCTTAGAGGGCGCTGTGTCAGAATTGGCTTTGAGGTCAGTAGAGCATAGGTCAAACTGATGCAGTAGTGTGGCAAGGGGTAAGTATATGTCTACCATGTGAATTTAAGCTATTTAAAATAAAAGTTACAAAGAACAAGCCCAAAAAATGCATTAGCCAGGAAAAAAACCTACCTTAAACAAACCTACATAATACACGCTACAGAAAACAAAACTATAAAAACAAAGCTACATAAAACAACAAAAAAACAAAGAGAATAAGACAAAACTCAAACAGATATAGACAGTAAAAGACATGTTTAGCTATGAACACTTTGACTGAAAGCTCTAATTGCACTGGCTAAAAAGGAATTTCTGTATCAATTGGTTTGATAACAGTCACAGGGGATGCAAGTCTTCCAGTGCTCTTCAAAGTACCCCTGTCCATAAGTCTAGAGGAGGCACTGGTAAACAAGTTCAACTTCTTTCAAGTCTTCACCTACCACTTCTGAGCTATGACAGCACCTCGACTGATGACATCATATGGGTCAGCTGGCCTGCTGCTGGGGTCAACTTGCATATCACTTTTACACATTGTGGGGTGCACTAGTTTATACCAATTGTAACATTTATTCAGGGACCTTCAAACAGTTGAACTGCACATGTACATTCAAGTACTAATTTAATATTCATTTTAAAATGCATCGTCTCAGTGTAGGAACTTTCTCCCAAAATTGGTTAATTCTGTGAAGTTCCCTAGAAAAGTTTGATTTCCAATTTTGCCATGATTTTTTGGGACACATCAGTGTGCAATGCACATACAGTACTATATAAAATTGCAATATACCTGAAGAATCAGAAAGCAAGTAAAGGCAAAAGAAATTACAAAGTCTTAAAGTTATATAGTTACTCTTGGCATGGTAGGAGGGAATGCATTTGTTGTGAGGAGACAGGTAAGTGAAAAGTGAAGTACATATGAATATTTATGATGTACTCAGTCATTAAGAAACCTTACATTACCTGTATATCCGCGGAAGTGCCACTTTCTCCCGCTGCAAAGGAACACTCCATTTGGTTGACATGTGCCTTAGCACCTAAATTAGATAATTGTGCCGCATCATCCTTGGCTCCAACCTCCTCTCCATCTGGTCTCCGATGGAATAGCCAAGTGTCTCCTCCTTCATTGTTTCCCTTGCCCCCAAGTGGAGCTGCAATCTTTGGATTATGGTGATAATCATTGTTGGAGATGACCTTTAAAGTATCCTTCAGTTGACTCATGGTATCACGGTTTTTGTTCAAACTTTCTTCCAATGAACCAACTTTTTTTTCTATTTCATTTAACTGCTTCTGTACAAAAGTAAGAAAGTATAAAGAAGTACATGATAAAATAAAGCAAGAAATACCGGAATAACCTATCAATCCATCTGTTCTCATGAGGTACAGTACTAGTCGATAGCTGAGAACACAGCAACCACCTACAGTATCATCTGCTTTTCTTTCCTATATATCCAGGTTTTATCAGAACGCCTGGTACTCTATGAAGAAGTACAAGACAATATCCCAGAGGTAGGAAGCATGAGGTGGACATTGAAACAGTACAGCCTTGATGATGAATACAATCATCAACAAAGCAGTACATTGGTGACTGCTTAATAATGAACAGCAAGTGGAAGTTGTTGCTCAGATAGGGGGATGGACTCAAACTAAAACTGCTAACTGCAATTAAGTCCTCGTATGATCATGGAGTTTTCCACAACTGGAAAACACAAAGTGAAAAAGTGATTTTGTAAAATTTGTGGTCTTATCCTGTACATAGTATACTGTACTATACCTCAGAGTGTATTGCACTGATGAAGACTACAGAAAACCAACGATAAGTAATGACAGAAAGGATGATAGTGTTCAGTGCAGTAATACTAGTGCAGTAACAGGTGAGCAAGGAGTCACGTTCATTACAAAATACTTAAAGTATATGTGACATGATAGACACATTTTGAAGTGTTGACCAAATAAATAATTAAAACTGTTGAGAGTAGTCACAATGTCTATTACAATCAACTAAAACACTGAAATTTTCACAAACAATTTTCTCTTTTACAAAAATTTTGCATCATGAATAAACATAGGCCAAATATGCAAATTTGTGACATGGAGGGAGGGTCTCATGTGATGTGTCTTAAATTATCCTTATTTGCTTAATCTTTATTTCTCTGACAAATTGAGAATTATTTATGCCCAGAGGTATGGTCATCGATTTGGGAGATGCGGGACATGTCCTCCACTTTTTTGAGAGCAGGGGGCACTACTGCATTTATCAACTCCCACTTTGTGACATGTGAAATCAAAAATTGTATTATTCCTAATGGAAATGTGAATTTCCTAACTTTGTGCTATAAAAAATCAAGAATACAGTATTTAGCTCACCACCAGAGACATTGGAAAGTGCCATTTCTTGCAATCTCAGAGATACTTTTATCATAACTTTTTATGTGCAAACAGTAACATTACTAGTAACAATAACAACATGTAGTAAACACCAATAGTATGAGCAATGAGGTCTGACTAGATTAAGTCTCAAATGTGTTCACTACAGACTGATAAACACAGGTGTCTATCACACTTACATAAAAGATCAGGCTAAAATATTTGCATTTTATTTTCAACTTTTTGCAATACTTTGCAAGTTGTATTAATTTAAGTTCTGATTCTTATAGTATTTTCAGACAACCTATTTTTCATATTTGGTTGTCCCAAATGTATTTGGTTGTAAAACAGCAGATAGGCAATTCAAAAACATTAGACTAAATTTTTGCTTCAATGTTGTTTTCTCATTAATTATTGCACATACCAGTATAATGGACTTCTCCATGTTATTCAGACTTGTAGTTCATACTAAATGGCTCTCATTGCAGAGCATACCAAATAGGTAACTATTATGCTACTGGTCACGTAAATTATCAAGGACGGTACAAACTTTTTAAGGGTGAATACTGCCTCAGAAAGTCACTTGTCCATCAGACAACCAGAAGAGTGGCTTTGTTTGTCCAACATGGTTTCTACTTGTCTCAGACTATTGGACGAGCATTAATTTTAAGCACTGGACAATGATACATTTTCAGACCAGCTGGCTGCAACGAGACAATAAAGTGCAGTATGATGGCCAAATACAAGGTCTAACCAAATCAAAATAGTTAAGTCTCCAATGGTTGGTACAGTACTCTACTGTCTGTATTTACCACAAACTGAAAGATTGGAAAAGTCAAAGGTCACATTCTTGCTATGTCATCAAAGTGTGGTTTACAGAAGGCTATAGATGACAATATACAGTACTTCACAGTAGTGTATGGAGAATTAACGTTGATGACATTCCCAAAGCACAATTCATGATGAATTTAGCCAATCATATTCTTTTAAACTGATTGCCAGCTGCCACTCAATTGTTTCAACATATTGCATCAAGTGATTAATGTAAACTTATATGAGCTACAGCAGACAGTAGAATTGCATATTTATTTACTTTATGACGGCATATTATAGAATATTGATTCTTGTGATGTCACAGACTTGCCAAACTCAAGAATAACAAACCCTGAGGTTCTTGCAAGAAAAAATGAAAGTCACACTCAATCTAGAAATTTTTAAAAAGCTCATACAATTGTCTGAATTGTTTCCTAAGCTACGAAAATGTGGCTTTTTTGTCATCACCCCTTAATATGTTGGTGCCTCCTTTAGGAAATTATTCTGATAAATTATGATTTTGATTTGATTTAGTAAACTTTATTTCAACCATGCAGTATGATACAAGGAATTTACATCCCCAATATGCAATCACAGATTTGCCAGAAAATTCATATTTGATGAAGAACTTATGAATCCATACAGGCTAACCACCTTTCCTCTGTTTTCCTCTCCCTTTACAGTATGTCCCACTCATGTTCATGAGTACACCTTTAGGTATAAATTGTTTGAATTTTATACCTTTTGAGAGCAAAACAAAACAACGAGACCAGACTGACATTTGAATTGCAATCTCTGGTTGGTATGGGAGATAGATAAATATTGAGACCAGAATTATTTATCACCTCAATATATGAGTTCATTCTAATGTTACAGTTAACCTCAACTGTCGTAATATCGTAATAATTTGGAAGCATTCAGCATACAGTAGCTGCCTCCCTACAATTTAGCACTGACTAGCCTATAAGGTGATTCTAGATTCTACATAAGTGGCTGCCATTAGAACCAATTTCAATAACAAATAGAGCTCTGTGAACATGTACTTAGCCAAAATAACCAACAATGTCAAATACTGACTATTACTAACAAAGTACGCTACTGTAATAATCAGAAATATTAAACTTGTTGAGTTCTAACTAGAAGGTCTATAAGCATAACTTAAATAAACTGGACATGTACAGTAACCCAACATGCATGAAAGTTATATCAGAAATTTTGTTTAGTTTTGGACGTAGTACAAAACTACAAATTTCACTTGTAATATGCAGCCTCTATACATGTCTGCTACTTTGTAAATAAATGAAAAATTCAATGTACTTTACTAATTCTTACCCACAGAAACTTAAAAAAATTTAGCAAACATGTAATTGCCTGATGTCCTTTAAATACAAAAGACCATTCACTTACAACACCACCTACTTTGAGTGAAAACAACATTGATAAGACTTTAAGTCCAGGCTACATCACACCAACTACTCACAACCCCAAAAGACTCCATGTCGTGTTGAAGGCACAGTAGTTATTGCACTGTAACTAAAATAGTAAATCAAACAATTTTTAAAACCAAGTACTGTAGCTAAAGTAACTACATCAGTGTGACTTAAAAGAGACACAATTCGTTGGCTAGGTCCAGATGTTGAAAGGTTGTGATGAAGAGGTGATGCGCTTCCATGCCTCTTGCAACTTAGTACAAATTTGCAGGGGTTTGGCAGATCATGTTAAAAAAGAAAAACAGGTCACTAAATCTTTCAATATCACACCACTTGTGTCACATTTACACTGGGGAAAAAAAAATCAGTTTTTTGCACATAAGAAGTTAACAAAAGAACCTGTTAATTTGAGAGTATGAAAAGCACCACTAAAGCTTATGAATAAGAACATCACTGACTACTTTAATGCTTTTTTTTTTGTCCTGCCAATTTCAAAGTGAACATTGTTACAGTACTGGTTCACTGATGCTCAGCTGTCATTTTACATTTCAGCTGGAATAGAAAGACTACTAACATGAGCTTCATTAACTTGACCAGGGTATCCATCAGATCTTGTGCCTCCTTTATCGAGCATCATGTACATGGTGATAACAAGCAGGAGAAACACAGTACAACCTAATATCAGTACACGCTTTGGTCTCATTCTGAACTGGATATGCACACTGCAGGGTTTCTCTGAAACAACAAAAAAAGGGAAGAAAACATTACACGAGAAACGTAAAAGTAACAAAGCATAACAATATTCTAAAGATCACCTCACAAGTTGATACACTGAGTCCTACTGTGCTATGCTGACTACAGTACTACATGATAAGTACTGACAAGTATAAATGCAACAAATCTGTTACTGTGTTTGGGAACACAGATCATTCATGGACACCACAGTATGTCAAATACATACAGTATGTGCAGAAAGTTGAAACCTTAAGCATATAGACTACCGTACTATTTTAAATTTTAATGACGATTTCACTCTATGACAGAACTGTATTTGCTTGGCACACTTTCCAGAACTGTTTAGTTTCCGGTTACTGCACATACACAAAGACATTATTCCATACTTTTTCCAGTTCAGGCACAGGATGGATGTACATACAGCATTGTGTAATAGTCGTACCATCGGAATTATACACTGTACTGCAAACAGCACACAACATTAACATTGTAACCTTGCACAAATACAGACAAGCTTGATTAGCATTTAACAAATTTCATTCTGCAAGCTGTAAGCTTCTTGTTTCATGGTGATCCAAAGCATTCTTGGCAAATGGATCTGACAGGTCATTACACTATATGCACTGATGTTATGAGCATGACACTCCTCCAAGCACCATCCTGTGACTAAATACTGTAATCTACAGCATGTACATTACTTCAATACACATAGCAGGGGTCTTGGTATTTCTTTTCAATTTCTTATAAAAAATTGAAACAATCTGATTAATTTTTATTAAAATTGGATATATGTGATTTTTTTTCACTCCATCAAATTCAAGTTTTATACCCCCTTTCCACAGGCATGCATAGCAACTTATTGTACAGAATCTATGAGCAGTCAAAGTACAGTGTTTCATTTTAAATTTTAATTGACACTCTGTGCTCACTGCAGAACAGAACTACATAGAGTACTGTAGGCCATACAGTATATACTTTAGGCCCTATTGGCCTATATTGCTCTCATTGCTAAATGAAATTTATGTTTGTAAGCAAGCAGCCTATTACCCATTAATAGCTTGGTTTATAAATTTGCACAGGAAATACATTCAAAGCAGTTGTCCACTAGCTGGTGTTAATTGGGATTACTGTTTTCTACATCTGTTACTTCTACACTTGATTCCATTAGCTTTTGTTAACCTCAGCGATAGTTTATCTCCATGGTAACACAGTGATCAGTGTTGGTTGCTAAAGTTGATCAATTATGTTCACCCTCACAGGTACTCCAATCAAGGTCCTACTGATCAGCATCATATTTTGAGTTCAAGTATATTTTAAGTCCTCCTAAGAATTTGAACATTTTAACTACATTGGGCAGGAAACATCACACTATTTGCCATCATTACCAAAAACTAGCATCAAAGACTCTTTCACTGACATGCTTATTGGTTTTTGATTGTACAGTAACAATTTTGAATGAAACTTTTACAATCAAGACTGCATGTGAGTATTTGGAATTCATTACTATGATTTCTAAAGGATTTTTTTTGGGCAGGCTACATGTGATTAATCAGGTGAGATTTTCATTCTGAATGATCATCGCTTGACTCTACCTTCTAACTCTGTGATGAGATCATAAGATACCCACAAGAAAGTATTACAGTACTGTATGTCAATCCATCTGTTACCTGAATTTGAGAAAGTAACAATTCTCACTTGCAATCAAGTATATGCATGAATAAGGGGTAATTAGGTAAAATCAGTTGAATTTACTTAAAAGAAACTTTTTTTGTTTGAAATTCATACAATTTGAAAATCTGATGAAAATCAATAATTTAAAAAAAAAAATCATGTGATTTAAATCAAGATTTGCATCAGGGACTTTAATCAAACAACCCTGACACATAGTGAAGTTTTGCATACATGAAATATAGTACAGTGGTGTGCAGTTGAGCATACTTCAATGGTTGTGTGACATGAAAATGACAGTTTGGAATAGTGGCTGCATTATAGTAATCATTAAATTTGTTGAAAATAGCCATGAATACCATCAAAATACATCAAATATCAACAATTTTATGTACAGGCAAATTCCTGTCATATACTTGAATCATTGGCAAACCAAGCACGCAAATTAATGATGTCAAGAGAAAGATTGCACGATACATGTCTTACATTATCCTTTGTATACTTTTAACCGTTACTTGAAAGAAAACTCCATAAGAATTTTATTTGCCCTAGGGTTTGTTTCGGAATTTAAAAATCAAAGCATGTTTCTTCTCAAAATTGATATCACTCACAAATGTGAAACTCAGTGACAAAGTAGTTAAGAGATAATAGGGCAGGTCCAAGTTCCCTAAAAAATCAGCATGACATACGGGACGTGTGATGTATGGAACAATTGTCCACACAGAGATGTAGTGTGAAGAACTGATTTCCAGTGTTTTCTTTTGAGGTGTTATTCTATTTAAAACATGTCATCAGATATTCACACACATATTTACTTGAGGTAAATATGTGTGTATGCAATGTTCACCTAACAATAATTTCAATTTAAATATGTCTCTTTCAATTTAAATATGTATCTACAGTACATATGTAAGAAATATGCTACTACCATTTTAAAGGCTGAGTACTGTAGAAACATATATGTAAAAATGTAAAATAGACAAGTGTATTTTACAAAGAAAATGATAAACAGTCAGAATGTATGTCATGTTCAAACTGTATGGTTACTGCAGGGCTGCGAGGATACAATACGTATAGTAGTCAAACTTACAATGACACATCACACATACTACAGAATACAATATACTTTACGGTACAATTTACTGTTGTACATAAAAATACATAAATGTGAGTCCAAACAGAAAAACTTAAGAGGATATAAGCATGCAGTCACATGCCCATGCGTTCTTGTGACAATACAAACGGATGTTAGGTTGCTAGATCCGGACACCCAAAATATTCTTACACTGATAATTGTTGAAAATTTCGTAGCTAATATTTTGGAGTCACTGATGCGCAGATGCAATGTGAAAGGTTTCTAAATGTGTATAATATAATTTTGAGAATGACGAATCATTGAAGATTGTAGATCAAAAATCTCCGTTCACACACGTCGGGACCAGATGTTGTTCGGATAACGGAAAAGTTCTGATAAATGGGGTTTCATGTTTATTGTTGATTTTGCTGTCCTGGGTGTAGCACGCACTTATTAATAAAGTGAAAGGTTCCTAGGTTGTCTCTGAGTCATTTCTTTCATTTCACAGTAAAAAATATTGTTGAAGATTCAAACTTTTTTGTGTGTTTTGTTTAGACTGAACTTCCAAGGAGGATATTCTACAAGTGGGCAATGAGTGTCCATTTGAGTTGTGCTACTTTGCTCAGCGTTAGGATAACACATAGCCTACACACTGAATCCTAACATTATAAACCAAAAACAAAAGTAAATTACCCTTTCAAACTTTTTGCGATAAAATACCCACCCGAAGTTAAGGATTTACCTCTACAAGTGGGATATGCGCTGGCCAACATTAAAACTGGAGATTTAAAGTGAAAAGCACACCACTTAACAGAGCCGACTGTCTAACCTCGAGTACTGCTACCAACGCTCGTAGGTGACACTAGCACAAGCTATGACAGTAGGAGTTAGGCAACTTTTACTGTATGAAACCTATGCTGTGAAATGGAATGTCCGCAGTAGGCTTAGCGTTTGAAAGTTAAACAAGTATTTTAAACTTGTTAGCTTACTCAATGGGTACATCATCTCACCTATAAAACCTTACGTTACAGTCTGATTAACATTCCTCTACGCAATTGTTAATTTAGACACTGCATTGATAAGAGTGAAAAGAACGGTCTGTTGGGCAGTGCTGATATAAGCAGGGCCGTTTATGTATAGCCTAGGCTTAGTGCACTTCCGCAATAGGCTATTGATACTATTGTGGGCATTGTGGGTAATTCTAGATCGTTTATTTATTTTCTAGCTTGATGGTTAAAGATGGTAGTCTAGATAAACATTAAAAGTACTTGTGTACTAGGGCAATGAAAATCAATGCCAATTGGAAAAGTAAAACAGAGAGACAATGTTATCAAATCTAGACTGCAATTGACATAGGTTGTGTAAGATGCCGGTTTTGTGAAACCGAATCATCAGTTCGGATAAACAGGGTTCGAATAAACAGGGTTTCACTTTATATCTCTCAAGTGGAGTGGTATTCTTGTACCATTTACTTTGGTGGCTACAAGGATACAAAGTCAACATCTACATTGAAAAATGATGGTTATCTTTCATTGAGACTTGAGACTCTGAGAAAGACTATGAGAGACCCACTATAGGTTTCCTATGTAAGAGTGACTGCATAATCCCATTAAAAACACAGCTTCAATCTTGTGGAGTATTTTGTAATTGCACCAAGACTATGATAATACACAGTCAAGATTACTGTATAATTCAAAGGCTATGGAGGTACAAAGTCATATCAATCAATGTATTATACTTTTTAGGTGATGACAAGGATAGACCTATGCTTTTGTTAAAATCTACAGTACAATGTAGAATGATGGCATTCTTCGTTGAGAGTGAGTGCATAGTCCCTTTAAAACGAACCTTTAGGCTTAAATTTAAAAGCAAGAGTTCAATCTCATGGGGTAAACTGCAACTGTGCACTCTGTTTGTTTATAGCAACCATAGTCAATGTCACTGTTCATATTGATGAATTTCTAGGCCCTAGGCCTTGACTTGAGCGCAAAGTTGCAGTAGGCTTGGAGCACAGGTCATCCTAGCGTATATACATGTACAGGGGTTGGATATAGCTCATACCTTCCAAGTGACCCGAATTTCGCCGGTTTGACCTGCATTTGAACACCCAAACCCGCTGACCTGCCCAGCCCTCTGAAAAACCCACATTTCAAATCTTTCCAGTCTTGGGAGTGGCACGCACAAATATCAAGCACTGTAAACTTAACCGGAAACTTCCAACTCTACACACAAACTCAACTATTTCATAGTAGGCCTACATTCACTGATCGCGCTGCAGTACATCCATCAAGTGCTACATTTGTTGTTGCGACTGCATGTACCGCACCAGAAATTACCGTCGAATTACAATAACCGATGATAATTATCAGTTGGAGAAGTTTAAATTTGGCGAGTTTGTGAGTATCCGTACAGATCACTTTTGGCTGCGACCCAAAGAAATTGTGTTGATGGATTTGCTTAAAAAAGTGCCACCCAATTGCGTTTAGACACTTCCAAAATTCAAAAATTTTCTAAAAGGGAAGGAGGACATCCCCTCCCCTTATACCCCCAGGCCGACGGTCCACCGAAGGACAGGTCAGAGGTGGACCCGCATCTAGTCTCTGGGAACTCGGGAGCTATGTGTATACTTAACGCTAGGACAACCTGTGGCCTGGAGCACAGGTGGTCCTAGCGTTAAGTATACACTATTACCTACACCGTCTTATTATAGGTGTAGGTAATACTGTAAACTTAACGTTAGGGCCGTCTGTGGCCTGGAGTAGGCCTAGCTTAAAGTGATTACGTGCGTAGACAAAAAGTAAAAACATTGAAATTTCATCTCCAAAGTTTGGTAAGGCTTTTAATTACACTATTCAGACAATCTAGGAAAATAAATAGGTTTCATTTGGTTAATTTTGCAATATGATTTCAAATTCTTCTTACATAACGACAAAACGTGTAGAATACGATAATGTAGTGGTTGACCGTTTTCATTCAAATCAACTGTGTGCTCCTTTGAGCAAGCCAATGGGAAGTATACTAGTATTGAATATTCAGTTAACAACTCAGGATCACTGACGCCACGGGCAAGGTTGTATTCAGTTCGTGGGTTATTTGTAAATAGGGTGTTTCCTTTCACCAAATACTACAATTCCCAATACCTAAAAGGAGCGAGTACTTGAGCAGTATGTTTTTGATACACTAGTGAGACCTGTACTCTTGCATATTCATTATGTAGGCGGTTATACTTATAGTAAGAACCATTAATTTTCAAATATGATTTCTGCTTTTTACTGTTTTTATGCCAATCCCGTTGCTTTCCGAAGGAGGTGCTGTCATTTTCCTTCCTTGAAAGACATAGTCCGTTCATGTACATCCTTGGGTGTACATTTAAAAATGAAGAAAAAGTTAAGATCAAACACAATCTTATCTTTTTGACTTTTCAGTACACACTCAATCACTTCAAGGCTGTAAGTTGCAAATGCTACGCATTATATTTTTGTTTGGAATGAAGTTGTAGTTGTACACTGTTAGGGCCTTGGCCATGACATGCTTTTCCAGATGAAATAAAATGAAATGGTCTACAACGTACAGTAGGATATACCACTCATCTATAGTACGTTTCCCTTCGTGCTCACACCACAACTCTAACGCTATTTTCGCAACGCTAAATCGTCTAGGCCGGCCTATACACTATTTGTTTTGTTTACGCACTATCCGCTTATACTATTACTAGTTATATTTCGCGCAAATGGTGCTTGCACTTTAGGAACAAACTTATTTCTAACTTTTGGCAAAGACAACACGTTCAAACAGTAGAAACTGCATCAGAAACAATATCAGCGGAATATCATACATCAAGCATATGATCAAATTACGTTGAGGAGAAGGAAATTCAGAACTTACTCGACGTACTACGATGCACTTTTCGTAAAGTTGGTAGGCTTTTCAACTTTCTCCTATGGTAAAATGAACATCATTTCACTACACGTACACAAAGTTAGCGTATCGGAATGGACCACACAGGGAAACTACAACCCACAACAGGCATTTAGCACGCAAAGTTACATCCATATGTTTGGACGAGTTGACTTAGAACGTAGCGCTACAACCCACTAGCTACACGCAACAGCTTACCCGTGGCGCACACTGTGTGTTTGACTTTACAAAAACAGAAAGCAATGCAGGACACAACTTTTCGTCTTTGGAGTTGGAAAAACGATGAACGAACTGCTTGTTCGATTATCTCATCTTATCTTGATCCTCATCGTCTCATCTTGATCCTCAAACCAATTTTACGATTTTTCATTCTAAGCGAATTTTCTAATCGATAGAAATAGTCGCCCAATCTGTAACAAGGCATCTTCTGTCATGATTACGCTCGAAAGTTAGCCTCTAACCTAAACTTGTAACATAATATCAGGTACGACTGATTTATATCGAGAAACGGTGGTGAATCCTTACAAAGTAAAACGGAGAGAAAATGTCCTGTGCCACGAAGGCCAGGTGAATTAATCATGGATGCCAATAGTCCTTAACTGCATGCATTGTCCGTATACTCAAAAAATGGTGAGGGAAGGGGAGGGAAACGGTTCAACCGTTCGACTGTTTAGTTGCATTCGAGTGGCTTACAAATCAAACGCGGATCTCTGAACAAGCCCTAAATTAAACAGCAAATCGCGACCATCATTGTATATTTCGTTCGATAATACACTTCCAAACTCAAAACATGATTGCTGCACTTGCTCAAGTATATTTTTCAAACATGATTCCAGGACGGTCGCTGGGTAGGGGGGTCTCATCCCGGGCAAATCTGCCACAGCGACAATAGTCGGAAAATCTTAAATAACAGTTAGAATTTTTCATTTCTCAGTCCAGCACAATGACGGCATTAAAAGATGCCAAATACTTCACCCGACTGTGTCTAACCGGGTTAAGGTAATTAATAAATTTCTCAATAAATCTTAAATACCAATTGGTATTGCCAATATTTCAGTCAAGGTGCGACGGAAGTAGGGAATGTGAAATACCAGCTGGTATCTTTCATTTCTCAGTTGAGTTCATTTTATGGTTCCAAAAGACGCCAACTTTACTAGATTTCATCAGACCGGGTTTTCTAGTGAGTGAAAATTTTCTCAAAAAGGGGATGGAGGACACCTCCGTCCTCCCTCACAATTGACCCTCTCCCGTGCCACTATTACTCATCTTATATGCTTTCCCCCACCTATCAATTTTATATATTGGTTGACATTTTCCCATCAAGCTGGCTATCATTTACAAAGTAGTATCGGTACAAAAACTAGCTATACTTTTTCATGCAATCATTGACGGTTATAGCAAACTAAAAGAAAACTTATCGCCAGAGGGTAAAATTTTTTCTAACTTTACTAGGACTATAAGTTCTCGGGAAAAAATCTATTGCAATTAATGATAATATGCACCACATTTTGTCTTAGGTTACCTAGTAGGCTAGTTCTAAATGTCTAAAAAAGGGCAAAAAAGAGAACTGCTATCGTTAGCAAGTAAAAATGTTGAAGTAACTTTTGGGAATGACAATAGCGTAAATATTCGAGATAAGATCAGTTCAAATTGTGTACACTTAACAGAGAATGTTGTTACCGTTAATTGAGAAATTGCAGACATAAGATCCCTAATATTTCAAGCATATGCGGCTCAAGTACACCCATTAAGTGACGTTGCCTGCCATCTGGAGATCCTAGCTGAAAGGCCAAAATTTTCTTTTACGCTCCGCACCAACCAATGAATGATGGAGCACCGCTTCGATAGTAATCCTGCTAATTAGAAAAAAAATTCATAATTCGTACAAACAATCTCAGCCCCCCTCCCCACCCCCAACAAAAAGTAATAAAAAACGAACAATTCTAGATACCGGTGCGCCTACGTGCTCAGCCGCAAAATAATTGCAAAGTACTCAAAGCCTCACACAAAAAATAAAAATAAGAGAAGACGGTGCATCATTACGATTCTTGTATCACCTCAACGTACCTGATATGTATTACCGTTTTTTCATAGAATGATTTTCTTTTCACATGAATTAAGGGATTACAGACATGATTTTTCAAGGGTGGGTACATACAGTTCAAGTACACCCAGGAGATACGGTTTCCTGTCTTCGGAGGGGGGGGGGGGTTGAAAATCCAAAACTTGTTGCACGCTCTGCGCCAACCAATCGTCGCCTTTCGCTTAGTTCCTTTTGCCGTAACTTAGCTCCTCTCTCCCTTTTCCCAAACTTTTTTTTTTTTTTGTTGTTTCGCTCTCTCTGATAATGCCCCTTCGTGTAGACTGCACCCCCGAAGTTTATTTCTTCGTGCTGTTGGAAGATAAAGAAGAACACACACACACACTCAAAAAGACGAGGGGATAGGAGGAAGGGTTGATAAGTTGACGGAGTTGGGAGGAAATGGAAAACTGAAGGAACTGGGAAACTATCGGGCTTCACAAGTGTGATCTTTGTATGACATTAAAACTAAGACGAAGCAGATTAACGATACGATTGAAATAAAGGCTTTCATAAAGTTGTGAAATCGTTGATTCTAGGTTTCGTTTGGCTACATGCGTCTGTTGCTTACACGCAGTGTACGAGTATTATGCGGAACGAATCTGTAGCAGAACGGTCGCATACTTATTTCAGGCAGGAGGCATTGGAAAAACGCCTCCCGGACAGTCAATCAAAACCTTGGATATTAATGATGTCATGGATTCTACAAACAATGTTCCATTATTTTTCCAGCCACAACGCTGAATTAAAACGATATAAATATCCCCCCCCCCCCCTCCCCCAAGTATTGATTGTCAATTCCAAGTAAAATGTGGCTAGCACGAACTATTATTCTGCCATATTACTAATTTAAAGTACGTCAATTCTACTACTTAAAAAACTGAGTACATCAATTGTACTATTTACAAGTACGTCATTTTTATAAAAGGAAAACAGTCGAAAATTTTCCCTCTCGGATGCATGCAACAAGCTCATCTTTTACTCAGACGTCCCCCCCCCCACCTAAAAATGGAATCGGGTTCTGTTTCGCTTCGTTGCGCTAGATAATGCTAAGTCGCCAAACCCAATTCCCATTTTTTATTTTCCAGCTGAAAATAGGTCATTAGGAACCAATCAAAAAAGCGGCGTCTAAAGGTATGTTCAGCACTCCCTCCGCCTATGATTTGCCAACTGTGCCAAGAATAAATGGAACAGGATGCATAATTAATTATGATTTTTATATCATCTCAACCCATCACATATGCTTTACTGTTTCATACTTTTCATTAATTGAGAAATTGCAGGCATATGATGAGATCCCTTGTTTCAGGCTTGGTGCATGCAGCTCGGGACACCCGGGAAGTGTCGTTTCCGGCCATCTGGAATGTTTGCAAAGCCAAAAAATTTGTTGTCCGCCCATGCCAATTGATTTTGGCTCTCCGTTTAGAGAGCACTCAGCCCCCTCCAATACTTTTCAACCCTTTTTTTTTTTTCATGGGTGCAGGTGTCGAAAACGTCAATTTTGTATAATACTTTGGAGACTGAGGAAAACATGATCCTTTTCAAGCAAAAGTTACTAACGTGGACCATGCCCGTGGACCTTTCTTCATTCCAATTTGACCTGTCTGTGGGCTGACTGCTGTAAAATCCTGGCTTAAACACCTCCCTCAGTAAAAAAATAGGGACACTGAGTGGATTGTAAGCCCTCACAAAAACCTAGCTATGCCCCTGTTTGACTGCTTGTGCTGGCTCATATTAGGCCAGGGTACAACAAGGGTCATAACGTCAACCTCGACCAGCGTAGTCAAAGTTTGCTAATCAAACGCCAATATTGACTCAACGTAGGTGCGCTATCGGGGAGGCCCCCATACTTCGAAGCCCAGGAAAACATTCAACCAATGGAATTTGATGAAGCAAATGACTGATTCATGTATCAGCTGTCGTGGTGGAATGGCATGTGTTACCTGATACCTGAACATATATGTTAAATTATTAAAATACCTGTTAAATGTTCTGTTCTAAACATAACTGTGTACACAGTTGTTTCGATCTGATATTCATATACTGGACCTTCGTCACCGCGGAGGGAGCGGGGTGTTCCCTCAAGTTTAATTGGGCGACAATAATCGGAAAATCTGAAATACAAGTCGGAATGTTTGATATCGCAGTCTCACACAAATATTGTACCAGATTGCTCTTAAAGTTACCAAGTAGTTGGAAAAAATATAATTTCTCAAAGAGAAAAATCCGTTGGGATTTTGTTCATAGTTACAATACATGGTTGAGACAGATATGTTAATGCGACTGCAGTGGTAACACATGCGAGCACTTATCATTCTATACGTACTTTACGTGATAATTTGCTACATAATGTATTACAACTAGACTTAACAAACCATCGGTATTGAATAGCTCCATGGTAAGTATCAACTGGTACCTGAAGCAGAAATCCATTGAATTATTGGGTATTGATCTTCAAATTAAATTGGGTGTTATAGACATATGAACTTTGAAGTTTGTATAATAAAGTGTTTGCTGCACTGATGATTTGTACGAACGGTTCCATCATGTTACTTTGATTTACTGATATAAAGTCTTTCATTGGATCATGATGAATGCTGCCATCGTTAATATTAATTACTTCTGAAATGGCATAGTAAGTTTGAGTCACTCTTGGATGACAGTGATGACCTAGGCTCCATGTACAGCTAATGAAACAAAAGCAGTGGTAGACCCAAGCAGCCAACTTAATTACCGTACCAAATTTAGCCTGATTATAGGCCTACCAATTATTTTCAGAGCAATGAAAGGAGAGGACTATTTTAAGCGTTAGACCCTGTGCTGCTGATACTTTTTTGGGGGGTGGGGTGGACGGGACTGGGGGTGTTATACACTTTGCTGTATTTATGTGGCATTATTTCTGTCTGATCTTTTCATCTATGGTATAAGGAATCCAACAATGATATGATGTCGCTAAGCTGGTAAAGTCTTAATTCCTTTAATTCGCTCCATCCTCTTTCATCACTGACATGTATATACATGTCAGTTCAACCTTTCTCTCACTTCACCCCCACTCCCCTTCTTTTCGAAATATCTAAGTCCGAGTCTATTGGACTTGCAGATATTCATTTACAGGCGAATCCATCCATGATAACGTCAGTAACTGTCTGATACTGTCTGATACAGGCACTCACTGCATCCATCATCTAGTGTTGTAAATTAAAGGCTGTAGGATGCTTTGGTAAAGCTTAGGTCAGTTAAGCTCAGCTTACTTGGTTCTGGTTTAAGACGAGTTTTTCTGTTCAGTATTGTTTACTTATATTCAGTCCAGTTCCAATTTTCTCTTCTTGACCGTAGATCATTTGGTGACGGAATGAGAATGTGGGGCGGGGGGGGGGGGGGGAAGGGGACACCTTTTCTCATGTTTATAAAAGCAATGAACAAATCACCCCCTTCCCATCTTTGCACAGTAACGGGGCTACCATACCGTCAGGGAGCTGACTCAAATCGATTACCGGCGCCCTTTTCACCTTTTCTAGGAAGAAAAAATAAACAAAAAGATAGCAAAACATAAGAATGAGAAAAACAAATCGTGAAAGAGAAGGAAAAGAAAATGCAAGATCAGTACTTCAGCGAACTCCGCATCCAGCAAATGATGATAGTGCTGTCCATTTTCATCCCTCAAAATTCAAGCAAACACAATTTTCATCATGAAATGTGCCAATTTTATCAGGCTTTGACCACAGACAACCCATTAATGTAAGGAGGTAGATTTTCCATCCACGAAAATACTGACAGCACCAATTCCATGCAGGAGATTACTTGCTGAGCCTGGGAAGGACGATTTCCGGCGACAGGGGTATTTTTATACATCATATTCTTTTTTTTTTTCTGGTACTCTCAAACTGATGCTGGCATTCAGTCCTCTTAGATAGTCTTCAAACATCATCGAACCCATAGTTCCTCTCACCATCTGCCCCACCACCGGGCAAGGGGAGCTATGACACTCCATTTGGAACTCAAATATTGACTAAACAATACTGGTGAACGACTTTGCACAGAGACAAATGTTCTGGTGTTGTTTGAATATACTGAGGGCCAAGCGTCTTCTACAGTCAAGTCAGCTGGGTCAAGTGTTAAATTTCCATTACCCGATGAGCTACGAACGTTTTCGATTTACAAGGATCAGCTTTGATCCAAGACAAAACCACGGTTGAATCAGTCTAATAGTTAGGAGGTATAAGAAAGTCTTTATATTATTCTATTCACAAACACAACCGTCCCCAACAAAGCACCCAACAACTCAATCCTTGGCAACGTCACTTCCTGATGCGGCGCTTCTTTACATCTAGGCATAACGAGAGACATCTTGAATACATAATTTGTCACCCATACAGAGTGTCTAGCATAAGCTTTCACCCTATAAGCCTTGTCAGAGGCATCTCTGAAAGCATGGAGCTCAAGTCCCTCCAAAATGGACCAAATCATCGGCTCAAAGTAGCGATTCTCAATTGACACTGAAATAAGACTGGAAACCATGCACCCATCGAGTGGACCATTCGTCTACATCATCTGGCACAGGAACGTCCCATCCAACGCCAGACTGCCACAGCTGTTGGCAGTCATGATAAAGGGACACAAAAACCCCAAGGCATCAAACAAACGAGGAGTAAAACTAAGTACGACTCGCTTGTAACTCATAGATCTAAAGGAACCTTTACCCGATCAAGACAAAACAGTCACTATAGGCTAACCACCTCAGCCCTAGTTCTTTGACTGAGTTACTGTCCAAGTATCAACATCCCAATTCTTTACAAACTTTATCTGCAAACACATCACTATTTGATTTCCATTTTGCCAAAGACATAGTGCCGTTAATTTTTGAAACTTTTTTATGCTGTGGCCTGCTAGGCAATACATAAATCTGCTGGGAAGATTACAGTAGCAGACGCTGTTTTTTTTTGTATAAAGACGGTGTATTACGATTTCTGGGAGAGCGCCATCTTCTTTAAGCTGTCGCAGATTAGATATGATCAGAGTGTTGCAGGCGTACCATGCATGCTACGTTTACTTTTATGAATACTGCTACAGTGCAGCACTGTGAATCATCAAGGAAATCCCTTAGAATTTTCATTGTGAAGTATACTTTGTGGTCTAAAATTTCTAATTGTTTTTATGCATAGTCATCAATGCTATCAATTTTGCTATGGCGAAAACGGTGTTTGTAACTGTCGGTACAACAAGTTTTGATGCTTTGGTCGAAGTAGTGTCTTCAAAGCCCTTGCGTGAGGTACGTTTTCGCGGAACTATTCTTTTTCTTCGCTCAATTGCAACAAAGTAACTTAGGCTTAATTATACTGTAGCCCATGTGCTGCCTTAGCATATTAGGCAGTATTGTATGCAATGTATTTAACGAAAGAAAGCAATGATCTTCCCTTCCAGTTTTATTCACTTACAACTGTGGCATGAAAAATGAAACTCAAGAGAAAGACAAAACACAATTCTACTAAGTCTATATCTCTTGACTTCCACGTCTTATTAGTCCCAATCAGGCCTGCAGTATGTGAGTTGGCAGTCAGCCCCAGGCACAGGCGGTCCAAGCCTTAAGTATACACTATTACCTAACCTAATAAGACAGGTGTAGGTAATAGTGTATACTTAACGCTAGCACCGCCTCTGGCCCCAGCTAGGCCCAGGTCCTAACTTGGGCCCTGAGCCTTGGAAAGCCAGCAACATAGGCCAAGGTAGCCAGTAGTTATACGGGCCAATGCCAAATCCATGACCACACTCACACCATAGACAATAACAGGCTCAAATTCAGAATCCGTGGCCACACGCACAAATGTCACACACAGCATACCGCAATATGCTTGAATGAGCACTGGTTGTTCTGCCAGCAACTGCGAATATAGCCTAGTGCATACACCAAACTTCGCGCACTGCCAGACTTCACGCAGCCCTAAAAAAATAAGCCCTGAAATGCAATGCCTAATAGCTGGACAAATTTTTCCTGCAATGTCTAGAAATGAGAATCTATACTGTTATATTAATCGTGGCTATTGCCACTGATGGAGGGCAGTTCCCTGTGGATAAGGAGACAGCTCCATTGCAATTTGCAAGACAATCAGGACAGATTAGTACTAATTACACCAGTGGCAGGTTACTTTGTACTGTAAGTCATTAGTTTATTAGCGGCTGAGCATACAGAAGGGCGTATGTATACTGTAGCTGCAACATACATGGAAATGTAGGCCTACAAGGGTAACTTGCGCTATGCTTGTGTGTGATGATTCTCACTGTGGCCCTGTTTTCTATTGAAAATTACTATGCTACCTATGTTTGAACTAATCTCTCGATTTCTTGGCTCTGAAAAATGTAAATCTCCCTATTTTATGTGTGACAGGTTGACAGGTCTGCGAATTATGTCATTCCACTTACTGAAATTGGTAACCTTGTCTAAAATAAATAGCTAGGGGTGTGTCAGTTTAGGGGATGTGTCATTCAATACAGGTAAATGATTATAGAGCAATCCCAAAGCTGCACAAGTTTTACAGTATTTTTTTCTATGTTAAACGATGTTGGAATACCAGTGCTTTCTTAGTGTTTTCATTGATTCCTTAAAATCAAATTAATTTCACTTATTTCAGTTCATACCAGTCAGGTACTGTACCTGAGTACTTGACCAAAATGTCACCTGCATTTCCACAGAACTGTACATTACTGTTATTGCGAAGGGATCTTACGAGTGCACAATGTACACCTACCAACACCGGCCACTGATTATGTGCAAAAAGAAAATTCCATTTTGAACTTTTTGCTTCTTAATTGATTTTGCTATGTTCAAGCAACTTGATTAAACATTGTTGCAGTTCGAGGGTCTATACAAATAGGGAGTAGTAAACTATAATTTATTTACTGTTTATAGTGTTCGCAGTTTGGCATGTGCACTATAACCCTAGTGATACGAAAAAACTGACACAGCCTAGAACATTATAGAAACTAGCATTATAGCTAAGTACTGTAATCTCTACTGCATATGGGTTAATCTGGCTGGAAATTCAAAGGATACTGAAAAAAAGTGTGATCAAAAACAAGTGATTTTTATTTCAACCAACTCACTATTTCACTCTTTTATATGTTGTTTGTTAAGTCCTAAAGGTTGAACTGAAAATATTTTGCTTGCTATATCTATATCTGCCAGGTGACCGATGAATAGGTGGATTAGTTGACCAAACAGTTGAGCAGCAATGTTTGTGGGAGCAGACGTTTAGACAAAGTAACCCAACATACACCTTGAAATAAGACCATCTCTCTGAAGTGATGATCCACCTGTTATAAGTTTAATGTTACTTCGCTGTACGTTGACCCCAGGGTCTCTGCTACTCTGCCATCTGAGATTACAGATGACTCCTCCAAAGTACTGTAATGTCAATGTGTCAATTATGTGCGTAACGATACTCAAAAGGGCAAATTGAGTTGTTTTGAATTTTTTCAAAACTGTTAAGTAATTCCTTTACTTAATAAATGACAAATTTATGTTCAAACTGAAAGGAACCCTATCTTATGTGTCATATACAAAGGAATATAATTGAGTGGGAAACCTCACCTGTTCTGTTACTTTTGTGTTTATTTCAAATGTTGAAACTGCATACTGATAATGGTGTACCATAGAATCCTAGTTTCATCCTCTTTTCTTATTTTGCGTTTTCTTTAGAAGCTACAAACTCTTGGATACACAACAGTAAAAATTCAGATTGGAAGGGGCAAGTATGAACCAACTCCGGTTACTACACCAGACTTTGATTTGTCGTATTTCCGATACAAGGATTCTATTTCTGAGGACATTCATTCAGCAGATTTGGTGATCAGCCATGCAGGTACAGGAAAAAAAAATGCAACCTTGCAGCAAAACCTAACAGTATGTGGTCGTCACCAAAGCAACTGCTCCTGATGATTTGAAAAAAAAAAAAAAACTCATTTAATTACCAGAAAGTCAAAAGACTCCTTGATTCCTTTGATGTAAATATATAAATATCTATTGATTTATTCTTACCCACGCAATCACTTACAAACAATGGCAACCAGAGCAGAGGGAAGGCACCATATGAAAATGAAAAACAAAATGCAAGAATGACAACCACATTCTGTACCACTTATGAGTTTGATGTTACCAAGTGCTAGTACAATAAGTTGTGATGTCATTCCTGTAACAATTAAATTACTTTCTTTGTTTTTCTTTGTCTTTTCTAAAGCTCATATACTGTACCCTGTCAAGAATTGTAATCAGCACACTGTTATGGGGTGACTTGACTGTACAAGCCATCTCCATACAAAATGCTATACAAGCAAACAGTAAACTTTTCAAAAGGAAACAAAAGTAGGTAATTTTGAATTGTACAAAATAGGCATCATAAAAGTATTGCACAATTGACTACTGTACTTTCAAATTGAGCGAATATCTTTCATCATTTAGTAGCAATGGAATGAGCTCTGAAAATATGAGTTGGATTTATTTTCCAACATCTCCTAAATTGCCTTTTAATTCTGGACTATAAGAATTTATGCTCAGGAGAATTAGGACATTACGTCATCAGTTTGGGGAGAGAAGAGAGAGAGAGAGAAAAAAAACATTAAACCTGTTTCTTTTTCACTTGCAAGAATTTTAATATGTTATTTTCATTTATCTTAAGGTGCTGGGAGTGTTTTAGAAACAATGGAGGCCAGAAAACCAATGATTGTTGTTATCAATGACCTACTCATGGGAAATCATCAGTTAGAATTAGCTTTCCAACTCTATAAAGATGGGCACTTACTTTATTCCACTCCAAGGTATGCAAATTTTGTCAATGTATTTCTATTTTACAGTGTGGCATGATAATTTACAGATATGTAATTTTAGAAGAGAATCTCCTTCAAATATGACCGTAAGTAGCAAGTGATCTTTTCAATATCCAGTATTGAGTAGGAGTACTGTGGGTGGTCGAGTGAGATCAAATGCAAGCAGATTGATCAATGAATGCATGGATGATTAAGTGAACTGATGGGTGATGGTTTGAACAGTGAATTGACTGATGGAAGAATGAACTGACTGATGATTACTTGAACTGATAGTTTGGTGGATGAGTTGACTGATGGAAGAATGAACTGTTTGATGATTGAATGAACTGATGGGTGATGGGTTGATGGATGAATTGACTGATGGAACAATGAACTGATTTGATGATTACTTGAACTGATGGTGTGATGAATGAATTAACTGATAGAAGAATGAACTGTTTGATGATTGAATGAATTGATGGGTGATGGTTTGATGGATGAATTGACTGATGGAACAATGAACTGATTGATGATTACTTGAACTGATGGTTTATTAGATGAATTGACTGGTAGAAGAATGAACTGTTTGATGATTGAATGAACTGATGGGTGATGGTTTGATAGATGAATTGACTGATGGAAGAATGAACTTATTAATAATTACTTAAACTGATGGTTTGATGGATGAACTGACTGATAGAAGAGTGAACAGATTGATGATCAAAGAACTGATGGATGATTGAATGAATTGATGTTTGATGAATGAATTGACTGATGGAAAATGAACCAATGGATTAGTGAATGAACTGATGGGTGATGGTTTGTTAGATGAATTGACTGATGGAAGATTGAACTGATTGGTGATTGAATAGACTAGTGGATGAATTGTTGAATAAATGTTTGGATGACGACTGACAGTCAGACCGCTTACCTTGTTTTTAAGGGAAATACCAACCATCACCCATTCTTTTGACATTTTGGGTTTCAATAAAAATTGTACCCTGTTTTCATAATTGCATGTTTTTGTGTTGTAATGTCAAATTGCTTGTAAACAAGTTACAGTATGTGCCTTTGATATGTAGAAGTTTGGACTGAGATTTTATACTTATAATAGTATTAGTACATAATATATACATATCACATGTAGAATGTATATGTACCATATTGAGCACCAGACCCCTAGATGGTTTGTCATGGAAATGGAAAATCTGAGGTCAACTGAGGTCAAAATGTGAAAGCCATTTACAGATGTCTCAAGAATACAAGAATGCAAGCTTACACTGATCTCATAACCAGAATGCACAAATGCATTGTGGTTTTGATGATTTCTTTCTGAGGATTTTTATATATCTGATATGATTACTGATATGTATCATGTGTCCACATGCACAACTGCATATTACAGTTATAGTGATGCAACACCTGCACTTGACATATGAGATCAAAGCTTTAAGCTTCCTTCATTGAGATATCATGTTTACTAACTTGTCCCAATTTTAACCCTTTTGACTCCAGATGACCTTTGAACCCCACCAAACGTGAAAGCATTTTTCTACTCCTTGTGATGCACCTGCACATTTCATATGAGATCTGTCAGAGCTTCCGTCGTTGACATATCCTGTCTACAAGGTTTTCACAATTTGACCCCTGTTGACCCCCTCCACCAAAAATAATATGGTTCTTTTAATCAATGTGGTTCATGTACACACTAAATATGAAATCTGTCTAAGCTTCCCTTTTTGAGATATCATGTTTACAAGGTTTTCACAATTTGACCCCAAATGACCTTTGCCTTCACCACAAACAATGGGGTTCTTATACCCAATGTGGTACACCTACATACTAAATATGAGATCTGTAGAATCTTCCCTCCTTGAGATATTGTGTTCACAAGGTAGGGCATCACTAACATACACACACACATGCACACACACACACACAGACACATACATGCATGCACATGCACACCCATACACATGCACCCACATACATATACACATATGCATGATTACAAAGGTTGCAATTATCATGGAAGCCAGTAAGTGTATAATAATTCTCTTGTAAACACTGTATCGCAAAAATACCAGCTTGGACTGGATGCCATACTTGGAATGTATGTGAACCTTGCTGAATGCAAGAACCCTATTGCATTTGGTGGAAGTCAAAGGTCATCAGCAGTCAGCAGAGGTCATACTGAAACTAAACAAGATTAAGTCACATCTCACATGTGACAATTTATGGATCACGTTGTTCATAAGAACACCATCATTTTCTTCAGATCAAGGGTCAGCAGAGGTCAAAACTGAAAATATGAACACATTTTTTAAGTAATCTCAAATACAGTACAGTATGTTTGTAAAAAAATAATGGTATATCAAGAATGTAAGCATGAATGAGCTCCGTCACACACAGTGTGTGCTTGAAAATTATCAGAGAGATTTCTGTCATAAATTGTAAATGAAATGTACTGAATTGGTGAAATCACTTGAGATCCTTTTATTTATTGCCATTACATCGATTTATGTCACACTTTCTTTCTGCTTTTTTTCCTTCTAGCAATTTAGTGACTGTCTTGGATACTCTTGATGTTTCCAAACTCAAGCCATTCCCAAGGGGACAGCCAGAGAAGTTTGCTAAGTTTTTAGATGAGACTGTAGGCTATAGGTGAGGGACTACTGGCAATGCTAGTCGCTTGAACAGTAAAAACATGCCTCTCTCCAAAAACAAAATGAAACAAGTTACCTATTGTGTTAACAGCTGTCAGGATTTATCTCTTTTAAGAGAAACATGTCTACAAATATTATTTGTATGTACCTTGTGTTCTTGCTATAAAGAAAGTTTATAGAGTATGAATGACAGAGTTAAATTTTATCAGGTATTCCCATCAGGTATTGGCTTGGTGCATCTTGTTTTTGTTTTTAATTCATTTTGGTTAAATTCAGATCACTTATCAAAAATTATTAGCACTTGTTTTCAGTCAATGGTAGTACTTTTGCTGCCATGCATTCCCGAATGAAGAATATATACAGTACTAGAGGGGGTATCCCTGAATGGGGCACATGTGGCATTAGGGATATCCATGAATGAGGCACCTATAGCAGGAGGGACTCCTGAAGCACCTTGAAAGAAACACATATGGTAGGAGGGATATCCATGAATGAAGCACATGGCATTGGGGTTAGCCCTGAATGAGGCACCTGTGGCAGGAGGACTATCCCTGACTTATGCACACTATGATGGAGAGATATCCCTGAAGGAGATACGTATGACAGGAGGGATATCCCTAAGGAAGCACATATGGACACATATGGAAGGAGGAATATCCCTGAAAGAGGCTCATATGGCAGGAGAGATATCCCTGAAAGAGGCACATATTGCAGGAGAGATATCCCTGAAGGAGGCACATAGAGCAAGACTGATTTTAGCTAAAAGAGAATTTTTTTCTGAGGGGGGAGATTTGCTCATTCGGGGGGATAGAATTGCCCAGTCCCCCATTTTAGTCCACACTGTGCCATATATGAAGAACAGGTGCTTGAAGAGACGTCACATTTTGTATATAGGTGGAATATTAATGGCTATTGTGGTGATGTAACGGCTGATCAGTGAAATCACTACACAATCTCCAGCAATTCAAGAGAATACAACTCATCCTTTAAAGCCAAAGTAACAATTTTAAAGATGTTTCCATGGTTACACTTGTTGCAAAACAAGTGTGACCATGGAAGTATTAATTAATTTCTGTCAGCCATCTTGCAATTAACAACAATCTAACAGAATAGTCAACCATGGTAAGTTGCTTTTCTTTCATCTTTTATTTCACATTGTTACAAATAAAAATAAAAATGTTCCAATTAATTCAGTGCATTTATGTCAATCCATTGTTCCGTTACATCCACATCCTTCCATGCATGATGCTTGTGAATACAATACTTGAAATATTGGTCTCCGTTTGGCAGCCAAGTATTTTGCTCTCAGTAGTATATAACATCCACCCCAGTTTTGTCCCAGTTGTATAGCATCCTATAAGCTAGGATAATGACCTGCTAACAAAATTGGACTCTACAAATAACTACTTCATCTTTGCTTTTTAAGCATATCTTAACTTACAAAAGCTTGAAAGAGTACTGCATAACTTCGGAATATGTGATGAAGGTGTGTTGTTCCGTGAGAACTGCATTTTAAGTCTCTGAACTATTCATTTCAAGCAAAACTACATTTGGGCAGCCAGTGCGCTACTCTGGAGTTAACATTACAGAAGTTAATATGATGTTACTGTAGGAATAGAACTAGCAGAGCAATATAAACTTAATATCATGTGACTAGGATTGAAGCCATTGTTTAGCGGTAGACGTTAGTGCAGCAAGAGAATAATACACTAAATCAACTGAATTTGCTTGAAATTGAAACTTGTCACTTGTACATCGAAGAAACATTTTACTTTTGATAATTGGATCAAATAATGTCAATTTCAAAAAGTAGATATGTCGACTTCATCTCAGGGGCATAGCAAGACCCTCTGAACCTATGGCCAGGGAACAGTGGGGGGGGGTACCAACCCAAGTGGTATCACAACCCCAATTGCATAAGCTCTCTCCTGCTATCCATGCACATATTTACAAATTAACAAATGACACATTTTCCTGATGTCTGATGGCGCTGTAATTAAACGCGTGTTAAAACTTGGGAGTAACCCCTGCATAGTGTAGTAATGCATCATACAGTAGCTACAGAGACCATAATATTCGGGCCCAAGCTCCCTCGAGTTCTTTGTTGTTGATCTTGGGGGCCCCTGGACATTATCCACCCAGTCCGCTGGCTTGCTACACCCCTCCACTCGTCTTATCCAGTTTTCTGCCATACAACAAAAGTGACTTAACAAGTATACTGCCACTAAGTCAACTTATCTTATTTAGCATCTAGTACTCTTCAGTATAAATTTATAAACATGTGAAAGATTACCAACAACAGATTACCAATGCAGACCAGTCCCTCTGAATTATCTTGTTTCTTTAATATGCTTGCATAGCTGGTGCCTCTAAGGAATCTACTTTGACAACATTCCTTGAAAGGTTGTCCTATGTATAGTCTATTGTCCAGTCAGATGACTGCTTGAGTTTTATAATCATCTTGACTTTTGCTAAGAGTTTGATTTAACAGTAAGCATGTTCCAGTTATCACAGAATATCAATAACTTGCGGGATAAGAAAGCTATACTATGAACACAAATACGACAAAGCCACCCCTGTATTGATTACCGTCCCCACACGCAATATTGCGTTGACCTCATAACTTAAAATAGGAAACAGATTAATTTATGTAATGACTTCACCTTTTATCGGAGATTCATTCAATGACAGAATATGTAACCCTGCTATTCAAAGGGAGAAATAGGAAATTTTTGGCGAAACGTAATTTGCTGTTTTTATTACAGGAGCAAACAAGAAAAGATGTAAACAGTATCGTTATAGACATGGAGTTAGTCAGTGGTCCCTTGTTGGTCTGACCTAGCACAGGATCTGGGATTTTAAAAGGATTGTTCATGAAGCTATAAACAGCAATGATAATGTTTTTAATTCCTCTCACAATCACTTGATAACCGATGGACAACAGGTCTCAAACAATCGATGTGGTTTTGAACATATATAACTAACTGCCAATAATTCATGGCGGCAAATAGCTCTCATACATTGAACCCTACGGTTTTCTAAGCACAGAAGTAAATTATACGCCAGATGATTAAAGTGTTCGGATATCAAGGTCTTTATTTGCTACCAATGGTTCCTGTTTATATCCTTTATGACTCTTTGTTTTTTTAATTTTTTTATATAAACATCCAATCGCACAATTTCCACACATTCGTTAAGTAGCTGACAAATTAAAACAATACAAGCTGATAATTTTACAGCACATTTAATACCGTAAATTATTAAATTATATCAAGTCGTTACCACCACTCCTCGACCTCTCATTATATTAATTTCCTACGTTTTTTTATTACTAATTATTGCATGAGATGTCTATTATAATACTGACATAATAAGCTACATATCTACAATTTTTATGTTCTTTAAAAAATGTGCTATATACATAAATGAAAATCATTCGAAGAAACGGTATGAAGATATGTTCCAAACTGGAGGGGGAACTGGAACAAACTAGGTCAAGAGTTAAACAAGCAATAAATATAACAAAAAACATTTACTAAATACCAAAAACATTTTTTTTTTCATTTCAGTTGCTAAAGAGGCGGAAAAGAATATTAGTGGTTTTTCTAAACGCTTACTCTAAAAATGTGTTCATTTTTTAATTGAATGTAGACAAACACTGCCGAAATAGTCGGTACATCGCTAAATGAGGATTAAACCCTCACCAGTTCTAATAGATCAAATATTTGTGCGTTCACCGTTTTCTGGTGGTTAGTTTTTCATGATTCAATTTGGACGAAATTAAGGTGTATGATACTTCCTCATGCAAGGGCCAATAAATTAGTCTTCTTAGAGGATTACAGATTTGAAGCTAATTGCCTTGAAGTTTGCATTTTTTTTTTTTTACACTCCACCTCTTTCCTATTACACACACCATGTCAATCACCACTCACTACAGTAGACAAAAATTAAAGACCAGAGCGTACATGAATTATCACTTACCACCAAATAAAACTTATTTTAATTTTGTGACTTATAAAAGGTGTAAAAATGGAGTCCACCTTACTGGAGAGTTTGTTAAAGACACCAGGGAGTACTGTTGTACATTTTTTGAAAAGTACATCTTTTGAAGCTGACTTTTCTGATGTCTTGAAAGACAACTTCGTTCTTTTGTGGATGTAAGTTAAATTTAATATTTTGTCACCAACAGAATGGTGAATCTAAATCTTCTCTTCTGTGTCGTTGTTGGAGTATCATCTATTCGTATGCCTTTTACTCTTTGTAAATCGATGAGTTTGAAAATTAACCACCACAAACCAACAGTCTTTATTTTCGCATGCGGCATATATACTATAGATGACTCGATATGAAGCTTCTATTCATTGAATATACTTGCATAGCTGGTGTAAGGGAAGTAAACTTTCATAACAAAGTTTGACTGGTGAGATGCTGAGTCCTGGATAAGCAGTCTCTGTAAGTCATCGGTCTCGCTGATAAACTCGATTTCAGAATGACTTTTTCGTTTGGGCTAATGCAAAGCTATGATCTCGGGCAATCGTTTCATGTCCGTGATGCAAGAAATCATGGTTTTAATGTGAAGGAGGATAATTTCCCATCTCCAAATTCCACACCAGATTTGTCTAATAGATTTGCTCCAGTTGCCAACTACCTCCTATTTGAATGCAAAGAATTTTTGGTGAACACCACGCTCACCGTTCAAGGTGTAAATGGCGGTGTTTGTTTCTCCATACCTTGCAAGCTCTCAAAGCAGACGTGATCCAAGCAAACTCTGTTAAAATATTGTTGATGCAGCATATCGTTTTAAAGGTACTTTTACCAATTCAGAGTCAGATTAATAAACCTGTCCAAAACCATGTCAACCGCTGTTTGCACATCGGTATGAAGTTTTGTACGATGTTCTGTAGGCTATAGTATACTCCAATCTGAAAAAAAGGGAAATGAAATGAATTGAAAATAGTTAATACATCAGCTAAGTCAGGGGCGCAAATCTCTGATTGAGAGTGATGGGGGAGTAAAACGTATGTGTTGTACGTGTGAAATTGAGACTGCACCGCGACCGCAGAGCGTGAAGCCCAAATGCGTAGGGTCCAGGAAGGGGGGGGGGGGGCGGTGGGGTCCAGGGGAAAAGGGGGATCAAGTGGCAAAGCCCCGGTGAGAGTCCAGGGGTGAAGCCCCTGGACTCTGGTCTGAAGCTCCAAGGTCTTAGTATTTTAGAAGCTGCAGCAAAATTGCTTTCATCATGCCGTGCAGTTGTCTGCTACATACGCATTAAGAGCTTTTGTGCGTAGCATGTAATAGCATTTAGAATAGCATTTAGCTTCAGAATAGCCAGCATTCATATTGTTGTAGTGTTACTGTAGGTAGGGCTTGCTTAACAAAATGCAGAGATAGATCGCTCTGACCTAGTTAAGGAAACGAAGTGAAGGTATAACTAAAACATGTCTTATGTGTTTTCGACTGAAAATTGATTCGTCTGCGCGGGGTTTCAACTGGAGATGATATTCCATAGGGCCTTTAGCAAACATTCAAAAATACTGAGTGAGCTATATTTGATGTCATCAAAGGGATGTCAAAAGTAATC
Organism: Stichopus chloronotus; assembly: GCA_021234535.1. Lineage (NCBI taxonomy): Eukaryota > Metazoa > Echinodermata > Holothuroidea > Aspidochirotida > Stichopodidae > Stichopus > Stichopus chloronotus. The sequence goes on from CM037835.1 coordinate 910,430, forward strand.
AAGCAGCGAAAAAAACTGAGTGACGTTATTCACATGGGGGGGGGGGGGGAGGAGTTGCGCAAGTGATTGGTAAATTGTTTTGATGTCTATATGCGGACATACATACCTAACGTTTGTGATACACGGCATACGCTCTCGATAGTCAAGGTCATCGAATATCAAACAAATGAATGTAAAGAAAATATGTTCATTTACAAAGATCTTTTTGCAAAAGTAAAATCATTTTTTATCGGTATCAACAACGATTGCTAATGCAAACATTTTGGCAATGGTGCACAGCAACGATGGGATTAAATAATCGGATAGCAACCGCACTGGTTGAAATCTTAAAAGAACTGAAGAAACCGTGATTTAATGTGAAAAATGCTGAAGACAACGTCATTTAATTTTTAAGGACCTCGCCAACTGACTTCTCAAACAAGCAACGCTCAAGTACGTTACATGAGGACGCTCAGGTACTGCACATGTGGACGTTGAAGTGCTATATATGAGGAGACATTGTTAGTCGTGATTTGTATTGTTTCTTTTTTTTTTGTATTTCTGGTTGTTTTAGGAATAAAACACTTACATCGTTAGTTTAACATCTTGCTACTTTAACAACACGTAAATTTTTGACGGACGCGCATCACTGTATTTGAAAACAATAGGAATGTTAGAGAAGATTTGAGCATGTACACGTACCTCTGAGAGTTACATCTCTGTAAACCGAATGCCCCACACGATATCTGGATGCTTCGTATAACCGGTTTAATGTAGCTCGTTTGCACACGTTGATTATAAAGTTGTAAACGGCACCATGTCTTCCTTCTGAAAAATCCCCATGAAGGTAATTATTTCAAACAAAATGAATTTGTAATGTATGGCACATTCATAACTGGTAACAGACGTATACATTCTAAGAAGACATGAAACATGACATAAAGGAACGTTCAGATACAATCGCTTATTCATACCAGCTAGTACCTAGCAAAGGTTGAAGACCATATTGAATTCTCTCATAGTTACAGGCGTGTCTAAACTTTCGATTGATGGTATGACAAATTTATTAATCTCCGAAAAAATGAAAAATTCACAATAACATGTAAAAAGGAGGCACAAACGATATTCTACAAACCATTGGATAATTAAAGATAATAGTGATATAATATTTGGCGAATACATAAGGCTTGACTTCCTTAGATCAAATGTGATGTAATAACATGGAGATTCATTTCGAGAAATCACATGACAAACTCAACAAAACTTAAAATCTTTAGCAAACCTATGGAATATTAAAGGAAAAACTCATCACCACATACAGTTTCAATTCTCCCAACCATTTACGTTTAGTCCCTCCCTCAGCCTGTCTAAAATTCCTCCACATGTGAAATCAAAACAATGGATCCCTGTGTGTGCTGTGTAATATGAGCTACGCTGCATCTTTCGAATTTGCTGTCAATCAAAGAGTACTGTAACTTAAAACCAGTGGAGAATTTTGCTTTCAGGGAGGTAAAAATATAGCTTAGGGAGATGATTTACGGCCTTTAAATTATACTAATAACGTTCGTAGACTGAATAATTGGAGTTATGAAGTGTTTTTTTTTTGTAACATTCTACCTACTGTAGAATATTTCGATTCTCATCTCCAGAGGTAACGGAAAAGTTTCAATCTTTCATACACGGATTAGCAAAGGAAAAAAGAAAACATTTGACATACTGTGAAAATCTGACTGACTTAAAACGTTTCAAAACATGATGTCAATTAAAAATATTCCGAAGTTATACTTCGTTCAATCACTCCAATGGCAGAGTAGGTAATGACGATTGGAGATTGGAAGGGTCTCGATTGATATACTCACCCTGCTCCTCCGGAATGAGTGTGAGACTTCCCTGCTAAAGTTTTGGGTACGCATCTATTGTGACCTACACACGTCATGGATGGTGGGCAACCACGTGGACACTTAGCTAAATTATGCAAATATGAAGTACAGTAAAGTAATTTAACATGAGGAAATGATGACGTTTTATCGACTTAAAGGAGAAGGAAACCCGGGGAATATACTTATGAAAATGAAGACGTGTTTGACAAACATCTTCCCAAAGTTTGATTCGGAAATATTGGTTGCGATCCAAGTTACACACTTTTGAAATTCAGAGAAGGTTGCCGCCATTTTTGCCTAAGTTGAATGTAAACCAACTTGAGTCGAACTATGATGTCACATAACTACTGACAGATAGAATTCTAATATATTTCTTTATTTTGTTTGTTTTCAGATAGAAATTTAATATATTTCTTTGTTTTCTTTACCTATAATTTCCGTTAATTGACACACTTTTACATATTATGTAGTGAATTACTGAGGTGTATCATGCAATATTAATGCGTAACTGTTTAAAATATATTGACAATGAAATACAAAGAAAAACAAAAGCTTTTCAATCACATGTGGTCAGGTTATGTCATCACAATCTTAAAATTGCGGCTTCCTGATTAACTTTTATGAACGTTCAAATTGCAAAATATTGGAAAGTGTGTAAAATGTTTCAATGAAATTTGGTGATTGTGTACGTCATATGTTAGTCTCTCATTTAATATGTAACAAGTCCCGACTTTCGTTCTCCTTTAAATTGTGAATTTAATGTTTCCAGGAAGAAATCACAAATCAACGTTTTGTTATTTTCTTTTTATGTTCGTATACATATAGGAAAACTTCCATGAACTATTTAGTACAAGCTACTTTCACATTTTGTTTACCACACACATGCACACACTCGGTTAATAACTTGTAATGCTAGCACGACAATGGCACAATTATTAGTGAATATTCATTCTTTTGAAATATGCCAATAAACAAACTCCTAAATCTGTCACTAAAATAGTAGGAAGATCAAGGAAAACTAATGCAATACACCCACATTGTTGAAGGCTTGTCTAATCTTGAGAGAAATAACTGCACTTCTTAAAAGTTGTATAGTTCATTTTCACCGTTCATTATACACACGTTTACCACGCAATGTATGGAGATAACCATTAGAGGTAATTAGTTAACTCAATACTGAAGGGAGAGGGTAAGTGACCAGGGGGTGTCAGTGATGCAATTTTTCTGAAATATAAATGTAATACGAACTTAAGAAAATGTAATTGCTTATGTGCTAACCCATTTGCAAAAGCTATTTATAAGTTAATTGGACTTCTTCGTATCTTATAGAGAGATAGGCGCGATGATAGGTGTATTGAAAATGGTGATGGAAATTGTACGAAAATATTAAGGTGATATCAATATGGTGGTGAAAAGCTGTACAAATCAGAAAATTATTCGCATACGTGAAAAGTCAATATCAAGATGAATGCATTTATGCTAAATATCAACTTGAAAAGTAATCTCCATTCTGGAGATCCAATTGGTGAAAATCGGTAGCTGCTTTGTTGTTTCTGAATGTTAAAGGCTCTCAATTGAAGGGTAATTTGAAGAGCTAATGATGTATATTACATAATCGGAATATACAAAGCGAGCGACAAAGAAAAAAGGAAAACACGTTTCTTTTTGCCTGGCAGTCATTCGAATTTGCATATAGCTTATAATTGTGAGTGTACTTTGAAAAATTAAGGCATGCCACTAAGAGTGAGCAATGTACACGTTCTCTACACATTTACTCGTGCTCACGCTGGCCATATAGCAGCATCTGGTCGAGTTATTTTGGCTTTCCTCTGTGTGTTATTATAGTTTTATCGGTATAGCTGAAATACAGTGGGATTATCATGTCTGCAAATACCCCTTTCGGTAGACAAAAGGAAACGTATTTGCACTAGTAACCTAAAATATTTAGTGGAATGAAATAATCAAGATTCATGTTAGCTATCTTCAAAGTTAGTATAGAGGATATCTCCAAAATTAAGACAAGAAACATGGGTGAGAAATACGTAGATTTAGAGTCATATATTCATGATTAACAGAATGTTAGTTCAGTTACTTCACATGCTTGTTATTAATTGTTTGTTAGCGTACTAACTGTGTCAGCTACATGTGCTATGTGTTTGTCTATATGAGCACTTGCTGTGCGGCATGCCGGCTGTTCATGCATGCGAAGCTCGGTAGATAAAACGTTACTACACAAGAACGCTAAAAACAGCAATAAAAATCAAATTGATTGGAAATAACTGCCATTACAGGCTTGAATATACCCAGTGGGAGGTAAGAGCATTCAACTTTGAAATATTTTTAGCCTTTCATTTTGTGAATAGATTGGCATTTCCAGCAAACGTCACTTTGAAATAAAAAGCTTTGCCAAGTTAATATAACTGCTGCATGATTACGGAGACTGCCCTCTCGCAAGGCGTTGCATTGTTTTTATGGTGATATCAAGGAATGTTATAACACTTACCTTCTTAACTTAAAGAAATGCACCATAAATAAAGGACTAAACTAACTCGAGCGTACGCACACGCTGCAATACAGTAGTAGTTTCAAAACTGATGAAACTATGATATCGCAGATCAATATATATAGCATGACCCAAACAGACCTCAGTGTATTTCGGAGATGACGACCGAGGGTGGGGAGGAGGTCGGTTGGAGAGGTAGGGAACACTCCTTTCCGATGGGAATTTTGGTCATACTTACATTTCTGGCAATATGCTCCAGTGAACGCTCTTGGGCATTTGCACATATCAGCTCCTATACATCTACCTCCATTCCTGCATCTTTCCCTGCAGTATCCTGTAGCAAAACCACGTGATCATTGAGCATGCGCTCTTAAATACTCTATTCAGAGCGAAAGTGCAAGTGATTGTTATGCGAATGAAAGGAATTATGTAAAGGTGAGACAAGAAGAAGTGGAACAGAATAGAAATAAAGATCGACTACATGAAGCACATTGACAGATTTCTCTAACACAAACTTGAGACAACGATTATCATTTCATTTTTTTTTTTTGTATCGGACTTTTTTTTACCACTTGAATGCTTTCTTTGTCTTGCTGACAATATGTCGGTATGTCTCACAATTTCACATGGTATAGGTAATTCAATACTTACACATTATTCATGACCATCGCTTTGTTTCTTGACTAAATGATAGGTTTGTTTAGATGTCATGATTATTCTCAAATGTCAATGTGCTTCTTGCTTACTAAGAAGATTGAAACATGAAACATGAAAAGGACAAAATTACAGAGACAGTGGCCCACATAGTGTGATTGAATTTTTGCATTTTTCTTATTTAATGGCGTACATTTGATTTCTAGTAAATCAGTGATACATATGGAAGGGGTGCTCTACAATATACACAAATGTGTGTGGATGAGGTTGAACCGTTGCAGAATGACTGAGGAAAGTAACCAACCTTTTGACCTTATTGTTGAATATTTTTGGTTGACTGTCCAAAAATAAAATTGTATAAAATCAATACTTTTGTCCTAGTCATTCAGTCTGTTTTAATTGCATGTACATTAGTCAATATCTCCTTTCGATAATGATGTAACATATTTTCATGAAATTACAGACAAAACAAAGGTCATCGTTACGACTGGCTCTCTGAGCTTCCCAATGAAAACACCACTTTGTATCATTTTACTTTACCAACACAGACCAAGGCAAGTTTAATGAGTGGTAATCAGTGACATATACACAAGGGTAATAAATCCATGAAATTACAGAACGAACGTCACAAGCTTTTGATCAGGGCATCAGATAGACAATGGACAGATATATACTCACTTTTAGACAATCAAGATTCCCCAGAGACACAGAAACACCGGTACAACATTATACTGCATTAACATATAATGGACAATTGATAATATACAAAGGTATTCCCCGGCCTCATGCTGCAACACATTGACCCAAATAATTGTACTGACAGATCATCCACCGATAAATAGTTCTTCCAAATACCCATCATGCAATGTTAATTACACTTCTTTACCTCTTATATATTCCAAAAGAGCTCAGTTTGCGCATATTCAAGCTAAAATCTCGGAAAATTGAAACCGACTTGGAACAAGCCCGGGCTACCAAAAGCGTCATGCAATGTTCCCACAGTGACTGACAAAAGGATCAAAGATCCTACGTCAATGAATTCTTCAAATGCAACACTGACTTGTGTTAGGCCCTACATGCTTCGAAAAAGCAATTTAAACTGCAAAATTGGAAAAATGAAAACTTATGAGCTATAGTACCTTGACATCATATCATAAACTTGCACGATAAACAAAGGGTCTGCATGTAATAGGTCCATGTAAACGAAGTGCGAAGGATTTAAGCCACTTTGAGGGTCTTTCAACTAAACTACGATCATTAATTTTTCACTTTCTTTTTTCTTTTGCTGAGGTCGCTGCGATTAGTGAAGCATTGGAAACTTACCAATTTCACACCGAGGACCGCGATATGCCGTTCGACATCGACAAAAATCGGGCCTGACACATTGACCTCCATTTTCACAGCCGGGTGAACATTGTGCTGTATTAAAAGAAAAGTATAAAAATAGACAAAGTACTAAACACAGAAAGCATTCTTAGTGCAAAAGGGCCAAATGCAGGGCACGTAGTCTAAATGTTTTACTTTTGAGATTATACTGCATACATACCTACATTGAAATTACCCGTACAGCGTTTTCCCCGTAAAGGCTCAAAACGCTTACAAAAGAAACCCCCCCAAAAAATGAAACTAAATAGAACTACACAAGTAAGTTTTGAATATGGACTTACAACAATTAACCTTTGGCGAATTACAGATATATGGGAGATATAACGGTCACAATAAACAGAGTGCTTTTCATAAGGGGAAACACAGCATTGACTTTACTACATGAAATCTTTTGCAGAATATCAAAATAATTGAATTTTGGCAGCATTCCTCTAAAATCTTATTGACGTACTGAAATTTACATCATAAGGTTTAATATGCAAACTATCTTCACAAAAATTATTTCTTTATTTCTTCAAATCATGTCTCAATATTTTTTTCTTTTTCTGCTTGAAACACATACGACATGGTAAGCAGACTTTATGCCACGGTTAGTGTTAGTCCGCTCGAGAAGGTGAATACCTGTATAATATCAAGTGAGGTTTGCCACTTACTCCCGGCTTAAAACAATAAATTGTCAAAAAATATCAAACATTTTCCAAATTTCTCAGGACTTAAAGGCTATACAGCCTTACTTCCTTATATGATACGGTGAAATGCCTTACGTATACTGCAGTCTTCTCCAGAATATCCCTGCTGGCAATGGCATTCATCAGGCGCAATGCATCGACCGCCGTTTTGACATGTTTGAGTACACGTTGCTGTAGAAAGAAAATTGACATAGCGCCATGATACTGGCAAAGTTGACTACTAGTTGACGTACTCACTGGACAAATGATGGATCTTGAACTTCATTTATATCGATTTTCTAATATATACGCTACTGAAGTGTGATACAGCGGACAGCTTTGTTGAAGGAAGACTTCGGTACCTCAAGGTTACATGTTATGCATACCTCAAGGTTACATAATGTTATGTAACACCGGTAAGTTACTGCAAAAATCTTTTAGGTTGAAAACAAGAAATGTTCGATAAGATTGTCTAGCATTACACTACAGGTTACTGCACTGTACCACTGTGTATTTGAAATAGATGTTACCTTTTCAAACAGAAGATCTTATTGAGATGTGGTTTTCACAGATGAAGCGAGAAAGGTTTTCCTAATTTTTGAAATCTTTTCCTCTGGAAAATTGCTTCATGTCCTTTGTAGGTCTCTTTGCGCACTTTTATCGTAGTCGGTTGAATCTTATGTGCACGGGTTTACGTATTCTCCTTTTCCCCGCAAAGTGATAAATAATGAACTGAAAATAGTACTGTCATGTAAGTTCCATCGACCATATCACGTAGGCCTAAACACCATATACACTGTTCAATACATAAAACGCATAGCCTTACTTGTTAGGATAATTAGCGGAAGTAAGCTACATATAGATTACTGTACTAGAATCCCACTTACGGAATTCACACCTGTGACCATGGAAACCTGGACGACAGTGGCAGCGATTCCCATAGGTACACGCGGCACCGTTCTCGCAGTCTGGTACACAACGCCCTGCGATAAAAAATAACCATACTGTATTTGTAACCTACTTAGTGCATTTATTAAGCATCGGAAGCGAAAGAATGCATGCTAGTCTGTGGAAGCTGCATTGTTTACACCAATTTTGCTTAAGAGGACTCGATTCTAATCTTTCAAACTGCTTGCAAACCCACCTCCAATTCGTTCTCGCATGACCCCTTCTCTGCCGCATCAACCCTGTTTTTGTATTGCTAACCAAGTGTTATCTGTTGCGCATCTAATTTGAATAGTCCTCCATTTCAGGATTGCATCTTCAGTCCTCGCGAGCTATAGTATGCGCAGTACTGCTATATCATGTATATGCGTACGCACAATATATCATGTATATGCGTACACACAGACTCAGCCAATAGAATTGTGATGCAGAATGCTGGAAAGTAAGTTTCCAAATAAATAATAATAACTTATAAATAATCACCTCCGTGAACATTGCGGAATAGACACAACACAAGTCATTATCCAACAGTTTTTACACAAATTAGCCTTGGCTGCCTTAAATGACATTTCTGAGTGACGGAGTTTGTCTGTGTAGAATATGTATGGGTACAGTGTCAATGCCCTACCAATCAATACACCGAAATACATTGTGACTACAAATTCAGGGTTGTCATTAAAAACTTTATTTTTGTTAGGCGTATGGCCTTCGCAGAGAGAGATTTAAAGATCAGACCAACAAACTGTGACCGAAGCTCACAATAAAAATACTGTTGAATTTCAAATTGTGTAAATGGTCTTTGAGAACCCTAAAAATAACCACATATTATCATTCTTGTCAGTCAAATGGACGTCAAATTCTATAACTACACATAAAGGCATAGGTTTATTTGCCATTGGCTTTAAATCCAAGTAAAATGAACTGACAGGTTTAAGGTCAAACGAGTCACATTCATCAGAACTTATAATTTTATCACAAGACTGCTATACAAGTCTCCAGATTTACATGCCAATCTGCACACACAAAGTAAGCTGAGGTTATTATGTTTTCTTTCTCACGGCTTACTGACATTTCACAGCACTTAACAAAACGAAGTCAAGTAGATCCCTAAGGACCCTCTTATCGTTAATGTTTACATTGAAGTGATCGAAACAATAGCGTTCAATATAACCATCATGAAACTAGCAGGAGTTTGTTTTTAATGCTGAGGGAAGACCCTCGAACCAACTCCACCCACGTTTGATGTGCCTTATGTCACGAGTTCAATGAACACTTCAGTAAGTGACATAACCAATAACGGTGAGTTACAAACGGTCATGATAAGTCAGAGAGAAAAAACATTTTACAACTGTTTCTACTATGGGCACGGGAAATCAGAAGGATGCTTTAAAGCATAAACGCGTGGTTGTTCATGGGCGGAATTGGTCACTGAATGATCGAAAATGACGATAAGCCACTTTGATATACGGTGTAAACCGTCAAAAGAAAACAGAAAGACAGAAAACATTCTTCAAAAGTAACGACTATTATTGTAATCGTCTGCATAATGAATATGCAACAGTACAGGTCTCAATGGTATAAAAACCATCTATAGGCTTACTACTTAATTGGCCGCTCCTTTTTCGTTATCCGGAATTGTAGTATTTTGGTGGAACGAAGCACTGTATTTGCAAGTTACCTACAAATTGATCACCACTTCATCGAGGCGTCGGTGAAGTTGTTTGCCACGAACTGAATATTCGTTACTAGTATACTTCCCACTCACTGGCTTGTTCATAGCAGCGCATGGTCAAGTTGAATGAATGTTATCAACCACTTCATTATCGCAGTTACGTATTGTTAGAAGAATGTGAAATCACATGGTTGAATTTATCAATTCAAAGATACACTAAACTTTTGGACATGAAATTTTAATGTTTCCACTTTTCACCTACGCATGCAATCACTTTCATTTAAAGTTCAATTTTCTATTAGAGGAGGGGAAAAAGGGGGGGGGGGGCCGGTCATTGAAAAGCTGTTTCATAACGTTTCCTGATAATACGGCGTTTCTTCAGTACATTATATTGTAATATTCATCGTCCCTTTTGGGATGCAAAATCTAATTAATTTCCCTTTGCAGTTTCCCTACGTCTCAGTTGTTAAAGCACGCCCACTGACCCTGCAGAATAAACTTTAAGCATTGGCCCATATGTTACAATATGAGAAGTTTCATCCCTCCATGCGTGACAGATTTGAACTATTCTATATTCAATTAACACTTACCTGGTCTTGTTCAACTATCTGATTTGACGGAATTGTCTAGATGATGTTTACACAAAACATGTTTGAGCAGATGTGGAGTTAGCAGTGCGGGATAATTGTAAGAGCAGAAGATCATTTTACGACTAAGCAGGAGCGCCTTCTAATCTACACTGTTAGAGTTCCTCTGTAAAAGAACTCGATACATAAATGGAACCACCAGGTCGCAGGTAACGATCGCACGTTAGGCTCAGTGATCAGCCTGATTGATGTTACCTATAGAACGAGTTGGTGGGAAGGGATCAACACCATTACACAAGTAAGTGACCATTTAACACGTCTTGAGCAGCAAAAAGTTTTGAAACATAAATTTTCGACTTCAACTTAGCCTGCATTTCTTAACACCACCCTCCTTTCTGAGCCAATATTGTGAGCACTTTTCTTGTTACGTCCGTTGGGCGTTCCATACATAATCTGTTCAGTTTGAAAGTGAACCAGTGTGGGTTGGCATACGGAACACGAGTTGATAGCGAATATGACTGATAATTGTGCCTTTGCGCATGAACTGTCTTTTACAAACCAGTTAACAGCTTCAGGGCCAAACACGGTAGACCTTTAATGCAGAGAACAAACGAAATAATTAACTCTCCTGATGGACATGACTTTCCTGTTAAGCTGTTGGCATAATTAAAATAAATATTTTACCCTGCAATCTTTGACAGATGAGTCCGAACGATCTGAGACAATGTGTTTATAATTTGTGTTATCAATATCTGATTATTAAACCACTCTGTTTTCATAAATTATCCCTCTTTTCGTTGGTTGTGGACTTAAAATCACGTGACCTCATATGGTTATAGCATGACATAATAGTACTCAAATAGGTGGCACTGAACTGAATGCAATGGTTACCGTCTATCAAGCCATACGGACTGACTTGAGCCCGAGAGGAAATTTTCCAGTATTTGTTGTTTGGTGAAATTATTACACATAGGCTACCAGAGAACTATTACAGGGAAGTGATGCATCTGTTTTACAGCAAACAAGGATTATTTTTAAAACCCAAATTTGTGACCACAGACTCATAGGCAATTCAAAACAAGGAAGAACGTTGGAATTTTTTAAATAACTTCCCCACAGATAGAAATACAGTTGGTCTTCTCTGTTGCTCGAGAATAATTTATACACACACACTTTCAAACATTCAAACGGATATCTTTCGTAACTTATCTCATTCACAGTGATTTAGGAAAATGAAGTTTTCACCCGAATAATCTAACAATGATTAAAGCTTTTTTCTTTGTGTGTCATGTAGGTGCATTGTAAATTTTAAAGTATTTCCCTTTTATTTACCAATCTGCACCATTTACATGATTGTGAATGATCTGTTCAGAGCGGAAAAGAAATACACTTTAAAAGGCATGTAATAAAACAATTTCATCCATAGTAATTCAATGTCCACAGAGTCACCTAGTATAATCACAACATACATACTTTTACAACACCTTGTATGTTTTCTCACTTTCTCTTTTTGTATGTGAGTCAGGGTGGCCAAGGATCTATGTTCACTTTTGACAAGTGAACTCACTGAAAAAAAGTTGTTGAATGATGTGATCTTCAGGGACGCGTTGAGGATGTTTTGTCTGAGGATTACCTCAGATGAATCTGCGTCCAACAGTTGACAATAGAACAAGCCTGACCAACGGCTTTTCTTTTCTATTGGACTTAAATTGGAGGTATACCACATCTACTCACAAATTCCCGGCACCCATTAAATGAAGGAACATCACTGTTGAAGCTTTTTGTAATTGCTCGTATAGAGAATAACTTTAACAATTACTTACCAAGAAAAATCCAACGTTCCCTTTATCTTACCCTTCTCCCACTGCCTCCCAGACCAACAAGGAGAAGTCACCTGAACAGACTACTTAAACTTCACAAGTAGGCAGTCCGGCGTATTTGTTCTGCTGATTCACTTGACCAAGCATACCGACAACTTTGCCTTTTTCTTTCCTCATACTACTGAATTTCGTGGACCTTATAATCATGCAAATTTTCATATTTGTTCACAAAACTAAGCTTATATATATATATAACATATGTAACATTAATAAATATTGGTCAATTGGTTATCCTTTTCTCGGTTCTCTGTGTATTTTTTGTCCTATTCCCATCCTTTTTGTGGGCCTCTTTCTTCAGAAGGGACGGTCTGTGTCCCAAGCCTATAAAAAGTCCTTGAGATCACTTTCTTTCGTAGCATAAGTTTCACTGTCAACATTGATTGTATATATCCTCATGAACCGACGCTCCAGAAAGTGGGCGACTTACTTGTACAGTATGGTCCGAAAGTATCTTCTGGACATTCACAGATGTTACTTCCTACGCATGTACCTCCGTTTCTGCACTGTGGATTGCATGTCTCTGAGAAAGGTAAAGCAAAGTCATATAAAAAGATCATCAAATGTTTGCTTTAAGTTAGTCATGTTGAGAAGAAATGTTTGTTCTTTTGAATGGAATTCCTTTACAAAGCTCAATGGAATCTACGTGACCCGAGGATTCTATTCAATTCACTCTTTCATCCTTTAATTGTTCCTATGAGAAGACCAACAGTTTCCAAATGCTGAACGCATAGCAAACTATTTAGTCTAAGCAGGGTCTAAGTATGGGAGATTAACTATCCCAATCTCTCCATGCATGGTTAAAATGATTTGACACAAACATGGTTAAGTCCCATCCACGCTGTATGCAACGCGACTCGCTGCGACGATCTTTTCGGGGTGTCTTTGAGGACTATCTAGGTTTTTAAAACAAGGTGTCCACAATGTACGAATAGTGACAGATCTGAGGAGCGATTCTTCTGCTGTACATCTTTTGCTCCCTCAGATTATTTAGTATTCCACGTAGGTAACTGTACAGCTTGCAGCACAGATATCTCTCTCAATCTGTTCACCGTTTTTATGTACCCTAGTTAATACAGACAAGTAAACTGCCTTAGTCGTGCAGTTTGCTCTATACCCTACAGTGTTAATCCTGTGTATGAGGTCTACTATACAATATACACATACGGGGTACATGTGCAATGTTCATTGCCGAACCGTTGTTCAACGTATACATTCACTAAAAAGATAATGAACTTATACGCCGATGATAAAGTTCAGGCCATATACGTTCCTTATACGTTACGTTGAAAAGGTCCAAGGATACTTTCTCCACTTAAATTTCGATTAGCTGATCTTCACGGGCTTCATTCCAGAAGTTACTAAGTTACTGCTTGCAACTAGCCTCGTAACGTTGTCCGCACTTTGCGACACTTTTAAATGATCTCTTCGCAAGGATTTGCGTCGCATTATATCACATAATGTGAAAAGGACAATAGTCCATCTCACATGCACTCATTTAGTATCTCTCATCATCACAAGTACCATAGGCCTACCTTTTGTACTAGACTCAAAGACAATATCTTCCTCCATTCTTTTTGGTTAGAAGAACCAATGATGAGTCATTTATGGCACGGAGATCCACCAACATGCAGTTGCGGAGATGGTTTGATTTTCATACTTCAACCTCTAGTGACCTCAAATGACCTTTGATCTCCATGAAAAACAATAGGGATCATCTACTTACAATGGACTACCAACACACCAGCAAAGTTCAGGCACCTCTCCCTTCCTGAGATATCGTGTTCACAAGGCAAGACCTCACATACCCGCACACATACATACGCACACACGCCATGATGACCTCATAAATTCCTTGCCTGCCCTCGACAAGGAATCAATAAAAATAAGATAATTATCAGTTCAAATACCCCGAACCGATGACCTACCTCCACTCTCAACGCAGTACCTCATGATCCCCAACCTCATCTCAACCTCAGTCTACACGCTATCTTCATAACCCCACCCCCTCCCACCATTAATACATTTTCCTCTGTCGCACCAAGGAGATGCTATAAATAGCAACTCCCCTGGTCGGCATCGTTCCCTTAATCACATGTATCACTTCCCGCAGCCGTCAATGTTCTGACAGTCGTTTTCCGTAATAAATCACCACACTAAAACAAAAGAAATCGATGTTGGCAGCAAGGAAAGGATACACACTGTTCCCAAATTTCTTTAATGCAACTCTAAGATCTATAATTCTGATCAACAAGTGTAAAAACCCTAAGAACTATAAAGTGTAAGTACATCTACCCAGAGCCGACCTGTAGACATATCTAATGATGTGACTTGGATAGTCCTGCGTACATACAGCACATATAAACTTAATTAATTTGACGACATGAAACGTGAGTGCTACGTGCAAGGTGGACCCTGTTTACCCTCAGTCTGCGTGCAGTTTATCTACATGTCATTTTACACTGAAAACAAAGATGAACTCATGACCTCCTCTCGGGATGTTGACCCCGGCATACATACATCGGAAAACTCAGACTGTGTCACGTACAGGATATTTATCTAAACCTCACGCTCATCAGTGGGTAATTAACACATTAACTCTTGTGTGAACCACACCTATTATCTCTACTGCCAGTAAGTCTACGCAACCGATACAAAATACTATTGAATTTCATATTATATATTTGAAGTTAACTATTTACATCCTAAGTTTGAACGTAGTATTTGATATCGTAAAAAAAATCACAGCTACTTATATACAAATATATAGATATAATATATTACATACGTATAGGGGTAACTATATATACTACTATACATACTTATGTATAATTGTGTATTTTCGATGAAATGAGAGTCCACGTAATGTTTTATCACTACCTTTTGTTATTGTTGTTGTTGTTTTGAAGACAGGTGAGGTAATAACGTTAAAGAGTTGCCCCTGCATGGATCCCACATACAGTAATGTTGGTCTACTCCTTTAACGTATACGTTTTTGCACATGTGTGATTTTGCTGTCAAAAGATCGTTTGAAATATGCAAGAAAAACTTTTAAATTTGTATCACATCTGTTGTCAAATTCCACTTAATGATATCACCACATTCAGATTATATATATTTACCCGAATAAGTTTTTTTTTATGGTCTGATTATACTTAGTAATTATAGCTAGACCATCCCACTGTCTTTTCTCTTCAAAATCTTTCATGAATATTCTGCGTATAGTGCACTACATGAACACGATGGCAACTGAAAAAAGATCACAACCGCCTCACTCGGCCAGCCAGTATTGGCACTTGCAGCAGTTTCGTAACTACTTACGGTGTTGACAAAACTCTCCGGTGTATCCTGGCGGACATGCGCAGGTGCCGTCGTGGCAACGGCCGCCATTTTGACATTCTTCCTGGCATATATCTGCAGTTTAAAGAGGAGGTGGCAAGCGTGATATGATAATCTTGAAAATCGTTTACTAACCATTCAAACATCTGATGTATCACTTACTATACAACCAAATACTGTCTCACCTTGTTGTTTTTTTTTGTTGTTAATGATTATATTTAAACCACTCACTGTTGTTTGTACAATAGCTCTTCTTTTTTCCTTTTCCTTTTCTAATTGAGCCATGTATTCTTTAGCCTTGGACAAGCAAAAGCTCCCAGGGACCAAACTCTTCGGTGCTATATTTTGGTAGGAAATCCTCTCTAATACATGATAGTTAACTCGGTAATATGTCAGCAGCTGCAAAATTGTATAGCTAAATCATTACATCGGCATCTGAGAACATTATAACGAGAACAGGGCTGTCCGCTGGGAATCAAAACAAGGAATGAACCTGCTCCTGTTGACTAAACTCTTAAGTGGGACAGTATCTTGGTTTGGCGGTCATTAGCAGTAAACATATCAGCAATGAGTTGGGGTAGGTTGAAAAGACCCTACCATATTCCAACAGAGTATTTGTTTACCTTGGCACTGTGGGACATCACATGGTTCCCGCTCTACAACTGTTTGTCCTGGGTACATGCAGTCAATATGGGCACTTTCATCGGGACAGAACGCCACCCTCGTCCTTACAGAGTTATCGCCACACGATCGACTACAACTGCTCCAATCTGACCACTGTAGTCTACCTGTATATAAAGGTACATGAAAGATAATGTACAGTGAATAATAGCTGTCCACAGTCGAGCACCTTCATGTAAGGAAGAATTAAAGATAATGTTGATTCCACTCCAAGGAGGAGGACGGGGAGACAGCACAAGCGTGAAAGAGTGCCTGAGAAGTCTAGGAAGACCATTTCCGCGACTTAAAGACAATAATGGCTGGCGCTACGTCTCAACAGTCTTCCCAAACCTTACGATATCATTCAAAAGACAATGCATGGATTCCACTTGAGTTTGAGTCTCTTTCCCGAGGAAGAATGCACCGACGCCGCCACTGATACAATCTAACCATGGAAATTTATTCATTCACCAATAAAGACATAAAGGAAACAAGTCATGATATTTTAATTATACTTAATGTCTTCGTAAGTACCAACCGCTGACGCAACTTTCACTCTTCATAGATCACAACATTAAATGACGCTTTATCCACGTTTGGGTGTGTGACTTTATGACAGTGTATTATGGCATATTACTTGAAGGAAAACTACAGAACACTAAGAAGATACTTCTTTTATTATTTTTCACAGTCTTGTGGGTTGAAGTCATTATGTCATTCCATTTGATTCTGCCTTTGATTTAATACAAACTTAATATATCTAATAAAATATATAAGCTACATCGTCCTGAGGTATAGCTCTTACTCATTGAAGCTAAACATTTCCACTATTGTTACCATTCAGTGTTTTCCTAACTGCAGTTGTTCATACATACGTTGGAAGAATCCTCAACTCCTATTGGCCCATTTCAGTCAGGTGACCCTGCATTATCCCACAGATAAAACAAGGTCGACTAAGATCAAAATGACCAGCAGATGAATACAATAAAAACATAGATCGACAGTGCTTCGTGGTCTGCTATTTGACACGCAAACAATGGTGGTACTTTGTCCATCACAAACACTGTTGACATGTTGTGAATCTTGTTTACTTTTCCTCGTGCATTGCTTTCATTAACCCTGCATCATGCATTATCCTAAGGTTAGCGATGTCCAGCTTTGATTTACATTTCATTATAATACATCTAAGAGATCGTGTAAGTTTACAAGAGAATAAATTAGTTGGACATTCCGTCTTATGATGTTTGGATCAAGATACCCTTGTACTCCCATTAGGAGGATCCATGCTTCCTCCCTGACGTCAATTATCTCACAACCATAAACAGATAGAGGAAAGGGAAATGAAGACACTGCATCAAAAATATATCTTTAAAAACTCTTAATTACCAGGACAGTTGTTCAATTGGCAATTTTTCCTCTGCGCTGTGATAGTACGCCCTCTTTGACAATCTAGATAGGTAGAATCTTCCTGACAGAAACCAAATCGATATCTTGTCCCTAGGCCACAGGTCGTAGTGCAAGTGCTCCAAGTTGACCACTGAACACCGACTGTGAGTTAAAAACAGTGTGGAAAAGTAAAGTTACATCTTGAGAAGAAAGCAGTCAACCAGACAAGAATGATCACTTATTTGAATGGCATTTAAGAATATGGATAAAGGGGAGATATGAATGTGGATGCAGTGGACTTCTGAGGAATATGGATGCAGTGGACTTATGAATACGGGTACAGTGGACTATCGGTTAATAAAATATAATGTGAGAAGAACGCATAATAAAAGCGTTTGGGAATTATCCTCTCGAGAAGGCATAGATATGTACCATATCATGTTAGAATTGCCTCAGTGTGCCTCAGAGTGTTATAAAGAATGATCCTTAAAACCAGTTATATCAACCCACCTTAAACTCTGGCTTATCACCTATCTGTCATACTCCTAGCATTTAATATATAATATGTAAGCACAAGAAAACAGAATTTAAGGAGTAACTGCACTCACATCTACGAGGCAAATTATCGATGCAATGAATTTTGAATCATCACTTTATTTTCAAGATTTAGCATCTGGTGAATTGATGTCCTTTAGTCATCACACACTCCATCGTATTAATTTTGTAAGCACATATAGGCAGATCATGGAAGTACTGTTAGTGATAATGTTTAACGTTCTACTGCCACACTTAAGTGGATATTGCTTCCTTAAAGAGTCAAAACATTGACGATAATTGGCCTCAGTTCCTCTCTTTGTCAAAGCAGAAGAAAGGAATTGCCTTTTTTCGATAATGTATATAACATTCATACTTGACATTAGAGTCGACCCTCTCTAAGACGCGTGAACATTAATGAGACTGCCACGCAATTTATGTGAGGGCGTAACGACGGATATCAGATGATGACAAGACCAAATCATGAAGGGTAAGATATCTCACCGTCATTATATTCCTCACTTCCGGAAAATTCATCGTCTTCAAAAAGCTCGCCCTTGTCTACCAGATTTTCGTCACCTGGAGGGCTGACGTCACCGTCTCGGCTGATGCTGTTAGTGTTGTTGGGCACTTTGGCGGCTTGTCCGTAGATGGTACTTTCCTGGACTTTTGTCAATGTTATTTTTGGTGCAAGGATTTCTGGTGCTTTGGTCGTTCTCATGGACGAAGACAATTCTTCTCTCGGTTCTTCCGTCGAAGGCTGTTGGATCCGGATGTTTGGTGTGTCTCCTCTGGAGGGTAACTCTTTGTCTCCTTTATCCCCATCAGGTGTGATTTCCACTGGTGTGATGTTGGTTACTTCTTCGACTGGGGTATTCGTTATGATCGCCTCGGTGCTCCACAAATACGTAAGGTCTATTCGATGGGTCGTCGGGACAGGGGCGGCTGGGGTTTCAGTAGATGATATGAATCCGGGGTTTACCCGCGAAGGGTCAAAGTCAAATGGAACGTCGGCATTACCGACATCTGGAGCTGGGTAGTCTTCGAACAAACTAGGTGGTGGAACAGGAAGCTGATTGAAGGACAAGGAAAATCAATGAAAAAACAACTAGACCATGGAATACAGCAGAGAGTGTACACTGCAAGCTAAACAGCACTGCAGTCATTGCAGAGATTTGAATGGTCAATGAAGTCGAGGTGTGGGGTATATGTTATATCAATAGGGAAAAATCTAGAGCAGCAATGAAGCTGAATCTCAATACTTCTGGTTGTTTAATGTGCCTTTGTAAGAATGTTCTGAATATGCTGGAAACAGTTTAATTGTGACTGAAGAGATTCACAACGAAAAATAGAAAACCTGCTTGATATATCTGGTTGACAATATTAGACTTCTGCCTCTTCAGTTTATTTGCATGCCATTCCTCGTTAACAATTTAACGAAGTGAATGTATTCACTTATGTCAATTAAACAGTTTTTTTTTTAAGTTTTACATCAACTCTGGTACTGAGACTCTAAACACCTGGATTAAAGTATTATTCTGAGCGAGCTAGTTGTGAAAGGATTAGATGACTTAAATGAACTTGCCAGATGAATGATATTGGACTGGAATCGCCTAGCAAAGGAATGAAATACATTTGAGCTAATTGAGTAGCTTATCTTGAATTGGTGGGTCTTAAAGTAGTAGCAGTAATTAAATTAAAAGCACACCTGGCGTCTGACATTGTTCTTTTGTACTTTGAACCTAACAATACACACAATTAAGTTGAAAACCTTTACACTGCTCTTTCCTTTACTATTACACACTTCAATCACAGTAAATGGAAGGAGGAGCTTAAAAACTACTGCAGGGCCCATCAATCCAAACAAAGGATCGAAACATAATTACGCAAGCACTACCTGCAAAACTATGGGAGAAGATCTATACCTTTCTCGGTTTCAGGCACTTTTCTGTTCAATAATTAAAAAAAAAGACTTATTATACATATTTTCTTCACACCTAAGCAAGCAACATCTTTCGCTCACATCCAAAGAAGCATGACGGGAAAGTCTGATACACATAGACAATGGATGGAGTAATTGAAATTTCTAAGGACTTACACCGGATTAGGAGATAAACACAATAACAGCTCTGTCGTCTGCTACGGCAACAGAACTTCACTTCCCTACTGCTACAACATTGCCAGCCGTCATGGAAATAAATAACTTTTTGGGCCTTTCGACGCTCGGTTACTCGTATGACCATGCAATGTTTGGTTTGTTTATCAAACCATGCAAAAGAATCGATATCTCGCCATTTCTGGAAACTTGAGGAAACGTCTCGGCTATTTGTCAAAAACATAGACTTTTGCCTCTGTAGCTCATTTGCATGCGCTAACTTCTAAAGGAACGGGCTAAAGGTAATCATTCATTTCAATTAAACAGTCGTTTCGAGTTGTGCGCCATCTGCTCTTTAAGGATTGGCGGTACAAACCTACATATCAAAGCATTGTTCAGAGCGATCTTCTTGTTCAAGAATTAGCTGACGGTGCTAGGTAAATTGTATTCAACTGCTAACGTCCAATTAAGGAAAGAAATACCTTTGAGCTAATTGCACAGCTTATCGTCACTCATTTTTTTGGGGGGGACCTTAAAGTATTAGCATTAAGTATATTTTCCGTTCTCTCTCCATCTAAATAACAGCTCCCTGTTTGGATTAAGACTTTTACCGTAAATTCAAAGGCTTATTTTACTGATAATTGAAGGTGCTCTTAAATAACAGAGAGGCCTAATCTTCGTCTGTAGACGCATTTCAAACCCTATGCCAACACCATGTTCCTGATTCAAGATATTGCTGTTTGAGAAAGAGTTGTCTGGAAAAAGATAATTTCCAATTGCCTCAAGGTTGCCAAATGCAGCAGTCGTTAATTATGACAAGAAGTCT
This sequence comes from Stichopus chloronotus, assembly GCA_021234535.1. Taxonomy (NCBI): domain Eukaryota; kingdom Metazoa; phylum Echinodermata; class Holothuroidea; order Aspidochirotida; family Stichopodidae; genus Stichopus; species Stichopus chloronotus. Next base: position 931,421 of record CM037835.1, read on the forward strand.
TTATTTTTTCTTTCAACTTGAAACACTCGTTTAACCTTGAAATTTGACACTAATGAAAATGTAGATTAGGTATATTGTGGATTAACCTTAAAATATTGTGGAAATTAAGGTCACATCTCTTAAATTATTGTGATTCTTTTAAGACGGTCAATATTGTAAAGAAATACAAAGGATAATCATGAAGTTGTGACTGGGTAACATCACAAATTGTCCATTGCGCAATGTACCATTTATAAAAAACAAAAAAAACAAATTTGATTTAAAAATTCATAACTCCCGAACCGAACATGCTATTGAGGTACGGTTTTGACCAATAAAGAGAATAATATTCCTAAGTTCTTAGGAAATATCAATTCCCCTCAGCTGCCAATCCATTTAATGCAAAAACACGTCCAAAATGAAGTTGGCCTAACCAGGATCTGGGTCTCTCTCCATATCACTGGCACTGAATGGTGATGAGTTTTCTAAATCCTTTGATTGCCTTTTATCTACTTCCGTTTTACTGTTTATATTGTACGCTATACGTCTTTCTTGCGATATTATTTTGAGTATCGTAGCTTGTCAAAGTGTCAGATTACGTCATACTTGCTACTGTGGGATTATTGCCTATATTTACATATTATAATGTAAACCTATTTGTTTTAACCTCTTTGATTGTCTGAGAAGCTACTAATTCGCTGTGGTTGGATTGTTATTCGTCCTATTGAAGTCATGCATACTGGTACATTCATACACGCTAAATTATATAAAACCATGCATTAATGCTTAACTACTCTATATCTAGTCCCATATCTGTTTCCCTGGCTTCAATGAACGCCTTACCATTCTTTTGTGATCAGAGCATTGCAAATCTGCAGCATTCGGATTCTCAAAAATAACAAATTGCTCAATGTCTCCCTGTGAAAAAAAAAACCAAAAAGTAACAAGAAAACAATAAACAAAATATTTATTTTTTGATGAAAATATGACGTTACACTTCAGACTTCGTTCATGATATGCATGGCGTAGTAAAGCACCGCACGTCTAGTGTATTTCAAATGACAATATCGTAGATTTAGTTATATACATGAATCAGCTTACTTTTTATGCGAATTATTAAATAAAACTCATTTCTGATCAGTTTCCACAACCAGAAAACTATGATTTCTCTCAGTCTTTCTGCTAAAATCAGCCGACGTGTTTCCATATCTTTTCTTTATTGAATCCAACATGAGAAAGTTTTTATGTCTTACACCGCAATTATTGCTAACAGTTGGGATCATTTATATCATGTTCAGGTCGGTAGTACTACTATGTTCATACCAATAAATACTCCTGTGTAATAGATAGTGAGGCGAAATGGAACTCACCGAAAATTTTATATTGTCCAAATTCTCGACGCCGTTAGTCGGATTACCAATACTGGCAAAGCCGGATACATCTACATAGACCTGGTCATCAGCCGGTAGATAACGCACAATTTTTTGAGAACAGTCGGCGATCAGAGTTAAAGAGTCTCTCCTTATGGCAAATGCTAAGTAATGCCAATCTCTGTTGTTCACTTGATAACCCGGGAAGGTGATAGTCCGGATCGAACCCTGACGGGTACCGAATAGAATAGCTGGTTGACGATTTGCAATACGAATAGCTAATTGAAGCCTTCTTTGACCGTTCGTAATAACCAAAGGGTACAAATCCGAATTACCGGACGATTTTCCTGATAATTTAGGTCTCAGAACTAGTAAAATAGAGAATTCTTCTGGAAAGCTCGTTGTATATATCATGTTGGTCGATATGGTGATGGAGGCCCTCGGAGAGATGAAGAAGGCGTTATCTCTGTTTTTTGTGAACCGAACATGGTCAACGTCTTGCAAACCCATCAGTAATATCATGTCTCTCATTTCTGTCAAATAAATGCAAAAGGATACTTTTCAATCATAAACAGATAATTAAACTGTCTACACTAATGATTCCCAACGGAAGTGTTAATGTCCCCGGGGGACGTTTCAGTAACTCGTGGAGAGAGGAGGGGGGTGTAAACGGTAGAAAAACCTCGAGGGGAAATTTGAGGGAAAAAAATGGTACCATACTAAATATAACCCGGAGCTACAAAAGAAGCAAATAAGTTTTCACGACAATTGTCTTTCAATTATTTTTGTCATTGTATTCATATTTTTCAGTTTTCAATTATAAGGATGGGGGGATCACAAAAAGCATCGAACCCCTTGGTTACACATTCATGATTGTCCAGGGACTGAAATTAAATTTGATGCAAGTCGCACGACCTCCTCCCATTAACATATTTCTACATATAGGGAGAGTGGACGTGTAATGATGTAATACTACGGTATTGAAATTGAAGAATAATGCTCTACATAGTAATTGTCAAAACAATCAGAAACTATTCAGGTATTTTCTTAACATGGACGGGGTGGGGTAGTTTCACAATACCATTCTAAGAAATTGGCGTTGAGGTGAAACGTTGAGGGAACCACTTGTCTACACAGATACCGTGTAACTAGCGAATATTTAACCCATACAGAGTAGACAACACACTGGCAACACATGCGTGCATGTACTGCTGTCTTAGATATACTGTTTGCAGTTTGATTTTGGTGAAAGATAGGCTCTATAGTGAACGCCTTTGATCAGTCTATCCTCCAATTTGATCAGTCTATCCTCCATTTTTCAACGAATTGTGTCCAGCACATCTGTAAAATTCAAATTCACGACCAGCCTATAGGTTTATATAGATGTCACAGCGGTATCAATGGCATTGCACTAGCTGAAAGTGCCTGAAAAAATAATAATTATTTGGTAAGAATAATTGTGCAAACGTGTTGACGTTGACAAAGGTGAATTCCTTTGTAATGGCTTATTTTTTAAAGGTTTACCGAGGTGACTTCACGTAGAAAGGTGAATTTAAGGTGAATAGAAATGAGAGGTTTGAAGGTTACTGCAAAGAAAAAAATTGCGGAAATTAGGACTTTGTTGGAGACTAGTAACTAGAGTGCACCCAATAATACACCTGGATAAAATCAGCTGCTATGCATCATCCATATGCCTCTGTGATATCTCTGTAATGATCCATTACATGGACACATGAATACATGTTATCAGTCGGGTGGGGGGGGGGGGACGGAGCTGTCCTCATTGCAGTGCTAATTTCTCTGTCCTCCATATTCTTCTCTTTTATGATTTAAGTACAGACTGTATTCGTCTGTACGAGGTTTCAGCTTGCCGCTATTGAGTACATTAAAATGTCTGCAGTACAATTCTTGAGTCGAGTCCACCCAATCCAAGTCATTACCTTTCCAGCCCGAGTCCTTGATGACCGAGTCCAAGTACTTAAGGTCGAGTCCGAGTCCTCGAGACAATGCGCAAATATGACTCTTACTCTTATATGTGAAATATGACAAGATTGTCAACAGGATTGCAGCCGGGGGCACATCTTTTTTTCTTTTTTGAGGGGAAGGGGGGGTGTCAAAGTAAAAAAAAACTAACTGGATACTTTTTCCGAGTGGCGACGCCACTGCGACAGTTTCGGACGCTACGAATACTTTAGTAGGCTTTGATCCAGAATCTTAAAAAGTTGGGTGGGGGTTCACGAGAGGACACTAACGGGAAAAAGTGGATTGAACAATGGGGGAGGGAACTATCTAAGCTGAGCGCCACCATTGCTTGACGCGGAAAAAACAAGAAAATTTTGGCTTTTCAACCCCCCCCCCCCCCCCCGCTACAGATAGCAGGAACGGCACTCCCGGTGCAGTGTGCCTCGGACAGAGTCCTCGAGTCCCCAAGGCCGAATCCAAGTCCAAGTCTTGGAACTTCGAGTCGGAGACCTTGAAAATCGGGGCCGGTCTCGAGTCCGGCCTCGAATCCTCCAGCACTGCTGCAGTATAATGTGGTACGTTTAGTGTATTCATACCTTAGGTGTAATTGACTTAGAACGTGCGCATTGCCCAAGCATACCCTTTAACTTGGATTTTATTGACATCGTGTGTTGACAGAGCACTCAGAGACTTTGTCCCTCTATCTCAGAGGACATGGACACTTCAAAGGTAGTTACAAATAGCCATGCTATCGCCAATCTGTCTTTGTATAGCAGCTTTTACCAAGGTAATTTAATGTCGAAATCATTGTTTGCAATCTTAAATTATTTACCACTCAAGGAATCAATCAATCTAGGAACCAATAGACTCCAGTGATTAATTGACTGTAGCTTGGAAATGTTTACATTTCAAACAAGTGTTGAATAATCTCATATTTCAATCTGTAAACAGTCATTAAACCTGCTTATGGTGAAGACTGCTTGGGTAGACATTTATCTCCGCTGTTAGTTTGAGTTACTAATAAGATGGCCGTCCATACACCACTGACAAGATGGTTAACCTTTTAAAATGTTATTCTTTTCATGATACCTGACTGTTATGACGATGTGAAATCCATGTCTTTAGTGAAAACGAACATGTCAGCGTAACACTTGGGATAATGTCTTGTGCAAGTCAGCGATACACCTTCAGTGTATTTGTAGATGCATTGAATACAAACTGAAGTTGTGCAATGTGGTACGAGCCTACAATTATTCCTACATATGTAGGGGTTTGACCGGCTCTCATACTTTTTCCACTTCCACTTCATAGAGTCGTAACATGTGAATACCTACGTCTACTGTACATCTCACATTCAGTCTGTCAGAATCCCGACCCCATAATCACAAACAACGCAGCGGTGCCCACCATTACTTATATGCAAGATAGAATGTAACGGTGACGATGACTTCATAAATAGAAAAGTTAAGGCCCAGAGAGATCTATAATCGGGACCCTTTTGTTCTTGCGTTGCCACCCTTCAAATAACAATAATAATAATAACGATAATAATAATAATAAATGTCAAAGTGGATGCCCCCCAGCCACTGCGCTACTGTGTATATGTCAAGATTATTCAATGGAATGTTCTTGTATACATATACCGTAGGACAATCCAGTGGTGCTCAACGTACTATAGTTGGACATAGTTGGGTCACATGTCCGATTAAATCAATACTGCTACTCTGATTAAATCAATACTGCTACTCTGATTAAATCAATGCTGCTACTCCGATTAAATCAATACTGTTACTCTGATTAAATCAATACTGCCCTGCAATTAAATCAATACTGCTACTCTGATTAAATCAATACTCCCTGGCATCTAGTAACGATAAATGGACGGAAAAAGAAATATTTCAGTATTGTTTATGTCAGCTTTGGCTACGGCATTGGTTTGGTTAAGGAGGTAATTTGATATCGGTATCGTTCATTATGCATGGTGAAAGTTCACCTTACGGATAGACTAGACGGGTCATCATATTCTTGTTTCCTGTATGCCAAAAACTCTAAATAAACCAACGGGAGTCGTCCCCACCCCCTCTTTTGTTCCGCAGGTACACAAACCATTCCCGACCCACTTCCGAACCACGCATATGCTGCCATCGATTAACGGCATACTTCAGTATATTACCCTATGCATTAGGTGAGCTGTTCTACAACCTTCATAAGGATTCTGTCGTTGTTATACCAGGGTCTAAGTTGACACGCATTTGACAGCATGAAATACTACTTCCAATCTTTTAAATAATAATTGAGAATCCACTCTTATATGAACCGGGTGATTCAAAGGGCAATTAAATACATTCCAGAGTGGACGATCCAGTGTAAAAGTTACAAATCTAATCTTATACTATTTACAAGATTCCGTACCGTACAAAATTACTAAAAACTTCCAAAAGGACAAACCTTTACAAAACTCAGAGAGGTAAGAACTTGTACTTTAAATATGTGCTTGACTTAAGCAAATTATCACTGGTACATGATCAACGAAAACCTGAGGTATATCCAAAAAAGCATTTACGGTCATTTTCTTTATGTTCAATCAATTGGCAACAATATCATCTCGGAGAATTCAAGTGCTTGTATAGGTTATCAGAATAAAAATATCTCAATTAGTTGATAAGCTACGTGATGCATTGGTTGTATTCGTGACACCTATTGTATGGGGGATTTTAAAGAGCAACCATATACTGGCAAAGACTTAAAAAAATCTACTAAAAAAATTACTAAAAAGTAAAAATCATATTTGAAAATCAACGGTTTTGATAATAAGTGCCTACATAATGAATATGAAATCTCAAAACATACCACGTCGAAAGACGTCGCTCCTCAGTCGGTATTGGGAATTTTATTGTGTTTAGTGAAACGAAGCACTGTAGTTACAAAGTACAAACTGATCACCTCGTTACGGAGTCAGTGATCAGATCCAGCCAACTCTCACATGATATCATACATGTTTATGCCTTCTCGAGAGGAACATACCCTAACCATCATGGTATATCTGGATACATATCACGTCATGTTCTATCATGCATGAAAGGTCTTCTCGGGGCATGATTTTACTTTTAGCACATTATTTGTATTTTGCGAGGACTTTGGTTGTACAACTGAATATTCATTACTAGTTTACTTCCCACTGGCTTGTTCAACGAAGCTAACTTTTGAGTTGAACGAAAACTGTCACCCACTACATTATCGTATTTTACAGTTTTTGTCGTTATATTAAGAGAATTTGAAATCATATCGAAAAATTAATCACATGAAACATATTTATTATCCAAAATTGTCAGAATGGTGACATAAAAAGATATAATTAACTTTTGGACATGACATTTTAATGTTTTTACTCTCTGCCTACGAACGAAATGACTTGAAGTACTGTAGGTCTTACCTCGCGAACGTAAAGTAAAATTGCCCCATTTCGTTTTAACTTAAAGGATGTATTGCATCACCCTAAGCTATATTTTTACCTCCCTGAAAGGAAAATTCTCAACTGGTTCTAAGTTACAGTACTCTTAGATTGCCAGCAAATTCGAAAGATGCAGAGCAGCTCGTATTACACAGCGAACACAGGGATCCATTGTTTTGATTACACATGTGGAGAAATGTAAGACAGGCTGAGGGAGGGACTAGAGGTAGGTGGTTGGGAGAATTTAAACTGTCTGGGGTGATGCATTACAGCCTTTAAAGCAAAGTGGGCAAAATTGTCAACATTGTCCAGGTTAGTCCAAATCAAACATAGTTCATGACATAACAGGTATGAAATGAAAACAATCATATAGACCTACAGTTTATCATTTCTTTAAAAGCGAGTTAATGCTTAATACCTTCAGCTACAAATGTTGAAGCGGAACATTTTAATGTTTGTTGAGAACTAGAACCCTTGGAATCTCAATTGAGTTTAGAATATGATGGAAATGAAGCCGAAGCCACAGCAGAATAACACGATGCATTAATAAAATATCATTCAAATATCAATTAATTCTCAGTAATGTTTGAACTTTCAGTCACCGTATGTAGTACACGTGAGCATTGCAGAATATTGAAATTTTGGTTATTTTTCATTGCCTTTGGCAGAATTAACTAAGTCATTTTCTCTATATGGTGTGTATTTACACACGTTCTTTCACTGCATGTCGTTTGTAATGTGTATGACTTCTGCCTCAGGCCTTAGGAAGCCTGTTAAATGGAGAAGGCATGCTTGTTTATTTCGTTTTCAATCTTTAGTCTGAATACTGAGAAGGTAAAATATCTTGAAAGGGAAATATGTTTGCTTTTGATGTTTTGTGTGTTCTTTTTTTTATCGGGAACTGTCCAAGGGAAACATGAATATCTAGCAGAAAATCAGAATATAAACAAAGTAAGGGATAAATCTCACCACGCCTTAGTGAAAAAATACTAAAGGATGTTATTCAGTGGAAGTAATGTGAGATAATACCAACAAGGAATTGGTTATAACCGGAACCAGTGGACAATTATGGTTGATTCATGCCTTATTCGTATGTCCTTCAACTATGTCCTTTGTAGTCATTATCTGGTTGGCAGTTTATGTTTAGTGAAGTGGGACGTATGGGAGAGAAGCGGCATGTATCCTCTCTGACACTTTTAAGATCAGCTACTGGAAACCGTGAAATTAAAGGGGTAGCTTCCAACCAATGAACGCATTTTCTTCATATCACGCAGGGTTGTAGATTTTTCTTATATGTGTTCTTAAAAAATCAATACATAAATCAGTGATTTAAATAAAAAAGTGATTCAAATCAAATAAATCGATTTAAATTATCATTTTTTAACATAAAATCATGATTGTTATCGCCTTGATTTAAATCAAACAACCCTGATATCATGTGCCATAAATAGAACAATTCGAACTGCAGCATGGAACTGTCAAAATGCTACTGACATAGCCAACTTATCACTCACACTCATGCACTCAACTTATCGATTTCACTTACTGATGATGTGGAGGAATCCTCACCCTCCTAACCCGAACTCCTTTATTGACTTTCACAAAAAGACATCATTTAATCATCAAGTGCTACCAATGATAACAGTTTGAAGTTCCAACAATATTCAGTTGCTTAGGTATCTCCCTTAAAAGGATAGTCCAGGCAGAAATTTAGCTTTGATATGTTTAAGAGTAAGTAAATGTGACCCTTATGGTAAAACTTCCATTCAGTTCCCATGCATGGTTCTCGCGATTTTATCAGTTCGAGTTACCCCCTTTGCTACCAACTGGGAACTTGAAGCAAACAGGAGTGACATCATCTCTTCACATTGCTAAAGAGTCTTTTGTTTTCTTCATTTTTTAATTTATTATTTTGACCTTGAAATCAGCAGGTGGTCAGCCAACATACTGGTTCCCGTGAAGGTCACAAAACTCTCATAGCCCTCCTACATTCACATTATGATATCACTATATATTGAAGTATTAAATTTGGTATATATTTTAAAGAAAAACATAAAATACTTTATCGATGTGGGGAGATGACATCACTCCTGCTTGCTTCAAGTTAACGGTCAGTAACAAATGTGGCAACTTCAGCTGCTCATATCTCGAGAACCACACATGGGAATTGAATGGAAAATTCACTGTAATGGTCAGATTAACTTGCTCTTCAACATAGCAAAGTTATGTTCGTGGCTAGACCATCCTTTTAATATATGGTTCTCATACTTTATGTCCTGGTGACCTCAAATGACCTTTGACCTACATGAAAAACAATAGGGATCATCTACTGACAATGGACTAGCCTACAAACACAACAACCTTGAAGTTCGAGCACGCTTCCCTTCTTGAGATACCGTGTTTACAAATTTTTCAAACTTTTTCCCCTATTGACCTCACATGACCTTAGACCTCCTTGTAAAATGACAGGCATCATCTACTTATCAAGTGCTACCTGTAATAATAGTTTGAAGTTCAAGCAACATTCAGTTACTGAGATATCTCTCTTAATATGTTGTCATACTTTAATCTCTGGTGACCTCAAATGGCCTTTGAACTCCATGAAAAACAATAAGAATCATCTATAGACTGCCAACACAAAAACTTTAAATTGAGCACGATTCCCTTCTTAGTATATCGTGTTTACAAGCCAAGCGCCACATAGGCCTACACACCCACATCGTTACACACACACACACGTCATCACCATCACATAGATCACAAGGAATGAAAAATGGCAACCAATAATAGTATTAAGTTCATCGATTGGTTTCTTCTATCAATGGCACCTTTTAAGAGAATAACACTTGAAACAGCAATGTATCTTTTTTGCTTTCCTTCACAAAGACTCATAAGCAATGTCAGTATTCACGAGACAGACAGGTACTCATATACCCAGAAGGCACCTAGCCATGGGGGACATGGGGAGAACGTGCCTCTCCTCCCCCCCCCCCCAAAAAAAATCTTTTCAATAAAAGGTCCTACTCTTTTGGAATGCAAATGCAGGGAGAAAAGATAGAAATGTTTAGAATTTAAAACCCTTGAAAAGGGAAAAAATCAAAAGGGAAAGGCCCTCTCCCTTTAGCCCACTCTTTAGCCCAGGCCGACAAAAGTTCAACATTGATGTGCCACCCCCCAAAAAAAACAACTGGTTAGTCTGACTACGGGCCTAATACCTAGATAGCCCTTGCTAAGGGCTATTCGGCCAATATGGCTCATTACATGCATTACAGTCTAAACCTGTTATCCCTTTCACTTCACCAGCTCTTCCCTCCTTCATAATTTCTGTAATCGTCCATCCAATTGACACGCAGCTCCCAACATAAAGCCCCTCTTTTACGCTTAACCTGTTTTCTATTCTATCTTTCCCCTTAGATGTCGGCCGGCGGACTGCCGTCCAGCCGATAATCGATTTAATGTTGACATAAAATGGAATTTATGTTGACATGAAATCGATTTCGTGATAAGCAAATCAGAATACATTTTATATGTCTACATTAAATCGATTTAATATAGACATTTAATCGATATAATGTCTACATTTAATCGATTTAATGCCTACACTAAATCGATTCGATGTAGACATTAAATAGACCAATCGGAATGGGTTCATGCCAGTTAGTAGAACAAGCCAATCACATTCGCTGATAATGATTTTTTTTTTTGTCAGGAAGGCACGTAATACGCCCCCTTTCATAACTACGTACCATGACAGGCCCGAATGATCCCTGTGTATAGCCTAGGCCTACATGAGTCTGGTTTCTGTCTAACTCAAATCAAAAGCTCGAAAGTTCAAACATGTCAATGTATTCCGATCGGAAGCAGTTTATCAGAGACTTCCGACGAGAAGTAGATCATTGGCTCAGATAAAGCAACTCATATTGAACAAGTGCAAAGAGATTTGAAAAAAGATTTGCAGCACCGCTGGAGGACCTACGATAAATCGAATTAATGTAAACATTAAGTCGATTTAATGCCACATTAAATATTTGATGTCTACATTAAATTGACTTAATTTAGGTTGCATTAAATCAATTTAATGTTTACATTACTTTCATTTAATGTAGACATTAAATATTAAATTAAATTACATTGATTTAATGTTCACATTAAATCGATTTAATGTAGACATTTAAAAATCTACTCTGATTGGCTTATCACGAAATCGATTTAGTGTTGATATTCTTTCGATTTACTGTCAACATTAATTCGATTTACTGTCAGCATTAATTCGATGTAATGTCAACGTTAAGTCGATTTCATATCGACGTTAAATCGATAATTATGTCTGCTGTAGCGTAGTGTGTATGCGATATATGTGTTCCGACCCAACAGGGTCTATAGTACCCAGGCAGTTAAAATTTTACCAACTACGCTACTTTAAGCCGCACCCATAAATGTCTTTGGCTTCTTGTGGAGACCCCACGTAATTGCTTTACGGATATCCTGGTGAGTATACAAGACCCTACATGTAAACAGACCACTCTCTGTGCATGATGTGTTGTTACACAGGTATGAGCTAACCTGCATAACTCTGATGTCAATCAAAAAGCAGTCACCAATTAAGAATTTTGCTTTTCCCGAAATCATTTTGGATGATGAGTATATACAGTATCATTAAGTCCCCTTCACCAGGAAATGTTTCCATACAGGGTGCGAAAAAGGATTAAATTCAGCCTCCAAAGAAAACAAAACAACAACTAATACACATACATATAAATTTATACACACTTGCACAAAATACCTTTGGTGTTTGGTAACGTGTGTTTAGAAACTAGTCATTTATGGACTTGACATATCGCACTATAGGACTTGAAAAGCTCTTTGATGTAACACCGTTATCGTAAGGCGCCACGGAACCCGTGGTATTTTTTTTTAATAGTATTTTATGGAACCAACCATCAGCTTGTAAGCCACAGGCTTTAATTTCAATGGAGCAGCATGAATGTTTAGATAGAGGAGAAGATTAGTGACGTTTTGCAGAATTTGACGTTCCTGTTTTAGTCACTTTTTATGACATAGTATACCAGACCTCATGTTGTGGCATATTAAATTATACAAACAATGTGGGATCATATTTACCTTTCCTGAGATCCCACAGCAGGAATGCAGAACTATCTGAATTCACCACAGAAAACGGTCAAATTGAAGGAGTGGTCGAGTAAAAATAGAGCTCCTCTTGAACACGAATCAGTTTATGAGATTTGTAGTCCTTTTTTCAGTTTTTATTGAGGATTGGTATACCCAGAGACGAGAGGTATATGAAGAATACACTTGCAAAGCACATATCCTGTTGTAACAATGTATCTCAATTGAAAATGTTCAGTTGTAGATCATCATTTACTACAAATTTGTTGAGGAGATATGCTCACAGTATATCCGCTTTGAAAGATGTTAAGTGAAAAAAGTTATGTAAGATGTATCGTATGTTACAACTATACCCTTCTCCTGTGTATTAGATCAATTTGTGAGGATGTATCCGAGTAAGTTTCCAACTGCATTATCTTTGTTACTCTGCAACCTGCATTACTGCTCGGCATATAATATTGCATTGGTGTGCAACAAACCTTTCGTACGCCGTAACGAAAATTCATCACTAGGAACAAGCTAAGCCTAACTAAACCTTGCGTTGCTCTCAATGTTTGCCACTATGTAGCATATGTAGTTTAAAGGGAAAATGCAGTCACCCCAAACTGGATTTGCATACCCCCCATGCATGAATAGCAATTCATACATACTTGGAAAGAATCCTCAACTCCTATTGGCCCATTTCAGTCAGGTGACCGTGGGTTAATCGCTGGTAACCCAACTTGTTAAACCACGGTCAATCACCGGCGGATGAATACAATAAAACTGAAGATCGACAGTGTTTTCAGTGTGCTATATCTTGCACAAAACAATGGCTAATACAGTATTATTACTAGTATCAGGCCTACACTAGTGAAGTAACGTTCGATTAGAAGTTCGTAGTTCCTAGTTCTAACGTTACCTAGGCCGCGCGTAGGGCCTAAGGCCTGCTCAAAAGTAAAATGTAGGTAAAATTAAGGAACAACAGCACAGTATACTGTCAGTGGTAATCCCTCTGACGTAGGGTAGCCTAATCTTACCTTCTCGAAATGTTTAATCAATGAATCTGTCACTGTCTTTATCCAAAATCAGTAATCAGGCCCTGTAGCTGTACCACGCTCTGTACAGCACGCACTTACGTACACACAGACATGGAACGCACATACACTCACCACAGCCTGCACGTACATAAGTACACTACAAGTTGCAAACAAACTATACTAAAGCACGCAAACGAACTAAAGCACGCGCGCGTTGTTGCTATGTCAATTGTTATTGTTATTCGTTTTGTCCATGGGTTATTTTCTGTTTCGCGCACGATTATTGTTGACATGTTGTAAATTTGTTTACCCTTTCTCGGGGTTCCTTTTCAATAAAAATGCGGTTATTTAAGGGCCAAATTCCTTTCTTTTTTCGTCCTTTTTTATCAAAATCTCGTTGGTATGTATGAACAAAGCTAATCAACTTTGGACCTGTGTATTAAATGTAGTATAATGCACTCTCGGGGGTAATGCTATCGCTGGATGCACTCGGGCTGCGCCTTAAACTCATGAATGGCTTTTTTTTCATTATGGAATATCATTTTTGTTGTTGAATTGATTCAGCATAACACCTTCTTTATCCATTTTTGATAGTCAGCAATCTCATGAAAAATACTTCAAAGAGAAACTAGAAGACAATCGCACGATCAAAATAAAGTGGGGGCGACTGTGAATTATTCCCTTTAATGTATGGGCTAATATAGGAAAAAATGACATCAAAGATTGTACATATTGAGAGAACATTAGATATTTCTCTGAGAGTCATACATTTTTTTTTTTGAGAACCGCCCCCAAAATATTCCCGCAATGATGAGTGCAGCCACCCTTTAAAGCGAGAATATGAGTCGAAAATTTGTCAGTGAAAGTCAAATTCCGTGGAATATGCTTAAGCCACGTTTTTGCACACACGAATATTCTTATCTATTCCCATTGGTCTGTTTATTTCAAGTAACGGATGACTTTCTTTGAGAGTCTGAATTTTATAGGGCCAACAAAAATGTCGAGGCAATTATTAAATTCAGATATCTGGGAGAGGAGTGCATGGTTCTCTTCCAGATTTTGTGACAGGTGATCTCCCCAACTTGCTCTTCCCTGAAACACTGACGAAGAACAAAGGGAGATGATTAGGCGATTGCCAGAACAACTCATATTCCAGCAAATTTAAGTTAGATTTGTTGTCAAACTTCTACCGTTCATCTCCTCATTACAATACAGGACCATCACTGACTATACCACTAGGTCATCATTTCAAACTTCCACAATTCACATAAATACTAAAGGAATAAGATCCTTGTCCAAAAGGATGTTACGGCTCGACTTATTGCTAATACATCATGTAGCCGATTAGGTCTCATGTGACCTTTCATTTTTAAGAATTAGATAATCATTTTACCTGGACAGTTAAATTGGTTGCATGGCCGTTCCTCCATGGCGTCCCCTTCACATGCGTTAGGTTCGTCTTTGCTACATGTTCTGCGTCTGCTCTGCGTACCACCAACACCGCATTGTATGGAGCAATGTGTCCAGGAGCTCCATGGCCTCCAACCTGTCGAGGATAATGAGACGACTATAGTGTAATTTTGAGAAAGGTTTCAAATTGAGACAAGTAAAGGGATTTATTATCAGAATCCCCTATAATCACAACCATTGCATACTGATTGTATCCATTTGTATCGTTACATTTAGTTATTGGATGATTTAACATCATACTTATTCAGTGAATGATACCATCATGAAATATGACGGAATTCGTGAAATGTTTGTCTCATTCGATCACGGTGTTTAATATTAAAACGTTTGAAGATATCTGCAAATCAATTTAAGATATCAGTAATTAATTTAATGATATTGCTGCTAATGGTGGTATGAAATGATACTGAGGCGCTGATTGTATTCTGGGTATTGCTGGCAAAAAACTGACAAGCGGGAGTATACTGCTACTCTGCTTCCAGTCATCTGGTTGCAGCCACCTCCATTGTATTTTTTGTATATGTAATTATCTTTCTGAACTATCTGAACTAAAATTGCCTTTTAAAACCACTGTTAGGCTATGTATCTCAAAGCAACAACAAGAAAGAATGACATACGTTGGTAAGTTAATTATTCCAAAATAAATTAATTAGAGGTGTGGTTAGGGCGTGGTTTCCTTCTATGAAAACGATG
Organism: Stichopus chloronotus; assembly: GCA_021234535.1. Taxonomy (NCBI): domain Eukaryota; kingdom Metazoa; phylum Echinodermata; class Holothuroidea; order Aspidochirotida; family Stichopodidae; genus Stichopus; species Stichopus chloronotus. The sequence goes on from CM037835.1 coordinate 946,492, forward strand.
CAGTGACTTCTCCACATCTTGGTTAAGGTTTGCAAATGAATAAACATTATAGAGCTATATTTTCAAGTTATAAGTATGTCACATGCAACTGCAGTTAAAGCTGCCGCAGATCATTTAAGGGATTTATGATTGCACTTCTGCTATTTCTATGAACACCTTCCGCACGACGTGATATCGCTAGCCTAGCCTTCTCTATCAGTAACGCAGGTGTAATATGTTAACTTGAATAGACATGACCATGTTCTCACTTGTCACTAAAGGTTAAAGGGTTAAAGGACCGATTAGATGTATCCTATGTCAGTGGTAGCTCGAACTGCAGATCAAACCGTCTCATCTTGGACACATTTTGTTTTGTGGCAGAAGCAATGTTGTGATATACTTGGAAAGGCGAGAACAATGTGGCACAATGGAATCATTGGACAACGGCCCTCAGCGTCTCCTGGTTGTCCAGAGTTCAAATTAAACACCTGCAAAGTAATCACATTACATGTCCGCTTCGGTAAACCAAAAGGTAATTTTCAGGTATAGTTCTTGGTTTTTCATAAAACTGCCAACAAGCTCTATGAAATATCAGAAATGAAAAATGTATTTAAATTGTATCTGGAGGAATGAATGTAAGGAATACTGATTTATAAAAATTATTCGGCAGAGAATTCCATATACTAATGGCACGAAAATGTAATAATAACTTGATATTTTCCCCAGACTCACACAATTATAACTCATATGTAATCTGTTGCAGCGATCTGTGTCTTAATGCAGCTATAAATACGATATTAGAAGTAACAAACTGCCCTCACATGAACGAACAATTCGCAGCTCTTGCAATAACTGGTTGGAATTTCTTCAGGCCGAGGTTTTGGTCTTTGGTGCTGTTCAAAACAACACATGTTGACAAATCTCTTTCCAGGGTCACATTTGACAAAACCTATTTTGACAAGTCAAGCATGAATTGGTGCGTCTGATTCACTTAAAGGGAAATAGGGCGTTTAGAAGACACCAACATGAAATGCAAAGAAAATAACATTAATCATTTTTAAACCATCAGTCGCACCAATAAACACCAGCAAAAGTTCATCCCCTCATTTACTGCCAATACTTTTAAAAACCAAGAAAGATTATATAAGAGTACAAGACGAAGCATTGATATGTTTGGCAAGTTACTGTGTAATTTAATTACCAGTCTACTATTTGGTAGAAGAATTAATGTGAGATATTGAATCATTTTATCTATTAATATCTGATTGATACAATTCTCACTTTCTTTACATTTACTTTTCAAGTTCATGACCTATACATGCATAGCTCTCATTATGATGAGTTGAAGGGGCTCATTGAGTCGATATCGATAAGCTTGTGAGGTTTCATAAGTGTACAAATACATGACAATGCCTCTAATAAGTATAATTAGTCAAATCTCATATGCACTTGTTAAGCAAAACTGTAATTTTTCTTACCCCTAACTTAAACTCGCTGTGTGTTTATGAACTAGTACTAACGTGAACAGAGTCTGGTCACCAATTGTCAAAAACAAAATTGAATTGTTAATTGCTCACTCATTAATTTTTCTTTGTGAATAACACATGGGGATCCTCTTAGTTTGACCATTGGTAATTAGTATGTGAAGGAAACTTAACAGGTTTATGAAAATCATTGAATTTCACGAAACAACTCAATGAGTCCCTTTAACATATCAGGTCCAACTGAGTGCAGAGGAATGACACGATGGCATCATGTGAACACATGTGAACATGGGCCGGGCAGGGTTGTGGGGACAATGGAAAGCCTTCCCACCAAAGTTTTCAGTGGATAGGGACACGATATTCCCCCACCAATGTTCCTCAACCATTTTAAATACCGATTTCAATTACGTTATATGCAGGGCAATTTGACCATATGGCAAGCCGTTTCCTTGCCATTCACGATCTCAAGTTACCTTGCAACAGGCCCGTAGCCAGACTAACCATTTTTTTAGGGGGGTCACATCAATGTCGCTTTGTCAGCGTGGAGAAGGGTCAAAGGGGATGGATTCCTTTTCGAATGTTCTAGATGCAAAATGTCGAGAGATTTCCACCATTTCTCTCTGTCTTTACATTCCAAAAAGAAGCAGGAATTTTTTATTGAATCTTGACCTTTTGGGGGTGTTTTTTTTTTGGGGGGGGGGGGGAGGCGTGGCTACGTGCGTGCCTTGTAATAACTAGAGATATCTTTGCAGGATTGATTAGATTTACAGTTCACTCATCATATATAAGGGAAAATGTTAAAATGATTAAAGAAAACTCAAATGCAACTTAACTTTCACAAAGGCTTAAAACAAGTTAGGGATACAGAGAAAATGAATATATGTTTAATACTGCATAAATAAGTATGTAAAACCGCATCTTGTGTGTGGCATTTGGTTCATCGAAGGTAGGGCGGGATCAACCAATATCCCTACCAACCTACATAGGGGGCGCTCGAACAAGGAAAGCCTTCCGACGAAACTGTAACCTCAGACACACAAACGAAGTACGATAAAGGCTTTCTTCTTCAAATATAATGCCAGTTCCATTTTATGCCCTCCCATTTTGGATAGTTAGGGAGACCCACAACCAACTTAATTTGCCCCTGATTAAATGTATGTATATGTATGATATATGATGTGGAATTAAAAGAGGTAGTTAGAGACTTGTAGAGAGTACAAATCCTCGAGTACGAGTACAAGATCCGAGTACAAGTACGAGTACAAAGTGTTTAGCACGAGTTCCTGATTTTCAACCCTTGTGAGTGCAAGTACAGTCTTGTGAGTACGAGTATTATCCCGTGAATATGAGATTGAGTACTATTCCATGAGTGGAGTACTAGCACGAGTACGTAGCTGTAGGTTGGACTACATTATGATGAGCACAAGCCTGTGCACTTGTATTTATAACTGAATGATCATACACTCTTTCTGATTTTGTTGGTAGATGCTTTGTACTTTTGACGGCAGTGTGACTAAGGAAATGGAGATTCTTGTTTGAGACTTAATGTGAAGGACATATTAAAAATGATCTGTATGAACATTTGGTTTCATTTCCTAATTATATACGATTAACACACATAAATGTGATTACTATAGCTACATAAAACAGCATGCACATGCATCACAGACAAAAGAATTGTGAACTTTGAGTATGCGAGTACAAAGGCTTGAGTTTGAACAAGAAGCCCAGGGAACGAGTACGAGTCTCAAGCACGAGCAAAAAGCCTCGAGTGTGCGTACGATTACCAAATTTTCAAATTTTCCCAGTGCGAGCTCGAGAACAAAGATGTTAGGAAATCCCTTTGTTTCGATCAAATTTTCTTTCGCTTGTACCATCCTGGCACGCAGTTAACAGTTTTTGGTTAAATTTCACGGGATTTATTATACGGCTTCCATCTACAGTACTGATCGTAAAAATTTAAATTTGTCTATTAAGGTATACTGAATAGTTACTACTATGGTGTTAATGCATGGTACTGCCTTTATGCATAGATATTCCCTTGAAATGGTTAATAGAAACCTTTTCCTTGAGCTTTATTTACTGTAAGTTAACTCTTATTTCATCTTCTAAGCATAAGTATGCAACTTACACTTGTTGTGAACCAATAAAGGGAGGAAACAAAAAAAAAAAAAAAAAGAAAAAAGAAAGCTCGTTGATGGGTCGGCCTAAGTTCGCTAACAAATGTGGGCTAGCTGATTGCAACTGAAAGCTCTCGTCATTGGGTCGGTGTCGATAAGCTTTCCGTCCTGGGTGAGTTGATGTTCAACGTTCAGTGAAAACATGGCCTCAAATGAGGCGTATCTCTCTAACTAGAATTTAATTTTAAATTGAATTGATTGATTTGAAGAATGCCTTCAAGATCACCGCCACCACAAGAAAAAAGAGTACGATGAATACGAGTACAGAAAATACTCAAGTACTACAAGCCTCATGGCACCACTACTAAAAAGCCCCAGAATTAAGGGATTAGAATTAACTGAAGGAGTTTTTTTTTATATCTGAAACTGAAGTCACTCTCCTTCAACAAGTCCTTGTAGTTAAAGGGTCAAAGACTTCCACGAACTAGGTAGGACTGTGTCCCAAACAAATTCACCAACTATTAATAAAATAACTCCCAATCAAACTCGACAGCTCATCGTTGGTGACATTGTTAAAGCACTTCAGATAATTACCAATAATTTGTCAATATTTCAGGCTTGATGTCTCCAAGATACGATAAATTAAGGTGTTGACCACTAACGGCGGTGTTCCATCCGGTCCCCCTTGCCGTAGGGTACAAAACCACGAAATGGAATTTTTTCTTTCTCGTTTTTATTGTTTGTGTTCATCAGGAAAATATAACTTGAAGATGCGTCACAATAGCTTAAATGCTACATTCTTTCCTGACCAGAAGGACCGGTTACAAAGATGTTTATTCTTAACGGCATTAACAATGTTTTAACTACGTTCAACACCGTTCGTTGTCACTTAAGTCAGAAAATGAAACGGACAACCAACGGCGATTCATTTACTTGTGGAGGAAGTACGGATTGTTTCAAAGTATCCTGAAATGTCATCGACGTGAAGTATAAGGTATAACTTTACATTTATATATTTACAATTCGGTCACTGACCGTTGCAAGGACGCCACCTCTCCGGAGTGTTGATCAACCTGAGCAGGTGTCGTGTTATGAAGCAGCCCATCATGACGGGTGAGTCATGGACAGATATCCGGAGTGTCCATTTACCGCATAGACGGACTGACGGTAATACATGACTATTACTAGCCTATATTGGTTCATGTAGTTCGTATTTCTGATCCGTTTTAATCCACCTGTGAGTTTTCTTTTTGTCCTCTTGACCGATATATCTTCCAGATGTCAATGAAAGGGGGGGGGGGGGGGGGTCGCGACCTTCCTCTTCTTACATAGACATTTGAAAATCAAAAATAATCAGAGCCGATAGTCACTTCGAGGTGCTGCTATAGAAAACTGAACAAGCACTTCCTTTTACGATTGCATGCGTCTTCAGAGTACCAAGAATTCAGTGACTTGCTTATATTACGAAGGGATAAATTTTTATCTGTGAGGACTTTGACCACAAATGACCTTTTCCTTACAAGGATGACAGTAGTCATATGGTCAACTTCCAGACATTATTTCTAAGACCCATAATACTTCAGTTATTATGGTTATAAACATGCTATTGAAATTACTCGAGGGTGTTTATACTTGATACTTACCACTCCTCTCACCCTCAGGGTACAAAATAAAGCGCCTCTGATGAAATATGTTTGCTTTTAGAAAGAAGATACCGATATAATTTGTACAAGGAGGAAGACGTGGCATTCAACTAATGCAACTGAACGAAGCCTCGCCTATACGTAGTGCCGCAAGGGACAACCTTTTGCATCTGCAAATCTATACACAGAAAACTGTGGGCGAGATTTTCAAACTGAGGAGATTTGGAACAGAAGATGAGTTTGGAATAGGCAAATTATAACAGCAACCCAGCTAGATAAGAGGGATGACAGAACTCCACGACTCAGTATAGTCTGCACCACGAACACAAATATAACATGAACGTACCCTCTTTCCATCTTAAATGAGGGAACGATTCGATCAAAGAATTTTAGTCTGCCTTGATATAAATATATTAAGAACAGATCATTTTTATCGACTGCTAAAGATCAATGCTTTCATTACTATCATCAGTGAGTGATATGGCATTATCTACTGCCTGGTAAATTGTCAAAGGAATGTGAAAATATCAACTCTTGTAAGTTTTTAGCAAATTAATACAGCATCCTATAGGGAAAGGGGACAACAGGACAGTACAGAGGACCTGCAAAGCGGAAAAACTTTACGATTTTGTTCTCTCTATAAGCGATTTACTCCTACACTTACAGTTTGTCGAGGGGCGTCTGTCAGAGGTTATTCAACTGCACGTTTAATCTTATTTGAGGTCTGTTAGCGTAGAATATTTCCTGTAATATCAATACAACTTCGGTAATTCTTCCTTCAGTTGCCGTCTCTGGTCGACCTTGATCTTACCGTGGGCTGGAGTGGCATGGGCTGAGGCAGTGTCTCGTATATTCCTGTCATACACGAGCATACCGTACCCTGAACTATGTATTAATGATCGCATAGGCTTCGGCACTGTTATCTATGTATGTGCACGAGAATAAGAAATGAAAGGGTGAATACAGCAATACATATGCATGAACCTATACTGTTTACAACAACTTCCGGTGCAGCTTTAAAGACCCGTCTGAATCCGTTTAACTTAAGGTAAAAACCTCCTAAGTTGTTACAAAGGCGACTACTGCTGTCAAACTATTACCGAGGATAAAGTGAAAGTTAGTTAGTCAAGGCTATCAAAACATGGACACTAACAATAGATCGAAACAATACCCTCGTGGACATCAATTAAGACTGTCCATTAAGGTGTGGAAGGGGGGTGTCTTGCGGTCAATTTCATCCAAAATTATGTGTCACTACTTTGTTTTGGCGGAAACATCTGCAGGAAAGTAGGAAGAGTGGTTGCATTGTAAAGGACCAGCTGATTTCTTCCGTTACAAGCTAATTCCATCAAAAATACGTTGTAGGGAAAAGCACTCACCGTCTCTAACCGCACGGGTATTACCAAGGTGTAACTATTCTCACCACCATTGATCATAATGCATGATTCGAGACCTGTCTGAAAATATGCAAAACTTTTCAACATGCCAATTAGCCTACGAGAATATAATACACAGTGGTTATTGTGAGATGGTTTTATGCAAACCTGCAGTCCCTTTCAACGTCTTTTCAATATAGATCATTTCGATTAATTTGTACTGTTTTTTTTGTGTGTGCAAACTATCCATTCGTAGTACCGGTATTTCTTCATCATTTGAGTGGTAAACACCCTTTGCGCCGGGAACTGGACTGTATGCTAAAACAGACCAGAAAAATTGAAATGGTTCTTAACAGTGGAATTAAATTAGACGATGAACCAATATCACGCCCCAGAAATGAAATCACATTAGTTCGAATTGTAGGACGAAAGACCCATTCTCATATAAACTACGTCACTTCTCAACAGAGATTGAGGCCTCTGCAAATATAGGGCCTTTTTGCATGTAGCCATTGCTGCTACTTTTCCGTGCTTTTACTTTTCCGGTTGAAACCGTCAGCCGGCAGGGTCAGGATGTGAATGGGCTGCATTGAAACAGATCCACTAAACGTGGCGTAGATTGGGTTAGATTAGGTTAAAGTAGTTACAATGTCATTGCACTTCAGATTTTGTGAAGGCATGTGTGACGGGTAGGGGGAGGGGGCGCGTGTTACTTTCCACCAAAATATAATTATCAGCTCACAAATCCCGAGAGCCATAAGTTCAAGTTCTGTATGAGGAAACCTGTCTATGTCTACAAGCGCCCTCGTGATTTTTATAGACACTCCTCAGTCTTTTCTCTTTGTTCATATTCTGTATATATTTTCCATTTCAATGATCATTTTGTAAGTGTTTTCAAAGAGACTGAAATAAATGTCTACCAACAAACAGACAAACAAACGCGCCAATGATGTGAACATTGACTGTTCAGATTGACTACTAGAGCAACAGCCACGCAGATCAAAATGAAATAATATAACGGATAACATTTTACCCGACAGAGACCACATGGCTATTGAACCAGAGATTGATAAATGATTTTCCCACGCATAGGGTTAGTGGTATATAGGTCATACCACATGACATGAATTACTTTTCAGGTGAAGCATGATGAACATAGCAGACGTGAACAACATTGGCAAAGGTGAACACGATGAAAAGTTTGAACAATTCATAATGAAAAGAGCAATCATTTAGTGTTATGTAGTCAGTGGCATCCGGAGTCTCCGAGATAAAAAACAATTCATCTCTTTTGTTTGATTCTGCTTAAAATGCATTTTCGATCAATAAATATTGATAGCAATCTACTCGCCCTTACAATATAGTTAACATTTATCAAAGTACATGCATACGTCGTACAATGTAATCCCCCATTACGAACAACTTTGTAACGGATTTCCGACAATTGACCCATTATCAAGTTGTGCGAATTTTGCTCTGTAATGGCAACCTATTTTGGGAAACTTCTCCATAGCGATTCGCTTTTCCCTTGTTCTGTATACTTCAAGATTTTTTTCTGAATGATTTCCTACGGTAAATTTTAAAGTAATTACTGTGGACTCCTTTTTACAGGGGTGTTTGCATTAAAATCCGTTGGAAATGTAACATATTAGTTGCACGGTCATGGCTTACAGCTCCATTAAGGCCGACTTTCACCTGAATTAAAAGCGGGGTTTATGTTCTTTTGCCAACTTAAAATAATCCCCATGAAGCTGATGTTAACCTATTTAACCATGGAAATGACTTCCATTAGTAAATCATACGCAGGAAACAGTTACTTGAAATGATCTACAATAACATGATACAAATTAAAACTTATGACGATATACGTGCAGTATATAGACTACTCGCCCTGTACGGGATAGTATAATGCTACTTATAGTGGTAGCCATACACATATTGCTTGTTTTTCTCCACCAAAACAACTTTTCATGGGCCAGACTTAGCGCACTGCAGAACACGAGCCACTGATTGATTCATCTTCAGAAGTTGTACTTGATTTATAGCCTATCAGGAGTCGTTGCGTAAGTATTGGTAAAGAGACTCACCGCCCCGTCTTTGACTGGATCCTTGTCCAGCCAAAGGACTGCCACGTGTACAAGAAGATACTGAACCTTTGAGCTTTTATATCTAAGGAGCTGAAGCTATGCGAACAGACTTAAGACTCGGAAACAATTTAACTTGAAACCTGTGCCTCCGAAGACTTCACTAATGCAGTGTATCATTGACTGATAAATATGTGTAACATTAAGATAAAGTCAAACATCATGGTTGTGACAGGAAACATTAGATGGAATTCTAGGTAAGTTTTAATTATTTTGAAAGTAACTTCATCATGCATGGATATCCGATAACACCGGGAATGGATGAAGTAAAGATTTTACAGAGGAAAATATCTCCTGCTGTTGACTGTCTGCCCTTCCTGCGATGACTACCCCTCCTGCCCTTTCCATTTTTCAGCCTCATTCTAATTCCGTGCACTTTATTCATTACTGGAATCAAACATACCCCTATTATTCGATACATTGGCCATCATTATAGATGCAGAATCCTCCATGATCGAAGAATAATTGTCCACACGTCACGTCTGCTGTCTGAGATCCACTTAACACAGAGTTGTTACTAAAGAAATCTATCGAAGTGAGTATACGGTGCAGATTTAGAGTTTTTCAATATGGAAAAAAGTTATATTCATATATAGCGATGATATATCAAAAAAAAAAAGAATTCTCGTTAGATATCAATTTATCATTTCTTAAATAGTATACACTTAGTAAAAATAACCCTCTTTTTTTCCTTTTGACAATTCCATAATAAAACGTTACGACAAAATGATTTGTGTTTCGTATTGCATATCGCTATACGCCCCTTTAAGGGGGTCTTTACATCACCAGAGTCGACTATGTATAGAAGCTCCTTTAATGATTTTCAGTTGACGTATAGGCGTCGATGAATCCCTAGAAATTTAAAAATAGTTTAGTAGAAATAGAAATGTAGCCCGAAATAACAGAATTAAGGTCAATTACTGCTTGGAAATCATCGATAAATCATCCCGATATTGATGTCAAATAAGAATTTGATTGCTAATTGATTATAACCGATAAATCATCCCACAAATGCGAATGCATGTTTGATTGGCAATCTGGCAAACCATGCACTAACAACTTCATGATCTACCATAATTGATTACACATTGCATGAAAACCACGTGTGTGTACTCACACTTATGTTGTATTATCATAGTGCATATGAGGACAAAATACACTATACAAACCGCCTGTGGGTAAAAACCAATCAACTGCTAACTTGGTTGACCTTTAATTTAACCTGGGTTAAGTATAAAGATCGCTGCAGTCATTACAGCTCTATATGCTACATTACGAAAGAACACTAATTGATCATGTCCCGCACATGAGGGTATATCTGATTCATAACTGAAAAGCAGTAATTCCATCAATTCCAGTTATATTACTCACAACAAAAATATAGTTTTTCATTTTCCCATAGTGTTGGTATATACAGAACTTTTGGTAGAGTGGGTCAATGCTTTTACTAGGACGGAAATATACACAGTGATTAAGGTGTTTAGCAATGCAATTCAACTACTATAGGCCAACGTGTTCTTTAAAAATCTCTATAGCCTAATTTGTCCATACAATGAGCTTCTCTGTAAACAAAAATGTCAGACTGTCAGAAGTACAGTAAGCTGCCAGGGTAAAAGCAAAATATTTGACAGAAAAAAAAATCTACTCAGCGAATAAAATAGTGGAAGTTTTACCGGAGGTAAACGACTGTTTTAACCCGCATTACATTCTAAAGTCTGTTAACTCGAGTTACATTATAATCTGTTACGTCGAGTTAATTGCTATGTTGTTGATTTGTTCAGAGGACTAACATGTGGATTTCAGAAAAGACAGTTTGGAGTAGAAAAATACCAGAAAGCACAAATGCATTGCAGCTTCGATGATTTCATGATGAATATTTTAATGAATGATATATTTCATAAGGGGACAAATGAATCAATTTATCATGTCGTTATAACAACCACTGTATACGCAATGACATTTACTGACCTAAGATGATGAGTGACAATCAACAGGCACACCTGCTTCCGAAAAAGTTATACGTCCAAGAGTACTGTCTTGACATTCCAAGTGTGTATATTTTCACAAATTTACCCTTCTTCACGAAAACAGCCTCCACCAAATAAAATAGGCTTTGGTTTGCAATATGGTAGACCAGTACACCCACATAGCAAATATAAGATCTGTCCAAGCTTCATTTTTTGAGATATGATGACGCTTACTAAGTTTTCACAATTTGACTCCTATTGACCCAAAATGACCTGTGCCTCCACCAAAATAGAAATGCCTTCAATATGGTACCCTTGACATCGCGTACGAGATTTGTCAAAGTTTTCGAATCTTAAGAGATTGTGTTTGCTTGGTTTTTACAATTTCAAGGACATATGGTACAAATACATACTAAATATTAGATATGTCCAAATTCGCCTTCACTTCTAGAGATATCGTGTTTACAATATTCTCACAATTTTACCCCATTGACCCTCAATGACCTTTGACCTCCGTGAAAAACTGAAGGATTCATGTACGTTATATCCACCTACATACCGCCAAATCTGAGAATTGTTCAATCTTTTCTTCTCTGGATATCGTGTTTACAAGGTTTCCACTTATTGACGTCTGCTACCGCCAAATCACCTCCGACCGTCACAAAAGGTAATAGGTCACCAAAATAATAGGGCTCATTTACTTAATAACCTACACATATGCGACAAATATGAGATTTGTTCAAACTTCACCTCTTGAGATAGTGTTCAGAAGGTTTTTACGATCTGACTCATGTTGACCCCAAATGACCTTTGACCCATGAAAAGTAATAGGCTCCATGTACTTAACATGTTACACTAACACAACAAGCATAATATTAGTTAACTATATATGCCCTAAATATGACATCTGTCCAAGCTTACCTTCTTGAGATATCGTGTTTACAAGCTAGGCGTCACAAACATACTTAGTCACACACATACATGATTGCATAGGTTGGGATTATCATCGAAACCAAAAAGAAAAGAAAGTGTGTGGAAGTGATAGGAACATCGTACAGATGACAGGACAGGAGGTGAGCTCCCTGTTTTCGGATGTCCCTGTTGGGACGCATCTTGAATTCTATGATTAGAGTAATCCTTGGTGCCATGTAACATCTCTTATTTGATTACTTCATGAGCTACTCGTGAATGTGCACTACGGAAACAAGTTAAATTTGAAGACGTCACTGGTAATTTTCACTGATAGGTCGACCAACTCTACGTGGATCAGGATTACACGAAGGAATATAATTAGAGAATTAACGCCCTGTGTATTTCTTTTGCTAACCGTATGTTGCTGGATTCAGTATCCTGTACATATATCACGTGACGGTTCCAATAGAGTAATACTCTTAATTCAGTCTGTCAGTCTATACCATAGGCCTATTTCTTTGCAGAGTTCCAATTAACTACACCAGAGCCTCCGCACTAGAGGCACGTAAGGATAACAGTGAAGGAGTAGTGAAGTAAATTTACCGTTGCTACTATTATATGTTTACATTGTAAATATATATATATATCACTGTTACTTTAATTTCTGTGACTTCTTAAGACGACAAAACCACATTGGTCGATGTATAATATTGGTATTAAACCGTAATTTCATTTGCATACACCACAAAATTGTAAGCAAAATACACCACAGTGAGGGATTTGTCTTTGGTTAACCTGTACTATGCTGTCAGACAAGTTGACTATCATTTCCGTCGGTCAGTGCAAATACAGGTAACCAAACACAGTTACAGGTAGAGATATATTTACCATTTTCCGATGGTCTCCGAATTACTTCCTATTGCGTCACTCAAATACTAAATGGTTTTTGCAAATTGCTTAGCGCGGGCATTTTCCTTGTGTGAAAACACATTCTCTACCACTTTCTTTAGCAACAATAATAATTCACTCTTTCAGAGTAATGCACAGGTCTACTCTTATCATCTTTCTTTTTAGGTAGTGGCCGTAATAAGGTATTAAATGTACACACGTCATATGGTAAGTTGTTGGTTTACAATAGTGAGTATCTCACGCGTGTTGAGAGCAACGAATACATCACAACTGACGGAGGCGATACCTAACATTTCTTGTCAGAAGTGGGTAAGGAGGTGGGGGGTGGGGGAGACGATTGTAGCACGTTACCTTTAAATTCAGTGCCCACAGCTATAAGTTGTCAATAATTGGGGTTCCTCACCTGTAGAGGTTAGACAACAGACATTTTAATCCTCTTGAATGAGTGTTGTGGAGTGTCTTCTGAAACTCAATGAGGTTGAATGCCGATGTCAAAAGTTCAAGGTTTAGAGAGTGAGAGGAAGGGGAGTTTAATGGTAAACAAACAATTGCGTCAGCCTGTAGATTCTTAATTAGTACCTAATAAATGTGAACATTGTTAATATCTTGTGTGTCCATAGCCCTACCCATCGACGTTCCACAAAGGGATGCATGGATAATTGGTTTCGGAATATTCAGTTGTCAATAGTTGCTATACTAAGCGAGTGTAAGTTACATCAGTTAAGTGAATCTTATTGTGCCGCTAAAAAACTTTGATTACCCATGATTGCGTCTTGTCAATCATTTCATTGATGTATTTCTGAAGGTTGTGTGGGTGTACATATTCTATAGTGTTGGTTTATTGAAGTCACAGTACTTTTTATAAAACACCAAATATTGTCACCATTACTCGTCAGTGGTTTGCAGATTCTTTCCTTTTATTATTTTACACATAAGAATATGAACAAAGCAACCTATCCCCTTTTTTCATTATCCCCTATCAATTAGATCTGCATGTCTGAAGTACTTAGAATTTGTTTGGTACATTCTTAATTCTTTTCTTAACGAAAACAGAGACCATTGTGAGATTGATCAGTTATCTGTATAAATACACCTTACAAAGCAGACAATAGAATAACTTAGCCCACATGCATGGTGTTGGTAGGGTATGGTAAATGATGAGCAACCCGCTGACACTGACACCTCGCTGGAATACACACAAACTGCGTTCCTTGATATGGGTCAATGAATTGCCTAAATGGATCGATTAACTTTTCGACTCTTTTTTAGGGTATTACGGTAGACGAGGGATATAATGACGGCATAACAAACTTATTTACAGACAGAAACAGGTACATATAACGTACGAAGGTGCTACGGGTTAAATACTGCCAGGGTGGTTGAAAAACAAAGTAGTTTAATGAACAAATACTTAATAGAAACTGGAAACTCGTTACTTTTCTTTACTTTATCCCCTTTATTATACTTATCACTGTACATCTGTGTATGTAATTGCAAACCACCAGTTCCAAGCTAAAGGTTGTGTGACATGCTTCTAGAAAAGAGCACCCTTCCTTCAAACGTTGCAAAGTAAAAACCTGAGTGAAAAATCCGTTGGAATTTTGTTTGTATCTGTTACCATTTTTTGAGATATGACTTTTCAAAGTTTGAGAAAAATGCAAACCACATGACGTGGAATGTTGCACATTGCCAGTATTTCTTTTGTTAAGCCTTTATTTTTTGTCTCTTAATTACTGAGTGTCACATTGGTAAGTGAAATCGATACTTTTGAAGAAGATAATACATGCTTCCAAAATAAAACCCTTCGGGCATATAAAATTCTCAAATGTCCTTGAAATAAAGGTTACATAAGCAAAGGATTAAGATGAGACATATCACAGGAGTCCATCTCTTGACGTCACAAATTTGTATACTTATTCAATGTTTATTCTGACACAGCTGTGAGACACACCTAGTCCTCACAGAATGTCCACAATGTGCTAAAATCATGTCTCGAGAAGACCATTTCTGCATGATAGAACATGAGGTGATATCGAGACATACCATCATGGATAAGGTTTGTTCCTTCGATGAAACCCTATGACGTATGACATGTGAGGAGTGGCTGTGAGACACTAATTTTCCTGTGAATTTGTCAATCCTTGGCAGATTTTGATGGAATTTGTGGCTATTTTTAATATTTCCAATGCTTACTGCGCCCAATATTCCAAAATGTCACTTTCATGTCACACGACCTTTAAGTATTAAAAGGTACACAGTTATCGTGTAACAACGTAGACATCATTACATGATGATACTAAAGGTTCTTGTGATTTCTATTCATGGTGGGAATGATATCAACTAATTCAATTTCCATCTTCATAACTGAAAACACAAATACATCTAACCCTTGCTTAACTCAATATCTCTGTTTGCGCTTTGTAATCATGAAAAGGAGTAGTGTCTTTACAGCTCTCATTTACAACTACTTTGATCATCACAGTCCCACAGAGGATCATGGTATCAATATTGGAAAGTGATTCATTTAGCTAAAAGGAGATACTATCGCCCGCCTACAATATGCAGGTCAAGTAAGTGGCGGTTTGTTTTCGCAAATACTAGACGCTCCAGGAATGATGGAGATATAAATTAATAAGACTGTCTCTCCATCCTCCTTCGGTCTATGGTTACGCGCTGAGGGACAAATATCCCATAGGCCTATTATATGCGGGTAGTAAAGCTGGAATATGAGTTCTACTGGTAAATTGCCTGGTCACCTACCTTTGTTCTTCGTCAGTGTTTCAGGGAAGAGAAAGAAGAGAAAAACCTCACATGTCACAAAACCTTAAAGAGAACTATGTATTCCTCTTCCAGATATTTGAATATGAAATTTGTCTCGACATTTTTGTTGGCGGAACAAAATTTAGACTCTACAAGAAAGCAAGTCGCCGTTCCTTGAAACCAAAAGACCAATTGCGAATGGATATGACAATTCATCTATGCAAAAACAAGGCTTAAACAATGTTATGGGTGAATCGAATTTATACACGAATATACTTTGAGCCGATGAGAAGGTTAAACTAGGTTTATTAATTCGAACATATTCAAGTATTCAACAGAATATCTATGCGTATTTAGTGGAATATACACGTATTAAATTGAATATATACGTGTATTACATCGAATGTAATACACGCATTAAATCGAACATAAACACTAATCGTATATACATGCATTAGATATATACGAATAAATACATGTATTAAATAGAACATTTGCACGCACTACGTACGGTACAATATATACACGTATTAAATCGAATATACATCCATATTCAATCAACCAATCGGGTTGATCCCAATATAGGTTATATCCATATAATATAGATATTTGTCCCACAAGGTCCACCATATTCGTCCCATGTTAATCTTATATCCCGTACAGATTCACTGTTTCAAGGATTATCAATTTACAAAAGGTTTCAAAACAGACTGGCCGCTAATTCTCACATGATATCATGTGCGGTTAGCTTGAAAGACAAACCCGTACTTGACAGTATGTCTTCTAGTCATATTACATCTTGTATGGTTAAGTCTTCTCCAGAAGATGTGTCTGATACAACACCAAATATCTTCTGTGGATAACGTATGGTGTATTGGTGAGGGATGATAGCCTATGAAGTACAATAGAAGCTTTACAAGATTGTTTTTGTTTTGTTTTTCAAAGGAACGTCCTGCAACCCCTACCCCCCCGCAATTCCCACCAATAGGACGTGTAATTGCATCCCTGTGCTAGAGCGCATCTATGGACGTACACATGGTGTAAATTCAAAACTCTGTATATGACTAAACAATAATTTTTTATTTCTACCAGTGTACTTATCTGTTACAATCCAAGCATACCATTCCTTAGTTCCAAGTTTGATATTCACACTCTCTAAGTATATTCAAAACGATTCGATTCAATTGTTAACAGATGACAATGGGGGGGGGGGTCGATTCTCTGGCATACTGATAGAATAATAATAATGGTGCATTGTCAGCACTTTGTTGAAATACTAGGCCTATCTGTTCGGTAGTTTTCGAATCATAGTCCTCGTTAAATGAGGACAACTTTTCTCACGCTTTTGAAAAGCGGAGAACAATAAAACCCCTGCAAACAAACGACAGGTGCCGTATTCAAACAAAATATGAAAATCACAAATGTGTGGTTTTTACCCTTCCGACATTCCTGTCAAATTGGAGTATAGTTGTTAGCGATTGTGGGCCACAAGTATGTTCAATCCTCGCCACAACCACCTACTACTTCATTCATTCCTACAACTACATTCATTCCAAGAACGGAAATTACGCAGGGTAACTGATTGTGCAATTCAGCTCAATGTCGTACCGGTACCTGTTCCTTGAGCTTCTGCCCGCAAAAGGTTGACCTAGTCCTGCTAGGTGCAGGTTCTTTATAGAGCGACTGGCACTGTAAAATATTGATTTGACGTAAATGTATAATTTTCTTTGATGTTTTCATTGATAAACACTGAGCATTTCTGATGAAGGTGCAGACTTATATCAATCAATTATCTGCGGCAGCAACATTAGCGCTTTAGCTATCCAAGTATACAATCCGAAAATCCTTCTCAAAGGATCAGTTGTCAAGAGTCATCTTTAGTCCAACACCCTTTCTCAGTTTCGATGGGTTTCTGTCATTTTTTCTCGATGACCTCCTGGCCCTCTAGCTTGCAGTAAATGGTTCACCCATCAACATCTGGTTTAAAATTCAAGACCCTCCTCTTGTAAATCATGTGTAAATACTCTTCTTCCTGCTACGGTTTGTTCACACGGTGGTCGGTTTAGTTATTGCGTTGAACTATATACAGTCACGATTGACTATTGCTATATCCTCTACGGGTTCAAGCAAGAAATTCGCATCCTATTTTCGGAAACCAATGACTAATTAGCTGGCAATTAATGGACTCTTATTGACTTCAATAATCGCTTACCCTGCATATCAAATTGTTTACATCGGTGAGTGATAATCGTAACCATGGCGTATACATGGCAGACCTATACACACACCAACATCGGCTAAATACATTACATTGACACGACATATTTCCATCGAATACTTCAAAGCTAGAACATACTGTTTCCAAGTATAACGAGTCCATGTTGAACTTAAAGATGTAAAAGACATAACGAAAGCATTATTTTTACGTAACTTGAGTGTGGCTGCTAAAGTAATAATATCAACAAAATTAAAATTAATAAATGTGATATAAATTCGACCAAGTGTTTTTGCATGGTCTTTTGAATGTAATGTCTATTCTTAATATGAATTTCGATACATATAGGATATTTATCACCCATCGTAGCTGTTATCCTCTGAGATGAGTCACTAATTTGATATGTTTCGCCTACCACTGATCTGGCCGTCCGTTGATTACACTCTCCGCTAATTTATGTACCATGCAGTGATTAGTGAATAAAAATATATAAAGACATTATGAACATTTGAGCCAATTCCCATAAAAGTGTACTAAATACAGTTGCGTAATACCGATACTTCGAGCAGGAAATTTATCTGTGAATGTAACACATAAATAAATAATAAATAGATAAATAAATAAATGAATAAATAAATAAATAAACATCCCAACAGGGTTTGTTAGATTTAAAACAGTGGTTGCATGTAAAAATTAAAAGGAGTAAACTGTCCGGCGGACATTTGCTGGGAATCAAGTAATTAATGCTCACTTAGTGAAGGAAAAAGTAGGCCTAAGTGAACATCTTGGTTTGATAATCGTGTTAGCTTTGTATTGCAAACTGCATGGACCTTACAAAATGATTTGACATAGTGTTAATATATATATGTATGTATAATAAATAGTGTAGCAATGCTTACATCAACATCTACATGTGTTCATGGAGACTGTGTCATTGTTCTTCGCCTGAAAATATTATTAATGAATACTACTATTATCATGTTACAAACTGTCATTTGCAAAATATAAATAAATAAATCAAAAAATCAGTTTGGATGCAAACTTAGTTACACTAGTTTATTATGAAAAGGTAACGAACAGAATAGTTTGTTTTTGCATTATCATAAACTGTTGAAAGGAAGGCCTATCAAAATCAATACAAGTGATCACGAAATGCAGATCTGTAAAAGTAAACCATAATATTATCCACCTTGTGATCATCTTCACAATAACTTAATACATGGTTACATGTCGATATATGGGCCTATATATAAGAAAAATCCCTGCCACCCATCCACCGTGCACCTGCCCACTTGCTGCTATTTATTACTTTTAAGAGCTCTGTGCATGGGGTTAATACTGATTCATCGATTTTGATATCCTTTAACAATTGTTCAAGGATTAACACTTGACAAAATACACTTTGATGCACTGTTGTCGCACCACATGGGGCTTAAAGTAACTCATTACCCTCCTACAGACTCTTCGGATGCGAAAGGTGCAACGTGAATTAATGGTAACCACATGTGACCACGATGTTGATGCCATAAAATCAAAAGATCTTCCCCTGTGCCTTGAAGTTATGATAAAATCACTCGTGTGATATGTACATGATCTGACTATAAGAGTACAGTAAAAAATGTATCAGATTAAACACAAACACACACCAAAAACTGTATCAATAGGAGTGACCTTGAAAGTAAACGATAGGATAGAGAGACTCAGAAGGCACGAGGAAGACCAGGCGACTAAGACTCATGCACACGCACATGTACCATTCAGGACGTTCACACAGGTTCCGGAGGCCATTGTAGCACCCAGAACTCAGAAAGTTGAAACGTTGGAGCATACAGTACATGCATTATGCATAAGAAGTAAACACTGAAATTTCCCATTTGTAGCAGGATCTCTGAACAGAGTAATTCCCTGCATGTAAAAAACCTGCCGTACATCAACATTAAGATCCTGCATTATAAGGGCAAGACTCTGGTATACATGCACAAGGGAAATCGTTGCAACAGGGTAAGTCTCTGAAAGCTGAAGAGCTGGAGAACATAAGCAATAAGACCAAGTGACATGCATTTAGAAAAGACCTGGCTTCATTCAGAAGCCACAAATTGATACTTTGAAAGATAATTCAAATTCAGTGAAAATTCAAATGCTCAAGAGAGGTCCATCCTATGGTGATTATCCTGTGAAAGGTTTCAAGACATATATTCCATCCGTGTTTGTCTTACCAGACGAACGGACGGTTGAACAGAACGCACAACTTCCGCGACACAGTTACACAGTAGCATTGCTGGTTATCACCATCTCGGAGGCAATCAACAAAACCTTAACGAGGTGATAAAAATGGGAGGGAATATCCTAAATTGAATTTGATATAGACATGAAGACATGAAGTTGACAAGTTAATGTCAAAGTAAATAATTGATATTGAAAATCATCCGATCGTCACATGTTTGTGGAAAACACATGTAAGCATTAACCGGGAGATCACCCCATGTTAAGCCAGCCAATGGATACATGACATGGAATCCAAATGCTTGCTTAACCTATGCACACTTATGCTATAAAATACCACAACAAAACATACTGATGTGGTAACTTTGGTTGTTTATTTAGTTTTGATGGTGCTCTTGTAGCACCTCACATTGACGTTAGTTGGTTATCTTGCACCGTATAATGTGCTAATGACCAACTGAAGAAGTAATCTTGAGCTTAAGTCATTCAGCGCTTTCTCAGTGAGTCATGTAGAGTAATTTATCAGCTGTGAGGTTAAGTAAACATGACACATTTCTTGGCCTAATATTCGAATGCATTGAGTAACGACAAGCCGTCATACTGCTGAATGACATGATGAAATATACCTGTGCTGAGGCTTATTTAGAGCCAATAGATATAACAATATCCTACCATACTTTCGTAATAGAGCTATACGTAGCCTATGTACTACTGCAAATTTAAAATTGAGATGCTTACAACGAGTTGATGCAGATTCTATAGATCGTAGTTGCGAATGTACATTATTTTATATATGTGACAGAACTATTGCAAGATATACGAGTGACAAGGTGTATTTGGAGCCTCCTATAATATGTCTATATAGCAGAATGTTAGTCACTTATAGCAATCATAATGCTGGTATAAGCGGAGCACGTCTGGTGTTAAAACTGGAAAGTGACTATGAAACTCTGCAAGATACGTTAATAATTATTCTCATAACTTAAGTGGATCAGTTGAATTACATCGAAATAGTTAAGTGGGGTGTTTCATAAATACCACCAAATTCTCTTTTTTTTTTAATTTTAGAATTTAATTGTACCTTAAGTCTGGAATTACAAGAGAATATATTTTTGAAGTTGTAAGATATATCATATTCATCCAACTCTTATCTTCATACCGTGCTCTATTCGCTGAAACGTTAAAGATAATCACTAAATTTGAAAATATTCAGTTTTGCGATAATTTGTGGTGTCCTTCTTGTACAACTCAGGTATGAATGGTACATGAATGACATCACGAATCATTGCCCAATTCATTTTAAAATGAATGAATAAAGTTACCCTTTTATATCTCAGCTTAGGAATGTGCTGTGAAGATAGGAGTTTGAATATGGTAACATTTGAATTCATAAGCTGTTTTGACATATATTTTGAAATCATTTGACGTAAGGTACACTTTTAGACAACCTACGTAAGATAAACATGAAGTTAGCACTTTTAGGTCTATAGGATCACCTACAAGCTCTAAGTCAAGAAGATTACAGTACCCTACATATGATTTCATAGCAACACCGCCACCTTTTCCATTGTCAACTGCAAGTCCATCCGTTGTTTCTTAAAGTAGTACAACGTCCTTTTATAAGGTTCCAGCAATTAGTATGTACGCATGTCTTATGTTACCCAGTCCACAATTTTTGATAACAAAAATACTTCCATGTTGTTTAACACACAACTTTACATCGGCTTGCCCAACATTGACTATATTGCATAAAGTAAGATTGAACAAGTCTTTCAATTCTATTTCGTTCAGATTTCTCTCTTTTCGACCAATCGTTCAAAATAACAAATGAACAAATACATATGGTATGGATTACAATGTGCATCACAAAAATCTCCCGGAAGGGAGAAAAAAACTTGACTTCAGTTATGAAACATGTCCGAAGCAATTTGACTCCTTTTAACCAACATCATATTTACATCGAATGACTGAGCAAGGTACCAGTGTATTTTCGCTTTCTTTTCTTTCTAGATCAACATGCTTTAAAGTCTCCCTTAATTTAGTTCAATAATTGGGACACCTGTCATTTGTCATTCAAGTATTTCACTTCCGAATTTCATTGACATCATCTCTTAACCTCAAGAATGCAAGTTTCTAGACAACCGACTTATGTTGAGACAACTGTCTGTGCAGTAAGCCGTCTCTGTTGCTTTATGATGACACCACCGCATATGCAATTCAGAAAGTGGGTATCTGGTTTCTGGACCACGTATTTCATGTTTTACATTCCAGTTATTTACAGACTTAACATTTTCTTTGGATTTAATATTCTGCTGTAGTAATGACAGAGCTTTATTAGGTGTTTCCAACACTCTGACTCGCCCTTCTATTATAACACAGAAGAGACTAATCAACACAATGTTTTATTATAGATAAATGATCTACAACGTGACTACATTTTGTCTTTTACATTCTCTCTCACATACCCCTATGTTTTACCTCCTTGTAGCGCTAAGCTATTCCATTCTCCAAGATCCCATTCACGACGCTGGGAATTATTTGATACCGTTTAGGAAATTCTGGGTTCCTTATAAAGTGGAATCAACTTTGCGACTGCAACGGTATCATCTCCTTTTATTCATTGCGCAAGCAATGAGGCTTAGTGGATATAATAACGTATGGGTGTATTGTATTGCTGACTTTGGCAAACATATTTTTACCTAACAATGCAAGAATTTGATGAACTTAGGTAAAATCTACAAAGCTTACAGTAAATATTATTTATATTATGACTAAAGTTTTAAGCAAGTCTTGCTTACTGTATTGTATAAACTAATGACTCAACATACACTTAACATCACCTGCACTTCAAACCCACAACATGACGAAAGGCAATAACATCCCATGGCTATCAAACTTGTTTCAAAGTCAACCACCTGAAAACACCATTGCCAAATAAACTTATACACAAGGTGGTTGAGACGTGCAACCACATCTCTAACTTAAGCTGGTTCAATATATCTCCCAAACATTAGATGAACAGCCTGCAATCTCAAGAATTAATCGAACAGGACAAACCGAATGCCGACGATTTCTCCGGCAATGCAATATTTTTACGCTTTCAACGTTTCCAAACAACAATTTATTTTGCGCGCAGTCTTGACCTTTCGTGACATCTGGCCACACGTGCGCTCAAAAAGGTAATTTGGTAAACATTTGCCCTGCTCAGGTAACTTACAACTCTCATGAAAGACACATTTGGCCCACAAATCTTTACAAATTGAATTTATAAAGCAATTTCGCTGTCATGATGAGACTCACTCAAATAAGTTCCAAGAACTTCCAAAAGAGCCAAATGTTCCCAGACTATTCAATTTATGTAGTCTGTATTATGGTTTCATCATTAAAAAAAACATCAAAAAAAAAAAAGTCGGGACAACCTTAGTTGAATTCAGAAGGTTTTGGACAAACCGAACTTAGTTTAACAAATAACAGTTTTGCCTTCATCAATATCAAATTGCTAAGAGAACAAAAACGTTTAATTCTTTTTCTTTTACACGCTGTTTTAGTTCATGATGTTATGACACTGACGTAGAGCATTTGACCAAATTTAACTTCACAATTTGAATTTCAAGGAATGCCTGAGTCTTCACTCCTGTGGGTCGGTACAGAAACATGCGTATCTGCCCTTTCTTTGCTCTATGATTCATGGGTAGTTAAAAAAAATGAAGAAAAAAAAAACAACTTTGGCATCAAGATCATTAACTAAAAAGCAGGTCATGGAGTACATCACGGTAAAAACAAAACAAATGAAGGTTTTATTGCACACACTGAACCAGAATTACCGTTACAGTAAAGCACACTGACGGATGTGAGAAATGGAAACTACATAAAAGTCTACATTTGATTAAATTTTGCCTCAACAGCAGGATAAGTCAAACGTGTTGAAGCCAACAAGCAGCTGGCCCATTGGAGAGTCTGAAAAAATAAACCAAACCATAAATGCATCAATTTTGTCTCCTGCCAAGAGAGAACGTACGTTGTTAAATTCAGCCTCGGTGTATGTCGTGTAAGCAACAACCTAATGGACGCGTGAGGGGAGATTTGTTTTCATTATTAAAGTAGGATGTGCTGTTTGAAGGAACAAAAATAGCCTTACGGTTGATATTTCATCATTTTCTGTCATTTGATACCAATGTGGATAATAACATGTTATGCCAGGTTTCTTTTATTAAAAAGTTCATTAATTAGAGTGTTTAATACGGTAGAAGGAAGAGTGATTTTTTTCGGCTAAAAAGTTAGCGGAACTGGACCCTGTGGTAAATGTGCGACACTTCTGTGTGAACACTGCTACAACGAAATTCCTATGCAAACATGTTTCTTTCAGAAATTAGGCTATATGTGGACAAATATACCTCTGTACAGGAGTTTCTATAACGTTCTGCAACTATAAGAAGTTCTTTGGTGTACTTCGGAAAATGCAGGAGCAGGAATAACAGCACATCCTGCTTTAAGGAGTAACACATGCATAATGTGACTGAATGGAACTTTTGGTTCCATACTTATCAGGAGTATTGTGATAGTCAAATAGATCAGTGGGATTTATTGACGACTGGGAGCGATATTTGAATAAAGTGGCATAGTGGCGTTCGAAAGAGTTAGGAGGAGTGGAGGAGGAGTCACGTGTTCATCGTAAGCAAAAATATATTCTGATGTTCTCATAACATTAGCAGACCATACATGAATCGGTCTAGGCCACCATAGACTTCGACAATGTACAACTCAGGTACAGGTCTGAGGTTGAACTCGCAAACAATTTCACGGTTTGTTGGAAAACGCGTCACGATAGCAGTCTCAACATGTTGAAAAGCTTGAAGATTTGGAAGATCAATATGTACACCCTGGGGAAGAACCTTTCACGTTGATGTATGTATAATACTAGTAAGTAAATGTGCACCAATTTTGACAAGCATTGAGGAGTGGAGGAGGAGTCACGTGTCCATCGTGAGCAAAAATGTAGTCTGATGTCCTCATAACATACGGTAGCATATTAAAAGAACGGTTAAACTTAAATATGATTGCAACATTGTTTCACTTCAGTTGACCTGTGGTACAGGTTCAATGACAATCCACACACATATCTTTTAGCGACTGGCAAGAGCTTGTAGGTTCCTGAACAAGGTGGCTAATTGTCAGATACCAGGATAGGCCTATAGGCTAGTCATCACGAGGGCATGTCAAGTTTCGCACATCATTTAATGGTGTTTTTTTCAGTCTTGTATCGATGCTTTTAATGGCGACCTTATGATAACCTTACCTGCATGTAGGATTTACAAGCCATTTACTGTGTAAACATTATGATCTCTTTCACTCCAGTGAACAGCAATCGGTCGATGGACTCGTAACTAAAGGTTGTTGATTTTGACCTTAACTGTATACAGACCTGGTCGTATTGGATGGGAAGGTCTACAACCGAAGAATAAATTTGCGTTGTGAATTAGTCGGTGATCATTTGACAATAAAAGCCGTGTACTTCACGGTTTGGTAAATATTTTACAAGAGCGAGATCTTTAAATCTGTTTCACGTGTGTCGTACATTGTTACCTGCATTAAAGCTTATGTTTAACAACGCTTGGTACGGTACTTAATGCCATGATGATGGTAAACCATGCACTCTATAATATCGGTGATGTTATAAATAACATCATGTGCATTGTTGTCTTCTGATTGCAGTGAGGGCTAAAGGACCACTGGTAGATCTATGTAATACATAAGCACACTTAACATGTGAAGCATGGTATGGCACAAGATGATACCACCCTCTCTCTCCTACAAGCATTGAATTGGCTGTCGTTAGGCTGCATCTAAAAAATACAGTTTATTAGTTAGCGCATGCAACAGATTGATAACGTAAATAAACATTAACTTACTTAGTGTGCTCTAACGAGGTTACTATTTGTGTGTCTCAGGCGATTTTAATGCCCTCTTTCTAAACAGACCTATTTTTAGACTGTACAATTGACATTGTGTTCAAGGGGTTACTTCAGAACTTCCAGGGACTACTCCCCTCAAAAGTCATCGGAGCTTTCCCCTCAACCCCACAAGCGGCCTTTCAGCGTCCCCCTGGACCCCACCTACATTGGCTCCACATTTTTGTCTTGAGGTGATTTTTACATATTTTTCGACTTAACCCTTCAATTAAATGTAACTAACTACCTTTGGAACCAAATTCCAGCTAAACGAAAACATAAGTGATGTTCTTGTACTAACCAAACACGATCTTTCAAGTTTACAAATCCCAGTAAGCTTCTTGTACTGAATGGGGTCCACTGCGTTACCACCTGTAAGATCTCTACAACTATTCCTATCTTCAGATACCCCAGCTGACCCCACATGACAATTCATCTCCACCAAACCCAATAGGCTCCCTGTAATCTCAGGGAGGTTCACCGACATTTAATATTTTACTAATAGTGAAGCGCCCTCACTGTGCATACCTACACCTGTACAAACAAAATAACTTCAAAGGTTACAATCGTCATCGAAACCAACCATCGCATCACCTAGATGGATTAAACGACCCTTCGATAGTTTTAATCGGCCTGGACAAAATCAAGTTCTATAGGGTACTTAGTTATTGGAAGGCACATAAAACTGACGTTTGTTTTCAAGCCAAACGCGTATTATACTGACTCCATAACTCCAACACAGATTAAACACAAGAGACACAGGCGCATAGGAAACAAAATGTAAGTGGGGGAGGAGGGGGGGGGGGTTACGGAAATTTCGGGCTATGCACCTCACCATATCCTCTAGTCCAACACATATACTTTTTAAGTTGAATTTTCGTTGAACAACAACTGCACCACTGCATATGTTTTACAAAGTATCATTATGCAGTAGTGCAGTTCCTCAACAAACGTATGAAAGGAATTAGATAAAGGATACAAACTTTATCACAATTAGAGACCACATGGAGCCATTTGGTCTTTTTCCTTGGTAACGTCAAGCATGCGATTAAGCGTTCCACTTGGGATGTCATTCATTATCACCCAAAGAAAAATCATTTCCTGGTGACAATTAGATTGACTAAAGATCTGAGTGTGATAAAAGTAATTGTATAATCAATCAAGTTTGCAAATTATCTTCAAGATTAATCTACAGTCTTGGAGAAAACTGTTGGGACACTTTGCCGTACGTTGCGAGTATAATCTTAAATTTAGTTGAGAGGATAAGATGAAACCCCGCACCCCTTTCCAATGTTGCGGAATAGCAGTGAATGTTCAGTGTGAACAGTAATCCTACAGCAATCACTGAAAGTGGAACGGGGTGTCCCAAGCTGTTTTGACTGCAGGTCAACAGGTAAATTTAAAGACTTAACGGATGCTTAAAAGTAACCGGATTGTTCCAACATTATGGTTTTGCAGTGAAGACTTAAAATGCATACAGAGAGAATGAGAGTAATCATGTAAACATTGGCTGTATTTGTTTGCGAAAAGAACGAGGAAAAAAAACGTCTTTTTGGAATTTTTAGCTGTTATCTTGATAAGTGTTTCTCTTTTTACAACTGATAGATAACCAGAGGAAGTTTGGATCATCTTAAGCAAGGCGCGTTTCCTTGCGAAAAGATTGGTGACCTCCTTAAATGTCCCTTGCTTCCTTCTGGGGAGATTGATAACGAAAACCGAAGGATTCTCTGTACATGAATGAATCAGCGTGTCTACAATCCACTCAGGCAGAAACAATTAATCGAAATATAACCAATGCCATCACATCTCTTGAAGATTCTTTTCATCATATATCATACAAAGTGAACATTATACTTCATATACTTTAATTTTTGACCCACAATAATATTGTTCATGGCTAATCCATACTTATCAGGAAGGTCGTGTCCGGGGTACATTTACCGATACGATCATATCATTCGGTCATCCAGATTAGATACTTCGCTTGAAATAGGTTCAATGGCCTCAATATTAAGTCTAGCGTATATTGTATGTCTCCTGGCACCTGGAAATCTGCAACTCCAAGCGTGGAGTTATTACCTGTAGTAGATGCATTCTTCCAGAAGCGAATCACAAAGCCATCAAGGCCATGGAATAGGTTCATTTGGAAAGTATACTTTTTAATGTAGTTGTTTTTATGAGGCTACCGTAATGTTATCGTTTTCTGTTTAGTCATCGATTAGTCTGTTAGGCCCATCGCATACAAAACCAGAAAGCGCACATGCATTGTGGTTTCGATGATTTCATGATGAATATTTTCGTCGTTAGGTGTGTAAGATTACCTTTGACCTCTACCAAGAAACAAAACGGTTCACATGCTCAATACGGTACACCTACATATTACATATGGGATTTGTCCAAACCTTCCTTCTTGAGATATCGTGTTTACAATGTTTTAACACTTTTACCCCTCTTGACCCCAAATAATCTTTTACCTTCACCAAAAAACAATAGGGTTCATGTTCTTAACAAGGTGCTCCTGCATACCAAATATATTTTCCCAAGCTTCTCTTCTTGAGATACGGTGTTTACAAGGTTTTCACAATTTGACCCCTGTTGACTACAAATGATCATTGACCTATACAAACAACGACAGGGTTCATGCACTTAACATGGTACACCAAAATACCACATATGAGATTTGTCCAAGCTTCCCTTCTTGAGATATTGTTTTAACAAGGTTTTCACATTTCGTCGCCGTTGACCCCAAATGACCTTTAACGTCAACCAAAAACAATAGGCTTCATGTACTCAATATGGTGCACCTACATACCAAATGTGAAATTTTCAGTTTCCATGTAGGCGTCACAAGTATACATACACACACACACACATTCACGTGCGTGGTTGCAAAAGTTAAGATTATCATCGAAACCAAAAACGACCATGCATCAACATAGCCAGACAACATGCAGCTCTTTTCACCCTTATGTACCGTGCCGTGTACCGAAGAGGTCCCATCCATTGAATTTGGATGAAAAGTGGACCATGCCATGAACAGGGAGATGGCATTATTTCATCCTGAGTGGTATTTCGTAAACTCTCAATTATTAACTCAATTATTTTAGAAAGTACCTCCTGACATTTCGCTTTTTGAGTGAAATTGACCCACGTGATGTTGTTAACGGCCTTTTCACATAGATTGCTCCTCAGCTACGACAAACAAAACTGCTGCGTGCAATACTGAACATGATGAGCACATTACACACCAGACTGAATGATGAGTCTCAGCATCATATACGTACTGCGTGAGATAAACATTCGGTGAAGTCATGAACAGTCCGCGGTTTTGAACCTGACACATTTACACGTTTTGTCCAATAAAACTGTATCATGCAAACATTGATCAATAATTGGTGTTTATGCTTTTCTGCCAATTTGGAATAATTGTTAAAAATTACTTCTCAGTCAAATTGGTGTTTTTGTCTGTTAGTTATCAATATCCATTAATAACACAAACATTATTGTTCTCTGTCAGCAACAGGGTTAATTAATTAGATATACATGTCAGACATGAATCAGTTTTCTGAAATGTTCACATTGTTGGGTCATATATGTGTGTAAGTAGTCACCGTATACAGTGACTCTCATTAACAATGTGTGATCACAATAACATATTTTCTTATTAAATATCATTTGGTGTTCATCCAATGCCAACCTTAACCAGAGAGATGATGCTGTGTACAACGTAGACGGTACCATTGTATTTCAGGAAATTAGTGTGTGTTTATCTTCCGTTGTCCTCGTCCATTGTGGTCAAGAGCAAGCATGTTTGTCTCTCCGTAATATCATGGAGCTAAATGGGTAAACCACCAAGTTCCAACTTTCATACATTTAGAAGGTAAAATTATAAAGTATGAGAAGGAACCTTAAACCTTACATAGCTAATGTACATGCATCTCAATTTGTTGCGTTAGGGTGAGCTATATCAACATTTTCTCTTATTTTTGTCACCGTGTTGTTGCTATGACGACCTAATTTTAGAATTCGGTGGTGTCTCGAGTCTACGGAATTGGCGAATATTATTTCTTACTGAGTTGTCCGGTTTCGCACAGGAAGTCCGACGGGGTCAATTTTGTTGGATGGCAAGGAAGTTACTCGACGAATTTACGACTAACTATTATCTCCGAACTGGTGCATATTTCTAGCTATAGATTGCCATTTTTTTATTACTCACGTTTGTGAAATTCCTCAAAGACAGATGAAAGCAGTCATACGAAGTAGAACAGAAAATGAGAGACATTGATCCAGCAAAGAAAAACAGAATTGACACACAACCATATCTGATTTTTCCAACTCCCTTTCTCACCTATTTTATCAATGTTCTGGTGGAAGCTGTTTTTTGCCCAACGACTTTTCACTTCGTGAGTATCATTACACTACTGCAGAAAGTGTGAAACATCAGCTCCATGGTCATACTGAAAACCAGTACTTAATAAAACCAGTACTACCAAATATCCTTACGTTTTGAGTCTATTCGGAAATGCTAAAGTTGAAAGAAATCACAGACCAACAGGACATGTATGAAGTATTTCTATAAACCCGAGTTACATTACAAACAAGTGAAACACAACTGCAGAAAAGTGATTACCTACAAACTGAAAAAAAAATTCTATGAATTCTGATAAAAGTATTACAAAATCGTATCACGTGTACATAGTCGAATGGATACGAATACCGGAATACGGTCAAGAATGAATAGGTCGGCAACTAACAATGACTTCAAATAACTTATTGAAGAAATCTAAACACTTTATAGATAAGTGGTAAGACATTCCAATATGTGGTTTCAGCTTCCGAATTTCTGACAGTCCAACCGGTAACTGGGTACGAGTTGTGTATATTACGCCACACTAATTCAAGTAGGATACCAGTGATGTATTCCAATGAACGCATAAGGGAAGTTTTGCATAAACGGAAGGAACCTGCAAATTGATTTTTTTTTTCAGAATGTACGATCAAAGTTTACAAGAAGTTAATTTGGTAATAATGTAGACTTGTAAATCAATGAAATGAGAACATATCATGATTGAAATGCTAACATTTTTCAACGTATTAGTTTTCAGTTGTATTACATGGAAATGTTCAACAGAAGCCCGTCCTCCTCATCTACATTATCCAACTCAGTCCCCCTTTAAATGGTACTAAATCTCGCATTACGTAGTCGAAATGTTGGTCACATGATAATCGCGGTTGCTAAAGTACCGTACCTAACTTCAGTAATGCGGCGCAAATCTCACAGTTATAATTTGTGGAAAGTTTAAATTCAACGGGAATTTCCTCAGGGGTCTTCAAACACAATTTCCGCCTGGCAACCTTCCTAGCAGCAGAGGCATTTTCTTAAAATGTGTGATATTAGATGGCTTAAATCAGGTGCAACATGATACTCGTAATAACCACCCACTGTTGCATAAATTCGACTGTTTAGCACGGTAGACCCCTATGAAAAATATAAGGAAACAGTATTTCTAGACTATGGTAACGTTTAATACCGAGTCTTGCCTTTGACCAATAAAAGTATAGCACACACACATTGGATGTCTACCGAGCAATGCTTGAATTGTTACCGGAAGTCGTGTCATACATGATACACCTCAACGTTTTGCACTTTTCTTCCAAAACGAGAAAAAAGAACATCTCTACGGGCAGATTTGTTGTAAAAATATGATCTACAAATGATTAAATCAGTCAAGAAGTGTCACAGTAGAGAGAACGACAGAAAATCCCGTGTTTCTTTTTGTTGGCGTGCCACACACATAAATTTCATGTCATTTGTATCCTCTAACTGCAGGCTTTGAATATGAAATGTTTGGTCATATGTCATCAGTGCTGTCAGTAACGTGTTTCCGAACTCTTAGCGGGTACACATTGATGACATTTATACCTTTACTTGCGTCTAATTAAATTAAAAAGTTTTTTCTGCCTACTGAGGCACTTTACTGACTGAATTTGGAATTTCCAGATAATTTTCAAAGTCAAATCTGTTGAAGAGATATGCTTATAAGTGATTTGCAAGACGAAGAAAAAAGGTACGTAAGATGCATGTAACAACTGCCAATGATCCTTTAAGCTCAACCTGGGATAGAATCTACATTCTTTACGACAGGTTCATCTTTTGTACGAAGAAGCAGCAAGAAACTGCCAATAACGATAGTTCAACTAACGGGAAGCTACATATGTGTCGTTAATATTACACATTAAATGGTCAAGGAAGCCCCTTATCGTCATATTACATCTAAGATTGCCCATTACTACAATAATTATGTCATATGCCATATACAAGTGTTTCTCAAGTGCCAATATGTCAGGATAATGGGTTTTTAAAATTCAATTGAACAGCTT
Source organism: Stichopus chloronotus (assembly GCA_021234535.1). Taxonomy (NCBI): domain Eukaryota; kingdom Metazoa; phylum Echinodermata; class Holothuroidea; order Aspidochirotida; family Stichopodidae; genus Stichopus; species Stichopus chloronotus. The sequence continues at coordinate 978,553 of CM037835.1, forward strand.
GATTTTGACCTTTGACCAGTGCTTGTGAATGCTAACATATTGCACACAGTCAATAGTCAGTATGAACCCACACACGTTGTGACATACCGCTGTACTTTCAAAGGTAGTGGGCAGTCAGTTACAGGTACCTAAATCTGCTTATATGCAACCTACAGTATCCATTTAGAGAACCAGTTTGAGATCCACACCTCAAGAAAGATTGTCCATCACTGAACTGGTAACATGGTTAGTACGTCATGGAAACCATTCCGAGCGTAAACTGTTTTGCTACCCTTGATTTTCTTTTCCAGAACTACTCTCCTTACAAAGAACATTGTTATTCAAAACATTTGAATGATTCAGCTAACACCATCAGGCATTGCTGCGAATTAATGGAATTAGTTGTCATGTACCCCCTGTTATTCTTTATGCCTCCAAGCAATCTCATGGATTGTTCTCACTCAGAGATATGATCCCCAAATGTATTCAAACATTTTGCTTATCTCTCTCATTTGAATGCCATCCTCAAAATTGTCTTCCTAGGGAGTGAGGGGATCAGACGGATTAATTAGCCCAACCTAAGAGGGCGGGTGCAACCGAGACGCTACGCAGGCTATAAACGCAAAGCACAGAAATGTATGCAGAGGATTACACTGCTAAGTGAAGATTTTACTCATGACGGAATCTTGTGCCTGAGTAAGCCAGACCACTGAACCATCTTTCAGTGGTACAAACTACTGCACCACATTAATCAAACACCACAAGTAGATGCGAGGTTTTACGCGAGTGCTCTTGGTACTTCCATTGGTATTAAGATGTTTGGTTCTTCCAGATCAACGGCTAAATTCAAAGTATGCAGAGATGATAAAAAAAAAATGACCGAACTCGCCGGCAATAAATTTGTCGAATTGAGGTTAAAGCAAATATGGCATAAAGCGACCCGACAAACCGTGGAACCTAGGTATTTCTCACCGTGACCAATAAAATGGTCAAACAAAAGTGCAAATTAATCTGTCATTTTGATGATATGCGGTTGTTGTAACTGACAAATGCAAACATATTTAACGTAAATTACAAACCCTAGTTTTCTCCTCAGTAACAGCAGCTTATACTTCGGAAGACATTGTTTAGACTATTCAACTCGGAAGCTGTATAACCTCGATTAACTTGCAGGGCTAATATACAGAGTAAAAGAAAGGGCAACGTTGGCTTGGACTGCTAAGGGACAGCTGGAAAGGAAACAAACTATTAATTTATCTTCTTGCAAATTATGTAAGCAGCAGTTAAGTGCACAATGGAAGGGTACGAAATTTATGCCTTTACTTCCGAAACAATTACCCTGCACCCTTCTTATCTTTATTACGGTACGTATGTATCGCGCATACTTGAAAAACGAAAATGGTACCTATCGGATATTCCGAAACAAGTTGTCAACAAACGTTCACTTTGGACGAGCACTAACACAGAGTCGATTAGTACAACAAGCAATGCCAAGATTATCTAGTATACGCGAAACGATTCCATCAAATCTTACTCTGTCGGTCGGGACCCTCACCCCTTTCAACTGTCCTGATATAACTATCTGTCTATATATGTCTGCACTTTGATAGGTCCTCGCATGCATGTGAATACTGTAGGATAACATCGGTTTTGTCCAATGACATCGATGCATGCAAACATCACGGTGTAATATAAACGAGAACCGGCCGACTACAAAAACATATCGTGTCACACCGTCCAGTTTTAAAATCTCTCACGGAATTGAGAACTTGTTCGCAGAATGAATTACCCCAATGCAATGCCGACAATCCACCGGCCTTAAAATAACGATGGAGGTTTTTTATTGTATTACCATAGACCCTTGTGATTATCGTAAACCCTTGTGATGAGGTCCGCTACGAAAGAAACTATACTTAAACCAGTCAAATTAACTAACCTTGACACATCTTAGTTTTGAATTATAACAAAGAATTGTTTTGAAATATCAGTTTTATCGGTTATTAGCTGAGTATTCACAGAGTGCAACAGTAGTTATCTATCTTTTTGAGGGAAGAGACGTGTTTTTCTTAGTTCGTAGTGTTTGTTTAGAATTCGTGATGACCATATGAAATATTACTTGTGACAATTCCAACGTCGGAACAACACTGCCTGTAGATTCATGAACATCATATGCAATATAAATTGTAACTAATTGTAACTTGATGCTTAAAATTACATCAGTGCAAATATGTGTACATGAATAAATGTGTGTAAAAGATGAATGTTTTCTTTAGTATCATTGCAATTTGCGATGACGTGAATAACTCTGAAATCAAAGATTGCCCAATCAAGAAACTAAAAAAAAACAGTCATGAATTCAACTATACAAAACAAAATTAGCCTATTTGTATAACCCGCTGGCCTACAGTAAGATACATGATTTTTAATCAGTTAATGGTCTCTTAAACTGACCCCACCCCCTTTGCTGTTTCTTGAAGATATTGTCAAGTTGTCGGCATGATTTCAAGTATAAATGGGAGAGGGAACATTTAACCTGGAAAGAAAGTCATGTGACTATATTTGGATTATTTAGCAACATAGCCAAGAAGCCGAGGTGGAAGTCGATCCATTAATCAAGTTTAAGGATACATGCAGTGACGTCACAGTGGAGTATTTTCCGAGGCAAGTAATAATCAGTCTGAGTAGGCCTACTTGAAATGCCATCTGCGTCTAGGGTGGATTACACCATATAAAAGAAACTGTAACGTAAAAATAGAAAGCCCTTTCCACCGACATATTCTGCAGACGGTGACGTCACGGTGTAACAGGATTAGATAGAATTCATCCTGGCGAGACGACGCTTTCAGGCAAAAAAGAAAATGAAGGTCTGGGCTGCTAAATCAAGATAAAATTACCCCTAAGGTGAGTAACGAATGAAAAGGCTGCCGTTGAAAGAGGGGAGACTGTTCCACAAGCAGCATGTCGGTATAGATCTAGTTAACATAGGCCTAATAAGAATAAATAATAATGATAATTAGACAAGCGAAAGATGATAACTTGCCAACAGACGAGGATCTGCAACTTGACTTGGCTAGACAGACAGACTGACGAACATTAATACATTAATGGATGGAGGAAATTGATATTAATGTTAAAAAGAAAAACAAAAACGTTTAATATACACTCATTTCGAGTATGCATGCATACCGGATATTATACCTAGCTATTCCCACCACCAAAATCATAAAGCAACGAAATCCCTTCCAAGGTTCACTTTTGCAGTCACCGGAATGTGACAACGGCAGAGGTATAACCTCAGCGATTTCAAGTTATAACATTCTAATTGCAATAATTTCACATAATGATGTATTCATTTCTCACATGTGACACATTGCGATGATATCTGCAGACGAATTGTGAATCACAGCAACATCGTTAAACATCTGACGGTAGAGACGAACAAGTATTGATGACGTCATGTAACTGATTTTATTTTTGTTTTCGAACCCAAGAAAGATCCCATGATTCATGTATGACATTCGAGCTCCAGTTAAAATTTGACTGAATGGTGGCTACCAAAAAGGCTGTTCATGCTAAAGACCTCTGATAAAAGATTTAACTGCTGAAAAGCACTCTGTCAGTTACATAACTTTCTATACCCTTAGGCTACATAAAAATAATGGGTGTTTATCGAACACATGAGGATGAGTGAAAATTATCTCGACAGTATCAACTCGACCCATTGAGTGAGTGATATGTCTATACCTATCAACTTTTTTCATCTAAACAAGATTTAAACCAATAACAATCAGTTTATGAGGTCAGGGATATTGATAACAAACTCTATCACTTTTATGACTTGGTGATGTATATCTTCCAATCTTCAACGTGTAACCCCTGATTCCATTAAATATACACCCTGTGTAATAAACCTGATCAACCTGTCAAAGAGGATTACATCTTTATATCTTTCCATCAGAGAGAATCTGGATTGTTCTATAGATAATTGATGTTACAACAATGGAAACAAGATTCCCCAGATTGAGATACAATTTAATATTTGCTGTATACCAATACATGACGGTATAGCATAAATATATATGTAAAGGATGGGTCTAATCTCGATGCTGATGACAGGGTCACATCCAACCACAACACCCTAACGCTGACCTTTTACAATTACTCCAAACAATGAGTTTTGACGGCATTGAATCTTCCACCCCTTCACCTGTTAGTTTCTATCCCCAGGCCACCTCAAGTCTCAGTTGTACGGGGACCACGCGGGAGATTTATTCTCTTCTACCAATTCTAATTAAACGTCTCCACATAATTTTGTTGGATAATTAAAACCATACCTCTTTTGAACGATCCTATAATAAAATTCTAGATGACCTCAAATCGAGACAAGTTAATTCATAGTCCAATCGAATAAACCGGATTTGAAAGGGAGTATAAGACGACTGATTATAAGGAAGAATGCTCTTCAGTAAAAGTAACGACTTCTTTGCTTCATCATCGGATGTCCTGTAAGGACAAAATATATCCTGGTATACTCAGGAGGGATCAGAAAAGATCAAACGAGATCTTCCTCCAACGGCTTAATCCTCTACAAGTAGAATATTGAGAAAGGTTAGAGTAAGGTGAAGAATCAATATCCAATGTATTTGCCACATTTGTATGTTGATTTGAAACGACATCTGATCGAAACGCTAGACGGTGAATAGCATAAAAACAGATGTTACAAGAGAACAAGACCCTTGCAGGTGCATGCGTAACGGGGCAGGTGCATAAATACATAGTTATATTTATAAGAACAAGAAAACATACACACATATTTTGACATAAAGACACACCTTTCGAGCGTTTCTCCCTAGCCATCAATGAATTAAATTTAGGCTAGTTGAACCAACAATACTGAAAGTCACATTACACCCAACAACCACGATGGACACGATTCTGTTGAAAATTTAATTTGACTTCATAATGTCTGGTAACGTCACTTTCTAAGCGCCCTCGTTCTTATAAAGCGGTTCCTTGGCAGCCAATACAGTGTCGGTATAAAACCTAAATTTGAGGAACGGTGTATTTGCCAAGTTGTTCTTTCAACAGAGTTTGTAAGAATATTAGTCGCCACAATGAGAACCCCAGGGCTTCCATCTCCTTTAAAGAGTAAACGTATCAGTTGAAAAACGACATACCTCATGCCTTCCGTGACGTTGATGCCACTCAGAAAAGGAGCTAGTTTTATACTTTTAAATGGGACAACAAAAATTACTTTTGAAGTTCACCTCTCAGTGCGAGTGGTGACACCAGTATCAGTATTTGAGGGTATGTATCATATTGAGACTCAAAGAGATGTAGCGGTGGCCGGGTGGTTAGAGTATACGTCCTCGGTTTATATCCCAGTTGAACCATTTGCAAATTTTCCGAGGACTGAAAAACTTGTCAAAAAGGTCAAAGGGTCAAAAGATATTGTGTCTAAGTTTTCACAGTTTGACCTCTGTTGAACCCAAATGATCTATGACCTCCACCAAAACAATAGGCTTCTTCTACTGAATGTGATACACCTACATACTAAACATAAAAACTATCATCCCTTCTTGAGATATCCTGTTTACAAGATTTTTACAGTTTGACCCCTGTTGACCCCAAATGAGCTTTGGCCTCCACCAAGTCTCCACTTTTTCTCCTTCATGTGATACACCTACAAACCAAATATGAGAACTGTCCAAGCTTCTCTTCTTGAGATATCCTGTTTAAATTGTAGGTCATAACACATATACACACACACATACCATACGTATGCATGGTTGCAAAGTCACGATTATCATGGAGACGAAAAATAGACGAACTGGACACACTTGAAGCTCTGGTTTACAGTACTTGGCAGGCTACGAAACGTAAGAGCAATCCAATATGAACAAATAATATGAAGTTTGATGGTGTTTTATGGTGAAATTTGTACCATAGAGTAAAGTATATAATAGATAAACTTTTAAACTGTTCTAGATGTTGATTTCTGGGTTTCTTGTCACTGGCATTCACCGCGAACAACTGCACGCCAGTACACAACAGCAAAATCCACTGTGCCTTTCAATTTGTATCTCGCTCTATGACGGAGGTCAGTCAATAGACGCTACAAATCAGCCGTTTTGTCTCAATAGCATCTTCCGAAGACGGTAACACTAATTGTACTTCAAAGGCCACCCGTTCCTTCATGGTGGCATCTTTTTCATAGAGTGTCATTGGTAAATTGCGTCCTATAGGTCATAATCATTCTTTGAATACAAATTTATCACACCAGAGAAAATCTAACAGGACCACCATAAATTAAACTATCGGGATTATCTCCTTAATTTTCTTCAAACCTCTATGCCTAGACACCCTGAACCACAGACGTCTCGTCACATTGTTTAAAAGAGTGTCACATCGTAACTAACGACGCACCTGTGAAACCTGCATGGAATTGTGTGATGTTTTAACACATGTCACGTAATATCGTTATCAAGCACGTCACTTCACATTAAATGATACGGTAGCTGCATGTCATTTTATATCCAAACATGCAGCCAGACTGTAATTGCATTGAAAAGGTGGTTGCCGATAAAACTGAATACCACAAATTTCAGTTCATACCGTCCAATTCAAACAGCCACAGTGGTGCACACATTGGTATAAGTCGGTTGTTCCTAATTGTTACCACTATACAGCACGTCACACCTCATCGATAACACATTGCATCTCAATGGATCACCAAAGAAAAACAGATCTGACATTTTGATCAAGTCGGGTTATTGGGTCGTTCTTGTTACAGCCTGCTTTATTGTGGGATAAACAAAACTGCAAACAATTAAGGTGTCACAAAACAAACAGTCTCAGGTAGTGATGGAAGACGTTGATAGTGGATGAAGTACATGCTTTAAGTGGCATCCTGCCTGCAAAATCTGACAAGTCTAAGAGCTGTGTGGAGATCAAGTAAAACTCGCCCACAGAAAGCAAATAGATGTAGCAAGTTGCTGATAAGATACCTATATTCATGCATTGTTGTAACACTGTCGGCGTACCTGTGACAGGTAAAAGGAAACAAAATAAACCCAGAAAGGATAGAATAATCGATCAGTCAAATGTAGGAGTAGCTATATCCTAACTCAGTGTCAACTGAATCCGTCACAGGTGTCACTGTAGCGTTCAAAGATTATAACCAGAACGCCTATTGCGGCTTCGTTGATTCCATTATGAATATTATGCATGAATCTGACATATTGCATGCTTCATCTATGTATATTAATGGTGTAATAATTTAGTATGTCGCAATTGCAGTGAACTGTGTCAACAACTTTATACACACCTGCCTACTAGGAAAGAGATATGGCCGAGCTCCCTGTCTTAAGATTCAATGAGTACATAGTGAACATTCACAAACTGACCCGGCCCAAATAGCCTCCAAAAAATGTTTGCACTGACTATCAAACTGGCCACTACAGCCACAGAAGAAATATGAAACAAAAGGCAACTACCATAAGATATCGTGTTCAAAATCGTTTCACTTCTGATGCTTGTCGTTGTCGACCCTAAATGACTTTCGACCTCCACCGAAAACATAAATATATATATATATATATATATATATATATATATATATATATATATATATATATATATATATATATATATATATATATATATATATATATATATATATATATATATATATATATATATATATATATATATATATATATATATAAGGTTGGAATAGCAAATAGCAACAGTTCCAAACAATGTGCTCCTAACAGAAGGATCCACCAGGGATGCCAAGCAGTAACTTTCATAATTAGAGAGAATAAAAACGCAAAAAGACGTGACAGGAAAGAAACTGAACTTCTGTTACTCCAAAATTTTATTAAAAACAAACGTTTCGGTCGTTCGACCTTCTTCAGTGTGGAGTTTGAAGTACAATGACTGTAGAAGCAAAAATGTCAGAAAGTTACTGAACTTGAACTTGAACAAGATAAAGACAGATTACAAGAGGTAAAGAGGAAAAATGAGCTTAAGTTACAAAGGGCAAAGAAGATTAAGAGCTAAAGTTGATGCGTTTTTGAGAGTGTAGTTCATTTCTTTTGTTGAGGCCAAAGGGTTTAAGAGTTTGTAATTGTGCTGTCCAGTAGATTTCACGTCTGAGGAGATTTCTATTGGTATTGCTAGTACTTTGGATTTGTTCGAATGGGGTAAAAACGAAATCGGATAAGCTGTGAGGGGAACTGTTGAAGTGAATAGCCACCTCACATGTCTTTTTGTTAGTAAGCATGGCAGATTTGTGATTTCGGAAACGGACTTTGAATGCAGTAGAAGTTGAGCCGGTATATTGCATGTTACATTTATGACAAGTAACTAGGTAAATAACATTACATGAAGTACAAGTAATATTTTCTTTGATCATATATGAATTACCGGTAGTGCAACTTGAGAATGAAGAACATGTGCTGGAAAAGTTTTTGCAGAGATCACATTTCTTAGTACAAGTAAAATACCCTTTGGTGATGGTATGCTGTGTAGAGGGAAGGGGTCGCATTTTGGAAGGGGCGAGAATCTCCTTGAGATTCTTCGTTCTACGATAAGAGGAAATGATAGAATTTTGGGGGAAGAGGTCTTTGACCTGGGTACAATTTCTTAACAAGGGAAAGTGTTTGTGTAGAATTTTGGAGATATCAGGAAGATGTGGATTAAAATCCATATATATATATATATATATATTGCAGACAGCCTTCACAACTGCTGATCGACGGGAGGCGCGACGGCTTCACAGCAAGTGTTCAAGACCACGTAATCGGTCAGGTCAAAGGTTCTGTAACCTGGCCATTCTTTGCTTGATTCATCTGTAGAGTAGTTGACGATTCTCGCATTAATACGATGCAGTCTGTAAATTAGTTTAACAAACTGTTACCGCAACTTATATTGTTGTTTCTGCGTCATTACTACGTACGTATAAGGTCATGCTCTCAATAGTGAAGAAAGATAAAGCTACGAATATTGTAGCGAAGTAAAAACTCCTCATTTCTGCACTAGTGTCTTAGAGAGAGGAAATTTGAATGAACGGGTAGTCTGCAGTTTCAAGCTTCTTATATGTTTTATAAAAAAACAAAACCACTCGGTTTATTATCATTATATCATCAACATCATGATCATCAACATTATATCATTATTATTGCAGATAGTATGGTGAGTGTGTAGGCAGCCACAGAAACCTTTAAATCCCCTCCACATCGTACCAAACCAGTGTTTCCAGACAATCGTTGAGGACTGTCTCAACGACAAGAGCGAACTCTTACTACCCCCTCTTCTCCACTCCATTTCCTCCATAACATACCTGATGAGTGATGTATCAACAATGACAAAAAACCTCAAAATCACCTACCCACACTGACTTCAAATTCACAATTCAGTGGCTGTGGACAATCTGATGAGTATCCTCTCTTCATTGCTGATAATCTAAAAAGTGTCTCAACCCTCACAGAACAACCCCACCCCATCCCCACAGCACCACTTATCATTATTCATTGATTCCATACAACTCGATGACTTTAAGTGTCAGGTAAATTACGTCCTACAACCATATAGTGTATAGAGTGTTTACCTGGTCAATAAAACACGATTGAAGACACCACGTAATCACTGTTGACGCGGTGCACATCTAAGGGTTATATTAAACATGTCACGTTTGTTTCACACGGTACCGTCATAACACAAAACTGATGTAAATATCATCTTAAATTCATTATCTTCGATTTTATCATACCATCGGAGTCAATTGCCGACCCACGTTCAACCTGCTGGTGTTTTTTTTTTTTTTTTAATCGAATGGCGGTTATTGCAAGGGTACTATATACACTGGAAGTGGATTATAACACGTGATTCCATTACTACATTAAACATCATAGTGACATAAACACATGGTCAAGGAGAATATAAGGTTAATAGCGGAATCAGGAAATCGTCCAACTTAATATTGTGTATGGTGCTTTAATCTAATCTTTACAGGAAACTCAAGCGATTCAATGAAATTCGTGCCGTAGGTAATCCACTGTCTCGTTTGTTATCATGCACCTATCGTGTTAGTGTCACGAGGTTTATAGTCGCCATACAAACTCAATAGAAATCTTCAATGACCTTTAATGACATGCTATACGCGATTGGCACCTGGTCAGTTGCAGAAAAGGGGTAATAAGTCTCAACTACAGTATTTAGGATCATTTTAAGGGATATGTAAGTTAATGCACGAACCATGAATGATGGAAGTTTGGAGCACTTCTACCGAAGTCACAATAATAATGTCAGGCACTATTGACAACAGTCACGTGTCAAGATGAGATACCAACTGGATGAGACAGTTTAAAACACAGAAATATTCAGGCCATCACGGCAAACTGCATGATGGTCATAAACTGTAAGGTGTTGGTTGATAAACTGCAGTGTGGTGTTAGCAGGGCAGAGGGTTGGCACCATGGAAAGCATATGTTGAAAGCAGCATGGATTAATCTTTGTAAGTCAGTTCTATATATATTTATACAAAATGTTTCAAACATGTGATAATAATTTAAGCACAAATCAGATTTAATTTCTTAACTTTTCGAGAAATAATTCATCACAAGGTAATATTTAATGTGGAGATGTATGACAGAGCAATAACTTGCAACACAACTTACTGATATTATTCTAACAGATGAAACATTGTGACGATACATTTCTGCTGAGTCATAGATAACTTATTTTGTACGCACCAGTTTTGACAAAAAAAAGGAAAGAAAAAATAACTACCTTTGTTCAATTACAGGCATGTGCTAGCACAATGTCTACACCAGATAGGACAAATGTTGTAGCGGCAGTGTGAAGTTATAAGACAGTTGCCTTTGTAATCCTGTGTTAATCAGTGACGGTAGTAACATTTATAACTATAGGCCTATACTATCGATCTCCATTCTCCTCCTCGATAAGAGATTTCTGTGGTATCTGAAGAGATATTTCACGTTAAACATCGGGTGCTATAACTAGTCTCGCATGTAACATTTTCTACGTTGTCTTCGATTTGCGAGCAAAATGTGATCTTCCAGATACTACGGAAAGACTTCATTTTTGCCATCACCTCAAATCACGCCAATATCGATTAGATGGCCCTTTCGGCGTTCCATATTTAATACAAGAGTGACTGTACTAAGCACTTACGTACTTTCAATTTGTGAATGGTTTTGGGGAAAACTTTCCTTTCTCTCCGGCAGTTATTTTTCTCGGGGAGTATAATGGTTAAATACCTCAATGGGGCATTCATCAATTCAATTCCAATGAAAACATACCTAGTGAGAGTTGTATATATGTAGGCCTATTCCTGTCGTACAATAGATTGAGGAAAATCAAATCAAATCGTACAAATTGTAATTTGTCAAGATGTTGAAGAGACAAAATACTGTCTCTCTAGAAATTGAAAAAAATACTACAACAAAGCTGAAAAAGTATTTAATCGTGTTGGCTTACATTGGGAATGGTGACTCACTATACTCATAGCAGTAACATGAATATTTCGTATAGTCTCATACCGCTCAACAGTATTGAGAGGATATAGGTCTATGCAAACATGGGAACCTTTTGACGCCTGAAGTCGTTCAGTGATCGACAAATGTACACCAAGCAATAAGCCTGATTTATCATCGAATCTACCAAATTTTCGTTACCTTGTGATCAAAAGATCAGAATTCCTTCAGAATGATTTAACTATACATCCCAATGTCTGTCGGCGCCACACACTCTCATGCTTTTCTTTAGCTTAACTTAAGCTGTTAACCATTTGCCGAAAACCCCACCAGTTCAATGTCCTATTGTGTAATTGACCTAGTATACTGCCTATACCGCATGTAGATTATAAAGCCTACATTGAAGCCTACAGTGCGTTGAAACCAATTTGGAACCATTTTCATCTCAGTACTGTCCCAGATCGATGGATGCGAATGAGTTTGATGAATTTGACGGCACTTGCTAGTATCAACTGAAAACATCTGTTTTTCAAATGTTACCACATTGTTGTTCTAGCGATACATAGGGGTAGGTTACATATATTCACACGCTAATTATAGCTGAATCGTTGTGTTCCATTTACAACACAGGCGCGGATCCAGAAAGCGGCGTACCCGACTCACGTCCCCACCACCCCCCACCGTTCGATGACCAACGATTATTTTTTACCAAATTGAGTACATAAATATGGAGGATATGCTTCCAAAATGCTGGGAAATCGCATCTAACTAGGCGAATCGAGAATTCCAATTTTCTTAGGGGAGGACCCTAAGTCGCCCCGCTGTAGCTTCGAAACCTTACGGTGCGTGTGTCCCCCTTTCTCAAAGTCCTGGATCCGCTGATGAAATTATGCATTTGGTATCAGTCAACTCATTTAACGATGATGTACCTGATCAAACCAATATTGTTTGTATATCAGAAGAATATGATAGGCACTTTTTAAGTTCTATTTCTGGTGACAAACCGACCTTTCATTCTTTGTCCGATGTACGGCTACTGTACTTCATTCCTTATAAACTTTTTAGTTCATACAAAAGATACTCTTCCCCCCTCTTCCATGACCAAAGAGCATATGGTATAGGCCTAACCATTTTTACCCCATGGAGATATCACACCTATAGTATTCATACAAAAAAGAACCTCACTTTTGTCACGTGAAAGACTATAGAGTTGGTTCAGACCGTGACAGTGCCACAAATGTAAATTAACCGGGACCGAGACTATGTAAGTATGTATACGTTTAGAAAATACACCCAAACACAAACAGTAAACCAGTCTAGAGCCTGGTAAGACCTGCATGGCTAGCTATACGCCACTTCTAAAGATCCTCGACAGTCTGCTTCTTCAATCCTACCCCCTCCAACCCACAACCCCCCCTTCCCCTTCACATAACAGAATCAAGTTTGTCAGTAGACGTGCTTCACATAGTTTTCATTCTCTCTCGACGAATATGTTCCTTGTACCTCCACCACCATCTTGCCAACCGATAGGCGTGGGACAAACTTTAAGAGAACTCCAGGGGCACATCTCTGAGCAAATCTTTACCATAACTGGAAATATCAGCGTCTGCATCATCATGACGGTTCATAAACTTCAAACGATCGCTGAACTTTTGACCCATGAACAAGATTGGAATATGTGATCAATATTTTGCAACATGTGGCAACGACACAGGATACTGTGTTACAGTAAGAGAAATGTGCTGAAGCAAGGTTATTTTTATAATATGAAACCTAATGCGTCCGGTTTCAAAATATAGGCGAAACTATCGCTATACGTGCCGGTATGTCTTCGTCGGGACACAATTTCAGGAATGTTGGTGTCCCTTCAGGTTTTATGTAAGTCATGCAAAGTATTTCTGGAGGTATGATAGCATGAATGATGAAGTCAGACTTATAATCTGCGAGAAGCGCAGGCTTACACCCTTTTCGTGAATAAATCATTCACGTGTTTGAATTAGGTCACTACTTTTGAAGGTGTATTCAAAGTGCTTTTATTCTTTCAACCGATGCGTTTTGTGATGGTTATCTCATCACATTCTTTTTTGGTAAGGAGACCAATTTTAGGCCAAATTCCGCCTGAATAAGAATGAGAAGACGAACTATCGATTCCAGATTTAAGATTCTAATTCTATGTAATCTCAAAAAACAACTGAATAATGATCGGTTTATAAAACCAGCTAAAGTGGAGACCATTGAAGTGTATTCCTATGTGACTGTTCCCTCAGGCGATACACTTTCATTAAATTCAGCGTAGAGATACAAACATCCAGGATTCCTCGAATTTCAGACAAGTTTCACTTATGTACTGTGTTTAGTGAACTGAAATACACACAACACATCTTCTCAACAACAAAATGCAAGCATTTGCTTAAAATGGGCCCAACTCTTGAGACATGCCCGTAGACACCCACGCATGGTAATCGGTCCAAGCGCCATTCCGCCATCGGTAGCCTTCTTTCCGCCATAACATTTCGAGCCGTTCCGCCCTGGTAGAAAGACTGGAAACCCAAGGGTACAAATAAAAATGTATGCTGGACAGTTATTGTCATTGGCGATGTTTGAATGTTGGTATAAGTAAATTTTGCAATAGACTTTAGAAATACGCCCAAGAAAAGGGCGAACACACCTCTGATTTCCACAGGAAACCCTGACCCTAATCACGATTACTGAGTGGCTAAAATCGCGTTTGTGCCAATAGTTATGTTCTATTTGCACGAATGGCGGAAATATGGCGTAAAGACGCTAGATATACTGTGACTTAGGTTCATCCAATCCAATCTGTTGCATTCAATCACTTGGAGCACCGATCAACGATGTACTAGTCTGAGTCCAACAAACCTTCAAAACTCAATTCAGCCCGGAGATTTGACAAGTCTGGTAATTCCAACCAGTTATATCTTACATTTCACAAAAAAAGCCATTCCGCCATAGCAATAGTACTATACAGTCATGGCGGCAAGGGTTTTCTAACGAACGCATTTTCTATGGTGGAAATTACCCATGACGGAAAGACACCGAGCACCCCCCCCCCCCTCTACGTGTAGCTGACACCTTTAGTGCTTCATATTTCCCATTGAGTTGCAGCTGTCAATCCATTAATATGCATATTTCGAATCCCTTTCAAACATGTGTGTAATATGAAATCTTATTAATAAGCATAACCGTGTGAAACATTTAATTAGAATAATTAGAAGACTATTTGCATCTTATGCGATCATAGACTCAATATATGACGTCATAGAGGTGACAAGAGAGGGGAGATATATCATTTCCCTGTTTGCATGATGAATGCATCTTCTATAATCCTTTCAACCTCTTCCCGTTATCTTGTGAATATGACATGAACACAAAACCAACAACACTGAGGCTACGACAAGGAACGGAAGTAATAGTGTTGCATTATAGACTAGAAGGGGTGTAGTATATTTGTTTTTGTCATATTGTAGTCACTCAGTCACGTTAAAATGCAGGTGTCGTCACCAATGCATGCCAATCACAGCTGCTAAAGGAAATCAAGGTTACATCTAAATTGACCCTTCCTGGTTAGATGTGATTGGTCAACCTAGAGTAATCGTTACTTGTAACTGGTCAGTGACTTCCCTCCTTATTAAAAGGTGACAAAGCTGATTGACTTAGTGAAGTTATGGGAAAATGGTGAAGAAAGGTGAAGGCTTGAAAAACTATACAGAATTAAATTTCGTGTGAATCTATGACATTCACGAAAAGTTGCTGGTATACTTCTTGCGCCATACCCGATAGCCTACTATCCTAGTCGAAGTATAATAATATCTTTATTCTATTTTTAGACTGAAATCATCTCAACAAACTATTACATATTTCGGTGTAAACATTTGAAATTTCTTTCCATTTGCCATATAACCGAGTTCAATCATTCAGCAGGCAAAAGACCATTAAAGGTTATCTTATAACCAATTGTCAACGGTTCATTTGTCTTGTTTTGATGTTATGTTTAAATGTCACACCATGCTGCTTGTGATACTATTTGTAAAGGTGTGTCTTTATAAAAAAAAAAAATCACTAAGTTTCTTGTGGATACTTCCTCTACCTCTGTTAATGGGCATGTATTGTGACTCATTACTGCCTAAAAGATTTTTCAAAAGAGACTGACATACTTTACACACAAACAAAACAAACTTATAACCCGACTCACCCCCCCCCCCCCCCCCCTTCTCACCATCTCGCTCTCCTACACATACACACATCCATACACGCATGCGCACACCCACACATGCCCGCAAACCAGCTTGGAAACAGAACACGCACAACTGGAAGGAATCAGAGAGGAGAAACTCATATACTGTATTACTAAAGTACTTCTCTTTCTCTCTTACACTTGTCTATGTCACAACTGACTTTTGTCAGTGGCTGAATATTAACTTAGTCTCGGTTTGATCTCAGTGCAACAAAACAAGGTTAAGTTGTTCACTGTCAACCCTCAAGTTAAACATTGTCCACACATCAAAGGAGGGTAAAACCACAATGAATGAGGAAGCCAGAAGACAGTAAGAGAGTGGACGGGGGGGGGGGGGGGGTGGGGTTACATAAGGGTTTAGGACTACGATTAGTAATAGAGTCTGAAAAGATTTGGGACTGCCGTAATGATTGCTGGTTGTACATGTGTGAACACCCGTAGGTTTGGAAATGCAAGGCAAACTCTCCCATAGGTGCATGTTATGTTTAGCTCTAAATTTCGATGTCGCGACTAATTTTTCAGTGAACCTTCGTCAATCAATTTCAAAGTGCGGAAACTAATTTCTTTGACGGCTTGCAATCTCAAGAAGTCTAAATATTAGCTGTTGACTGGCGGAGGGTATGTAATCATTGCTACAAGCTAAACATGTGGAGCTGGTGGTGCACCGAACAGATAGATAGCATTCACGGACATGACATCGAGCCAAATGGGTTGGCTGTGAGAATTCTATTATCAAATTTATCTGGTTGCTTAGCAATCATTAATTTTTAATCTTGCGGTTTTTATCTTATCATTCCGTATAGCATGTAGATATGAAGGAAAGCGATAAGATTAGGAGTAACCATGAAAACAAACACGAATAACATGTACGAAACGATAATTTATGTGTACAAAGAGATACACTGAGAAAACGAGTCTTTTCTTTCTCTTTGAAAATTAGGAAGTTTGCAGATAAAAGAGAATACATCACGTGGTTGAGAATTGTTTGTTTACAACTGGATGCTATCAACACTGAAGTGGCTATAGATAACAACGCATGTTCATGAAGCCCAGATTCTGAACTTCTAATTTGACTTTTGTCCCTAATTCGTATATGATTATTATTGCGAGCTTGCTGTTAGACGCGAATAAGAGAATTCCCTACACATTTAAATTTGAAAGTGTGAGGATCAGTAAAGCCTATATGGGTTCATCAAGAACATTATACTATGTTGATAGCGGATGAACACCTGCCTACTCTTTTCGACAGTGTACACAGGGATCCACTTTTTGATTAGACATGAGGAGCAATTTTAGATGGATTGTGGGAGGGACTAGAAGTAAGTGGTTGTGGGAACTGACACTGTCTGGGGTCATGAGTTTTTGTCTTTTAAGGTCGGCCAACGACGGGGAGTGTATACATCAGTCTTTAGCCACTTTCGGAAAAGACACTCCCAGTCCAGCAGCAGGCAACAGCTTTACCACGAATGGCGGACTAGACCTAAATCAGACAATGGAAACAAAAAACCTTCGGCGGTCTTAGCAACACTGTAAACACCTTTGCTGAACGAGCCAAATTTAAATCCCCAGAAAATGTCCAAGAGGCTGAGCTGGGATCTGGTCGTGGGACCCAAAGATTGGAAGACGGACACTCTAACCGCCACGCTAACGAATCATCCCACCCTCACATAAACACTCACAATAACAACAAACGGTGAAATTTATTGGGGAGTAATGTATGAATTATTTCATACCTCAAATATGAGGCGAGCATGTTAGGTACTCTTAACATACCCAGACTTTATGCTCTACAAACTGTACGTAAAAAACAGGTAGCCCCCCCCCCCCTTATCACGCTATAATGAATGGCCCTCTACCACATGACAGTAAATTAATGTATTTAGTTGCTTTTTAAATATGATTGTAGACCTATCATATATAGGTAGATTAGTCTTACTAACTTCACAGGTAGCCTACTTTGCGGCCTCTCAACGCTTTTAAACAAGAATTTATTTCAAAATAAGCCCTCCGGAAAGAGTATTGAGAGTTGCACGGGCAATTGTTACTATAATTACCGTCTTCGCATCTCTCCTTGAACTATACCCCAAATTGTCCGATTCATCTGTGTTGTTTATATCAGAACACGATAACGCTATACATATCATCCTATACACGTCAAGTCTAAACATTAAGATAATTCTCTTTTGACGTTTCCAGGATGTTGTCTTATCCCTAGCAGCTGAATGTCATATTTTGATGGGCACCCAAAATAAAAGCACATTCCTTGCGGGGTTTGCTCGCACAGAAGGTATCAAATACATTATGCTATCTGATTGAGCGGCGAATTCTATGAGATGGAAATATAACCGCGTCCCCAGGAAACCCATAGCGTAATTTACAAACCCCATGTTCAGTACACGTACTACTTTTAACGTGTAGCCTATACTGTAGAGTACTTGCGACCTGCTTTCCAAAAAGAAAAACACAAAAAGTGTGAATGATATTATGTAATAATAGGATGTAATAACGTCTATAGGCTATTTACAGAGTCGCGAGTGAGCAGTCTACCGAAAGTTAAAATGTTCATTTAAAGGAACCTGTCCCAAAGAAAGATGTCGGCGTATGTGATTTATAATCGTAAACGAAAGTTAACGAGATCCCAACATAGTTGGCGACGGTGAAGCTCACTCTGCTTGACTGTGCCGTTGTGGTGGTGTTTTCCAGAATCGGAATACAAAGCAATATTCCATTGTCGTGACATTTACACAGACAATCTGTTTATGTCACACAGTGTAAGGTACAGTACCTACTCGCAAATCACTTACACAAGAATTTATAGGCCTAGTGCGGCCTACCACACAATGTATGTTAGAACTTTGAAACAGATGCCAAATTGATGAAACCAAGAATTTATGCCGATTTCTGGATTTACTTCACACGACACATATCCCTTTAATTTAAACTTTGCGTCTGTAGAGTTATTTTAACGGATTTAGATACTGTGCATTCGTCAATTTAAGGTCTGCGTGCGATTAAGAACATGTACCGATTAATTCCATATACAGTAGAGGCCGAGTCTCAACTAAGCGAGAATTCATATCTTTCTGCACATATCGTACTGATACTGTCACAGTAATGCATGCTATAGTATCTTAGGTTGAAACTAAAATTCGCACAAACAACGGGCGAATTAACAAAATATGTTATTCACCATTGAACCTAACCTCCAACTATTAACGTAACCCTCATAACGATTGCTAATTGCTACCATTTCGTACCCACCAATAATTCGTTTTATCCGCACGAATTTGTTCAGGTGAATGAGTAGCCGCCCCAAACGTTGGGTTTATGTGCACAGCAGCTATGGATTTAGCGAATTAGAAGATTGCCTTGCCGGTGAGGAACAATGGACTATCAGATCTAGGTGGACTGTATACGGTGAATACATAAATATATCGCTCCGGGCCATGATTTTCCTCAAAACGCCGCATGACATTTCTGACCCCAAATATTCCAACTCATCATTGACGAACCCATTGGGATGTTTGGAACAAAGTGCTTTGACCATGGAATGTGCCTCATTTTCAGTAATCTTCCAAGCATGTGTTGGTATGTACCGTTTTTAACGTACACATCGTCGGTATTACGATACTTTGGCCTAGCAGGGCTTTTAATTAAAAGAGAAACACTGCTACCATCGCACGTAGCTGCGTAGATCAATAATGAACTATGTATCTGGACACCCCCCTGGTACTCCCCCCCCCCCCATACCATGTGTGCATACCCACAGTGCAGGGTCAAATAATTACTAACGATGATTTGAGTTAGTGAGCACCGCCTGCACGAGTCATAAAACAATGTCCATTAATGCTCATGAATATTAAAGGCATAGGGCGTTTAGAATATACTAACATGGCATACAAAGAAAATAGCTTTAATCATTGTTGATCGTTGTTGTCTCTTGTTTGGGCTACATTTTCAATGGACTGAGTTCTGTACTGAAGAACAGTGAGGTGAACACAATGTGATATGAGGAATTGCTGGGTTGAGGGGTGAAACCAATCGGAAGGGATCAAGTTACTTGTATATGTTGACAAACACCAGATCCAATTTTGGGCATTTGGGGACACGCATATCTCTTTAAACCAACAACTCCGCCCCTCCATGATTAGGATAGCGCCCTCACTTGTAAGCTTTTTTTCCCTTTTTCTTCACAGTCTATGCTTCAAAGAAAAGATGTGGACTGAGTTCTGTAACTTCGTATTTTAAACATTCCTTTAGATTACGTCAATGAGGACATTTCTTCGTGTTTTATCTATTCCCAAAGATTATGACAGTGAGGACATTTCCTTTTGAAAAATGTGGGAACAGTAGATCGTGGATGGCCTGTTAAATTTTACGCTTGAAAGCTTTTAATTGAATAGCTCTCATCCATCGGAAGCATAACAAAGTTTCTAAAGGTGGAAATCGGAACACTTACATTGATAAAGTATCAGCTAATCCTCTTTCTACTTTAACGACTTCCATATGAGGAAGATGAAACGCCATTTTTCAGGTATAGTTTATTCGTGCATAAAACATGATAAAACATCTCGTCATTTACCGGTGACAGTTGCCTGAATAAACATGACCATTGCACCGTAAATTACGACATCTGGTAGTCTGCAGATACCTGGATGAAATATGATGGTATAACAACCCCCACTCCTCTGTAAACAACAGGTCATGTCACCAAATATTGCCACATTTTACCAAAGGATAAGCACTCGAAACCATTGCCTAGATCCAAACAGCGACTCTAGAACCCATGTTGTGTAGTGTAACACACATGGTCCAGAGAAGTTGAACAACACAAAAGAGTCAAAAGACTTTTTGTTATCTGATATCAATTATTGTAGTAGCTTTCAACTGTAACCCATGACGTGACATAACTGACTTAGTTTCAGTAGCAGTCATACACAATATTTAAAATAAATATTTAAAAAATTAAATGTATGATAAAACCTAAAATAAAATATATAATAAATCATGCAACGACACCATTAAAAAACGGAAAGAAGAAGTGCGCGTTGAAGTGTAGAATCGCAGTTTGCATTTAGTGACAGGTATACACATACAATATAACAACCCATAAGCTCAAGTTCATATTACGTAATGACTGGTTGTTAATCAATCGCTATGTGAACACAAACATCAGTTCCACGAACAATCCAACATCTAAAGAGGATTAAAACAATATTATCATTAAGTCGGTAGGTGATTAATTAAGAGAGGTAAGTGTCGGGGGGGGGGGGGGTCGTTAACATTATGAAGAAAAACCTCTAGAAAATAACATTGAACGATAAGTCCCTTTTGATCATATTAGAATTACTGAGCTCTTCGGTTTCACATGAAGGAATATGCAGGCTTCAATTAATCAATAGTGGTGAGAAGAGAACAATAATAGAGGGTTGAATCAGGAGAAGTGTCCCCTGTGCATAGCTTTAATTGAGTGGGATAATAAAGAAGGGTGACTGATTAGCTTACCGAGTGTAGTCAAAACTTCCTTCTCTTTCGCTAAGGAGAATTTTTCCAACGGATCCACCACCGTTTCGTCATATTTTGGTTGTAGTTGCAAGCCGGACTCCGGTATGTGCTCCCTCCCGACTGTTCCCCTCTGGGATGACAGTTCTCGGGTGGTATCCTGTGGGGATTCGGCCATGGGACCGGTAGTCAAAAAGAATAGGTACTCCTCGTGGGTCAAGATCTCTTCAAGGCATGAATCCAGTTTAACGTTTCCTATTCGATAGACATTTGTTACTGTTTGGTGAGGTGGTCTTAGCGTTACAGTGGAAACATTGTGGAAAAGTGGATACCCTTTGTAGACCTCTGTGATGATTACGTCTGCCGGGATGAAGTTATCTTGAGTCCTCAAGTCGGTCAGCAATCGTAAAACTTTTCCTTTAACAAGGACTTCAGAATTTTCCGTTTTGGTATCTATGGAAGGCATTACCGTATTGCACGGTGTTGCCATCGTTAGATGACACCAAATTAAAGACTGCAGTAAACAAACTACGATTGTGCAGGCTAAGTTGGACATTTTGGCGCTGGACGGTAGGCTACAACAAAAATGACTGTATACAAGTGTCCAGAGGTGATGTATCTCAACGTCGGTTAACCGATGTATGCCACGGCTGGAAAAGGAACCATGTGCTGTACTGAATGTTTAAAATAAGATTATCAGCATATACCATAACTGATACGTCCCTGTAAATTCTAAGCAGTAAGCATGCTATCTGAACGCAGACAAACGGTTAAAAGTCAGCCACCCCACAGACAGTTCATGATAAACTATACAAATAATCCCTCGTGAATTGTTAAACACGGCCGATGAATAAAACCTTCCCGAAACTTAATGAAGCATGTCACAGGTTGCCTTGTAAAGACCGAAAGAATGAGAATTCCCTGGAAGACTTGGTTTCCCAATCGATAAATGTATTCTTCCTCAAAAGTATATTTCCACCTCAATTACAGACTTACTGACCCAATAGTTTGAATGTAAACCTTCGTTATATAAGCCAGCCAATACTTGACCAGTCAAAAAGGTTTCTTTTTTATTAACTTTTGTGAGAAATCTCCCGTGGTAGAGATACTTGGATCGTCCCTGGTTGAACATCCATGGTTACCAGCAGAAGAAGCTGATAAATCTCTCTTTGGTCTTGATCGCTCTTTGCTGGCTGTCTGTATGAACTATGATTAAAGGATCCCTCGGTATGTTCCTCTACATATAGAGCACATTCGTGCGGCGAGCCTAATAACCATGGAATTTGAACTTCAAGTGAACAAAATTAGCTGGTTGTCCCTTTTGCGATGGAACAGAACTGTGGCGCTATTGAATAAAACCCATATCAGAGCCGCCTACGAAGATCTTGCGACCCACCGTTAATGTCAAAGTATAGGAAGAAGACTATTGTTTGTACGTCACATGGAGACTTACAGTGTAATATTGTAATGCTCTTTCAACAGTGAACTGTGACGGTCCACTGTTTACTTGTCATTGGAACATGACATTTAGGCTACAATGAAGGCTTCATATTACAACTTAGGCCCGTTGCCCTGTCAGACCAGATGAGAGAGGGGGCGAGCTCACCGAGGCATGTGACTTAACGTTGATAGGCCTAACTTTTTCACAAAAAAAAAAAAAAAAAAATAGGGGGAGAACAAGAGTTGGGCGTTTCTATTCGCCAATACCCCTTCCCCCTTTGAATACGGGCTTTAGCCTATAGTTGACTGGTAAAGCTTCCAGATTAGAAAGATGACCATTCCGAGTTCTGAGTCCATTCTCTTTCCATATAGCAGATTTCTAATTTCTGCCAACGTGAATGACAAGAACACTAGTTGTGTTAAACTTGTTTCATTTTGATCATTAGTCGTCACTTCGTCTGGTTCTGTGGCAGGTATTCTACTTAACCGAGGCATTAATTAGACCTGTATTCACCTCTTTGATGTATGATTGTACCAAAAGGTTAACCACTTCAAGATCACTATTACCGTATACGTCTAAACGCCCGTCAGACATCGCTCATGTTGTTTATCAATCATCGCGTTACTGTTCATTGGTTTAATGTGAAACAAATTCGTTCACGTGTGTTGCCCGTGGCCTTGGATTTATATATCGGTATCAAACGTGAAAGTAAATTTGTAAGTCTGACTGGTTTGCTGAACTTTGTCACTTAGTTAGGGAATTTAAAATGAAAAATATTGCACTGCAGGTACCGCAAAGCACACACCACAGTCTTGTTCGTAGCTCAAGATATTGCTGTTTGAAGGGAAACGGTTCTGAACAACAAAGAATTTCAGTTGTTTAAGATTACAAAATGCCATGAAAATAACTGCAATGCGATTTTACTGTTTCTTTTTTCTTATTTTAATTGAAGAGTTGTCTTAAATTTGACACATGTTAAAAAATAAGATTCTGTTTATTGTGGATTGACCTTGCCATATTGTGGAAAATATACTAGGCCACATCTATTTAAACTATGACATGTTTCTTTTATGTAAGACGGTCACGATTATTAAAAGAAAATACAAAGGTTGTGTGTGACGTCACAGATGTGCCATAATGTTTAGATTCACTGTGAAATAGATATGTCCAATTACGGGAATAAAAGTTTTTCCAATAAAGACAGGAACATTTTCACATTTTTTAAGGAGATTGTTTCCTATTGTTTTTGAGAAATCGCTGCATTGTCGTAACAGAGCGTCTGTATATCGCCGATATCAGCTCATCGCAGGTACTAGTATAGTTCATTTTGGAGCATGGCTATACCTACCTAAGAAATAATCATCTCGACGCTTAAGTTCATCCAACGATTTTGGCCTATAAACAAGAGTGGATTTTATTTGGTGATGACATTATGTGAATTGACTTACTGCCAGGAAACAATACCAAAGTTGGTTGGAATACAATTTTTAAGTTTACCCTTGGTTTTTAATGGTTTCTCATGAACTTAAATTACCCTTGCCAAATGAGCCGAAAAGCACTCCTGGGTCATAAAGACAAAAGTGAGTAAGTTAAGTAACATTATTAAAATTATGATACGGGTCAGATAAAGTATTTGAATGTTAAGTTAGTGTATGAAGGAAAGTTTATATGGGTGTATGTAAATATGTGTATGTGAGGTGTATATACGTAGGTTTGTTTGTATGTCTATATGCTTAATAAGAAGGTTACAGGTATAGTCACCCTAGAAGAATCAAGTTTTCAGCTACAGATTAATGGGACCATTGGGCCATGAAGTAGGTAGTTGATCTCTGACGAACATGTCAAGAATTAACCATTATGGAACCATGTAGCTTTTGGAGTGGAAAAAAGGAGTTCTTATAGCATTGCCCAAACACTTATATCTAAACTAAAATAATGTGTTGCAGGGTCCTTGCTCTAAATTTCAAGAATATGAAAAACAATTATTGCTTTTGTTTGTGTGACAAATGTGTTCAATTAGTTGTCAAAAGTTGTAGTTGGCAAGAACACATTGAAACATACCAAAGACATTAAGGACGAAGTGAAATGAGTGCATTACGTTAAGGACGATTAACATAATACTGTTGAATAAAACAATAAGCCTTGTTACAGGGAATTAAGCCCTTTGAATATTGAGTACTGGTATTGTACGTCCTCTATAGTATACGCCCTTTAGATTTTAAAAGAGTGAAATTTTAACTCTTCGATATAGAGTGACTAGATTTAAGAATGTTGATTTCAGCTTTTATGCTAGTTTGAATGAAGTCTTTTATAGTGAGGATAGGACGTTAAGAGTAAAGAATGTCAACATTCCAAAATTCCTTGTCAGAGCCAGTTCTTCTACTTATCTTTTCTGATTGCTTATTCCACGTGTTATTTGATTTGAGAATGACATGTGGGAATAAGGTGGCGTCTTAATGCACCAGCATAGCAGATAAGTGATACAGCCCTTATTCATTGTTATACCATTCAGTCTCATAAATAAACACTTGCACACTGAAAGCTTCTTCTCCTAAAACAGTACTTGCATCGGATCAGTTAGAGGAAGGATCCGTTACATTATTTTTTAATATTTTAAATTTTAGGTGAACAAATTATCCTTGAACAACACATAAATAAATTTCTCTCTGTGAGAAAATTACTTCTTGAAAAAGGTTAACGTCTTTCCTTATTTGGAATAAACTGTCATTCTGTATCCATATATATTTACATCAAAATATGATTTTTTTTCTTGGGTAAAATAAACCCCCCCCCCCCATTTCCGTGTATTATCAACCTGATCATTAATTATTCACATATTCTCTCTTATAGAAATGTTACTTTCTTTTCATCACGTTCAACACGGATTCCCTCTTGAATCTATTTACGTGTTTTAAGTTTTGCCTCTTTGGGTTTACACAAAACGTTTCCAAAAGTTTAGCTCGGTTATAGTTTCCTTGTCTTGTACTGCCTGTGTCTACAAGATAGGGAGATTTGGACGTAGATTACAACAGAAGTCACGAAATAATATACCAAACACTGAAACTGCGGAAAGAACGGAAATAATCTTCTGAGACAGTATAGGGGACAAAGTGAATAGCTTTAAGTGAGCACAAAGTGAATTAGACAATATTTTGTACAAGACGTGAACTTAATATTCGCAAACTGCCAGCGAGTTTAAAACTCCTTTCCGAAATCTGCTATCGCACACCCAGTCCTGTTGCATGTCTATATTCAGCTAAGGCATTTTTCGGTGCTGCAGTTCTTAACGAAAATATTAGTCTATCAAACTCGGTTTAATTCACAAGTGATTGATAAACCAACTTGGCGAATGACCGGATTTTAAGAATGTGTTCAACAGACATTGGTGTTGTTATTGTTTTGTTTTCTTTAATATGCATTCTGAGCTTAGTCAACACCTTCCCATCTGTCATATTCCCTTTGCCAAATTAAATATACCGTTCTTCTTTCATTGAATGTTTTGATAGGTGACGTGTGGAATGTATCAGGGTAGATTATCTTTGATTAAAGTTTACATTTTTGACAGTCGCATGCACAAGTCGGCATCTTCTTCATTACAGACCACATGTGGATTTCTGGAAGTTTACTGAATCATTTCAGTCCATCTTTAATAAATCTATCATTAATTTCAGTTCGGTATGATGCTATGCTTCATATGGCTTTAATTGCTAATATGAAATGTAGATTCCATCTTTGACACCCCTTTCTTCATGAGGGTAATTTTGAAGTTGAAAAAGGGGTGAAAGGTAGCTATATATACAGATAGGTAAATTTTCTTACTTTAAGCTCAAAATGAAGTTGCAAACATTTTATTCTTACATAAAATATGGTCAAAATACTTATATTTCCAACCATTATGTTCATGCAGTCGAATTCACGGACTGTTGTACAATGCTTATGCGTCCTTAGAAGGATATGTAGAAACAACTTTTCCTCAGTTTTCGCAAACTTCCCGCCAAAAAAACAAAACAATAAATAACTAAAATAAATAGTACTGTAGTCATTACATTCTTACGGGCAGCCTATGCTGCTAATCCTATGTGTAAGTGCGGTGGCCATTATATGCTAATGAGCAGCCTATGCCCTAAGCAAGATGTGCAGAAAATGAATAAATACGGTAGTCATTATATGTTAATGAGCAACTTGAGTATGTAATCATGTTCACAATTGTGTGTATCATGTACTATTTGTCAAAAGACAAGTTCAGGTTTCATGCATCAGGCCAGGCTGTGGTCAAAAAGATAGCCAGATCAAGATGCACTAAGATTTCCAATATATAAGAACCATCTTTTTATTTCTGATTATTCAAGACCCCGTTCAACTTTCGAAGGGACGCTGAAAACTCGAGAGGTCCCCTGTAAATATCGCAGTCCCTTGGACGCAGTATACCAACAGCCTGACCAATCACGATGTAGGGAAACATATTTTCTTTTTTATTCATCTGTTACGATGCCTCTACGAGAGGTGAAATATCTTATTATACTTGTGATATGAAGAATGACCTCTAAATTGGTCTTTTAATCCCGGATGCTGGTCAACCATTAATACCTCCGAAGTCTTCCGTTGGGTACCGTTACCGGTCTTACCGGAATCATCGGTGCATGGTTAGTTTGTTTCATTTACGGTATCTTAGTCAGCTGGGGCTTGCAGATGAGATGTGAATCATTCATTATCTTCTTTGTTCTTATTCACTATGTCATCCACCGGCCGGATAACTTCCGTCTGGAATTGCGTTTTTAAGAAAAGAAAACATGATTGTAGTAATGACATGATTTCATCCAGGGTAGCCAGTAGCCAAACAGCCAAATGGTTGACATGTTTTGATGAGACACCTGCACAGGCCTAGAAATTTATCGGGACCCAAAAAGGATGGGCAACAAAACTGAATAAATCTTAAAGGCTTGTGAATTTGAAAGAAGTTCCTTCACCGTGCAGGATTAATGTTACCCAACCAATCGAGTGAGGGGGTACCCTTACATTTGCGGTGCATGCTTGGATGACATTTTCCTTTTTCTCATCATAATTCTAAAGTGAGATTATTTCTGGGTAGGATCATGGACGGCAATTGTCCCAGAGAAATCTCTACTTTGGTTTTCTTTAGGAGAGGAACTATAGGGCAAATTAAACTTTCTATGAGCCTTAGGGAACCATAGTAAAGAGACAAGAAATGCCCTTTGAACATTGTTAATGCCTCTCCCCATCTCATTTGTTGACACACTCACACCGCATCGTCTGATTGGATAGTGAAAACAGTCACAAGAATAGTTGAATAACCGGTACACTATAAACATTACAGGACATATGGAAAACAGAGAAATCGGACACCGCCATTATCATATTCACAAGGATGGGTATCTCAAGCTTATTTCCCAAGCTTCGTTCATTAGATCTTGACTTATAAAGAGGTTGTTGCCGTGGTCCAGGTAAACCAGTTTTTATGAATGATGGAACTGTCTGTTTATGATATTAATCGAGCGAAAACGAGAATATTTGATAAACATTGACTAATTATTATCACAGATTAATTTGATATAAGAAGGCATCGTATCACAATGAATCCATCTGTTTAACGAGGCCGTAATACATCATGATACAGCAAATAATTTAATAAACAAAAAACAAAAATAAAATAAAGAGTGCAACGTTTTGCTACTGCAGGGAAAGTAAATGTCGCTGGCAATGAGATACATGAAGAGAGGGGAAAATCTTCTGTAAACGGGAGGTTGAAAGACTGAAGGAGGGAGTTACAATTTTATTGTAATATAGTTCCTCCGTCATTTCTTTCACTACACATTACACGTGTATGTTCACTTTTAATATGTATGTGCAGCGAAAGAAACGACAGGGGAACTATAGGCTTATTACAACAGAACACAATTCATTAGAAAATATTAGGCTCTCTTTTGGCATAACAATAAATCACAAATGAACTACTCAAGGAAATTGCGGTTTAACTTTGGTGTTGGTACCGGTACATCACACCGGCTAATCAATGGGTCAGATCAACAGACTTGAATAGTTACTCAATTTGCGGTCAAGATTATAATTCTGTGATCCAAGTGCTACAAAAGGATGAAACTATTTCCTTTGATTTTAATCAATTGACGAACTTGCTTCCTTCAAGCAGCTCATGAAACTTGACTGGTCTGGCAATATCAAGGACCAAATCATCTCGAATGACAGTTTCCAGTCGTTGTTTGTTTATGACAGTGCTCATGATATGCAAATGACGTCATTGGAAATGGATAGAAGTTAGCTAGCTTGTTCAAGCATGATTCGATCTACATATGAATACCACCAAACAACTGCTACACGTTGGCTTTCAAAACACAAATAAACAGCATAATGGGAAGGATAACAAGTGTACGTGAGTGTTGTCAGAGATTTAGTGGCCACTGTTGAGAGTTCATGAGAAATAAACCTAGATTATGAACTCATTCTTCTGAGACTAAAGAGAAAAGATGAAGAATTCAGGACATGTAACAGATGCGGAATACAGCAAACAATTTAGATGAAATCTATTGTTATCAGATGTAATGCTTGCTTTCTCTCACAGCCTTAATTTACTATGACTCCGTGTTCTTCTATATTTTTACTGCAGTTATCGCGTATCTATGCACTTTCCATGTGTACCGGGATTCAATTTCTGCATGTAAAAACTTTCTGTTTTTATTTCCAAACGAGTTACCTAGACTTGTCCTCTTCCACTGGACAGTCACTGTTTTCTGACTTTTGGAAACAAGAGTAAAGGCCTAGGCCTATTTCATTTATGAGTAGTTCCAGAGAGTTGTCCTCTTTCTTCAAAGCCTGCAATACCATCAATTATGTCTGTTGTTGCTCCACGATAAATACCTGCTCCATAAGTGACTTTCAGGCTTCCTAACAGAAGTGAACAGATGCTTCTTCATACTGTTGCTCGCAATCTTATACTATCAGTATATGGGCAGTCCATAATGTGGCCGATGAACTTGGATGAACAGTACTGTTTACGTGTTTTGTTTTAAAGTGGTAAAAATTGCAATCCCGTTTTTGTCAAATTCCATAATGACCAATCTATGCAGATAGAGCCATCTCTGGCATTGCGTTGAGTAAAAGCACCGCTCTTTCGCTTTTAGAACGAGCATCATCCTACTAGCAATGTGTATAAGCAGAAGTTTCTGCTGTCAGCAGATGTTAAGTTGTATTCTGATTTTAATGCCTACGAGGACAATTACTTTGCTGAAACATTTCCAGAGATTTCCTTTTGAACATTTTCAGGAAATATGACTATGCAGCTAGGATAGACTATGAGAACACTGAATGTGAAATTTATGTAAAGATTCTGAAATTTGACAGAAACCAGCATTGTCTGCATTTAAACTTTTCGTTATTGATTGTCGATTCTGATTTTTGGTTCATTGTGTTAAGTCGGCGTGTGTGTGAGTGTGTGTGTGTGAGTGTGTGTGTGTGTGTACGTGCTTGCCTGTGTGTGGGTGCGTGCGTGTGTGTGTGTGTGTGTATGTGACACCATTAGAATGATAGGTATGTGGTGCGATAACGCACTAATTGAGTACTCAATTTTTCTTAAACTTTGTGTTCAAGTGGATCATATTGAGTAGATGTGCTCTATCGTTTTTGGTGCTCGTATCGTGCATATTAAGAAGTGAACTGACTGAGCTGAATGTCACGATTGGAATGCGAGGTAAGTGGCGCGATAACTCAGTAATAAAGTGCCAATTTTTTTCCAAACTTGGTGTGTACTCGTACCATATAGGGGTAGATGTGCCCTATTGTTTTTGGTGCCTATATCTTGCATATTAATGAGTGGGGGAGACTTAAAGAGGCTCATTGAGTTGTTTTGTGAAATTCACTCAATTTTTCTAAACAGGTCAAGTTTCCTTCACAGACTAATGACAAACAGTCAAACTAAAAGGATCCCAAAGTTTTACATACGCTGGAACATGAATGAGTGAGTAACCAATGATTAAATTTGGTTTTTGAAACTTTGTGACCAGACATTTTCACATTAGTACATTCACATGCACACAATCAGAGCAAGTAACGGTCAAAAATTCGAAAAAATTGACAGTTTTCATATAACTATTGGAAGTGAAACTTGATTAATTATGCTAATTGTGAGTATTGTTGTGTGTTTGTATACTTCAAAATCACCGCAATCTTTACTGATATCAACTCAATGAGCCCCTTTAATGCAAAATTTCTGATATGGCAATCATCTTTGCAGTGCCTTGTCCGATTTGCTTCAAATGTGGTAGGAAGGTGTTGTTAGATATTAAGTACATCACCATGCCATTTTTATTTTCAATGCCATAAGCATTTTTTGCTTCAGTAAGAGTGTACAGAAAATTTAGTATTTTGGGGCATGCTGCAGGCAATTGACTTTTGGTTACTGAAATTCCTTTGCGCCATTTTCATGCTATGGATGCTTATATGTTCTATCAGTCCCATTCCAGCAAATCATGGAAATATTGCTTGAGATAGTAGGTTCATGATGAAAATGAAGGAGCAGCAGTGCTGTGGGAAGTACCGTAGGTGGTCATTCCAGCAATTTTTGGCTGGATCAGTTTACGTCCTCTTGCTTCAGTGGTGGTTTGTGCATTGAGGTAAATGACTTTTATCAGTAAGGTGGGCCATATGAGCCATTTTATAAAATCATGAAAAATGTTTCTTTCTCTACAGATTTTATGTTACAAAGGTGAGGGTTCAGGGTTAGAAATGGGCCATATGGACTATTGTTCAAAATAATGCAAAATGCTTCTTTTACGTCATAATTTACATTACTGTACATCTGAGCAAGGACCCACAGTGCCCTTGGGCTCTTGTTTTAAGAGACGTCACATTTACGCGGTGTTTTCTGTTTTGTTATAGGGCTTTTCGCAGGTCAACATTTCTCTCTCTGCGTCATTTTATACCCTTTCTTTTTCGCTAACCCATAACCCATGAGCTAACCCATAAGGTTCATTTGTACTAAGACAACGTGTGCGCAGACAGCTTTCTCACAACTGCCTATGGTCCCTTTAAATCGATTTTTATCTAAAGGATATTATCCAGCTACTTGAACTATATCCGACTGATCTTACTAAAAACAGAGTCATTTAGGAACAACTATGAAGTGACCGTTACATGGCTGCACTTCAATTCGTTCCGCTTCGCGTGGTTTGTCACAACTCCATGTCAGGTTTCTTCCGAATTATCACAAGCAGTTCGTAAACATGTAACCTTCGTTGGCTTGTGGCTGGCTAACATTGTATTTAGTTGAATTTAACCAGAATCCAACTTGGATTCGTAGCCACTGATCTGTACTCAACCTTTTCATGAGTCCTCAATTGGTCATACGCCACAAACGCATTAATGATGATCAAAAAAAATCCAAAATTCCAAAAGTTTTTCTGAGCCAAACACGGGATTGTTTTGGTCCTTTTTGGTAAGATTACCAAATGCATCCCACAGGGCCCGGCCTCCACCCTTTCACAATATCTACCAATATTTTCTATGACAATTATTGCACAAAGTAAGAAGAGCGGGATAAAAATACTTGTTGTCTGCCTTTGGTTTAAGAGATCATGTATCTTTTTCATAACAATTTGACCTTTATCGTCAGATCTTCGTTGTCGGATGACGTCAAAATACCGTTGATGTTGTGGTCACATTTAGTTAGAATAGGATTTATCCTTTAGGTGGAAATTGAAGAGCATTTAGATACAATTACCCCATTATTTTCCTCTAGGAATAATATGAAATTTGTATTCGTTGATATTAAAATCGACTCATGCTACTAATGCAGACCTGGTTCTTATGTGTCGTGCTGAACTATCGATAAGGTTGGGGATTTAATAACAAATTTCAAGCAGGTAAGTGGTATTGGTGAATGTCATTATAACTTCAAAATGTCTTCCTGTATAGACTGTGAGGCTACTGGTTACAGATTCCAAAATACAGCAGATTTCTGAGCAGAAAACGGAGCCAACGCTATAATGAAAAGAGTCACAGCAAAATGGAAAACATATGACTGCCAGTATCGTCTTGTGCCAAATATGTGTGGAGGAAGGGGGAAATGTTGAGGAGAGGAAGGGGGGGGGTAGGCTACAGGCTACTTATATAACAATATAGCCCCTTTTTGTGCAGAAAGCACAGCCAACGCTTTGGTGAAAATAGTCACAGCAAAATGCAAAACATTTGACTGCCAATATCATCTAGTGCCAAATGTGTATGGAGGAGGGGGGGGGGGGGGATGAGGAGAGTGATAGCGGTCCCTCAAAACAGTTTCAGTTGAAGTAGACACACAAGATCACATGCACGGTCCCTCGTTTTTATGGGGACGCTCTTCAGGGATGGTGGAGGACAATCTCAGGATTTAGGCCTATTTGGTGATTTAGGGTGTAACTAGGATAGTGACCTATTCATGTTCACCGGTTTCGGTTGTGATTGTCTATAGTCAGTTCGTATCAATTGAACTGATCAAAGATCTGTTAGCTTGGTCCCAATTTTGAGCATGCTGTTGCTCTGAAATTTTCCTGAATACCCCCTCCCCCTTCACAAAGTAAACACTGTTCTGCTCAGTCTATGCTTGCTTATCTACTGCAGCCTAGCAGAAAAAGGTGTTCTTACAGACAACTAATCTGCGTCTGTAGCTATGATAACAGTTAACTATTATCTCATCCCTATACGTAGTATAGCTGTACTCCGTTGAGCGGGTCAAATCGAAAAAAAACTGTCATTTAAATGGTAGCCTACCTTTCATCACTTGTGGTGTCCTACCGAACTTTGGTGGTTCAGAAGTCCTTATATAACTCATGGTATACAAATGACATGGATCGCGATTATCCACTGGGGTTAGGGGGTGAGAAGGGGTGTCCAAATGTGTGCTTTTATGTGTGTGTGTGTGTGTGTTTGCGTGTACACCAAAGAAAATATTTCACAATCGCCTCCTAGACCGTGAGTTGGATGACCCTCAAACTTGGTGTGTAGGTGCCCTTTTATGACGTATAGTGTCCGCCAGACTGTTGACGTCATTCGTCAAAGCTGTCAAGGGTTACATGTCACGAAATCCCCCCCCCCCCCAAAAAAAAAAAAAAACGCGTTTAACGTTAACTCTATGTATGAGTATTCTTGAGTTATAAAACTATAGAAGAAGAAAACGATACAGGATTTTTTTAAATATTGATGACGTCCCGAGGTCAAAGATTACGTGGTCACTGGTCAAATCGACAAAAATGCTCTTAAAAGTGTCTCCTCTTAGACGGCAGCTCGGATTAACTTCAAACTTTTGGGTAAGTGCCTGGGTATGAGATATAGTGTCCGATCGAACGATGACGTCATAGGTCAAGGTCACGGTTTCTCTAGCACATAATAAGACTTACATCTTTGCCTTTCCATGAATGTGACAAGGTATTTCCACTTATGCAACCATGTATTGGACTAAGTGATTATGTCTGGTAGCAATGTCATTTTCCATGCGTTGGTAGTGCCTTAACTCAGAATATTTCTACAGTGTACCTAATATGTCTACCACACAATTGTACAGAAACTCGAGTTGCTTATGCACTGTGAACGTTGGCGTCAATCTTGGGGAGGGGGGTGTCCCCGTCCCCCATATTTTGATAGGTGGGGGATATAGTATCAAATGTAATGTAATGTAATATATATATATATATATATAGCGTACAATTACCATTTCTCATAAGTCGTTTTCAAATTGTAGATATACATGATGTTATTCTTTTAAGTCTGGGTACATGCAGCCTAGAGCACTCGGGAAACGCCGTTTTGACTATCTGGCGAATTTGCAAAACCCAAAATTTTCTTGTACGCTATGCGTTAACTCATTGTGGCCCTCCCATTAGATAGCGTAGTAATCCCGCTCAGTCATAAGTAACAGACAAAATCGGGCAAAAATCTGACCCCCCTTAAAAAAAATACAGGAGTCCGTACTCCTATGTGCTCAGCCCCCAAATATTTGCAAAATCTTGAAAGAAATGTAAAAGGATGCATAATTCATCATGATTCCCAGGATCATCTCAACCCACATCTAATATGTATTACCGGACCATTTTTCATAGATTGATTTTTTTAGATGAATTTAAAAATTGCAGACATGATATCTATATTTCAAGGCTGGGTATATGCAGCTAAGGGCTTTGATTCGGTGCCATGTGTGCCTCTGCAGTGTTAACATAAGCGCAAAGTCTTACCTATGGGAATTATGATGGACCGTCAAATTAAACAGAGGATGTGCAGGCTGCTATATCAAGTCTAAATGATGACTTCCCAGAGAACTTTTTAAAAATATGTGACAGACATGTATCTACCTTCCTACAATATATCCACCTAACGGCATTATGTTGGAATCATAATACATTTGAAATTATTCTCGAGGTGAATAATCGCTTCCCACGTAAGCTGTTTCAAGTTTTGATTGTGATACTGGGGCATATCCTAAGCTGTTCTGAGGGCAATTACGACAAGTTTACAATGCATGCCTTCTGTAGTCTGCTAACATAAAAAAAAGCAACTTCAAGGAGGAATATAAAGAAAGTCCGGAGAGGAAATAGTATCTGACAATAATATCGTTACTTTTCTTTTGTGCAACTGAAAAGTGTTTCTAGCGTTTTACATTTTCACTGTAAATCCATACACCAGCACACAGTGAGCATTACTTCTACGTGTGTATGTTTTGCATTTAAATGTCGCACAAGTGGACTATATACCTGTATGAGTATATACCTGTATTTTCACATATTGAGAACTTACTACCATTCAGAGCTGACAAAGAATAAATCAATGGTGTTACAATGAAAGTTTTGTAGACATCCTTTTAATATCGCCACAAATTTTCACTAGTAATGGTTTACTAAATGATTTAATGTGTACCACCAAGGATGCAAGTAACCAATACCTACGTATTTCGGGCTTGTTACCCTGGTTGGATCACCGTCATGAGATGGGCGGATTACTTATCTTGTGGTTCTATTGCCCATTCTGGACTCTTATATAGCTGTAATACTTGAGAATAAACTATTGCATGAACCGGGCGATTCAAAGGACAAATAAATGCATTCCAAAGTGGAATATCCAGTGTAAAAGTTTCAAATCTAATCTCATACTGTTTACAAGATGCCGCTCCTTAATCGGTACTGGCAATTATAGTGTTTAGTGAAAAGAGAAGCACTGTAGTTACAAAGTACAAACTGATCACCTCGTTACGAAGTCAGTGATCAGATCCAGCCAACTCTCACATGATATCATGCATGTTTATGCCTTCTCGAGAGGAACATACCCTAATCATTATGGTATATCTGGATACATATCACGTCATGTTCTATCATGCATGAAAGGTCTTCTCGGGACATGATTTTACTTTTAGCACATTATGTGTATTTTGCGAGGACTTTGGTTGTACAACTGAATATTCATTACTAGTTTACTTCCCATTGGCTTGTTCAACGAAGCTTACGTTTGAGTTGAATGAAAACTGTCACCCACTACATTAGAGCAACCATATACTGGCAAAGACTTTAAAAAAATCTACTAAAAAAATTACTAAAAAGTAAAAATCATATTTGAAAATCAACGGTTTTGATAATAAGTGCCTACATAATGAATATGAAATCTCAAAACATACCACGTCGAAAGACGTCGCTCCTCAGTCGGTGTTGGGAATTTTATTGTGTTTAGTGAAACGAAGCACTGTAGTTATAGGTACAAACTGATCACCTCGTTACGGAGTCAGTGATCAGATCCAGCCAATCCTCACATGATATCATGTTTATGCCTTCTCGAGAGGAACATACCCTAATCATTATAGTATATCTGGATATCACGTCATGTTCTATCATTCATAAAACGTCTTCTCGAGACATAACTTTATCACATTATGTGTATTTTGTGAGGACGAGGTGCAATGTGATGCACCGGTGCAGGTCCTATTGGTGTATCACAAACGTATTGGGCCTACTCATGTTGTAACTTCTTTATCGGTATTAGGAATTGCCGCATTTACATGTGATCATTATCCTGATCACATCGTTTCTGCGATAAACTTTTTTGACGAACTGAATATTCATTACTAGTATACTTTCATGAGCCAATTACGACTAAGGGCGTGGTTAAATTGAATGAGAACTGTAATTCAGGAAACTCTTGCATTTTGCACTCGGTATTTCATGTTGTAAGAATTCGAAATCACATAGCAGAGTGTATTCCCTGAAACTTTTTCATCCAAATTGTTTGGATAGTGCAAGTAAAAATCTACTCAACTTATAGACATTTTTTTTTCTTTTTGCATACGCATACAATCACTTTAAGAATCAGACAAAATTGTGCCGTGCCTTTCATCATCACATACGTGCTTTATAGCAGTAATCGTTGCTGCAAGTTAAAGAAAGTAAAATGAACTTTTGTGGACGTTCTTATGAAATCGAGCTGTTAGTGGAAAGTTAAATCTACGTGCATATTTCATGTGCGCAAATCATCCTGTGGCCACAAAGTGGAGATTTATTTATTGTAGTTGAGTATGACGTTACAAATGTGTTATTATAATTGTTTTATTATCCACGCACAAGCATGAAATGTTTACACTTACTTTCAACAGGGCTGTGTTGAAAGTTTAAACAATTTATTTTCAAGATGAATTTGATACCAATCGGTTTTCCTACATTGCGAAAAATCAGGAGGTAAAAACGTGTCAAAGAGTTTTTTAACTGCGTCCAAAATCAAGCTATTTTAAATTTTTCAGTTTGTTTCTTACAGTGAAGGAAGAAACGTCTGCTCAGAAAAGTGATAAGGTACCAATGTCATGCAGATCTCCATACTGACAGTTAAGTTACATGATATTGTTTCAGTGACTTTAACGTCACACACATGCAAACGTATTCTGCAATATTTTGGATAGCAGCACAGGACACTGTAATTTACTTTGCAGTTGAGATACCTTATCCTCACTCACCAAGTCATTATTGTTCACCCTGTAACTTTTAAATGTTAACTCAAGATCGACCGATATAGTTTCAACATTTACCAATTGAAGATTTCGACATTTTCAAACCATAGTTCATGTAGATTTTAATTAAGATCCACACACTGTTTTGCTGTTACTTTTTCATTGCTCCATGCAAGCTGCCAACTTCCCTGACCCAGCCCCCCCCCCCCCACCACCACCCGGTAACAAATTTGTTTGAACGTGGTAATTTCTGGAAGAAATTTTACACCATAAAACTGGATAAGGTATAGGTCACATGATGACACAGAAATTACATTGCAAGCACTTTTGGCTACAAATATACACACAATATGTGCGCAGTTTTTAGCTTGTCGTATAAAAGGAAACGTTGCAAAATGCAAAATATCTTTAATTATCTTCAATGTCATCAGCTTATTACCTTTAGGCTCATCTAGACAGTTTTGGTTTCGATGATATTCGTAACCTTTATAATCATGCATATGTGTGTGTATGTGTGTGTGTATGTACGTTCGTGACGCCCTACCTTGTTAACGGAATATCTGAAGAAGGGAAGCTTTGTCAGATATCATATTTGGTATGTAGGTGAACCACATTGAGTAGGAGCATACTATTGTTTTGCGTGGAGGTCAAAGGTCATTTGGGGTAAAGAGGCTTCAAATTGTGAAAACCTTGTAAAGACGATATCTCAAGAAGGGAAGCTTGGACAATAATCATATTTAGTGGGTAAATGTGCCACATTGAGTAGAAGGGCCCTATTGATTTTGGTGCAATGCAAATGGCATTTAGGGTCATCAGGATCAAATTGTGAAAACCTGGTAAACATGGTATCTCCAGAAAAGGAGATTGCATTTATGGCTCATATTGTGTTTGCTTGTATCCTAATTATAACACATAACTCCGAAAATCAAGATTTTGTATATTTCCTAATCGTAGTACATATAGGATGGTCGACATGTTGGTATGGCCTTCCAACAAGACGATAATGCACACTATGGAAGTAATGCCATATACTCACCAGCACTCTGTTGCAGCTAAACGCGTCAGTAACCTCCTAATTGACACCGCTGTTACGCTGCCATGTGCATGCATGTTGTGCATGGTGAGTGACAACATGAGCTTATGCACATGCTGCAGGAGCTACAGTAGCACGATAGCGCCTGTGCATGTGTAGTCTAGATATGTACTGTGAAAACGACTGCGAAACGACCGGTAACCTGTCCTTTGCATAGCACCACATACTGTGTAACGTTACTGATAAATAGTATTTCAGCTTGATTATATTTAATAAATGAAAAAATGGGGCTCGTGGGCAAGGCAAGACCCGAAACTAACAATCACTAACCATATAGTCACAAACTTTTAGTTGACCGTTTTCTCCTGCTTGATATTTGTCTCAGTGATGGTTTGGGACTTTTCCTGTTGCCTAACGTACATACGCACACCCTAACAGCCTAGCCTATCCATGTCACTGAATTTAGATTCTGTACAATAAACAAAGTCTAAGATTTTTAAACATTTTTTTTCTTTCATATGTTGTCTAATGTATTGCTAAGCCTTAAATGCTTCATTATGAACAGGATGGCTTATTTTACACATTAATCTTGTGAAATATTTGAAAAGTAGTTTACCATGTATAACGGTGTTACGTAGAACCAACACAAACTCATGACTCCAGTCCAATGGCGTTGCACCAACGTATAACAATTTATTTGCCCATATAGCGATGGGGATAGGTAAAAAAATCACAGACACTCCTACAATAACTTCCTAGAACTGTCCCTCCCCATTAAGACACCCCAAGCAATTGTTCAAAGATGTAGTCTCATTAAAAGGTGTTATGCTTTTAGTTAAGATATATTTATATGGGAGTTGTAGCATGGTTGCACGTAGAATGACGCACTTAAGGATTTAATCGATGATTATGAAGTTGGTTAAAATCCAAAACACTCATTCAGATGAGGTTTTAGTACGAGCAGTATCTCACAAATGTAACGATATAAAGAGATTTCCTGTACTGTTCCTTCTCATTTTAAAATCAAGCACAACGTGAACCCAAGATCGATGCTGTTAAAAGTATTTTTATGCACCTAAATTGACACTTTTGTGGAGTTGTGAGCAAAGTCAAATGACAGAGTAGCATAAGGCCTGAAGTACATATGTAATGTAAACTTATGTCTAGCAGATAAATCATCATTTTGGAGATATGGTGGTATTTTGAGGTGTATTTTGGTTTGTTTGGTTGAAGTGATATTTCAAATTAGGATACGACAGGCAAAGGCAGGAAAACCTTATCAAAGAACCAGAAGTGTCACAGGTTACATCAGCAACATACTATGTTTTAAGAAATTATGTCATTCTGCTTTCAATAAAATAAGTTTTGTTGTCTGAAGTAACACAATTTCAGCAATAGCTAGGGATGTGTCAACCTGGGGGATGTGTCATTCTAGGTGTACTTACTATACTAATTGCCCTCTAAAATCAATGTGTGGGCAATTTATTGCAGTCCTTGGAGATTGACATGACTGGCAGTAGCGTACAGTTTTAATATGACAATGCGGCTATTGTCCCTACTATTTTAGTATAAATGATGCCTCGGTCCAATTCAGCACAATAAAAGAAAGGTAAAGTATGTGATATAAAGTTACAACGAAAATAGTTAACAATACTAAGCCATTTTTCCAAGGGTATTGTGCATTTTTATTTCAGTTGAATGTGGTATGCCGGTGGGTTGGTAAAACAAGCACGAGAAAAGTTGATGTAACTTTTACATTCCTTTTCTATCAATTATTTTTGGGCACAAATTGTCCTATTGAATACAAGAAGCCTATTCTTTTGGTGGAGTTGTTGAGATCAAAGGTCGTTCAGTGGGATCAACATATCTTCACCTTTTGCAATATGGAAGATTCAAACTGCTCATAATCGAATCATGCCCCTGCTCATAATGAAACTATGCTCATAATTGAAACTCTGCTCATAATTGCAACTATGCCCCCGTGACTTCACGTTACGTTGCTGTAAACTCCATCCATCTTACATTTAAATAAAACAAGTCCTTGAATAACAAGACCGATTTTGCAAGTCCTAATCAAACAGTGGTTGTCCCCCCCCCCCCCCATTTCTTTTGTTTATACACTAGTGTGCTGTATATATGCATGGATACACTACCAGAGGATGGGGGAGTATCAACTCAGCTGGAACAGCCGTTAATGAATAAACACTTTATCAGTAATTGGTTGGCTTTGGAACAGTGGTTGTATGTCATTAATATTAAAGAAGTAAACTGAACAGGAGGGGCATTTGCTTGAGAATTACTGTCATTATTACTTAAAAGTGCTTTGTGGAATAGACATTCTAAAATTCTGCACAAAATATAAAATAATAAATGCATAAATAAGAATTTAAAATAATGAAGCAGATAAAACTGCAGTAGGGCGCTGTAAGTAAATAAAAATATTATGAACACATAGTACTAGAGGTGAACAGTTTGAAACTCTTCTTGGCATTTTAGGTTGTAACGAACAATGGTCCATGATTCAGTCATTCCTTCAAAGTGCGTAGGGACCATTTTATTCTAAATTTTAAAAACAATTAATAGTACATTAAAATAAACTCGTTGTTCGACCTGTAACTAACGTAGCGGAGGCACAGAGCAAATGTAGTTTGTTAACGAAGTAGGAAGGGGCAAAGGGGAGCCATACAAAAGGTTATCACAATTATCAGTCTGACAATAAACATATGGAAGTATGAACATGTAGCTTTACGGGTAACATATTTACAAAAAAGGAGCAATGATTATGAATGTGAATGTAAGCAGTTTTGCAGACGTAAACGACATGATGATCCATAGAGAGATTAACATAAAAAGTAAAACCTTAAGTCGCCAACATTCGAAGATTGAGGGAGAAATAAGCGAATCGCCAACTATTAACGTTAAGAGGAAAATTTAGTTGTAGCATACATATACATTTTACATAACTTTTTGTTTTTACTTTTCCAAATCAGGTATAAGGCTTTATAAGCATACCTCCTTAATATATTTGGACTCAGTCAGAAAGTGCTCCAGTAGAGAGAAAAAAAAAAGTTAACTTTTTACTCTTTCGTCTGTCTACGTCACATAGATATGCGTTTTCATCTCTCCTGAGCTTGAATAAGGAATTAAATTATCTAAATTGCAATTTTTGTTCTGCTATTGACACACTTTCTGTCAGTTTGTCATTCTAAGGTCACTTTTTACCACAAGTTTGAGATATATGTTTATACCCGATTTGGCCGGAGGAAGAAAGTGCAAACGGCGATAGATAGGTAAACTGAGATAGATAACACTGCGGGCGGGTGCAACGTAGAGACAGTAAGGCGGATGAGCCCTAAACAGTAAATTATCAATTAAGTTTTCGTTAGTGGAAAATATGATACCCTTCCCCCTTTGGCGAATTTTTTCAAATACCAGGTAGCCTAAGACTTAAAACTTTTGCAATAATTTGCATCTTTCGTGGTGGCACTTTTTTTGCGACGAATCCTAGTTCCAAGAAACTGATTTAACACTTTTAACTCTCTAGGTCTAAGGGTATACCACCTCCCAATATCCCCCCCCCCCCTCATCTTTGAAGAGAATTACCACCACCACTATAAGTAATCCTGACGCAATATTTGGCATCTTTTGAAGACAATAAATGTACTAGACGAAGATCATGAGAAATTTCAACAGGTATTTTTAAATTTTCCGACAATCTTCACTCTGACGATTTTTGAGGTTCGTGGATGGGGGGGGGGGGGGGGTGTAAGGTGAGACACCCCAACCTGGTTGGGACAACGCTGGTAGTGTTTTGTTTGCTTACTAGTTCTTGTTTGGTTAAGTTTCTAGGGCTGTAAAGGACTAACACCATTCTACAACTTTGAAGGGTATTTTGTAAAGCATAATACAAAGCATCCTGTGTGATTTTACCAAACAGATGTAAATAGCTCTCTAAAGATATTTTGTGTGACGTATATACGTGTGGTGCAGTCTTCCTTCTAGTCTACGCTTATACATAGTTTCCCAACATTTGGTTAGCAGGATGAGCGTTACGCCAGGCTTCGGTTAGATGCTTACAATGCCTTATGAACATCAGGAATTATGAATGCCTTCTCGTCCCAATAAAGTTACTAATTTCTTTGTATGATATCTACATCATGAAAATGAGGACATTTGTGGTGGTTGTCCTTTGATTTCATTAGATAGTGAATACCACAACTGAATGTGATACATACACGTCATTTCGAAATGTGTTTGACCTTCCAATGCAACACTTATACATATATCAACATACGTATTGTTGATATATACAGAACGACACCTCAAATTATGCTTGTTGTTGGGAACTGAGGTCGCTATTCATCTTTGTGCAGTAACGTTTGTCTTCACTGATGTGACGTACGTGATATTAGTGGCATTACTCAGCTTACAATTCTCTCCTAACATGTGGCATTGCTTGTGATTGCTTTAAGGGAATTGAAATGCTCCTAACGCCACCTGTCAGCTGTACCTGGTCTGACGCAGATCTGCTATTCGAATTACAGACGTCCGTCCATATGTTCGGAACCTGTGTATTGCTGTTTATTTATCCGCAGTACTTAAGTGATCTGTTACAGTTGACTTTGGTCCTTGCTAATGTCAAACCAATACATACCACAACATCTCAACTCGTATCTTTGGCAAGGGTAACAGAGGAAAACCTCACACTATGTTTGTAAAATAGTAATCTAAATGGTACTCTAATCAAAATGACTATCACAGCATTCATACTTCGGCTAGTATAGCCTGCAACATCAATTCATGTATCAACCGTGCAGTCAATCTCTGCTGCCTGCCAATGAAAGATGGGAAAAAAAATATTTTGAAAAAAAGTATCATGGTAGAACATACACATATACCACATGACACATATACCACAAGACATGCAAAGAGCGCAGTTATATTTTAACCCGACAGAAATCGTATATCCCTACAAAAAGATGCCAAAATTTTCGACGCTCCACCAAACAACCAACTACCGACCCAGCCCCTCCCCCTCCTGCTGTTACACCGCCAATTTCTGTTACTAATTTTACCCCCCATGCCAGGCGCCCGACCCCTGGAGGGAGGGCACAATGGTTAGGCACGGGACTGTCAATCAACATTTTTGGCACCACCGGTCCCCCCCCCCCCCTCGTCAGCACCACTGCACTTTACCCCCTGCAAAGCTCTTATGCAGTGATGATCTTTTTCTTGCAGCTGAGAGTTCATCCACTTCTAAAAGTTCTCTTGTAACATTCCTAAGCATACCGTTTCAGGTGGACCATGATTGGCACGTGCAACGATGTTAAGCATGTGCATTACACTTAGCCTATCATAAATGTTTATTTATAGCCTGGTAAACGATCAACCAATTTCAGATTCAACTTTATTTAATTACTGCTTCAATGAATGCCTTGCTTTCACTTCACTTACATCAAATCATTTGTTCTTTTCATCAGAGAGAGGGTTATGTTTCGCTGCTATGTTTTTGTTTTCGTTTTAACTAGTACTTCGTAGCCACATTCAGTAATATCCCGCTGAACAAACCGATGTAGAGAAGATGATGGAGACCATCCGAGTTCCTTACTCGAGACTCAGAGGAGCAGAATCTGGAGGAAGAGCAGGAGGAAGGAGAGGGAGAGATGGGGTTGGTTTGAGAACTCTCTTGATGTGGATTCTTGGTATGATAGATTGGTCCGATCATACGTCTGATTACGGTGACGAGGAAGGTGATTATGTGCAGATGGTTCGTGTCGACGGTAAGTACGTAACAGAGATATAGTAAAGCATTCAGCTCATGTGACATGCTTTTACATGTAACGGTTAATTGGCAAATACTCAAAACCATTTTAATCATCGACGGCTTATGATCACACACTTTGGACAAAAGAAAGTCCCCTTTAGCAGTTATTCGATTTTCAACTTCAAATAGTACTTCATTTTGATCGTATTCTGAATAATACACTACCACAACAATATGTAAATTACTGCATATCTGACCAGTTTACGCTCTGTGACTCATGTTATTCTCAATCATCAATTACTAAAAATCGCCACCCACACGTACGTCTCTCACTACAATACAGTACAATACAATACAATACGATACACTACAATACAATACACTACAATACAATACAAGTAGTAAAAATATCCTTCGGAAACAAAAGGTTAATTTTGTAATTTTGATTCTTTAGTAATTGATACATTAAGGGATCAGTGTGAAATAGTAAAGGTCTATCTGAGCAAGCCTTT
The DNA here is from genome assembly GCA_021234535.1 of Stichopus chloronotus. Classification (NCBI taxonomy): domain Eukaryota; kingdom Metazoa; phylum Echinodermata; class Holothuroidea; order Aspidochirotida; family Stichopodidae; genus Stichopus; species Stichopus chloronotus. The sequence continues at coordinate 1,023,517 of CM037835.1, forward strand.
CAAGAGTCACTAAAGGTAACCTCATGGTATAATGATAATGAAATATTTATGAGTTGGCTAAGGGACTTTGTTTTCTTGCTTTCTTAAAGTATAAGGATGGCCTCGAAAATTATTAAATGCCAGGCCAACCATCACTCATCTCATTGCTTTCACTACCTATCAATATAATTGATTGCATGACATTGCTTCTCATTACGTTGGCTATCATTTACAAAGTTATCGGTACAAGAACTGGCTTTAAACTGCATCATACCATCATCGTAGAGCAAATTAATAAAAAGCTAATCGCCAGATAGTAAAAAATGTTGGAACTTTACTGGGACTATAATTTCTCTGGAAAAATATCGAACCAAATTTTATCCAAGGTTATCTTCGTAGTTGAAAATTTCTCTTTCTCAAAGAAAGAACTGATATCGTTACAGAGTAAGGGCTGTTCAATTAACTTCTCTGGAAATGAAAATAGCATAAATATTTTACATAAGATCGACCCCAGTTATAAGCCTTTTTCCATAAAATGTTTTTATCGTTAATTGAGAAATCGCAGACATAATTCCTGTCTTGAGACTGGGTACATATAGCTCAAGTGAACCGGAAAGTGCCATTTCCTGATATCTGGGGGATTTGGAAAAGCCAAAATTTTCTTGTAACGCCCCGCGCCAACCAATGGTGGAGTTCCGCTTAGATAGTAATCCCGCTAGTTAGTAACAAACATAATTAGTTCAAACAATCTCTGCCCCCCCCCCCCTCCGCAATTTCTAGGCACCGGTGCGCCAGTGTGTTTATCCAAAAATATTTTTCAAGAACTAGAGAAAAGAAAATGAAAGAAGATGCATGCGTAACTATTTATGATGCTTTTATCACCTTAAAAAAAACACAAATTTGCATTACCATTTGTAATAAATTGATTTTTCTTTTCACACGAACTGATTAAGAGCAGACAATAATATCCATATTTCAAGGGTGGGTACATCCAGTTTAAGCACCGTGTCCTGCCATCTGGGAACGGTGGAGGGGGGGGGGGGGGGGTGAGAAGCCAAAAAAAAAGAGTTGTACGCTCCGCCCCAACCAATTGCTTCGCGAATGGTATTGACAGGGCAAAACTGGTCAAACATTCCACATTTTGAGAGAAAGGATAAGTTTGATTATTGTCTGGTGAGGGCGGCCTTTTCTAATAATCGAAGGCACACATTGCCAAAAATCTATGAAAGGACAATTCGGGTCACGTGTCCAGAGTTTTAACAGGGAACGGAGGCTGACTTGAGTGCACGTGTGGGAGGCTATCTAAGCGGAGCGCCACCATCAGTTGGCGCAGTGAGTACAAGAAAATTTATGGGGTTTTCAAACCTCCCAGGTGGCAGGAATCCAAAGGGGTGGCGATCCCTCCTCTTTGGTTTGAACCCTCCCTCAGGATCAGTCTTTTATACAAATGGCTGAAATACCGCCCAGGCCGAAAATACTTACAGCTTCTATATGCTTCTACTGGCTAACTGGACAACCCATCTCCTTTGACCTCTCCCCTTGGATCAGTCTTACATACAATCACTATGGCCTGGGCAGATAAAAAATGCAAGATGGAAAAATGAAATCATTGCTTAAAAAGTAAGAATTCCTGAAGATATGTTCAGTTCAAATCTTGCCTCAAATGTAGCACAATTCTGCATGTAGCCCACTCTACTTTAGCAAACAGTTTCCAAGGGGGGGGGGGGGGGAGGGAATGAATGATCCACGGCCGGTCTCCAGTCGACACTTGTCCGACACTCGATCGACTCTCATACGATGCCTCTACGATATTCGTCAGGACGCCGACAGATTCTTGAAGATTAGACTAAACCCTGACGCTAAAGCTAAACCTGTGCTACATGGTGGAAGGGAAGAAGTCAAGGGAAAAGAGAAGTGTACAAAGAGTATCAAATAGAGAGAAAATAAACTCCAAATTGAAAAAGGAAAAGAAAAACAAAATTCTGTCCATGTTCTGTTTCCTTACCAGTTGGATTTGCTGTGTCTTTTTTTTTTTGTGTTGTAATTTTTGTTGTGTACACGCTTCACGCGCTTGTGTACACGATTTTCTGCATGCAAGTCTTAAATGCTTTACAAACTAAAATACAAATCTTTCGATAACGTCATTTATTTTCTCTAAAAACAGTCACGGGAAGGCTATATTCCCTGGGAAGGCTATATTTTATTATCTCATCGCCCTATTGGGGCTAGATGAGATATTGTAGTCACTTGGCTAGTGGAGCTATATATTGCCCTGTGCACCCATGGGAGAATGGTTGCCATGAAAACACTGGAGTGATGAGTAGCGACACCCCAGGGGTACCCCATAGTAGAGTGATCATGGGTACAGGAGGGTCCTGTTGGGTGGTATAAATGAAAACGTATCCGTGCCAATGTGTGTGTGTGTGTGTGTCTGTCTGCGTGTGCGTGCGTGTATGTGTGTGCGTCCGGACCTGTCCAAATTTTGGTTTTTCCAGAATAGTTTGAAAAGCATATGAGCGAGTAAGTTGAAACTTGGTAAGGTTGTGCATGATGCCAATACGTGCCAGATGTATTAGTTGTATGGTAAATCGAGTCAAATTTGCCGATTTTTGAGAAACAAGTCTATTTTGTCCCAAATTGCTATTTCCAGCATATCTTGAGAAGTACTTGAGCATTTACTGCAAAATTTTGCAAAAACTTACATGAGAATGAAAAATTTCAAGGTATATCACTTTTGTTGTAAAGAGAGTGAAATTTGATGATTTTTGAGAAAAAAGACAATTTTGCCCCACAATTTGTATTTCCAGCATATGTTGAGAACTGTTAGATCAATTAACTTACAGTTTTGTAACTACCTGGGGACTAACTGTCACTACCTGGGCACGTGGGTGCCCCTTTCTGATGTGAACGAGCAAGCGTTATCGACCGATTTTTCTCCGATCTGTAAACGCCGGCCAATGCCTAAATCGATCGAGCGCTGGGTTAAATGTGACCTAGGCATAACAATAGCTTGTCCCATAGCTACCACTATATAGTCACTGTGTTGCTGTCATCGGGTATTGGGCCAGTTGTGACATACCTGCCATTATCGCTGTACTGATGGTGCTGCAGTCATCTGGTAAAGGGCCAGGAGAACAGGAACATTCATTTGTAAATTTCCACTTACCAAAATATCTTCCCAAGCTCCAGATACATTTGTGGTCCCCCTTACTTATACATACCAGGAAACGTTGCCAAACTTAGTTCTTGTCACTCCGAGGGGTAATAAGGTTAATTTACTCGCGTATCCTCTTAATTGAGTTTACAGAGCATTCATTTACTTCTTTGGTACACCATCCCTCCCGCTCCAGCTAATAATACGTCACATCAGGATGGTCCAAACCTTCCCAGACAGTTTTAGAATTGTTTAACTGTTTTTTTTTTAATTTTCAATCCTCAGATCGACGAACATCAGGTATCACTGGGTTTACAAGACGACTTTTGTGCATCACGTCCATGTCATTTCACGTAATTATCATCAGTGGGTCACTGTGTGGCATCGTTTGGAGTACTTATTGCTTCTTCGATAGTAACACAAGTTCACTGTTCACCTCGTCATTCTTGTTTTATCGGCCCGTCGTTATGTCCGCTCCTACAATTTGTATGATTGCAGCCATTAAAAGGCATTTCAAACGACGGCATTGGTTGAGGCGACCCGTAATCATTACATGGTGCAGAGTGTTTGACGAGACATCGTTTAGAGAAAGTCTCCACAACTTAACGTATCGACTTCAATCTCTATTCCCAAAAGCTTCTGTTTTCGTTTTTCTTTACACTTTTGCAACGAGCGTCTCTGTCCTCGAAACTATTTGGTTCATAAACAGACCAACCGAATGCCGAAGTTATGCAATACGTCTCTGGTTTGCTCTTCAAATCGTAAGCATATACTTTCACTGCACGTTTTGCTATTTTGTGTACTTGCGAAGGAAACTACTTGAAATAGAGTGTGCTATCACAGTTGACCTTGTCAAAAAGAACATTCGCCACTGGGGTACGTGTGTTCCAAAAGTCAAGCACTTCTTCAGAGAATATATGCAACTCCGTCAATTTGTGTTTCCATGGCTAAATATTATTATCTTCAGCGGTACATTCAGTCTAGCTTTCGTTCTGATATGGAGAATGGAAACCCATGACTCAATCCCAGCTACAAATATTACCACTTTCCAATCGTTTCAAAATAACGGTTCTCTTCATAACGACTTCTTTTGCCTCCGATCGTGCACGAAGGAATTTGAAAAGGATGCCAGCTTATCAACAATTTTCATGATTCAAGAACTTTGTGAAATATTAATTGTCATCATATTGCCAGTAATCGCTGTTGGTCGTTTAGACTTGAAGTATCAGTGGGACCGTTTCAAGATCAAGATTTACCTCAACATCGACACAACAGAGGACTCTTGGAAATATCTTTCTAAGTTGATAGAAAGGTTACATCCCGATATTTCAAGTGAATCATTGGCCACTGTCGCTATCCCTTTATTTGGAATGGTAGCCGGGGGTTTAAGTGGTCATTATGCGTTGTGAAAGGTAATTCATGAGAGGAATAAATACGTGTTTAATTGTTTGATGGTTTAGAGATAATTGGTCAGCAAACTTGGATCTTTCATACTCTCTCCATCACTGAAAAAAAAAAAAAAACACTGGTGTTTTAGAGACAGAACTCCCAACGTTGTGTGATACATGCGTCACTCACCATCCATGAATCAACAACCACAGCGGATAAGTTACCTGCAGTTATAAACAATAGTGAGTGAGGAATACATTAACAAGTGTGAAACATATCCAACAATAGAAGAGTTCGCAGATGTCTCGAAATTTTCTTAGTTTAGTCGAAATTTAAATCTTTGGCTTAATCATTTAAAATCATGAAACTTTCATTTTCATTTTCTCTCAGTTACATGTGAAGGAAATAACCATTTCCTGGAAAAATTGAATGAGGATTGGCTCTCCGTATGGCACTTTCATGATGACTTTGGAGTTTCATTAAGTTACAATTTTTCATTATTTGAGAGGATAATCCAATGATTGATTAATCTGTACAGATTACTTATTTTTATTGTTATGTGCTTGTGCAACATGTCATAGTTCCGTAAGAATATCATAGCAAAATCATACAATCATAACCGTGACTTTTCTATTTCATTACGTTGTTTTTTTAATTAACATTTTACTAGCATTGACCTCTATGTAGAATACTAAGTATTTAATGGCCTGTTCTCAGTCACCATCTACATAGGTAATTATGTGCTGCTAGATTTTGTTGTTATACACAGGCCATAGCGTAAAGATATCATAAACAAATTAAAACTGACTTACGTATGTATCACTGTACGAATTAATTTAAGCTTTTGGAAAATATTTTGTATCTAGGCGTTCTTACGGAGTTATTCAATGAGAGCATTTTTAAAGGAGATTTGTCGCCCTATGATTGTGAATAACCTGTCGTGACTTATAAAACACAATAGGCAAATTAGTAACACGCTTTATTTGCTAAATATTGTACTGAGATGATAATATTCTTGGCTTTTAAACAATGTCTCATACGAGAAGTTATCTACACTTCGTTTGAAGAACTACTATAAGTTGATTTTGAATGCAGAAATTTGCCAATATTTTTTGTTTAACTGTTGCTTAGTTACAACGTAGTATCACTTTTCGTTCCCATTCCTTTCTCAGTGCTGACTAGTAATTTTGATTCATGTTGCATTGAGTTTACCCTTATTACCAGGCACGGATCCGACTGCCCCCCCCCCCCCCACTTTTTGATGACCAACAATTGCTTTTACCTAGTGAGCAATGATATTTAAAGTTTTTTCCCGAGATACTGGGAAATCTCATCTAAGCGTACCTAGAATTCAGATTTTCTTGGGGGAGGTCCCCTAAGCCCGATTTGGGGGTGCTCCCCCTTTGGCGCCCCTCTCCCGAGTCAGGCGCTTGCTCGTCGGCCTTCGGTCGACGGAATGTGTGCTTTCCTTTCTAAAACTCTGGATCCCTTCCTGGTTATAAATTTAGTAAAGAAATTGAATTACAAAACAAGCACTGTTAGAAGAGGTAGGGGAGGTGAGTGCCGTTGGGGGGGGGGGGGGTGAGATAACGGTGCAATCTCCGTAATGTTTTTAAGGTACTTTTCATGGACGGTAATGAAGGTATCCTGGGGAAGGGGAATCATCAACATTACCACTTGGTTTTGTTTCTCAGTTCAGAGGCAATATATTTTCTTTCAGAAGCTGAAAAGGTCGACAATACTCTTTGTGTAAATAAGCTTATTAATGTTATTCATCTAGAACCTGATCACAGAGTGAGTGAAAACGTAGAGAAAATTAACAATTGAAATCTTGTGTTTAAAGTTTTTCTTTCAAAGTTAGAGTCAGTGTGACTCCTGAAATCTACCTGAAATCTGAAAACATTGCTCAATGCATTCAAATAGCCAATCTTAGGAGTATAAGTTGGTTACGGGAATCCCGTGTAATAAGCAATAATGCAAAGTAACTTTTTAAGAGTTGTTCAGTTGTAATACCAAATAAAAGAGCAAATACAAACAAGAAAGTTGTTGAGAGGCATTTGAAATGCGAACGTTTCCAAAATATCACAGCTTCTTCAGGCAAATATATACAAAAGTTTAAATCAGAATATGCAATATATACAAAGAAAAACATCTTGAGTTTAGATCTGTAGTATTCAGGAGTAGACAGTTACAAACAGCGTTAGAAAACAAATAAATTATATGATGAGCCATGATGTAGTTACTGTGAGTTACAGTCCCGTATGCAGCTTCTTCAGAAGGGGGTTCGATTTTACCACAAGTGGAATATTTTAACTGACAATTACGACCGAAAGAAAAAAAAAAAACTTTATATATGTTGCTAACGTAGGCCTATCATAAGCTGAGCGGAACTCCAAATCTTGTGTATGTGTGTTTGTGGGGAAGGGGGGGGGGGGGTTCCGACCCCCTGAACTTGATTAACAATGCTTCTTTGATCATAATTCGAAGTCAGAGTTGCCAAATGCTAAAATGGTAAACAAAACACCAGTGCAACCTCTACATTCCTTGCAACTGTAAGTTGGAAGTTGTGGAGAAATATGCGGAGAATTTTTTCGCGATGTTGGACAATCGGAGAGGTGTTATTTTACGAGTAAACAACAAACAAATGACGTCACTTTTTATCGATATGAAATATTTTAAAGAAATACTACTATTCACAGCAACATGATAATGTTCTTTATTGTTGCAGTACCCTGCTTATGTCCAAATTGTTCGAGATATATCGGGATACCCTATGAACAGTTTAGGAGAGGTTCGATGCTTGGAAAAGTGTTACTGCACGAGTAAACAACAAAAATTGATGGAACTACAAACAGAGTGCCCATATTTAAGCACAGCAATAATAAACGTCGCTGAAACAAGGATTTTTGGTGGGAGCTTATAAACGAAAGTCTTGGGAACTTCTTAGAAGAATCTCGATGAGTGGAAAGTTATTTTAAGAGTAAACAATACATGACATCATTGTAAATGATACATGGAATGACATATCAACAAAGAAATTAGTACCTGACAATAGTGTGTAAATCTCGCTGCACATATATTTTGAAGCCAAAAAAGGTTCTATCTGTAGGAGGTTGTAAAGGAATGCAATGAGGACATTTTGAGATATTGGATGCTAGTATATGTTCAGAGATGTTACACGAATAACGTCATTCCTTTCACTCCGGTATTATCAACTTTCATTCACAACAACAGATATGGTATTTAATCGTTGCTTCAGTATTTCTGTACGAAGTTTCTCTGGTTGAAAATATTCAGAGATCCGCTAACAGTTTAGGAGAGACTCAATGCTTTGAGAAGCTGTTATTGCCCGTCCCCCCCTAAAAACAAACAACAACAAATAAAGTCACTCTTTAAAGTGTGCCCACATATCAATGACTTTTCACTGGGTGTCTTTGTAAGCTTTAAAATATGGTCTAGGCAAACGCTTAACATGATATTTCATTCCCTCTCTTTTCTTTGTGACCTGAGAGGTCCCTGAAAAAAGTATCTGAACGGAGGTGTAATTCTAAATTGCAACTCTTATATACATGGACATAAATTTGATATTGAAAGTGTATGTGTGTATGGGGGGAGGAGAGATCTGTCTTATTTTTCCCTAAAAGTGATGTAAACCATGACGTATATCGGTGGAACGAAAAACAATATGGGGGAGGGTGAGTGCTGGCACTTCTAAGCGGAGCCCAATCATCGGTTGGCGAGGAGAGTACAAGAAAATTTTGGGCTGGTGTCAGCTGTGGAACCTCTTACAGCGAAGCCCCCGGGAGATATGCGGTTCCTTGCATATCAAAATGTCAAAACAGGTACGGCTGCATAGGTACAATAAGACTAACCATAACGTTTGTCCTCCATTTACATTTGTCACAAAAATGAAAAATATTTTAAAGTTATGCATATCACTTATATCCACAACTCGTATCAGCAAACCCCCTCCCCTGTTTTGATAATTGGCCATAACGGAGGCTATGTTTTAGTTTCATCAAAAAGAAAGCAGAGTTACGTAAGCTACAGCAGTAGACCTGTAGCTCCCTGTTCCCCTGCCGCTACACGTAGACTTTGAGCAAAGGATTGAAACGGGTGAAAGTCCATTAAGGTTGCATACTTTACCTACACAGACTTGCGTAGCATATCGAAAAAGAAAAAAAATGATAGAACTACCTCTCAGATTGCAGGAAATGGCACTTCTCTCAGTCTATCAGGCCTTATAGCTTGACTGATTATAGCTGGTTAATTTCTGCTAAATTTTATTTACTTCGTAGAACAAAAGTTAAAAAATGTACACTTCCACTAAGAGTAATGCATATTGCTGTTATATTTTTTATTCGGGTTACAAAAAGTGGGGGGAACAAATGTGTTAGTGTTCCTTCCCCTCAAAAAGTCAGGGGACATGTAATCCCGTCACCCCAATTCGACGCCCATGCCTTGATGTAAAGTTTGCAATCCCTTAAGTTTACAATACTTAAAATTTAAATAAAAATTTGGTTTATTTTACAGAAACCAATCATTGTTCACCAGACGAAGTGAGATAAAAACCGTACTTGATCTTCAAGAGGAAAACTGTCTCCAAGATTAATTTAACCGAAACAATTGCAGTAAATGTCATTGATAGAAATTTCCATGGTGTTCAGTACAGAGAGTAGATATTTCGTTTCATCAGTTTGTTTAAGTCCTCCCAATGCCCAAATTTATTTGACAAATTATTCCAAGGAAACCAACAGGTAGTTAAACTTTGTTCTGCTGCCATTTTATGTGCACCAGACGAAGTGAGGTAACAAAAATACAAGTCAAGAAACACGTTTGCTCAGCTTTTTTTATTTCTCGACTCCTCTCTGTTTTCCTTTTGTTAGTGTTTTCTTGATGAAAAAAACCTTCTCCACGGCAACATCTTTTCCCTCCGAAAGGTTGATGGTAACTGAACCGCACAAAGTTACTGTTTTCTCTACCTCAAATACTTACTTTACATAACAAAAAACACTGGTCTGGCATTTTATGGACAGCACTCGCCTATTACGTAACTTCGTCATTTGCTTGACGGAAGAACGAATTCCTTACTCTTCGGAACAATTACATTTTAAAGAGAAATACTTAAGGACAGATATTTACAAATTATTCAAAATAAGGCAGCCTAATAGCATTACTTTTAGGACGTAAATTTCTTAAAAATAGAAATTCGGCAATTTGTTTCTCAAGAATAATTTGTTCAAAGATTCATATGATGCATCTTCCGTAACTCATCTTATGAATAGTGTTTTGAGGAAATGAAGCTAAAGCTGATGGTTCCTGGAGAGACTGAATGGTGTAACAATCAATGATTACATTTTCTTTGTACACCATGTGGGAGCATTTAAAAAGCAATACTCCCTTTCATGCCAAGTAAAAAAAAAACATGTCGATAAAGCTGTTCAATCAACTCAAAACAATTTCTCTTGATGAGTTCCCTTAATGAGTTCCATTAACGCACATTAAAGTCGAAGATATTTTTTTTTTACATTTCATTTTGGCTTTGTTAAGACTTTCCTGACCGATGCTGAGTGGATATTCTGATTAACCGAGTGTTGGTATACGTGGATGTAATATCGAGAGTTGCAAGGTGTGCTAGTTGTGGTAGCTTGTTTGATTCCAGAACTTTCAAGTTGTGATTTGTTTCTTTCACCTGTGTCTTGTTTGATTACAAGAGGAAGCAAACTTCAAACCAGTTTTCCCTCAGGTCCTAGCAGAGTTAGTAGAATGAAACAGAAACAGTTAAGAAAGTACCCATTCACGGCGGTATTGCTTCTCCTTTGTTGCTGATAGTCCAATATCATCACATGCAACAAACAAAAATAAAAAGAGATGGGGGGGGGGGGGAATCAAATCTTGAGCATAGTAGTACATTTTAATATGTTATCGCTGATGAGTTATGTCACTGTGGTTCACATCAACTGAACTAAACTGTGCACACTGGATCCACAATCTATAAAAGCTAGACAGTGCAATCAAGAAAAAGCATGAAAAGTTGTAAACTGATGATCGTAATCCACCTATAACAATAAGGCGCTTTGCTGCTTTATCTACAAAAAATAATCAGCCTTCTACTTTTGATTCTGTTACCAGACATGGCTCAAGGTCAGACATGGAGCAATCAATGGGCAGGCCCGTAGCTATGGGGGAGGGGGGTTCCATGGGCAGGCACGCAACAAGTAGGAGGGGAATTTTCAAAACTTTGTCAATAAAATGTCCTGCATTTTTTGAATACAAATACAGGCGCATTTTTTAATACAAATACAGGCAGAAAATATGGAAATCTCTCACCATTTTGCATCTAGTACCCTTGAAAATGGCAACAAATTTTCAAATGGGAGGAGGACAGGACATCCCCTTCCATTAGATCCTCTGCCAGACCAGTAAAACTCTGACATTGATGTGCCCCCACCCAATTGGTTAGTATGGATACCGTCCTGCATGTGGGGCAATAGCACGTAGCTCCCACTAGCTCCTTGTTATATCACTTTGTGTGTGTGACGTATGCTGTATTGGCTCCAAAATTAGCACTTATCCAGGAAGGGTTCCTTTGAAGCTCAAATGTTGTGTGCTTATTTTACATACCATTTTTGTGAAAGGGAAACTTTTCTACCCATCCACCAAATTTACACGAATGGCTCCGTTATTTTTTTTTTTTCGTTTGTTTTAGTCGGCCAAATTCCCATGTTTGGGTTGATGATTTCATTCCTTTTCTATGGCAAATATAAGTATCACAAATACAGACAAAGTCCTTGATCTAGTCCATCAATATTGATATTCGTCACAGAAGTAAGTTCATTACAGAGGCCTACGCCAATGGTCTTTTGGTAGTAACACTAGACTAATTGTACTATGAACACTTAGTACTACGTTCAAATGAGACACTGTATGTCAAGTTTGTCTGTAATTTTCCTGTAGAAATTTTCACCTGTTGATCGTGCCACCTAATTCAAGGCCTTAAACAAGATTAATAATACTGGTCATGAATTACCTTTCTTGTCTATACAAAGCCTCTTGGTAGCACCTTTTTTGCCTTGTTGGTTAACTATTGCCTTGGTAGAGAGAAGATGTTAGGCCTACAGTACCTCGGTCCTGCTGGCAGTGTCAGGTTCAATTAGTCATGACAACTAGCAAAATTTGACAAGATATTTGTTATTTTCGAGGGAAGAAATTTGCTCCCTTGGAATGTTGGTCCATCTTTCGAAAGTTACTCAGCTTCATTCGGGGAAATTTGGATACACTGAGGCAACTGAGTTCTGACGATCACACGAAGGCTACTCCCGACTGTTGCCATTGCTTCGTTGTCGTGCAGGACATGTATACAACGGCACGCATGCATATATACATTACACATATTCTCAATACACTGTGTATACCTATTAACAGTTTTGCGTTCATTTGACCATCAGCTGACGTATCACATGGTACACGTTGAGGCATTTTATTGGCTCTACCTTGAAAAAAAATTGTTCCTCACAACGACATCGGAGTAAATTAATCCGTCAAAAAGTTGTTTATTTTTTAATTCACACCTAACGCAACATTCAACATCTAGAAATGTAATTAGGAAATAAAAATGCAATAAAATATATGTTTAAACCTTGGTACTAAATAGGTGCAACGAGAGAAAGCGATATCTAGCCTGGCCTGATGGAGTAAATCAAAAATTGATGTAAGTCATGAAAATATGATGCCCAATAACACAGCTTCCCAGTCCTGCCAATGGACATTACTGAATCACTGATACAGAATCATTTAAATTGTTGTTGAGATGGACTGCTTCCTTCAATTTCTTAAAGTCTGTTTTTGCCTAAATGAACTAAGAGCCAATATAATGGAAGAAAACCAGTTATGCTGCTCCGTACGTAGTGGGCTTCCTGGCAACAACCCCAGTTTTCGATACTCATCATGAGGTTTAAGTCACTTGTAGGCTTGTTTAATCGCATCTAAATTGTTGTGTTTTCGTAAAGCTACGTCGATGTGTGAATGTAGGAGATCATTTTTAAGTTTGTTTGCATTCGGGTATATATTTTTCAGGTATCAAGATGTTGCTGTCGTCGGGTTTAGGAGCTGTTATTTTCCTTCGCTTAACTGCCCACATTCTCCGTTGTTCTATCATACCGTGTCTTGTAGTGATTCGTTACTTAGGCTGCATACCTATGACGGTTTGTGTGATGTTTGTGTGCTTGATTGTCGAGATTTGTACTTTCCTTTCGAATTTATCTTCCTTATGTGTTCCGAATTCATCTTACTTATTATTTTGATCGCCATTTGGGTTGAGATGTCTATATTTGCCTACGTTTTATCATGATGAATATTGTAGCTGCCGTTGCAGTGAAACCGTGTGTCTAGGGAAGCCTTTAACGACCATGTTTGTAATTCATACTTTCGACTAACCGAGTATGGGTTTTGAGGGTAGTTTTTTGTGGACTTTTCCTTGTGCTTTCTTTGCGATGATCTCTATGTTATCCGATGTTTATCTGTTCCAGCAAACACAGTTGTTGAATATCGTATATCACATACTGTTCCATGTACCATCAAACCGTTGAGTTCAACAATAAAGTTCTTGTTACTGGAATAATTGCAGCAACGCGTCAACTCGTATGCTCATAGGAAGAAAGTCATTCCACCACAGTCAACGTTATTAGAAGGTGTGCACGCTTCAGTCATTTTCTCGATGTCTTTGCACACTTTTACAACGACATCCTCCTCCAGTGTTACGTAATCGATATGGTACCATAGATTCCATTCACTATTGGTCAGAGAGGTATGAAACCAAGAGAGCTGATCTCCAAAACACACATTCTAGCTAAAATAACCATTTCACAATGTACAATGCCCCCCCCTCCCCCACAAAAAAGATGCTGAATAAACCTGTATCTATAGGGCCTACGGTTGTTCACTGATGATGCTTACTACATGTTGTGATCTCTTAATTTGTATTAGAAGAAAACAAATGACTACGTGCTCCAAACATGTCTCTTTTTAGTCAAAATAAATTGCAATTTCCTTCCATCTCCCATGTATTTTTGTCAAACATTTTCTGTTACACCACACACCAATGTTCTGTTATCTGGTATATATTTTCGTCGAGAGATTCGTAGCAGCCACATTGTGTACTACCGTGTCTAGAAACCTACTTTATGGTCTCTAATTGCATCAAAGGGCTACTCACTGGTATATAAGCACCATGTTGCACTCCCAATCCACATGCTTGTATTTAACCCCTCCCATGCCAGGCCGCTCCCATGCCAGGCCCCTCCCATTCTTGAGCCAGGCCCCCTGAAAACAAAATTCTATCTACTCTCGTGGACGTATGCTTGGGTTAGTGCTGTTGTTTTTAGTACTGTTGTTGGATTTGTGTTGTTGGATTAGTGCTGCAGACTTAGCGTCGCTTTACAACTAAAGTGAAAAAATATTTCAGATTGTAAACGTATCCTTTCATCTATGTCAATGAAATCAGTTAAGCATATGTAAATTCTTTGGTTTGTGTGAGTAGAGTCTACTGCATTTACTGCTGCACTTTTCGTTTCATATGAGTGTGATGCAATTACGGTCACGTTAATTATTAAGTTATATATTGTCATAAGTGAATAAAGTGTCATACAGTGCAGTACATTAGTATCTTTGAATTGTCCTATTTTACAGTGCATACGTAGCCTTTATTCGTTGAAGATGAGAGGTGCAAATTATATCCATCCACTGAAAACCAGACGGGACCCAAATACATTTCTGACCGTCCTCGTGTGGAGTCTTGGTTTGATTGATTGGTCACATCATTCTCAGTCTTATGACGAAGATGTTGAAGGAAATAACACTCATCAATCTGAAGAGGACATCAGCGTCGGTGAGTACATGATGTCGGGATTACCTATCCTGTTCCTCAGTTGCTAATGTGATGTAAATTTCTCCAAGATCAGTGAATGTATCCTATTTCACAGTACCCCTTTCTTCACACAATAGCTCAAGTATTAAGTCACGTAGGACAACCACTCGACGTCAACTTGGCTGAAGCATACGCTTTTTCGTGGAGATGCGTAAAGGTCTCGCGACAAGCATCTAGAAAGCTGGCTAGATTCAAAAGTTGCGGTGTGACACCCTGAAAAAGAGGCCGTTGGAATTATGTTTATATATACACCTTCTTCTAAAAAAAACAAAACAAAACATGGCTTTTCAAATTTTAATGAAATGCCCACAGCATGCACAAATGTTCTGAATTATCTGACAATGACATTGACAATGTCATTGTCAGTGATAATGTATTGTTTACGTAAGTACTGGAAATAAACTGTTGTCATTGTCAATGTTCCCAACGGCCTAAGCGGCGTAATGTGGTCTTTTTGTAAGAAATCCCACTTCTTATTTGTTCAATTGAGCTGTTCAATATCGCGACAGCCACAGTATGTTCTTTACTAATTACTTAGGGCAATCAGGTTGATTGACTTGAATCAGAGCTGGGCGTCGACTACGTCACAAATCGCAGAGATCCCGGTCAATTATATAATAATGGCCGCACCCATCCTTTCTATGCATAGTGTAGAAACTCTGTTGGGCGGGAATTTTGTACATATCGTGTTGCCTATGAGAAGATCATTCCAAAACGTCAAGAATATGATCGAAAATGATTTGACATTGCTTAAATAAGTCAGAAGAAATGTCACTTGCCTGGAATTCCCCTTTAAACATATTTCGCACGATGTGTTTACAAAATCATTGCAACTCTGAGCTTCTCTCACTTTATTTGGAGATCATCAGGCAAGGGGAGGGGACTAAATAAGTGGAATTAAAGTGTCATGTTTAGAGTTCAACATTTACTTGATATATACTATTCATTTCAGATCGACGTCATTCTTCCTTCTCTCGTCGGATCTTATCTGTGCTGTCGGCTCTCTTCATCCTGTCTGTATCACTAGGCTCGGTGGCCATTTTGGTATGGTCATTTGTGTATTACCACGAACACGAAACACCCCTTTGGTATGCAATTTCGTTCCTGATATTTTATTGGCCCATTATCTCGTCGGCTCCAATTGTGTGTATCGTCGCTGCAATCAAACGGCAATTTAAGAAGCCGGAATGGCGCCAAAAATACGTAATAACATGGTGCAGAGTCTTTGAGGAAGATGGCTTGGAAAAGCAACTCGATACTGGCAGCTACCGAAGCGTGGTATCAACAGCAAGAACTCTTGTCCTTATATTCTTTTACTTATTTGCAGTTTTGAACGGTTTGTTGGAGATGTTATGGGATATTCACAGACAAAATCAATGCAAATCACTTGCGCTCTTATTATATTTAATCTCCCACATTGTCAATATGATTTTCTATTCAAATTTTTGTTACTTTTTGTACTTGAAAAGAAAGAATCTCGAAGATGATTGCCAGGTCGCTCTTGCATACATTGAACAGAACTTTGAAGACTCCACTAAGTGTGTTTTAAAAGTCAAGAATTTCTTCAGGGAATACATGCAGCTTCGTAACTTTGTGTTTCCTTGGCTGACCACGATAGTATTTTGCTATGCGTTTGGAGTAACGTTTTATATCACTTGGAGGTTTTCCCTTGAGTCGTCCACAATATATCCGACAACTGTGAATCCGTCACAAACGTTTCATGAAGACATAGGCAACATCAGTACATCTTGTGCAGCACAGGACCAAAAACGGTATTTGACGGTGTTTTTCAGTACCCTTGTTATGTCCGAGAGGTTGCTGATGGTGCTGTTGCCGGTTATGGCAGTTGGTCGGCTGGACTTGAAATATGAGTGGGATCAGTTCAAGATGAAGATGTATTTGCGTATCAGTCCGGAGGAACGCTTCTGGAAGCGAATCTCAGAACTGGCAGAGAATCTGCATATGGACTGCTCTGTTGATTACATAACAACATTTCTCATCCCCCTAATTGGCCTTGTAGCTGGATTCATCAGTGGTTACTACATTCCATAACAAACCAGAATGCGAGGCATTCCCCCTCCCCCATCGAATATAAACGGAATTTCAGATATAAACGGGACTGTGGCATCACACAAGCAATGCAGTGCGGTCTACTGCTTATGATAAGCGTAGTGCTAGTAGTCTAAGGGTCGTACAGTAAGTAAGGAGCACCAATATCCCAATAACTTACCATTGAAAAGCGTATAAGTTTATAATTCTGTCTACGACTAGTATAAGACTACTACTTCGTATTCTAACTTATAGACTCGAGTCGAGTTAGCTGCCTAGCCAGCAGTTACAACTTTGATACAGTTAGCTCCCTCTATCATGATACGATTCATACGAAAGTTTGAAAAGACAGTGCCCCTACGCTAATTACATCATTATCTCCAGACGAAGTGTCAATGATAATGTTGAAAAAGACAACACCGTGTAACACACATTTGTCAGAGTAATATTTACGGCCCTTCCTGGACAGAACTAACAATGGACACATACAGTATAGTAATCGACGCTGTGTGCAACACGGTACATTATGGAGATAAAAATGCAAAATCTTACAGAACAGCTCGACGTGTTACCACCTGTCATCTTTCTTTTATTGGGATATAAAACAAACGAGTTTGTAATCATTCAATATTAACCCCCCCCCCCCCCCCGAGTTAGATATTGACAACAGAGTTTCAATATTTCATCCCTCTGTCAGAGAAAATAGAAGCTAAAGTCCACTACAATGTATTTTAGACATTTCAGAATACCGTTCGTGAAGGGTTGAGATCTTCATACAGAACATACCGTTTACAAAACGGTGGAAAGTGTGCTCTTCTGGTTTTACAGTCGTTTTGTTGTGCAAACCCTCAGAAACGTTTGTTTCTACAACGTAATAGTCTATAAACTGTTCTAATAAGCAATTTTCTCTAGGTTAAATTGAAAGCAATTTTGAGTCATACAAAGGAAAGACTGTCAAGAGGCTGAAACACGCAGGCTACTCCCTCGTAAAGAGGGAAGCTAGGAGTGAGTTGCACTGTACTCAGATCTCCCCTTCATCACGCTATAAGTGGTCTTCTGGCTGAAAATTATTAGCCAAAAGTAATAGCTAAACATGAACTGGACATTGCAATTAACGTTACATTGTAATTTCCTTAAGTGATTACATGTTAAGGGAAAAGCCATAACGATATGTTATATCTTAAGTTTTTCTGTATAAAACAGTACTAATAGGCCTATTTGAAAATTAACTGTTGTTATTATTATAATGAGCACACGACGCTTACATATGGCATATGCAACATGCAGTACAGGTCTCACCTGTGTATCGTCAGCATACTATATACGTTTTGTTACACGTTTTGTGTAAATCATATGGCAGACTTTATCAGCTGAAACTTACTCACTTTCCCAAGTTATCTGCCATTAAAACACAAAATACACTTTTGAAAATATAATTTTAATGCTTTTGCGTTTTTGCGTAGGAACGCCATCTCTTTAATTATTTTCTAATAGTGATGTTATACGTACTGTTCAGTCAAACAAAAATGAGTAAATAAGATTCAAACTAATCAATTCCAGACGACGACATTTTCCCTAACTTGTCAGAACAGAACAGCCCCATCATTACTGTTAAAACGAAGAACGTTGTTAGAGAACCTCGAACCCAATTTAAAAGAAATAACACATCTGGTTTCAGCTTTCCATATGGACTAACTGCAAACATGAGGGTCAATCCTGGGGGAGGGGAAAGGGGGACACGTCCCCTCCACATTGTGATAGGAGGGGAACATAATATCAGATGTTCCATCCCCCATATTTCGTAAAGAGAAATGTTTTAGCTCACTTTTTGAATGGTAGGGGGACATTGTAACAAATATCGCCCTCAGTTTTGGTAAGTGACTGATGATGTAATCGCTGGCTGCGTGACCATACAGTTTAGGTGTTCATGTACCTGCGAAAAAAATTCTTGTACACTCCCCGCCAACCGATGGTGGCGCTCCGCGTAGACAGTCCTGTCACACATGCTCTCAGGCCAGGCCCACCCCTCCTGAAAACCCTGGGTAGGCTCTTCATATGCAATATCTCTTCCGTATAAGCAAAATATGCCCCCAAGCATTAGATCTTGATGGTGCTATGGCAATTTCTGTTTGCATTCTATTCACATTCAACTTTCTTTCCCCGAACTTTCGCTGAGGGATTTGAACCACTCCCCACGTTTTCTGGGAATTCCTGTGTATGTATTTTTCATAGATGAGCCCTGGGTGGGTTCTTCTCCCTATGTTTCTGTCGTTCTTTCACGTTGTTTCTTTGTGGCACACATTCCTCTCGAGTCCAAACCACAGTAACATGTAACATAAATTGAAGCCTAACTCTTGCTTGTTATAACGTCACACATAGTTAGTAACATTACAGTGTTATCTAATAGTCCAACAAAAGCTGGATGGACCATTTTCTTTCCTGTTTATAGGTTAGATCCAAAATATATCCAAAATGTGGGACCCTCCTCTCCATCCAAATCTTAATTCTTTCAGATGATGGTGCACTTAGTAATCACGGAGTTACTATCAGGTCGTTGCTGTAGATGTTACCTACAATCAATGTACGAGCAGGCTCAGTGGGAAGCGACACACACCTTTCGTAACCTTCCTCTCTTCAGTCGAGTCGATGAATTATTCGGACACATGATAAACTACACACTAGGATAATCTAATGTTTAACGATCGCGTTGGGCAATAATTATGAAATGCACTGATGACCAACATTTCACATGTTTGGAATCTCATAACATTTGATTTCTTACGAAGCACATAATATTGCATTAATTGAGGAATTGCAGACATGATATGTCTTTTCCAAAGCTGGTTACATGAACCTGAAAACGCTCGGAGAGTGCCATTGCTGGCCATACTAGAAGGGGGGCCGGGCGATTTTAAGGCCACATTACGCTACGCGCCAACTGATGGTGGCGCCAAGTTAGATAGTACTAAAATGTGGTCTTGATGGATCGCCCACCCCATTTAGTCTAGATCCACTCCTGTAATTGACAGTAGTCAGTGACAGAATCAGTGTTTATTATTAAACTTTATTCTGAGACATGAAGCTACAGGGCACTGTGATGACTGATTTCGCAGGACAATGATACATCCATCCCACAATAAGTTCTATTAAGTTACGACTCTGCAGATAAGTTACAAAGAGTACAACAAAGTACAACTACCTCTTTAATTTTTATCCAAAACTCTCAGATGAATCAAGATTAGAAAAAAATTGCCCTGGATTGTATGTCATCCATTTCTTTTGACCTTTCATTTCCTAAGAGGTTTATGGTGCATTGACCAGATTAATTAATATTTGTTGAGAGAAGTTTGCAGTTAATATAGCAGTGCCAGTGCTAGATATCTTCTGTAGTTAGCAAAATGAATTTAATAACTCTACACTGTGATCAATACAAAGGGAAAATTCAGATAGAAGATAGGCCAAAAGAATATGGAAAAAGTTTCAACTGAGGACCGTTCTGCTTTATATCATTCTGTTAAGAATGTCGGGAGACATTTTATTTGAGACAGAACAGTTAAAGGAATTGAATTCTATTTCCAAGCCTCCTTAACTAGAAGCAACAGCCATTCCTTGAAAGGAATATATATATTTAAACAGTAATCATAATTAAGATGGAACCTTTCACCTCACACTCAGTGCTATTTCACTATTGAAATTTCACTTTTACAGTTTTTCGTATTACGAAACCTTCATTATGCATTCGTTTACCCAGATTGTGCATGTTACGAAATTAGTGTGACTATTGCATTATTGTACTTATTTACTCCTTGTGCACGTTGTGCTATTCAATCCAAGTAATTGTGTGTTTACTCAAGTAATACGCATAAGTAAGCAAAACCTCGTTGACTTGTTACATATGTTGAAGTATAGACCTCTGAACCAGTAACAGAAACAAGGGCATAATTCCATGAAGTCTTAACAAAGGCACTTTTATCGATGATTGCAGTTATTATCTCATTAACAGAACCTCTAATATTTTTTGTGAAAGGTCACCAAACCATAAAATGATGATGAAACAGAAAAAGTTTGATGGCAGCACTTAATTTTAATTGTTCTTGTCAGATGTGAATGATTTACTCCTGCCCTAGAATGTATTTAAAGGGCAAGAACATGTCTTCAACCAAATTAGCGATGTTCCGATCATCAGAGTTCATTTTATGTCGACTTCTTCTTTTTCAACACTCCGTCCCCCGGCCAGCAGATCTCTTTATTTCTTAAGTTGTAGCTAGGGATTACTTCATGTTTGTGAATAAATGCATACATTTAAATCATTACGTCGTAGTTGAATATCTGTTTTGCTGCATTTAACTGAGATTGAAAGTCTAACGAAATCAAGGGCTTAGTTATGAATAACTCATTTCCTGATGAGCCTATTTGGAAACATGAGTTTGATTGAAAAGTCACCGTTACTCACTGGAAATGTAATCAAGCAAGGCACTTATGCGATGTTGTCTGTGGTCAATGCAAATAATTAGATTATCAAGAATGGAATCCTCTGTAAGATACGCTAGAACTCCAGGAAATACTGGAATCTTGTTTGGTTTATTAATGTGGAGTCTTGGTATGATTGATTGGTCTGAACCACAGATCGATGATATTGACAGTGACGATCAGACAATACACATGGCTAACATTGGTAAGTTTATGTTAGGCTAATGTAAAGGCTACCGCTAAATGCATCATCATGTGCTCCTAGAGCCAAATGACACTGATTATTTAATGTGTCTGTAAGGTTGTGGTAATAAATCAATTTAATTGTCAAAAGGGAACACAACTCTGTGAACTGCTCAAACGCACACGCAGACACACCCACCCACACACACATACACATACTTAGGATGGAAAATAAGTTGGTTTGACCTGTCGATCCTAGTTGGATTTTCTTCAGAGCTGAAATGGAAGACAGCAAACGCAAGTCATGGATTAGAAAGCACACATGGAACGGATGAGATAAATTGTGCATAAGAAGAGAGAAATATAATGAAGAGATAAAGAAATACATAGGGAGGAATAACTACCGAAGTGTTAAGAAACACCTGAAATGGAAAAGAAGGAAGAACGTTGGGTTTGAGACGGCGGACAAGTTAAAGGTCGTGTAACACTAAAATGAAATGTTGAAGTATTGCGTGCATTCAGCATTGAAAATATTACAAATAGCCACAAATTCTATGGAATCCGTCACAGTTTCATCAATTTACAGGAACATTAATGTCTTACAGCTGTATTATAAATAAGCATTGGCTCAGTATGCAAATTTGTGACGTCAAGATATGGACTCTATGATAGGTTTTATGTTAATCCTTTGTTTATGTAACCTAAATTTCAAGGACATTTGAGCATTTTGCATGCTCTGAGGGTTTTATTTTGGAAGCATGTATTTTCTCCTTCAAAAATATCGATATCACTTACCAATGTGAAACTCAGTAATTAAGTGGTAAAATATGTAGGCATAACAAAAGAAATACTGACACTGTGCAACACTCCACATCATCTGTTTTGCATTTTACTCAAACTTTAAAAAGTCATATCTAAAAACGGCAACAGATGCAAACAAAATTTTAACGGATTTTCACTCCGGGATTTGTTTTTTGCTGCAAATTCTGAATGAAAGGTGCTCTTTTATAGAAGAGTGTAACACAACTTTTAAGACTCACAGTGCATTGTGGGAAGAAAGTAGGAGAAAGAGATTTTCTAGTCATGTTCTTCATGACTTTTGAGCTCATGCTGATGAATGGTGTGAGGAACTTACATCGAGAGTCTGTCTTGGCTGAGGCGTGCTTTGTTGCAACTAGTATCCAAGAATTCAGTTTCATCTAAAAACACGTCAATGTGGTTACGTCAGTCATTCATGTTGTCGACTTTTGATATATGACCATAGAACAGTAGTGCAACCAAACAGCGAAAAGCTTAAGGTGCTGGACAAGCAGAACAGACTAGTTAAAGGAGCTACTCTGGTACTGATGTCGGTAATATTTGCTTTACGAAGAAAAGTTGTTTTGGGGGGACACTTCGCATGAAAATTTTGAAGTTAGAAATATGTGCATAGTAATATGGCAGGGTTACAAATGTAACTGTCATAGCTTCCCGCATTAGAGGTGGTAGTTTAAAGTGAATATGATGGGGCCTTGGCTTCTTATTCACCTCAAGTTCCCAGAGGAAATCCAGTGTCTCATTAATTTGTGAAATATGAGCTACACGATGTTTGCATGTCTTCTGGGTGGATAAGCCATTGCTGAGATAATGGACACGATGTCAGGCTTGTAAACTTTGGCCGAAGATCAAACTGTGGTTGCCTTGCAAACGTAGAGAGTAAGAAAGTGTCTTCTCGAAATCTGAATGGTATGTTGCTTGTCGATCATGGTTTGTTTTATTTGCAAGGTGAAAGTAACTGTAGGATTATAGAATCAATGACAGGATACTGTAGCTGTCACAGTTTTCATAGTGTCACAGTTAGAAATATAACATTTGGCTTCGTTGTTGTAGTCGGTCTTTCATAACAGCTGAAGACCTTTGTTGCCGGCTTGATGCTTACAAGTCGTTCATAAAGTCAGGCAGCTATACCGTACTTTTCCACATTAAACTTCATAAGTGAAAAATGACTTTTAGATGGTAATCATTTCTTACATTTTATGCATATACAATAATTTCAGTAAGTCTTTTTATTTGGTTAAACTTTTGTATGCTTTTCGGTTATATATTAATATCAAATGTGCAAAACACACTTCTACAATCATTGTAGAAATAGCTAAATAACGATACTGATGAAAAAAAAAAACAATCTTAATAGAATTACCTTGGACTAAAGCTGTCACATTCTCAGATTTAAAATATTTGAGTGAATGATGCGATTATCTCTATCCCGCGTTAATAAATTTCATTCAATTTAATCAAATATTTTCATATCACGATACCATTCTTGTCTCATTAAACTGTAATAGACCATGATTTTCGTACAAATAGATTACCCTAAGCATATTTTACCTTCTTCGACTTATCTTCAGAATGGTCAACATCATTTTAGTGCAACAAAATTCTTAACTTAGTCTAATGTTTTCCATTGAGAATAATACCTTCAGAGGATTAAGCAGGACCTTTTCTGTTCAGAAATGTCTCTTACGTTCTTCCAAATACGCTGCGAAACTTTGCTTAGAGATTATCAGCTTTTCTCACCCACAAACTGCCAGGGTTGAGCAGGCTTATAGCTGCCTCGTATTTCTTAAATCCACAGAACGTTCCTCCTTTTCCAGGATATTAAGACGGTTTTTGGTTACGGCCGCTGTCTTCTTCCATCTGGTCATGATTGGTTCATGTATCGCCGGAATTGCCATGACTACCTTCTGCGAAGTTCAAAGTCAAGATAATCCTTTATTTACATCTACGTATGTTTTGTACTGGCCTGTGGTCATGTCGACTTCCACTATCTGCATGATCGCTGCTATCAAGAGGAAGTTCAAACGTCGAGAATGGTTACAGCAACCGACGGTTATTACATGGTGCAGAGTCTTTGATGAAAGGTCATTTAGGGCAAAGCTTCATACCTTAACATATCGCATCCAATCAATTACTCCTAGACTTTTAGTCTTCCTGTTCTATTACGTTTTATCAACAGTGAACTCACTTCTTGAAATCAATTGGTTTGCTAAGCAACCAAGAAAGTGTCAAACCATTTCAGGACTTATGTGGCTAATATTACACATTGCTAACATGTATTTCTACTCATCATTTTGCTATTTCGTGTACTTGCAAAGGAAGTTGTTAGAAAAAGATTGTGTGAATACCATTGGACACATAAAAGCGAACATTCTTGATGGTAACAAATGTCTCTTGAAAGTACAAATGTTTTTCAGAGAATATATGCAACTACGTCATTTCATGTTCCCATGGCTGAATGCGATTTTATTTAGTAATATATTCGGTTTAACATTCTTTGCAGCTTGGAAGTTGGACAACATGGGGCAAAAAAATACAGCCTACAATGTCACCAACTCGTCGGTCAATCCATTTTGCATTCTTTCATGCGAGAACACACAGGAACAGAATGCCGTGTCTTTGCCTATATTTGCCATTCAGGAAATCTCTGAGACGTTTATGCTTATGTTATTTGCAGTTATAGCAGTTGGTGGCTTAGATTTGAAATACCAATGGGCTCGATTTCAAATGAAGTTTTACCTTCATATCAACAATTTAGATACTCCTTGGAAAGATCTCGCAGATGTAATAGAGCGGTTACATCCTGACACTACCAGTGACGTAATAGCAACTATTATTATTCCTCTTTTGGGTGCATTTGCTGGCGTGTATGGTGGTCATTACACTTTTGACAAAAATGATAAAAAATTCTCAATTTTCGATATATAACGTAACGTTCCACAACTATTTACAACTATATTTCAATTTATCTTCCTCGAAACAAAACAATTTCTCAATTTTTCCAGACATTCAATTCAATCCATAGCATTTTACGTGTATCCTGTATTATCGTTGTTAGAGAAACCCAGGAAGAGATTGTACAAATAGCACTAGCTACTGCGTTACACTGTGTACAAAACTTTTACGGCTTAAATCTTATAATATGGAACAGCGGTTGTACACGTCCATGAAATGTACTTTTGACAAATTTGATATTGACAAATGACTATCTTCTTGTAAATATAGAAAGTGCATGCAATGCATTCTCATTACGAAGTTTGGCATAGGATCACCAAGAACGATATCAAACTGGATCTTCCAAATTTCTGTTGTGAAAATTGTTATTGTATTACGATATTACACTTTGCGACTTGGCCTGCTAAATTACATGCGGTTTTTACTTTATCCTTACCGCTATCATTATGGTGAGGTGTTAATTGTTAAGAAAGAAATTCTCCTTGTACTGTTGTATTCATCTATTGACTTTGTTTAATTTCTCCTTTGTTTTGTTTTACCTGTCTGCTTCCTATGTCTTTTCTCACCTTTGGTTTTTCTCTTTATAATAGATGTTATTTTAAATAATAAAGCAATAATTACTAATTCCTGTATTGCCACTCCCATGTACTATATTTAGGTACAGTTTTCTCTTTGATTATTCTTCAAACGGAAGTCGTCCACTGTGGGGGGCATACACATCAGAAATAAAGTTGATCTTATTCAGATATTATTGCATACTATTAATTCTTGGAAGTTTCTGATCTATCAGAGCTGATGGACCCCAATTACACCCGTGACGTCCGTACCAATAGGTATCTTATCTTTATTCACTACAAGGGAAATAATAAGGTGAGCACTACATTTAAATTAAGTTTTCAGGCTAGACTTAAAATACCAATGGATTCAAATCAAAAAGAATATTTACTTACACAGGAATAACATGGATACTCCATCAAACTGGAAAAAATCTCTCTGATTTTGTAGAAATGCTGCATCCCGACACAACGAGTGACGTATGATGGCCACTTTCATTGTTCCTCTTTTTGGTGTTTTTGCTGGCATGTTTGGAGGTGGTTACAACTCAAATGGCAAATAAAGCTTCATTTTCAAGACCCACAATGAAAGTACAGTTATTTATCCATCAAAGTAGTGTTCCCTTACATTAGTTATAAGTATTAAAATTAATTAAATTCATCATTCGCATAAGAAAGGAAACTCAAATCTCTCAATAAAAAGACATCCATTGAATGATATGAACATATGCGAAATTCACATTTGTTGACCGTTGACAAACCTGTGGGATAGAATCAAGGTGTTAATAATTAAATTGAAGTCCAGGATTGAGTAGAATGTGTGCTTATGTGATGAATCACACCACATTATTGCCAGTAATGGATGAATTAAATGTCCTGTCCGTATGCGTTGTCTTGACCTTTATTCGAACATGCAGATGATCCAGTTACCAACTAGCACACATGATCCAATTAGAAGTACAAAACAAATGTCCCTTTAACTTGGAAGGTATTTACTTAGAGGCTGTATATTTTATCATTGCCTGAAAAGTCCAATCTAAATTTGACAAAGTATGCTATACCCATGAAATCGAATAAGGAATTCTGCCATCTATATATTACGTAAATATAATTTACCCAACTCACAAAGAACAAGAGTATATATAAAAGAATACAGCCTTTATTTTGTGTGAATACTTACTCTTGCTTTCAGTGATTCAAGATACTATATATATAGTACAGGATAGTTATCATCTCGTCTCCCAAGAATCGGACACAGAAATCATAGTTACAAAAAATATATATATATATATATATGGCATTTGACTGCAATTTCCAAGAAAACAGAATCGGCTTACTGATTTTCAATTAACGAAATTAAAGTAGACCCCAATTCTGGAATTTTACAATAACCTTCTTGTAGAGACTAATATTTTTACACCGTCGGTCAAATATCTTGAAAAGTCTCACTTTCACCAAAGTTTGGCAAGTTTTAAATTATCTTTTTGTACATGTTGTGTTAGCCGTCATTGCCGGTCCAGCTTTTCGAACGAGGGAGCAAAGAGAGGTTATCATATATATTCACGATAAACTCAATTATGTTGAACTTCTTCACTTACGCGGTGACGTCACTATCGAAACGTCTGTAATTTGTAAAGTGGTAACATAACAGTCAACATAGCTGTAAAATAAATGCAAAAAGTCTTGAAAAAAGGTACGTTTCGAAAAAGTTAAATTTTCGTGAAAAAGTTTCGAAAAAGTACCACATTGTTTTACTCAGACGTCCAGACAAGGGCTTATATCAGTTTAACAGTGAGGTAAATACCCTATGTCATTAAGTTTAATGTTAAGTCTAAGTTTATTAAACCTCATAATCACTTTAATTTTAAGAATTAGTTTGTGCATTAAAATTTAGAGGTTATCTGAACAAGAAATTATATCGAACGTAAACTTAAAGCAACGCTCCATTTCATGAAAGGTCTGTTTGGGTACACTTTTGTTTGCATTTTCCCGTCACCATTCCGTTAAATAAAGAACTAGAAGTTATATTGCTATATCAACACGTACAGGAATACTCGTAAAACTGAAAGTCCAGTTCTATTTTTATCAATTAATTCCATGTTATGGAAACAAGGTCGTAATGTGCATAAAATTTCAATAGAGACACTCTAAAATAAGTTGCAGTTATCTTTTCATTAATAAAAGTTATGATAAACTGTTTTGTTCAAAACCTTTTGAAATGATGACGAAGCAGGAAAATATAATACGTTTTATGACAGCACTTTATCTGCCATTGTTTTGATCACATGTGACCAAGTTACTCTTCCCTCGTACTACAGAATCTTTAAAAGAGAAGAACTAGTCTTCAACATAAACTAAAATGGTCTGATCAAGATATTTCATGTCGATTGTGAGTATTTATCAATGCCCACACCGTACTCTCCTCCTAGATCTTCGGTTATTGTTAGTTTATAACGTCATGGCTGGTGTAGGTGTATAGCAAAGCTACGATATGTTAGTCACGTAGTCGTTAAAAATCCCTTTTGTTTCAATTCAATGATATTGAAAGTAACGAAAAGTCTATTTATGAATTACTTATATCCCAATGAGTCTACGTAGGTGTAACTGACTGCTCTCGAACTTGTTCATACAAATGAGGGCATGTAAATTATTTGATAGTCAGTACAAAAGCATGTGAGTTTTTGTCGCACACGTTAAACAAATGAAGCCAAGCAAGATATAGTTTATGTAGCCAATCGATTTGTTTTATGTGATCAGCTATTGGTCTATCAGATATGGAATCCTCAGTCAGATATACCAGAACTCCAAGAAATACTGGAGTGATGTTGAGTTTACTGATGTGGAGCCTTGGTATTATTGACTGGTCTGACCCACAGTTCTATGATGAAGATGAAAGTCATGATCAGACAGTTCACATGGCTAACAATGGTAAGTTTATATCACGCTAATGAAAACGCTACCTCTAAGTACAGAACAAAGGTACGAATAACTTAATGTATTAATTAATTATGTCGTCATTGATTAAACTTAATGATTAAGGGGAAACAACACTATTAGTAAACTGCTTCAGCACATGAAGGAAGAAATCTCTGTCTAGAAAAGCATCGTAAAATCAGTCGGCATGACAGTTAGAACCAAGCAGGATCTTCCTCAGATTTAAAGTGAGAGAAGACAACACAAGGATTAACACACCTCATTAACAAGCAAACATACACCACATCAACAGGAATGCACACACATCGCAGAATAGGTAGGATACATACTCCACATGGGGGAATAGGGAAACTAGTGGTTCACAAATGATGGAGGTGTCAGAACTACTTACTATACACCTATGATACGGGAACAGTGGGGTAATTGGATGTTTACAGATATCCTCTAGTTGTGGAACAGGGGACCTGGCATAATACAGAGTAGAAAACAACACTCGTCCCATACGATAAAAGAAACATAAATAACGCACGCCTCTCTTGATGTCGGATGCCACTAGTTCTAGTGACGGTATATTGGTTGTCATATGTCTAAACTGGGGCGTACAGGTGGACTTTCTTTGATAAATCAAATTAAAATGCATGGGGATACGAATTAACTTTCAGTAGTAGACATGAAAATACATGGGGAAAATAAAACTGAGATTATGGGATACTATGAGAATCAATCCATTACACATCGCCGATGGGTCTGCGTAGTATTCTGTGGTGTTCCGACTAATTCAATGTATGTGGCTAGGCCGCCTTCTGCTACAGCTCCATTTGGACCTGGCTGATGTAAAGTGACGTAGCCTCTCTGGGCGGGGTTGTCCTCAGTCCCAGGCTCAAGGCAGCCTACTCACTGGTATGGTCACTATAGTAACCTCTTCTACCCGAAACCAACCTGGTCCACCGCCCGAGAGTGATGTGAATAATCAAAATGATTAGACAGTGAAACAAAGTATGGAAAAGTTCTTTCAGCCCGAGAGGGTCTTCTTCAATGGAAATAATAAATTGCACTACCTCTGGATGCGTTGGCAGATCAGTGATGCATCCATAGGGCTAGACTAGTGTTTCTGAGGTCTTGACATTTTAACTGTACCCTTATACAAAGGTGTTTCTGCACCTTCATGGCTGAGAGAAAATATTTACTTCTTTCTTACAAGAGTAGCATAGTGGTTCCACCACAGATCATTTACTAGCTGTCTCAGAGGTGTTTTGAAGGAGGAAAACAGGAAGCACAGAGATCACCAGATCGCAGAGAGTTGCTTAAGAGATGACATACGGGATTGCGGGATTAGAACTAATCAGTCAAGACAGAAGCAGGACTTTTGTCTACACCTGGCCAGTAGTTACACTTAAAAGAGTAAACATTTGTTGTGCAACTTGAGCTCAGTTCTTGGAAGAGAGAAAAGGGGGATGCACTTGTAGAGAGACAAAGGAGCGAAATAGTAGCAAAGGCTAAAATAACACCGTGCAACAGGAGAATGAAAAACGACCTGAAAGAAGGAAGTATAACACCTAAAATCGCAGAAAGGGAAGAATAATGAAATATAAAGAAAACTTGATTTGGGGGAATGCAGGATGAAAGTAATACTAGGTGGAGATGAAGGAAGTGGTATATAGTGGAGAGGACTGGAGAGTAAACGGAAGGTGTTTGTCACTCCTTGCTGAAAATCGAGTCGATGAGTTTTAATGATGAGAAGGCATTGCATAGCCACTCTATTGGCTGCGCTTTGCTTTTTCTGCAACGACTATCAAAGAATTCAATGTCTCCTAAATGCATACCATTCATGAAGTGTTTTCGCCTGCTTTCATATTGTTGACTATTGATCCATGACCATGAAGCAGCTGCTTGAGGGTAGTTTGGTTTCGGTAACACACTGGCTACTACATGTCGCATACTCTGTAAGAAATGGCGTAGATTGACAATAGCGGTTGAACAAGTGATGTTATCTTCTATTTTGCCGGCGATGAAATCGGATTCAATCATACGATGATCGCAATATATATAGATATGTACAGCAGATGATTGCAGTATATACGATGCAATTTGAGGTAGGAAAACATTTGAAAGTATCACACTGATATGGCGTTTGATTGGAAGGTAAAGGTGAAACAGCAGCTCGCATCAGCAGCAACTCTCAAGTTCTTTTAAGACTATCCAAAGATGGCAGGCCTTTGGTTACAGCAGAAAGATTAAGTTTTGATCTAATTTAGCAGTAAAAGGAAGCTTGTCGTCTTCTTTAATTCCTTTGGTCCTTATTGCCAACACAGAAAATTTGCCACGATTCTCGAGTGTAAGACTTTATGCACAGTTCTAGGAATATAGTCTAGGATGAAAATAAGGTATTTTCGTAAATTATCTGTGGGACGAATAAAAAAAAAATTCTGAAACGGTTAGACGGAGCGCTTGACTGTAGGCAATTTACAGTCACAGGTAGGGCACCACCTGGAAGATTTACGACATTGTACCAGTCAGAAATCCTGATGCCAGGATCCTTGTCAACAGTCTCATCAAGAAACTTGACCTGGCATTGGGAATATGTATGAGTGAATTTGATGGTGAATTGGAAGAAACCGACGTGATTAAAAAAGGAGAGCAGTCTGTCTTCATCACTAGCCCCAGATAAAGAGGTCAATTCGTCAACTCGGCGCCACCATGCAGTTGGTATGACTACATGGTGCTGTTCGAAATAAACGTACCCTCGAAATAGGGATAAACAGACAAACAAGATGAATCTCAATGGTACTTATGGCAGTCCCACATATTTGTAAGTCTTGCTTTGGCCAAGGAGGTACAGTTGCACTTAATGGTCAGCAACGTGTAAATTTTGATGTCAGCAATATGTGAATAGCCGGGGTACGAATGTAGCTGTATTGAACTGAATTATATTGACACATTTATTTCCAGCGTAAACAGATAAGTACAGCTACATAATGAACAGACTATTAAAATATATATATATATATATATATATGTATATATATATATCTCTTTACGTATGAAATGCAGTGAAAAAGGAGAAAACAGAAGTACAATTACTTATAAACACTTTAACCAAAGTGACCTAAATGGATATGTTAATTCACTGGAAACATGTAGGTTTACATTTTTTGCATCAATAAAAAATGCAGAAAAAATAAAAACCGAAGTGACTAAAACAAACGACTCGCACACACCAATAAACAACTGAACCATAATCTTTAGTATACCCCCAGGGGTCCGCGACCACTACTCAGGGGGTCCGCAAAGGTCTTCGCCTCAAGACAAAATAATACCAATAATACATTGATAATCTCAGTATTTCAGTTCTGTATCCATTATATTGAGGAACAGCAAGGGGAATAAAAGATTTGATTCTTTAGTTATGGGAAGTTTAGATTAGATAGAAGAGCTTCGATGAGAAGATCATCTGATTTAGATTCAAACAAGTAAGAGTTCGAAAAACCCATATTTATTTATAGCTTCTTGAGTAAACAAAACACGCCACGTGACTGTATTCATCATGTGAAACAACCAGTCTCATGAAACACGGCAGTACTGGGCGTACGTAGACAACATAAACCGAGCGGCTTAGCGCATTAGCCCAGCCACCTGCCCCACACTAGGCTACGTGCATGTAAACGTAGTTGTATACAGATTGAGTTCATTCAATGTGTGGCAGTTGAGAATTCACTGCCAAAGCCGATACGGTTTATTGTGAAAATTCATGATTGATATGAAAGACTTGTAGTTACAAAATTTTCCCAGACCTACTCTTACGGGCGAAGCCACCGGGGTCCGCAGATCACAAAATATACAGATAAGGGGTCGGCCGATGTACCAAGTTTAAGAAGCGCTGTACTAAAGAAACGGCGGGAACAGGGGGAAGAAGAGGTTTAATGTAGTGGTTCTTGGTGGATAAACATGTGTTCGCAGAAGGCAAACCTTTGTTGCCTTCTTATTCAATCTGTTGTCAGTTGCAAGAGAAGAAATTAAGAGTCTTATAGGAACTCAGATTGCGGCGCTTGTAATGTCGTAGGTAGTTTTGGTGTAGGATCAGAATCACAGGAAGTTTTCACTATTAGGAAGATGCAACATGGCTTACTTGAAGTAGTCCTGGCGGTCCTGAATAACAGTTGTAGGCCTTTATCATTTCTAGATGATTTTATGATAGTCTGTCCTGCTATAGCTGACAAGCAAACCCAAATGTTTCTTTAATAAACACACAATTGAGTTCGGAAAGGGGAGGTTTACAGAAAGGTCATTAACTCACAGCGATATACACACGTTTCAAAAAAGAAACAATTTCATGAGTGAGAAGAATGCCTTTTTATTTTAATGAATTGCTTTTTTGTTTTTGCGTATACTGTCTTTCATGCTCCATGAATGTTATGTTCCTTCGTATTAATTGTTTGATACATACATTACGATCATTGCAAAAGCATTTGTTCACCACTAACAATGTTGCTTTACATACTACGAAGTCCAGACATAAAAGTTGTGGCAAAGAAAGAAGTTTTAGTAAGGGAAGTTTTGGAAAGCATACTAATGAGGAAAAGAATGAGTATCCGAATTTCAAAGTAATATAATTCGTTTCTTTGCAAATTAAATAATTAATAACATAACATTTTACAGTGAACAAATTGCACCGGTACTTACAAAAGAGGTAAATTAAATAGCGCGCGGGAGGTACCTCCGGTGGACTGTTTCAGCTGGGCTCTCCCGTGGCGGTCTCTTATGGGTTTTCCCAAAGCCTGGTGGCTGAGATGCATGGGTACGGCTTCCTACACGTCAGGCCAGGGCGAGGTAGTTCAGTGTAACCAGGAAGGTGATTACTATGCGGTAGCCAATGGGAAGGACAAAGCTGGTAGTTCGTTCGTAAAATCAAGAAGAACCCGTAGGGACGAGACCAGTAATAGTTAAAAGGGCGAGTTCAGTACGTGTTCCGATGTGGAGCTGTTGCACAGAGTTCGGTCAGGTGAAAAGACCGTAAGCTTCGAGACATGTTTACACCACCAGCCGAGAGAGGAGAGAGAGCCAGCCACACCTTGCACAAGTGTTTTGAGACCGTTCCCACATGCCGCCGGATTCCAAACGTTAATACAGAATAATACTATACAGGCTCGTGTGCACGTTTTCAACACTTAAATTAGCATATCAACAACAGAGAATGCGGCAGCTTATTCCTTCGATAACAACAAACATTCTTGTACATAACACCGAGAGTGCGGCTGGTAAGGTATTCAACAACAAACTCTTATACATAACATATCATGGATTTTGGACCATTGTTAGGTTTACTACATGGGATCCTTTTTCCTCCATTGGGTGCCAGTTTTTAGTATGTCTATCTAACACTTATACATTTAGTCCATTCAATGTTTTCACGACACGATATGATTCTTATCTCTACCTGTATAGCCGTAATTTTCGTACAAATATCTTACAGCGAGTTCATTCAATATTCTTCGTCTTTCCTCAGAATGGTTAACATCGTGTAACTGCAAAAAAAGTATTACCAGTTTTTTTTCTTAATTTTTTTAACCACCATTTAAATATGCTATCAGACTCTGTTTAAAGATAACTCACTACTCTCAGACAATCTTTTTAAAGACTGTAACTACCTCATAATTCTCAAATCCACAGAGCATCCCCCCTTCTCGAAGATATTTAGACGGGGTTTGGTTACGGCCGCTGTCTTCTTCCATCTGGTTATGATTGGTTCATGCATCGCCGGAATTGCCATGACTACCCTCTGTGAGGTTAAAAGTGAAGCTGATCTTCTCTTTACATCTACGTATGTGTTGTACTGGCCTGTGGTCATGTCGACTTCCACTATCTGCATGATCGCTGCTATCAAGAGGAAGTTCAAACGTCGAGAATGGTTACAGCAACCGACGGTTATTACATGGTGCAGAGTCTTTGATGAAAGGTCATTTAGGGCAAAGCTTCATACCTTAACATATCGCATCCAATCACTGACTCCAAGAATTTGTGTCTTACTCTGCTACTCAATTTTATCGACAGTTAACTCAATTCTTGAAATTAATTGGTACGCTAGGCGATCACCAGAATGTCAAACCATATCAGGACTTATGTGGCTAATATTACACATTGTGAACATGTATTTCTACTCATCATTCTGTTACTTTTTGTACTTACAAAGAAAGTTACTCGAAAACGATAGTGTGGATGCCATTGACTACATAAAAACCAACATTCTCGATGGCGATAAATGTCTCCTGAAAGTACAAATGTTTTTCAAAGAATATATGCAACTACGTCATTTCATGTTTCCATGGCTGAACGCGATTTTATTTAGTAACATATTCGGCGTAACATTCTTTTTAACTTGGAAGTTGGAAATGATGGGGCAAAATATTACAGCCTCTAATATCACAAATCTTTCAGTTATTCCTGAAGATAAATTTTGCATTCTTTCGTGCGAGAAAAAACAGCAGCAAAATGCCCTGTCTTTGCCTATATTTGCCATTCAGGAAATCTCTGAGACGTTTATGCTTATGTTATTTGCAGTTATAGCAGTTGGTGGCTTAGATTTGAAATACCAATGGGCTCGATTTCAAATGAAGTTTTATCTTCATATCAAAAAGTTAGATACTCCTTGGAAACGCCTTTCTGATTTAGTGGAGAGGTTACATCCTGATACTACCAGTGACGTAATGGCAACCATTATTATACCTCTTTTGGGTGTATTTGCCGGCATAATTGGTGGTCATTACACTTTTGACAAAAATGACGAAGGAGACTAAATTTTCAATTTACTTGGAATTTCAACAAATCTTC
Organism: Stichopus chloronotus; assembly: GCA_021234535.1. Lineage (NCBI taxonomy): Eukaryota > Metazoa > Echinodermata > Holothuroidea > Aspidochirotida > Stichopodidae > Stichopus > Stichopus chloronotus. Next base: position 1,058,750 of record CM037835.1, read on the forward strand.
TTCTATTTGTTTTGCAAATTATTTTTTTTCTGAAAACGTCCAGGTTTTTAACCTTCCAGAGAGTCGGCAACCAAAAGCTTTCTACGGTTTATTTTTACATTTGTATTGAGAACATCAGGACTGATTGCATGATTATTTCCACATGAATAATTGCATTAATAAAGTGTTATCTTCAAATATCTTATTTTTACTGCAAATCAATTAAACGTATATGAAGGGCTTATGTCTTTCAGTTTTACATGCGGACAATATACGTGTAGGAAATATACTTTTGACATTTTTATAGTTACGGTCGTCTGTGATTTCGTAACAAAAAAACATTCAATAATTTTTAAAGGAAGCCCTCAAAGCAATACATATGAAAAAAAAATAAAATAATTTTTCGGTTGCGATTTAATAATCACAAAAGGTGTAATCGTAAGTCACTTCAACTATCGGTCAGCTCCCATTTTAACTCCCCTGGACATTCAATCCCTGATATCAGAATTGCTTTTCTAAGTAATTATTACCGGAGTAAAAAATCCAGAAAGCTAGACAAGTCAAGTACATCCACAAAATACAATCTTACACAAAAGACTTAGCCCCGTAGCCCCCACTGTCGTTATTTCAAATGGAAAGTAGGTTTTTCGCAATATTTTGGTATCGCAATTAGCTACATCATTATATTAATTGATCACACCATGGAGTGATTAAAGAGGAAATGCTTATTTCTTAAAAAGCAAATTGACACTATTTTAAGAGTTGTCAGGAACCTTTCTATATACGGATTACTTTAAGGTCCTGGTTTCATCTACAGACCCCTACAAACAAAGAAAATTCTCTGTCTGAAAGCTATGGAACGGCTTACCCTCACTATAGATTTTTTCTTACACAACATATCCTTCTGTGACACTATATTTTTTAATGGCGAACACTGCCAATTGTATCCACACCGCTACTGATGAGAACCGGTAATCATCTTCCGGGTCGAAACGCGTCTAGCAACAGCCTACCAGCTATGGCTCACCTGAGTTAAAATTCTCCACCATCTCTTCTCATGTCTCTTAAAAAAGGGAAACATTATTATAGACAAGTTATCGTTCACAGTTTCAGGAAATATCTCAAAAAAACGAAAAATGCAAAATGAATTATTATCTCATCGCCCTATAGGGGCTAGATGAGATATTGTAGTCACTTGGCTAGTGGAGCTATATATTGCATTGTGCACCCATGGGAGAATGGTTGCCATGGAAACGCTTGGAGTAGGTGAGTAGCGACACCCCAGGGGTACACCATGGTAGAGTGACCATGGGTACAGGAGGATCCTGTTGGGTGATATAAATGAAAACGTGTCCGTGCCAATGTGTGTGCGTGTGTGTGTGTGTGTGCGTGTGTGTGTGTTCGTGCGTGTGTGTATGTGTGCGTCCGCACCAGTCCAAATTATGGTTTTTCCAGAATACCGTGAAAAGTACATGCGCGATTAATTTTAACCTTGGTAAAGTTGCTCATGATGCGAAAATGTCCAAGATGTATTGGTTGTATGGTAAATTGAGTGATATTTCCTGATTTTGAGGGAAAAAGACCAATTTTGCCCCAAAATTTGTATTTCCAGGATATCTTGAGAACTATTAGACCAATTAACTTAATGCATTGTAAGGACTTACTTAAGAACGCATTGTTTAACGTAATGTTAATGTAATGGTAAATCCAGTGAAATCTCAGTGCTGATATTTGAGAAAGCTAATTTTGCCTCAAAATTTGGGTTTCCACCATATCTTGAAGGCATTGTACGCACTTGAAATTTGCAAGGACGGTCCTATAAACACAGTAATGAAGATACAGTATATCACTCTTATACACAGTGAACTGGTGAAATTGCATAATTGTTTTTTTTTTTAATATATATCGGAGCCGGCATCCTGGTCAATAGGCACCACCTTTTAACGTCTAGACAAAACAACTGTAGCAGAACTGGCCCCTGTGGTTAATGTCTTTGAACGGTCCTGCAAATTAAGAGAATGTTATTTTCAAGTCAAACAATAATTCTAGCAGAAACGGGCTTTGCACAGGTAAGTAGAAGACTAATGTGCAAGTAACCCATAGGGATGCTGTTATATCTTGCCCCTAACTCTACCCACTAATCCTAAACTAGCTTGAGTAATCCAGTGTTATAATTGTGGTATGCAGCGTAATATGCACAGATACGTTTGAGTCGTTGTTGTTATCGTCACTTGATCCTAAGTAGCGGCACCAAGCTATAGGCTTAAGCTTGCCACTTTACAGTAGATATCAATATTACCATTTTATATATATATATATATATATATATATATATATATATATATATATATATATATTATATATATATATATATATATATATATATATATATATATATATATATATATATATATATATATATATATATATATATATATATATAATGGTAATATTGATATCTACTGTAAAGATATATATATATCACATTCACTAGAATATGCTAGAATCACATTTAACCAGCCAGGAAGCTACACCAGGGAGTTGCTAGAGCAACTCCCTGGATATACTATATTGACCGTTGAGTTTCTGTTCGTTGTTTACGGTAATTATACGGCGTGGCATGATAAAAAGAAAAAATAAAGACAAGAACTTATGTCAACAAGTAAAATTTTCTCATGGGTTTCATTTTAATTGTGAATGGTCACAGTAACACTGGCATTGATTCCAATATTGGGCAGCCTGGGATGAAGCTGGTGTTAAATTTGAGTTGTTAATCTATTTGAACCGACTAAACTAGTTGCTGTAAGTACTCTGTTCTCCATAAAAAGTAAACAAATGTTGAGAGATACGAACAGTACATTTGGGGATATGTTGTCTGTATTAGTCATTAAGAATGTCATTAAAATCTTTAGAATATTGGACGACACAGAATTCCTGTCTAATAACTGCATCGTAAATGAGCATTATGTATGCAAATATATGACGTCAAGAGAGGGACTCGCATATTATGTCTTATGTTATCCCTTATTTTCAAGGATATTCTTTATGTGTCTTTTGTTTTGTCATGGTAGCATGACGCATTTCGTCTTTACATGATAGTGATATCACTTGTAAAGTATGAAACCTTTGTAGAATATAAAAACTTTCACTATTAAGAAATACAGACGCTGAGAACTACCCCACGTTATCATAATATTTTTTATCACACTTTGAAAAAGGATAGCCTATGTAAAAAACGGTAACAGATATTAGCACAATTTCAAAGGATTTTTGTTCTGAGTTTCACTCTGCAAATTTTTAATAATGCGAGCTCTTTTTTAGATGCATAAAAGATAGACTTTAGAAACAGGGGACATATAGCTAGGTACATATGTATAATGATAAAGTTCACCTCTGATTACCCTCACGAAAGGTCCTGTAAGGAAGTGTGGATGAGATACGGTGACACTTTTTTCCTTCTTTTCTTTTTAAGGCAAAACTATCCATTGACAACAATGAGGATGTCTACAATCACACCGCATTCTTAAAAATCTGTAAGAATTTACTTGCAAGATAATGGAAGTGAGCGAGAAAGGAATGCTGATTAAAGGGAGAGGAGTCTCTGCATAATTAGGATGTTTTGGGAAACGCATAGTAGCGGCTTGGTCTTTTAGTAGCTGGCGTTCAGATCAACTACCTACAACCGAGTTGTTGCTATCCTTGTAAAGTTTCAAATGTAAAAGTCTCTGAATAAATGAAAAAATCGTATATTGCGGTGTCAGGATTCTGGGTATGAGACCTACCAATGTAACTAAGGATATCGGTTGCAACTTCCACGAATTCTATTCAGAACTTACTCGTTGGCATCAGCTACAGTGGTAAGAGAAATTCTTCAGTAAAGGACGGGAAGTATTTTTCTTTTTGGCAGTCTTGAAGGGGATATCGGACGGAACATAGGCAATGGAGATATTGCAGTTGTGTCAATCTAGCAACGGAATGGCAGATTTAATGCTTTGACGTGTAAAGTTAAAGTTTGTTTCCCAAAGTGACACTAAGGAAAGCTGCACTGGGAGAGGCTTTAATAAAAGCATTATAGATGATACTTTGAAGACAAATGCACGGTGTTATTTTAAAACCTTAAGAGGAAAAAGAGTATATAAAAAAGAGTATCTTATGTGTAAAAAGACAGTGTATTAAGAAAAATCTATTTCGAGATGTCAGTTTCATGAAGCACCAGCTTTCAAGGTAAGAAATTGTAAATTTTAGTTAGTGTTTTTCTTTTTGGTGCGTTGTATACAATTATTATCGGGATACTGACTGAATTTGCAGTTTGTAGCCTGGACAAAAATCAGGTTACGTAAAGGGATGCCTGCGTTAAGGGTATCACTCGGATAAGATTTGCAGTGAATTTGGACTTCCAGGTTGGGGAGAACGAAAGAAAAGAGTCTAGTTAAATCGTGGGTTGAATCTGGTCATTTTGTATCTGATACCGGTGCGCAACGCAAGCTTTTTTTCGACATGTAGGAACAAACCGGTTGTAGAAAAATATTTGATAAGCCCAATGTGAATTCCGGAGAGCTAAAATGTTTGATTTATGTTGGATTTACCTTGGCGAAAAAAGTAGATGTTTTGTTCCAAGTGGGTCGTTATGCGATTTTTACTAGAGGTGGGGAAGACTGTTGGAAGTTGTGTTGTTTAGTACCATCTTTACTGACTTACTCATTTGAATTAATACCATTTTGGTAGGATTCCTGAAGGGTGATTTGAAAATAACCTGTCTATAAAGTTCTTTAAAAAGTAAAAATATGAGAAGACGAGAGGGGGGGGGGGGGTAAATGTCAGGAATTTGATACATAGTATTATATCAAGGGGAGGAGGAGGTCCTAAATTTAAAGATGTCAGTTTCCAAAGCTTTTTAACATAGTAAAATACTTTCATTTAGGCCTAAATCTCAAAAATAGAAACCAAAAGGTGTCATCTTTGATGCATTGATCTGTGACTTGTCTAATAGGGTTTATGAGGGCTTTCAACTTCCTGGAAATTTTTTAGAGATTTGTCGTCGTTAGTAGTTCATGAGCAATTATTTTGGATGCGGGTACCTCGATGCGTTCGAATTTTTTTTTAATTTCATCTCATCCCTATACATAGTATAATAGCGAGAAGATCCTGTACTCCATTAAGCAGCTTTATTTAAATTAACACGTAAATGGTTGAGCACCTAAATGTGACCTCTTAAGTACTCAGCTAAAACCGAATGACGTTAGAAGGTTTCCTTAGGATGCACAAAGTCACATGGATTAGGAATTAAATTCATAGTTTCCCATGATAGGATCAAACCGTTTCTATATTTCATGTAATCATCATTTGATAGGAAAGGTCTCAATAAAAACAGAAGCCTTGGAGACGTACGTCTCCGAGGCTTCTGTTTTTATTGAGACCAAATTCATCTATCTTTAAAATGAAACATTTGTTTGGAGAGGAGAAGCAGTTTGTAATGAATATTCATAAGTTGTTTTTCTTTTAAAAGCTTTTTTTTTTTAAATTGACCATACAATTGAAGCCTTTTAAAGGGGGGGGGGGGAGGAGTTACAAGGCACTAACAATATGTGACTATTGTGATCGTTTCATGGTGAACTGATTGTTAAAGGGTAGCAGAATGAATGGACGCTGGCGAACAATAGTAGCACTTAGTAAACGTGGCCTTTTCTGTGAACAATGAACTCAAAAGGACAGAAATCTACGAATACTGTTCTCTAAACTTTATGTATCTGAGTAATAATTCTGTGTCTTGAATGAAGTAAAAGAAATGACTTTTACAATAGGCCTCATGAAAAGTCCCTCTAGCTCAAAGGTTCAACGATATCGTGCACAGTCACTACAGGAAAGACGTTAGAGTTATACTTGTTAGCTTTCCAGTTCGTAAGGTGTGTTGTACAGGTCGCGTACTTCAAACACCAGCCCTATAGCTGTGGCAAAATTTTCTAGCATATTCAAACACATCTATCTCTAAAAGAAGTGATTTGTAAATCCACATTTAAGTTTTAACCACTGGTAAGAATTACAATCACCAGAACTAACGATATAGCTGAATTTCAGGGTGACTTTTATGTCACTTCCAAGTTACCATACTCTGACCATGAAGTCCTCACTTTAGTTGGAAGAGGTCAATAATTTGTTTCCTTATTAACCATTTGTTTTTGTAATCATGTCCTTCTATGAATTCCCACATCAGGGCACAAGACGTTATTGCATGCAAGTGCTGACAAAAACTATTTTACAACGTGAATATCGCAACTTGACACGTTTTCTTAAACGTTTTCTTGGTTGACATGATGAAGACGACTAAACCCCCCCCTTCAACGAAGGTATTTTTTCATGGCTCCAATTTGTGTTTTTGAAATTTGTAGTTTCCCATAATAGGATCAAACCGTTTCTATAAATAGAAGCCTCGGAGACGTAAGTGGAACTCGTAAACAAATTGACATTCGCTCTTCTAAAGGAAATAATTCGTTCTGACTGAATATATCTTGTTGTATTTTTTTTTATATAATGCTGTTATTTTGTACATGCTTTTTGTGTTTTGTGCATTTTAAAACAATTTTTACAAAATAGTTGGTATTGTCTTTGCATAAAAACGTGATTTCCATTACAATTTATGCAATGTCCTGGTTAGAATGTCTCCAAATTATTAATTTTCAAATTAGTTATAAACTTTGTTAAATAAAAACTGGATTTTATTCTAAAATAGACTACAAACGATTGACCTTTACAGGACATCCTGAATGTACTGATGTACCGATAAGGATATATACAACTCTTTATCATTCAAATCCTACATATTTTTTCAAAAGAAGTAGATGACGCTTAGTAGCTACTACTCGAAAAATCAAATTAAGTTTATTCATCTGCTTGATTTTTCTTTGCGTTACGATATTTAACATATCCACACAAAGTTTAAAAATAGTATTGTGGAGCTCTGGTTGATATCAAAATCGATTTTTAAGCGATGTTCAAAGCCATGTCCAGGTAAGAATGTATGGAACTCAGCAATCATGAAGGTAACGTTTTGTTCATCGATGGGAATTACCTTAACGTACCAATAAGAGTATCTGGAACTCGTAAAAAGGACATTCTCCCTTTTAAAGCAACTCGATGGTGTACACTGAATATACCTGTTGTAAAGTTGTTTTTTATACCATGCTATTACTATATCCATGAGTATTGTTGATGAGTGAAGTTTTCAAGTGCTTTTGACGAAAGTAGTTGACATCTTCTTTGATTTAAAAAAAAAAAAAACCGTTGTTAATTGCAATCTAAGCCATATCGCGCCAAGAATGTCTCCGACTTAGCGTCATTGAAACAAACATTCTTATGTTGATGTTGTCACCTGTTTCGAAATTCAAGAAAGTAATTGAAATCCGGCCTTTCAATCCTGCTGCTAAACAGTTGTAATCTTTGTTCAAAAACTAGATTTGCGTTTTATCTATTTAAGTAACGTTTGACACGTCCATTAAAACACTCTGAATGTACCGATAACTCGTTATCAATTATTTTTCATTCTTTCAAGAGGAAATTGATGTTGCTTACTGACTATGAATCGCAGATCCATTAATTTTACATAACCCGTTTATGCGATATTTCATAATTAATACATGTCCTCTTAATTATGAAATAATATTCTGAAATTGTGGTTGATAACGAAATAGACTGTTAAGATATGATTCTACTCATTTGCCGGTAAGAATGTCTAGAACTCATCAATAATCGTGAAAACGTTTTCCTCAGTAATGGTAAGCATTTTGAGTGTTCCGTTAAGAATACCTCCAATTCGTTGACAAATTAACATTTTTCTTTTGTCCTTTACATAAGTAAATACACTGTCACAAGTTATTGTTCTACTTTACAGAAAATATGTATTTAATATAATCTCTAATTATAAAGACATCATTGCAGTGCCTGCAGTTGCAACTTCTTTTATAATGCATCACAGTATGTTTCTGTTTGTTTGTGCTTAATACCCGTAGTTTTCTACAACTGGCTGATAGCAGTGTTTAAAAGAGGGCTCTGTTAGAAAGCAAATAGACCTCTTTGACAATTGACCAGGCAGATGCTGTTGGTCAGGCAGACATATAATAAACATTAGTACAAATACTCGAGTCACATAAAGTGTGTAAATGTGCCTACTGGGGTATTTTGACATGACGAGTTCAAAAATTGCTAAGACTTTCTCAAACATTTCAAATCAATCCGTTATGATATGTCAAATTGCCCCTGTGTACTACATTTCAGTGCCACAGATCATCTTGAACCCAAAATAGGGAATTTCACCAATTCGCATGGCGGCCATATTGGAGTTTCACATGGCTACCATCAAGTTTGTTACAAATGTACAATAAATTCTTGATTATTTAGCATGTCAAAATGCCTATGTACCAAATTTCAGTGCCAAATATCATATGGAAGCCCAAATAGAAAGTTCAATATTTCGTCATGGCGATCACATTAGAAATCAAAATGGCAGCCGATTCGTTTAGCAGTCATTTTTAATCTGGCATTTTTTCGAATTCAGATTCAGATACAGCTCGAGTGTCAAAACATTAACATTAACATTGTTCCTATTTTTGTTTACAATTGAATACCCATACCATGAAGTAGTGAGTAGTGTCATGCCAATGGTATGTCCTGATAAGGGCACACAAATAGTTCGTCAGACCTCGTAGGTATATGTGGAACTCGTAAGAAGGACCGATAAGGAATGTCCCGGTAAGGTAGTGAATGTCCGTATGCGTGTGTGTGTGTGTGCGTCCGGACCTGTCCAAATTGTGGTTTTTCCACAATAGTTTGGAAAGCATATGAGCGATTAAGTTGAAACTTGGTAAGGTTGTGCATGATGCCAATACGTGCAAGATGTATTAGTTGTATGGTAAATTGAGTCAAATTTGCTGATTTTTGAGAAAAAAGTCTATTTTGCCCCAAAATTGCTATTTCCAGCATATCTTGAGAAGTATTTGAGCATTTAATGCAAAATTTTGCAAAAACTTATCTGAGAATGAAAAATTTCAAGGTATATCACTTTTGTAGTAAAAAAGTGAAATTTGCTGATTTTTGAGAAAAAAAAAGCCGATTTTGCCCCCGAAATTTGTATTTCCAGCATATCTTGAGAACTATTAGATCAATTAACTTACAGTTCTTTTGTATGTACTTACCTGAGAACATATTGTTAAACATAATATTACTGTAATGGTAAATGGAGTCAACTTTGCTGATTTTTTTTTTTAAAAAAGCCAATTTTGCCACAAAATTGCTATTTCCAGCATATTTTGAGAACTATTAAACCACTTAACCTAAAGTTATGTAAGTACTTAGCAATAAACTATTAAAAATTCCCGTATGCAGGCCCTATATTGAAATCAATGTGCATGTTGGCGATGAGATATGCAACTCCGTGGATTGCCCTCTTGTTTTAGTAAGTATTCGAGGTACAAGCCTGTTGCTAGAAATCAATCAGTTGTGACGTAGTACTGACAAATCTAGATTGAACATTTGCCCTTGATTTTTAGCCAAAGCTGTGGGTGACAGTACTGTTCTGATGATAAAAACTTGTTTCACCAGAGCGTGGCATATACCTACCTTTGAAGCGTTGTTCAGAGCTACCTAATTGCTTAAGGATTAGTTGACTTAAATGACGTTGTTCTGTGAATGATATTGAACTGATACCGACGAATTAAGGATAGAAATACCTTTGAGCTAATTACACAGCTTACCTTTGCTTGGTTTGGTGGGTCTTAAGTATAAGCAGCAATTAAATTGTCCATCACAATAACAGCTCGTCTGGTTTCATGTGTTTAGTATGCTAGTATATTACTGAATGTATCATACTGAACGTTTTTGCTTCCAAGACCTTGCCAGAAACAGGAAGAGTGCAAAAGATGGAAAACGGTATTTGTCGGTTCTACATCACACATTTTCAGGCCCGTGCTGCGGCCCAACTTCCAAAGCGTTATTTCACATCTAAGGAAGCTTCCTCTGGTAAAATAGTTATGTTTAGCTGATAGAACGGTAAAGATTCTCATATATTATGTTAAGTTTTCTTGTTGGTGGAGGATCCCTTCAAGTCACATATCCTAAAAACCGGATCCACCCCTGGTTTCCTGCTCTCTCTACCCTTTAATACCCAAGGGTCACTTGACAGTACTATTTAAAGTGTTTACCAAGATGCATCACTTTGGTCAGGTCACAGAGTTCTGGAGAGTCTACCACTTTATTTTACATGTTATTTGCTTCCCCATCTCTGATGGGGGAACCAAATAACAGGCTGAAAACAGGCTGAAGTACTTGCCCCACTCCACTTGCATGAGGCAATTGCCCATTGTTAGAGGTAAGAGACCTAAGGTCTCTATGCGACGATACTACTGTTACACTTTACTTGCCAATTCAGGGAACTATCAAATTCTGAGGATATGACCTTCATTTTCACAATTTTGAAAGGTAAACCTACAACATACCCGATATAACATTCACTGATGTCATACCCGATATAACATTCACTGACGTCATACCCGATATAACATGCACTGATGTCAAATTACCAGATTGATTAGCTCTATAAATTCATAGAAGAGCAATACTTCATTAAAAAATTGCCACTGTTAGAAGGCACTTAGTAGCGTAGAGGCCGACTGGAAATCGTTCTTGACCAGAGAAAAGTAACAAGATATTTGTGTGGGGTTTACATTGTCTGCAGTGAGAAAATAGTATTTTCCTTTTTAAGAACCCCTCCACTTTTCAGTGGAATATTTCTTTAAACGTTTTACTGTAGTTATTATTGAACATATTCAGAGAGAAACACAAAATACAAAGTTAAGATTGGAGTGTTGACATTATTTATTTCATACATAATTTTAATATTTTACTATGAACTAAATTGTAAAGTGTAAATACACATTGGTCGACACTTTACCATGCACTGAAAAGATAATGAGCATGAATTTGGGATGAATATTTTTAACTGCTTAATAATAATACCAGGCCTATTAATATTATAATATCTAGCCTTTTATTTTTTACAACTCAAAACCTTTTATAAAATTTAAAAAAATCGCTTCAGTTGATATTATTTCACATATACTAAGAAAGTCAAAACGCATTTCATGTGCAAAGAAACAAAACATTACTATACTTCTATATATACGTACAGACAGAAAACAAATCAAACAAAAGGAAGTAATTGACAATTTGAGAGAAAGCGTTCGGACGTATACCTTAACAATAAAAGCTTATTTCATTATAAGACATGTAAGACTTAGATGATCTTTAACTTGAAAATAACCAGTGTAAAACTCTGTTTATCGTGTATCGGTTGTACTTAAAAATAATCTGTATCGTTAACAGATTATACTTGAGATAACCTTGTTCTAACTTTATATATCGTGAGTATTTTGTAAGTAAGCTAAGGATGGCTTCAACACTCTTTATCTCGTGGACAGGTTTTGTTTTAGACCTGTGGCTTTATAGAAGGCTGATATAAAGTGTTCTGCTCTACAGTTACATTGATTTTGTGTACATTTTCTATACCAGCAATATCATCTGTTGCCTTTTACCTGGACATTTTCTTCTATCAATGAGTGTTGTTTCTGGATTCTACTATATTTCCTGTAAAATTTGCACTATATAGGCTCAGTTTTTACCCGATAACTTGAATGATGAATTGTATTAAAACGACTGGAGGCGACGTCTGCACTGTAGTCTCAATTTTTTTTTTCTTGGGGGCGATACTTAGAATGAGTTATATTGTGACTTCGAAAAACCATTACAAATTGAGTCTGCTTCAAAGGATGGAAGTTAAATATTCCAGTTTATTGTATTTATTTAGCATTGTCTGCAGTTAATTTCCAATCTACCCTTAATTACTTTCTTACCCTTACTCTAATTCTACGCAGTGTTTCTTCCACCCCCTTATCTTCCCTTTACCGACATTCCATACTAGACTCACCAGTCTCTTCAGTCTTGGGTAGGCCTTTACCCTAGTGGTTCAAAGTTTCTTGCCATGAATTTGTTAAACTTATTGTGTTGTATGAAATTTACCGAGTTTCTTTTTCCTATCATGAAATCATTTTCATTTTGCTTTTTTCGAGTGAATCACATTTGGAAAGAGTTTGCCTTTGTTTTTCTTCAAACGGAGAACGCCCTTTTTTTCTCTTGAATAACAAATCGTTTTGCTTATGGTTTTAAATCATGTTACTATGGTAATGGCAGTTTTGATTTTTATGTATATTGTTTGCACTTCATTTTCTTATTTTTTCGTAAATATTAGACATTGTTGAACATTGATGTTTCGATAAGACTAGGCTCTAAAGTGCAGAACCATTTATTTTCATCTGATTGTCTAATTATCAACAAACAAATAGCGCAAGATGGAATTGTTATCATGCACTTAAAGTGGCATGCACGTAACGCCCTGCGACATTTTCCAGAAGAAGGAGCAAAGATACGAAACCACCTCATTAGAATCTCAGAGCGTCAAGGCAACATTTTTTCAAAGTTTTCTTTGTTTTTTTTTCTGGGAGGTGATGGCTGGGTGAAGCCTTTCAAGTGATTGTTTTGTAAGAGTAAACCTCTGGTCCAAAGTGGTATCTAGAGGTTAGTTTGACCTTGTTACGCATTATACAGGAGAATGCAAACTGGCAAAAATCGTTTACATTCTGACCGTCTGTTGCAACAAATAATCAATAAACATAAGAGAACAGTCAGGTTGGTTGGTAGGGTAAATTAAGCTCAATAATCTACTGTTTCGAAAGATTCTCTAATCACTTAACCTACCATGTTTGAAACAATAAGTTGACTCATTGTAAGCACTGCTACCATTTGTACAATTGTTGTGTATAACCAATGGAGAAGCATTATGCTCTTTAATGTGTATATTCATCAGCGACCAGTAAATATTTGTTTGTTGATTAATATTGACCATAGTTAATCAACAAACTACTGATAGGGGACTTTTACAGATGTAGCGGGCCATAGCTTTGGTGAGAATGTAATAGTAAAGAATGGATGAAGATGAAACTTAAGTAGAAAGATTGAAGTAGGTCACGTCGGCCAAATCTGTGGCTCATGCACTTATACACTTACTTATACTCACATGATAGTAAAAGATGACTTACTTGTTGCCAGAAAAGACTCACGAGACCCCGCTTGGCCCATGATTACAGCAAATATGGCCCTATGACCCTATAGCATACAACATTGTCTCAGAATGACCCAGTATATTACATCTCTATATTATATTTTTCCTTGGGTATGCCTATGAACGACAACTTCTTGCCATTATTTAATGATTCTCTGAGAACTTTTCATTTTGTTTCCAATTTTGTTTTTGTATTTTTCTTGCTCTCTTTAAAATCTTGACTCCGTGTTACTCTGATGATTAACATTGAATGATACTTTTCCATGTTACTCTGATGATTAACATTGAATAACACTTCTCCATGTTACTTTGATAATAAACATTGAATAATACCTTTCCATGTTACTCTGATGATTAACATTGAATAATATTTCTCCATGTTACTCTGATGATAAACATTGAATAATACTTTAATTGTATTATCTTGACTGAGACTAGACGCAAACTGTGTCGCTTTTACAAATAGGCTGCATTGCAGACATACGCCCCTTACACGGAATTCTGATATCGCGACCTAGTTTCTGTAATTGTAATAGACTTCACAAATGTATTAATGAAGCAACATGCATACTATTTCTGTACATAAAAATTCATTCTAGGCTTGATTTCTGCATTGTATAGATTAATATAATAGTGGTCAGTATGAAAACTGTAAATATATAAGTTTCATGGGAATGCTAGATATTCTCTCTACTCAAGATTTTCATACTACAACGCTATGCACTGGTAGGTTAGATGCATGCACGTGGTATATTTCAGCCTCATGTGTAATATCTCTGTTCATAGGAGCTATGGAAAGGAATGTTAAGCAACCGCCTATGTTGAGCATCTTATGTCAACCTCATTAGACTTTACTTTACTTAACTACTTGATTGCATATGGAGCAGTCTTCTTTCTCTTGCGTTGTTCGTTCAGTTCATGCCACTTTTGCCTGTTTGCTTTCACACCTAGAAGCATCGCCTTCGTATTGGGCATGATCTTAGCCAAACTCTGATTTAGAAGAAAGAAAGAAATAAAAACACATGGGTAAATGCTTTAGGAATGTTCATGCCACGCGCGCACAATATACAATAGACAAAACATTCAATGGGTAGAAATGATAGAATGTGTAAAAGCTTTGGAACCTTTTATAGCTAAAACTAAAACTAAAAAAAAAAACTGTTATGTATCACTAAGGGTGGTTTGTTTTCATTGATACCTCATAGAGGAGAATTCGCTGTTGTATTTCATACATAGTCCTTATGTTTAGGTATTTAGGTATATTACATTAATTGAACTTGTCACAACATGAATAATTGAATGACGAATTAGAGCAGACATAATTAATAAGAGGTCGATCACATTTTGATTAAAATTTCAGTAACAGCTAATATTAAAGCAGGAAAGGCGTAACATGTAAAGAAGTCAAGATCTACCCCATAGAGATATCTTTCAAAGTTTAAAAGCTAACGGAACATTCAGTTTTTATTTACTTTATATATTTCGAAGCTTTTTTTTTAGAATGATTAATTAACCAATCAACCAACCCGCTGGCAAAATGATTCAGATTATTCCACAAAAATGCAACTCCACCGGTTGAGCTTAACATGATATACACAATTTTCTGAAACGGTCGATCTCAGCTGGTTCTCATGAAATCGGCTGAAAAAAGCTACGAGAGGCCCGATAAATTTTGCTCGCAGCACATCCCATATCTGATCAATTTGCAATCATACAAGAAGCCATCACTACCGTCCATTTTTGTTTGCTTGGTTATCCCTTAAATGTCCTCCTATCGGCCATTCAAATAGGTCGTGCTGTAAAAAATGTTACCCTGGGAAAATTCCTGCATGAGAGGAATATCGCGATGTCTAGATAGGCAGCAAATTAAGAAATAAAAAAAGAAATAAGGATAGTGTAATGAGGCATCTTGCCTTGCAGCTGCTGCATGACTGAACATCAGAAGAAGTCATTCGAAAGAGTAATTCTAATCAGCCGTTATAATATAAACCAATATCGCCCTCAGCCTCTTTTATGATCATGGAAATTGTGCCAACGAAAGGTTACAAAACAAAACAAAGCAGTGACAAAAAAGTAACAATTGAAGCCTTTTTGTATCCTGAAAGTTCAGCTGTTACTTATGTTTGCCTTTAAACATGATGAATACGAAAGGTTACTGTTATATATAAACATGCGATATGTCAGAGAATGTTATGAAAGTGCAACAAGAGGCATTGTCGGCAATATTTACATATATTACTGAGAATTGTAGTAAATCGTTGCATGTTCATATCTTTGTTTGGAATATTTCACTGCTTCTTTTCCCTCCTGTAATATATCTTGGTCAATTTCCTCATAAAGGATTCTGCAGACGGTAATACCTTCTGGGAAATATCTTCCTCGATCAGGTTACATTGCGCTATGTTTTGTGACTAAGATAAATAAGCTGAAGACTAATATCCGTAATATTAATTATGGACAATAGGCAGGTTAATTATATGATTACTTATTAGCTTAACACATAACTATTTTTTCTTCTAAGCAAGTCAAATTAATTAACCATGTTTTCATATTTATTAGCATGTAAATTTACAATGCACAATAATACATATGAAATGAAAAGTAGAGCAACCGAATAGGAAACAGCTCTAGTCTGATCCATGGGAGACAGAAAATAAAGAAGTAATTATATTTCTTTGTAAACCACATCCACCACCCCGTCCTACTCACAAAAGTATAATATACTTCTATATAGGAAAACAAAAATACATCACCCCAAAAAATGAATATGGAGTGAAAGAGAAAAAATAGACACTAAAGTTAAAACTATGATACAGCGGGTGATATTTTAAAATTCAAAAAGAATGTCCAGGCTATTCGCATCTGGTAGAGGTTAAGAGTGGCTCCAGAGTGAGGATGGTGAAGCGTATTCATCGAGCGACTTAGGTAGGTACCGTAGAAGTTATAAATATGTAAAACCTGTTTGAAGACGTACATTGTAAAATTCACACATGACGATGCCTGGTTGGTACTTACATAGGTCATATATATAGATTTACATACTTGGGTTTCAAAGGAAGGAGCAGTGGGTGTTTCTGATAGAATTGTTTAGTAACGATCTGTGGATACTAGAACCAGACAAGAAGGCAATTACACGCCTCTGATTAAAGTTAAAGCTGGAATATGAGTTGAAAATTTCTCAGTAAAAGTCGAATCCTGGAGAACATGTCATAGCCCCCACAAAATAACATTGTTTAAACCCTACTTTGGTATAAGTGAATATCCATATTCATTCCCAATTGGTCTATTCACTCTAAATATTGCAAGGCCAACAAAAATATCGAGACAATTTTCATATTCAAATATCTAGACGATGAGTGCATATTTCTCTTTCAGGTTTTGTAACAATGATTTTTTCATCTACTTTCTCTTCCCCGAAACACTGACGAAGAACAAAGGTAGATGACCAGACGATTACAAGTACATCTCATATTCCAACTTTTCCAACTTGAGATAACAGAACAGTATTGTACAGTGTGAGAAGTGACTTTCTATGGAAGAGACTCTTAAGTTTATTTTTCTTGATAAATCTGATAAATGTGACACTTATTTCATCAACTCATCAATATGAGATAAAGCATTGATGTCCACATAGCAGACAACCGATAACATGTACTAGAGTCTGTCCCTTTGCTATACAATTTATAGTGTAACCATTATTCAAGAAAAAAAATATTTGATATGAAAGAGGAGATCACGTCAAGTTCTTAAAAGGTGGTGCCATCTAGAAACCAAATAAACTTATAATTTACAAAGGAGTCATGAATATCATTTATGTTAACAATGAGCAAATGGAGACCCTAGGATGAAGAAACGATGTAGAAAAAACAAATAAGTTGAAGTGTACGCGATGTCAATGGTATCAAAAGTCTTACAAAAATTTAAAAAAAAAATATGGCAGGAATATCGTAAGCCTATTTTTAGTCCTTTGAAATTGTATCCGCGAGATTTAAATAGGCCATGCAAGCAGAGTCATTGGTCTATGGAAAACTATATTCATTTTTTTAATATAAATGTGCAAAGTCTGTCACAAGTAATACTTTAAGAGATTTTGGAAATGCCAGATAGAAAAAATTTAGTCTGCAAATACGAAAGACAACAATGGTTCATGCGATTTGAAAACAAGGAACCATATTTGCAAATTTCACCTCAGTCGGAAAAAGAAATACCACTAAGATATGAGTAAGTGGAATAAAAATAGCAACTGCCACAGAATTTTAAAAATGGAATCAAGTGGAGTAACTCCCTCGTGAAAGGGCACCATAACATCTTCATCTATGTGATTTCATATATCAAAAAGGCTTGGAGAGAGAAAGAGCAGGGTATCTGTTGAATCAAAATAGCAAAGTTTTCACTTAAACTACCCTAGGTAACTCTGCTTTCTGTTTCCCGTTCTATAATATTCTTATTACCATTCCCGTATGTGAATTTCGCAAACAAACGTCTTTTTAGACCTTTCTCTAAATGTTTTGTTATTTGAACTAAAAAACTTGCCGAATAGACAGAGATAAAAAAATTTTTTCCCGTACTTACGAATTTCATTCATATCGTCTTCATAACCAGGACAATAACTTATCTGTACTCTCTACATATTAGTTGACAAGGAAATCTGGAATATTACTTTTGATATAATTTGCTAAGACTATGCATCCAAAATGGAGATTTTCCGTTAAAGCCATAGCAACAAGAGAAGATTAATCATTGAAAGTAATCCCAATCTGGTCCAATGTTGAGGACATCCAACATCCATATATATATCTTGTATCGATTCAAAGCAATGTTCCTCATTTAAATGACTAAAAATAAACTTCTTGGCCATATTATTTGTCGGTATCTTCCTCTATCCGTGTAGTTTAATATAGGCTAATTTAGATACCAAGCGATGATTAGCTATTTATTTTAGAATGCAACTTGCTTTTAAGTCTGATTGAATTTGAGAATCCAGACGTTACCCACAGGAAGTTTTCCTAATGGAATTTCGTCTTGCAATTACCTAATGAAAAACACTTATGTATAGTCTGTATCAAGGGAAGGAAATTACTGAGCGGAAAGTAAAGATTCTGAGCATTAGTAATGAGAAAACAAGTGGGTGACCAAGCTGGTGAATGGCATGTATTGTTTTAAGTTTGACTATCCATAAAAGGAGAAAAAACTAACAAATTTGTTATTTGGCTGATAATTCGGAGCTAACCCATTAGAGTTCGGGGATGCCCATTAGAAACATAATGTGAGACCATTGATGCAGAACTCCAAACCCCAAGGAACTTGAAACTCCTCAAAGACGTCTTTTGTACGATTTTTGAAAGAATCAAAATCTCACAAGAAAAAGGTTTTATTCGTAATTCACTAATTTTTGTATGTAGGAAAACGTTATTAGCAGCTTACAGAAACCCTGTATGGCACTGCTAACACTAAACAAATTGAGAAATTTAGAAAGAAACACAGAGAAGAATAAATGCTTAACACTTAATAAGCCGTCAAGGTAATAGTCTAAAAATGAGAATGAGGAGTGCACTTAAGTTAGAATTTTAATATATCTTTTCTTGCACTATTTCCGAAAAGTGGACAGGCGGGTGAATCTTACCATGTATTCTTTCACTCAGCCCCCCAACCCCCACTCACCCAGTTGTCCCCAACCTATGCCTTCCATTTATGAGAGTCATGAAACAGTATAGTTTATTCGGTTGTATTAATCAATTTGCAACTATATATTTACTTATCAAAAATTACTCCTGTTATTTTTGCCAACTCGGATGTGGATGTCATGCTTCCTATCTTCAACATTACATTTTTCAAATTCTTGTTTACAGTCGTACATCATGACACAAAATTGTCATTCAGTGGAAAACCTGACAAAATGTTTGACTTAAAGAAGGGTAAAATATAGACACTTCACATTGTCACTACAAATATAAGCTTCTGGACAGGTTAGCGACATTTGTATTCATATTCCTAATACATTTATAAGCTTTTATTTACAGTATCCTAATGCTTTTATTTACAGTATCAATTTAGTTTATACTGTTACTACACGTACTTCCTAAGTAAATTTGTTTTGCTCTCCTTGTGTGTTTGATACTGTTTCCTTTATTCTGCCTTAGCAAAGCAGTGTCTATGTAATGTTCAACGACACATATATCAAAATGTCTTCTGTTAAATTTGTGATTATTGAAAACATCTACCCGTCGTATCAAGTTAAATTCAGGGAGGTTGCAACATATTGAGTGGAAGATCGTTCACCAGCGCACGCAATGTCTTATCCAAATATGGCGAAACATTACTGGAACATATCAGTAAAAATCTCTGATTACAAGAAATAGTAGCCCACTTACTCTAGATAGAATACCCTTGGGAAATTTGTAGAGATGAGAAAGCTTTATTAGAAGCAGACATTTCCCTACAAAAAAAGCAATTATGTTGTGTTATGGGAGAAGGTAAATCTTGGGACTGTGGAGTTCTTATATGTTCTCTTTTCCCTATAAATTTTAAAAATCGAAGGAATAAATTTTTGACGTGACATTTAGTTCAAATAATCAGTTTAACTGCAGTCCCTATTCTTTAAATATAGAGACCGCAATTTTCAGATTTAGCCGTTTCTTCAATATTTTCGTTGCGGTATACGAGGGTTTGTTGGAGTATTGGAATATTGTATGTATAGTTACTCACTTGGTAAATTGGTAGACATACACCATCGATAAAGCCGAGTTGCATCTCTGGTAACTCGTTTTTGCGTCTCCTGTCGTACATACTCTGTTGAGTGTGGAAAGATAACTCGTCAGGTACAATTGTAACAAGATTTTTAATACATCAAAATACAGTTGTTAAATGGAATAATCTAGAATCTAATAGAAGGCGAATACGTAATGGACATCGTATTTCACGACGTTACTGAAACACAGCTTGTTTTGGTAGGAGAAATACGGTACATACATAACCAAGTTATGACAGACTTTGCATAATCCGTTTGACATTAAAAAACATATTAAAAAGCTATATTTGTGTAAACAGAATGATAGATTATTCAAAATAAGAAAGTATGGTGGCGTTCTCTTCAAGACATAAGTTTCTCGTAAATGGAAATTCAATTATTTGCTGCCCAAGACTAATTTATTCACCTGACCTTTATAAATTCAAATAATGCATCTTCCATTACTCATCTTTTGCATGATGTTTTCAGTAGATGAAGATTTTGCAGACGTTTATTGGTGAATAGTTAAACAATGTTTTAAGCTGTTTCTGTTGAATGCCATGTTGGTACTATATGTAATTGCCTTACTTCCCTTTACGAATTGTATGAACATGCGAACGTAGATGAGGGAAAAAAGTATATTGTGTTTATAAACTCAAAAGCCAGAGAAACAGGTTGAAGAACAAATAAGTTGAAGAATGAAGCATTTTAAGGAATGCTACAGCATTTAAGGAGTGTCAAGGAAGGGGTGGGTCGGGGTATGATCATGACAAAATAAACTTGTAAATGTCCTATCAATCAATTATAAATTATTGATGTCTGCTTTCTTTGTACTACATAAGCAGTAACTGATGATGCTAATAACTTTTAACGATTGTTTACAAATCATGTTGCTACAATTTGTCTGCTTATTAAACTTATTGATGGAGAAAGCATAGATTCATTATGTATTGACGAACCGAAGCTCCTTTCATAGTCATAAGCAGCATTCACTTCGTTTCAACAATCGAAAGGACGGATATAATTCGCTATTTTTATCTTCTATCATTGCTACTCACCGTCGGCTCGATTTTTAGTTCCATTCGTTCTTTGTCACCTTGGTCAAAGAACTCACTCGTCACCAGTTCCGCGATCTATTTTGTAAGAAACACAGATTAATGTTTCATATGCCCAGAATCCTAATTTGCTACATTGCAGTATGTGTATCCAATGAAACCGAGAAAAGTGTGAGAGGATGCCTGAGGGGTGAAGATGTAACGTGTATTACTTTCTACAGTGTGCAGTCAAGTTTGAAATTACATTGAATTTCCAAGTCATTTTTCGTCTCACAATCATCGGCACTTTAATTTATAATGTGAAAATACTGCATGTTATCTACACTTTCTAGACAAAACTTTTGGCAATCCAAATCACTTGATTGGGTACTGTATCTCGACTGGTGTTGGTTGGAAGTTGCTGGTCAGTAGTGTAGATTTCTCAGTATATTCGGGGATAGGACCTCTCAAATGTGTATTCTCTCCTTTAAGTTATAACTCATTAGATCTTAACTCAATAATCCGTATTCACTTCTTCTTTGATATGACTTTGTTTGAAGTATGAGTAGAATAATAAGAAAGGATTTACTCTCAACTTTCTCCCCCCTATAAATGAATATCTTCGTTATGATTGTTTCATAATCTGTTTCAGTTATTGAAACTCATGATTTTCATGTCTTTTTTTTGTTTCTTATGTTTACTCTCTTTTCTTTTTCAAGGAGCAACGGCACAATGTGAAGTATATAGTCTGCTCATCTCAAGCATGTATCCAAATCTTGAATCCGATGCACTCAATCCGTGTCTTATACACTAAGTTTCATAATTGCAATAAATAAGTAACATAAAGCAACAAATAGGGATACACTTTCCAAGGTTGTCTTTCAAAAGAATCTGCAAGTGTACTCAGGAAAGCTCGCTGTATGATTGTATTACTTTGACTGATATAAAATTCGTCTCAGCTAAGAGTAGAAAGTGCAGTAGTTGGTTCATGCTCATTAAACTTACATACATACAAGAGAGCACACACCGAGCCACCCACACGTTGGGTGGTGATATCTTAAAAAAGGTAAACATTATTTCTTGATACACCTACGACGCTGATCGTGAGATTTCAAGGAAACTTCAGTAGCATGAAGTGAAAAAAGCTGAGCTACGTCCCTTAACCTTCAATAAGATTGCCGTTTGAAGACCATACGTTTTAACAGCATTCAAGCAAGGTTGACTTTTTATACTGTGTGTTACGTAATACGTACACCGTGGAGAGCGACGCCATTTGGATCTGACTAACGGGGTTCACATCAAGGATCACTAAAGTATTACTGACGTTAAAATCCCAATCCCCACACTCGTTATTTACTAGCTACACTATATGGGCTACTTGATATCCCCACAGCCAGTTACCATACGCCATAATTCCCATTCCATCTAGCGTGATATTTAAAACTTCAACTCGCATGCTTGATATTTCCTAAAAACCCTTACATACGTGATATTTCTCACCTAAACTACCGTACTACCGATATAAGGCTAGAAATTGCTTTGACAATATTGGGCTTACATTTGAAAACATTATTAGGAATAAGGTAAGAGAATAAATGTATCCTTAGTGAAATCATGTATTGTCAAGATAGGTCTGAGTAATACATAGGCCTACCTTCTGTTGAATTCTCCATGGTTTAGTGCTTGCAGCTAAGTCGCACGCTGTCATAAGAATACCCCTGTAGGATAAAGAGATGCAAAGTTTGAGTGACGATATATACAAACAAAATGATGTCAGCCGTCTATTGATCTATACAACAACATCCAGGATCGATTACCACACCCCCACTGTCTGATAACCTTACCCCAGAGGACTGACAAACTGCGTAATTTGTGTTGAAGGTAAATAC
The DNA here is from genome assembly GCA_021234535.1 of Stichopus chloronotus. Taxonomy (NCBI): domain Eukaryota; kingdom Metazoa; phylum Echinodermata; class Holothuroidea; order Aspidochirotida; family Stichopodidae; genus Stichopus; species Stichopus chloronotus. The sequence goes on from CM037835.1 coordinate 1,081,541, forward strand.
TGTGTCTAAGAAGTTAATTTGACAGCAAATTACTTAAATGCCTGACTAAAACCGTCAGTGAACAACCCCCCCCCCCCCTTAAAAAAAAAACAAGCTAGCAGACATTCTTGGTTTCTTTATAACTCAGTATATAACTATATAATTTTAACTTTAAACATGATTTAAATAAGTCATGAGTGAGAAGCGTGATTTCTTTTGTGAACTTGCCAGTAACGTTCTTACTCTTTTGGGGCAAGTACATCGCTATGTTGCATAGTCAAGTTTAATTTTTCAATCAACATACTAATACACACAAACAGTGCACGTCACATCCATATGAGATCTTGCAATCTTAGATTTTAAATCATGGGGCTCCAATAAATAAAACTGGTTGTAGAGTATGTAGGAGAATCAAAAGACTGTTACTTACATCATTAAATCTTTGTGCTCTTCATAACTCCAAGAAAATTGATCGGTTTTGATGAGATCAAAAAACTTATCCCGCACCCTGCAGTTAAAACGAGAAGATGATTATAAAACAAATAACAGATCTTTGGATTCATAAACCATTTAGAGGGTGCTCAATGGACTACAGCTCTGACGTATTCTATATGGTCAAATATTTAATTTGTACTAGTTTAGGTAGGACTAACCAGAAGTCAGGGTTAAAGTTGCTGTTAAGTTTGATTTCAACGGGGCAAAACCTGTTTTCAGAGGTTGTAATATCTCTCAACTTTTGTTATAGCTGAACCCAACTTCAACAAATGACATCCCTTTTCTTAGATTATACTTTTTGTCTGTCATCCTTATTTTGTTACTTAAATAACATTAGTGTTTTTTTTTTGTAATTATTCTCAAAAGGGCTCTCCAAGAATATCGAACACTTCTCTCCATGAGAATCTCAAGACACTTAAGAGTTACGAGTAGCTTGTTTAAAAGGTATGCGTGTTTGCTAAAGAGGTTTCTGTGGGTTCCATTACCCCATCTTTCATATTTCCCTTCATTTTTCGTCTGGAGGGAAGGGGGGGGGGGGAACTAATCTTGTGTGCATCCTATTAGCCAAACAGAAGTATTGTAATTGTGTAAGTAGCTAAAGTCTAAAACAAGGCAAGAAGAAGAAATAAAAAGATAAACAGCAAGAAGTGAATTTGTAATGAATGCGATTAGATAAGAGGTCCATGATAAAATGACGAAATCTCGCTGAATACAATCATCAGTTCCGTGGAAAGAAATGGGATATTTCCCAACATATTCAAAAATTTGCGCTGTAATTGTTGTGATGACGCACGTCTGTTTTAAAGTTACACAAAGTAGTCATATAACAGCAAGTTATCACCTATCGCCTAGTGAGGATCCTATTTATTTCTCTCCAAGATGGATAAACTGCATCTCATCACTGTGATCCATCACCTCCTCCAAAGGAAATGAATCGATGATAATGATACTGCCACAGGTATCGGAGGACAGAATGAACATTTTAGAAATTTAAGATCTGATCACCGTTGATCTTCGGGAGTTTTCAACGATCGGTGTATAAATTATTTATGTAAACCTGTACAGAATTATCATTTTAATCACCAGAGGCAATACCTCACCATTTCATGAGGGAATCTTGTCAAGTAATGCGTGGTGTTACTTGTTTTGTATGATTATTCATTTTTTTTTAGTGATCATATTTCCATTAAATTTAGCGTATTTTACTGATGATGCCAATATTTACCAGACCTATATGTAGACTCTACCAACACCGCTGTTTAAAATGCCGACTGCATAAGATTTAGAATATGATAATGTTGCCTCAGTTCAGATGCATAAATGGGACTATAGGGAAAGGATCAATTTGGCGATTTATCGACATGCGCCAGTATCCAAGTTTAATCATTGACTATATGACTTTTTCTTTGAGACTACTCACTCCGAGCAGTCAACTTTATAAATCCTTCATTTTATTATCCTGAGCAGCAGGAGACCCCATTCTTCGGATCAATGCGTTTGATGATACCAGTAAAAGAGGCTAATTGGCATCGGAAAAGCAGAAACAAAATCAGTCAAGAGATTGGAATTATTCGCCAATCCTTTCAAGAGCGTAACCTTAGAAACATTCAACGAAGAGGGATGGATATTTCTGTTAAAGGGGTCTCATTAGCGCTATAGGACTATCGTACAAAACGATCAAATTACACATAAATGTCATTTTATAGCCATTAGTTTAGTTAGAAGGAAATGAAATTAAACCAAAAAAAAAAAAAAAATGGGTTACTACGCAAAATGGGTTACGCTTTTCAGGCAGCTCACTACACACTTGCTCATTAGTGACGTTTTTATATTTTTTTGCCTTGTAAGAGAAGAGCAACACCACAGTCACACAAGAGTCAAACTGGTAAGTTTCCCCTTGACCTGACATCAAGTAAACAAATGCATTTTACTAGTTTTCTTTTGCAGTTTACTCACTTTAGGTGAAGAGCTAAGTCTGTTGATATAATGGATCGCTTTAAAATATTCATGACGTCACTGTACTGTTCCGATGATAGATTGGAAAAGATATTGTGGCCCTGGAAAGAGTAATTTGAACAGAAAAGAAAAGTACAATGATGATTGACCAACTGTTGTCATATTTATAAAAGTGATGCATGAACTAATGGTCTCAGATTTCAAAATACTTTGTTAATTCATTTTGGTTACATTATGAAACTTGCTAAGAAGAATGTGAGACGATATTTCATTTAAAAAAGAAAACAACGTTCTATCACGCAAATTTACTTTGCTATCGTTCTTCGGTTTCTTCAAAGTTACCAACTTAGTTTCTAAATGGAAAATATTAAAACCCACACAAGAGGGGTACATTTGGTTTTGTAAAATGAGGTACGTATCCATGGTTAAAATAAATTATTTTACCCTGTCCTTTTACATCTAACTGGTATTTCGCTTACCAAAACCTAACGACTTTAAGTGTCGGCTTACCATCATAGAGTTGACCTATACACTGAAATGACGTCAGAAGTATGACATCCGTCAAAGGAAAACCGTTGCACGCCCTTTTGTATAAATAGTGATAATATTTCAAATAAATTTTCATTTTCAAACAAGACGACACCATCCAGTAGTAAAACATACAGGTAGAAAGATACACAAAGTTTTAACGAGTATCATTTTTTCTCACCCTGCAAGTTGCACATAAAAATCCCTTCAGAAACGAGCACCTGAGGATATTTTATGGATATCCAGACGTTGTCCAAAAGCCATTGATATGTCATAACTGCATGCATCAATGTCCATAAGGAGGCACATGCAAGGGGTACGTAATACCTTAACTGAGTCACGTGTTATGATCACACTTCTTCCTCATGTACGTGTCACACATTGTGGTCATTACTGCATTCGTTGTGCGTAAATTTATCTTAATGTATACTAAGAGGAGAATTTTACAGGCCCCCTAAACTAATTAAACTCCTTCATGCAAGTAATGCAATAACTATCAAATTTTCCGATTTGATCTGGTATTTCACGTCATTTTGGATCATAACGTAAAACGTCAATGCCCAATGGCTTACAATATGTGAAGTTTAAGATGATACTTCAATTGGCGTCTATAACATTACCTGTTAGATAAACCATTGTTCGTTCAAGAGGTCACATTAGAGCACCACAATTCAAGTGACCAAACACTTCAGGTGGTTGGTAGATCAATTTTAGACTTTTTACACATTTTTCAAAGTGTTCCTTCAAACTGTATACTGAATTGATTCCTTTTGCTGTTACAATACTTGCTTGTTTATTGGAGGATCTCGGTCATGTGTTTTACTTGTCAGCGAGCATACGACTTACCTAGTTCATGAGTGCAATTTAATCTGCTATGCGTATTATTCTTGTTTCCCCGAAGGTTAATTTTCAAACTCAAAAAATTTACCTCACTGTTTAAAATCATCACGGCGTGGTTGAAGTGGTGGTATTCCATTGTAGCCTTAGACCCGTACAATTGAACCAGCGCCGACTGACTCCTGAAAAATTATTCAAAGCAAAAACAAATTACTGGTATGTAGTTTATGTCCTTCACAATTTTCCTCCTGCATTCTAATACATGACTGTGTCATTGACTACTCCATTATTGCTCTCAGGGTTTATCTATATTATACATTTTATCAAACTGGTTCGAAAAAGTTTGAAATTAAAAGCAAAATACCAGAAATGACACTGAGAAAAAGTTTAAAAGATCATATAAAATGGTTAATATGTTAAGTTGCACTCTGACCATGAAGAGATGTAATGATTGTGGTCAGATCGCCAGTGAATGGAGAATAGTCGTCTCACAGCATATTCGTTAGTTTCAAAATTCAAGGAGATATGTGAGTCGAATGCCGAACAGTTGCAGCACCCAATTGACACTTTCACTTTTCGGCTGCCTCTTTAGAGTAGTACAGGTTCTGTGTAAGACTCCCGCACTGAGCGTTACTGTAGTGGCCGCTTCCTAAAAGTGAGTAACACTACCCAGAAGTGTTTCAATGTTTAATCTTTTTGCTTTCAGATTATGAAACGATTATATTAACACGTTTCGAAGTGACGTTGATCACCTTAAATGTTACTCTTATATGCACATACATGATAGACTCGCGGAGATTTAATAATTTCAGGTAGGGACATTTTGCCTCGTCTTACAGTGTTGACACTGCACCTGTGACATTGAGGTTATCTAGATGGCTTTACAATCTATGGTTAATTCGAAGCCTATATATTGTAGGGGCAATGCCCAATATTTAATTTCATCTCACGTAAGTTACAAATTTGGAGCTCCACTGATGATGCAACTTCTCTACGACGGTTCGAATTCTATGCTGTATACGATGGGAATTTCAAGACGATTCGCGAATCTTCTACCAACCTTGCTATGTACAAATACGTACTTGGTGCAAGGAACTGGAACTTTGCTCTCTTCCATATTTAGTATCATGTTATTGAGCAGGTGCTCTTGAGAAGATTCTCAAGTGGAGAGTATTAACAAGTGACTTTTGTATATAAACCCTCGTCGATTGAGAGCATTTGAAGAACTTCCACCCGATCTGAAGGATCTTTACTTAGTGCGTTTGTCAGTTTGTGTACAGTCGTTACAGTGACATTCCTACTCCCTATGACACTGTTTAACTGATCTCCGACGCTCGACGTTCAACTCAAGTCCCATTTTGTACCCAGCCATTCCAGCGTTGTCGTCGCCTAAGACTCCACTTGACGGAAGTCTTGAGGTCCAAGCTGCGCTACCAGTTACCAATACCACCTACCACTCCAGTAATAGTTAAGTCTAATTACTAATCAAGCTATAAATTAATTAAACACCTTTATCATTTTAGCCTAATCAAGCTTGTACATTGTAATCTGAATCTGTCTGAACCTGATGTCAGAATGAGTAATTATATTCTAATTGAAACTTAAAGCAACACTCTCTTTCCATATGTCGTCTGCTTGGGTACATATTTATAAGCATTCTTTTTTGTTGCCATTCCGTGACAACATACCTATCACGGACCAATTCAAGGTCTATGTAGGATATCATTCTAATTCAAAGCCTGTGTGTAGGGTTTCAACAACTTACCCGAAGCCTATCCTATATGTGGGCTATGACTACTCCGAAGCCATATGTCGGTGACCTAAAGGAGTATAGGTAGTTGTGACTTCTATCTTACATAACTGTAATGTGTGTAACAGCTACCTTTCCTCCTACAAATATAAAGGTTCATGTGAAACTTGTCATATTATTTTTTGCAGCCGACTACTTTAGCAAGAACTATGGTTTCGATATTAAGTTGACAATGACTCTGCTGAAGAGAGAAATAACCATCAGTTAAACGACAACCATCAAACATAAAATCAAAAGGATCGACTTAATTAAATTTAATGGTATCTTGTAACTGTGTCAGTGTAATATTCAGCGGCAGAAATAGTAATAATAGCAACATACTACCACGGAGTAAGAAATTTTAACAGTGAATGTTTGTTTCATTTTGTGAAAATAAATATCAGAATATTTCTGCAAATTTCAACTGAAATTACATGAAGCAAGGTCTTTTAAAGTGAAACTTGCTTGGGTGTATTAAGATTGAAACACTTGACATCACAAATGAAATACACAAAATGCCGACTGGAGATATGCTCCTATTCAGACCCATCTTCTATTGTATATTTCTTTCTCTTAGCACGCCTTCACCAGTTCTCAACTTTATAAAGTTATTCCACAGTGTACTTTAAATATCAACATGTGATAGTTCATTAAACCTAGCTTACATTTTGTACTTGAAATGTGTTATGATCTATATTTAAATCAATGCAACAGTTTCAATCACTGTTTGCCTAAATGAATACAGCAGATAGGTGTTATTCACAGCTTGAGCTTTCAATGGATAATCGGTTGCTACCCTGGCTGCTTTTGTTACCAACTTTTTATCCTACTAACACATTCGTCACAAAGTTAAGTAATCTCATGAAATATTTGATTTCTACGTCATAACTTTTTTCTCGGTTGACTAATAAAGTTAATGTCACCCAGGTATCCTTGAAGAACTCTTGATTCAGAACAGTTGTCATCCGAATGTCAACCTGTTTGTGTATCTAACGCTAATTTGAATACCAACCTTCAGATGGATAGAAAGCTTACTATGTGGGCTCACCGTTTTGATACATAATAATACCATTCAAAGGCAAACAAAGCAGTTAATCTTTGAAAAAAAACTTTCTACTTTAATCTAGATGTCACGTCTACGTACTTTTTTACTTCGCTAACATTTTTGATTCAGCATTGTTTTGCTTTTAATTGCATAGCCTATACGGAATCTCGCTGTATAACAGTCTTCAGCAATCTATCAATGTTATATACGTTCTGCAGAACAGAAGATTTAATCTGATTTATTCGACTGCTTCGCATGTCTCTCACCACTCCTCGTAACTGTAATGAAGTTTGTTACTCTGTAAACCAACACCCACTCCTTTAATTCTTTTTCACTCCTTAAACCAAGATGAACAATTGGCTTCGAATTTATCTGATCTGAAATCTTCTCTAATGTAGACGGCGTTGGAAACTGAAGATAAAGGGATATGCTCAAAGGGATATGCTCGATTACCTTTTATTACATACTGAGACGTAGAACAATGAACATGGAGAGAGATCTGGTAACTTACCATTGAAATGGGCATTCAAATGCCCCCCCCCCCCTCCCACTGGTGGATTTCTGAGTTGATTTCTCACATTTCTTAGTTAAGACGTATACAATAGGGTGGTGAGTAGGCTTTTTCAAAGCAACTAAGTAATTGAACTTTTTAATTTATCCTAGTATCAAGTGTTTATAAATATCAGGCGTTTTAGTGTACCAAGCAATATGAAGCACTATTTTTTTTGTATAATAACATTAATGATCTGTATAAATATAAAGACATATTGAATGTCCAGTAAGTATCAAAGGAAGTCATTACTATGTTTGTGAGGTCATTTTGAAACATCACAGCATCATTCAGTCAGACAATAGTCATTCAGTCAACCAGTCAATCAGGAAATCAATGAGTAAGGCCATCAGTCTGTAATGCAATCAGTCAGCCAATCAGACATTCATTCATTCATTTATTCATTCCTTCACTGAGTCAGTCAGTCAGCCAGACAATCAGTCAGCCACCCAGTCAGTCAGACAGTTAATCAGCCACTACTCAGTAAGTCAGCCTATTAGTCATTCAGTCGAAATGTTTGTTTAATACTCTTGTCTGTCATGTTCGTTATCATAGTTTTTAGGGTGTGGTTAATAATCACCATTTTTTCACAGATCTTACTGAGAACTAAACAAGTGCGCATCTTTGTGATTGTAGACATAGTTTTTTATTTTATGTTCTTGGGTAAGTAGGCGTTTCAATATATCTTAAGTAACTATCGTGGGCGAAAAATGTTATGACCCCCTTTCAACGGTCAGGTAGTCGTTTCCGTGTTAACGTATTCAAACCCACATATACCTCGTACAAGGCATACATCGTTACACTACACCCGCATTCAGCTCTAGTAAGTACACGAATGAATATTAAGTTACACAATTATCGTGGAAGCGGAACTGAAGGTAAGAGACTGCACAATCACGCAAACAGAAATATCGAAGCATATTTTTTCCAACTTAGGTATGAAAGATCGCTTGAAATTGGGAAGAAACTTTCCAACTCTAATAACTAACTTCATTGTGGTTGAATATATCAAGGAGTTGGGTCTGTGCAGAATGTCAGGAGGTGGACTGAAGTAATTTTTTTGTGATTATGAGAGTAAAACGTTGGTTTCTTAAAAAGATGTTGACTGTGAAAATCATGCGACGTTAGAGAAATTATATACATTAATCTCACAACAAGTATATAAAATATATTTGTAGAAACTATAATCTTAACGTTACTTCAATTATTGATAATATTCTTGTAATTCTTGTAATAGTATTATTCCCTTTTGGAATAGGCAATGGTGACGTGATGACGTCATCTTTAGAGTACTTGATAGTGCTACGCTATTGATTTACACACACTTCATGATCTTCCCAATAAGATAATAATAACAGTATATTGCGTGGTATTAATCAAATAACTTCCTACTTTATGTGAAGTACAATAATTTATCCCATCATCCCGTTATTTATTTATGCTCATTAAAAAAAAAAATTCATACGGGAATTTCACCATCGAAGAAATAAACAGTGATGTCGCAACAAAAAAAAAAAACTGTGGTAAGACTGTCAAAGTGATTTTTACACTTAACACATACTTCAATCTGAATATTCCACTTAACCCCTTGAAATTCATTTGGCACAATTCCTCCCTCTGTCGTTTGCTGAAGTCACTTTACCCTGTCCTACTATCATTATCGAACTGCACCGTTTATATCAGTGACGTGACTTACTTTTCCTGGAAGGCGTTATTTGTACCCCTGTGGTCCAAATCATGACAAAGACATCCCACCATCAGAGCCAGTTGCTCCAAAGTAGAGAGGTACCTCCTGATCCCGGTGTTCTGTTTGAAAGGAAAACAGGACTTCCTTTTTAATTACGTAGGGCTTTGTGTGTGACGTCATATGCAAGACCATCGCCATTGTTACGCAGTCACTTTCAGATTCACTTATGACGAAATGAATACCCAATACTACTGAAGACAGGCGATTTGACATCATGTTCCCAGAATAAATTATTTGAAATGAACAGGAATGTAATGGTATTGCATCCACCAAGTAACGTTTATGCAGTCACCTAACCAACCTGAGCTTTTCCGAATTACCCAAAAATCGCTTGTTCACCAGCGGTTTGTCAGCCTACCGGTGATAGTGGAAAAAAGAATTGTATAGATGTGCATGAAAAAGGTGCAATTGTTATTACTGTACTGTACCAAGTCAGGGTAAGTTTTAGCATAACATTAACAGAGGAAAGTACAATACCACCGTGAAATGCCATGTGGATAAGTGATGTTGATAATCATTCTGCAAAAGTATTGTTATACTTGCTAATGTGCAAGACCTACTTCTAGACACAATTTGACAAAAGACAATTATAAGACTTAGCATTCAGAAACAAAATTTAAATTAATGGGCAAAATACACTATTGGAATTTCAAAGAATTTCAAATGAGGTAGACTACGTGCTGACACATAATATGATATAGTTAACCTATTATTTAGCCCTGATTGGTAAATGTTACGTTTACAAATGACAGAGTTATATAGAGCACTTTAGCGAAACGAGTTACTAGACAAAGAAAAAGAATCCGGCGAGGACAAATGTTTCCAAAATCGATTTATCCAGACATAAAGAGGCATACCTGATATACAATGACATTGAGGAACCTCGGAATCAGGGGATAGAAATGATCACGTCACTATGACGTAGAGAGTAGATTGTTCATGTAATTATTTGATGGTGACGCTATTTGTCTTCGGTTGATCTGTAGCCAGAATATTTAGTACCACATGATAAATTCCATGATCTACTACCAGATATTCACTTCCAAATTAAATTAACATTTAAAAGATAGAAAACTAGAGAAGAGGGAAAGACTAAGGGGGGGGGGGGTGACAAGAAGGAAGGATGGATCGATGGTAGGGGACGGAGGACGGGATGGATTGAAGGATGGAGGGGAGGAGGAAGGAGAGAGATGGGGAGGAGAGAGAAAGAGGAAGGGAAGGACAAACCCAGATAAAATTAACGAAAATCAATCATGCATTTACTTGCACGACTTACTTTAACACAGAGATATAAAAATCTGATATTTTAATGTATCCGCTATAAGACTTACCTCCAATACAGCAAACATCATCTGTTGTACATTGAATGCATGGCGAAAATTATGGTAGGCCACCGGTCTGTAGTTTTTTCGGACAGTCAGTAACCATCTACACATAACCTGTGAGATGTTAAAAGGTAGATGAGCTTACACAATATGTTTTGATACGTGTAGGGGAGGGATTAGCCCGCACAACCGGTGTGTTATTACTCATGCATGAGCTCTGACTGTATTCATAATACCAACATTCCTGAACTATCGTTTGGATTCCGACTGAATGGGTGTACGGACTGTATGCTATTAATATTCATGTATGATGACGTAGTCAATTACACTCAGGAACACTTCTTTTACTTAGGCTATTATTATTCTTACTCTTTTCAGTCAATAATCAGACGTTAAGAAAGACTCATAGATAAAGAGACCTTGGAATTTAGATGAAACAACTCTCTACGCCTCGTTGGCAGGTGTTTAGGTTTGTAGGCCTACGTTAAACGGCCGTACCTCCTGAGAAGGTTAGGGAGAGATGGACTGGTTATGTCGGAGACAAATAAATACCAGAAATGGGAAACAGCTTAGTCTTCTGCTGTGATGAGGAAGGCGGGTATAGACCGTAACACATTATACATTGCTGGTTATGTCGATTGTTATCATTCTTTCCCCTGCCTAATAGCAACCTCTCCTCGTATACTTGTCGACGAATACTATTCCTTTCATTAACAGCAATATACTCCGCAGTATGATGAATTTCTCTTTTTGACGTACCATCGTAATTAAACTTACATTTGAAGGTATTTTGAAGGTATCTAGAAGACCTAGGTGTATGTACATTTTCAGAGCTGCTCGTATCATTTCGTCAGATTGAAGTGAAAAATCATCAAAGTCATATTTCGTAAGTCGTAACTTTTTGATATCTGGAAGACGTGCCGCCTGTAATGAAGAAAAGAAAACCAAAAGTGATAACGTAGTCCAGGCATACGGTTGCCCGTGTAAACTACACACCTGTAAACGGACGGTACATTATTCTCGGCGAAATAATGGGATTGGGAGTCGCAATATGTTGTTTAACTTCAATATGAGAAATTATGGTGAGCAGAACCCCCCCCCCCCTTCTCTAACTTGCAGGTTAATTCTGACTATGAGTGTAGTTCAGTGAGACATTTGTCTGTTGCTAAGGTGGTCTTGCGAACACTTTACGCTAGATTTATCACTGCTGCTCTGTCATTATAGGTGACACATCTATAACAAAACCACCCTTCTCTGTCTCTACACACACAAACACATACGCTCCCTGACACACAGATATACACACCTTTTCCTTTGCCACCTTTGCCATTGTCCTTCAGCAGAGAGCAATGAGTTTATAGCACAAGTTATATAGCATATAGTTTGGATTCACAGACACACAAAGCACAGAGTTCTACCTAACACACTAAGTGCATTTTACTTTGCTTATTTCTTCCAAAAATGGATGCTGGATTAACGAAGGTAAACAAATTAACAAACTAATTTGACTGTCTGCAGCAAAGATACTGAATACAGGAAGCATGCATTATCAAAATTTTAACTTCAGTTATATTAGGCTGAATGATAGAATAGTTATGCTTTCATTTTTATTTAACATCAAACAATAATTATGACAGCATTTTGATAACATCAGATAATGGAAACAGCTTCATCTCTCTGCCATAACTAACTCTGCATCTATTTCTAAAGAAAATGTTTTGTATTTTTCCCTTCATTCACTTCTTTTCACCACATTGATTTTACGTCAATATTGACTATTTCTGGGTGAAGACAATATTTATGTTACAGGGTTACATTATCGGCATCACAATAACCTGAAAAAACAGAACCCAGTATCCACTTTTCTTTCGTGTAGAGTGCTTATATTTACAAATTTTACACAAGGGTAATGATTTTCTTTCTTTATCACATTGAAAGTCGTGCGACAAGTGCGTAATATGTTACTCTACACTGTTATATATTGATCATTCGGGCCTAAAGGGATGCAGGTGTGTTTGACGTGTCTCTGAACTGAATAATGTGAGAATGTTACATCATACAATATACTTAACACAAACCACATTGTTTTAACATCAAAATTCTCTCTTTTATGAATGTAAAAGGAATGCGTAGAATAATGTTAGTTTTTGTTGTCCCTTGGAGTTAAACTTCAAAGCCAACCACTAATACAGCATCCAAACTTTTTCACCAAAATATAAATTATAACAGTAATAACCTCTGGAATGCCTTTTGTTTTGATGCAATTATCTGGTCGTTTAAAGGTGAAAAATGAATAAAATTCTCCCTAAGTGAATACTCAGCCATGACCACAGCTTCTACCAAAAATTTGTGAGCTGAACCCTTTCTTGTATGCAAAATTAAGCCAAAATTAAACATTCTTTTTTATGAAAGTCATGCGACAAGGGCGTAATATGTTGCTCTACACTGTTATGTATTGATCATTCGACACCACGCTGCACGACAGGCTGGTAATACCTGTGTACAATCACTTTATCTCTTGAAGTTGTGACGTTTCTTTTCATACATACTACAGCAAGTGTATATCCGCGAATGATATTGCCGTGTCCTAGAGCCATACCAATTACCAACATTCTCCTGCTCGACTGTATCTGCAACAACTAAAAATGAGCACGCTAATCTGCTACGATAAATTTCATTTACAAAAAAAAAGCTATTTAAAGGTTAATCAATGCTGGACCGTGTATTAACTGCAGCATAATAAACAATCGGAGGTTAATTCAAGCAATGCACGAGGGCGCAGCCTGAGTGAATCCAGCAATAGTATTAACCCCCGAGAGTACATTATACAGCAGTTCATACATACTTGGGAGAATCCTCAACTCCTATTGGCCCATTTCGGTCAGGTGACCGTGGGTTAATCGCTGATAACCCAACTTGTTAAACCACGGTCAATCACCGGTTGATGAATACAATAAAACTGTAGATCGACGGTGTGTTTTAAGTCTGCTAACATCTATTATACAATAGAATACATACACAGTCCATGAAGAACATGGGTAGTGAAAATACAGGATAACAATGACGCCCTCTTTATAAGTATCGTATTTGAAGACACCCCCCCCCCCCATACGAGACCTTTAAGCTCTGCCTACCACCGATACCGACGGACAAAACCTTTTGATGATAGTGTTAAGGATACGTACGTAATTTCTAGTTATCAAGTAATTTATTTTAATGGTGCTTCTTGTAAACTAGTAAAACTTGTAAAATTGCACACCTAACATTGTATTCACATGATCCTGTGGTCAAAGGTCGTAGAGACATGAACATGACATTTTTATATATGAGTCATTGAAATTATTTTAAGAGAGCCACAAATTCAATCACAACCCACCAAAAATTGACAATTTTACGTGCAAATTAGTGTCTCACAGCTGCATCATGGATAAACATTGGCTAATTATGCAAATTTGTGACGGCAAGAGACGAACTCCTATGATATGTCTTGTGTTACTCCTTTGTTTATTGAAACTTTATTTCAAGGACATGTGAGAATTTTGTTTATTAGGCCTACTATATATTTTGGAAGCACGCATTTTCTTCTCGAACTTTGACCCAACTGCACCGAATTTTGATACCGCTGAGTAGATTGACATAATAGAGCTGTTGAACTGGCTAAACATTAGCGGATTAAACAGTGGAGAGATGTCTAACTAACAAACACAACTATGTTTTCAAAAAAAATGTATCATTGTAAGTTCGAGCCTTTTTTATTTCACTGTGAAAAGAAACTAACCTAACAAATACATAGAGATATTAGACAGATACATTTTCAGTCTAATGTATTTTGTCAGGAAAGTTATATTGTTAACTAAAAGTTCTAAAAGTAACTGCAAGTTGCACATTCACACAATGATATTAAATAGAAGCAAAATTGGGTATTTGGCTTAGGCAGTATGGTATTACACATGAGTAAATTAAATATTATCACAGTGTTGCTTGAATGTTAACTCCACAGCTATTATCGTCTTTTAAAACACAATATTTCTGGAGGGACAACCAAACATCAGTTCACTGAAGATGTATGCATGTCCAAAGAACATGACTTCCGGCAGCAAGCTCTGTATCAAAGCGTTTCGTGTACGTAATCCTATTAATAGTTTATAAGTAGGTGTGAATAAAGATTACCTTGGTACCAACTAGGAATTTGGCAAGTCACAGGAAACTAAAGGGAGCCAAAAGCCGTAATAATCTGTTATTGAATTTATTCGACAAAAATCGAAGAGGATCATCAACTTAGATGAGACTTTCTGATGTACCTTCTAAACTCTAGTTCCTATCAAGTTATTGCGTCCTACTTTCCAACTATAGGCCCCACAGAGTTTCGTCTTGATTTTACCAATTCATAGCTATTATGCACTTGGTCCGGAAGAGGCCTCCATATCTTTATTACTTTCTTATCCATCACATTCTAAAGCTTAATGTAGAAATCAACCGTCAGAATTTTTTAAAAATAAATTTAAGCAAAAGTCACCAGCTAATTTGTATGATATACCTATGGGGACTATGTACATAAATAGGTGTCTTTGAAGTCTCTTTCGCGTTGAACCAGCGGAAGTATGAGAAATATGACAACGTCCATTAAATCTCGACGAAAATGGATGAAAAATTCGCTCATTTCAACGAAACAGTGTTCCTTAATGATTTAAATTCGTTAGAAATATTTATTCTAATATTCAGGCTGCTGAAGACGCTATACAAGCGTTCCCAAGTGTGAACAGAGACAAATTATAAAATTGTGTGAGAGGGCTGTGAGAACGTGGTCAGGTCCGATACGTTATGTCCCATGGTCGTAACACGAACAATTGTTAAGTTAATGCTAAATTGGTAGTTTATCCATAGTCCTTAAACAGAGTAATGACTACATCTATGACTATTTTGGTTAAATTCTCCGAGACCGCTGGGATATTAAAATCGTTCCTCCCTTATCTTTTTCTTTTTTCTTCATGCCAAGGACTCTTCTCTAACTTTATCCGTTGATGCATAATATCTAGTTTTGATGCTATACCCTAGATAAAAAGTAATGATCAAAAAAGATACCATCGTGGTTCAACGTTACCATGGAAACGATTTTACTTATGACGTCTTTGATTAGTCGGCTTCTCGTGATTTTATCTGACAATGTATATATACATCAGGAAAGGAATTTATCAATATCAAATTCAACTGTTTATTCACATTAATAACATTACATAGTACAATAGTACTCCGTAATAATACCAGACCAATGGTTTCTTCCTCTTTGTAGATTTATTTGATTTGGATGACGAAGCGAAATTCCTTGCTTGTTGCATTATTTGACTTGCAACAGTCTGTGCCAATATTGAAGGGAGAGGGAAAGAGTACATACCGACACGAGAGATGAATAGCTACAGAGAAACATCAATACTCATAACATGCTATACTTGTCTTCTTGTGAAGCTTTTTTCTCAATTAAGCGTTTCACTGCCATGGCGTTGCCGGGAGAGGGCGGGGGGGGGGGGGGATGGTGCTGAGTGCAGAGTGCCAATTTTTAAAATATACTTTAAAATATCATTTTCAGTCTTTACACAAAAATGATTAAAAACACATTAGCCATAGCATAATGTTATTAATGTTTTTTTTTTTTTTAACGAGCCTGATAATGTAACTGGATACCGTTTGACCCTTCAAACTATAAGCAAACTTTCGTGATGATTAAATCGTTTGACTTTGTAGGGTTTGGACTTTTCCAAAGTCTTATCTAACTCCTTGAAAAATAAACTAATAAGGAGGGCTTAGCAAATCTCTGAATGAGTATACTAGCTGCTGCAAAATTGCCAACATTTTAATAGCAAAAACTTTTCCAATTGGGATGAGGTCTGTCTATGTCGAAACTGACAATACATTACGATACAGTGAGTTTGGAAAAAAAATATGTGTCACCAGATTCACTTAGAGACTACAGTAACTAATAATGAGATGTTAATCCTTTGCAGGGTCTATGTGAATATCAACATGAATCATTTAGATTACGCCTACATTAATTCCAATTTAAAACTTGAAATGCACCGTCCTCTTCGCATAACGGAATATGGCATACCAACGCAATTAATTTCTGGACGCTCCCCTGACTTTCATTAAATGGATTGCCAGTATGGAAGGAGGCCTATAACACACGAACGTGTAAGTAATTACATACATTGATTTAATCAATATTGAAGTCATTCTCACGCACATTTCGATAAATTAATTTGCCCCATTGTCGACCTTGGGTTTAAGACTTCGATTGATAGTTTTGGGTTAAATTTGAAGACGTGTTCCCTATTTCAGTCTCCTCACCCCACCGACGTTCAACTTGTATCACTCTTCGAATTTTCTTCTACACTTTCAATGAAAAAATAGTTAATATAAATATAAATATGGTACATGCCCTGACCGGGAAACGCCCAACTGTAGACATAAAGAATAACTGAAGGGCTGCAATCTCGGCATAGGGGAAAATCGAATATTATTAGTGCCGACATATCGACTGCCGATCTTGTACTGGAGGAGTGAGTTCAACATTACATACAGGCAGGCAAGCAGGCAGGCGCACGCTACTTCCTGCATATATGGACGATCCTTTATGGGAATTTATTGTTGTATCGTGTGCTGGTCTTACTGAATATAGTTGCTAATGAGCCATACCGGTGCAGCAGTTAATGTGAACCTAGTTTTGATCATATTTCTATTAGTTTATCTTTTAAAATTGAGGAGTAATGTATGCTTGCAGTGCTTGCAATACTGACTCATAGTCACACATCGCTGGTACATTGGCATCTCTGTTCTTAAATTAGGAAAACGGATAAACCTTAAAATGAGAAGTTTTGTTTTAGAAATCTGGTCTTTTGAGGGGAAGATAAAACTATTTTTGGAACACCCTGAATACAGCCTCCTCGCTTTTCCTCCAGCGATACATAATTTTGCTGGGAAAATAAAACGAAAATACTTCTTGCTATCTAGTGGTGCAATCTCCTTCCGCAATCAAAATTGATACTAATAGAAAATAACTTAATATCAATCAAAGGCTCTCTGAAGCGACAACCGAGCGGGAAGTCTAGATAGGAGGCAAAATAACAATATTGTAGATAGACCCCGTGGAGAGACACGTCAAAGGCAAATTCGGTGTAACGTTTCATGAATGCAGAGGAAAGCAAAGGAATGTATGTTTCGTTGAGAAATTCATATTAACACTAAATGTATTGGGTTTCGATCAATTGCTTAATACGTCTCAAAAATCCTTTTTTTTTTTTCTATACCATCAAATATTGTTTTAGACCAACTGAAAGTCTATGCAAAGTAAGTCTATTTTTCGTCGTCTTCCGCCTCTTCAGATAACCAATTTTGGCATTCGTTCCATAGGATTACATTGATTTATTTTTGTGTTTTTTCTGTTTGAATTCTTTTCTGGAGGTGACATTTTTTCATTTGTCTCTTCCTCTTTGTCTCATTTTGTTTTTATGATTTGTTTCTGCCCAGACTGTACATTGTAAAAACGTTGACGAGGTGTAGACGTGAGAGATAGCAGCAACCTCAACTCAAATAGTTTCAGGGTTAGCCTCTTTCTAGACCATAATCCAAGTGATAACGTGTACCTTATGCAAAATTCGATACATTTACTTAATCCTAAATCCGAGAGATAACTTTTATTTGTAATCCCAAATCCGAGGGATAGCGTTTACCTAATTCCAAATCGTAGGGATAACGTTACCTACTCCGGAATCCGAGGAATAAGGTTTACTTAATCCCAAATCCAAATGGTAACGTTTACCTTATACCAGGTCTGTCAGGTCACATCTACCTAACCTCAAGTAGGATTTCAAATAGACAGTAGCAACGTAACAAGTATGTAAGTTCCTCTAAGCAGGCTACCTATTAATAATAAATTATTGCAACATATACATCACATTTTCTTTATTCATTTCCTTCCGCACTAAGACATAAATTAAACTCTTACATTAACATTTTTCTTGGTGCATTGCTTGCTCTTATTCCTTTGTTACATTTTATTTTGTTTTAATGGGAAAAAACTGCTGAAATTTGGCTAAACTTTAAGTTTATGTCAACCAGACAAAAGTGTTCTTACCTTAAGTTGTTCCACCTCTTGATGAGTTGTGGATGCATGGTATGATAATACATCTAAAGCAACCTTCTGTAAAGCCATGGCCTTGCTAACCTTATTAAACATTATGGTATTATTTATCCCCAAACCGCAAAATATAGTAAAAGCCTGCCAAGAAACGGGATGACAAATATATGAATATCAAGAGAAAAGAACATTGAAATGCTCATTCAAATGAAAAAGATAAAAACTCTCACAACATTTAGTTATAAATCATTATTTACTTCACTCCTCATTTACCTGTCTCAACACAACTGTTCTTATTCTCACTACCAAAATGACAACGATTAGTAGTCTTGTCACCGTCCAAAGTCTTCATAACCTGAGGTTTTTCCTTCCAGTTTGTTTTGTTTATCTTTCCTCATTGTTCAGTAAACCCTGCATGGTATTATTTTTTCTGCATCCATGCTTTATCATCATGTTTACATTTTTATTTGTATTGCAATAAAGACTTTGTTGGAATCGATAATTCAGGTCTATACTCTTTCATTCGTTTTCTTTTTATTTGACTTTCGAGACTACATATCAATTCATCAGCTATGTGTGTTCATCTTGTGTCAGTTATAAAGACATGTAATATGGTTAGTTGCAACCCATGTTGAACGACTTAATGTTGCTTTTTATTATCACATTCATTTCGGAATCCCCACATTTGAAGAATAAGAGTTCTTGAGAGTATTGCAGTGTACAATCAGACAGCATAAATCAAGGAAAATATATTTAAGCACGAGGTTCAATATTCAAGCAAAGTTATGTTTTGAGAATTTGATCGGTAACACATGCGTTCGTTTTCACAATCGTTGTGCCACGACATGGCATTTTTAATGATTTAAGTCCTAAACAACATTCAAAACTTTCTCAGTGAAATCTAAAACTGAAGAGACGTGAGTCCACAAAACAACACCCATTTAAACTGATGATATAAAATATCAGACAATTCGATGGGAAAACGAATAACTGTTACAGCTTTCAAACTTGCAAGAGAGCAAGCGTAAAGGACTATGCAATTTAAAGTTGCTTTGGAGGCACAAGACATAGATGACGATTGGGTTTAGCCTACACTCACGCACAAGTCACTTACGGTGAGTATTGAGTTTAATCTACATCCACATACAAGTCACATACGATGAGGAGTGTGTTTTATCTGCATCCACATACAAGTCACAAACGATGAGTATTGAGTTTAATCTGCATCCACATACAAGTCACATACGATGAGGAGTGTGTTTTATCTGCATCCACATACAAGTCACATACGATGAGTATTGAGTTTAATCTGCATCCACATACAAGTCACATACGATGAGGAGGGTGTTTTATCTGCATCCACATACAAGTCACATACGATGAGTATTGAGTTTAATCGACATCCACGTCAAAGACGATGAGGATTCCACATCACCATCATCCACACACCACTTACAGACCATAAATCCTGAGTTCAGCTCACAGCTACACAAAAGTCACAGACGATATGGTTTGAGTTTAGCTTGCATCCATATCTTAGCACTTTCCCATTTTCGATTGCAAAAGGCGGTTATTAATGCACGAGGTTAATGTCTAAACGGATCACTTATTTTGCAACCGATTTGTATGTGAAGTACACAATTGTTTTCTATCTGCACAATCTTCGTAAAAGACAGATCAGAGCGGGGTAAAGCAGGAGTCATGCTCTCATCCTTATGGAATGAAAATTCGAGTAAAACTTCAATTGATATATCTCAAGACATTATCTTTCGAAGAACATTGCAGGGAGATCAAAAAGTGAGTAAGTAATTGGAGAATTGAATAAATCATACGAACAGGAAATTATTATCAATCCCAAGTCTGGCTTAACGGAGCCTTTATGAACAAGGCGAAGAAAATTATGAGAGGAAATGAAGCCACGCATGGTGACATTCGAACCAAGCTCTTGTCGTTTACAGGATGACCGCTCTAATCACTTAGCTATCAAGGCTTCGAAGTATCGAGCGTAGCAACTTGGGAACAAACAACAACCAAAGTCATATGTGTATTAGGTCCATACCACATACTAATAATAAAGCTGAAAATAGCGATGAGTTTGAAGCTCATGCATCAGTAAAATGTTTTGAGAATATCGCATTTTGATTGATGAAAAGCTTCGTCATGGATAAATTTAATCCTTACCTCAAATAACTGTTCGTCATTCTCATCAAATTGAAATCCATCTTCTTTGTTCAAAACTTGAGCAACACCTGAGTAAGGGAAACAAATTATGTTTGTTATACATTTTACAACGTGGTACAATGGTAGGTGAGGTAACTCATAATGTTGCACATCAAATGTCCCCCAACAGTATTTTAAAAGAAATTAAAGTAGGTAACAACTGGTGAGAATAGATAGATAGAGAATAGATTAGTGTTAATATTATGGATCTACTTATATCTCTATACAGACAAAAGAAAGTTGATATGAAAAAATGTTATCACTTGCGGCATTTTCGATTTTTGTATCTTATGCACATGATACGACTACAGCAATGTGATATCATTTTTAAGTGTCGATGAAGTTTGCTAAAGCCTGTAACTTTGTGACCCGTTCAAATACCTGTCTGATAGCAACCTTTTGTCACTATTTTTTGTTTTGTTTTTCTTACAGATCTGTATATATTTTTAACATCTTAAATGGATTAGGGTTGGGCCGTTGTACATCACTTGCAGTAACCCCCGATCGTGCATTATCCATCAATTAATGCACGGTACAGGGTTGATTAACCCTTTAGTAATAGATTTTTTTTTTTTTTTTGGTGCATTTGTCTGTTTCACAAGTAACGCAAAATTGAATTTATTAGAGAAACGTTACACAAATAGAGTTATTCTTGTATTCACATTTGTATCACATAAAGGTTGTATCAGCCATAATATTATATCGCTTATTGTTTGACAATATAAAAATGGAAGATGCAACACGTATTAATGCTCCTTTTTCATGCTGCTTTAAAATGAAAACAATCGAACGATAATTTTAAGATGGTTGACCCACTGACACTCAATAAATTGAACAATTTTAACCATAAATGCAAAAACGATAAATAGAGGGGCTGGCAGACAAAGCGTGGTCTTTTTGGAAGTTTAAAGTGCTTTGATCAACCCAATGTCAACTTGGCCTGGTTGGTACAACTTAAGTTGCGTGCATTTTGAACATTAAGGCTGTGGTAAGAAATGCTTCAAGTGATTGCGTGCGTAGTCAAAAAGTAAAAACATTGAAATTTCATCCCCAAAAGTTTGGTAGGGCTTTTAATTACACCATTCAGACAATCTGGGAAAATAAATCGGTTTGAGGTGGCTAATTTTGCCACATGATTTCAAATTATTCTAACATAACGACAAAAAGTGTAGAATACGATAATGTAGTGGTTGACAGTTTTCATTCAAATCAACGGTGTGCTTCTTTGGGCAAGCGAATGGGAAGTATACTTGTATTGAATATTCACTTACAACTCAGGATCACTGACGCCGCAGGCAAGATTGTGTTCAGTTCGTAGGTTATTTGTAAATACGGTGTTTCCTTTCACCAAATACTACAATTCCCGATACCTACCAAGGAACGACGACTTGAGTAGTATGTTTTTGATACACCAGTGAGACCTATACTGTTGGATATTCATTATGTAGGCGGTTATAGTCAGAACCGGTAATTTTCAAACATGATTTCTGTTTTTTATTGTTTTTATGCCAATCCCGTTGCATTTCGAAGTAGTTGCTGTCATTTTCCTTCATTGAAAGACATAGTCCGTTCATGTAGCACCTCGCGTATACATTTAGAAATAAAGAAAAAGTTAAGATCAAACATAATCTTATCCTTTCGGTTTTTCAGTACATACGCAATCACTTTAAGAGTGTCAATCACAGTGTAAAAGATTCGTCGATCATAGTGATGGTGTCACTGAGCACGGCAGAGCCGTATGTAATCATGGGCCAGCAGGACAAGTAGTCCACGGACCCCCACTAAACGACCCCCTCCACACAAAGCTACATTGTTGTTATTTTGTAGGGAATAAAAAGCACACAAAGAAGGAACACTACAATCTGACCGGTGATGCCATCAATGGTAGAGTACGTGTAGAGATCATCTCGGGGAATTCTTGTTCTTAGGCTTTTATGAACGAAATCTATGGAGTTCATTTCCAGTGTGCCCTCCTTGAATTATTATTGGCTATAGGGTTATGCAGAATCAAAGTCGAAGGGCCCCCTTATATTTGTTTGTGCTCACGTTTTCCAGGGACATCCGACCCAATAGGCAAAGAGCACAGGATGTTTGATTTAACTACTGTTAGTTTTCTAGTCTGGCTGATTATTTGTGTAGCAATAATTTTGATATACGATGAAATAAAACCATGATGGAGTTTAAACTGCATGGGAATACATTTTGAAGTAACGTTTTGTATGAGTGGAGAAGTTGCCACTGCTGGATGGCGTCGACATTTTTAGTGACATTGTATCTACCCTACTACTTTAGAACAATAAAAAATACAATTTTGCGTAATGGTAATATGTTATTGTGGACATGTCCATGCGAAGTGTCGTGGTAATGTGGTGTTGTGGACATGTGGATATGTCCATGCGAAGTGTAACGGTAATGAAATCTTGTGAACATGTCCATTTGAAGTGTGGTGGTAATGTTCTAATGTGGTCTTGTCCACATGTCCATGGGAAGTGTAGTGGTAATGTGGTCTTGCGGAAATTTCCACGGGAAGTATATGGAAGTTTTAAGACACATTGTACTCGCTCCTTTGAACCTGTTCTACTAAACGTCACCATTTGTATCAAAAGCTCAGTTTTTGGTACCCAGTTAGGCTTACACGATACTGACCACAGTCAAGGTGGGTCAGTCATTGCCTATTTGATGTTTTTTTATCACATTTGCATGACGTCATGATATTATAAAAAGCATTAACGTTTTGTTGGAAATAGTTGTTAATTTCAACAATTACGGCAATTGCCAATACGAACCAATATTTTGTCATATTTCTATGTAAAGGTACGTAAATTCTGCCACTTAAAAGTGCGTCAGTGCTGCTCGTTAAAATTACGTCATTTTCATTTTTTGAAAAAAATTGAAAATGTTTCTCTACGAGTGCATGCAAAAAGCTCATATTTTACTCAGGCGTTTTCCGCAAAAAAAATCCAATCAGGTTCTGCGTCGCTTCGTTGAGTTAGATAATGTTCAACCGCCTACTCCAACTTCCATTTTTTTTTTTTTCAAGCTTAGAATGGGTCATTATCAACCAATATAACAAGTGGGATCTAACGGTATGGTCAGTCCCTGTCCCTACTATTTGCTAACTGTTCCAAGAAAAGATGACGCAGGATGAATAATTCATTATAATTCTTGTATCATCTCAACCCATTTGATATGTGTTACCATATTTTTTTGCACATTTATTTTTATCTCTTTAATTGAGAAATTGTAGACATGAGATTCCTTTTTCCATGCAGTGCCGTTTCCGGCCATCAGGAAGGTTACAAAAAGGCAAAAATTTACTTGCTCTATCCGCGCCAACCGATAGTCCTGCCCTCACTCAGCCCCTTCCAATACTGCTACTGTCCCTTAACCTTTATTTTAGGTTCGTTGGCGCAGGTGCCAAACAGTCTATTTTTGACCATGATGATTAGTCGACTAATAAGGGCAAAAATGATCCTTTTACGCAGAGATGGAGGAATGACTCATCCCTTTATACCCTTCTTTATGCAAGGTATCTGTAGACTGACTGATTTGAAATCCTGACGTTAAGCTCTGGAAAGGGAACACTTCCTCCCTTCATATCCCTCCCCCGGGACGGCGGTCAAGAAGAGGGAAGATGAGTCGATTTCTCCCATCACAAAAAAAACCTGGCTACATCCCGGATCGGAAGCTACATGAAACAGCTCGTCAAGTAAAATTTAATCATATTCTCCTCACCTATTATTTCACCTTTGTTGTTTCTGATGGGCATGCAGAGCATGGACTTCGTCTCAAACTCCTGATCCGTTACTTGATTGATCCTGGGGTCATTGCTGGGATCAGTTATGTTTACCCTCTCTCCGGTGTTTACCACATATTCGACGATCCCATTGGGTGGTTTGGTATCAGAGGTTGCGAACGACGGATTTGAGTGGCCGTTTGAAAATGATCCCGAGAGATGAAATACCTTGTTGATTGTTACTTCCTGCAAAAAAAAATAAGATGTGACATTTATACAACAATCGATAGAAACAATAAATTACTCACATGTCAGTTAAAAAAAGAAAGAGCTTTCCATTTTTGTGTTGCAGACAGAAACAAGAAGGGCTCATAAACATTTCGGCGTCACTGCCTACAAAGGGATATTTTTACTTCTTTTGAGAATTATTTAAGGTCATTAATGACAAGACTGCTGAATTATTATGTTTTATGTACAGAGAGTGAAAATATTACATCATCTAGCGTCGACCGTACAACTAACTACACAGAAGTGTCTGGCGGAAGTTACTGGTTCTAAATTTCATCATATATTGGAATCCAGCAGATGTAGTGACCAGAGTTGTGTCGAGAAACCGGTCGATATTTAATTAATCAATGCATTCAGGTGTTCTAAGTATGTTGATAACATCTATGTGAGTGACAGTCAGCCGTCGTCATTAAAGGGAAGCCGTTTTTCAGCCTTCAAAATAGTGCTGATACTTCAAATATAGTTTTTCAACCAAGTAGACACCATTCGGTAGTACACCAAATTCACCATTCACCTCCAAGAAACGACGGGACATTTGAACTTATGTTTGGAAAGAAGTAATTACGAAAAATAACACCATTACTGACGTGGCTGTAAATAGATGTACGTTATGTGTAAGTTGAAAATGAGACACCCACTGCAGTTACTCTTTAAATGATCGCTTAACTGAATGTCACCCCATAATTTCAAAAATTCAAATGAAAGGTTGTGATAGTACAATATTCCGTGATGAAAATTAACTAGGAACGCACTCTCTTTTTTTTTAACTAGCGTGCTCCAGGAATGCATTGTCTTTTTAAGCGGAGTGCACCAGTGCACTGCTAGTGATGTTAATCCATTCTTGAAATGTCCTGGGTGCGAGGTATTTAATTTAGATACCATTTGATCCCTTAGTGATATTTGATCTACTACACTAGACCAAGAAAAAAAAGACCTTTGCACGGAATCCGTCGTATCGTTGACTAATCTTCGAAGCAGATGCTGGTACGTACCATTTTTTTAACGGGGTGTTACGAATGCATTCACCATGTGCATGAGTAATGCACGTCTGTAGCGCAGGCAAATCTTTTACTTGAAATATGGGTTAAGTCTGCAAACATCTTTTCTGACAAAATTCCATCTAGATGATATTCACCCGGATTTGTATTCTACACTTTATAACCCTGACCCTCAAAAAAAAAACAAACAAAAAAAAACCTGTCGGCTACCTCTGTTCAGTGTGGATCACCTGTACACCAATAACGCCAATCAGACAACAGTTTTTTTTTTCTCGAGATATTGTGTTTACATGGTTTTAATAATGTGACTGACCTTGATTCCTATACAACGTTTCATAACCCCCCCCCCCCAAAAAAAAAAAGATTAGATTTGGAAGCAATTGAGAAGATAAATTTATCTATTACAAATTTGAGATGATTTGTCTCAGTGATCCTAGATCACAAGATTTCCTGCACTAGGATGGATTCGTTAGCTGTATCTTTGCGATTGTTAAGCATAAAACTAACCACATATTGCAGATCAAGTTGACACACTTGTTATGTAATAGTAACTGTTGTAGTTCTACAAACAACAAGGATGTTGAGATTGCTCAAAACTGATTAGGGAGAGGTAGTTAGCAGCAGATAGATATGGATTAAATCATTGTAATTACTAACAGCGAAAAGAATTCCGTAGTTATCACTCTCTATTAGGTAGGAAAAAGAACGTGAGGTTCTGGTGATAGACTCCTCCAGAGTCTTAGGAAGTGTAATCACTTCACATCTGAAGTACCAACTGACCTTGGCAGTGTTATCGGGCAATGTAGCTATATAAGGTAAGATGTACAGTCAACTTGTCTCACTCTATGTAATCATTATTAAAAGAAACGCACTCAAGCTTTGCATTATTAAATCTACATGCGAGATACCTAAACCAACCGCAGTTTGAAAGTTGCAATCATGGTTCGACGAGAGTCTTTGAAAGAGGATGTCATTTCATCCTTTCTTTGACGTAGTTGGTCTCGGAGGAGGAAAAACGTGTTAGTTTCTCTTTATTTATAAATTTACATTCCGGCCCGAAGTAATAAACGAGGGTCGTACGCAATTGCCTTCTTGTTTCATCGCTTTACTTTTGCAGCTAACACTTTTGTTTAGCAACTGTGTCACATGAAACACACGATGTAGCATTGTTATTTATTTTTGGAATTTTGGAAATTTTGTTGTACCGTGAACTAACTTGTGTAGAGTGTATTACGATATGATTTTTTAAATATTATCCTTGTTACTGTTAGTATTTCTTGTTCTTTCTGAAGATTTGTGTGGGTGTGTATTTGACTCTGATCTTGGAGTCCTACCCGGACTCTGGGAGATCTGCAGTATTCGCCTGAGTATATGGACAGTGCCTAATAGTGATGTCTTTGTGAGTTGCTACATTTTGTTTTTGAAAGACATTGGTTGTAGATATCTCTTTAGGTTGTTGGTAGTTGCTGTGAGTGCTCCCATTACTATGGGGATGACTTTCGCTCTGATGTTTCGCAGCCTCTGTATTTCGAGTTCCGGGTCCTGGTACTTGTCTAGCTTTTCATTTTCATTCTCGATTTCGTGTGAGTCGTTACGAATTGAAGGATCTATTATCAGTCCGCCCTGTTTTTCTTAGTCAATGATTACGTGGTCCGGTCTATGAGCTGCTGTTACTTTGAAAAAAAAAAAAAAAACTCGGACAGTTTCAATCAGGGCCGTGAGATCATTATTGGCATACACATTTAAGTCGTCGTGTACCGAAGAAGACAGATTTTTTGTCCTGTCTTCCCTGTCTTCAGTGTCTACTGTTCTTTGGTGTTTCATGGGATATGGCTTATGTTGGCTCTTTAAAACCTGATGTCATGCTGGTGTTCCAGTTGTTCACTGATTTCTGCACCTGTCAGTAGTAGTTGTCTAATACAACTGACTTGATAGAAAACATATACATTAACATGCAAAATTATAAATTTAACATATACATGTTTATATATTTATGTAATATATAATATACATTATATATATATTATAAATTTTACAAATATATGTATTAGATATATATTTAGAAATATGACATGTTTCAGAAAGTCACCTTCCATAGTCAGGTTAGAACACTATATGGCGAATATAGGAATACCAATTGAGGAGTCCTGAAAAAAACATTTAGAATGAAGATGCTCGTAGTTGAATCAGTGAGGTGCAGCTGGTTGGATAAAGAGAATAATGCAGATTGGAGTTGTTTGTTAAAATTAAGTCTTATTCCAGTTAACATGAAGGTTTCTTTGAGTTTCAGCTGCGTTTTAGTAGAGTCCGAGTCAATTATTGGGAAGGATTTGTAATACCATTTATCTTCACAATAGGTAGATGTGTAGCAGTGTTTGTAAACCTGAGTTCTTACTGGATTTTATATGCTCATTGATCCTTGTAGCTAAATGTCTGTGGGGGTTTCCTGGTATAACAAGCATCACAGTTGAACAATTGAATTGATGGACTTCGTGTGATTTGAGATTTGTTGGAATAGCAACCTCAGTGATAAACAATTTTTCTTATTTTGAAGGAGGTAAACACATGTCTGACATCAATATTTGTAAAATTGGATTTAATTATCCGTTTATGTTTTTTGTTGTGTTTGGGTAGAAAATGGAAAGGAGTTTATAATGTTTAATATCGAGAATAGATAGCTGAGATATTTTATTGTGCTACTGCTTTACAATCTTAAAATTAAGTTTGCACATAAGAAGGTAATTGCTTTCCCCCAGTTAAGTTTAAAATTTTCTTTTTGAAATTTTCTTTCAAATCAAACTTTTCCAAGTTTTGTAAATTCTATTTATCCAGTCAAAAAGAGTATGAATAAGACCAAACAATAATAAATAAGGCTAAACAATAATTGTAGGTACCAATGCTTGGTACAGTAGGCCGATATAGAAGTAAAGGATTGTCTTTGCTAAGTGTGAACTTTGCATACAGTCCGCAGGTTTGACCGGGTAGAAGCCCGTAGAGTAGCTATTTGAAAATTGTTCCTCAGTGAACAATGATTACGTTTCAGCTTTCTTCCAGTGGAGTCGTTGAGACTGACACCCTCCCCCACCCCAGCTTAGAATTTAATCCTAATTTACCCTCTTAAATTTATTGAGTTTATTCCCTTGATTTATCTTCTGGAATTATCAGTATATTACTATTATTACTATTTATTTAGCAACAAGCATTTCTATGAAGAAATGATGACAAAAAAAACAAAAAAAATCAAGCAACAGTCACTCTATGTATCGCATATAACTTGAAATGTTCCAGATATGTGGTCGGACAATATGAAATGTTCCCGATCCACTCATTTTTTTTTTTTCGTGTAAGCAGTTTTAAGCTGCATGTTCACATCCATTCATTCTGAAGTTTGCTATTTTCATTAAACACTGAGCACAATATTGTCCCCGTAGGGCACGTGGCATGTGATTTCGCCAAGTTTTCCTCACGTAGGGACACTTCCACTCCGTGTGTGCATAAACTAAGCCAGCGTTTACCATGCTACTCACGTTACCATTTTATGCGCAACCACTGTATTTGCCACCGGCCAAGTCACGCAAATTTCGTCTCTTAATTTGGTTAGTCGAAATTCGATTTTCGTCTCGCGCTAGGTTTAACCATCTTTCAAGGGAATACTATCAATATTACGGAATTTGTAGGTTTTCTCTATCCCGGGACACCCAGAAGACAATCTGATGAATATGCTTACGTCATCTTGGATGGCAGTTGGAGATCAACTAGTTGTTGAGGGATGTGGGTCACTAATTTCATTACAGACGACTATTTCCAATTTGACTTTTGAATTGGAGCGTATTTGGCCTTAAAATAGTAATTTTGTTTTGTTTCGTCTTTTCTTTGGGGATATCAGAACCGTATGACAAAAAGAAGAAAATTCTTTGTTCTTTTTTATTTTTTTTAATTCAGGTTACAATTTAAACTGATGTTTCATGTTGACTGACACATTTCACAAGTTTGCATTTTTATTTGTTTATCATTACAACGATGAGACAATAGTAAACAATGAGGTAATATCATCGACCTATACCCTGTCATCTCAGTCCGACAATAGTAAAAAGAAAAAGAAAAAAAGTTCGTTTCATTTCTTATTCACAGATAAAGTTCCTTTGTCATTTAAAATACTCAGAAGCGGTACATGCGTAAAAGCTTTACTTCGTCTGTGGAACAATCAAAATGTCGTTGGAAGGGTAGCTGTTTGTTTGTTTTCTCAGAATGTAAAAGAAAACTCATAATGAAAAACCATTGTATGCTTTTGAGTTTATTTAAATACTTTTCTATTTCACTTCCTTTGAACTTACTTTTTTCATGGACATGTTTCTGAGAAATCTCATTCGACGCCATGCTCTCAAGAATGAAATTAAACAGAAAAATGTTATTTCCAAGACAGAGTATGGTAATTGAGCCTCATTTTGTTGTAGTTCACAACTGCTGCACCAATCGAAGTTCTGTTTGTATTTCTGATCGAGGTGATAAATG
The DNA here is from genome assembly GCA_021234535.1 of Stichopus chloronotus. Lineage (NCBI taxonomy): Eukaryota > Metazoa > Echinodermata > Holothuroidea > Aspidochirotida > Stichopodidae > Stichopus > Stichopus chloronotus. The sequence continues at coordinate 1,111,677 of CM037835.1, forward strand.
AGTGACCATGACAATCAGATGCTCCCGAACTACATTCCTGATGCAGTACTTGACACTGGTCACTCCTTTCCCACGATGCAAGTTTAAAGAGCAACAATTACATTAAGATGCTGCTTGGTGTGCCCTGTCGCAAGACTAGAAGCAACAATTACCATTTGCACGCTCTACATTCGAAGCAATACTAAGAGAGTTTAATTTACATGTGATTGCCTGACTTGCCCTGATGCCGCAAGACCGTGGACAAACAGTCAGGGCTTGCTCCAATAAATCGGAAACTAGTACTAAATCGGAAACTAGTACTACAGTGAGAGAAAATAGTACCATCTTTATTCTCCATGACTTCAACCATGGTAACAACTTAAGTGGTCAAATATGTCACATCAAGCTAATGAACCCAAGGTAAAAAGATTAAAATGTCACTCTGAGTCTGGTCGTCACCTATGAGGGATGACTTTACGTTATATTACATGCTCTTCTAAAATTAAGACAATTGAAAGTAATAACTCAACGAATCCCGTACATATCTCTTCATATCACAGTCTCACAAGTTTCAAGCTATTTCTACATTAATTTGACGTAATTGAATCTCAATGCAGAAAGAAAAAATGGAATGACGTGAAAAGACGTGTGATGTATTCATTTATGGTAACATTCCTCCTTCAAACAATCGAAAGCGTATAAAATGCTTTGATAATATTAAAGGCTGTTCCAAAGGCACTCGTTTTCATCTTCCTGTTTGCCAAGAACTGGCTTTTTTATTTATCCCATTATATTTAGAACGTCTTTAAACAATACTAACATCTTTGACCAGAGGGAAGATTGTTTGCCAAAAAGGAAAAGAAATACTACAATTTACAGCAGAGGCCCTCAAACAGTGCGAAATAGTTGTCTTAAAGATGTTATGGCTCCAGAGTAGCTATGATGCTCATATATCAAAAGAATGTAAAAACTACATTTGTCTAGCTAGAACTGGATTGACACGACTTTAAAATCTCTATGTGTACACATGAGCTTGTATATTAAGGATGACTGTGTTCCCTTATACTCATCATGTAACAAAAAAAAAAAAAAATCAGCGCAATCACACGGAAAGGCTAATTGAAGACAAACAGAACCGACAACTTCAAAGTAACTGGTTTGGATAGCACTGCAAACAGAGCAGACTCTCAAAGCAGTGCCTGACAAGTTGCCCAGGCCAAGTTTTCAAGTGTAGTCAACAAATCCGGTTATAGCGAATGCTACGTTATTTGAATTTAAGTCGCGGGTGAATTGCCTCAGTCGGTTAGTTGTATCATATAAAGCGAACTGCTGAGTAATTTCACTTTAAACTTTTCAATAACAACAGAAATATACCAGTTCATTAAAATAACAACAGATGTACACAATAACAGCTTCAATTGAGACTGAACAAAGCACGATAAAACCATCATTTACAGAGCATGTTAAAGTCAAGATGATCAATTTGTCAGCAGAGCTTAGATACGACTGATTCCAACTACACTTAAATTTCTGATTCAGTGGGTGATATAATTTCAATTAGTGTACATCCCAGTGATCGGCGGAATATGACTACTAACTTGGTCTTCACAGAGAAACTGCATGTTTGCTTTACTTATGGACTGTATACGAGCAAGAACTATCGTTGGGTATAATACTAACATGTGACTTTCTGGGTAAGTAGTATACCCTGCGATGCAGACACACAATTGTGTACCTTCAGGTCAGCAAACCCGTTCAATAAAATGCAAAGACCCCAAAATGAAAGGACTAGGCCCTATTTCAGAGTGATGGTATGACATCTATTTTTCTCTTACATTCTGTTAGTGTTCCATTTCGGTCTACTATATATACAGGAGAATGACCAACATGTATTGCACTGTCAGGAAACTTTGGATTCGAGGGTGGCCCTTGCTGTTAGCCAACGCCCTCAAGTGATTCAAAGAAGACATTGCTATTCTCACCATTGTGTTATAGAAGTGGACAATACCAGAATATCCCGACAATGCCAATTACTGCACTGATCTTCAACCGTATTTGAAACAATTATGAACCCACACACATACTGACAGACGACTAACACCACTCAGATCCCACTTAATTGCTAACGTCCTGTGTTATCGCATCTAAGGCTCTACTGATAGTGTCCAACGTTCCTCTCTACCCTATACTCATTCCGAGAGGCCTTACCATCTTTTTCTGACTTCGCTGCATATCAATGATCCTTAACTGGTTAACGTGAAAACGTGCTTCAATCAGGGAACATTTCGCATTAAACATCGTGGATTTTGTGGAGTCTGTAAGTTAAACCTACAGTTCTTTCCGAGCATTGTGAACAATGAATACTAAAAGTTAAGCTCTAAGACAGAAGCTAAAAGCTGTTACCAGCCGAGTAATATTAAAGCAGAATGTGCTGTTCCTGTTTTATCAAACCACACCATCTGACTGGCTATACTTCTTTCAGTTATAAAAACCTATAAAAACAACTGTTTATTGATTTACCTAAACATAGCCTGGTATCCAAAAGAAAAAAGCTTGCATAGGATTTTCGACTTGGTAGTATTCGAACGGAAGTGCCTCACATTTAAGGCATTTTTGGCTGACTTGTTAGCCAAAAATTAGTTCACTCCACGGTCTACCATAATTAATACCCCAGTTAATAAAATTTCTGCTGAAAGTAACAGGGAGTAGATGTTATTTTTCAGATTATTATCCAATGGAAGAAAATGATGGAAGATTGCCCATAAATGGAAGGCTTTTTTTTTCTTCAAATAGAACCTCCTGCTTTAAGTCTGAGAATATGTTAATCTGATTATCACTGTAATAACAAGAAGTATTTTTGTTCATTGTCATTTTATAAACGGTGTCAGAAAGAGAAGTTATCGTTAATCGAAATTTAAAACAAAACTCTTCTATTTATCGTCTACTTGTGAAGTTTGGGTTTAAAGATTCATTTGCATGTCTTTTTTTGTTGCCATTCCATGACAGTTCTGATGAGTTTTGGGCGGAAAACAAGGTAGTTGCAAAAAGTACCATAAGGTAATGAAAATGTACTTCCTGACGTTTTCAAAAGGTACAATTGTCAGGCTGTGAGCATTCTATATTATTTTCTACTCTGTAAGATCGAGGTTCTCTGTGTTCTGAATTTATCTCGGAATCATCTTAGTACTTTGTGAAGCAGCAAAGGAGAGCATGAAAAAGGAATTAGGTCACGTGGCAAGTCTACCTATCAAGACCATAAAATATATGATTTCAACATTTGAGCAATGATTACGTCATATTCACAGCATGCCATAATGCGCCATATTGACATCTTATACATACAACACTTTTGAGCATGTCCACTGAAGTACTTAGAAACTTGCGAGGGCATCAACTTCCGAAAAAAAAACAAAAAAACATTCGGAAATATTTTTTATCATTTTCTGTTATCCAGTAAAACAAATGACTTGTAATTACCTTTTTGTTTGTTTCAGAATTCCTTATTATCTCTGAAATAGGCGGCAGTTTCTATAAACCAAAGCAGAACATAAATGGTTTGGTTGCTATGGGTCCTTGGCTTGGCTATTAGACATACCTTCAACAATATCAGCAGTGTCTGTCAACTAATTCTTTTACTCAAAATGAAACGTATGGCAACAAAGGATCCTCTTCCTACTTCGTCCATTTTTTTTCCCGGCAAGATTGCAGTTCAGGAAAATTAATGTGTTCTAAGGTCATATTGACCAATTACCAAATTGAGGATGAAGAAAACGATTGTTGACAAAAATACCTAAGTACATGATGATTTTAGTTTGCATTTTCAAGCGGGAATTATGAATCTCTAATTTTCTTGTTATTTAATTTAAGAGATGTATAATCTTCTACATGAATAAAAAGAAATAACACTATGCTGGCGTGCCTATATGTCTAGGGCCTTGAGTTTTCAAGGTTACAGGACAGATGAAAGCCCAAGATTGTTTGACCAGAAACGCACAAAGTAAAAAGAAATTGAGTTTTCATTTAGGTAAAATTTTCAGAGCAGATATTTAAACATGTTTAGGAACCTATAGACAAGTAGAATCAGAGGTGTACAATTACGAACAACGATGCATGAAGTATATAGTAAAACTTGAGCGGTTAAGGTACTGCTTGCAACTGCAAACGGATGGGTTCCCAAATATATTTCCAATAGAGGAATGTTACACTTCTTGTCAAAGTCAAATGACGCCCTGTATATTGCTAATGTGTACGTTGTATTAAGCCACCTGTACAGCTTTGTAAAGAATTTGCATTTGGTTTAAATTATATTCATTCAAATATTGCTTATTTCTCTTTGTATGCAGTTCGTTCCTTGAAAGAAAACACTATGCGATAGTATCTCCATGTCACAGCTTTTTGTCTATGTCACCTTTCATCATGAAGAGAATGTTCTATTTACTCACCATCAATGTTGAGACCTAATTCACTTTCAGCTGATTGGTTACTTACTCCCTTTCTTTTGACTTTACGGTATGTCATTTTTTTTTCAGTTTTCGTAGTTTCGGTAACATAATTTGACTTCCTCTCTTTCAATAAAATATCAGCATTTCGCATCACGTTTGTAGTTTAAAATTTTAGCCAAAGACTTATATTTTACGACGTAAAGCCAACAGCAAGTCTGAATGAAACCACCTTACAAACCCCCCACCCCCCCTCATCGGTGTCACAAATTTATACTTCGATTTCATCTGGAAATTCACGTATAGAAAGAACAGAAAAAAATTCATAACAATAACCTGATAAGAGTGAACCGTTTATATCACAAATACAAATTCGCGTCAAGTCGTCTGCCAAGATTTCACCCGAAATGAAATGTTTCAAATTTGTATCGCTATATTTGACACCTGGGAAGAATAAAAATGTGAATGCGGAACAATGCAGTTAAGTTTTTCGCATACGCGAAAGATTTCAAAGACACAAAAGTATCGAAAATACTAAAGGTGAATGACATGACCACCATCGAGTTCACCCTTGAGCTACAACTATTAAAACGGCTGTGGAATAGATTCTAATTGAAAAGAAAGTTGTTTTGGGTGGTTTCACGAAAAATGATTGTCACTTATCGCAATATTCGTCAGATGTTATTATTTGATATCTGCACGTTACACTAGGCATACAACCTCGATGTACCTTCAGTCGTTGATATTCTAGGTGATATAGCTGCACGATAATGTTACACTGAAAGCTTTTGGGACGGATGTATAGACGGATGGATGAATATGAACGATGAGATGGAAACATGCATACGATGACGGTTATGGTGATGATGATGATGACTGACAGATGGATGGATGGATGGATGATGCTTCATGTGGATGGATAGATGGATGGACGGATGGATGGATGGATGGCTTGATGGATAGATGGATGTAGATAAATGAATGGAAGGATGGACAGAAGAATGAAAGGGTGAATGATGGTTCATATGGATGGATGGATTGATGGATGGATTTATTGATTGGTAGATGGATGGATAGATAGATGGATGGACAGATAGATGAACGGAATGATACACAGAAAGATGGATGGACAGATGGATAATGAAGGTGATGATGATAGTGATGACAGTGATGATGCTGATGATGATGGATGAATGAATGAATAAATGGATGGCTGGATGAATGGATGGACTGATGAATAGATGAACCGAAGATGAATGTATATATGAATGGATAGATAGTTAGATAAATAGATGGATGGCCTAATAATTTCAAGTATCATATTTACAATGTACTATTATACGTTGGCATAAAGGTAAGTGTCTTTGTGGTGTATATCCATATTTGTCTAATTGTAATTATCATGTGTGGTACGTATATGTTGGCCTGATGCTAAATATAAAACTCTACAGGTAATATTTGCACACATGGAAATATCAGTCACAAGTATTACGAGTAAACGGATTGGTTGACATATTTTGTTTGCCATGAGTAAAAGACTGTTCGGTATCTCCAACTTTGGCTAACCTTCAAAGGTAAGTACAACAAAAGAATTAAGCTAGTTGTAATATAGTATTACTAGTGTAGGCTACTCCGTATTATCTCTTTATATGTTCATCAATTTTTGTACATTTTCGAGGTAAGGATATGAAGATTTTTAATTTGTGTATCATGCTCTGCAGTTAGATATGTTTGAATTTATTTCAAACATCCATCATAACCATCTATTTGCCCGTCTTTCGTTCATCACTCATTGACTCATTCACTCACTCACTCATCCAGCCATCCATCCATTTATTCATCCATCTATTCATAAATCCATCCATTCATTCATCCATCCATTGATCATATATCCATTCACTCGCTTATCGATTCATTCATTCATCCATTCATTTATCCATTGACAACATCTGTCTACTATGATTAAGACATTTGTAAACACTGTTTATCCTCATTCCCAGACATATGGAATATTTACTTTACTTCGTCTGTACTTTTCATTCTTTGCAATAAATTGTCTCTGTAGTGCGCAAAGAACAGCAGATAAGAGTCACATTTATTGCAATGCATCCTACATGCCATTACGGTTGTACTTTAACAATCCTAGTGTGTGGTAATGTAATAGTTTCAACGTCTGTCAAATTATGCCTCCTCTTCTGTACCCTTATAAAGTCAATATCATCATCAAACCTACCTCTCTCCACCTCTCTCTCGCTTCCTGTCTCTCTCTCTCTTTAACGTATTCACAATCTTTCTCGTCTTTCATCTCATGAATATTTACAAACTTTTCGTCAAGTACCAAATGTAATTGACCTGGGATTGCTTTAAGAAGAACATATTGATCTGAAAGGATTATACACAGGACTAAATATCAGCGGTCTCCCTCATGCAGTGGCTCTTTATAGCTACATTCATATATAACTTCGTCTACACTGCAATTAGCCTGCAATTGACCTGTAGTAAGGGATCTGGAAAAGTATTAAGCAGGATTAAATTTCAGCCACTTCGAGATTTAGACTATGAAATTGAACGGGCTTATATGCTTTAAAACAAAGGGAAACTAACAGGACTGGAAGAAGCACACGACAGAAATATTCTTCATTCCTCTTGCACATCTGCCATACATATACTTCAATTTAGTCACATATCTTTTTAATTATTTATCTGATTTTATGCAATAAAGTTGCTTTAACAAATAAGGCATGTAATGAAAGAAGATCAGTGATATAAATGACATAAAAGTTCAACGTTCGCCCAGGTTGACATTTCTCAAAACTTGCGAATAACAAAGCAACTGCTTTAAGATGAGTAACTTCCCACTGCAGGGTTTATGTCCAGGGTATTGCATAAAGCTGCCTATTTGAACGACTATTCTTGCGTACAGTGTACATAAAAGCCTCCGCGATGCTGTCAGTCTTTGAGAAGAGTTAAAATGGTTTAAATTTTACAAACTGAAGATATGAATACGGTCTTGAAAATGTACATTTTACTCTTTGATTAAGTTGTTAAGATATTACTTACTAAGTTCTGAAAACATGGTTTATGTTTGACGTTATCTGAACATTATTAGAGTGGTTGCAAGTTTCATGAATAACATCAGCGTCAATGAAAATCATTAGACTGTAATCTTAAAGACAAAGTGAAAACAATTCCAATGCTTTTCACATCTATGCAAGGCAGACGCCTGCCGTAGATAAGTGGAGTTATTTTTGTTTTTGTAAATGTAGTAAAATGATAGAACTAAACTCATGCACAACGTTACATAATAAGTTATGAATTGTGTCTTCATATAATAACAGTGAATCCTTTAAGGAATCCAAGCATAAGAATGAAGGCATCAAAACAGTGAACATGCCGGTGCGTTAAATTAATACACAATACTGGATTTCACTGTTCTCTACTAACGCCTTGCTAAACTCGAACACTGGCATAAAATCCAAATGAAAGTATAAATGCCAGATTCTAATTGAGAAAATACAATTTAAAGAAATGATTACGGTAGTGTATAAATTATCCTGAGAAAATGTGAATATAATGTAAGACTGTCGGGTATCACAGCCAGCGAATCTACTTAGTGAGTGCATCAACATGTGATGATGGAATATACATGTAAGTAGGCCCAGCTGTAAGATCGGATTAGATAACTGAATCTAAAGCATGTGATTTTGCAAACAAGATTTGGATCTCTGATCTCTACTATTTAGGTCGCGAAAGGGATTTGAATATCAAAATTACTCATTCTCTGCATTAATTCAAATACAAGAATTAGAATAAAAAACAAGAATAAGAATAAAAAAGACAGAAGGCAGACAACAAAATAAATAAGGATTTTCTTCTTTTCAAAATTGAGTTCGCATGATTTTGATATAAGAAATACCAAAGGCAAGACGAAGATGAAGTCCAGTTGTTCTGAATTGTAGTCTTCATCACGGGATTTCTTGTTTGTTTGTTCCTGTTTTAATTTAATAAACAATATGCGCATCGAGAGTAACTTTCGATTGTTTTTATACAATATTACATTTCACAGTGCTAAGAGGGCGCTTGTATTGCAGAACTGTTTGCTAATTAAATAATGTATTAACAATGGAAGTAAAAACACTATTCACTTTTCTTTGGGAAGCAGCAATTTTACAGTTTATCTAAAATTTTAAGAAAGCTTAAAAAATGGAGAATTCTGTGAGTTGATAATGTGTAAACTTAAATTTAGAATTAGATTGTTCACTATAAAGAAGGAAAAACTTTGTTGGTATCTGCAAATATGTGTATGTTTCTTTTGCGTATCCATCTCCCTTGACACGAATGTGTACGAATTTTTTGTTGATAGGTTTGGCATGTAGTCATTAACATACTCAATGTGGTGATCATGTGACGGTCCATGAAAATGATAATTCCATCGTAGGCTTAAATGTTCACTTTCAAGACCTCCTCCACACATCTGACATATAAGCCATTTTTTTTACTAGGAAAATTCCAATTGAATTGTAATTCAAATCTTTTGCAATTCCAATACAATTCCGAATTGATACCACCTAAGATTTTTTGGAACCATATCTATTCGTATATACCTGAATATGTCTGACGTGAAAAATATTTATGGGTCTTACCCAAGGTTTCCGAACAGAAAAGTGACCAGGAATACTTTTATTCTTTGCCGTCAATTGTGTGGTGATTACCAGTGGCATTGTAACGTATGGTTAGATCTCTGCACAGATAATTACATCGCTTTTTTTACAGTACGAGGGACCACAAAACTGAGTGAAACTCATTTACATAAAAGACACTCAAGGCAAATTGTGTCCTCGTACAACCGAGTAATTACAGTGATGATGAGCGCACTTATTCATTTTGTGCTGTTCCTGTCATATAATGACAAAAGGAACAAAAACGAATTGAAACTTCTCAACAGTTCATATTCGTCAAGTACTTGTTTTCTTGCTCCCAAACCATTACATACTTCCAATCGATACGATGTCTCTCGACGTGGAAGGTTTGAAAAAACAATGAAATGAGGATAGTAGCCACACGGTGAGTGAAAACAAAAAGTTACATTGAAACAAAAAAAATGGTAACATCACTCTTATCAAAGAGCATCAACAGGGTGTAAAGAAGGGTAAGGAAGTTGAAGGTTACAAACGTTAAACGTAACATTTATGTATTTTTTTGGCATTTGTGTAAGTAAGAAACTGTATACTTTGTAGATGTATACCATGAAAGTAAATATAAATATGTGTATTTGGTTACAGAGATTTCTCATTGTTATGCTTCGTGTGCAGTTGTTGTTTCTTTTGTAACGTTACAGTTCGGATTGTAGAACAAATGCTTTCTGTGCATTTCTTCTACAGACAAAGGTAGACCTGCAGTGAGGGCGCATAAACAACGATCTGGTTTTCATACCGAGCATTTGTTTGTAGTGTTATTGAATCAACATGATGTTCTTGGGAGTTTCACGTAGATTGCTACAAACGAATAAGACGAGACATTATGCAATACAAGAAGAACCAAACAGAGAAAAAAGAAAAGAAATTAATGTCTGTGATTACGTCCAAAGTAAATCGACTGGATATTATTATTTCATTTTTTATACCAGAAAGCCAAAAGGCTTTGTGATTCCTTGCTACATGGTTATATTATAAAAAGCATGAATTATCCACACGACAAGTATGATATCAACTGCAGTTACTGGTCTCGAAACACCACATAAATAGGCCTTAAACCCAAATAACCTTTATTTTGGTGACCTTAAATGACATTTGACGTCCACTAAAAGCAATAGGGATCACCTACCCAGTATTGGGAACCCACACATCAAGTATGACATCAGTCAACTTTACCCTTCTGGAGATAATGTGTTAGGGAGGTTTCACCTCGGGTGACCTCAAACGACCTTCGACCTACACAAAAAACAATAGGAGTCATCTACTCAATATGGCTAACCCACATACCAAGTATGACATCAGTCACACTTACCCTTCTGGAGATATTGTGTTTACAATGTGTTTACAGTTTGACCTAGGATGAGCTCAAATGACCTTTATCCTCCATCAAAAACAATGCCGATCATCTACTCAATATGACCAACCCACACACTACGTATGACATCAGTTACAGTTACCCTTCCGGAGATATTGTGATTACAAGGTTTTGATATTTTAACCTCCGTTGACCTCAAATGACCTTTGACCTCCACCAAAAACAATAGGGATCATCTCCTCAATATGACCAACCCACACAACAAGTATGACATCAGTCATGGTTACCCTTCTTGAGATATCGTGTTTACAAGAAGTGTTACATACATACACACACACACACGACATCACCATCGCATAGATTCCTTGAGCCTTCGGCAAGGAATCAAAAACGTTTTTTTTTTTTTAAATTTCAAACGCGTCTCTTAATTGTTCAATCGTTCCTTAAGTGGTTTCGTCCACCATATTAAATATAAATTTGATGGTGATTATGGCACAGAATATTAGTATATATGGCTACTGTCACCGGGTATAGTGTGTTTCTGTATGGCTGTTATGTTGGCAGGACATGTTGTGTTTAGCAAGAACCCGTGATCATACACCGTGGCCTGCACCTATTTCGTACGGTAGTGGTTAAATTGGCCCGAATATTCTGTTTCACGGTCGGTGTGAAAACTGTTTCTGCATCTACATTGATTCATGTACGACAGGCTTTAGACGGTATGTGCTAGCAGTCAGCAATAGTAGAAAGACCTTGTCAAACCAGTTTAGCGATGACTATTAATGACCACCATGATTATATTATGGAGATATTTCGTCGATGATTTTGTACTCACCTCTTCGTTAGGATCTTTCACCAACATTACGGAGCATCTTTCACAATGAAGCAGAGATTGAGCTCTCTGCATTGTTTTCTGTACCACACTTTCCAGACAGGTTTGTTCTTCAAAGAGATCGTGTGCAACTTCCAACAGTTTCTGTTTTATTAAACAATACGAAATATGAACATAGATATAGTGGCAAGAAAACAATCATTACTAAATTGTCGATGCAGGTCTGATGAATTTCATTTCTAGGGTTTGTGCTTGCACTGGATTTTATATGTACTGTTGCATGATCTAAATGACGAAAATATAAACATAATCTCTAACATTTATCAATGTTCAATTTGCGGAATATAAATATTAAAATTAATAGAGCGGGTAAGCACTAATGAAGTTCTAAGTGTTTGTCATTTATTAAACCATAAAATGTTGGTAAAGTACAATATTTGTGTGCTTTTCCATGTTATTCATTACGAACAAAGAAAGTATACAGCACGTTTGATCGAAATATTTTCCCTTTTTGTGATCATATTATTTTTTGAATGTAAGTCGGTGAGTTTACTTTCGTGATATCTGTTTCCGTGACAGTCACTCTTGTGACAGAGAGTACCTCAGAATTAGAGTCACCGACTCCTTTGGTCTGCCTTTCTGTGAACCTCATGGCCTCAGTTCTGTCTAATGTTGCGATTACCACATATATAACATAAGTCTCCGTGTTAATCGCTAATTGACCGTCGAATATGATGTGACTTTTCGGTTTATATAGACTCTCAACTGCTTCCACTCTCATGGAAGTGACACATAGTTCAAAAATGTTCACTGAGGATCTATGGAAGTGTTACAAAGGAAACCATACATAGCTTGTATTCTTTGCTCAATTCAGGTAATTTTACAAAGACTTCTAGAGGCGTGTGTTCCTCATAAGGTTGCAGATGCAGCAAATTGTGCAAAAAATTGATGAAATTTAAGCAAAGTTCTCAACACTATTTTCACAAATACAAACTTAAGAAAAAAAAACGATGGCATATGCGTGGCACGTGCGGTACCATGTAGCATCTCTGTTTATTTAGGTTCAACCCCCAAACAAGATGTATTAGCCTATATCTATGCAATATTCGTGATTTACATATCAAAAGATTGTTCGCAAAGTGTATAAGAGATAATTAAATGTTGAAGCGTAAGTACTTAGCTTATCAAGTCAAACAGTTAAAAAAAAATATCAATGGAACGTGTTATATTTCAAAAAGGATTTGACTCTCCCAATGTGAACAGGACACAAAACTCAGATTTCAAAAGCTACCAAACTATCACATGTTTTCCGAAAAAGAAGTTGTGCAACATTTTAAATGGTATTTTGAAGGACCTTTTACGGAACAGAAAGGCAATAATAACGTAGAAATTGGATTATACTTAAAAAATACACTGTAATCATTCTGAACCGTTGAAAACCGTATTACTAAGTGAACATTGACTCTCAAAACTGAGCTACGCGTATAATTTGGGAAACTAAGCATTTTCTAATAGGAACTACAAACTTCAATGGAAGTATTGTAGAATACATGTAAATGTGAGTTACATTGTAATTAAATGACACAATTATTTTCAATGGGACACGAAACTTTACACGCAGTTTTACCTTGGAATTGATTATATACCTTGTTGACAATGCTATTCTGCCTTTTTCAACATTTGTAAAATTGAATGCACTTCGATAGCAATATGAAAGTGCGTCCAAAAGTGAATCCTGGAACTTCTGTTAAATTTGGAGGTGTGTGGCAGATCATGTTAAATAGAAAAACAGATTGCTAAATCCGCCAACGAGTTGGTGTCCCATTTACACTGCATGGGGGAATAAAATAGTTTTTTGGCACATAACATCATTACAAGATAATGAAAGATTTTCGCAGTTTGAAAATATGCACAGCACTATAGAAATGTCGCTGACTACTTTAATGCTTTTTAGTTGAGCCAATGTGAGGACGAAAATATTACAGTTTAAGGTGGGACACCAAATCTACTGTCCAATCCGTGTTTATGGAATCACCCATACATTCAATGAAGATATCTGATCCTAGCCGAATACGTCATGTTATAAATAGTCACGGCCATTTTACGGAGTTTTTAACATTTGTCATTCACTGATGATGTCAACCGCCCCTAAAAATATGACATAAGGTTATTTCTGGTCAGCAATTTCCTTAATTGGTCTTTTTGTAGTAAATGACGGAGAAATTTTAATAACTGTAGGGCAATTTGGGGTTCTCCCCGACTGTGACATTTTGAACTATGCTTCAATAGTACAATAACAACTTAATCGTAAATTTGTCTTGGACAATTCTTATTCTTTACTTCTTGCTTGGAGGCGATTACAAGAAGGATTTTTCACCAAAAGACGTTTTTCGACATTTCACTTCTTTCAGTTTCTTGATTCTATACAAAATCAAACTTGTATGTCAAAAGAAAAAAAGAAGACAAAGATAGATGAAATTTTGAATTGATTAAAGCACGTTTATCACCATAGTAACGAGAAAAAGGTTGATTCCTTTGCAACTTCCAAAGGACAAACATTTGATCCACGTCACATCTTGGGTAAGAAAAGGTCATTTATTGTAGTCATTTTATTTTAATATTTACAGTAATATCATATTGCTTCCTTTATCCGTTTTTGTTGTGAAAGTACAACATATTTTGCTCGTGTTGTTTCTTCCATTGTATTTCAAAAGTTGAATTTCACCATTTGTTTCTTCTTTTTTGAGGTTGCTTCTATTTTTGTGAGAGCTGTCAAATGTATCAGTGTTACGGTGTATCTAAATTTTCTTCTGCCTTTGCTCAGGCTTTGAGTGGGTCAATGTCTTCAGCATATCAGTTTAGAGACTTTTATCGGAGAAGGTGAAGGGATGTGGTGTGGAGGAATCAAGGAAGGGGTGGGGGTCGTCGGATGCAAACCGGTGAGAAAGACTTGTACATGAGTATGGTTCACCTGTGACTTCACGTCACAACTTAAATATATTTTGGAATAAAGGTGTTTTGGTGGTGCCAGGAAACAGAAGAAGAACATAAGATTTCAGAGCTATTCAAACAAGAGATGAATTTGGACGCAATTTTCCATTACTGACATAAACAGCTTCAGAGTGAAACGCATCCTAATTGCATATACTCAAACGTGAAGCTCACAAATTTGTGGCACTTATCTGACAGCAAAGGTATTTGACGAAAATGACTTTGAAATATCTTTTTATTTCTTCGTAATTTGCAGTTTTTACGAAGTTTTTAGTTCATAGTACATCAACAGATCATACATACTTGTCATTTCTACCTTTTGAGATGAATGTAGCTCTTTCAGAGTATCAAATCTGACACAACTAAATAATAGACTGACTTAACTGCTGTGCTCTCTGTACCTTTAACTGTGCAGGCTTTTGTGGTTTTCTTGAGGAGGAAAACTATGCCTCTACTACTAAACAATATTAGATAAAAGCAATATTAGATAAAATGAATGATCTTACTGCTTCTTTAACCTTATCTGTAACATAGTAGTACTGTTAATGTTAAAAATGGTGTTAAGCAACATTCAATATGCAAAAGCGTACATATGCTGCGAGATTGGATAAAAATAGTATTTTTGCCTATTCTCAGCCGTGTCTGAATTAGTTGCACATTGCACGCTACATTTCGGGTTGAACATACGTTGCCAAGCACACAGAATAAAAGATTGCAAATTAAGACCCCAGCTTCCCCGTCTTCCATTCTCTTTCATAATTCTCTGTCGATGACCTCTGTCGATGTGCTCTGCCGATTAGGAAATGATGTCGAAGTCACGGTGGAGCAATTCTTTCTCTCTTTGTCCTTTACAGAAAGGAGAGGAATCACAACAAACCTAGACATTCTGTACATGTAAGTGTACCATTCATATCACAACTAAAGGGTTTCTATCTGCTTTCATATGCTTGTATAGCCTACACCCAGTGAACAAATGAAAAGAACTGATTACATTGTTCAAAATGTTACGCTGAAAACCGTGTTGACCTTTGACGTTATTGCAGAACAAATCCACAGACAGCGATAAGTTTGCACAAAAAGTGAGGTAAAAAGTGAGTTTTAGCAGCATTTTCACGTTTTAATATTTACTTTACGGCTATCTTGAATGACTTGATGAAGACACAAAGGGAACAGAAACTTTTGAACAAATCTATAGCCTTGAACAACAGTCTAGTTGAACAACAATCTAATTGGACAACCATCTAGTTGGACAACAATCTAGTTGAACAACAATCTAGTTGGACAACAATCTAGTTGGACAACAATCTTGTTGGATTATTTGGTTGATAAATTTGATTTTGATCTCAGCATTTACGATTATTTAGGTCCCTCAGACAGTTACGTACTTTACAAATGAACGGTTTGACATGGTCACCACGTTGGCACGAATCATGGTCACTATATAGAAAAGTGCTACACGCTGTTTATAGTCCTCGCATTAATATTAATTGAGATCTGACCACATTAGGAAAATACTGATACCTACACCCCTGGGAATCTACCGCTTCTATTAATTACCATTAAAACTGAAAGATGTCTCTGGAAAAAAGGAGGAATTGCCTGTGAACGTAATTTGCAGGTATATCCAATAATTGTTACGTAGTTCCTCAATTTTCCTCTGTTTGTCAGTATTGCCACAGCAACCGGCCAAAGAATGCCTAATGGCTGTTGTCTGTGTCAATATGCATTTGGGATTTAATTGCATAGCTGATATTACAACTTCACCTGAATATAAGATACCATATACAATCTAAGCACAGGTTCAAATACCTCACATTATAATAACTGAACTCTTTGTCTGTGAGTATACGTTTCTTAAATCGAAGACAAATCTAAAAGACCTACCTTATTACGGTCATACTCTTTCATTGAAGTGTCGAATAGTTCGGCGTTACTTATACTAATTCCGCAAAATGTTAAGTAGGTCTCCAAAAGCTGTGAAATACCACAAAAAAGAAGAATGTGAAAGCAAAAATGAAAAATATTTGATAATTAGAATCTTTTCAGAAGAAAAAGTTGTATTTATAGGCAAAATTACCGAATAATCATTGATCGGTCGTTTGTTACTTTTACTTACATACGACCATCACCCTAGTATAAAATATCTGGTAACGGCAAACATGACAACAAGGATCCCCGTTCTTTACGTAAACACAGTGAAAATATACAGCCATTCCACATACTCCCATTTTATAAATCACATATTTTCAAAAAAAAAAAAAATCGTTTCAATTGTGATTGGAAAGTATGTGGTTTTAGTTATGAAGTAGAGGCAGACAGTGACATCGAACTGAGATAAGTCTCTGGAAAATGATAAAATATGTGTGTGTTGAACTAGTAGTTCCTCCTTGAGACGATCCCATCCCCACCATATCCACAGGGAACTAGCCTCACTTGGTGATTTATCTTTTGCTAATAATCCCACGCATATCTCTTCGCAGTGAAAGATAATGTTAAGTCGACTGCATTCTTTGCCCAATACCATTCTCCAAATGAAACCCAAAACATGCATCCCGAAAAAAAAAACCATGGAAGAAAAGTAACTTGAAGCCCCGAATATCAATCAATATGTATACCCTTCACAGACATAATATAATAAGCTGAATCAGCAGATTCATATAGCATGTCACCACTTGGAGTCTTTTGTAAGACCTCGTTGCGTGTGTGTCTTTCCCTTGATTAGGTCGGAAGGACAGTATAATGGTCGGATTATATAACCATGGTATGCATTGGGGTTCGTAGAACGACCTCAACCACTCCCGGGCGACGCAAGGAAGCCGAACCTTTCATTACCGCGAGATAAACCACAAATGGTTAAAGGAACGACTGAAATATCACGTTTAAGTTTTTATTTATGGTACAAATGTCAGTCGATATTTGCTGGTTATTTTCCATTACTTTTTATAAACACAGCTCAGTAATCACGACGGACAAGCGATTTAATCGATATGAACAGGAGATATAAAAACAAAATGGCAATAAAACAGAGAAAAAAATCAGAGAGAAAGAACTCAAGAACAACTATTAAAAAGGAAAATGAAATAGTCGACGCGAGTTGCTCACCGCGGGATATGCATAAGAATCGAAACCATAAAACTCCATACAGACGAGAGGATATCGTATCATGAAAGCAAATTCAGACTCTCTGCAGCTTGTGGAGAAAGAAATATTTGTGGATTTCAAACTACTGCAGAGGTTCTCGATTCACTAAACGATGCATCAAAACAAGTTAAGTGGCATTCTCGCAGTAGGTGTTTAAGTTTAATCCCCGTTAAACAGTACGACTTTTGAAAGGTTGAAGAGTTCTGGTTCACCGTGGCATGATATTTCTGTTTTATGTAAAATCCGTTGTGTTTATGTTTGAATTAATGAAGACTATTAAGGATATTTAAAGAAACAAGATTGCGTTGATTGGATCTTGTTTAAAGGTGTACAATATACGTACTTTGAGCAAAGCGTTGATATACGTCCATCTCCAGAGATGACGGCGTCATAGTATGCCGATATACCGAAAGACTACTTCATACGTTGACGGTACACACATTGAACATACCGACCCACCTTCAATGAGGCCCATTGCGTTTTACGATATTACACCGAATGCTACCTTGATATGGTATTGCGATGTCACTTTTTCTCATCCTTCTTTCAAAAAGCTCATTGGTTCAAATCAATTATAATTAATTATAATGAAACAATATTATAAATATATCGCATGCTATAGTGAAACGGATACTGTTCTACCACTGTAACGTTGGGCAATCATTTAATTCAATCATTAGTGCATGTATCCACACCTTGAGAAATATCATCAATTGTACAACTGATGTTATCGCCATACTAAGTATATCATAATAAACAATGTACGTAACACACACATGACCCTTAGTATCGTTATTTCAGGATCAATGAATTGAACTTATATATGCAAACAATAGATCTTACAAAATATTAATTGCATTGTTGTTTTAGGTTTGTCTTTTTCCTGCTCTTCATTACATTACTCTTCGTTGGAGACCGAATCACGTTTTCTCTTTTAAAAGCGGCTAACGTTTGAATGTCGCTACCAGTATATAGATCTATAATGTGAACAATTTGTGGCAGAGCCTTGCAATGAACATTCGTCTAGTGTACGACAAAAAGACGAATGAACATTCATATCGATAGATCATACGTTCAATTTCTGTGTGAGAGACGAAACATATAATAGTAAGGCCTACAACTATCGCCAATTTCAAGATAACTATAGGATGAACTGTGACGTGACAGAATTTTGGAAGGTTTCAATCACAACTAATGAGGCGACTGAAATGGCAACATCTGTTTCTTAAGGAATCGTAATTCTCCCAAACCTCAAATTTGTCCTTCGTCGTCTTATGCATCAGCATAATTCCATTAGACGCCATATCTATTTTTGTCTGCCTTTTGTTTTCAGACTAAAATTTTTCAGTTTGAATTTAGATCAGAATTCAGAAGAGCTATACGATGTCTATATAGCATTACAAATTTAAGCACCACATGTCGAACTATATACACTGAATATAAAGGTATACTCCATGGAATGTCATCCCGACCTACTTAATTTTGAAGTATTTGCTTTTGTTTTCTGCCTTAGTTTGTGTTTGAAAAGAAAAAAAGTATCAACACTCATTCACTGAAATAAATTCTTATTTTCCCTATCTCACTTGTTGATCAACGCCTAATGTGTTATTAGTGGAGGTTCAATTACATTTAAAAAAGAATATCAGGAAGAGGGGGAATGAACAAGATGCAATTTACAAGTAGCATTCTTGACAGCTAATCAAGTATTAACGGGATTGACGACCTACACAGAAACAAGCCGGTGAATTGAACCGTGGATGTAGATCTTAAACTAAGCAACAAGATGTGTCTTAATCCAACTGCAATCCAATGAGATAAAATCTAAAACCAGGTTAATTGATCTAGATACACTCTATAGCGTGTCCAAATAGGGGACGGGGAGGAAACCATAGTTTTACCCAAATGAGGATTGAAGTAAATTATAAAATTTACACCTTTTGGAAAAACAATTATTTTTTCAGACGAAAACTTCACTGTTGTTCACATTTTCGTTGCAAAAAAAAATCGCATTATTTCAAAGGCTTAGACCCCTCCTCCATATCCTTGTTTCACTAGTTTGGTCCCTACCGGAGAAAGAAGACGGATCCTAGATTACACATAGGGGTATATGTATAAACACATACACTACGAATGGCTGTTAGCAGGCAACCTAAGAACACTTGTTTTATTTAAATTTAACCCTCTGACTGCAGCCTACATTCCTCGGAGGGATAATTAGAAGCCTTACATGCAATGAATTAGATATCCATTGCAGCAGTAGAAACTTCCAAGAGAGAGCCAGAAAATATTCTGCGATCTTTTAGAAACCAAATTTGTAGGTCAGTTCGTAAGTCTAATTATTTTACTCTTCAAGTAGTAAACCATTAATCCAGCTCTTCTCACATCGACCCTCGGTACCAAAACAAAGACCTCACTTTTCTTCAACTTCATCATGTGAGACAAGCATGAGTATGATACGAAATTAGTCTAAATAGATTTGGAGACACATTCCTTCAGCAGTGATTAATCTTGGTTTAGAATGAAAAAGGTGCCCTTCACTCACTTATTGCACGTGCCTATGAGCAGACTTTCTGTGCTTTGAATGAGTAGCCATCAAGGTTTCTTTAAGTAAATCAGTATTAAGTTTCAAACTTGTGACCTAATACATGGTCAGCTGAGGTCAATGCAAACATTCCAAATGAATCTAAGCCATTCAATCCCGAAACAAGCACATTTCAGTCCTTATTCTAGGCCCCACTGTTTTTCGACTTTGCCTCCGTATCGCTCTGTATCTCTTGTTTCGCAGAAAAAAAAAGAGAGAAAAAAGCAGAGAACTACGATTTATCCTCCTGAAGTGTTACAACACAAAACACATAAAAGGTGTGGGAGGAAAATAAAAAGCCTTCAGTCAAAATATCAACAGAAACAAACTAAAACCACTGGCGACAACTAACAGGCCGCCTTGTTTTGTTGTAACGCCTCGGTACATGTTACAGTGGTTCTGTAATGTGGCTGTCGCCTCACTCAGATGAACCCCGGGATAATGTATGGATGTGATGTTCCAAACGGAGTGACTGCGAGTCACAACTAACCTTTTCGTCTTCAGCTGAGAAGCATTTTCCACCTGCTGTATTGACTACAAGCGCAACTCCCGTGACGTCATCTTCGCTGTTCTTGATTGGCAGACAGAGAATTGACTCCGGCTGGATCGAAAGTAGTGATTCGACTTCTTTGTATTGAGAGCTACCCTGGAAATATAAAACGAAGTCATACATGCGGTAAGTAATTGCTAGGGATTGTTTCGGATCGAAAGTGGGAAACAAAATTTGTTTTCACACAATCAAATGAAAGAGTGCAATTCGCTTTTGTTTGCACCACAAGCACAGGTGCATATGTTAAAAATCTGCATATTTGATAATCCACTGATGTAACAATACACACTGGAACACACGTCCACTACAACTCATATTTATAAAATATTGAACATGTAAAATTATATTTACCCATACTTTCGTCCCAAACGTGTTCAAACATACACGCACAAACATGAACTATCTACCCACACAGAATATATTACTATATGTGAAACGTAAATATCCAGACTCGGGTAGGTACATGTACAGGTAATATCCTTAAATAATCATATTTATGTTCAATTGTTCTATTCCCTTTGTTTTTCAACCAAACTCCTGTTTTTTTTTTTTTTTATCGCACAGCAGAGATCTCCTGGCGTGTGTATCTCCTTGTTGCTCGTTCCTGACTTTGGTGTATCGTTTGGTATGTTCGGCATCTTATAGGACACATCTACCACATTGAGGGGGTAATAGTCCACATCATGGAAACAAAAAAATCATGCACCAACGAAGAAAGATTGATTCTGTCTCCTTCCGTATTTGATTCATTTCAGCACAGACTTTGTATTTCTCTACCACTGATCCTTATCTTAACACAGTACTGTCGATGATTAAGATTTAGGATGCTCTTGCTCACACGATCTATTGAAGATTTTGTGGGATTTATATACTTGCATTTGAATTATTTGGGAAACAAGTCTGTGTGGTGCTTGAAGAATATAGGCCCTATGATGGCAGGACATCCTGTCTTTGTGTGTGTCTGCATTATTGAATACCTAACTTACTTCGTACACAACTTCCTCTTGCAACCACATATTTCTGAGAGAAGTTGTCTGGTCTGAGTAATATGGAGCTTTTGATGGAGTGGTTTTGTAAGCTTCGTATAATTTATGCAATGTGGTTCTTCTTTCCAGCATGTTTATGAAGCTCGTCTTCGTAATCCTCATTTATAAGTCTGAATATCGAATTTTGATCCATATCGTGCAGTTTTCTGCTGATTTCGATCACAAACTTAATTTGTGGAGCCCGTGTGTGTTTCAACCATTTGAAGCATCTTTGTTTTACATATCAACTGGTGCTGGAAAGTCTCCGAGGTTCTTTCCTGAGGCTCAAATTATACCGATTTATGCTTTTGACCTTTCTCGGAGACATTTTCTGTACTCTTTGAGATAGGTACGGTATGTCTATCACCGAGTAGTTCATTTTGAATGGATTTTTGTTGCTTGGGAATATTTCTCATATTCTGAAAAGTAGTCAAATTGTATTTTGTTCAGTTTGACGTAATAATTTCCTTATGTTCGTAAGTGGCCGGGTTACCTACAATGTAAGAGACCCTTTCCTTACAAAGATAGGTTTCAAGTTCTCAACTTTCCCTTATACAATCTATCCTTATCAATAACATCCCTACAGTCTGACCGTGTGAAAAGGTTGATAATCTCAGCAGTTTTCTTCTTTTTTAAAGGCAATGCCATCCAACTCTGTTTCACAAAGGTTTTATGCCAGGTATGTTACAAAATGAACATGCCTAGGAGCGGCCTGCAGATTCTTTGAACAACCTTCTCGACCATGAATGGATGTGCTTTTATTGTCTCCATTCTTCCACGGTTAATGAGACAAAAATTTCATACTTTTAATCCAATTTTTTACTTACGATTATTCCCACCGTTATTTCTAACGAACAAGGCAGAGTTTCTTATGTGGGATTATTGTTTCATTGAGGAAGAAACTTTAGAGCATCTTTCTTATCTGGCGATGAATAATCATACTTCTTCTTTTATCTTCGACACTGAAAAAATTTTGGGAGGCAATACTCTCTTCTCTAAGTAGGGAGGAAATAAAGAAGCTGTCATTCATATATATATATATATATATATATATATATATATATATATATATATATATATATATATGGAGATATACAGGTATACAGGGAGATACAGGAACACTGTGCACTGTTTGTCTTATGCCTATATGTAGGCCTATAGAGAGAAAGAGCTGCTTTTGTTGTTTTTTCTCATTCCTCTCTTCTTTCATTCTTGTTTCATTTTTAATTCAATCGCAAATAAATTTTAATTTGATTCCACTGTACGGAATTCCCTACATTCTGTGTAATGTTTCAAAAGAGCAAACATCTCTCTCCCAAAATGACAGCACGGTAGCACACTATGTATATTTTAATATCAAGTTGCTCCTGCCGAGGTTTGATTTTTGTTTTTTTTTCAATCTCGTCCCAGTGGGAAGACGACAGTGATATGTTGATGGATTGCCAACTGTTGGAGTTCTCAGAAATACATTTAGTTTTTCTGAGCGTGACTCCAACGGTGAAGGAGGAGAAGAGACAAAAGAAAACGAAGAATTTTTACGTCCGAGCTCCTCTACCGTGGTATTGAATTAATCTTCCATTTGAATTATGTCATCTTTACGGCTTGTGCAGTGGAAAATTATCATAAATTTGATTCTACGAGCAAAATAAACTCTACTAATAAACCAAAAAAGACTAGAAACATAATCGAACTAGTCACTATCGAGTAGCACTTCCATGTTTCTGTTTTGTCGAAGGTATTTTCCAGTGTTCGCTAGAATATTGCGGAAAATGTTAAAGAATTTTAACCCCTTTCACTTGTTATCTTATTAATAGGCTGAAATCTCCCGAAAGGACTTTGACTTTGAACTCAAACGACTTCTGAAAGGGAACGTAAGTAAATGACTGGCTTTCAAATGTATAAAATTGCAACAACCCAAACATTGCCTTTTCGCATTGTCTCGAAGTTTGAGATAAGAGTAAACTGCCCATCTGCTATGCTCTAAAAAGTCTCTCTGACTTACATATTGTTTGCAATATACAAACGATTCTTAGGTATGAAGTCCACACAACTAAAGTAATACCAACACTGTTGATGACACAATTAATATGTAAATACGGGATCCATTTTGTATTTAGAACTTTAATAAATATGCACATCTACAAATAACAGTGAGATTTGTATTGTATACATCCGACGTAATTGTTTATTGTATGGATATTCTTCACAATCGTTATTATTAACAAATTTACACTTAAGCATGTTACTCCAATTATTGTTCAGTGGTCAAGCTAGTATTACGGTGTTCCTCAAATAAAGACAGTCATATTCAAACGTCAGTAGAGTAAAATAAGTTTACTGCAAGTTTACTGCAAGTAGGAATCCTTTTCAAAAGATATTTAAGTGTTGAAAAGAATAGAGATGCATGCTTTCTATTTTGTTGTTTCATTAATTTTCATTAAAGTAGATGAATTCATGTTTAGCGCCCACAATTCAGTTACTGCCAAACAAGACTAATATACTTACGCCGTCTGCGACAGCTGTTTAAGTTACGAAATATAAGAAAAACCTCTTCATCTCAAAACAGACTGGAAAGAACTCTGCCCATTTGACCTTTACAACCAATGACAGTATAGTCTTTATTCCTTTTCGCTATTAACGGCTTCATAAAATACTTCATTCGGGACCTTTTATACATGAGACATTACGGCAGACTAAACACACATAGGCGCCTCATAAAATGAACCAGTGTGGCAACTTAACTTGTACACCAAGGCAAAATTTGTGTTTGATAATCATAAACAAGTCTTAAGACAAAACTTAATATAAAGCTGTCATCTGCGAGAGTGGAAACCACCACATTTCGTGATAGGAATCTTTAGTTGTTACCTCAAGTGAAAAAGTGAAAAAATGTCAACGTAAATAAAGGTCGCTATCTTCATAAAGAAATCAAATCTATCCACATCTATCCGATAGATATTTATCATCGCATTATATAAAGTTATGTTATGTGTTATATGCTACAAGAAGTACTAAAAATGGATGGATGCAGTTGAGAGGAAGACTTTCAAATTCTTTTTTTTTTTCTCTATTCCTCCTTCAAATGAGCGAGAGATAAAAAAGATTATCAAGCTAGAATCAGTCTGACTCGATGGAATATCTTTCGACCCCAGAATATCATGAACAGACAAACTTGACAGAAGATTCAACTTAACGGGCGAGAAAAATATTTTTGAATATTATGAAATTTAGTGTTAGCTTGATATTTGTTCATTGATATCTTTATGGGGTGGGGATATTACTTAGGACTTCAAACGTTATAGCTCGGTTGCCTTATGGCATTCCGGTATGTTTTTGTGGGTTAAAATTTAAAATTTGTAAATTACACAGCAACGCACTGCCGGTAATGTACGTACGTTGTACGTCGGTATAGATCCCAAAGGCAGGGACAATTTACAACATGCTTAATAAGGATATGCAGGAGTAGTAAGAACTGTGCCCTCGAAAATATTGTCAAATATAGACTTTTAAAAGATACTATCAACTAAAATTGAAACGAATCATATCAAAAAATATCTCCAGAAAACTAATGCTCTATAGTAGTCAACAGTTTAAAGAATGCTTAAAGTAATACTGTTACACCTGTTTTAACTTTCTTTTCGAATTTCAAACTTAACTAGTTTAGTGTGCTAAACCAGATCATTTTTAAGTACAGAACTTTAATTGCTTTTTCTGGAAATTAGGGAGTATTTGACAGTTCGCACAGTAGATACGTTATGGCATCTTTCACACCAGTGTTGTTGCTTCATTTTTTTTAACAATTTAAATCGAACTATCAACAGTGCCTCAATACCGGTTGCGCGACAACAAGCTGACGCGAACATATTTCTAACTACATATTATAAAGAAGCAAGTGCAAACGTCGTATGAAATACTTAAATTTTCCTGGTCAATCGGCCAAGTTGGGAGTACCTTTATATTATAATGCACTAAATCTAGACGATTTAGGTAAATATCGCGAACCCACAGAAAAATTACTGTACCGGTGTGGAATCCATATCCATATTGAGACCTGCCGCTATTGGTCTTTAAATAAGTAGAATGTACGTCTCACTCACTATGTAGTAAAACATCATTAATGTGCAAACTTTTTGGCCACACTGAGTCTACATTTCTCGACCAATAAGTTTCCGTTTAATAGTATTGACTCACCGAGAATAGCCTTTCTTGTTTTTATAGATAGTATTGTCTTATGAATTCTTTTTGTCGATATGACTTTGGTAAACTTCGATTAAGATATTCGATAATGTTGAATTCAGTAACATTGACTTGTAATCTTGGATTATATTTATGCGACCGGAAGATGATCTTTAAACGGTTTTGGATTATACTGTATATTTAGACGATCTTGAATATCACTAATAACCTTGGATTTTCCTCACAAAATTCTTGGATTAGGATGGAAAGTGTTAACTTTGTCAAGTTTCCGCTCAGTTTTTGAGCGAGTACAGACTGAAGCTTTTTAATGTATTGTAGCTATATTGATGACATTTTGTTCCTCTGGCCGCATGGCGGCAAACGAACACACACAAGATTTGTTGACAAAGTGAACACTTTCCATCCTACAATCAAGTTCACGCACGATTGCTCAACATCTAGCATAATTTTTTTTTGATATTCAAGAGTCCTTACAAAACGGCACTATACAAACCTCGGTTTTTACGAAACCCACAGACCGACATACTTATATACCTTTAAACAGCTTCCACTCAGAACACACCAAGAAATCTTTAATATATTGCCAGGCTCTCCGCAAAAAACGCATGTGCTCTAACAATGAAGACTTGCAATACAAATTAGGCGCCCTAAGTAGACAGTTTATGCTACGGGGGTACCCTCTTAAGTTCTTTAGAAATAACATCGAAAGAGCCAATAAAGTCCCCAAGTCGGCACTTTAAGAATACAAGCAGTCCATCTCCCTTGAACGGATTCCTTTCGTATACCATTCTAGCACTAAAAACCTTTTTCGAGGCTTTCTATCTGCATGGAGTATTTTACAGAATGACGTCCAGTTAGCAGACACATTTTAAAGCTGCACCACTTCTATGTTTCAGACAACTCCCTAATCTTAGATATATCCTTTTACGCTGCAAAATTCCCGGAATTATTTCAGCTGCAGGAAACTCACCTTGTCACAAACCCCGTTGCTAAATGTGCAAACATATCAGTACTTCACTCCCCTTAACCCCGCCATGCACCAAACATAAACTTTACCCTGGTAACCTTGACTGTGACTCATCTTATGTCATTCATTTACTTTTCTGCAAACAATGTACAGAAGGTACTTACGAAGGAGAAAACAGAACTGAATTCAGCCTTCCCTTCAACAATCACATAATCATACCAAGTCTTAAAAGGTTCTCTATAGCCGATCACTAGTCTTCACCAGTGGTCACACAATACAAGATTTAGCATGTTGAGTAATAAAAACCAACTTTAGGGACGATGACCACAGGAAATCTGAGGAGATTAAACTCATACTAAGAATTAAAAGTAACGTGCAGGGGCTCAACAAAGATCTGGGTACCTTGAGTGAGTTTTACCAGGTAAGAGAATGAACGTCAGCTTTGTCATTTTTTACTTAGATCTCTGAGGAACAGGTAGGACCTCGAAATATATAGATCGTTTCATTTCAGTTTCTTTGTATTTAAGTATTTAAGTTATAAGATATAAGTTGCCCTTTCACATAAAGTACCGTAAGTTGATTTCCAATGTGCAATTGTGAACTAAATCACTGAAGTGCTGTATATCAAACCATAATGTAGTCATTGCTACAACACCTTCACGTTTCGAGAATTAATGTACTTTGGAAATGTCTGTAAAACAACTGCGATATTATTATAGAGTTAGCAAGTTTCTTAATTTGAAAATTAATTAAACTGAAAAAAGTAATTAAATTTCAGGAGAAAGTTACAAAAAATATTATATTAACTAAATTGATTAAAGTTTGGGAAGACGAGATATATTAAACCTATCAACATTCATTTAGGAAATTTTATGCTTGATTTTATACTCGACTAATTGTCACAAATGTACCGTACGGTTCTCCCATAGTTGATTCTACAAAATGGTGTTGTCTTTTCCAACATTCATTCTATCCTTTCCACTCGGAAAGTGGTGCCTTTTGATTTTCAATTCCATTTTGGGAAACTCTAGTCACCTAGAGATAATTATGTATAAAAATGGCTGAAATGATGAAAAGGTTAGATATCACGTTTCAGCGGCTTTAATTATCGAGCTACATTTTCTATGAATAAATTATGTTCGAAATCTCTCCTTCTCCGTCAAAATGTTGTGATAGCTGATTGAATAACACACACACACTACTTCATCCGGATACTACGGCGTGACGTCAGGTGTTAAACAATAGCAGCTATCACTAACTGAATACACAACAAGCTAGGAGGCAGGTATACAAGTCAGACTTTCTAAGTCAACCAGTTGACCCCACCTCACTGATTTTCTTCTTCTTTCGAACTATGCTGTGCAATACATTCAGTGATTAATTGACGTTCCTTGCTACATATATATATATATACTTTCAATAATGCCAAATGAATGAAAAATAGCAAGCATTTCCATAACACACTACTAAGTTAGGTAATTCAAATGTTAATTCAAGGGATGTGGGTGTTGCAATTCCCTGTTGAATATTAGATTAGCTTGTTTTTAATTTGATTTTTTATTTATTACATTGTCTCCCCCTGTTTATTTCTCGTTTCTCTTTCTATTTTTAGGGTATCCAAAAGGTTGAATAATACAATGTCAACGTGTGATCCTTGTGAAACAACAATACTTGCTTCTTCTATGCACTTACCAACCTTGCTTGGAAATGAGAAGGAACAAACAAGGTGTAAGGACACGGAACATTTAAAGAAATTCCTAATGCATGCTGAAAGCATTGCTTCATATTAGCACTTTTACCTAGCTACTTTGAATTGTAAATTTGTAGAAAGATTCACCAGCGACCACGTACGTCAAATAAAACATGTCACAGAATAAATAGACTAAACATGTGACGTCGCCAACGGAACGCAAACTGTAGAGGAGGCCAAGAAGCAATGAAGAGCTTTTTCTCAAATTGAAAATTTGCAAACTTGAAGAAAGCCGCTGGTATGCCTTGCAAACTTTTTTAGCTTCTGCAATGGGAGTTCAAGTCAAGCAATGAATCTAGCTGTTGTCAAAATGATTTACAGAATGACTTCAAAGTCCAGACGGCATGCCATAACAAATCTTTTATCAAGCTACATCCATTCTGCAAAGGCACTCTGAAGAAACTTTCAGGTCACATGTGCTTCTTCACTGAAAATCACAGACGTGCGTATCTTGCTCACAAAGAATGACTATTTTTTCTGGAAGTTTCTTCTTTGGATATTTTCAGTAAGGAGAACTCTGACAAAATATAACAACGAGACTAAATTAATATTGTCAAGTAAAGCCTCTTTGTAAGTGCTACCTTTGCAATATGGAGCACTCACATGATCACATAAAGTAAACAGGGGGAGATAATTACTTTAAATACCCTCAAGGTTTTGCAATTTGTTTTTGAGGGCGTAGTGAACACATGTATGTAAGTTAATGTTAATTTGCTTTGTTCATTTGCATTATAATGCTATACCCGTCGGTGACGAACTCTGCACTTTATTAACACTTATATGTATGACATGATGATAAAAAATGATACAAGGGATATTTTCTTAAACTTCAACATTTATTATGATATCTCATGCACTTATCTGTGGAGACTATTGTATCCATTTATCCTGCACTTGCAATTTTGTAAATAAATGTAATCATGTAATCGTAGCGATCAAAGTCGTTGATCGAATCACGCAGCGATCAAAGTCGTTGATCAGTGTGGATGCCTGGTTGCCCCATACATACAGGCACCTTCACGCATGTTGTAGTGTAGACTTAGAGTCACACGTCCTTGCTTTCCTATACTACAAGTACACGTTAACGAATACATGTTGTGGGAGGGCCATTTCCAACATCCAGATAAATGTTGCAACCAAATTGTTCAACGTTTTTGCTTGTACTGGTTTAACCGTCACAAATGACGTCATCTCTCATGGGAATCGTCTCTAGTATCTAGGTACATCCCGATTTACTCTGCACTTAATCGTTTTGGTAAAAACACTCAATTATCACAGATGTGGGTACACTTAAATTTCTCTGTGTGGGGACTTACAATCTAACATCAAAGGGTACTTTTCGCCAATTTACTACAGTAGAGCGAGTGTCTGGCAAATCTTCACACTTTCAAAGGCAAAGTGTATGCCATTATTCAATAGACGATGAATTGTCAACCTGTTCCTTGAAAAAGTCTGATGAGTACACCAAATAGCAGTGCTGATGAGTACACCAAATAGCAGTGCTGATGAGTACACCAAATAGCAGTGCTGATGGGTACACCAAATAGCAGTGCTGATGAGTACACCAAATAGCAGTGCTGATGAGTACACCAAATAGCAGTGCTGATGAGTACACCAAATAGCAGTGCTGATGAGTACACCAAATAGCAGTGCTGATGAGTACACCAAATAGCAGTGCTGATGAGTACACCAAATAGCAGTGCTGATGGGTACACCAAATAGCAGTGCTGATGAGTACACCAAATAGCAGTGCTGATGAGTACACCAAATAGCAGTGCTGATGAGTACACCAAATAGCAGTGCTGATGAGTACACCAAATAGCAGTGCTGATGAGTACACCAAATAGCAGTGCTGATGAGTACACCAAATAGCAGTGCTGATGAGTCTACCAAATAGCAGTGCTGATGAGTACACCAAATAGCAGTGCTGATGGGTACACCAAATAGCAGTGCTGATGAGTACACCAAATAGCAGTGCTGATGAGTACACCAAATAGCAGTGCTGATGAGTACACCAAATAGCAGTGCTGATGAGTACACCAAATAGCAGTGCTGATGAGTACACCAAATAGCAGTGCTGATGAGTACACCAAATAGCAGTGCTGATGAGTCTACCAAATAGCAGTGCTGATGAGTACACCAAATAGCAGTGCTGATGGGTACACCAAATAGCAGTGCTGATGAGTACACCAAATAGCAGTGCTGATGAGTACACCAAATAGCAGTGCTGATGAGTCCCTTAAACAATCAAATTTCCAAAGTGTATAAGAAAAACACGTTAAAGATATCAAAAGTCCATGTTATCCTTTGACGAGATTAACTTCTTGAAGACCATGAATGTGCATGTCACATGAAACTGTTATCACTTACCTTGACAGAGCTCTCTATTTTTTCGTTGCTTCCTGTTTCTGCGACCTGTCCGATCATTCCATCTCCGCACTGGACGACGAGCAGCTGCTCTGGTTTGATTTGTTCATCATCGTAAGATGACCCTCTAGACATAAGATCCTCAATGTGGTGAGGGAACTTGAAAACAGGCGAACTGCACAACGTACTACCAGGTAGCTTGGCAACAAACTGCGACTGGGGTCCTTCTTTCAAAAATATACAAACGGTTTGAGCGTCTACGAGTAATGCCACATTTGAGGTGATTTTCTCCCTCAGACTATTTAAATCTAAATCGTTCGAGATGTCTTTGACTAAAGCTAAAAAGAATTCTCTTTCGTTGGCCGATCTAAGTTTAAGTTTAGCTTCTTTAGTGATACTCGGCCTGTGAGGGGCTCGAGTAATTTTGGATTCTAAAAGTTGACTGAGGGCAGTGACGTGAAGCTGAGGCGGGGGCACCGTTGAAGCCCTTCGTAACCGACGTCTTCCGTTGAAACTGGCCTGATCGGATATATCGCTCGGGGACATCGGCCCAGTGTCTAGTTGGTCAAGCGTTTTCTCACCGATATCCGAAGCTCCCGCCCATGTACTGAAGACAGCTTTGGATCTCGCACGAGCGAAATCTTGCCGAAGGTATTGCCTAGACCCAGATCTCTGCCTCGCGGGGGGCGCAATGCCTTCATCGGAAGAAGTGCTCTCCGACTTCTCCCCAGAGTCAGAGTGTTCCGTCTTCCTCGAGGAGGAAGAGACTGTGGAATAGGAAGAACTAGAAGGAGTCGATAAAACCGGTGACGGGCTAGATACGACCGGATTAGACGGCGGAGCGGTGCTAACGATCCCTCCGAAGAAGACACTTTGGTGCTTATCTTTCCTTTGTGTAGGAGAGAGAATAGAATTCGACAGAGCCTGGGATTTGTTTGTTTCCGAATGCCTGTCCAACCATCTTTGAATGAGATCCCTCTTGGCATGGGCAAGGACAAAATCCTCGAACCACTCTTGGTTTTGGTGCAACCAAACGGCCACATCTTTCTCGTTGACTTGATGAACCGTCATATCGACGACTTCTGCAGAGTCTAGTAGGGCTTGCGCTGTCTCATTAGTGGGTGACGGCACGTAAGCATAGATCCAACTGTTAATGTAATCCCACGCGGACCAGACAATTCCAAGTGAAGCACAACGGAGGAAATTCATCGACTGGCGTTCCAAAGGATAGAGTTTGGGTCCTCAAAAGGTACAAAATCTGTAAAGTAAAATGAGGAGGTACAATAATTTTTTCCTATTGGAAAATTGTATAACCTTTTATAAATTTTTAGCAGTTTGGAACATTACTCTTTTAAAGTATCGAATAAATGAACATATAGAGACATAACCCACAGAAGAATTGTGTTTGTCATTTTAATTGCTATATTTTTTAAACTTTGCTTGTTGAGTAGTATTTGAAAATATACAGTTTTTATGTAAGAGTCATTCAAAAACCTTTTGACGTTTGACTGTTTAAACATTATTGCATGTGTGTTCACGATAGTGGATTCTTTTTGTTTGATTTACATATGTCTCCATAGGAGCGAGAACAAAAATAGCAAAAATGGGTTAACAATAACTGGGGAACATTGTGACAGATATTGGCATGCGCAATGACGTACCTCGTGACTTAAAGAAATAATTACTGACGGAACACGAAGACGAGAGATCAAGTTAAGTTCATGTTTCCTACTATTATATCTTCAAGCCCATGGGTGTATGTCTGCCCATGTTTATTTGAATAATGTGAACGACAGGCAGATTATCATCTCTCAACATCAACAAATGGAGGTCTCTTAGTAAGAGACCCGTATGTGACTCGTATGTGATTATTGCCTCATTCCTGTGACATCGTTTTAATGAGCAGTTGACCAAATTACGTCATTGTCTAACTGATTGGCCTCTGGAGGAAACAGATAGTACCAAAAAATTAGAAATATTCTTCTTTCTTCATACGTAAAAGCCATATTTCAACAGCACGTCCGGTTCACCTTATGAATTGTTACAAAGATATTTCTTTCAAACTGCTACGTTGCGTAATCGGAAACGTGTGGTTACCCAGGCACATGTATATGGATGTCCTTTGTATTTCTTTATAAGATTGAAACATTGCAATACTAAGGTAACTTAATAATGTACTCATTCTATGTTTTAACTGGTATCAACGTTCAAGGGTAAATGAAGGTTTAAATTTCAAAGAAACACTTCTTGCAATAATTTATCATGTTACAAGGCATTTTCGTGACCTTGAGGCAGCTGGAAATCTTTCTTGAACAGAGAAGTCTTCTTCCAAAAGCAACAAGATATTAGAATGGGGTTTGAAATGCCGCAGCGGAAAATTATTCTCTTTCATTTAAGATCTCCTTCAATTATCAGTAAAATATGCCATAATCATACTAAAATTGTCTATAAAAGTATGTTGTAAACCATTTCTTGATCATGCTATACTCGCAACTACATGAACAAGAAATAGTTTA
Organism: Stichopus chloronotus; assembly: GCA_021234535.1. NCBI lineage: Eukaryota > Metazoa > Echinodermata > Holothuroidea > Aspidochirotida > Stichopodidae > Stichopus > Stichopus chloronotus. The sequence goes on from CM037835.1 coordinate 1,145,021, forward strand.
AAAAATTAGCTTTAAAATAAGAACTTGTAAAACAAAGATACAAGAAAGAATGTGAGACTGATATGACTTGTCCAATAAGGTTTCGCAATTATTTTAAGTTTAAAGCATGAAAACAATTGTAGTAGTGATCTTAAATTTGTAACATTGTAGACAAACAGTACACTGTATGTTCGGGTCCTGGCATGACCAGGAATACCCATCGGTGCATCGTGAATGATTTACTAGTCGAAGTGGCATCAATTAAAGGGGATTTATACCTGCGAAAATTACTTCATTTACATAATACCTGTTGACATTAACGAACATGAGGGGCACCATCATTTGGAGCGTAGCGTGCAAGAAAATGTTTGACAACAATACTTGCCAGATTGCAGGAACTCGCACTTCGCAGATCTATTCTTGATACCTTGCCTAAAGCAGACAAGGAACCTATGCAATGGTGATGGCGTGTGTGTGTGTGCGGGGGGGGGGGGGGGGGGTGTAATGCCTTGGTTTGTAAACACTATACCTCGAGAAGACACAGTTACTTGAACTTCAAAGTTAGTGTGTAGGTATGATTTCTATTCTTTTTCAGTTACGTTTGAAGTCATTTGAGGTCACAAGAGGGGAAAGGCTATAAACCTATACTGAAATTTTCTGGAACTTGCAACTCTAATCATTGAAGGTACTCGATAAGTAGATGACCTCTGTCAACTTTCGGGAGGTCAAACATCACATGAGGTCATAGTCTGAAAACCCTGTAAACATTTTATTTCAATGAGGAAAATATTGCTGAAACTTCAAACTTAGTATGTTGTCCATTGTGAATAGATGTTCCTTATTGTTTTTCATGGAGCTCAAAGGTCATTGGAGTCACCAGAGGTGAAACGTTAAAGAAAGATGTCTCAGCAACTGAAAAATGCAACTGGAAATTCGAACTGTTTACATTGGTAGCTTTCGATGAGTAGATTATCTCTGTCATTTTTTGCGGGTCAAAGGTCATATGAGGTCAGCAAAAGTCATGGTTTGAAAACCTTTAGACAAGGATGACGTATGTAGAGCATATGTCAGTTGCCGGTACGCAAGACTTTACCAAGGAGGGGGAGGAAGGTCGATTTGGCAATAATGAAGCATTGGGACTGTATTTTATTTGAGTGAACAAAGGGACATGACCTCTTCTGTCCCCACCCCTTGGTTATGCCAGTGGTTGGGGTGTAGAGTCTGGTGCAATGAGTATGCCCACATGCTCTACAATTGGAACGTAAAGCATTTTATTTTCGTGTTCTTCCAACAATGAAGTCACTGGGCAAACGAGTGTTCCATTCAAGAAGATCACCGAGCGAACTAGTGGGTCCACTCAACAAGATCACAGGATGAACTAGTGGGTCCACACAACGAGGTCACCGGGAGAACGAGTGTTCCACTCAACAGGATCACCGTGTGAACTAGTGGATCCACTCAACAAGATCACAGGGTGAACTAGTGGGTCCACTCAAAGAGGTCACCAGGGGAACGAGTGTTCCACTCAACGGGATTACCGTGTGAACTAGTGGATCCACCCAAAAAAGTCACCGGGTGAACTAGTGGGTCCACTCAACAACATCACAGGGTGAACTAGTGGGTCCACTCAACAAGATCACCGGGTGAACTAGTGGGTCCACTCAACGAGATCACCGTGTGAACTAGTGGATCCACTCAACAAGATCACAGGGTGAACTAGTGGGTCCACTCAACGAGGTCACAGGGAGAACGAGTGTTCCACTCAACGGGATTACCGTGTGAACTAGTTGATCCACTCAAAAAAGTCACAGGGTGAACTAGTGGATCCACTCAACAAGATCACAGGGTGAACGAGTGTTTCACTTAGTCAATTCTGTTGCATGAAAATCCTAACATGTCAGTGGTGGCCCAAAACAGCAGTAATCGTGAAGCTGTATTTAATGTCTTTGAGTTGGATTTTGGGAGAGCATGTTGAAGATGTGTGTCATTATCAATCAACATAGTGCTATCTCAATCAATCTTACACTCGACAACGTCACGTGACTGCAAGGAGCCTGAATAACCATACATATTTGTGAGAGGAAAATGGAGTCCACTTTCACAACCTCCAAGGAAGTTTTCACATAACCAATGATACCTACTCAGAACTTTATTAACAAAGAATTTAATCAATAAGTCACCTGAATCCATACGTTCAGTTCCTTCAAAGATTATGGTAATTTACGATATGTAAACCTGGCACTACTTTACTCCCTTTCAAGATTGAGACACTTCTTATAGCTGTAGCACAGTCATGGTAACCACACTGTCCGAAAGGACAATGAATTGATTGTTTCAAGAAGCTAATTAGAGAAAACGCATGACAGAGCCTGAGATGTGACAGTTAGGGGTAATATTCAACATGTAGTTACATTTTATCATGGAGTTCAGACGTTAGAAAGGAAAGAAAAATCATGGCAACTGGAACAGGAGGTGAACCAAGCCGGAATGAGATCAAGAAGATTTACTGTTCAGTGTTTAACGCACAAAAATCCACAACATGTTAATATTTTTGTGGCTAATGTTAGAATGTATAAATGGCTAATCGACAAGATGCAAGGTCTTCTTACCGAGTTACTATCTTTGCTAGACCTTCTTGCTGTTTGTTTCTCTGCTGAATTCCAGACATAATTCAAGTGTTTCATTACTGATGCAGCCTTCTTCGAGTTTTCTATCAAACAAGATTCCTTGTAATTGGTCAGCAATTTTCAAGTGCCTTTATGGAGCCCATCCTGCGGTCATAAACGAGATGAGGTATTTGTGCGTATCCTCCAGTGACCATTGCTTGACGCATCCATTTTGGAGGCGTTAAATGTCATCAAGATTCTGATATTAAAGTGCTCAATATGCCAGCAGACGGTTTACCATTTCAATATTCATCCCCTGCGGTCAAAATGGAATAGCTTCGCTTGCCGTCTTGACGTTTTTTTTTTTTTTTTGCATTCTTGTTTTTTTCGTATTTTGGTTGAAAAACTGAAGATGGTACTACGTGGACGTAAAAACGGCAAAGTAATTCCATTTAGCACTTAGGATGAACAACGTTTCCTTGCACAGATATTATTCTTTTACCTCAACCACTTCCATTCTCCTTCATGCCATTAAGAGAACATTATGCAATTATGTACTTCCCGCTTGTTCTCCTCATATTCAGCGTTGAGTTTGTATTTTGTGTTTGTGTCTGCCTGACTTGTTTAGGACGATTAGAGTTTGCATCATGAATATGCAGTAGTTACTGCTTGAATTTATGACTACGCAATGATGTGATGGCTGCATTCTTCTGCTGGTATGCTTCAGGGTATTTGAGTGTTATTTACGTTATTGTCGTAGATTGTCTTTTATTTTATTATGTTATTGTCTTTATTGCTTTGCCTGTTCTTATGATAGTCCATACTACTCAGCACTTAAACATCAATAACGCTTTCTCATATACTGCATTTACTTAAGTTTTGGGGTTGAGCGATAACATCTAGTCACAACAGGTGATGGTAAACATAGTAAATGACTGTCTTAATTCGTTTAGGTGTATATTTTTGTCTGTATCTGTCGTAGTAACGATCGTTACCTATAATTGTTGATGTCATGGTTTCCAGCTCTCATCCATTTCGTAGAGTCGTTTTCTTCCAGTGTATTTATCCTGCTCTTGATGTTGCCTGTCCCTTTCACGATATAGAGTTATACAACATCGCTGAAGATTGCTTTTCTATAAGTCTGAATGTCTTTAGTTGTCGTTTACGATGGCGGTAACCACGGTATCGTGGTTGGTCAGGCTCCTTCTGAGCCTAGCCTCAGAGTCGATAAAATATCCGTAAGACAAAGTCGTGTTTTTTTTCTTTCTTTTTTAAAGGGAGGGGGAGGGGAATGTGGTCGGTAGACGGTTGACGGTTTTTTCTGGTTGTCTGATAGTCTGGTTGTCTCAGCACCGTCTCTTTACTTTCGATGTCGGTATCTTCCATGGGTTCGATTTCATAAAGTTATCCTCCAGCCCCGTGTTTTTTTCTTAACTAGGTGCGATATGTTTGTTTTTCTTCTATCAATTCCACTCACTGTACGTTGCTTCTCCTGAGGTTTGTGTCGTTGAGATTGGTATCGGCCCACTCTCGTCTACGGTAGATCGGCCTACTCTCGTCTACGGTAGATCTTAGTGCCATGACGGTTCCCTCATGAATGTGGTTTTTTCTCCTCGATTCTTCTTTTCAACTTGTCGGCTGTCCTTTTACTATCATGTCTGATGTTGCTACAGATTGCTGTTTTCAATCCAATGTTATTTTACGTACGTAAGTGATTACTAGCTGCTCTCTCCACTGCTTCAACTGTTTGTGACTAATTCCCTTGATCCTCAAGTCAGAATAAATTTGATTTAGCCCTCTCGGTGAACCAAAGAAGAGGGAGAATACTTTCATCTTTTGTTCTGACTTTTTCACATTGATCTAACCATATGTTATTTACATTTAAATATGGGTAATAAGCTTCATTCCCCAGGGAGACACCATCTTGACGAAAAGAAAAATCGAACAAGATTTCTTTCACATTGCTTCAGAAATATCGACCTCTCTAGAGTGAGCTCGCGATTAGCTAGGAGCGTCTCTAGAAGCAGGCGGGTTACCATAGAAACCTGTCAAACTTTACATCACAAGTAGACAAACAATGAATTGTGTTGATTCCAGCCATGCATATCACAGTTTTATATTCTCAACACTGCCAAGTTCGGTGGTCAAAACAGGAAAAACAGACAGGCACATGCAGTATATGTAAATATTAAAAAGACGACGTTTCAGAGAGAATCACCGCTTGGTCGAAGTGATATGATGGTCATTGAACCTCTTCAAACTTTGTTTTATTTTTCTTTTCTTTTTTCGTCTTTATTTTGCATAAGCAAATCATAGATAACCTTTCCGTCAATCATCCAATGACCAATATCTCTATCCTCTGTTGCGCTGATATTTGAGAATCTTTTTCATTCCGTCCAACACCGCAATCCTGGATTTGAATGACGCATTTTATGGAAAAATAGTTACAATCAGTCTGAAGGGTGTCAAGTAACAAGAAAAAAGAAAACGATCCTTGACTGCTGTTTACAGGCAATGCGGCAGATGTGAAGCTACGTGGTCCACCACATGTTACAAGGCTAAGACCCCCCCCCCCCCCAGTATAAAACTGTTGTGTGGTGGATCCTTAACCCATCAAACCACTTATTGCTATTGAGAAGGAGATTGCACAGAAAATTTAATTACTGCTAATACATAAGACCAACCAAACTGAGTGACGATAAGCTGTTTCATTCCCTCAAATATATTCATTCCTTTACTTGTTGATTCCAGTTTAATACCATTCACCTATAGCAACGTCACTAAAGCCAGACTGAATGTTAAATAATAAGCTCGCTCAAGACAATGCTTTGAAACGTAGGTTTATGCCGACAAAGTTTTTCTGACCAGGTGATACGAAACTGGAAACAACTGTTTGATTGACTTTGAATAAGACATTTAGGCTTTTCGTAAGAAGAGATTTTATGCAAATGAGCGGAAAAGGTAGATTTTTTTTGTTGACATACTAGAAAAGAATTTTCCGGAACTTTCCTGAAGTAAACGATCATGGATTTTTTAAGGCGTCCCCGAGTGTCCAAAAGAACTAATAATTATATATATTTTCCTGACGATTGGAAATGTTGGTGCAGTGGCGAACAGTTCTAAGTCTAACCGTGACTGGAGCAGACGACAACTGTCTCATTGTGTTTAATCTAATCTCGTACAAGCTCATAGGAAAGTCGAGAACGATAAAACGACAAATTACTGTGTGACCTTGGCGGCGTAAGCCCTACGGTAATTCAAAGCGATATATCTCCGTCTCAATAGCAACTCCCTGGTATGGTTATACATAGTCATCACGTCAACTAACACAAATCACAACTAAAAGAAAGTGCCGAGAAAATCAGATGAAAATTACCTAATCATTAGAGTATACTCGCATAACACACAACAAAGTGTAAAAAAGATTAGCCTTGAAGACTTGTGGTATATGTGGTACATCGTAAGGCTTGATGTTGTAGCTTCTCTTTAAATCTTAGCTTGTGCCCAGAATTGGCGGGCAAAACGGTTCATACAATACCATGTATTGCCTATCTTGTATGAAGTATGTATGTGTGTGTGTATGTATGTCTGTGCTCCTTGCTTGCGCGGTAGGACAAACCGGTGAAGTTCGAAAACTAGTTTATCTATCAGTTCTATTGTTTTGGAAGGAAAATTACAGTTGTGCATACATATAAGACCTATACTGGCACTTCAGGGTGTTAAACATTCATAAAAAATGAATATCACCCTGAGTTTCAAAGCCTTATTTGTTTCCCTTATTTATTTTTTCTCTGTAGATAGATGAATACTCACCCTGTTTTCAGAACACAATAGATGTGAATATTCAATCATCATCTTAACATATATAGCACTACAGAAACAAGAGAATGTGGATGCAGGTTTCTGTTCTTTGAACGACTTTCCAAAAGAAGCTATTAAAAAGTTCTTTTTAAAATTCATTGATTTTACACTTATAATAATCAAAAACGTCGAATCGTGTAAAGCGTGGTCCATACATGTGTCAAAGGGCCATTACTGTTTACTAAGATATATTTTTTGTTAAAGAAAGTTTTAACCTCGCCTTTTGAATTCAGTAGATAACGTTAACGTGTAATAACGTATGACATAGTGTACAAGTAAGTACCTCAGAACCCGCGTAAACATAGGTGACAAAAGTGTTAAGTAATAACTTGTTTGAGGAATAGGTGCATGATGTTGTGATTAAGTGTACAAAAGAAAAAAACAGCACAGTAACAAAGGGGTTATATTTTACAGTACAGTTCTGTGATCTTAAAGGAATTCTCCACTATCGCTTCTCACATAATATAAAAATATTCGTAATTTTGGTATGGAAAGTATCGTTCTTACTATCGAAAAATAAAATTTGGACAATGAATTATGTTCTAAATATTGGTAGCAACCGGAATGTTGGTGCTAACAATAAGTCATGGGTGACGTATAGCACCTACAAAATCTGGTTTGCTAATTGAGTGATTGATATTCGTATAGTGTACAGTGTGGATTAAAACAAGTTCTAATGTCCTACTTGGTGATCTAACCTTCCAAAAAAGGGGGGGGGTGGGGGTAAAGCATTGTTCTGGGCAAGTTCATTTTTTAGGAATTAGTTTACTTTTGATGTTACTCTGTTAATAACATTGAACTAGAAATGCCATATAAAGGGGAAAAACACCTTTGAACCAACTTCACAGCTTATCTTCACAGCATTTGGTGGGTCTTAAAATATCCGTCAGCAGTCCATGGTTTAATAAACTAGCATGTATCTCACTGAGTGTAGATATTCGTGAGGTTTTCGAAATCGCTAAACGAAAGAGAGGTTTTGGGTTGTAAAACCAAAATGGAAGCAATATTTGCTGATTGTAGGTCACACATTTTCAGGCTCGCACTGAACCCCCATCTTTAAAAGCGATATTTCACAACTACGGAAACTTTTACGGGTAAAATCCTTATATTTCATTGATAGAACGGTAACAAATCTCGTACGTTATGTTTAGCTTACTTGTTGGTCGAGAATTCCTTTGTTATGTTCAAACAGACTATATCCTCAACAGGGTTGTAGATTGTACAACAGGTACACTCACGGGTCGGTGTTCGTTACGGTTTCTTACTCTTCTTGAGCTACTAATTCTATGAAGCATTCACTTCAAAACGTTGAATTATCAAAGTCGATTCCTTTCACAAATGCACAGTGGCTTCGTTTTGGAACCTCGTGACAGAGACGGAGATATTTCAGCCATAGTCACAATTGCGTTTCGATTGCAATGACTTCGTGAATGCATCTTCTAAACGAATCTAAGCAAAGAGTACTCCATGTAGTTGCCCCCCCCTCCCTTCCACACAGACCACAATATACTATAATATCCCCCCCCCCCCCCCGGCTCTTGCGTTTAACCCAGCTTGAGCGTGAAGCGTGCATGGCTCATTTGGATATGCTGTACGTTTTCCGGTAAAAGAGGTGAATTCAACGGTCTACAAAATTACATCTGGGAGAATGAAAACGGTATAAGGTGTACCTATAAAAGTAGTATTCTAGCGTATACAGATTGCGAGATATCGGAGGAACTTCAACCTGGTTGACCAGTGATGTCATTTGTACTTGAATGTAGCTACAATTTCAGATTAATCAGTTTTGGTTAGCGTGACTCTGCTGTTTATGACAAACACGTGGAGGTCATGTGGGTTATCTTAGTGTTGACGACAGGTCATCATTTTGTCGGTTAAAATTTACGCTGATCCTTTTTTTCCGAAATGGTAGATACTTGTATCGTCAGTGCAGGGTCTTATTTTGATTCTTGTCTTCATGTAAAATATGGTGTAAACGTCATCCAGACGGTGATCGGTGGGTACTTAGAGATTCCATTTTGATCAATGTAATCAAAAGTGGTAAGCTTTCAATTCGTTTCCCAGTCAGCGTTTCAAAACTTGGAACACAAGTTTAGTTGGCATGACTTCATTGCCTTATTGCAACCTATTTTCAATATACCTGACATTAAATTTCTATTTGTTTTTTCTTCTTGCAGGTGACAACCACATCGCAAAAATGTTTTCCTTTAATGTTTATTTCTAATTTCTCTTTTACATTATTGAGTTTATTTTAATAATGTAGGTAAGGCGATCTATCCTCGTCCATGACGCAGTGGAATGTTTGCAGGTGTAATCTTCATCCCGTTCTTCAAATCATGTTATCGATATTCATGAAGAAAGATACTCTTTACAAAGACTTGGTTTCAGAAACCCGCCATTGGCATTAATATTCACATCAGTCTACCTCCATCATGATGAAGCGAGTTACATGCCCTTAAGGAATTTGAAATCTAGTCTCCTATAGTGCACCCATGGCCATCGTAAAGTAAGATTCAAATCAGTTTATCAGTCAATCAATAATTCAGATATTTTAATTGGTAGCTGAAACAATTGTTCAGCACGGATAAGAACCATAAATAAACAAAAAAGTTAAAAAATTGAAAGAACTTTCGAAAAAAAAAATGCTTTACAAATCCTGTAACAGAAAATCCAACTTTGAATTTATTTTCCAAAAAACACTGTTAGTTGACGGACTTAGTAAGAACGGCATATTTGGTTTCAAAATGTCAATCGAGATAGAACACTTTTAGTTGACTTACTCACTAAGAACGACATATGTGGAATGAGAACGAGATGAAAACACTGTTAATTAACCTATGAGATAACACTTTAAGTTAACAGATTTACTAAAGACGACATATAGGGAATCAGAATGAGATAAAAACACTGTCAATTGACCTATCAGATAACACTGTAAGTGAACAGATTTACTAAGGACGACATATAGGGAATCAGAATGAGATAAAAACACTGTTAAGTGACGGACTTACTAAGAACGACATATGTGGAATCAGAATGAGATAAAAACACTGTTAATTGACTTATGACATAACACTGTAAGTTAACAGATTTACTAAAGACGACATATAGGGAATGATAAGGAGATAAAAACACTGTTAGTTGACGGACGTTTTTAAAACGACATACAGGGAATGGTTAGAATGTGACAAAAACACCTTTAGTTGAAGGAATTATTTAGGAATGTAGGAAATAAGAATGAGATTACAATTGTTTTTTTTTTTCAAACAATCGAGGCTAAAGTAAAACGTCTTAACTCATTTGGTTATTGAACCAAAAGAAAATAATTATAGGAAACGAAATACATATATTGATGATAACTTCGTAAAAATAAAAAAACGATATTAAATATTTTTTAAAGTGTTACTTGAGGGTGGGTTTTGTAAGAACTAACAGAAAAGGTACTACTTATTTTTATGTAAAGTTACCACACACTGTCGTATTTTTCTACGGAATAATATTTTTAGTGGAAGGAGAGGGGGGGGGGGGGGTTGTCGGTAACTGACACACCTTCCGTATATGTGCATGAGTGCTAAATGCTCCTACTTACGGTCGTTCAGTGCCTATTTACAAGGCCACGTAACCCTCAATTTAACCCATCTATTTTACAGTGGAACTGAACATGATTTTTTAAGTGCACATGATTTTTCATACTGAATTCATTTTCCCATATTCTGGATTTAAAGAAACATAAATTTGAACTCCATGTTATTCGTATAGTCTATTATCCTTTCTGTTGAGGCTTATTACTACATTTTTACCCATCTACGATGTTTTCACCTCGATGTTAACGGTCATATCATTTTTATGTCCTATTCCATTTTGCTCAACTAAGATATGAAACACGTCTGGACCAAGCAGACTACCGAGTACTGTTTTTCTACCTCATCAAGATGCTACTTTCTATTTCCTTTTGTGCATAAAAATAAAAGCAACCTATCCATTCACTTATTCACAGATTCGTGCTTTTAACGGTGATTTTAACGTCAATGCTGAATGGCTAAAATGTGATTTATATAACAGTTAATTACAATTTTTGCAGATATGTGTCATTGTATACTGCATAAGCTACCGTACGTTACCAAACGTTTTTTACAAGGGTTCTTAGGCACGAACAGGTTAAAACCATAAATTAAGCTACATTATGATTTGTTCTCAGAAGTAGGTTATACATTTCCTTTAAAGCTCGACTAAAAAAAAAAAATGCACATTTCGTTGTAAGGAACGAAATTAAATAATCAATTAATTTTGTAAACCTGATGTAACATTCACTTTACTTTAAGCATGTATCATGTATTTACAACAAACTATCCTCTACTCAATCAATAAAACAACCTGCGTACAAAGCTCACGCGCGTGTATATGTGTTTGATTGCTTGTATATATATATATATATATATATATATATATATATATATATATATATATATATATATATATATATATATATATATATATATATATATACATACATATATATATATATATACATACATATATACATACATACATATATATATACATACATATATATATATACATACATATATATATATACATACATATATATATATACATATATATATATATATACATACATATATACATATATTGCAAATTGCACATGCAAATTGACACATTGTTTTTATCCTGAAGAGTGAGAGTCTTATAGTTTCTTACGAAACAAGCTTGTATAGATGTGGCATTTTAACCTTTGAATTGACTTTAGCATTTTATAATACACCTGCTCCTACTTCGTTGAGCACTCTACCATTCGTATGGTTTCAATCCTAAAATCGTATAAAAATATATTATTTTACAAAACCCCTGATGATATACTTAGGACTTGCATTTAGAACAATCAATCAATTCAGGTAATGCTGTAAGTGCCTTAAGTCATATGAGTTTGACAAGCTATGTGAACAACAAAGAAAATTTTATCTTGACTGCATGGTAATTTGTTTTGTCGATACGTGGATATGATACGTTGATTACACCGCTCTGCTGTGTATGTATTCATTTAACTGCATGGTCAGCTCAGCGTATCAGAACCTCTCAGACATAAACTGGGGAAATCAAGGTATCAGTAAGAATGTAACGCTCCATGAGATAACTTATGACACTAATTACACTGCATAAAATATAATCTACTTAACTGTACCTTTCAGGCTCAATGCATGCTGACTGTATGTTGGTTAGCTAGTTGCCAATACTAAACTTTGTCATAGAGGTATCATTTGATGGCCGTTGCACAGCATTACAATTTTCCTTGTAGGTACATCAGAATATATGAACAATTATTGAATAAAGGGATTACATCGTAACGGTAGAATTTAACCAATAATTGTATATTTTTGCATTATTAAACAATGTACTCGTTACTTGATAAGTAATCAATAATTGCTATAGCTTTCAAAAATTTAGTGAGACCTACAAAAGTTTCTTGGAACATCCTGAATAATTTAAGCTGTGCAAAGTAATAAAGCAATCCAAGCATTAAAAATATAGCTTTGCATATTGTGTGCAACTGTTTGTTGCAACGTGATATCCTCTTTTGACACCCTAACGATTCAAAATAACCCAACACCTTCCTAATAGATTTTCCTCTCCCAATGCTACGGTAATTCACCAACACTTGAGTCTCCCATTACAATCATGAGAATGCCGCATACTTACGGCAACAAATTAGATGCTCCATGCGTGTGTCTGTCACATACGAAGCAAGCGTAAGATTCACCAGCATTAGCCGAAGTGAAGCAGCCAATCTGTTGAGCGGTAAAAAGCCAATTGAATGTAATAAATTACAGAAAAATGCCACGGCTTGTGGAACAGTCCTATGGGACGTCTGACTGACAGAGATCGGTTGTTACTATCTCGAAAATAAAATGAATCACAACACGGTTTGATTTGAATTCAGTAATCTCAAGCACCTATATCTTTGATATACTTTGCATTGCGTCCTTTGCTAAACAGTGCCCTTACATGAAGCCAGACACACAGTTACCTGCAGTTCTGACGCGTCGGTACTGCGCGCGTCGCTTTTCCTCTCCCGCTATCTCTCTGACTTGTTTAGAGGGGCATATTACGGCGCTTTGTGAAATTCACTAAATTATTCAAACCTGTCAAGTTTTTTTTTTTTCACATACTCATGTCAAATGGTCAAACTAAGAGGATTCCTTGCATGCGTCACACACAACTTAACATCAGTGCGTGAGTGATTAAATATTCAATTTGTTTTGTTACCAAACACTTTTCTCATTAACTCTAATTAACAAGCACACAACCCGTGCAAGGCAGGGTCAAATATTTAAAAGCAAATAGTTTTCATAACCATTAGATTTGGAACTAAGCATGCTAGTTATAACCATTACCATGTGGTTTTACCTTTCACAATCATAACAAAGTTATCTATATCACCTCGGTGTGCTACTTTTATCACATCCATGCAGAATAAATCGAAGTAAACTTAATGTATAGATCTTGTTTAATAATGTACCATTCAATTTTGGAGTTTTTGCTATTTTAGTGTGTTTATAGTCAATTAAGTTTTATAACACCTGGGCCTGAAGATGCACAGTGTCTTTATTTCTGAAACAAACAATGATAAATTGCATGTTGTTTGCATCATAATACTGATTTGCGTGTTTGTAACAGGGCAATTATATGCTATGGAAGTACAACATTAGTCATAATATTATACTGCAGTAAATATTGATGATTGGTGCATATGTTGAACCAGAGGACACCACCATGCAATGTCACGTGAGTCTGGATACAACTATTTCCTAATCACCGGTCGCGTATAAGCTATTCTCTTTAATGCAAGCAAAAGAAGACTCTAGTAAATCAGTTGCATGTATGTCATGTATGCGGATTAATCAATAGTTATGTTTTCCACAATCAAGGAGGTGTATTTACCTTTTTTAAATGATTGATATCAGTTTAATATGCGCTACTTCAAACCGTAAAAAGCTCAACTTCTTTTGAAGACCTCTAGAATTCAGACGTGATCAAAACTATTGATAAATCAGTTTTCACGACTCTTTCAAAACTAACTGCTTTTCAGTGGAATATACATTGTTCGCTAATGAACACGCAGTAGATTTTTGCGCCTTATAAATTTATATGTTTTTATTTATTATTTTACGTTAATCTAATTATTGATCTCACTCCCGCAAAATAAAACATTTTGTATCCACGGAAACGGATATTGTAGGATCTCTTTATGTATATGTATAATGTTGATCAAAAAAAGTCTTGATATGTCGTTCGAATACGTTTGTCATTAAGAGTCAAATCGTAGACCTCATCAGGTTGAACAAAAAACGATTATCGTATTGTCTTAATAGAAGTACAGTAATTCTAATTCTGAGAATTACTTCTTAATAACTGCAATGAAAAGAAGATGGTTGGTAAGATCATCAATACGGTAAAGTGCTACTCTAAGCGTTCATTACATGCCAACAACCTGGAAATATTACCTCTTTTTTATCAAGACTTTTTTTTTTCATTGCAAACCGAGAAGGGCATTGTAAAGTAACTCGAAGCAATCTATCGAAGCTATCACACTCAGGCACGGGAGAGAATCGTACCAAGCATAATTTACAGTGACATCTTCGCAGTGTTGAAATTATCAAGGGATACGAACCAATAAGGTCTGTGAACATTGCCCATTAACTAAAGCGTAAACAGTGTATACTTTTCCCCAGTGTTACTGACAAACGTTCACATCGTATACAAACTTAACATTACAAACTATATTATAAACAACTGTTAGGCTTCTTAATGTAGACACGTATTCATAGAAAATTACAATGTGAATAAAAGTAAGAGCTCGTCTGCAGAAAATGATACATCTTCACAATCTTTATAAGTTTGGCTATTTTTTTTTATCTTGTATGGTATACGATACAATTCATTACATGTAAGACTATATGCTATCTGATCTAGCAGTGGACTCAAAGATAAACTTTCATATTACGTAGGGATGGAGGTGCACTGTAATAAAATAAATTTAATCATAAAAGCATTTCAGGAGCAATTATGTAATATATCATAGAGAACATTAATGCTCTTTATCACACAAAACATCACAGAAACATCTCGATTTAATACTTAATGTAATTATGATATAATTATCAATACATTTATCATACACCTTTCTCAGAAAATTTTGATAATACCATTCCTGAGAGAGTAAATAATTATAGAGAAGCATGTAATAATGATATAGGCCACAATAATATAAATGAAAGAAACAATTAATAATACAATATATGTTAAACTAAAGTATCAATGACACAAACTTTGACATAAACAGTTGCATATTACGATTGGTAAAGAGTTGGCATGACATTCATAAAAATTTAAACCTCAGACGACCTTCGATATTCACAAAATTTAAACCGCTATACAGCTATAGGCCTAGTGTTGAAATGTACACGTGTAACCGAACTGATGCAACTGATGTTCACACACTTCCCATCAATGTGAAAAAAAAAAAAAAAAACATTACGTGCCCCAGATGACGTACTGTAAGTCACAAGAATATGACTGAAAATTACTATTTTTCGAGATTCTTCGGCCTACTTGCGGAAGTCTTGTGATATGGCATGATAATATTGTTTATAATAAGACAATGTAAATCTTGTTCTGGATTTATGTCAACGCATCCGTTAGAACACCGTTTCATTTTTAGTGTGATTGGCAGTAAGACGGAGAACTGTGAGTATTGAATAGGTGAAGTCTACGGGAGAAGACGCGTATGAAATATCAATACTACCATGTCCGTTACTGACCTTAAAATAACCTTAAAGTGCTCACCATTTCAAAAAGCACTTATTTAGTCGGTAGTTTGAAAGCAACATCCTCTTCACAATGTACCGCAAATTTATTATTTGGAACATGTTTACAAATACACTGTTCAAAATCAAAGCAGGCGGTAACCTAAAACGGAAAGTTTGCATGTACCAATTTTGCGAAAATGATAGACAAAGTTGTAACCACATGTATGCTATCCGTAATGGGGAGTGATTATGGACATTACCAACAAGGTAAATAAGTTTTGAAAATTCCTTTTCGTGAAACAGTTGATTTGCCTGGACCAAAGTCCTGTTGTATCTTTTGCATTAAGCTTACCGTTAAATGTGTGCTCTCGTAGGCGTATTCTTCCCAGGACGAATGAGGGTTGCATGCAGTGTTGAACAACAGTCAGGTACAGGTAGGCGTCAGGCACCAGCGTGCATTTCGATGATTATAGGTAATTAAATTGTCCACTTGCTTTCAAGTTGTTTACATAGCCAATTTACAACCATTGTAACTAACACACACAGGGACTAATAGCCAGTAAGGTCTAATTTTGCTTAGCCAAGGCCAGTATGCGACATACTCTCACCTGTAGTAATACAGATCCATACGTTAAGTTAGAATAGGGAGTTGTTACATTGAGTTGTCTACAACAACTCCCTGGTTAGAACTAGACCATAGCCCACCTACGGGGCCGAGCTTGCGGAGAGTTTGACTGAACACACGGCGACTAATAGGAAACGTGGTGTACAATCATGTCCTTGATTCTGAATGTCACAAAGTTTTCCAGAAAAAGAAGTAAGGCAGCTGTAAGGGCATCCCGTGTACTATAACTGGGATATAAACGTTATAACTAGTCGGTCTAGCGAAAAAAAAAACCTTTTGACAGCCATCAGGACACCGCATAGGTCCAGAAGCAGCTGTTCATAAATTCGCTATACCATATAAGCCTACCTACATGTAATCTTGCATGGTAATGATTAAATTTCAAATACAAGCCAATCACTCTCATCTCCGCCGTAATCACAATATACAAAGGTAGTTTATGCTGTTGGTTCTTACAGTATCATCAGAATACGTGATATCGTTTTACGTACTATGCACACGCTAATGGTCACGAACGACACTACATGCAATACGTGCACACAAGGTGGGTACTCTGTCGTTAACTGCATATCCTTGTGCAACTGAGTAGACGTCAAACTTTGTGCCTGAAGTACGCGCATGCGTGCTAGTCGTCTGTGGATGAAATGATAATACTTCATTTGTCCGAGTAAAAAATAAAAAAACGCTTCCCGTCGAGAAGTAACACATTAGGTTACATGGAAAAAATAGTACCCAAAGATAATTAACTGTGTATAGACTTGACAAATTTTGTGGGTTACGGAAACTTTAAAATGACGAATTAAATTCCAGTATAATGAAGTAACTAACGATTTTCCATCAAGCTACAATGAACTTATCCCTTGCCTCATCTGCATTTTGTGTGTTGTTTACAGACGGTATACCTAGCACACTCATCATCTGTAAAAACAGAGCGCAATATATATAAACAAAATGAAGAGATATACCCAAAACCTACAATGCTATGACGTCAACTAATCTTTGCCTATTCCCGTTTCTCCTAATTTCTTAATTAGCAAGGCAATCAAGGTCTTGTAGTAGACCAATCTATGAAAATATCTTGATAAAGCTTATGACGTCATGACTAACAAAGGCATGACCACTCACAATATATTACCATCACCGAGGAGAGCCCATCACATTTGCGCTTAATCACCTCAATAAGACTTTTTTAGACATTAAGCGAACAATAACTGCTTAATTCCATTTCTGTTTCAAATTATCTTCTCTAAAGGATTATTCCTTTTTTCTCCTGTTAGTCGTATTCAGCTATTTTTTTTTTTTTTTTTTGCATCTTTTACCTGTGCATTAAAAGCACTTTGAATGTAAGAGTAAAGCTCAAAGTTACAAAGGGTTTTTTATGAAAGAGTGACGTGACACTGAGTATAAAACTTTGAACGTTATCAATTGATCGATAAGCATATTTGACTACAAACAATATCGATTGCATAGTCTTTTCCAAATACACGATTTTGCCCATGTGTTATACGTTATAGTAATCTTTTCCCTTGTTCGGTTTTAATCTTCAGGACATAGAATCACGCAACCGCTTTGTGAAGTTGCGATTTCATTATTGGCTAATTTGGGTCTATCAGAATAGAAAGGAATGTTTTTTAGACTGATCTTTGTGTACTTTACAGTGAACTACTTACATATTTAGCGTGTCTCGCAACTAAGTCTGGTAATTTTTAGAAAGTATTAGTGCACAAACGAGGAATGTGTTTCTGCATAGACGGTAATGTGGGTGCACGGAAGGTAATGTGTCCTTGTGGGTGTGCAGAAGGTAATGTACGCAAGGTAGTGTGTAAGTGTGTTGGTATAGAAGGTAGCGTGCATATAGAGGGTAATGTGTGTATATAAGGTAACTTCGTAACGCGTGTGTACAGGTGATAATTTGTGTGAATAAAGTAAAACGTTTGTAGAAGGTAGCGTGTGTGAATTGATTAGCTGGAATTTTTTTTCAGGGAAGGGCAAAGATATGACAATTTCCTCATTATTTTAAAGGTTACACGGGTCTGACTTGATCTTGAAAGTATAGGGTGGCATTCACCGGGGGATAAGCTGGTTTGAGCCTGCATATAAGTTGTCATACTAATGGATCTGATGACTGACGAGAGGGGAAAAAGGTTTTTTTTTTTTTTGGTTCTGTAGGGAGGACTTGATGAAAAATGGTGCTATATTTGATGATAGCATTGAACCTAACATATCTACAGGAATTCTCATTTTTTAAGAATGATTTTAGTTTTTTTATTTTGATTTGCATTGCAGGTAAAATACTCATTTTCATACGTTATGTGAGTGTGTCTTATTCAGAATGGCAATGTGTTTAAGCAGTGCAATTTTGAAAATATTGGTAGCTCATTTACTCAGTCCTCTCCCCTCGGGATGTCACATCAAAAGAAATGACAGAACGATCCTAGCTGGTCCAATAGTTTTTAGCAGCACTTGTTAAGCACACTACGTATTGGCCAACATACCGATAATTGGTCCAACAGATCGAAATTCAGAGACATAAAGGGTAGCCTGCCTGTGGATTATCTCCGCAATAAACTGAATGATGTTGAAGTAATATTCCTGTTGATAATTGTAATCAAATGCATCTTCCATGACATACATGTAGTTTGGGGGTTACTTCGCCTTTTACTTTAGGTCAAAGCAAAGTGCCTGTCAGTGTTAGTTTTCACTCACTAAGCTAGCTCCTAAGGCAGGCATTCCTGTGAAAGTCAGACATGGGCAGAACTCAGACATGGGTATGCTTCATACCCCATGACCCCTGAAATCTAGAGAAATTTGTTGCAATAAAATACGAATTATGCATGGAAATGTCTCACGAATTTCTTATCCCATGGGAAAAAGTTAAAGGCAATATTGCTTCCTCAAATTTCTCAAATTCACCCATATTTCCCTCCAAATTTTTCTATGGGGCAAGTTGCCTTCCTGTTATCGCCGCCCCCCCCCCCCACCAGTAGCTGCGACACTTCGTGTGTGTGTGTACATAAAGTGATGTGTGTGTGTGTGTAACAAATAATGTGTTTGTATACACATTCACTCTGAATTCACTCAGGTTGAACACAGTGAAAGCTCACAACCCGCACGAACACATCAACATGTAACATATTCAAATGTAGGTAGCTAAATATGATGAGGTCAGATACCATGCTACTGGTGTAAAAACGAAAAAAAAATAACGGATTTTATTCACAATAAGATAAATATTTTATATGAGAAGCATATTTTCGAACTGTGATTGCTTTCCCCCAGCTCTCTCATTTCTCATCTTAAATTCAAATTTGAAACCTCCTTCGTGTTCAGTATGAAAGAAGTTAATATGCAATATTCCTAAGTGGGTGATTCATCAATTGCATTTACTTATTATGCATACAATGAACTTTTCATAAGCAAGATTTCGCCATGAAATAATATCCTTCATTTTCTTTACCATATCGCATCAAACCGTTTTTTATGACCTAAGAGGAGAGGTGTTAGATTTTGAAACAGTTTCTAACACTTCCGAAGTTTTTTGTTTTGCTTAGTTGACCCAGCCTGTCACGTCCAGGGTCACAGGTTGTGAGACAAGTGTTTATAAATGCTTGCACTTTGCACCACTGGATCGTGTGCAATGATAATATGAAGCAATACTAACAGGTTACCAATACGTTAACAGTTCTGTTAAATCTGTTACAACAAGGTCTTGCATGAAATTAACGTCAGTCTCACACAGATACAAAATCAGTATCAAATAATGAAAATGGTATTTAGAAATATATTAATTAATCATTTCAGATGATTTTAATATCATGTCCATTATTTATAACTTCCATTAGAGTGTAACTATAGGTCGGCAACTTAATTGGTACTCCATCTCCTCATTAACAAGCTCTCAACAAAAATAAAAGAACAGGGATGTGAAATATGGGATGACTGAGTTACTATGCACACAATAGAAACAATTCAATATTTAAAAACAACAAAATGAGTTGAACTACAGTCAACGTTTTAGTATACGTGTGAATGCCTGGACAATTGTATAGTCGATATTTTTACTTGTCGTCTTTTTCGTGGACTTGGAGTGAACAGTTACAGAAGCTTGCATGTACTGGATGACTGTTTTTGAACATTTCGATGTTATTCTTTTGCCGTTAAGTTCCATCCTTTATAAACTGGTCGAACCAGTGATCTTTACATCACATCAACTTCATATTTTATTCAAATGCAAGGCATGCGCATGAGCATCACACACTCACAGATGAAGAAAATAAAGAGGAAAACCAACCAGCAAACATCTTTTGAACATGCTCAGAATTAGAAGCGCTCCCCTGACCCAGAACTGACATATTATGCCCTGGTTGAGGTCTATCCTCTACAACTTTCGACAAATTTACCACGATCGAGATTCGGCAACGCCTAGAAATTTGCTTCTGTGATTGCAAGCTATAATGAACATCGTAGATGTATATCCGATCTCTATCTCCTGCTAAATTCAGAACCCTTGACTTTTTCCGTCCTCCTCTTTCCAGCTATTACTCTCTCCTATTGCTCTCTCTCTCTATTTCACTTGCCTGCCTTCAAACGTTTCATTTGTTCTTTAATGTAACGGTAAGAGGCTAAATGCATCACCAATATCGGTCACTGCAAACTCTCGGTGTTCTTGAGCAGTCACTCTAAGGTGTGGATCACGTCACCATAATAAAGGTGTTGAGGCTGCAGATTGCCTCCATTTGCATATAAACACAAAATAAGCTCACCAGTAATCTAATTGCGGTCATTTTATTCCTCTTCACCTTTCTGTCTCTCTGTCTTCAAAGATTCAGTGTAGTGTTATCACTTGTGGAGTATACTGTGTACAGGTGTACAAGAGAGGTTTAACACACAGCACTTGGTTCTTCAATACAACACAATGGCTAGTCTCAGTTCATTTGTATTTTACACATATTCTTTTTGCTATTGCCTTATCAACTTAACACCGCTGTAAATTTTGCGGTTATTATCCATTCTTTTTGTGTGTTCTAACTAAGTGAAACATATTTCTGAATTCTCCTCTTGAGTTTCATTTATTTTGGAAATATTCTAGTATTTTAGATCCAGTATAATTTATAAGATACTTTTCACTGACTCTGGACAAGAATTTGAATCTTTGTTCCTCTGCTCGTTCTCAATTTTCAATACGTTTACGTAGCAACGAATGATGTAAAATTCTCGCTTTGATTCTTTTGTGTAGCTTCCATCTATACGTTAACTTCCAAAACAATCTGAATAATGTTAGCATTCGCAAATATCACCATATGATTATATAATAACAGCAAAGGTAAAACAAACTGATTATTTTGTTCTTTGTTAAAAAAAAATGGTAAACATTCTCAGTTAAAATTAAGGCTACACACTCTTTGGTGCTAACAAGATTGCACAATCATACTGTTGATCACTTGTGTTGCGATGTGTCCTAAGACTACATATGCTAAAGTTTGTTTAGTTAAACTTAGCAAGTCTCAGAATCAGTTTTTGGCTCACCAGAACCATATATCACGTGAATTGTCAATGAACACCTGTGAGAGTCTTTTATTCTCTTCTACAAAGTGTTAAGGGGGTAACGAGGCAGGGGTGAGCCAATCAATCCCCAATAATTGGGATTGGTTGCCAACTAGAGTTTCAAAGGAGAAACATTAAACTGCAGGAAGCCTTAGTAAACTTTACTGCCATATGTACATAGTAAATTTGGTAGCAATTTAAAATTGCTACCACACATGCACTAAGTATAGGCGTATCTAATAGATAAACGCGACATACAATATTAACGATATTGTTCCTATTGAACCTGAAGTAACGCTACAGCGACCACTGCAGCTTAGTGCTAGGCTGTAAAGCTAGGATTTGTTCGTACGGTTACAGCCATTAGACACAGTAAATGTAGCAATCGTGTGGTGAAATGCATCTAATGAAACAAGGCAACATTACAAGGAATTGTAGGCTATGTCACTCGTCAGATGACGCACTGGAATAAGTTATTGACCACGAAGGGAGCTGAAGAATTCTTGCAAGGAAATTTCCAGTCCAGAATGTGAAAGGACGACGAAGTGAAAAAGAAAGAACCCTCATTTCATGAAAAGATGGTAGAATGTAGCATGTTAATTATTACTTACAGGACATGCTCTACAATATTAGGAAGCGAAACAAGAAACAAAGAAACAAATAAAAAGAAAAAAAAACACGAAAGAGGACGATGCTTTTCTGTTAATTTTAGCTTTCGTGTGTCTTTCACTCTATTTGGCTGGATGGCACCTGTCCAAGGTGTGATTCACAGCGAGAGCGAATCTAATGTAAAAGCAAACGTTAATTTTGACCTCGAGTTGTAGATCAGATCAGAATCTGAGTCAGCAGCTCCTGATAACCGATCAAAAGTGTAATGTTGTAGCAGTATTTTCAAGAAGATCGTTCTACTTTACAAATCATTGCAATTTTTTTTCTAATGATGATTGTCCAATAGGATTACGCCAACGTTTGAACCGCCCCACAAACACAGAAAGGTCGTTAGCATGCTCAATATCAGCACAGTTACATTTTTAACCATACACTGGCCAGTACGAGTGGTAATCAACTCCCCGTTACCATAGCAAAACGTAGAAAAGCTCTTGATAATCGGTAACGTAGCATGACCCTTCGGTTACGGAACTATTGTTTACTGTTAGGGTCCTCATTGATGTGTAAGGTGAGAGACGATTTCCTACATCCAGGTTGTTAAAGAAGAATGATAGATGACGTCATTGACAACATTAAAATTCAGTTCACTTGAATCGTATGAACCCTTCATCCGTGGCCGACTATATGATTTTCTTGGTTCTGTCAGTCGAAGTGAGCAACCTCTCTACTACAATTTATTCCTCCTGTGTGTGTAAATGTCGTCCTTATTAGTGACATTAACATGCATTCCAAGCACGTTCGTGACTACGCATGACACATGGAAGACTCATACATTCACTGTGCAGACTTAAACTAGTCGTTCATAATCTTATTAACATCATCACGGATTCCACCCGAGTGTGGTATTCTGGAGTCATGTTCTGAATGTGTTTCTTTATTGATGTGGATGTATACTGCTACAGTCGCGTTATATTCCGTGGCTATTGCTTAATGCATTCCTTGATAATGTGAAATCCCTACTGTTGAGAAAATGAGATCTGGTCGCTCTGCAATACACTTTAAGGTATCGGACTCATCTTTTTGGTAATGTCAAAGATCCTGAACTCTTTACCAGAATGAACTTACATATTGAAGTTCGGTATACGGGTAAACGTCTAGGCCTCTCCTGCTTATTTCAGAACACATGTGGATAACCTGACTGACTAACCACCAGCAACACCCACATCCTACCATAGCAGTCATCATCACGACGCTACTGACGAGACAAAGCTCATGAAGTCTTCCATAAATAAATATAACTTATATGTATGTGTGTGTGTTTGTATATACATCTATAGAGGTCGTGCACGTGACGTCATCCCATTGTCAAACCACGCTGTACCTCGTAATCAATGGACGGCAAGATTCTCATTGCGGTCATACATACACTACAAAGAATGATTTTCATGTCTCGGTTACTCAATAAGAATGAGCTTTTTTCTTATGCTGCTATCATAATATGTGTCTTGAAGAAGTTTCCTCACTGATGAAAAGCTTTGAACGGATATTGTGATGAAATGAATGATTGAGAATTAAAAACAAAAGCCCTAACGTAAGCCTTGTACGAGAGTTTGCCGTTCAACATGGCGTATGTTGTGACGTCAGTGCACGACCTCTATATATACTGTATGTTCTACGAAGCACAAGTCCAGATAATAAAATGAAACAATATACCACTGATTTGATGGAAAAACATCAATATATTAACAGTGTACACAAAGATTATAATAAAAATACGATATGTTTCGGAAGGTCAACTTCCATCCTCAGGTTGATGATGAGACTAAATAAGGAGAGGTGGACGACTACCAATTGGTGCGTCAAAGACAAAATATTTAGAAGTAACACTTAGTTGAACAAAGAAAATATTTTTTCTTTATTCAACTAAGTGTTACTTCTAAATATTTATAATGTTTATACCACATACATCTACATTTACGTTACGTTCACTTATTGTGTTGGAAATTTGCTACACCATTTATCAGTGAAAGCAAATATACACGCTCGGTAGCGCGAATATTTGTAACGTCTTGCGATCGTAAATTTAATCGCTTCAGAATAGATCGACACGACAATGGAGCACGTCCTATAACTTAATATTGTTCTTGTCAAGCCGAGTTACAGACAGATTGATGTTTTCACGGAATGTGGAGATAGATAAAACAAACTATAAGATCCAAAAATATAGTTTCCGTTCGACTACTCACGTCCATTCATCAGTTTTATTCTTTATAACAAAATTAGCCAAGCAGGAACATTAGCAAAGGAAAGTTTTTAGTTAATGGTGAGATGTCTTAATGACGCCGAGAATCATGTTGCTAGAATGCTATGATCAGTTTTAAGTCACTATTGCTTGTGACATCCATCCATATCGTTTGTCAAATACTGAGGTCGAATCATTCGGAATAAAATGCTTTCGGTTTTATACCCTAGAACAGCCTTCAGTGTGGATTTGAGGCCAGTATGCTTAGATACAAAAGTTTAATACTACCCTGGTTTAAAGGCTATGTACGTGGGCCTATCTCTGTAATTTATCGCGGGATCACTCACTTTTCTATCCCTAGTGTGTTTCTCATTTCTACAAAGCAACCATTAAAGACCAATGAAATTCATTTCAGCCTGCAGTTCAGTTTGTCCCTCAGCAAGTTTTATGAATTAAAGTAACTGTTTCAACAATTTCCTAATGTGTAATCTTTAATATGCATTCCAAGAGTTCTCGGAGTACATGAGAATATTTTTATTTGACTATAACCTTATGAGCAATAAAAGCCCAACGTTGTTAATACAGTGAGTTGCCTCCCTGGTTTCAAGCGACTAATTGAAGATGTATACACTGATTCCAGACCAGGTTAGTCTTCCATTCATCATGTTGATAGCCTTTATTTCAGTAAAGCAAATTCTTTGCACAATGCATCGTGTCAAATTTTGGTGGGGGCAGGGTAAGGGCAGGGCAGGGGCAGGATGAAGACAAGTCGGGAACTTAAACACTTAAATTAATTTCTGAACACGTTAATTACTTCACTCAATCGTCATTAACTGATGATTCTTGACAGTGTATTATCACCAGACTGGTAATGTGTACTAGTACAGGGTCTCCAGTACAAGTACAAACGGTTCAGCACCAGTGTCTGATTGATCAACCGTGTGAGTCATAATCTAATGAGTTCGAGACGGAATACTATCTCATCAGCCTACGAGTACCAGGGACCATGAATTGGACTACATTTTGTTAGTACAAACATGAACACTTCTATTTATAACTGAACGAGCATATGTTATTTCTTTCTCCTAGTTCATCGATTTTGTTGGTTGAGAATTGTTGAAATTAGTTCAGTCAATTAGACATCCTAAATTTAGGTCAAAGTGTTTCTCTGTTTGTAAGGCAGGATCGTGCATGCAGTTCATAATAAAAACCTAAGGAAAACCTTGCTAATAGTAATAACAGCAACTATTAAAGGAAATTTGCCAACCACGATGCTTTGCATATTTAACAGAAGTGTGAACCCTACGGAATTGATAAGAGATTTTTGTCAAGGACATACAGAGCGTACCAGAAATTGTTCGGAAGTTGCCCTTCCCCGGCTCAGCAAGTAAGCTACAGGGAATGAGTCTGTTCGTATTTTCTTGGATGAAGGACCCTTCTCCTAAACATTGTTAAGGAAGTTTGCACAATAAAAAACTGATCAAAGTTTGTACATTTTCTGATTGTAAATACTGACACCGGAGGCGGAGGACGCTAAAAGTCCTGAAGCTTGCATTTCTCTTAACCAATTCCTTCATACTTTCTTTCTTCTGAGTGGGATGGGGTAGAGGTTGCAGTATCTAAGCATTTTCTTGTATGTTCCACGCCAACCCATGGTGGTATGCACTTAGATAGTCCTGCTTGCGCAATGCCCTCAGGTCAGAAGTCCCCCCCCCCCTGCCAAAAATGCTGAACACGGGCCTGATGTGTCCTTTCACAGAAATATGGCAATATGTACCCCTCCAGTCACTAGATCCTGGAGGAGCCCCTGGGTAATACTAATAAAGCAAATATTGGTAAGTGTTGTGATAACCTGCGAAGGTAGGGAGGGACCACGAAAAATATAAATATATAAAAAATATTCACTCAGATAAAATATTAGACGAAGTTTATGTACTTAGCATTTACAAAACAAGGGTGAGTCTGAAAAAGTCGCTTGAATATTCATAGATTTACATTATGCTAATTTGTGGCGAATTTGGTATCGTTGGTGTGGTGAACATATGAAAAAAACCCGAAAAATTCTCCCTCCTATTTTGATCCGCGCCTGCTTATTAGGAATGACAGTAAAAGAATATCTCTGTGAATAGTTGGTTTCATTTCCGACATTTATGCGCTTACAACACACTAAGGTTATTAATAGTTGCAATGCAGCGTGCACCGGCCATCACGGAGAACCTTGAGTACGTGTGCAGTGTCTTGCGTTCGGCCACAAAGTCTCGAGAACGAGTACGAGTACGAAGCCGGGCTGAGTATGAGTGCACAAAGTTTCGAGTATGAGTACAAGCACCAAATTTAAAATTTGACGATTGCAAGTGCAAAATTAAGCCATGAGTTCGAGTAAAAGCACAGAATAATGTACCGTCGAGTATGAGCACATACTCGAGTACGTCAAGTCTGGTTATCATCGTTTGTCCTAATTCGAAGTATTTTTCAGTCATTTTATATATTTTTTTATTTGCTTGTTTCCTCTTCATTCAAGTAATCCTATAAGCTATGTTGCCCAAGTATGATAATTACGATATATATAGGCGGCCTACTTTTCAGTGTATGCACGCTAGAATACTTGATTCCCGCCATGTATATTGAAGCCTATTAAAAGTACTTACCGTGAAAGCCTCATGATCAAGCTGCTCTTGTTGACTGCCAATATTCTTGCTCCACAGAATGTTGATTTTTATTGCTTTCCAAGCACCGTATATTTGTCCTATGTAATCGGTTTGTCTATAACCTATGAATGATTGACCATAACTAACACGTAGGTATCTACGCATACTGATAGCGTTCATTAGTTTGTTTGTGGAATTCATCGTACTTGTGCATTGAGATGGATCGATTACATATATACTGCGCGGTTCTGCACGTGTGGACTGCCAACTACTTGCAATAGTTCAACGCATTTTTTTATTGAACCCATACTTCAACGGTGATGATCCTATTCTTGTGTATATAAGACCTTAGATGTAGTGAGTTCCACAGACGATTAAGGAGCATACAGGTGTTGTTTTGATGAGTTTCTCGTCCGTTTACCTTGCATCATTTGAATTATTTTCTACTTTCCCAGTCATGCCAGTTAAGTGAGCTTTACTTTTCATCAGACTGAATGAAGTGTACACTCGTATGATCACTGATAGGACAGTGGCCGCTAAGTGTCGATATTACTAGTGCCACCGTCCGTCGTCAGTTCTTAGTCCTGTAAGCTGATTAGTCCTGTAAGCTTTGTATCTGGACAACATTTTCATGAATCACGCATTTACATTCTAACGCAAAAGACTTACTCTTCAAGTAAATAAAACGACCCGCTTTTCTTCTTTTTAATTTAAAGTCAGTCTTTCCTGAATAAATTAGATTCCGTTCAATCCAGCACACACACTACTTTAAACGCTAAAGAAAAACAGGAAAGATACTGCCGTATTTAATTAATCACGAAGTACCTAGACTGTTCCGCGGCTACCAGGCGGTGCTTTTGTATTTCTTCCAGTCTGTATAAATGAACCGTCACATTTGGTTTGGTAGAAAGTATGACTGAAACCTTGGCAGTTAAGTGAACACCGAAATCCATTTCACAAACGACATACACTCTTATTTTTTATTACACGTTTAGTTCATCGGAACAACTGCAAGAAAGAAAAGCATGATTGCCTTCAATATAAAGTGCAGCATAATGCGTTAATATCTCTCTTTTAGCTCATTTTCCCTTTTTGTTTTTGTCGTTACATTTCAAAAAGATGGAGTGTTGGAGAGGCTTTCATTAGCCTTCAACTTAATAAAATGAATTATTGACTATGAAATCGATATTACACAACCTTTTGTTTTCTTTTTCTTTAAAATAGGGTTCCAGTATGTTATATTTGGCGAGAACGGCTAGTAGCCCTGCAGCAAATTTAAATTCATTCCAAAGGCTCCGAGCAGTATACCGAGGAGAGTTATTCCGACAGGAGCGTGCTCGGGGAAGCAAAAACACTCACAAAGACACGACGAGAATAGAAGACATAAAAAGAAATAAAATTGTTTACATCATGGCTAAGTGTGCCCATTGGGGATGACGTGAATTTCCGATTGAAATGCCTTATCTGTTTTATCTCCTGCATGCCGAACGAACTGTTGTAACTATAACACGTAATAAGCTCGGATTTCAAGCATTTAAGTACTAACATGATTCAAGCACTGAGCATATATATAATTCACATGTTAGACGTATCTATACATACCACACAATGCAGAGCGAGCCCAAATTTACTTTGAAATGATTTAATTTTCCAAAATTCAAAATTGTTGAAATAAACAGTAGTCTCCTATCCGAATGACCGCGTTACTGAAACCTAATTGCATTTTTTTTAATATTTAGACCAATTATTGCGATATCATGCGAGTCGAGTCCCTTACAGATACTGACTCGAGTCGAGCCTTTTGCACTTTCTCAAACTTCTGACTCGAGTCGAGTCTTGACGTAAGTGACTCGAGTCAAGTCCAGTCTTCAAAAATCGAGACCCGAGTCCGACTCGAGTCACTGACTCGAGTCATTACAACACTGTCTTTAAGCGTCAGAAGGAAACACGCCCATTCACAGATATTATCCTCAATATCTCTAATATGTTTGGCAACATATGGAACACATGCAGAACGTTCAAACCAAAGTTACTATGGCGTTGAGCCATCGAGCTATTACTGTAATAGTTCAATGATTGAAAACGTAAGTGAGCCAATGTATTTGGAAACTTAAGGTTGAAAATTAAGTTAACTTTATCATAGGCAAGAAATGAATACTGTCACGGAAATTCCTTCCCGAAGACCTGATATATTAGAGGTGAATCTTGAGGGGCGTCATTTGAAAAAGGGAAGACAGTAACAATTAGTACATGAGAACATTCTATGTTTTCTTCAATTTTCAGTACTGAAGAAGTTACTAAACAAGCAAAATTAACTTACACAAAATGACGTCGACATGCTCCATGTATTACAATATTTGCCTCTGCGATAGTGAAAGCAATTATTGTAATTTGAGTTGAAGGATTCTCAGTTGATAGGATTTTGTGGAAAATGTATTTATATAGAAAACGGTGGCATGAGAAGTAACTCATTAGTGGTTTAAGCTATTGGTATAGTATGCATTGAAATAGAAAAACAGTCACTGAAGGTCTAATTCGTGACCAAGCAACTCCCACCTGGATGATTCCCGACCCGGAGAATACCTCCCTTGCAACTACTCCACCCCCCCCCCCCCCCCCCGTCTGATGAATCTACCTAGTGAGAGGATTAGGATATTTACCTTGGAGAGGATGTTAATTGTCTGAGAGGAAATTTTCCGGGAACCGTCTAAACTATATATAAAAATAAAGAAAAAACCTGTCGAATAATGTAAGCATTTTCAACAAGATTGATTTTACAAAGATTTCAAAGATGTGACATAATGTCCCACGCGGTCTTTTACCAGTTGAAAAAAATCTTTTATAGATTATGAGACAATTGTGACTAAATAGCAAAACGTTTTACCATCCTTAATCCACAGAAAACATCGGACACTTCAAATTTAAGTCTTTCGTTATAGGCAGTTCTTTTCTCTCTTAAAGCACTTTCCTTTCATAGTTATGAAAAATGGATGTTTATGGCTAATTTGGAAAAAAAAACCGCTCTGAAAGTTATGGAAAATATTTGTATACTCGTATCTACATTGTGTACGTTTTTTTAAAGCAATCCGATAAAAATCAATACATTGTATCCCGGTATCATTTTAATTTAAGACTTACTTCATCTGCAGATATACGGTATCCTAAAGTTACAATAATGCTAATATGCTAATGAAAAAGGAACGTTTTGGTCGGCGCGACGTACTTTTAATACAAGACAGCATATTTACACATACTAAATTACAGTAAAATAATGTATTACGATATATGTTCTATAAAGCATTGCAGTATGGTTTACAGGATACAGATTCTATTGCATCCGTTGATTCACGAATTGTTGTCCAATTACTAAGCAATAAGTCTTTCTGCTTGACTTTCAATCAAATCATTCACAGAAGAAGTCATAATGACGTCACAGCAACCCTTGAAAGTATTTCAAGTAGCTTACAAAAAATTTTACATGTAAGTGTCCTCAGTCTTAGTGCATTGGGGTATATATATATATATATATATATATATATATATATATATATATATATATATATATATATATATATATATATATATATATATATATATATATATATATATATTTGTTACTTACCGAAATTGTCTCGAAGAGTAAATCTCTGATTAATCCAGGCTTTCAGATTGTAGAAACGATCAAGTTATTTCTCATTTTTGTGTCGAATATCATCATACCGAATATGATCCCTTGCTTTTGCAATGTGTGATATAATCTATACGACGTTAAATTTCCTTTTTGCCTGATACACAGATGTCACTTCAAATTTGTCAATTCTGTTTATTTTGCTTTCTTTTTCCTTTTGTTTTGAAGTCAACAGGTCACGTACGTCAATCCGAAGTCACAGATTCTGGTCCCTTATCTTTTGCTCATTATAGGTTTTAAACAAGGGCGTTCCATAGTCATCAGGAATTAAAAGTTGTATATCACTGAGCGATCGATGAAAAAAATTCCGTTTACACTTTACAAATGCGTTCATTGCCTCGATAAACCAAGTCTTGTGTGCAAATCGTGTATATTTCCATCTTACCACAAAAAGCCGATTGAAAAGTATACTACAAATAGCTTCTTTTTTCTTAATTTACTGAACTGGCAATAAGGCAAACAAGAACGTCGTGAGCTTTAAAAATTATCCACACAGACAAACCTTCACACAACACAGCAGCAATCTACGAGGCATCTCTTTGATTAATTAAGCACATTGACGTTCCTCGCCGCTGAATGGGCGGAATACCATCTACAGAAGATGAACTACTTACACATGCACATTGCACGTCATTAGTCGACGCAGAAAAGGCATAAAATGAAAATGATGGCGTCCTACTACTTGTACATTTTGTGCCAGTATGAGCAGTACGAGTCTGCCTGTCTGAGATCATGATTCCTACTTAAAACCACCTTCGTGTTCTTTTTATTTGTATTTATCTGTCTCAGTGACGAGGAAGCAAACCTTGTGGATTATACATACATTCATACATAGATACATTCATACATATATACATACATTTAAATGATGATAACCAGAAGGAAGCAAAGTTTGAAGTTGTTTATACATCTCAGTCCCGTCATGCTAATAAAGACAATAACATGCAACAAATCAATCGTCATTAATCTACTTGTTTAAGCAGTATATCCATTTCTGCATTATTCATGTGATGTCGGGTGTTTCATATCAATCACCACTACCCCCCCCCCCTTACCCAATCTTCCATCTTTTCGCCCATTAGCAGCACTATTGGAGTCTATTGGGCATATCAGTAACACTAATAGGGCATCCACATTAATCGTAGTCTATCATCAATACAGCTAGATATCCCTATAAATGAATGAAAGAGGGTCAAACATTTTAACACTCTCGTAAATTTCTGTGTTTGTTAATAATGGTGACATGGGCGTCGATTTGGGAGGAGGGGACGGGGGCATGTCCCCTCCACTTTTTTGAGGGGAGGGGACACTAGCACATTTGTTCCCCCCCCCCCCCACACACACACAGATACAAACTTTTGTAACCCGATTAAAATATATAACAGCAATATACATTATTCTTAGTGGAATTTTAAATTGTTAAACTTATGTTCTACGAAATAAAGAAAATTTAGCAGAAATTAACCAGTATAACCAGTCAAGGTATAAGGCCGAAGAGACTAAGAAGTGCCATTTCCTGCAATCTGAGAGGTATACCTATCACATTTTATCGATAAGCTGGGAACGTCTATGTAAAGAAATTGTGCAATCTGAATGTAGTCACCCTCCCCCGCATTTCAATCCTTTGCGGTCAACGTCTACGTATAGTGGCAGGGGAACGGGGAGTCTCAGGTTTCCTGCGGTAGCTTACTTAATTCTGCTTTCTTTTTGATGACACTAAAACATAGCCTCAGTTATGGCTAATCAGCACGATAGGGGAGGGGGTTTGCGGCTACGAGTTGTGGATATTACTTATATGCACATCTTAAAGATATTTTCCGTTTTTGCGACGAATGTAAATGGAGGACAAACGTTACGGCATCTTATTGTACCTAAGCAGCTGCACCTGTTTTACCATTTTGATATGTAAAAAACCGCAAATCTTCCGGAGGCCTCACCCCCTGGACACCAGTAAGAGGTTCCACAGCTGGCCGCAGTCGGGGTAATTATAGGACTTTTTATATGACGTATATCTCAAGTCATTTGATGTTCTTTTTTCTTCTTTCTTTTTTCATTCTTTTTTTCATAGGTGGAATTTCCTCGTGACAGAGAAATTGCAAATATAAGATCAATATTGGATCCATGCAGCTTAGAACACACGGGAAGTGTTGTTTCCGGTCGTGGGGGGGGGGGGGGTTGCAAAGCCCAAAATTTTCTTGTCGCTCCGCGCCAACCGATGGTGGCGCTCTGCTTAGATAGTAGTGCCAGCACTCATCCTCCCCCTTATTGTTTCTTCATTGACTGACGCCATGGCTTATCCCACAAAATTAGGACAGATGTCCCCTTCCCCTCACTTTAAATATCAAATTGACATCCATGAATTGTGATATTCGATATCGGAATGAAAAGAAGTAAGCTATACAGAAGATTTATCGAACGAAGTTTAAAAACAAAGCGTTAAGTTTATTTCATGTTTGTGCTTTTAGAAGTGGCAAGCAGGTCACCTAAACATCCTCTGCTAGTAAATTAGCCACTTTGCATTCAAGATTTGAGGTTCACGTGTCTTATTCTGCTTAATCTTCGATCAGTTACAACTTGTCTCTTGTGAAGTATGTATTGCGTTTATTATTGTTCACTAACACAAGAGTACTTTGCAAATGAGATACAGAGGTGGGGGACGGCAAGTGGGGTCATGACATAAAACTGATAACACGCAGTGAATGTTTTTGTGATCACGTACAGGATACGTACACCATTGTTTTGATTTACTAATAGGATAGCATACTAAGATGTCCATCACAATCATTTCCATCACTATCACTATCATCATCATCACCATCATCATCATGATCATCATCATCATCATTCCAGTGTCGTCATCAGCTATCATCATCTTCGTTGTTAATATCATCATTATTATAATTATCATCGTCACTTCTGTAGAAGACTCAATGTAACCTAAGACATCAATGTGATGATGTACGTAAGCGTCAACGTCGGTCAAATGGTAAAACTAATTGAAAACAGTAAACCTTTCGAAACATTTATTTGTTGCGTAAAGAATAAGACATCTCATCATTAAAGTGATGTCATATATGCATTGTCCTTTTCCGAGGAAAAAAGCGTGGAAAATGAGTTACTTAGTGTGAACAGTTTCATTGCATGTATTTATGTCAAGTGCACCACTTGTATATCATCAGATAGTGTGTAACAACTTTACATTTACCATTGTCTCTTAAAGATCGTTAATCAAACTATAAAAATTTGTGTTTCAAACTCAACCAACACTTTCGTTATTTTCTTTATTTTATTTTCTTTATTTTCTAAACATTTCTTGCATACGAAAACGTAAATAAGTACAGAATATTAATACTTGAAGTATTGCTTGAACACCCTCCCCCCAACTACGACTTCCCATAAAATGTGGATTGGAAGGTCCTACTGAAGGACCTTCAAGTCCACATTTTGTTGTTCAAAACACTCACAATTTGTGAGTTAACGTACCATTTGGTAACATTCCTTCACTTCCACTAGTTTCTAACCAGTAACATTTTTATCACAATGTACGAAAAACTCATTATAATTTAACTCATTGCACAAAATTCACAAGCACACACACACATCATAGCCCGACGAAAAGTGCTACAGGATGGCGTTCCAGTCCAAACAACGGAATCATACATTGCAGCATTCCTTAAAACTAAAGGTGAAAGGATTTACATCTTAGAACTAATACATTCTCTCTAATAATTAGAAGATTAACTTGGTTCAGTTTCTAGCAAGAGATAAACTCAGGTTTTCTAATTAGACTCAATTCTTAAGTGTTAAAACAGTGACAGTGGTTGCCAATTGACCTACCGTGCGTTCTATCGTTAACTTTTGATATTGCGTACAACTGCAACTACACACTCATACATAGCATGTCAGTGATATTTTTCGCTCTACCTTTTTTTATCTAATAAAGACTCAAAATCATGTTACCAGAAAAAGAGCATTCCGGCTTAATTCATCCTTTATGACGTGACAATGACTCATGGTCTGCTGAAAATACGAGCATTATGACCAAAAGACAGTATCATAATTACCCCAATCTTGATTTTTGAAATCATCTCAAATTCGGGCGAATCCCACCTGATGACAAACCAATACCACACTGACTAACAAAGCAAAATAATGCAACCACAGATGAAAACTGTCTCTTGTGGTAAAATTTCAGTTTTGGAGAGAAAAATCGTAAACAAATTGGAAAAAACAACATAGCACTACACATGCGTTGACGTGATCTTGAGATATATGACACATGTTTTTTATTACATCAAAATGCCTGGTCAATCCAAGCTCCTCAACCTCTCCATAAAATAACGCGTAATGTGTTCTTGCTGTTCCCCCTTTCAAGTCCCCAAACGAACATAATAGGAACGAATTGCGTTGGATTTTCCGCATGTCATACGTAGCTGGCCTCAATAGAGACTTTGGCAGATTAGCAATTAAGCTTTTTACGAAGCCTGGAAGGAAATCTCTCTGTATCATTCTGAGCCATTTTCCGTAACAGTAATCTTTTCAATGTTAACATTTACTCGCAAGTCTCCTGATTTTACATCAAGCACTTTTGGTATACGTCATTATCAAATGTAAACATTTATATCTGAGTTAACCGAGCCCGTCGTCGGAACTCATATGATATATCAGAGTAGCATTGTATACTAAGGTTACAATAAATGTTAACATCAAATGGTAGGATCAACTCCGCACAATGTACGTTTTATCCAGTAGTCACATATGAGCATTTTCACCGTATATTTAGTAACATATCTTTTTTGGTGGGTACATTGTAGATGGAGCCAGTGGCAGCTTTGGTGCATCCTACATGAGGGGGGCCGAGGCCCCAGTGGCCCATCATCACTGACATGATGGGAAGATTATCTCAGTGGATCGTCACCATCGGCTGGCACGGAGCGTACCAGAATATTTTTAAAATGTCCCCTAGAGTGCCGGAAATCGCTTCCAGGTTCCCCGGGGAAACTCCTGAAAAGGGAGGGGGAGTGATGGCGTGCCCTCGCCAGTGTCCTAGTCACGCCACCACTGGACGAAGCATAAAGTAGCATGTGTATATAAACGCTTCTTTTATATCAGTAATGTAATGTTATTATGATGATGATTTTACCCCAATTACCCTAAATTTGATATGTACTGATAACTAATAATAGCGGGTTGGCCTTTGTAAACATAAACACGCAAATACCTAAAGGGGTGTAAAGAATAAAAATATCAAATTGCTAGGACACAATTAATTAGTTGGTCGTACTTGAAACAGCATTATTGTTGTGATGGAAAAATACTTTCCTCACTATAATCTTCACGGCGTGCAATTAAAGAACCATTGTAGCTATTCCGTAATAGTACCATGAAACTTATTTTCGATTTTGAATTCTTCCCTTTACAATTCATTCATACAATAAGCTATTGTTGTAGTATGTAAGGTTGAATTAAGGTTCACTGTGACGTATCATCATACTGAATTGCTGTGATATTAAATGAGACGATCTTAGCACTGGCCGTTTACGTAATTTGAACAGTATTCAAGCAATGAAAAAGAAAAATCGTAGTATTTTCGGGTGTACAACATGTAGGGAGATAACACTGTATTCTCGTCCTAACAGTTACCATACCGCGGGCGGACATTGTTACATCAAGACGATAACCCCCGCCCCCCCCCCCCTGCCCTTCCTATTATCAGCGATACATTATTAGGCTTACGTTTAGGGTTAGGGCTATAGTTTGCTGCAAAGGTAAGGGGTTCCGGGCGATATGTCCTTTCTAGAATGTAACAAACTAGAAATCAGAAAATGAACAAATTTGATCAGACTTCTGTACAGAGAAAAACTTTCACTAAGGTTAAGGAGAAGGGTTTTCCATCCAAGAAATACTGGCAGTATCATTTACATGCAGAGTTACTTACGGAGGTGGGAAAAAGCAATGTCAAGCGATCTAGGGTGAATTTCACTCCAAAAAGGTTCCTGATAATCCTCCGCGCCAACTAGCGGCGGCGCTCCGCTTACATAGTACCCCCTATAAATTCTCAGCCGGTCTCGTCCAAATCCTGGGTGCGCCATTCTCACTAAAGGCATACTGAATTTCCGTATTACAATGTAAATTAGTTCAAAATGATAACGTAACGCCGCCTTGGTTTCTTGTTAAGGCTCTTCATTCATGTGTCAACCCTCCGAAATAAAAAAATTCTAGCTACCCCCACCCGATCATAGGTGGAATGAAAGGGGGAGAGTCACTACCTACGAAAATGCTCTTTATGTGTCATTATCTGAAAAAAAAATCATTAGGATTTTAATTCAAACACCATCCCCCCCCCCCCCCCCACTTAGACAAAATTTCAGGTCCGCCCCTGGACCATACATGATTTCTGAGGACTGTAGAGGCTGAAATCGCTTAGCTTCCAGAGGCCGACTAGTCACAGAACAACTATCATGGCTACTACGTGGAGAACAGTGTTTCACGACGTTAGGGTATCATTTAGCTATAAGAAGCATAGCTCAGATGAGTTACATGCTACGGCAACAAAAGAGTGTGACTTTTGAGTTAACAAATTGCTTTCGAGATCTGAGTTTATGGTACAGATCTTGAAATTGGCATCCCGCGAGGAGTTCCCTTTAAACTACGGGAACTCCATATGTTTTGTAAAACAATTTCAAGGGGTAAACTTCATTTTGTGATATGTCTAAAGGCAGTCACCCATCGCCCTCGACAGATCCAATTCTTCCAACAACTTTCTTTTAATTACAACAATGGACCTCAAGTGTATTTAATGTAATATGAGTTAATCTGCTTCTTTCGAATTTGCTGTTAATCAAAGTGCAGAACCAATTGAGATTTTTGCTAACACCCAACCAAAAATGTAGCTTGTGTGATGAGTGACTGCCTGTACGATTGTTGGGTTAAAAAATTCGACAGGTATACCCCAGTTTCAAATAAAAGAATATCGAAATAGTATATGACATCTTTTGATGTGATTTTTTCATTAATGATAAGAGGCTAAAGAATAAAGAAATAAAGAAGATGGATGGATGGGTGGACAGAGACAGAAAGACAGATGGACGAACAGAGAGACAGATGGACGGAGAGACAGATGGACAGATAGACTGATGGACAGATAGATAGAGAGACAGACAGATAGACAGACAGAGAGAAAGAGAGACAGGTAGACAGAGAGACAGGTAGACAGATAGACAGACAGATAGACAGACAGACAGACAGACAGACAGACAGACAGACAGACAGACAGACAGACAGACAGATAGATAGATAGATAGATAGATAGATAGATAGATAGATAGATAGATAGATAGATAGATAGATAGATAGGCAGCTAGCAGGTATGAGCTAAAAGTCTATAGCACCAATGGTGAAGTAGCTCAAACCTAAGTAATCTGATGGCAGAGAAAACATAATTTGTGATTAGATCGCTACATGGGTGTCTGGAGAACAAAAAAATCAGGTTGGAACAACTTTTTAAAGGGCAAAATACCTAAGATGCTACATCACATAAAGTGTTGACAGGGGCATAGCCAGGAATTTGACAGGGGGGCATAGACAGACTCAGTGCCCTGTGCCACCATGGGCTAGCAATAGATATTTTAATCAGTACAGATGCTGTACTTGGCATAAATGGCTGTTACTTCTTGAACATACGGATCCACAATTGAAATAGTTTTAACTTATTTCAGGTAAAGTGATACACCCCAGGTGCCATGCTTATTTTTACAGATGACAATAAGTTTGATAAGTAATTAGCAACGCAAAAGGCTAGTTTAATGGGCTGTGATAATATAACAGTAACTGAGGGCTTTCTTCCTGAACACAATAAAAGAAATTTGACCCTTTCAATCACTTCCACACTCAAGACTAGTTTGGAAGCAGTATGAAGTGACTTTGCGCTAGTACTCTGTCTTCATGATGTTGAGTATTTTGCTTGCATGCACAAGCAATGGAAATGCTCATCAAACATCTCCCTTTAAACTGACCTGAGCAACCTCTCAGGATTGACCTCTTGTACACAGTTTTAAAGGATGTACGGTGAATGCACACACCGTGGAAATGCTCATCTAACATCTACCTTAAAACTAATTTAAACAACCTCACAGTGCTGACCTCTTGTACACAGACAGTTGTAAAGGGAATGCGGTTCAAAGACAATGTGAATAAACTAGTTTTGTGAAACTGGTAAAAATAAAAGGGTAGCACAAAATTGTTTAGAAAGGTGTCAAAATTATTATTCATCCAGAATTGGACAAGAAATCTGTAATCTGCACATGCCTGTCATCCTTCTGAGCAATTTTGCAGACAATTTTGCAATGCATAAAGACGGCATTAAGACAATTATAACAGAAATGACAATACATCAAGATGGCATTAAGACAATTATAACAGAAATGACAATACATCAAGATGGCATTAAGACAATTATAACAGAAATGACAATCATTCTATTAGATTATTTGTCAAGTTGAGGTCATACTTTTTACTGTTGTTGCTAGAAGAATGTCCAAAATAAGTTGAAACCAGGACACAGATTAAAAGACTTCAAAAACTTCTCTCACAAAACACAGTATATATTAAGCATAAATGTTAAAACACATGCATGCTTTATACACATTATTTCAAACATCCCACAGAAGTGAAATTGTCAAATAGTTGTAAATAACTATAAGAAAAAAGAAATGAGATGAGATGATGCAAAGGAGCTATAAAGATGTGCATGGGCATTACTCCCCTCCTCCCCTCTCTACCCAGTATGCTTAACTGATGTTTCACCTTTCTCTGCAAAACAAGCTTGTTTACCTCACCAATGATGAAAAATATCATTGTAGAAAACACTCACGTGAGTTTGCAAAGACAAATAAAATACATTAACCTAAATAAAAAGATGGATTCCTTCTTTTAAGTTCAAATGTTGTGAAGCAATTACTGAAGTACTAAAGCTACAAAATTCGAAACAATGCTTGACTAGCATTCATGCGGCATACATTATCCTTGCTCAAATACTTGCAGCATGGCCACTGTGATTCACATTACTAGAGGGTAACAGTGTTTCCATGGGCATACAGAGTGACAAAACCAACTCAGTTCAACGCCAAATTACAAATTGGAAGAAACTTGTTTGAAACAAAACCCGACTATTGATTGACAACCCAAATGGGATGGGTTACGTGGATATCACCTCAAGTAATCACTGCCCATTCACTCCAGGGGTGGCATAGGTTACCACACCTACTGGAGTTTTGTGAGTCTTGGTATTTTAAAGTAAATTACCATCACACTACGATATCCCTCCCCTCTAACCTGTAACCCCACTCCTCTGACAGGAGTCACATCTAGCTCAAAACATTGAAAAAGTTAATGCACAACTGTTCCAGATGTTAGACTCATTTTCCACATGGTCGGAAACATTTTGACATACGTTCGATAATAAACCAAAATTGTATTCGACAATGTTTCACTATTTAACATAATGTGATGTAGGAGACATATCATAAATGCTGCAAACAATACTTGGACGAGTACTGACATATATTGTTGTCAACTTCAGTCAACGACCGAGACTGGCCTTTGACAGAGGCTTGGAACAGTTCATGTATGTAGGTTTTAAGGCTTCGAGGCTGCTCAAGGCCCAAGAAATCCAGGCTGATGTCCGCATCCACTACAACCCTGAATAAGATACTGTAGCAACACTACAACATTCTGCTTAAACTCAAACTTGTGTCCCTCTCAGAGTGTTACAGCTGTATGAAATAAATAGATCCTATGAACCTTCAAACATAGAACTGGGTTAAACATCCCTCCCATAACAAACCAGAAGATGACACATCAGGATCATATGCAGCTTTTCAGTGGGAGCACAGTTTCAATTTGACCTCAAGTAGACCATTTTACCCTACAATTATGACCAACAAATTAAAACTCTTGTATATGTTGCTAATGTAGGCCTGCTATCATACCCTGCATGGAACTCCAGATCTTGTGCGGGTTCATCCAAACATCCTGAACCCCCCCCCCCCCCCACAGATACAGGCCTGCATATCATTATGAAAGAGAGCTAGACATTGCAAAGACGAAAGAAATTTGTACTCTTTCAAAGAAAACAACAGAGAAAGAGTTTGTTCAATAAACAGAAATACAAACAACAGTGAGTTGTGAGAAATGCAACCCTGGCAAATAGCAACAGAGTATAAGGACACTCATAGCAAAAGGTTCCTCTGGGCAGTTATGGTTAGTGTTTGCATCAGGTACCTAACTGATAACTGATACAGTAAACTGTATGTGTGACAAAATTTTGCATGTATGCCTTATGATAAAGAACACTTCATTGCTGGCAAAATGTTACATGATGACTTCATAATAAACTCGTAGCCTAAGAGAAAGTTAAATTTTCAGGTACATGACCAACTACAGACTGCCCACAGTCGGGTACGAATTATGGACCTGGTGCAAAAAATAGATAAGAGACAACATCAACTCTTGGACATTAGACCTGACAACTGAAGAAACAGTTCCATTAAAAACTGACTTCCAGAATACAAAGGATATTACACAATAGGAAAAATAATGGCTAGACCTACGAGAACCACACTACACACAGTTTTTCTCTTTTCCTTTTTACTGTCCAAGGGATCTTTCCACTTTTTAATGACACTCAGGCACTACTTTCACTGAAATAACATGCAGCTTCTGTCAACAAAGAGGTCAGGGTTCTTTAAAATGTTGGGTGTCGTTCTTTTCTTTTACTCGCATACATTTATAAATGCATACATTTATAAAGAATAAACAAGCCATGACATGTTTTCAGGGCAACACAAATTGGTTTAGTCATGGCTTAATAATACCAAGAATTGCACTATCTCCAAACAGTATCAAGAAAGTTACTGTACTCTGCTGGTATTACTTTGCTATTATCATACATTTCCAGGAGAAAAGTTCCTGGTAATGGTGAAAAGAAAGGCATGAGAAATGATTCAGTCCAAGAGGGACAATGAAAGATCCCTCCACCATATCAACAAGAAAAATCATGAAAGATAACACCATATCAGCATGAAAAAACATGAAAAATAACACCATATCAGCAAAAAAAAAATCAGTTTTGCTTGACTATGATGAACGCTTGGTGACTGCTCCCTGCATTTTATTCAAACTGTCACAATAGCTAGCACTAAGGATGCACCCAATATCCAACCTAATAGCAAAATAAAATCTGGTTCTGACTGGACTTAGTATCTCACAAAGCTCCCAACTGAACTGCTTTAAGATTTCATAAAATCCTCACAAACTATACAACAACATTTCCACAAGATTCCATTCCTTGTCATTATCACTATAGCAGCACATGACAGACTTCGCTAATATTTGTGAGGTAACTTAAAGCAGGATGTGCTGTTTGAACGTGACAAAATAGCTTTTTGTCCTTTTTTTTTACTTTTGTCCTTGATCTTTCCTCATTCTTTTCCATTTGTTCCCACCCTGGCAACCAGCACCTCTGCCACATTTCTTTCAGGGGAAATTTCATTCATTAGAGTGTTCAATACATTAAGAAGAAGAGTGACTTGGGTTTTTGCAGCTAAAAATTAGCGGAACTGGGCCCTGGGGTGAATGTACGGCACTTTTGTGAAAATAGCCAACTACGATGCTCCTATGCGAACAAACTTCTTTTGGAAAGTAGGTTATTTTGGGCAAAGAGACCTTGGTGTGGTAGTGTCTATACCTTTTTACAACTGTAAGAAGTATAGCCAGTAGTTTGGTGTGCTTTTGAAAATGCAGGAATAACAGCACATCCCACTTTAAGTACATGAATTAATCTTGTAACAAGTCCATAGGTCCAGCACATTTAGATGTTGAATGAACTTTGGCACATGGGAAACCCTCGATGATTCTTCTTTTCTTAAAGCACTGTAAAATCCAGTCCATATTTTACCCAGCTGGATTTCAAGTATGACCCAGTCAAATCCAGTTCTGTCCGAATCTCTAAGTTAAGATCCAGTGCATTTCTAGCTAATACAGTTGTTCCAGTAATGTGAATGGATGAACATAAAAGTAGGATCTTCCTTCTAAACGAGAGACTTAAACAGGAGGATGAGAGAGTCTTAACATATGGTTCTGCATGAAAGCAGCAGATTCCAGCAAACTCACAAAACTTCTAATTTGACAGACGAAAAACACAAACAGAAGTTTCATTCAGTATGCTGTGTGAAAAAAATTGGCTGAAAGCTGCATTTTCTGTCAATTAAGTGATTTTTTCAGTGGAATTACTGAGGTCAGAAGCTCAGGTCAGTTTTAAAACCATGATAGTAACATATTGCATACTTATGATCCATTCAGTTGAATACTGGTCAGAACAGTTTGCAAAATTGTTTGCAAATTATGTTAACTCACAAATCACATGAAATTCACACAGAAATGTCAACATTTAAATAACACCCATGAGTAATCTGACAATTTAGATTTCACCACACACAGACCTAGTCTTAAGCTTACCACAATGCATCTAATCAGCCAGTCTTCATCATCAGTCACAACTTAAAAATTACAAGCAGAAAGACAAAAACAAAAGAGAAAAATTGGCATACCTCATCCATGCCATCAAGGAAAGTTTCAGTGGGTCACTCCACTTTCTTGTGACTTAACACTGGTAGGAAGTCCAATATTGGATGTAAAAATCACTTCACGAGTCTATGTTAACAATTACCAGTAAAGTTAGTCCCCAGGGTTGTTTTCACTCTTCCACTTGACTACTCTAATAAATTGGTAGATGAAGAGAATAATCAAGTCCCACGTAGTTGAGCATGAAGGAGGCTGTTACCATTAAAAGAGCCAAGCAGTGAGTGATAGATCGATAGTATTTGAATAACACCAACAGTCGTGACTTGTCACTGCTACTCTTAGAAAGAACAATTTGTCCAGATATGACTCTCTCATACAATTTTCATGTAAAATGCTGAGTGAATAAAATAGATAACTTCACAAAAATACATAAATCAAAGATAAAACATCTTAAAATGTAACATGATGCTGAGAGAGCAGAAGACATATACTTTGAATAAGAAAAAGTAGAAAAGAGTTGGAAAGTCAACATGGTGTTAATAGCAAAGACAAAAGGAAACTTCTGTGTGAACCACAGAGCAAAGTCCCACATATTGTAGACAACAGTGCAGCCTAAAGTTGATAAATAATGCCACACAATGTTTCCACATGGTCTGCAAGAGCACTCATAAGCAAGCCAA
This sequence comes from Stichopus chloronotus, assembly GCA_021234535.1. Taxonomy (NCBI): domain Eukaryota; kingdom Metazoa; phylum Echinodermata; class Holothuroidea; order Aspidochirotida; family Stichopodidae; genus Stichopus; species Stichopus chloronotus. The sequence goes on from CM037835.1 coordinate 1,188,910, forward strand.
ACTTGTACAAACAAAGCAATCCTTTGAATTTTATAATTTATCTGGTATATTTCTAAAACTATCAGTTCCCTGAGAAGCCACACAACATATGAAATCACAACACACTACTCAAACACTTTGACCTTCACAAAAACATTTTAAAATGACACATTTCTCCATCTGACAAACAGAAGGTTTTCTTGATCTCCAGTATTAACATCTGAAAAAGAGACTCTAATGGCAACTCTTTCAATTAGGTTAAGATATACTTTTGGAACATGATGAACCAATTGTGAGAGCATTGCTAAAAGATTGTGCAGCATGTTACTGGGACATTGGCAGTTGCTATGTACACATTGATGTGTATAGATAAAACTCACTGGGGAGTTTACATATCACATAAAGCTAAGGATTCAAAAAGAGACAAAATGTGAGACTGCTAATAAAAAGCAAAATAAGTAACCAGAGAACCAAAACATTTTGTGAGTCCTTGCCACATGCCAAATTTCCCACATGACAAGTAAAAGGTCAATTGAGGTTATTCTTCTTGGTTTTAACCGTCCCCTAATTTGCGTGAGAGGATGGGCCATCTTTTACCCCACTGAGGGCACTCTCTCACAAAGGTTGCTGGAAATACCCCTTGTTTCACTCTTTTTCCTGAACCCACACTGCACTTACACTGCTATTGTCAGCAGTGATCCACCTGTCACTGCTGTAGGCATACCGCTGATCAACAAATAATGGAGCTTTAAGAACAGCAACTCACTAAATAACAACATGTGGCTTAATCATGATTTTGTTCGACAGTAACTAGTTAATACATCCACTCAAACATGTATATCAAGTACTCAATCCAGCTTCAATCAGTTTGCAACAGGTAAGATAAATTACTTGTTTTGCACAGCCTGCCAATATTGCTTACTCACCTAGATATTTTTTCAAGTTATGAAGTAAACAATCAAATGTTTCCCAAAGTTAAATGTACCTCCTATCCTATGTTCATTATCAATTGGAAAACAGCGTAGGCACTACATATATGCAAGCCAACCTGCAGGGTGGCATTTTATTGTCACCTTGCAAAAATTACTGCAGAACTACTTCTTCTCTTAATTGATGCCGAGAAGTCATAACAGTTAAAGGTCTCTTCAAAATAATTTCTTTAGATGACAGTTCAACCTATTTGTGTTTGTGAAGACATTTGGTAAAATACCTGCACTATTCGTAAGCCAGTTTTGATGGGTGTTTTGAAGTATTCATGCTAACAGTACACACCTATTGAAGCAATATTGCTTCTTTGACCTTCTCCACAGTAAATAAATGACACTGTCTTGCACTTGAAGTGAACCAAAACACAGGTTTAAGGCCCATTGACATTGTTCTCGGAGAAACATCAGAAATAAGACTTGCTTGTAACAGAAATGGGGTTTTAGCATTATCTCAGCTTAGAAAAGTTTTCAGAGGGCAGGCACTATTTATGATTGATGTTGATGGATAAGTTTACCACAGAGAGTAACAGACATACTATACATTACAGCTGTCAATGTGGGGAGCCCAACAGGCTTTACAGTAACAATTAGCAAGCCAAACAGTGGAATTAGTAGCTCCAAGCACACAGCACTGCATGGCCAGCTAACACTCAAAGTATGATATCAGTCAAGGTTACCTTTCTGGAGATATTGTTTTTACAATGTTTTCACAGTTTGACATCTGGTGACCTCAAATGACCTTTGACCTCCACCAAAAATAAAAAGAGATCATCTGTTCTGTATGACCAACCCACATATCAAGGATGAGGTCAGTCATGGTTACCCTTCTTGAGATATCTTGTTTACAAGCAAAGCGTCACCCACACACATACACATGACATCACTATTGCATAGGTTAGTTTGTTCTTCAGCAAGGAATCAAAAACTACTGTAGCAAATCTACAAATGATAAATTTCAGTAATCTTTCAAAACTTCCAACATGCCACACTGGTTGACAAGGCCAACATATTCCAGAAATGATGGTAGAATAAAAGGTATAACATCACCAATCCCGAAGAGAAGCATACAGTAGTAGGAAACAAACGAGTACAATGCAGTGATGAAAAGAAGGATTTTAGACATGAAACTAAAAAGATAGAAAGAGATAGCACCGTGGTGATGAGAAAGAAATTTATGGTAGCAGACCAAAATATGATTGCAAAAAAAATTGCCCGTTAAATTTATGACTGGCAGAGAATGATGACTGAACTATACCAAATGACAATAAAACAACAACTAAAATATATCAGTGAAGAGCTTGCACTAGTCAGTGCAAAGTGAATACTACAACTACGAGGGTAGCTACAGCAATCAGTTAATATGATCAGTGAACTTTTACAACATCCCAAATATGAAGTAATTACATAAACTAGTGTAACTACTGTAATATGGAATTACATCAATCATGTGATTACATCAGCAAAATTATTACACCAAACAATTCAACCAAGGCATTTAAAAAGAAAATGTGTTCATGCACAGATTGGGGAATGTTTAAGTACATTCATTAGATTTTTAAAATGTACTGAAACACTAACTTCAGTCTATATAGGTTTGGTGATTGCAAAAAAAGGCTAATGTAAAACCTGCCAAAAAGCAATCACCAGTTAGATCATTTATTACACCTTGTTAAATCATCACAAACTTTACAATTATACCACTCTGATAAGGGAAAAATGGTGCATACTGCACAAAATCAGTCAACTATTACAGTAACACTAGTTGATAATCCATCTATATCTGGCAAGCTGATTTTAATATCTTTCCTGAAAATCTTTTCAATAGAAGACATCTGGGCTTGGGCAATTTTATCTTGATGAACTTGGGTTGAGGGTTTTACTTGGCACCCTTTCAGATTTTGCAATAAGCAAAGTTAAAAGCTACATCAAAGAAGGTAATTTCTCCTTGTAGGTCAATGAATATGAGTGCATCTAGTAAATTAGAGCCTTGAAGAGCACCCATTTGGCAATGATGCTATGCAACCAAAATGTGGAGGAACCATGTGGCTCAAATATAACAAATTCTTGTTGTGAGCTTGACAAGTTACATGATATTTGGCTTTCCTTCAAACAGTCAAATCAAATGGAAACACCATAAACTGCTCTAAGATGAAAACCCCAAACCTATTTTACTGAGACCCTGGCAAAGGACCACAAAGAGGCTGAGTTTCACTGCTTTAACTGCCACACACTTTATCCACTTTGCCACAGTAGTATTACAAATCCAGAAGTCTGTATGCATGAATAAACTAATACAAAGGCATGAATGTAATGGTGCAGTATATATATCAAAGACAGAAAGCACTGTTAAACCTTCCTAACATGATGTTTTCCTTTTTAACATGAGAGAGCAGAGTTTTATTCCTTGTCACTCTATACTCCATAGAAAGTATGTGAGATTGCATTTGTGAACATTTTAATGACATCAATTCTCTAACCTGACGCATTAAGACTATTAGGAGATAGCTGCAAGTATGGTCTCACATGATTTGATTCAGGCAAAGAGACTCCAATGATAGCAAACTCCACTTAGATTGTAAAATAAAGTAAATCTCTCCCATTCTAGTGCAAAATGTAACATCATACACTATCAAAATTCAAGCAACTTCCAGGTTTTACAAATGATATAAAACCAAATGCAGGCTGATTAACAATTCTGTTCATTTTTAGAAAAACTTTGAAAGATCATTTTCCACAGCCTAAGGCCTTACAGTACATATCAGAAAAGATAAGGTAAGGACTGAACTAAAAAACAGACAAAATATTATTGAGTCTGCAAATTGAGATAAAATTTCAAACTTGCAAAAAATACAAAGTTGTAACGCTAAGTGTTTTGATGAATGTCTTTGGTTGTTAAACCTAATGATGAGATGGTTATTTCTTACGATCCAGCAACCGCTGTGTTAACTGCTCGAGGCATCTGCGTTCTGGACTCTCATCCAACTTCTGTATCTGTAAAACAGCCTCCCGGCTATATTGATAAGCTAGCAGTCGAGCTTCTTCAATGCTGTTGGTCTGCAAACACATAAGTGGATACTTTTGTTTGGTAAATGTATAAGAGTCTTACCAACATTTCAAGATTGCTAAACAATAAGTTATTAAAATCTTCTGAAAGATTGTTGAACACATAATCATTGGTGCTTATATAGCTCTACAATTATTCTCTATTTACAAAACTGACTGCCATGAGAGTCGCTCAGTTATTGACAATTATTAACTATATTACTCTAAAAAAATAATAAATGAGTACAGTAGCCATACAGTACTGATTTTGCTTAACTGCCGTTGAAAAATTTTCCTGAATGAGAAACTTCATTTAAAGGTATTTAAAAAAAACTAAAAATAATGAACCTCATGAACGAATGATACAGTTTGTTGACAAGATTTCCACAGCAGAGGTTATGTTTGTCAATGAAATCTCTTGAAATTTTCAAGGACAATTATCGACACCATACTGCAAATGTTTATAAGCAAAGATCGTTTCAATGAAACTGTGCCACACAGTTGTGCCGCACAGTCTTAGCCTTAATGCAATCTAAAGGTAGACAATGAACAAAAAATCTGTGCTTGCAATGTTAGTGAAAGAAACCACTTTGACCACAGGAGGGCCAAGTAAAAAAAAAAAAGAAAAAAAAAGGGTTTCTTGTTCTAACTTTTTAAAAAAAAAAGGGGCGGGAGTGCAGGCCTTTTTTCTTATTCACAGTGGAACCCCCTTTCTCTGTTCCCTACAGTATCACTTTCATCGATGGTTGCTAATTTTGCAAACACATCACTACAGTCTGCAGAGGTGATTTCTACAGTCCAGAGAAGACACTTTTGTTTACAAACCACTTTTGATAAAAAAGAAAGAAAAAAAGCAGGGAAAAAGAAACTGCTTTTAGGACTAAAACAACAAATGATGGAATCGAGAAAAAAGTCACCAAAACAGACAACATCAGAGAAAATACTTAAATTTTCACAGTAACTTGTTGGTTCTTATGACCAAGCTCCTGGACACGCAGGACCCCATGACTTGTAACTTAAATTTGAAACACGCATCTCTCACAAAACTTCATCCAAGAGAGTCTTTAGATGAAAATCTTGAGGTTATATAACCTATACCACCCGATGGGCAATAACCGTATCTTTTGGTAACTGCTAACGGCCAGGCAGTCATGTCATATTGTTGTTCCAACAGCGGCACACACCATACAGGACACAGATAACAATGTGGTGGCCTTTAGTTTGTGTTAACTTCTGATTCCGTCGATAAATTTGACAATGCGTGATTCTTTTACTTTTTAGTCCAATTGTAGTGGTGCTATTGCGTTTTGTATCTCGTTATTGTCGGCAGCAGTTCTGTCCACATGACCATATGTAAATAAATTGTATTCGTGGAATTTGAGTGGACATTGTTAGTTAAATTTTTTGCCTTTTGTCAGTAGTTCTAGCAGCATGTTGACTGCGTGCAGCAGAACAGCACACATCGTTTACAGAAGAGGACAACAACTTCAGAGGCACATGTTGTACTGGTGTTTGGGGGGCAGTCATAATACAGCCACCCAGACCAGACTGCAGTGTAGGAAGTTTTTGCTTGTAGATAATGTGCATGTTTACGCGCCCGCCATAGGCAACATTTAGTTTCATTTACATTATTAGCATAGTAGGGAACTCCTGCAATTTTAGGTGTATTTACTTATATAAATTATATTAACTAAACGGACGGCCGGAGAGTTAGGGTGAGCAAACCGAACACACCAAGCCCGCTTCAGTGCCCAAAGCAACGGTAGCGACTTCTGTGGGTGAGTCTTGAGTTTTCTTCTTACTATAATTTGTGAATCTCACACAACCAGGAAGTTGTTACTTCCTGGTCCAACCCATCGAAAGGATAAATCACAGTCATTTGTTGAAACACTATTTATGTAACAACTAAAATGGTGACATTTCACAAAATTGGTGACTTTGATCACTAATAATAAATGTGCATCTTCAATTAAACGTATATATTACTATCATTTGTTAAAATATATATACGTAACCACTACATGGTGACATTGTCCCAAATTGGTGAATATGGTAAATATTCATTATCGATGAAAACTTCTGTATATTATGTACACATTTCAAAGTTGCAACACCTTTCACGTGGCACATTGGCATGGCACACCTGCCTATCTACAGCAGCAGTAGTAATTTATGTATGGCGTACATAGACATGACCTACAGTAGGGTACAGGCAAGCCTGAGGAATTGTTCATACTGAAGCTTGGCACTGCGCAATAAGTTATTTACTTTTCACAATTTCACCACCACCGCAATATTCATTGCGTGAAACTGCATAAAGTGACATGTAATTCATGCGTGCGCAGGCTAGTATCCAGGGGGGGTTCAGGGGTTTCGGACGAACGTCCCACAAGATCTGGAGTTCCGCTCAGCCTATGACAGTAGGGATACATTAGCAACGTATGTAATGAGTTTTAATTTGTCGGTCATAATTGTCGTGTAAAATGTTCCACTTGTGGTAAAATCGAACCCCCCCCCGAAAAAGCTGCATACGGGCCTGGTGCGGCTTGAGTGTGTGCATGTTTTGTTGAGACAGGGATTACAGGAAGGGGCTTCATCAATGTAAAAGACCTACGAAACTTAGGAAAAGTTAGACTTGGTTAACTTTTGAACATCATAAGGCAGCTAGTTCCAGATACAGTGTAGGACTAACAGTAGTTTAGACTTGTATTAAGTTGTAACACAGGCTTACGGACCTTGGGCAGTCAAAGTAATCTTTATAGTATGACAGGAGAAATGGCAGGAATAGATTTGTGGTACCCTGACTCATGGCTAATGAGGTAGGGTACCCTCTTTCCCAACACCAAGCCACCATCATTTCATGCATGCATGTTTCTCAATTATGTTTTCAGCCACACAAGTGAATTTCGAGCAAGGTTCACAGCTAACACAAAACCAGATAAACAGTAAACACAAAGATTTATCAGCACTTATTTGTGTTAATAGTGAAAGAAAATGTGGATCACTCTGATATAAGGTGCATGCTTTGGAATTAATCTTTTGTACAACCACAAGCCAAACAAAAGCAGGCTGCTTTATATATCATACTGTATATAGCTACAGTAAAATATGTTGTATTCATATCATGTTGAAAAACATTGATCTGTGAGTGAAGACGAAAACATTTTGCACCTGTTGAAATGCTAACCTCTGATTGGCTTTGGCAGAGACCCATTCTTCTCTCATTTTCATTGTCGTGGATGCTTACTGCATAATGTGTACCTTTACCGGTTGTCCGAGAAGAACCAAATCTCTAAAATTGTGCCTAACTAGTAGCCCGGACAACAATAAAATCCTATGGAATAGCTCAGAAATTTGCTGTGAAATGACATTTAATAAAAACAAACAACGAAACCATGGAAAGAAGTCTTACTCTCGCAAGTATGGGAAATTTTTGTGACGTGGAATTTCTGATAATGTGCTTGTTTTCATGTTCAATGGTTGGTATGTCACACCCACACACTAGCATGAACCAATCGTGTTCAATATTGAGTACTACATTCTCTGTCAGGTCAGTTATAGTCTCCGTCCACTTAATTATGCAATCACTTGGTTCTATAGGCCTGTATAGGCTACCAATTCTCTGCGAAAGCAGAAGTAATCTCATGTTCATAATTTTTCATTACTTCCCTTGTATTTTGCTTTCAAGCGACCCTACTTTTGTAAAATTCTTTATTATACGTGAGGATCAATAGGAAAGGTACATTTTCCCCAACTTGCAGTCTAACTTGACCATGTCATAGTACAAAAGTGTATGCAAACCACATCAGTGCAACTTAAGTTTGATTAGAAACAAAATCACTGCCATTGCTTCAACATTTCAATGCTCAATGAAATGCCATGTAACTAAAGTATATTGCAAAAATTTCTAATGTTAAAATGTACATAAGTGTCTCATATATCAAAAGAGAAAAGATCTTCTAAAACCTTCCGATAATTTTATCACATCCTAACATAGTAGCTAGCGAACAGGTGAAGCCTAATGCCCCTCATAGGCCAAGTGAAACAGCTGCACTTTTACAAATTGGGGACATCAATTTTATTTCTACAAAGATTTAAATGATATTCTATTTGTTTACAAAGATTGGTGGCTTAAAAACCTTATATTTAAAGTTTGGATCTGTAGAAAGATGGCTTTGTTGACTATTGTGAACTACTTTAGTGATTTCAACCTTCTTGTACTGGCATGGCTGATTTGCTATGCCATGTATTTGCAGATACTGCACAGTACATACATAACAGCTATAATACAAAGTGCTGGTTCCACGAAATTGGTGGAACGATTGGTAATAAGTATCAGCCTGATTGTAAAAACTAATTGCTAAATCAATCCGGTTATATAGGCAATATCGGGTTATCAGGTCAAACACTATTTGGTTCTGTAGTATTCCCCCACCCTGTTTTATAACTTGAAAGTGGGTGAAAAATTTTCTTCTGCAGTGCATCAACCTCCATCCCTAGGTCTTAACGGGTGGTGGATTTTTATTCCTACCCATCCATCCTCTATCCCTGCCACCTTACAAAAATAAAATTCTTCATGGTGAGTACTGCACTTACTTAAATTCTGAAGGTTGAAAAGTTGGCAACGCCATCATCATTTCCTGCATGCAGAGGGTGCTAAAAGTATTCATGTTTGAGTCTGTAGTTCCTTCACTTCTCTTTTACTTATTTTTTTTTGTCTTTCAATTTTTTTCTAGTGAAAAGTTGAAAAGGGCGCGGTAGAAAAGCTTGGAAGGGCGTCGGTAATCGATTTGATTTGGTCAAGGTGGGGCAACTTTTTGCGTGTGAAGCTGAAAAGGTGGGCGACATAGAAAAGCTTAAAAGGGCGTCGGTAATCCATTTGGGTTGATCATGGGGAGGGGGCAAACGAATGCCTGTATGGTAGCTCTGTAACTGGGCTGGAATTTGTGCTTGTTTATAAATATTTGAAGAAAGGGTGTTGATTGCCTCAAAACAGTCAATGATACTTTGAATAGTCCCAAAAGCTTATGCTTATTCACATTCACTGTACGATTCTCACCGTTTTTGTACCATTACCCATTGTCAAACGTGAAAGTAGTCTGTATAGACCAGTGTGTATAAAATTAAGAAAAGGTAACGAAGATCTCTTAGATAGAGGTTACACAGTTTTTTTCCAGCATAGGGTTAGCACAGCACATGGTAAGAAAAGCTCTCATGTACATAGAGCTGATTGAACTTTGCTGTTATATGAGTATACCTAGAGCATGTGAACAGTGGGCTTATGACTGAGACCTTTTGTAGTGATCGTTTGCCACTACCGTAATATGGGATCAAGGTATCTTACTCGACCATAACAGGTCCGGGAACACTCTAGACCCTTCACCGGAGTAAAGTTTAAAAACTTTTTTCAGTGAAAAACATACCTTGGGTGATAGCCAACAGCTTCCACCTACGTACAAAGCTGCACCTTGGCTGCCTTGGCTGCTGGCCAGGCAAAAAAACACGCTTAATTTATGTATGATATGTTCCAAAATGAACTGTGCACGCTGAACATCCTCCGTAGGAAAACAGTCGCAACCTATTTTGCATAACAAAATACTGTTTACTTTGTTAGTTCTAATTTTGCATTTTACTTAGAAAAATATACAGTACTAGAACTTTTTACTAAAAAGTATATGTGGAAAAAAGATGTAAATTATCAATCGCTTCAACTTGAGACTCTTACTATGTTACTAAGATGGAATTTACAATGGAACTTACACTCTACATTTATAATTAGTCTCCCAATAGTTACAGTATAAATACCTCAATTGTGCGAAGTAAAATAAGACATTCTTAGAAGGGAGCAGATTTACGTTAGCCTACGCACGTGTATTTTGGAGAGTACTATAGGAGTTAATATTAATTCAGTCTAGAATATTTTGACCATCAAACATTGTTAACAGTCACTTTGATAATAAATAATTACAGAATGGAAAATTATGGATTACCCAAACGCAAAAAAAAAATAAGTTTATCCGTTTCGACGTCTTAATGAGAATACCTCATTGGGTCACTATAACACATTAACGACAAACGGCTGTTTTACGTCTATCCCTCCAGCTTTCTGCACTCAATATCGCTCGATATCTCTGTTTTGTTGATGTACAGTATTATGGATTACCCAAACGCAAAAAAAAAAAAAGTTTATCCCTTTCGACGTCTTAATGAGAATACCTCATTGGGTCACTATAACACATTAACGACAAACGGCTGTTTTACGTCTATCCCTCCAGCTTTCTGCACTCAATATCGCTCGATATCTCTGTTTTGTTGATGTACAGTATTCAGAATGTGTTTCACAAACTTCATTTAAAGTTCAACAAAATACGGTTCGTTGGTCCGCTATAGCTGATTTTATAAAAATAGATAGATTTGGGTAACTTTTGTAAAAAAAGCCTTTATTTAGTTGGTTTTTAGGTCAATGAGTGTCATCAGGGGGTAAGTGAATTCAGTACTGTATCAGAATGAATGTTTTCTGGTTGTGTTGTTGAGGGTATGTTCAGTTTAAGTCAAATACTGCTGTTCTATGTGTGTAAGGTAAAAGTCATTAATGATACAATGACTGAGTTGTTGAGGGTATGTTTTCTGGCAGTGTGATTCAAACACTGCCATTCTGTGTGTGTAGGCTGATGGTCATAAATGACAAAATGATTGAGTTGCTGATATATTCAGTTTGAGTCAAACACTGCTGTTCTGTGTGTATAGAAGTAAGTCATTGACGACTGAGAGTAGATGAGAATATGTTTTGTTTCAGTTTAACAATTACTAAGGGTATGTTCAATTTGAGTCAAACAGTGCTGTTCTGTGTGTGAAGATTAAAGGTCATTGATGATAAAATGATTCGAGTTGTTGAGAGCATGTTCAGTTTGAGTCAAACACTTCCGTTCTTTAAGTGTGATTTAAATTATAAAATGACTGAGTTGTTCAGATTAAGTCAAACATTGCTGCTCCTTTGAGTGCAGGTTAATTTTCTTTAATGGTAAATTACCTCAATCATGCTCTCTAAAGTGACAGACTCTCTGTTTCATGTAAAAGAAACAAGACAGATAACAATAATGTGACATTTTGTACTCCTGCTATAAATGAACATAAATATGCTCAGAAAGGTTTTATAAATACAAAGTACCTTGATGACTGCTTCTCTGGCTTTCTCGACATCTCCTTCAACTTCAAATCTTCTCATGATCATTTCATTCAATTCTGGTTGCTATGGAAATAAAAAAACAAAACCAACACTAAGTACATTAAAATTGTGTGAAAGAATGACAAAAAAAGAAAATTTGGTTCAGGTAAACACCTTTCCCACCACATTATGTTAGTAAAATCAAGATTATGGCAATTCTACCTCAACACACATTTTCAGAAAACAATATGGAGAGATTTTACGGAAAAACCAGGCACCAAATTTAAAAGAAAGGTTGATTCCATTTCCCCCAATACAGTAGAGAAATTACACTGTCTGAGAATCCAGCTTCTCTGACCATTCTCTCACCTTAAGAGCAGCAAACAGGACTGGGGCAGTTGCCAGGCCAAGGCGGAGATCCGCCACCGTCGGTTTGCCGAGAGTTTCTTCTGTTGATGTAAAGTCCAGAATGTCATCGATGACTTGGAATGCCATACCTAGGTTTCTGCCATACTCATACGCAACTTTGCAAACTTCTTCTGAGCAATGACCTAAAACAGCCACCTGTTCAAAAAATACAACTTTCTTTAGTTTGCTCCCTTTCTGACACAAAAAAGACAACTGAAGACAAGATCAAGTGCCAATATACTATATAACTGGACAAGCGATATAAAACTTTCTTCTCTCTCACCATGACTGTCTCACCATGTATGTGTCTCATCATGTATGTCTCATCATGTCTGCAATGTGTCTCATGTCTGTTAGTGGCTTTTGTCCATCATTCTACCAGTGAACCTCATCATAAAGACCTCTTATCATGTCTGCCAGTGCCACTAGTCAGTGCCTCTTATCATGTCTGTCAGTCTACCAATGCTTCTCGTCATGCCTGTTTCATCATGTGTGTCATCAATGTAACTCATGTCTGTCAGTGCCTTTTGTGTCTCTCCGTCTTTCTACCATCGTCGGTTGGGGACCTATATGTTCCCCTAGCAAGATCATTTGCTTTTGCTTTGAACATTTCAATAACACCATTTATCTTCAACTACGGCAATGAAGTTATCTTTAACATTAAGGCATACATGCTGAATTTTGGCACACGTACTATGTACATTAGTGAAACACTGGATATGGGTGGTGATATCAGAATCGCGTAATGAAATCATCTGTCGGGAAGGGTGCCAACACTGGTAATTACATAGTGTAATTGAATGGTGTATCTGTAATTGTCTAACTGTAGGGTGTAATTGCTCAGGCTAATACTAACTGATAGTGAAATGACTTCACATCCTGTTTGCTATGCTGAAGTCTATCAAAATGTTTAGTCACTAAATTATTATTAATGATACAACACAGGCCTACTTACTGCTTTGGAACTGTTAGCTATAAGACTAGCAGTTTTCTTGTATGTCTTCGTGAGGTAGTGGGAGAATCTTTCATTCTCATTTTCTTTGGAACCAAGCTGCATAAATTCCCCTGTGTATGACAGACACAATGAAGACATTCACTCCAATGGGTCGCACAATGATTGGCAAGCATGCTCTCTCAAACTCTACCACAAAATGAGGTCAAACTATTACTAACAATATCAAACATGATTTCATCTTCCTAGGTTGACTAACCTTAAACATTACTCAGGTACCTTTTGCTTACGAGTACACATCTGTGATGGACTAACAGTTGGGGAAGAGGTAAAGTCTCTATCATACTTCCATTTTAAATGTAAAAGGAATGTAAAAGCAAGACAGTAAAATAATCAAATCCATGACTTAATTATTTACTGTCTGATCAGCGAGATCTCATGTAGACTAACCTGACCTACATTATAATTCTCAATCACTGATGAAAAATGCCACTTACTGGTGATAGCCCTCACTTGCTGGTAATAGCCTGATTAAGTCATGATATTCATCAATTTCACACAATTTTTTTTCCATTCTTTTTTTTCCTTTCCTATGTCAATAGCAAAATCTATCGACACCAAGTAGGCCTTGATTGAATCAAATTTATCTTTACATTATCTTGAAATCATTAGTCAGGCCTCAACCTTGAAGAATGTGAGTCTGTGAAAATATGATCAATATAATGAGCATATGTATGACAAAAGCAAAATATAAACCATGTATGGTCTTAAATGGAATCTCTCACCACTTTGTTTGAACAGCACTGCTTCGCTTGAAAAGTCAGACCGTACGAGCATGGCCTGCCAGTGAAACACACTATTTTGAGATTCTTTCTCTGAATTGGTAAAAGCAAGTCTTACCTCTCACTAAATCTTCAATAACCTGAGATAAAATTATGACCACCTCTGGGTCCCCTATTCTGGCTAGACTCATGGATGCCCTGGCTAAAACATAATCTCCAGCTAAAATTGCCTGCAAAAAAACCAAAAAAAAAACATGCAACAGTAATAAAACACAAATATGATACACAGTTTATAGAAATCCCAAATCCATTTTCACAGTGTTTGTAGTCCCTGTGCTACATACCTCAAGCAGCAATGCTGGAAAAAACTCACTTTGTAACTTCTGTATCTATGAAGTGTTCCACTAGATGAACCAAACTTTCAGACTGTTCATCCCTCAACTTCACTGGCAGCCTCCTCCTCATTGACACCACCAGCATCTTTTAGCAACCAAACTTATTTAACTTCCTTACTTTTCTACCGGTATTAACCATGGCCTTTGTTTCTATGTCTCCACACATATACACCTAAGGGTACGTTTGGCACTGCTCAAGGAGAAGAGTGTGATTGTTTCTTGCATGCATAACAACAAAATTTGCACTTTTTTCAACTCCAGACTCTTTTGGTTTGAAAACCAATGTCCTCTGCATCACACTTGTCTAACTTTCTTGCAAATATGCCAGCAAATGAATGCCAAGTTAAGTGCATTAAGTGAAAATTTAAATGTAAGTTGCTGCGGAAGTATGCATGGATATAGTCATAAGTATAAATTATAGACCAAAATAAGGTCACCACTTTTTCACTTAAAACATTTTGATTTCCTTTTTTTCTTCTTTTGAACCAACCCAATTGCTATCACATTCTGTGGCATGTTTAAGGATCTATAGAAGTGCCCGAAGTAAATAATTAATCTGCAGTGTAAAGGTTAAAACTATTTCAGCATTATGCAAATTTGATCAGAGAAATAAAGACTTTCATGCCGCTCCCAAACTTACATAAATTCTCCATGAAATGCTACCATGTAAATCGAACTACATTTCAAGCATTTTTGAAGTTAAAATACATAAAATTGTCTTGTGAAATAAAAATAGAGAAGATTGTGAAAAGCTTTCCAAACATTTCAAATAATGTAATCCTATCGTGGTGAGGCGATTGCACATTTCATTGTAACAGTAAACAGCCAACTATTTGCAAATTGTGAATTTCAGGTTATTTATAGAAATATTCAAAATATATTTCATTTTGATTTTCAATTCTAGTAGCCTTAACACTTTTAAATGGAAGGTTCTAATTTGTTTAAATAAGATGGCTTCATTCATGGTTGTGATAGGTACTATGATGTGTACATATTGAAGTGCTACACTCCTGTGTTTTCATGGCTAGGTCTAACATAGTCAGTGCTCATGAAGAGAACTCACTTGTTTTAATGCACATTTCAAGAGCGTCTGTCATGGAAGTACTGTTAATATGATAATTTCTTGATGGTCTCATGGAAATTTTTTTTCCAGGATATTTATACCTTACCTTCTTCTGACCCCACATTTGGTTAATCGATGACTGGTTTCTCCTTGTATTTGCTGCATCTATGACATCATCATGCATCAGGCTAGCTGTGTGAATCATCTCAGCGATAGATGCAATCCTCATCTGCGTTGGCAGTATTTGGCTGTAAAGTTGAAGATATTGCATGTAAAATTGCAGATATGTCTGAAGAATGTATAAGTATCATGATTCTCAGGTGGTTGAGCTGATACTGTGCAAGTATGCAAATTTTACTCCAATCACCAGTCACACACATGCTGCATACTTTACTTTTTTTTAAGTTCAACTTTAGAAGAAGTAACTGACTTGATCCTTCTTAAGGTACAGTACATCTTAACGGTCTACATGGAACAAGTACATGGAATATTGTTTTAATACCACCTGTGGATGTGAAGTGTGTAACATTTGACAGAAGCAAACATGCAAATCACTTTAATGAAATATCTCTACGGAAAAGAGCATGCAATACTGACTTCATCACTAAAGACAACATTAGCAGTCACTTTATTCAGACATTAAAAACTTGCAAAGACCAATCATTTCTATCTGATATTTGTGGTTCATGACATCAAATTATCTGTTTCTGCTTTGTGAATTTTATTTGCTCCACACATTCCGCGCTCCTTCATGGTAGTTCACGGTGAAATGGTGAATAGATTGCACATACCGGCATAGCAGCAGCCACATTGTTCAATTAATACCAATAGCAACCCCAACCGAACATTCAAACAGTGCACTGTTTGACTGATGTTAATCTTTCCTTGCTGCCTGACACTACAAACAGTAGAGTATATATCACATCAGAATTTCAATGCAATATATTTGTATAGCTAGAGTACTTCACCAGTAACAATGACTTTACATTCAGCTAATGAATGTACAGGTAAGCACACTGTGTGAAAGTTAGAATGTCACATTCAGTTTCTGAATTTTATAACATTTACAATGTTTCACAGATTCTTTTATAATGTTTATGACACACCTCACTGATAAAAAGAAGTTAAAAATCAGAGCAATAAAATTCTTTCTATATTTTAAAATGTTGTGCATGTAAGTTTAAGACACTAACTCACTGTGATTTTGAGCAATGAAAGTTACAGGCTTTTGCTACTAAAGTGACTACCATTGGACGGAATGCCTTGCCCTTTCCATCAAAATAATACTTTGATACTTGATCCACTTCTGGGGAGTTGACATTTAATTCCTGCAGAGAAAAATGACAAAAGAAAAGATGGCTATTGCATTGTATCAGACAGGAGTTCCATAATTTTACAACAGGTTGTGAAAGATGATATTAAAAGACTTTGTGATTTGTGACAGCTAACACCAGATTCACTTTGTTTCACTCTAGCCCAACAATAGAGATTGTGAACAAAATGTGAGAGCAAGTTTCATGCATCACTTGATCAATTGTGAAGGAAAGCATTCCTAAATTACACTGACATACAGTACAAGGAAACATACACAGGGCTGTAATTCCAAAGTGAAATATTTTTGGCTAAATTGTTATTTAATCTGCACAGTTGTTGAAAATGTCATCAAGGAAAATGGAAGCAGGATGTGCATGCTGTTATTCCAAAGTTTTTAAAGTGTACCAAAAAGGGCTATCTGCATACAGTACTTACTAAAGTTGTATAAAACAAAACAATTGTACCATGATATGTTAGTATGAAATGTGCCAAATTTCATAATAAAATGCTTTTGTATTTAGTTTCATTGTGACTATTGCACTGAAGTCTATTTGCCACAGGAACTGGTTCTGCTAACTTTTCAGAAGATGGAAGATTGAAACTACTTTTATTTTCATTAGATATACAACACATCCTGCTTAAAATAGACTTGAATTATTGGATATACTGTATATGCCAGATTGAAAGCAACAGCAGTGTAATTGTATACTGTATGCATACATCTGTAATACAAAGGTTGATAAGTAATTCAGAAAGCTTACTGTACAGTTACGTTTGTGACCTTTACCATGTGAGTTGTTTCATGCTGTATAGGTTACTGGTAACATTGACATATGCATCTGTGTCAGGATATATCCATACCTTACATATATTAGCATGGAGATCAGCGAGCTCCTTCTGACATAGTTTCTCCGGACTTTCTGTCGTTCCATTTGTAATTTCAGCGATTGTTGATGCATTCCTGTTAAGACAAAGTTAAAGTCATAATCGTAATATGAAGTTATAATTACATACTGTACTTGAGTTTCTTTATATCATACGGCTAGTGTAACATACGGAAATTATGCAAATGTCATAAACACAGGTACTAACTTTACACCGTATTATTGCATAAGTTGTGCAATCATACAAGAAACAATAACTTGTGAAGTTACAAAATGAATCACTGTAATGAAGGAATGTGTGTGATCCATACTGTAAAGAACACTACCTTGTGTATTCACATACTTAATGAACATTAAGCTGTTTAGCCATACACTTAAAGAAACATTATCTCATGTGATCATACATAATGCAACATAAGGAACATCTTGTTGAGGGTTGTAAGGAGGGGGGAGGGGTGGAGGTGTAGCCAACACTGGTTTGGGAAATTTCCCACGTACCAGAAAAGCTTAGATGCAGTCAGGTGCAATATTTGGTATCTTTGGAAGTCGTAAAGTGTACTCAGTCTGAGATATGAAAAATTCCAACTAGTATTTCAAATTTTCAGACTATCATCACTCCTAGAATTAAATATGGGAAGTTCAAATGGTATGTCGGATTTATTGAGAAATTTTTCAATTACCATGTAACCTTAAACACAATGTGGTGCAATATTTGGCATCATTTTCTGTTGTAAAATTAGCTAGATTGAGATATGAAAAATCCCAGGTGGTACTTCAGATTTTCCGACAACATCATCTCTCTGACAATTATTGGGGGAGGTGTGAGACACTCCCACACCCCAAACCCCCACTAAAAAAGGCTCTGATTGTCGATAAAACTACCTTTTATCATATGGTATAATTTATGTTTCATTGTAAAACCATTCTTGAAGACATCATTGCTCCAAACATATCCATTGAAACATAACTTTTATTTACTTTTAATGAGAAGTGATCACAGAGAAAAGGAGGCTGCATAAATCTGCAAACTTTATACAGTCGTATAAGCCTAACGGCATTCTAGCCTCTTGCATGTAAGTGATACATCATACATGGCAAATTACAATGCAGTTTACTCAAAACATGAAAAAATAGAAGAATAAAGGTGGAGGTTACTGTATGTAACAGGTAAAATTTCATTTGAAACAACCACTGCGATCAGTGCCACTTGGGCACGCTGATCCAAAATCATAGTGGTTGAACTGATTTTGTGATTCAACCCCACCCTTCCCCATCTCCTTTAACTAACTGTCAGCACTAATGATCTATCTGCATTGAAGATATTTGAATACATTGTTCCTATCTAAAAGTCATCTTGAAATGATTCCTTGTGCGAAAATTAAAATAGTGACTACTTACTTAGTTAGACATTACGTCTTTTAAGAATTTTTTTTTCTTTCGCCTGATTATATGTCAGCCGATTTATTGCAAACCCCTTAGATAATGAGACAATGTTAATTCAGCCTTAAATATTACGTTAAAACAAGCCAGAGCATACAATTTTAATGTAATGTGAAGAGCATGTTACTATGTGAATGTAGTTGTGGTTCTTAAACATACAGTATGAGAAATATTGTTGAACCGGAAATCAACATTGAAATTGTACAGGAAATCCCTCACTTCATCCACTATAATCTTACATATTCTTTGCTGCGTGTAAGTAGGAGCAAATTCCGGAAAGTGGTTACAAGACATGAGACTATCTTCTAACAGTAGCTTCTTGGTGTCAGCTTTTACCTTGAGGAATGCATACTTGTTTTATTTCCAAATTTCCATACACAAAGTTCTTAGCTGAAGTGTTCAAGCCATACTGTAACCTGATTTTGTAGCGTGGTATGTAATCTTATTTAGCAAATTCACTCAGGGAAGCTGACATGATATATAAAAAAAAAAACTTTATAATATACCAGTCACTTTTGTCTAATATTGCATAGAAAATAAGAGATTGATAACTTTAATACTAGAGGGTACTACTGTAGGTTGTTGTATACCCACATACTATGACTACACATAATACTACACACCAGTCAAAGTAAAATTGCCTATATACTGTCAGCTGCAGAACATGGCAAAATGTTGGTGTCTGTGATTGAACTAACAAGCCATCTTATAGCTCTCATTCTGATAATGGATCTTCCTTGTTCCTACTGTTCTAACTACCATCCTTGAACAAACTGATGAGGATGATCAATTCATCTCACCTTTTATGAAAAAGATCTGCATTTCTTTTTTGGTGATAGCAGTATACCTGAGGATGTAAGAAGACATTGAAGATTACATAATGTACTGTAGAGTGGGTTAATAAATTTGATGAAATAAGTTAATGACAGAGAAGCTATTCTGAACAATGAAAAACAAGTTTAACAAACTGATGATCTCAAACACTTTAAAAAAATTTTCAACTGGTGCAATGGCCTCTTTAAACAAAATCTTTAAGCAATTTCACCCATCGGTTACACCTATTATATTATTATGTCCTAACATTCACTAATTTTTTATCCATTGACTCAACATTACATGTTAGTTTAATACTTACCTGGGAATGAATAGTGCTTGTTCATGCCAACCTTAAAATACTATGTAATCCCATTATTACTTTGATAACACATAGGAAATAAGCACGGAATATGGCAAAAAAGGAGAAGCAATATCCCGATACACCATACTGATACAAGTAGTTACAGTAGGACGACAGCAAATAGCTTCCTTTCATAAATTTATCATTGCAGTCATCACTGAGCCCTAGATACGTATATTTGATATTTTTCTTGGATCTTATCCCTCGATGATACCATCACCATCAATACAATATATATGTATAGTACAGTTATTACTGATTTACTAAATGAACGGAGCAAGACAGAGTAAAGAACAGTGTGAACATTACTTGTCTGACTTCACTTTGTTATGCCATAAATTATGACTGGGCATTCAGGTGACCACTACTGGACCTCTCTTTCATGCTTGGCATTAACATGACCAATGTGCTATAGTTCACCCTCCCAATTCCTAGTGGTATGTCTCAAAACTTCCTGCTTTATCTTTATGCTAAATTGAACAAGATTCGGTAATTCCCAACAGTTGGGTTACAGTATTGGTACAGTACTTGCTTTCTTGCTATCACAGCCAATGATGATGCTGGTGGTATCAGTATCATATTACAGTGTTTTCTGTATCTCACCTGAAACTAGTTCTGCTAAATGTAACAGCAGTGTAGTGTGCTCTGGTACAGTATTTACACCATACAGCTCACATCAATAAGCAACAATGTTCAACAAACAACTTGGGTTTATTTGACATAATGCTTTGCTTGACATTAAGTTTCAGAAAGCATATTTTTCATAAGGCATTGTAATGCTCTCAGTACTGTATCTGTGTGCCTCTGCAGTGACTATCTAGCTTACAGTTCAGTAGGTGAGAAACAAGAAAACTTTGTTACCCTGTTGGTATTCTACTGTACCAAAATGTGCACTGCGTAGCCTAATGTGTCTATATACAGTACTGTGCTGCTACAGACCGAATAAAGTGTGATACAGTAGAACAGTATTTTCTGTCACTGGCTGATAGATGATCCTATGTTTCCATTTCAGAGATAAAAACATTAAAGCATCTCATTTCTGATACAATTATTTTCAAAACTGTTCATCTACAGTGTAAATACAGTAATATCACTTTTACACTTGTTGCACTGCAAGATTTTATATGTATTTAGTTAAAAAAAACATTTCTCAGTATACAACAATCATGTCAGCAGTGTGTGAATGGTGAGCAAGTGACAAGTGTGGTGTCTTTGAATGGAGCACAAAAATATGCCAGCTTAAAAGAATGACTTGAGCAAAAAGGGATGCAGTACAGTACATTGAAAGTGAAAGAGAGTCACAACAAAATATGCAGATTCATTCAAAAGATATTTTCTATACACTGTATCTTTCTATACAGATATATCATTGGCTATAAAATGTACAACCTACAGCACCCAACAGTTCTCAGGTGGAGAATTTTATTGGTCTATTTTAAATGCATCATTTGCTTAGTTTAATCAAAAGTTAATGACTTTGAGCTTCTTTGCCAATACTTATGGAAAACAAAGGACAATACATACCAATTTTGAACTTCAAACACCTTACACATCATGAGATACCCTGTCTCAAGGTTACAAACTATGATCTCTACTGACCTCACGTGAGATTGACCTCTATAAAAAAAAATGATTAAAAAACTGAGATCATCTGCTCATCAAGAGTTGCCAATGTTAATAGTCTGAATATGTTTGTTAATATAGTGTGTGAACCTCTGGTGATCTTAAGTGACAATTGACCTCCATGAAAACACTGGGACCATGGACAACCTGCATTGACTTTGAAACCTGAGTAACTCAAAGTTGGTTAGGGTTACAAGGTTACACAAAGTATGATCTCTACTGATCTCACATGACCTTTGACCTCCATAAAAAAATGACAGAGATCATCTACTCAACAAGAGTTACCAACGTCAACAGTTTGAAGATCCCGAAGATGCAGCAACCTTCAGTTTTTGAGATAGTGTACAGTATATTCCTGGATAGGTTTTCATCCTTTAACCTCTGGTACCCTCTGGTGACCTTTGACCTCCATGAAACACTACAGGTAACATCTACTGAGTATGGACTACCTGCACTACATTTGTAGCTCAAGCAACATTCTGTTGCTGAGATATAAGTAAATTTTCATAATTTGTCCTATGGTGACCTCAAATGACCTCCATAAAAAGTTATAGCGATCATCTACTGTATAGCCAATGGAAAACAAAATTAAGTTTTAAATTCCAGCAACTTTACCTTCTTGAGATGCCATTTTTACCAGTTATTAAACTAACCTCTACTGACCAAAGCTCTGGTGACCTTAAATGACCTTTGATCTCCAAGGAAAACTATAGGGATCATCTATTCTCAATGAACTACTGTACCTACACACTTATATTGAAGCACCTTTCCCTTGTTGAGATATTGTGTTAACAAGTCAAGATGCCACATACAGAGCACCAAGAGTGCAGAGGGTCATACCCTAACTCCCTGAAGGTACCATTTATGTATCACTACAGTATGTCAAATCAAAGGAACCACTAGCAGAGTATCAGTAGACCAAATCCTCAACATTGCACTGAATCTGCAGGACTGCACAACTTGCAAAATTTCATAATTTAGAGTACCAACAGTGCAGACGTTCCATCAGATAAATTTTTGAAAATTTTGATTTGCAATGTACTACAAAATAACAATACTTATGTACAGTACTTAGTATCACTATTTACACCCAACAGTTACGAATTTTATTGATTTTTCTCCATGGTTTGTACTGGCTGTGGACATATGAATTAATGTAGATTAGTGAATGGTCACAAGTTTTCCATTGAAACCACACAAAATCATTAACTACAGTACTACTTCATTAGTGGTCATTTGTAACAAATAAACATTGGGGATCATGTTAGTTTGACCATTGATCTGTCACTAGAAGCCTTGTATGTAAAGCAAACCTGGCCCAAAGCTGACAGGGTTGGAAAACTAACTGAATTTAATGAAACAACTCAAAGTGTCCCTTTAATGTCTCTACACACAAACATACAAAAGCAACACGCCAGTGCACTGAGGCTGCCCACTTACTCAATAATTATGCACGATAGAGATATCTTTGATGTTGTACAACATTTTAAAGGGGAACATTTACAGTAGAAGAAGACGCATTTTACAGAATTTTAAAAAATGGGCCATAGGGTTCATATAGAACCATAGACTACAAATTCATGAATATCCTAAGATAACCACTAGCAGAGTCATTTTGAAAAACCTTCATCATTGTACAAGAGAATCTTCAGGAGGAGTTCTAACCAATTTGCAGAATTTCCTACATTGGACAATAAGGTCCACATGGGACTGTGGACTGAAAGTTTTTGAACAATCCACATGGACTACCACCCATGGCCACATGGGGTCTTGGACTAAAAATCTCTGATTCCCTGTGACAAGCCATCAACAATATGCAAAAAAATCTTTCAGAGGTGAAGCATTTTCAGTAGTTCAGAAAATGGACCAAACAGCCCACATGGGACCATGGACCAAAATTCAAATGGTCCGCCCTCCCCCAAGCTGCAATGCTGTGTCTAAGTTTCAAACAAATCCATGAAAGCATGTAGAAAGAAAAGCATTTTGAACAGATGGATGGGCAGACAGACTGACAAAGTGTTGACACATGATCACAGTAGCTCACAGCAGCATGCTGTTATGAGCTAAAAATCGGTTTTCTCAATTTCTTGAAAATGTTTAACTTTTGAGCACAGATCATCCAGCTTTGATAAAAATTATAGTAGAGAAACAGTTCTATACTTAAATTTTGGTCCTCCAATTAGGTGGGTTACAAAAGTCAAGATTTAAAGCCTTTACACTGCATGTCCAATAGTTTATGGAGCAATGTCTGGCCTGGCACTTGCCTGCATACATAAGGCCAGTATAGAATCATTAACAGTACATTGCTGTTTCCTTTGCATGGCCTTGTAGACCACATGCCACATACAAAGGCTAATTGTTAAATTCGCTAAGAATGTACCTAGGATGGTACAACGGTAAGCCAGAGATGGCTGTCTGCCCCAGTTCTGACGACCCCATCGACAACTGATGCCGGTGGGCTCCGGTAAACCAGTAACTGCAGAATGCAACACCTTACTCCAAGTTGGAGTCTCCAACTTTGAGTCGTTCTCAAAAGAATGTCTCGCTTGAATGCAATCTGACAATGAGCAACTCTATTGTTGTCACTCAATTTCAGGAGGGGGGGTTACATTCTGCAATTGCTCCCCTAGGACGAAATCTAACTCAGCTGTAGCCTACAGTAGGTATGAGTCTGGCTGTCATTTTTAATTTCCTAGGAATTTGGATAAACAAGGGTTTTTTGCATTGATGGTCAGAGCTAGGGCTGTGAGAGTGCTAGCTTAATAATGATATTTCACTATGTTTTGGATGTGTAGTGGCAGTCACACTCACTAATGACTGCATCTCCATACTGGAAACCGGAGACTCAGTAGTAGTAGTACTACATAGGCTACTGTATGTCACATTATCAGCATAGGCCTACATTGAGTCCACTAAAATTGTTTAAACTTAAATAGGCCTAGGCCTGTTTTATCCTTGGAAAAAAAGTCGCAGAGGCCTAGGCTAACAAAGTAACATTATTATTAAACAGTAACAAACAGACAAACAACTTGCGCAAGTACTGTACAGGGATACAGTAGCATACTTATTGAGTAACGTTACTCGTTAATGTTGGCTATAAGTTAGAGAACGAACTAAGGGTAACAAGTTCACACATAAATGGTCCTAACGTTAGGCTAGAGGCTTAAGTATCAATAGCAGCAACACTACGGTAGGCTAAGCCTACAGATACGTTAGTATTTCTATGTTACTTGGCAGAAAGAGATTGTCTGGTTACTTTCGGATACTTGGAAAGGGAGATGTCTCTTTCGCTACCATAGCAATATGAACGAAGTATTGATAGGCGACGAGAAATCTTCAAAAGACGGCAAAAAACGATAGGATTGCGTTTACATAAGTTCACACATGCTGCCATTTCGCAAAGTGGGTGCTAAGTAAAAAGATACACACCGTACGAGTGCTGTGTCAACAAAATCTCCATGTCTCAATCTTGAGAATGCTTGTTTCAACCAAGTTGAACGAGCATGCACGACAGCCAAACAAAGCATGCCTGTTGAGGCTTATTGTTTACTGGTTACCTGACGTGATCAAAGAAATAAATACGTCGTGATATCTTGCATTTATCATCAATCAATGAGGGGTCGCTCATGAAATATTGTAACATAAATATGTTATTTATATGAATATGTTATGTATATGCAGAATGCCAGCCACAGATAACTGAACATAACACAAAGCTTTACCACCAATACCGAAAGTATAAAGATTGAGAAGTATATTTTGTGACAAACTGTACATCGAAATCCTTTTTGAGGTCCAGAGGGAGAGAGACTGCGAGCAAGTTCGTTTTTATCTAAATATGAACGTATGGAATCATTGTTTCATGAAGAGTATAGCTGGTGTCATGCCCCTTCCAAAGCCAAACAGAAAGTCGAATAAGATTTTACTACATCATTACAGAACTTGCGAAGCCGTTTTTCTTTGAGTAAGTCATTCCAAAACTTGGTTGGTGCAAGGGTGAAGCAGACTGACTGGATAATCATTTTCAAGGTGACCTTTGTCGCCTTTTTTGATGAGAATGATCGTAGCAACTTTGAGTAAGTCGGAGTATGTGCCCTTAGAAAACACCAGATATATGTGTGCTGCAATAAATTTAAGGGGCAACAACGTGGGAAACACATTAAAAAATTTTAGGGGGTACATCATCAGTAGCAGGAGCCACTGAAATTTGGAGTCAATAAGAGAAAGAATTTCCCTCAAGATTAAGATTTCATCCGTTGTGAAAGGGGTGAGAAACAAAAAATTCGGAACACCGGGGTCCAAACATTCCTTAGGTTCTGTATTACTATGGATATGTTCACTAAATTTGCTGCACACGGTGGAAAGATAGTCATTAAATGCATTGGCTATCCCACCTTTGTCACTAAATTGCTCATTTTCAAACACAACATTGTTGACCACAGTGGAGATTTTTTTTTTTTTTTTTTTTTTAATAGTTGATTCAATATAAATAAAGTTTTCCGGGGACTCGTCGTGTAAAACAAAGACTTTGCAAATCTAATAGTCTTGTTTAGAACACTTCTGTAGGTTACTTCAAAAGTTTGATAGGCCTACGACTTTCAGGAGAGGGGTGATCAATGTACTTGCGGTAGAGGGAGTTTTTTTTCGGCTGATGGACTCTCTGACACCAAAAGCTGCAGTCCAGGGTTTAGTTTTTCTTCTTCTTTTCCTTCTTGAGAGCTTGACTTCAGGAAAGTGAGTGTCATGTACGGTTCTCAGTCTGAAAATAAAGACACTGAAGGTCTTATTGACACCATGTAAGGAATAAATATCAGACAGTCCTTTTTCCATAAACTCCAATGCAACTTGAGCGATAAAGTAAATGCTCAACAGTGTTCCGTTAAGTCAAATTTGTACTCCTTTAGTCTATCTTAGGTAGTAGATTAGCCTACCCTAGCCCTCAGACAGGGCTGTGTTCCATGGACGTACGTGATATGGTCAGAGTTTGGGAATGATCTGAGTTTGTCTGAGATGACTTCTGATATGCAGGCCTACTATAATAACTGATACTGAGTCGTCCAGGGGGAAAGGTCTAAACTGTTAAAATAATAAGCACAGTGGTTAGACCGGTTGTCCTTGTTCTTGATGGGCAACGGATTGATGCATCGATTCATACAATTTTCCTCTGAGGTATAACAATTAACGATCAGGTGAATTGGGTGGGATTGACAGAGTCAGAAATAAATTTCCAAAGAAATTGTTGTTGTAAGTCGACTGAAGAAAAAAAAAACTTTTGGAGTAGTCCCAACATCAAAAGGAAGAAAATTTACAACTAACAATAAAATAAGTAAAGGACTAGGTAAACTGAATTGTCAATGTATGAAAAGTATCCGATTTTATTTTTGAGAGTGGAGGGATATTTGAAGCGGAATACAGACTCATGACCAAGTGGACGCTGACCTCGGGGAACATGGTTGCTCCCTTTCCCTTTGGATTTTTTTTTTTTTTGCTTTCCCTATCCCGTTTGATTTTTATTTTTTGCTGATGTAAGATGTTTCTTTGTTTATGTAAGACGGAACAAGCGATTCAGGTTTACTGCTAACTGAATGTTTTTAAGATGGCTGGTGGATGAGTGATAGGTGTAATGGAAGAGGAGTCAAAGAGGAGGGTGTCCAGCTTTGAAACTATTTGCTTTTGTTTGATATTAGGTTTAAACGAAATATTATTCCACTTTTTAAGTAATGATTTTTTCTTTTATTTTGTTTAGTGAAATATCCATCATTATGTTGTATAGAGATGATCATTGTACGCCACCGTACTCAAAAAGAGTCATACAAAGTTCACCCTTCGGGTGTTTACTAGACTTTATTTACCTTTCCTTTATCCCCCCAGACAGTCATATTAGACAAGGTAAAACATTATAAAGAGAAAACTTAGACCCTGTTCATAGAAAGATTTCGTAATACTTAGCTGATTGGTAGATCACGGGTAGCGATCATTTACATATGATGTCACAGACAATCGTTTGAGCGATGATTGGTCAACGTGACCATCTACCCCGGGGAAGCCACGAGGCCAAACGTCAGCCACAGGGCCCGCACTGGTGAATCAATCGTCGAACTGTCAACGTTGTTCTCTCTGTACACTATGTAGTCCTGTGTCATCGTATCTCTCCTCGCTTTCCTGCTTTTGTCATCGTCATGTAACAGTTTTTCTCTCTGATTAATCATCTCCGTCAATTTAATTCTCGTTAATTTATGTGTCAGTCGAATCAAAGAATAAAATGGAACTCTGATCGTTAAATTGAAACCTCTCTAAATGTTTATGGTCTGACGTCTCTCTCTCTCCTGTAACGGGAACTTTCTGCGTTACTAACGTAGAACATCCGTCGCTGGGCAGTCATACCACGACTGAAACCCCCTAAAACACCAATAACACGACAATTAGACCTTATGTTACCTACTGTTCTTCAGAATGAAAATTCGACAAGTCGTGCCCAGTATTAAACCACATTTTACTCCAATCCAACGATTGACTCGTGGCCAACAAAAGTTTTCTGATATAAATGTCCCTCAAAAATCGCATAAAATGGTACTTTGCAATCTCTCTGGCCGTCTGAGTTTCGATTAAGTATTCTTTATTTTGTAGAAGACATGGTTATATAATTACTCCTTCACTACCAATGGTCCTGATTTCGAAAGCGTACATAATTCATAGATGAGTAAGAACATGCAATCGTGATTTATGTTGTATGCCAAAAGAGGGACTTGTACTTTCTTCCGAAATGAAAACTAACAAAAGAGCACTTTCAAGCAGGGGCGTAGCTAAAAGGTTGTTTTGAAGGCAGGGGGTAGGCAAATAGCCGAAAATGTTCCAGTGGATCGTTAAAGTTACAGCGTGACATTGGAGTTATGCACACAGGTTTTGAACAATGTGATAGTTGTGGGAAGACTTAGCAGAGCGCCACCATCAGTTGAAACGCATCGACGGTACCAGAAAATCTTTGAGTAAAAATACCCCCAGATCGCAAGAAATCGCCCTTCCCATTCTCGGCAAATTGAAGAACCTGAAAATGGCACTGTCAGTATTTTGTTGGATGGAATATCCGAGGCGCCTAATTTATTATTTAAATTTTTGAAATTTGCCGAGTGAATCACTCATTTGCCGACAGAGTCATATGCTGGGGGGGGGGGGGGGAGGGGTGTCACACCCTGCCCCCATATATCTACTTTATCCCGGGTGACAACCATTATATGAAGAGTTTCCGTTCAAAAATCCAGTATGTATAGACTTACAGCAATTACCTGTGACCAAGTTAGTGACAAAAATAGCCATGAACGAGTACGGTATATTAAATATTCAAAATCATGATTTGGAAATTTGTAACATCAGGCGACAACAGAGAATTGATCGACTGGGGCCTAACCTGCCTCTCTTGTGCAAATGCAATACTGTAACATTGACTCATCAGGGTAACTTGGACTATAAGCACTTCTTAAGCATAGTCTTTAACTCATTACAAGGTACGATAGTCAAAACTTTGTCAAGCTGCCATTGCTTATATAGAAGATTGCATTTTCGGGCTTATTTTTTAGAGTTGAGTGAAGTTTGGCAGTGCGCATGGTTAGTGTCTGTACTATATACAGCTGGATATTCAATTTCCTCTACACTGATGCGTAAACGATGTACGGTATGAAGTTTCAGTATGATAGCCCAAGATTGCATAATATTATTGTTTAGGGCTAACATATAAGTCCTTATACCACTGACCTCTGGCTTGACCGCCATCAAATCATTTCAAATCCATCTTCTAACCATTATGCAATTGTCCAAGCTTTTTAACTTGATATATCGTGTTACAAGGCCGGGTTTTCAGGGTTTGTCCTCAGTGTCCCCAGATGAACTTTGACCCACACCCAAAGCAACAGGGAACACCTCAATATGGCGGACCTACACATTAAGTTTCACTTTCATTCTGACTTTCTCTTAGTGAGTTACCCAAGCAAGTGTCACAGATGCACTGCACACACATACACATGCCATGCAGACTACATAGGTCCTTTACTCCCTTATTAACATTCCTTTGTATGTGACACATATAGGGATCCTTTTAGTTTGATTACTTGGCACTCCTGTAGTGTGTGAATGAAACTGGTGCAGAACTTCAATTTAGTGAATTTCAAAACAACTTAATGTGCCTCTTGAAGACGTTCTCTTGCTTTATTTTTCAGTAACGAATAATAGCCGAGTAGGCCTACTGTAGTTAAGGAGGATGCTTGATTCTTAAGTCCGACTTATTGTCCGGCTGACATTTACTTCTTTCATGCAATTCCCATGCAAGCACTGTTTCAAATTTCGGCTTATTCTGCGAAACGAAACGAAATAGCCTTACCCTGAACTACCACAATCTGTCTGATATATAGCGCACTTGGGAATGTAAGGGGAGAACAAAATTCAATCGCTCAAAGTATTTACAGATTTTCTGTTCTGTTTCGCAAAATCTCATCAGTGTGGTGAGGAAACGAAACGAAATAGCCTTACCCTGAACTTGCACGATCTACTTGATACATAGCCAGTGGCGGCGCCAGAATGTCAGACTTGGGGGGGGGCAAACTGAGGGCAGAGGAAAATGTTGGGGGGCAAAGAAATGAAAACTGGCAGCCTGTGTAACATAAATTAGGCATTTATCAATCATGGTTCCCCGGAAGCTGTTCTTATTCAGTCCAATGCCAATACATAGTTTTGTGATTAAATTAATTTTGGATGAGTACAAGATCTGATTGGGAAGGGTGAAAGCAACTGGGGGGGGGGGCAACTGGGGGAGCAAGGAAACAATCTGGGGGGCAAATTCCCCCTCATGCCCCCCCCCCCCCGTAGCGCCTCCACTGTACATAGCAAACTCAGGAATATAAGGGGAGGACAAAATTCAATCGCTGAAAGTATTTCATGATACTAAAGTCTATTTCGTTTCGTTTCGCAGAATATCATAAGCCTTCAAATTCAACTAATCACGGACTGGATGTGGTGTTAATTTATGAGCAGCGATAGAAATAGATTCATAGATAATACTCACGCATGTCGAATGCATCCATGGTATTACAGTGACACGTGCATTCAGTGGCGGGTGCAGGATTTCAGAGGTCAGGGGGCACAACCTGTGATCCCCCGACTGTGCACCTTCGGTTGCACCACGAGCGCGAAGTGCAGGTGTGCACGAGTGGAGTCCAGGGGCGAGCGTTAGGGTCATTGGCGGGGTGCAGGGGGCAAAGCCCCCCAGAAACTCCAGCAATGTAAGGTAATAAGAATGCCTTAAATTTGTTTTAGAGTTCTTATTGATCATGTTTCTTTCGTTTCAGATTTTGCGAAATTCGATGTCAATGACATAGAGTTCAGGTTATCCTCTATGGTAGGATGCAGTGTGTCACATACCTTGACAGGAATGTAAGTTTAACATCATGAGGCCAGTCATTTGGTAAAGAAGGCTGCTTGAGATGTTTCATGGCATTTTGAAAAAAAACATGTATATAAAAGAGGATCATAGTTTTAGCGCTGATTTATTTTTTCCGTGACATCTAAAGTGTAAAATTGCAAAGGGCGCGAAGCGCTAGAAATTTTTAAATCCTATACAGTAATTTATTAGAATATCGGTACCAATTAAAAGCTTATATAGGTCAATATTGTGCTAGCAATTGGGTTCTATTGGGCACCCTACTTATGCTGTACTTCTCTCCTCCAGTCACTATAGACATACGGCATGGCCAACAAATTTAGGAGAGAATAGCAGCAGCTAGGCTTTGGGACATGGGATAAAATTACCTGCAGGACCTACATAAACTGTGTAGGCTACTCTGCCTACATGTCACTTGCGTGTGGTCGGCAGGGCCAGTGTGCTGTCTGGTAATGTGGGATGGAACTACTGAAGAACCTGGATGGACACTAACTTACAGCAAGAAAAGTTTTGGTTCTTATCAGAAAAATTTCCACTGGTGAGCAAAAACAGGCCTTTGTGGGGACTGCATTCTGTATTGTATGGACTAAGACTCCTGACTTGCGAGCATCCGCTGAGGTGGGGGGTAGTGCCCCCTCCCTCACCTGGGCTAAACCCTGTTGAGTCTTCAATACTTTTTCCCCTTACCCTTTAATCCTGCGACTACTAAGCAATTTTCCCCCAACTGGCTTCGGAGCTGGGGGGGGGGGGGGGCACAGCCCCATCCCATCTTTAAACACGCTACTTCGTCCATTCAGCCCCACCCCATCTTTAAACACGCTACTTCATCCATTCAGTATACACTAGGGTACAAACAAGCAAAATTAGGACTTAAGAACCTGGTCCTTTTATTCAACGACCTGACTTTTTCTAAATTTTCATAGTACTAATTGGCGGAAGTTATCGCGACTTTGTAACAGAAGTACCTCCAAGTATGGAAGCAAAAAGTAGTACTTTCCGACTTTAACTCCATTTCAACTTTCAAATAGAAGTTTACAAGATAGACTTAATAGGTCTATGAAATGATGTAAACAGATGCAAACTACTGCTTTAAACTTACGGTTGTAAAGTGCTGGTCCGTTTCCAGTAGGGGTGGCGCCTGCTGATGGGCTGCTGAGCTGGACAGATTCTCCACCCCTCCCAGCCTTTGAGAAAGTGGCTAAAGACTGGGGGACACACTCTCATCGGTCGGATGGGGACGTTAAATGGCGGTCCCGGGAGGAGGTTTGGGTTTGCATTGGCGACTGTCTGATTTCATCCCTGACTCGATATCCTCTGTACACTTATCGAAAAGAGTAGGCGAATCTCGCCGGTGTTCATCCACGATCAACATAGTATAGGGTCCTTGATGAGCCCATATGGGGCTTCCTGATCCTCAACTTTCAATGTCAAATATTCAGTTTGTCACAACAGCCGCCGCTGAGGTTCAAGGACTGGTCCAATTCCGCTCACTTTATTAGTCACACCTGTCCAAGTGAGACTGCTTCGTCCTTTAACTTATCCAATTACCTTTTCTCTAATCCTCGACCAGTATGTTGGACTGTTTGGAAGCTACATAGTTCGTACCTCGGCTATTTACCATAAACCTAATGCTTTTTTATTGAGATTGAAATCTCTTAGTCCTGAGAGGATAAATAAGTTTCAACTTAGGCCAAGAAAAACATCGCCATTAGCTATGAATTAAAAGAAACAGGTTTAATTAATTTTGCAAAACACTAAGCATTTTAGGGCAACCGTGTTCTTTGAATGATAGCAGTGACATAGAGTTAAGAATAAAAGTATCTTCTACAACAAGAAACAGACTAATGGGGACACAACAACCAAATAACCACTTTGAGAATTTATTCTGCGAGTTCTTAAGTTTATTAGAATTCTACCGTCTCCTGTCAATATTAACAACACGGAGTTGCACAAACTGGCAAAATATGAGTTATCGATCAGAACATTCTAGAGGTCCTCCGTTCAGTGAAGCTGGTGATATTTACAAACGTAATTTACACAGGCTCCAGCAATATTTTCAAATAACATATATGACAAGAAAGAGAATAAGGCCATGTCAGTTACATCAGTATAAAGATTTGCTATATATTGGTACGAGTTAAATTGAGCTTCTATGATCTGGGAAAATTCCAATATTACTAATCCACAGTGTGTTGTTGTAACAGAAATACATCTCTGTTAACACGTAATTTGAGAAGCCTGGAATGACTCTGAGTGTAAGGTTAATATTTGAACAAACCTTGTGAAGTAAAGTGTCCCTGTGTCTGCAGTGGCGCGGGATAGTTGTCAAATGCCATGCACTGTCTGACCATGTATTTATTTAAAGCATTAACTCTTCTGTGTTGGGTTGCTAACTCTCCGGCTGATACAGGTGAACTAAAACACCATGGCAAGCTACAGTATTTTGTTTTCCTACCAAAGGCCTGCTGTCACGTGAATGCTAACCATGCAGTTTAAGCAGTATGTGCAGCATACAATGTGTAGACTTTTCTTTAACTGCTATCATTTCCTCTGTTTTCTTCAGTATTATAAATCATTGTGGTTAAAAAAGAGTCATGAAGTGTAGCAGGGATTTTGTCTGAAAGTGAAAAAAGGCAAAAACAATGATGTAACAATTTTCTATAGAAGAGAGCTGCCATCTATTATATAAGCAATCCTGAAAGCCAAAAGGCATTGTGGTTTCTATGATTCAATTATGAGTATTTTGAATCTGGCATATTGCATATTGCATGGATATGTTGATCCCAAATGATTTTTGACCTAACAAAATCAATAGGCATATTGCACCCAATAAGGTGTATCTTAAAATCAAATATGACATCTGTCCAAGCTTCCTTTAATGTTTACAAGGTTTTCACAACTTGACCCCAAATGATTGTTGGCCTCAACAAAAGCAGTAGGCTAGTTTTGCTCAATAAGGCACAGCATCAAACTCCATATCAGTTCTGTAGATGCTTCTGTTCTTGCAATATCATGGTCATAATATTAAAACAATTTGACCTCCGTTGACCCAGAGTGACCTTTGACCTTCATAAATACAATAGGGTTCTTCAATTTAATTCAATATATTGCCAAACTACATAACAAAAGTTTCCATGATTCCTATCTTGAGATAAATATTAACATTTTTTCAGTATTTGATCTCTGGTGACCTTACATGACATTTGACGTCAACCAAAAACAATAGTGTTCTTGTACTTGATATGACCAACTGACAGACTAAGTATGGGAAATATCCATCATTCCTACCTTGAGATATTGTGTTTACACGATTTTCAGTGTTTGACCTCTGGTGACCTCACACGACCTTTGACCTCCACCAAAAACAATGGGGTTCTTCATCTTAATATGGGGCATCTATGTACTAAGTTCGAGAACTGTCAGATTCCCTTCTTGAGATATTGTGATAACAAGATTTTCAGTCTTTGACCTCTGGTGACCTCAGATGACCTTTAACCTCCACCAAAAAACAAACAGTTTCTTCCTCTTGATATGACCAACCCATATACTGAGTATGAGAAGTTTCCATCATTCCTAACTTGAGATATTGTGTTAACAAGATTTTCAGTGTTTGACCTCTGGTGACCACAGATGACCTTTGACCTCCACCAAAAACAATAGTATTCTTCCTCTCAACAATGGCGCATCTATGTACCAAGTTTGGGAAATTTCCAACTTTCCCTTCTTGAGATATCACGATGACAAGATTTTCACTATTTAACCTCTGGTGACTTCAGATGACCTTTGATCTCCACCAACAACAACAGGGTTTTTCCACTTAATATTGGGCATTTATGTACTAAGTGTGAGAACTGTCAGAGTTTCCATTCTTGAGATATCGTGATAACAAGATTTTCAGTGTTTGACCTCTGGTGACCTCAGACAACCTTTGACCTCCACCAAAAACAATGGGGTTCTTCATCTTAATATGGGGCATCTATGTACTAAGTTTGAGAACTGTCAGTTTCCCTTCTTGAGATATTGTGATAACAAGATTTTCAGTCTTCGACCTCTGGTGACCTCAGATGACCTTTGACCTCCACCAAAAACAATAGTGTTCTTCCTCTCAACAATGGCACATCTATGAACCAAGTTTGGGAAATTTCCAACTTTCCCTTCTTGAGATATCGCGATAACAAGATTTTCAGTATTTGACCTCAGATGATCTTTGATCTCCACCAAAACTACAGGGTTCTTCCTCTTCATATGGCACATATCTGTACTACGTTTGAGAACTTTCAGACTTTCCCTTCTTGAGATATTGCGATTACAAGGTTTTCAGTATTTGACCTCAGATGATCTTTGATCTCCACCAAAACTACAGGGTTCTTCCTCTTCATATGGCACATATCTGTACTACGTTTGAGAACTTTCAGACTTTCCTTTCTTGAGATATTGCGATTACAAGATTTTCAGTTTTTGACCTCTGGTGACCTCACATGACCTTTGATCTCCAAGAGAAACATCAGTGTTCTTCCTCTCAATATGGCGCATCTACTGTATGTACCAAGTTTGGGAAATTTTCAACTTATTTTCAGTATTTGACCTCTGGTGACCAAACACACAGTAACAAATAATAGCCAAGTACACACAATACACGCGCAAACACGCAATCATGACCGCACAGGTTTGTCTTTTCATTGAAACCAAAAATAGAAACTTCAACTTGGGACAGGAATTCAAAGAAATAATTCAAAGGCACCTTCAGATGTTTGGGTTTTCTTCTCTAGATGGAACACATATTTCCCAGATGGCAAAACTTTCAGTTCAATGAAACATATTCATGGATTCTGGATGATCCATCAAATTTAATTTCTATCATTGCTAAAGTATATTTCAACTACAAATGCACCTTTTATAATGTAGTTCTTTTTCCTGCCACACTTTATAACTGTAACAACCATGTGTCTCCTAAGCATCACTCTGTACAGGAGATGATGTACGCTTTCAGCATATGCCGACAGAAATCCTTCAAAATGTCTTCACGGTTCTGTTACATGCAACATCACTAACACCTTTGTCGTTAGCTTCTTCAAAATTAGCGGTACAGTATTGTCAAGATATTTGTTGTACTGTGGGGAACTTCATCAACATAAGAGAGTGTTTCGGAATTTTTACTTTGTTTTAATGTCTTTATATAAATCTACTGTAACTCTCAGCAAGAAGTGAGCAAATTGGTGCCGTCACTTCATTGGAGGATGGCTCCTGCCACAAATAGTGAAGAAACTGTCAATGTTGCTGAAACTATTACAACTCAGAAAATACATGTCTTCAATGGGTGGGAATCGACACAACAAATATTCAAAACTTGCACAAGTGTTTCAACCTTTTTTTCACCCTTTATAGTTTTGTTTCTTGTACATGTGTATAAATACTTCTTGTTTCTTACTTGCATATTGTACTTGTGCAATGTTGTCTGTCTTATGATTTTATTCCAGCATTCAGTTACCCCACATGGGTTAAATGAAATTGATATTTTCTCACATTTTGCATTCACCTTCTATCGAACATGTCAATCATATGCGATGATCATTTTAGCATATGCAGACATTTTGAGGTTGAACTCATCTTTGGATCAACTTAACAGACATTTCAGCAAGCTGTATTTACAGTTTCAATATAGCTGCAGCAGGATATACAAAAATAAAGCAACTATATAATAACAACAGTCTCTTTCAAGACCCCTTGATACTACACCCCCCCCCCCACCTCCCATGCCACAACGACAACCAGCGGAATGAGCTTTGTGCTGCTTCTGACAAATTATACCAAGTTTGCTTAACTAGTCAACAAAAAGTTAAGACTTCACAAGGTTGATCGCTTTTCTTTTAAAAGCAGAAATCAAGGTTCGAGGGTGCGATAATTATTCTTCTTTCACCAAAAGGATAAGATGCATTTTATCTTTATTTTTATTTACTATTTCAACCCTTTACAATGTAAAGAGTGCTACTTGTGATCAAGTATGACCATATGTAGCTGTACAGTTGTAGTAATTTGCCACCAAACTGATAAGAGGTTTTATGACCTGGCAAAACAATTCCCTTTCCTTTGTCCACCTTTCTAGAGGAATTACAGGCTTTTGTTGCAAAGGTGTGTTTTGGCCAACTGCTTAAAGTCACAAAACCAATGCATTGCAATGAAACAGCAACAAAAAGCAATATATAAAGCAAACTCTGATATCTGCCTCAACATACCAATTGTAAACTCATAAAAGTTACAATCATCCTTTATCTAGTACGTTCAGGCAAGGTTGCAGACATTTCCCCAGTGGAACATGGATCAGATCCTTATGATTATTGACGATACCACACACCCTCCATAATCTGACACCCCTCCAAACTCCCACACCCCCTCTCCCAACACCATCCCATTTCAAGCTATCTCTTTTTGTAGTCTTAATACAGGGTGCTGTTACAACTTAAACAAGTTCAGATTTATCACAATCATTAGATGAAACAAGAAAAGAAAAAATATTGACTTGATCAGATTGAATAGTTGAAAAGGGATCAGCAAAACAATTTTGAGAGCTTCATTCCTCTGATAATGCTTTTATCAAAAAATCTTCAAAATACAAGTGAATATTAATGTATGACGTTGAATGTCCCTTTTAGATCCCCCTTGCACTTTGCCTTTTAAAGGGCTTTCCATAATGGTGTATGCGTAGTACAAAGAATTTTTCCAACTGCTTGTGATTACTAACAATGCCATTCCTTAAAAGGAAATTTTGTGTATACTTTAAAGACAAGAAAAATTGTATTTTTCAAAAAATACTAATGGATACAGAATGAGAGATTCTTCAAAGTAAGGCAGGCTGGCAGACTTCTTATCAAGAAATGAGCTTTTCCTAGAACAGAAAGAAATTCAGTTATT
The DNA here is from genome assembly GCA_021234535.1 of Stichopus chloronotus. NCBI lineage: Eukaryota > Metazoa > Echinodermata > Holothuroidea > Aspidochirotida > Stichopodidae > Stichopus > Stichopus chloronotus. The sequence continues at coordinate 1,226,456 of CM037835.1, forward strand.
TGTTGCTAAAGAGTAACTCATTCACCCAAACTTAAATACATTCCATTATTAGTAAATCACCTCATGCATGATACTTTAAGGAGATGAAGCTATTACTGATGACTGTTGGTAAGATATGAATGGTTTAACAATGATTAAAGATATTTTCTTTGTATGTCATGCTAATGCATTTAAAACACAATATGCTATTTCCCTTTTACAGGAAACAGAATTCAATAAGCCATATTAAGAAATAATGTATAGAAATGTCACATACTTAAGTGCATCAAATGCCATAGGAAGTTTCTTTTTCTTGTTGCTACTATCACACACTGTTTGGACTCAACATGCCCTTCAACTATCATTAATGGCAAATATGCTAAATATACAGTGCTTTCAATATTTTAATACATCATGACAAAGGTCACTATGAAGTAAATTTAGGCTCACCATCTGTCTCAATACTAAGTCCACTGGTAGTTTCAATTCACATGTCGGAGAACAGACTATTTATTGACACCCATTCTGCATGCAATTTGCATGGAAGATCAAACTTTCAGTGCCCCAGGGACAAACTATTTTTTAGATCTGTGACTCCATCAAATAGGTGAACAAGTGTGCGATTAGGTTTGAAGGGGACTCACATTGCAGGAACAGCCAAACACTGTTGTCTGTTACAACTTCAGATCCCTCATTCAGCATGCACTCCCCCCCTCCCCTTCCCCGGTTCATTCACCATTACAGGGATCTAATTGTACTGTAGTGCTCCAACTAATATAAACAAATCTTGCCAGTTTCATCTTCTTTTGAAATTCTCCAGCCTTCCTGTACTGTATGTACTGTATCTAACACCATAGACGAAATGACTTACAACCTACACTGAAGCCTTATATTTAACTGACAAGGCTGATTGATAGGGCAGGTAAACAAACACTACATAAATCTAAGAGTTTGCTAATATTGCATGCGTAATATTGTGACAAGCTGACCATGTACTTTAGGTAGCGCTACATCTCAGACACAGTATTTTATTCCTCAAGGCACTTTCAGTAATTCATTCTGTCAGTAGGTACTGCTATAATAGATTCAGCTTATACAGTACTTGAAAAGTAAGTCGCATAAGAACCATGACCAATGCTTTTCTCCCGGGGGTTATCGGTATTTAAAAGAGGATAGCTACAGTAGTTATGATATACATCTTACCATAACATTTTGCACTTTCTTCTCTCAAATCAGGTATGAGGTTCTACTGAGTCTCTAAAGATTTGCGGTAAAATTATCTAAAAATGACAAATTCAGTCATACAGTGTCACAGTAGACAGAAAAATCTGTTGTTCTATTTTTCATAAGGTGACATCCCACACACACATAATTATGCCTCTCACTTGCTTTCAACATGGAATGTTATTTGGTCAAAGTTCATCCATGTTTACCCAAACTCTGTAGCAAGGTAAAACTCTTGTCATAATTCATGAGCATTCCAAACAGCCAATAAATAGCAGCAAGCACTGCACACCATGACTGAGCATTTGAGTAAGTAAACACAGACAGATAGGAACAATATGTCCTCCCCTACAGCCAAAGTGACACACCCCAAAATAGCATCGTACAAAACAGCAACCTAGAGGATGGCTAACATTCCTAGAGTGAGAATGAAGACGTTAAGTTGTCCAAAAGTGATTGTTAAAGTTAGCAATGGGTTTACTTAGGTGAAATGGTATGTACTTGTTCTGGTGATGCTGGTCAGTTGCTTTCTCCACGTACTAACATTAACGTATATTGACTGGTAATTTTGCAGAGAGTGCCAAGTCCACAATAAGGACAAATTATGCACACTTACAGAAATAAAGACACATATTATCTCATTTTCTATCATTTAATTGAAGTTCCTTTGCTTGTTTCCATGACTACACTGAATAAATATTATCCAGTTATGATCTGGATGTCAACCATTGATATCCTACAGTATGAGAGTATTGTATTATGTGTTTTTCTGCAAGAAACTGAGGCTAGTGAAGCAAGTAGTGATTGTAAACCTTGTCACATGACATCCCCACTTTGAAAGTCCAAAGTTGGGGCCAATCTCCATCAGTCCCTAATGGGCTTGTACATGTAACGGCTACAGTACACTAGCAGTCAAAAAAAGACTGCATTACAGATTATTGTAATTGTGGCTAACAGTAGTCTAAGCATGGGTATTGTATCTATATATGTCATGTTGTTCCAATACTTCACAGGCTACAACCATTTCTGAAGTACCATGAAAGGTTAAAATATGCTTATAAAGGGTGAAACACATACAAGTTGGAGCATATGCTACGTTACTGTCGTAGGTTAACTGTTTTGATGAGTGTAAAGTGTATGGTTAATTTACTTCACTGATATAATCATACCTGTCAACCTGATGTCGTCCCACACTGTATCCTGGCCAACTTATGCAACATGACATGAAAAGGCAAATAACCAAGGAACCTACTTTCCAATGAGTGACTTCAATCAACCCCATTACATTTTTCATCTTCAACCCTAGTAAAACCTGCAATACTACAGGATATCTCTATGGGTCAAAAATACACTCAAATTTCAATTCTTTTTCTTCCCCAACAAAAGGTGCATTAGGTGAGAGTAAATGTTCATCTGCACTCCCTTCATAAGTTAAACTACTCACCATCAGACAATATTTCTATAACCTCTTTGTCACCATCATCTTCCATATCAAATAACTTCCTTTGCCTTAGTTTCAGATAGACAAAGGACTCACAAGAGGAGGCACCCTTGGTGCAGCTGACAGTATGCCATGCCATTACAGGAGATACACTGGTGGCAAACCCACACTTCTTACATGTAAGACGTGGCTGGCCATTATGTACATCCTTCTTCACCGGGTGCACCTTTGGTGGTGCCTTGAATGAACTGTGGAATACTATGGTGTGCTGGGCAAATGCAGCACCACAAAAAGTAACATAGCTACATGATGAACATCTCATTCTCATGTGAAGATGTTTCTTGAGATTATCATACCCTCCACCACACTCGAGGCACTCCATTAATGGGTTCACCTTGTCAGATCTGGTGCGAGCTGTGATCGGAACCCCTATTGGTATGGCCTTGGGCTTCTTGGGAACAACTTTTGGCTTTGTAGAAGGTTTAGTGAATATTGTCGCCTTGTATGGTGGAACTCCATCCTTGTCATTGAGCTTCAGCTTCTTGTGGTCAGTCTGAACATGTTCATTGCGTTCGGTAGAAGAAAGAAACTGCAATTTGCAACACGGGCAATTGAAGGTTCCATGATTCTTGAGGAGCACGGCATAGTGGCGCTGACAATGTTGGAGATACGACCTGCTGCAACGGAGAATCTTACAGCAGTACGGACAGAGAAGGGCCTTGGCACCCTTGTGGACTGTCTTGAAGTGATGCATCACATCTTGGTAGACAGAGGTACGGTAATGGCACACCTTGCATATGTAAGGCATCGAGAGGGGGTCATGAACCCCTTGCAGGTGAGACTTCAAGACAGACTTTGACTTAAACGAGTAGTCACAAATCTTACAGTAGTATTTGTTCACAGTGGAATGGTACCGCTCAAAGTGGGACTCAAGGTCTGGACTCGACTTGAACCGCTTGAAGCAGTTTTGGCAGAACAGGTGGGAATCTTTCATGGACTGTCTTGATGCATCTAAATAGCCCTGAATGTGTTCCATGTATAATACATTATTGGGCAAAACGCTGTCACAGTGAAAGCACTTTATCCTAAACTTGCGATCACCATCCTCATTCACCAATGTCTTGCCCCTTTTGAACCCATAGTGTTTATCAGTCTTGCTACCATTTTCCACCAATTGTCTTTTCTCAGCTGATGGAGCAGTGTCTTCCTCAATAGGACGCTTGGCTTGTGGTTTTGGCGGCTGGTTGATAGGCAACTTGGCGGGTACCTCTGAGGGCATGATCATGGTAGTTGATACACCAGGCTGCATGGCCACCTTTGGAAATGGTTTCACTGCAGTGACGACCGGAGCTGGTTTGGACACCTGTAGTGAGGGCCTGTAAGGTTGATATTTATTAGACTGAATTTGCTTTGCCATAGGAACTGGTGCATTCACTGTGGGTGTAATGATTTTCTTGACTTGTTGAGTCGATACAACTGACTTGGAACTGACTGCTGATTTTGCAGGCGGAGCACCGATTGGGTGGGCAATAGGTGACTGGGTCACAGGGAGAGTTGTCACAAGTCTAGTCACACCAGTATTTGATTCAGACACTTGCTGTTCCATTGTTGATGCTTCACCTAAAACAAACAGTAGACAAAATGTAGGTTATACAAGTAAGGCTTCTTTAGCTATATACTATCAGTAACAAAAGAAATTATCTACTGTACACAGCAAGTAGAATTCAAGAATATCATGTGGTGTCATGATGACGCAGCCCAGCCTTGCTGCTTGCAATAGTTTAAAATAAGGAAACAGCATATAAATAATAGGCTAACATGAGATACCAAAATATTCTAATCGATGTGGCCATTATCATACTGCTTAAAGTTTTCATGGTTTGACTTCTACTGACTACCACCAAACACACTAGGGAATCCCCGAGCCTCACTCAGTGTGGCTGATGCTACAGTACATTATGATCAGTCAAAGCTTGCATTATTGAGTTTAAGTCTTTACATGTTTTCCACATTTTGACTTCTGCTGCAAATCTGAAGTTCAAGAAAGATTGGCACCACTGTAACTCACTATCTTGTTACTAACGCTTTCAAGCTTGACTGGCTTGAGCACACAGTTAAATCTATACAGGAGGTGCAATAACATCAATGCAGTCAACGCAGTTGGTCTGTATTTGGTGTGGTCAAAATTATTTACACTTCAGAGAAAGGTACATGACAAAGGCAAAGAGTGCACATAATTTACTTGATAGGTGAAGCAATGCACTATAAATTGGTAGGTAACATGTTCCACCACATAACATATTGTAACATCTTTAACATGTACCTACAGTAGCTAAAGCAACCATGTTGGTCTATAAGAGAGATACAATTGATTGGCTAGGTTCAGATGTTGAGTGGTTGAGGAGGAGATACATGCTTGGAAGGCATTGTTAACTGACAACTGAAAAGGTTCTTAAATGAATAACTGTAGAATAATTTTTCATGGCAGGCATTTTAAACCCCATGTCAATAACTTCTTCCTACTGTCACTCAAGATATTGGTGTTTGAAGAAACACACTTCCCTGGTCATGACAGACTGCCAGTAGCCTCAAGGTTACAAAAATGTAACAGTGACAAATTAAGACTGCTAGTAGCCTCAAGGTTACAAAAATGTAACAGTGACAAATTATTGCAAGAAGTCCTTGTTTCTCTTTGAATCTGAAGTCCTCATTTAACCGTGAAATTTGACACTAGGGAAACTGAAGATTGGGTATATTACAGATTTACGGAAAATATAACAATGTTAAAATTAAGGTCACATCTCTACAACTATTGTAACATTTGTTTTAAGACAGTCAAGATTATGAAGAAATACTCTGAAGGATATTCAAATGGTGGTGCCCAAGTGACCTCAAAAATTTATCTTAATGACATGTACTGTACTATTGTGAAGGAGATATTTCTTTAAAAATTCATAACTTCCACAGAGAATATGCTATTGAGATACAGCTTTTACCTAAAAAGAGAAAAAACATTCTTAATTTTTGTGATACATCAATTTTCTACAGTGGCCAGTCCCTTTAAGGACAGCCTACAGTGTAGCTTTTATCAAGTGAATAATACATCAACTATGACTTTTTAATTTGGATCATCTAACAAAATTTACATCGAACTTCAACACAATTATGCTCATTGATGTAAATCAGTTGTTCAGCATCACATGTAGGCCTACACACCAAGGTACTGTACTACTGTTGAATATCTGCCCAAATTACTAACCCCCCCTCCTATGCATGGTCACATTCTCGTGGGTAAATATCATTATTATTGTGCAGTCAACTTTCAGACTCTAAGTCTGTGATTACAGTAAGTGAGGCAACATCAGGAATCAGAGAAGTTCAGTTAATTTCCTTGATTACAGTACCACATATTGACTGAGTTTCATTGTCATGTTACAGGGATATAAAGAACGAGGTGGTGGATATTTATATGAACAAAGATGGAAGTTACTATTTTTGTCATTTTTGTGTTGATTGACTCCCAATGACTACGATTTCCATAAATTTGGTGTAAGACTGATTACATCTGTGAGAAATGCAGTGAAAAGTTTTGAAATGTTTTGGTCAGCCATAAAATTGTTACGTTACAGGTGAAGGATTCATATTTATAAAGAGCCTATGCACAAACAGTATTACCATGGTTTTTTTTCAAGCACTGTACTGCAGGCTAACTAGCTGCTCTCAAACACCCTTCAAAGAAACATAGTAGGCTTGCAGGCCTAATTTCTACACGAACCACCAATTTTACCACTTGCCAATTTTACCATATCTTAGGATTTTGCCACTTTTTGTCATTTTGGACAGTTATAGACTTCAAACCATGTTTTTGTGACTGCCTCGGCATCAACAAGTTTTGAAACGTCCAAACCCTGTCTGTTATCCTGTAAAAGTCTTCACAAATTACATCACCCACAGTTTTCAAAAGAATTTTGCCAGATGTTACCATCTTGAGTTGCCATTCACCACTGAAGTATAGGCACTTACATACAGTACCTGTATACGAATAGCTGTTTTTTTCTCCAAATATGGAGTCAACTTGTATATCATATTTTACAATGTGCTAATGATTTCTTTGATAATTACTGTAAATTTAACTCGGGAAACTAAAAAGTTGGTTGCACATGCTCCTTGTTGTTATTGGTTTAATACTTTTTTACTCATTCAAAGATCTTTCTCCAAATTTGGTAAATTCTGTGAATTTGCAAAGAAAAGATCCATTTCTATCTTTCTTTTTTGTGACTTTCCGTAGTGGCAGAAAAATCAGTGGTCCTAAAAATTCAACAAAAGTTACTGATTGGAGTAACTGCCGATGCTTGCAACATTTCCCGTAGTTCTGCACATACCATTCTTTTTATTGTAGGAAACTCCCAGTCCAGCGTAAAACTGTTTCAATTCTTCTTTGTAATTCTTCAGATCTTCTTCATGTTTTCTCTCAGCCTCTTTGTGCTTGTCAAAGACCGCCTTCTGCCACGGCTGTAGTTCCTCATCGTAACAAAGCAGCAATACATCCAAGCCATTACCAATACCTGCCATGATGGTATATAAATGACTCTGCAGAGAGGAAATAACGACTGATCGTGTAGAATGTTAGATAATGGATAATTGGCAAGTTTAAGGAGGATCAGTGGCTGTAAAATGAGAAGCAACAGCAACAGTGAAAGATCACAACATAGAGCATGGTCATTCATAGAGCCACACATTGTAACATGTCCAGCACAACAAAGATTAAAGATTACAGAAGCAAGTCTCTTCTGACACTTTGATACTTTATCCATAAGCTCAAAGTAAAAGGATTGCAATCAACTGCTAACCCACTGACCCTCTTGTGCAAGTTTGCGCTAGTACATGGTACAGCAGTATCAAACTTATTTAAGTTCAATGTTTTCAGATCTGTAACAGGAATGGGTGAACCAACACTTCCACACAAACCAACACCTGCTCCCAGCCTGTGGTGAGGACCACCATTTAACCCTCCCCAACTGATGGACAAAAGTGGGTACCACTGTACTGCAGTATGCACTACTGTTGTATGCACTACTGTACTGTTCGGTACTGAAAGTGTGCACTGTGTATACTGTACATACAAAGTGGATTTAATTTCCTTTGCTGACCAATCCTAGAAACATACGTTAAACTCAAGATGGCATTCCTAAAGTTTGCATCATAACGCATCGTTGTTGTACCATATGTTAACATACAGTGTGATCTCTCCTACTGCCAATGAGGGGCTACACAGATGAAACAGTTTGGCTATACTGTATATTGCTCAGTAGATTTTAAGTTGATGTAAAGATTCACGTGTTAACTTCATTCAGACATCTTGATTTCTTTGCCAGTCTTATGATCATTTTTGGGCTAACAGCATCAATTCTGTAGACTGATTCATTGAAGCAGGTTTTGATAGCAGTGTAGGTGGGAAATTTTCCTTCACAGTACCAAAAATCTCTTCCATCCATGAAAACATGAAACCAGTGAGCAGCAAAACATAGTGCCATGTATTGTTCTATGTAAATCAATAGATCTTTCTGCTACAATATCTAAAAAATAAAGTGACTGTCCGCATAGGCAAGAGTAAAGACATGGAAATTTCATGTCCAAAAGGTTGGTAAGGCATTTAATTGCACCACTCAGACAATTGAGGAAAAAACATAAGTTTCAGGTGGTTAATTCTGCCATATGATTTCAAATTCTTCTAACATAATGACAAAATACTTGGGTAAAATAGGATAATGTACAGTGGTTGACAGTTTTCATTCAAATCAATCGTGCGCTTCTTTGAACAAGCCGACAGGAAGTATACAATATTCAGTTAATCCAAACAGCTCAGAATCACACCGCAATGATATGATCAGTTTGCAGTTTTCTTGTATGTACAGTGCTGCCTTTCACCAAACACTTCAATGCCTAATACCAACCAAAGAGTGACGACTTGAGTAGTATGGTTTTGATACACCAGTGATAACTGTGCTGTAGCACATTCACTATGTAGCAGATTATTGTAAGAACCATTAATTTTCAAATATGACGGCTGTTTTATGTCAGTCCCTTTGCTTTTCAAAGTACTTATTGTCATTTAAGGTCATTGAAAGACATAGTCTGTCCATGTTCAACCTTGCGTGTACAATTGAAGGTAAAGAAAAAGTTCAAATCAAAGATCAAACATAAACTTATCGTTCTGCTTTTTCAATACACACACATTCATCTTAACTTATGTAATTTGTAGATTTTCTGCTGAAAAGGAAAAGACAATATTGGCATTTGACCAGGATTTGACAATCTGTAGCTCTTCGATATGCTATCTTTTCTACACTAAATCATCACTCATAATGAAACACTGTCACTGCATGTACACTACTGTCCAGTACTGTATTTTTGAAGCATTGACCCTTTGACAGCACGTGCACAGCAGTAAAGGTACAGTATGTGAAGGTCACTTGTGTTGCCACAAGTCTATCATCATACATGCAGTCTACTGTCACAAATATTATTGTACTTTAGGAACAAAGAGTGATACAACAAGTTTACCTTTAAAAAAAAAACTAACACAACAGGAAAATCATGAGATTTGAAAGAAAGATTGACAGAAAATTGAGACGTTTTTACCATGGTTATAATAACCAGAAAGCCAAAAGGCTTTGTGATTCCTTGCCATATGGTTATATTATGAAAAGTAACATGACAAGTATGAGATCAACTACAGTTATTGTGCTTGAAACACCACATTAATGAGCCTTCTACCCCAAATGACCTATTTTTGGTGACCTCAAATGACATTTAACTTCCACCAAAAGCAATAGGGATCATCTACTTAATATGACCAACCCACACAATTAGTATGACATCAGTCACAGTTACCGTTCTTGAGATATCGTGTTTAGAAGGTTTTCACATTTTGACCTCTGGTGACCTCAAATGACCTTTGACCTCAACCAAAAACAATAGGGATTATCTACTCAATGTGATCAACCAACACACCAAGTAAGCGATCAGTCACGGTTACCTTTCTTGAGATATCGTGTTTACGAGGTTTCCACAGTTTGATCTCTGGTGACCTCAAATGACCTATGACCTCGACCAAAAACATTAGGGATCATCTACTTAATATGACTTACCCATACACTAAGTATGACATCAGTCACAGTTACCATTCTTGAGATATCGTGTTTACAAGGTTTTTGCATTTTGACCTCTGGTGACCTCAAATGACCTTTGACCTCAACCAAGAACAATAGAGATCATTTACTCAGTGTGACCAACCCACACACCAAGACTCACATCAGTCACAGTTACGCTTCTGGAGATACCGTGTTTACAAGGTTTTCACAGTTTGATCTCTGGTGACCTCAAATGACCTTTGACCTCAACCAAAAACAATAGGGATCATCAACACAATATGACAAACCCATACACCAAGTATGACATCAATCACAGTTACCGTTCTTGAGATATCGTGTTTACAAGGTTTTCGCATTTTGGCCTCTGGTGACCTCAAATGACCTTTGACCTCAACCAAAATCAATAGGAATAATCTTCTCAGTGTGACCAACCCACACATCAAGTATCACATCAGTCACAGTTACCGTTCTTGAGATATCGTGTTTACAAGGTTTTTGCATTTTGACCTCTGGTGACCTCAAATGACCTTTGACCTGAACCAAAAACAATAGGCATTATCTACTTAGTATAACCAACCCACATCAAGTATGACATCAGTCATGGTTACACTTCTTGAGATATCGTGTTTACAAGCAAGGCGTCACATACACACGCACATACGCACACACACACAACATCACCATCGCATAGATTCCTTCTGCCTTCGGCAAGGAATCAATAATAAGTCTTGTATAGCGCAGAATCCAGAGAATAACACTGCTCAATGCGCTTTCCAGGTGCGGTAAAAAGAGCACAGAAGTTAGATACACTGAGAGAAAATGAAGGTTTTGAGGGACCGTTTAAACTGGCCGAGGGAGTCTAAAGACCTGCGCTTCAGCGGGAGTGAATTCCACAGGCAGGGCGCGGCACGGTGGAAAGTTCGATCCCCAAAGGTCCTTGTACGAGAAGCTGGAACATTTAACTGGAAGGGGTAGTGCGATCGGGAGGATCTAATTATAGTTGTTGGATGTAAGACATTGGATAGATAGGCGGGGGTACCAAGTTTAAAACCTCGAAAGGCTAGAAGGAGTAATTTGTAGTTCACGCCCTGTTTAACAGGTAACCAGTGTAGTTCATTCAAAAGCGGGTTAATGTGAGAGTGACAATTTGCCCTGAGAAAAATTCTAGCCGCCGTATTCTGGATGGTACCAAATTGAAGACGAAATATCAGTTTTGCTTATTGTGTAACATTGGAGAAAGTTGCAAACATCGAATGATTAGCTGGCATCTGACACTACGTTGTGACTACCCAGTAGTGTATACCTAATTACTATGAGAATACATACACAGCAACTATTTTCAGAAATGCACCAAGTTTACTTTAGGCATACAGCAATTGTGTTGTTTCAGTTTTCAGCACAAAGTGCTGATCACTTTCCAGTTCCTCGGTGTGTAAACTGGAAGACTTAGATGCCATTTTAAGTAGTACAGTAAGGTAAATTAGCACTTGAAAAGTAAACTAATCCAATGATGAGTGGAAAATGGTAATGTCTGTATCTGACATAAAATAGCTCATTTCACAGTAAAAACATTAAATTATAGGGGGGGGGATTTCTTTGCATTCACGAATATTGCCTTATATTGCCAACATTGACGATATTCCCTTACCCTTTAGTTGCTTTTTGGTTGGCTCTCTTCACTTTTCAAAATATCCATTTCTGTATTTATGTTTTTACCCTTTCAGTGTGGACAATTTTTTCAATTTATTTGATGATTTGTAGTTTGGTGTCTGGCAGTTAACCAGGGTCAGCGCTGAGCTCCGAATTTCGTGGGACCCAGCCTAGGTATTTGGACCCCTTAAAAGTCTGAAAACATTAAAGTGATTGCGTGTGTACTGGAAAACCAAAAAAGATAAGATTATGTTTGATCTTAACTTTTTCCTCATTTTTAAAAGTACTGTATACGCGAGGTTGTACATGAACGGACTATATCTTTCAATGAAGGAAAATGACAGTAACTACTTTGAAAAGCAACGGGATTGACATAAAACAGTAAAAAACAGAAATCATACTTGAAAATTAACGGTTCTTACTATGACTGCCTACATAATGAATATGCAACAGTACAGGTCTCACTAGTGTATCAAAAACATACTACTCCAGTCGTCGCTCCTTGGTAGGTATCAGGAATTGTAGTATTTGGTGAAAGGAAACACTGTATTTACAAATAACCTACGAACTGAACACAACCTTGCCCACGGTGTCAGTGATCCTGAGTTGTTCACTGCATATTCAATACTAGTATACTTCCCATTGGTTTGATCAAAGAAGCACACCATTGATTTGAATGAAAACTGTCAACCACTACATTATCATATTCTACACTTTTTGTAGTTATGTTAGAAGAATTTGAAATCATATGGCAAAATTAACCAACTGAACCCTTTTTATAATCCCAGATTGTCTAAATGGTGTAATTACTGTAAAAGCCTTACCAAACTTTTGGAGATGAAATTTCAATGTTTTTACTTTTAGCCTACGCATGCAATCACTTTAAATTTAAGGGGTCCACCAGGAATTTTAAAGGGTCCAATTTTCCCGCCATCTACTTTTCCTCAAGTTCAAATGTGCGCTCCCATGATTTCGCATACATTTTGTGGGCAGTATTTGACGCATCTGAACTTACTCTGCTTGCCATGTTACTGTAGCTCTACTACCGCACTACCATAGAAACCTTTCAGTAACTTGTCTGTACAACCGTAAGTAGAAACAAGTCAGTTGTCACTTGTCAGTGTCACTTAGAGTACCTAAAAAACTTTTTACAATTTTCCACGAAAAAACTCAAACTAGCTTACTTAAAAATACCCAGGGACTGAGATCCAGGTCATGTCTAAACATTTGTAATGTGAAGTGTACCGTCTGCAATTCACAGGGCAGATGACATTATTTCCCACCAACAATCACATCTTTTCAGTACATTGCATGCGCAATAGCAGTATAGCACAGTACAGGACACTTGCTTTACTTTACCAACACAAAACAATACAAAACACGCATGCTCAATAATGTTAATTTTCTGTACATACGAAGCACACGATGGGAAATTGGTTCACTTCCAACGGTGTAGTATTTACACCCACAGAAAACTTTTATATCGACCACTGACTCGCAAGGACCTTTGTTGTGATTTCCCATACAGAACCCGCCCGGCCCTTGGGATTATTACTGTAACGGTGTAGCTAAAGATTCCTTGAGTGTTACGAGTTCCCACCACTTATAATAAGATACGTATCTCTTTACAGAAATTCAGTATTTTGTTCAATCTTTTTTACCGAAGTACCTATTTTGGAAACTTACAAATTTCTCATCAGTAAGCATACAGTACATCATTCTTCAATTTAAAGGGAAATAGGGCGTTTAGAATACACCAACATGACGTACTGAAGAAATAGCTTTAGTGATTATTAAACCATTCAGTCTCATTATTAAACGTTTACCAAAGCTTCATCTCCTAAAAACATTACGCATGTGATGAGTAACGGAAGATGCATCATTTGAATTTTGAAAAGTTTGGGTTCACGAACAACTTAGTGTTGAGCAACAAATAACTGAGTTTCTATCTGTGAGAAACTTATTTCTTGAAAAAAAGGACTACTGTCCTTCCTTATTTTGAATAATCTATTATTCTGCATATATTAACATTGGTTTTAAAAATATGGATGTTTTCTGTAAAACAAACACCCTATTCCCCTTTAAATACATTTTCGTCTGTCTCAGAAAGTGTTTACAACACATGGTCAGTCATTTCGTTCAATTACGTTAGTTTTGTACAGGGATCTGTGACGATGAAACCTCACAGTTAAGTCACTGTTTTCAGATCTGAGAGAGTGTTCGTTCAAACGGTGCACTGTGAATTAAACAATAAGCCCCGCCCCTTCACAGCGCAGCAAGGTTTTTTTTGCAAGTTGCCTACTGCCTAGTTTGTGGTATATTAAACATCAATACAGTTCGGTACAAGGTTATGCAAGGGTCATAGCATTTGGTTCTGACTGTCAGTGGACTCCGTGCTGATATGGGGCATAAGGCCATATGTGTATATATGTGCACACTGCACAGTGTTTTTATGTGTTTCTCTAGGGATATCGGGGAGCCAAACAGGCTTTAGTAAAAGACTGAACTGAAGCCAGAACTGTAAAAAGGAAGCCTTGTGCATCAGCGCATGGAATTTTTCATGACCGGGAATATGGAGTAGCTGGTTGAGGCCAAATTTCTATGCGTCCATGCTTACTTCTCGAGACGCTCGGGCAGAAGCCTAATTTATAAATTGAGCATCCAGAGACAGAACGTTGGGTCTATGACGCGCAGATGCACCAAAATGCGAACACTACTGTTAACCCGAGTGTAACTCACACAAAACAGTACCTGTGACATCGCATTCATAGCACTCGAATTCAGCCACCTGTTGCAGGCTACAACATTCAAACCGAACTCTTTTTCCCTGATAAATGTGACCATTAAACAGGCAGTAGAAATTTGCAGCAGAAAAAAAAATTAAAGATAAGAGTCATCTCCCCCACATTTCAAAATGGTTTGATATCGGCAATTTTTGTTACTGTGTGTAACGTTATGTTTTCCAGAAAGATGTTTGGCACTACCATTGCACCTGGGTGTAGGACTGTAAACATAAAGAAGGTACAAAGGTCAAGCACTTCCGCGTGGGTATGCTTGCTCCGCTATACATATAGGCCTTTGTATGCATGTACATATGAAAGCACTCCGTTCTCATTAATTGCACAGAAAATCTGTTGTGGTGAGTTTACAAAAAACCAGAAAGCCAAAAGGCTTTGTGATTCCTTGCTACATGGTTATATTACAACAAACATGAATTATTCAAATGACAAGTATAAGATCAACTGCAGTTATTTTTCTTGATACACCACAAGTCTTTAACACAAAATGACCTTTATTTTGGTGACCTAAAATGACTGCGACATTTGATGTCCACCAAAAGCAATAGGGATCACCTACCCAGGCCATACAACCCACACATCAAGTACAGTATGAGTACGGTATGAAATCAGTCAACATTATCTCTGAGCTCCAAGAAACACACAAGTAATCAATGCTGCTTCTAGTCTTGCCTGTTGTTAGTTGAATCAAATAACTCAACCTTACCTCATCTGAACTCAGCTTGTCTGCCATATTTACCTCAAAATTCTTCGTAAACTACCAGGATAATTTCTTCCTTGTTACAAGTAGCTTTAAACACACTCAAAGTCCTGGTAAGTTGACCCTAAGTTATGATTCCTCCGCAATATTTTTGCTTCCTCCATCTTTTCCGACATTGTGAAATATGATTGAAAGCACTCCAATTTGATTGTTAAGAAACCTTGTTCTGCTATCGGCTGTTCCTCTGGATATTGATATTGTCCAAATAAATGACAGAACAGATGGTTTTTTTATTTTCTTCATTTTTTTCATAAACCCATTAACATTCCATTGCCTGCTTTTCTATCTGACCCTATGACCTCCCATACCAAGACTCTCTCTCTGGACAACTTATTAGCCCCCCACACTAGAAGTTACTCACTAAGTTACAAATGCAGTACTGTAGGGAGCAATCCCATTGAGTTAACTGTGTGCGAGTGAATAAACACCTGCTATTGCACAATGTAGATCAATATATATTTGTACGGTAGTTTATAATAACCACAATAATGGTGTTTAGGCTATTATTATTGTTTTATAGTGAAAAATTATCCCTTCCTCTCTATTGATAAGCATTAAATTTCACAGGGTCGTGAACCTGTTAATAACAGACAACCTTATCAAGTTTAAAACAAATCTGACCCATGGATAAGGAACTATGGCAGTTTTAAAATTTTTTTATGTTTTACCCCATAACCTCATTAATATGCAAGATTTGGACACCAAAAACAATAGGGATCATCTACTCAATATGGGCAACCAACATGCCAAAAATGAAATCACTCAGAGTTACCCTTCTTGAGATAGAGTGTTTACGAGCAACCGTCACACACACACACACACACATACATACCCACACACGACATCAGGACTGCATAGATTCCCCTCCCTACGGCAAGGAATAAAAAAACCAAAAAAAACCGATGGATATGAAATTGTGCATAGGCTCTGCACGAATCATCCGTGGGCACTGGGGTTCATAACTTCATGGGGTATGTTGGGCGGCTGAAGTGGGCCTAAAAGTAAACTGGTGATAAACTTGTGTGGACATGGATATACTGGACATTGTGACTAGGTATAGAGGCAACCTGCGCTATTTGCCTATGTGAGTATTGTAAGTAATAACGATCAACAGAGCTTCTTTTCAATATTTTTTCAACAATCTTTTCCCTGTTCTTTCTCATATGGCTGATTCTCCAGTACTGGAGAGATTCACAGTGGACAAATATATGGAGCACCTACTCAATCAGCCTCTTTAGGGTGGAAGTCTGTAGCTGATGTATTTTTATTGACCTCACCCAGCACAGAGACACACCCAGTTCATATGTCATAAAGCTACTGTAGCCATACAGCCACACAATAAATTTCCAGTTGTATACACAGGTACATCATAAAAGCCCATAAGATTGTCTTTTAGAGTATTGCCATTTGTGGCAATGTTCACAAGGAGAGCCACTGTATGTGAATACAGACTTGGTGTCCACCCCCCTTGCTGTCCTGTTACGTACGTCACAAAAAAATCGAACTTCACCAAAATGTCAGTTTGAGGCTCTCTGTGACACTGATATTATTACCAACTTCAGTAGAGTAACTAATATACATAACATTATTTTTTTACTGGGGAACATTTGAAGGATTTGAAAATTTCAAATTTTGGACATGGACACCGTTACATACGTCACAATTTTAGTCAAAACTCTCACTACAAACACCTGACTGAGGCTGACTCTTTCCAGACACCTAGAATATTTACTACATCACTCAATCTGTGCAATAATAGTCAGCAGTGTGGGATTACATTCTGGTTCAAACGAGTAAAGGCACATTTTCAGTGTTTTAAGAACAAAGTAGCAGCATTGTGATGTATGTAACTGTGTCCACTTTTCTAACGGTGTGTTGTCGATGCCTTTTCATACAATATGACACTTTTTGGGCATAAAAGTAACTCAGATAGGCAATAAAATATGATAACACACAAATGTCTCATATTTTTTTTTATCATATGCAAAATTACAAGCATGCAAGTGGACACCATGTTACGTACGTCACACATGTAGATGAATGACCTACTCTCTGAATATCTCACTCAGTTATTACTCAACTACTTTATCTTCCTATTTGATCCTCAGTTAAAATATGATATCTGGAAGGTGATAAGCTACTTTTCAAAATTATTTGATGAACTGTAATTTTGGGTATGCATGTCGCACTTTCATTACCCAATATTGAAGAATGACACATGTATTTTGTTTCTCTGGAGATTTCCCGTTTTTTTCCCGTCAATTTTTTTATTAAGCAGGATTTCCAGCAAGCGTCAGGAATTTCCCATGAACCACGATCGGAGGATTCACAAGGTTTCACAACCCTGCAAAGCACCATACATTTCAAACGGAATTTCCCATTGTGAATTTCTCAGGGAAAAAATGTTACGTCTACAGACAGATGGGGGCTTGACGGCCAGTATGGGCTAGCTGTTGCGCAATGTTCTTGGATTTGTGTCAAATTCTTTAGTATTTCATCCTTTTCAGTTTTTCAAGAGCCACCATATTCTATTAAGTGTCATTCATGAGAATATGCTTCCCAGACCATCATAAGAACGATCTACAAGAGAACCTTAGCCTACATTTATTGATCATATTTCACACATTCACTTCTTCAATTTGGTGTTTAGGCCTAGGCCTCACCCATGCTTGACTAGCATAGTTGAAAAGACACTACAAGTGTGACGATGGCACAGGATGTTAGTTTAGGATATTATTTCCTTCTACACAGATATTCCATAGGATATTTGTTCTCAGATCAAAACAAAGATGTCGGTACTAATTTAGAATCCATATCAATCGGACATGGCATCAGATAACTAAAAGAGTTTGCATAGCGTCTATGTTTTATTTACCTTTTTTTTTCTTATGCTAGTTTTTTTTTTTATCTTTTTTAGATTTCCGAAATCACTGATTTTTTGTGCAATGATCAACATGTAGTGACACCTGTGGAAGAAGTGATAGATTATTGCTGAAAGAGAAGTATAGATTAGAGGAGGATTCGAACCTAGAATATCATGATAACTGATGCATCATAAGTCTTACGCATAACACACTACGCTGCGAGAGCGGTTGTGGTGGTTGAGTGTTCGAAAATGCATACAATTCACGAACGTGCAATCCAACGTAGTCATATAACAGTATATATATATTCATATACTATAAATAAGTATCAATCCCCTAACCCAATCCCCTAACCCTATCCCCTAACCCAATCCCCTAACCCTGAATCATGATGTCTAACCCGATCCCCTGACCCGATCCCCAGCCCTCTTTACGTACCGACGCTAGTTTGGCAATCCATTCATCATTCACTATTCAAGGATGGCAGTGGACTGAATCGAACAATCGAATCGAAGCTAGCGAGCACGTTCATATGGTACGGATTCTAAAGGTGCGCCAAGATGTCCTTTATTGAAGCATTATTGTGATTGCCCAACCCCTAACCTTCTTTTATGAACGAAGAATTGATTCGTGCTAACATTCTGTGCCACTGTCGTAGTGCAGCACAACTGTTTCGTCGCGTTGGACCGAGAAGACATATAGAGGGCGATAGGTAACTTCTCGAAAGTGTAGTGAGACCGGTACTACATTCTCACAGTCAGCACCACCGATTTTCTAATCAACGTAAGTCTATGATAGTAAACACGGGCCTAACCACGTGAATGTAATATGCAATGGCCAGAAATACAAGCTTCTACAGCCTAATCTGTTCCATACACGATCAACATTTAGGCACGTGGCCACTAGGATTATCAAGTGCCATCTTGCAACTGAAATCAGCCTCCCAACTAAACCAGAATTTGGCAGTCCTGAGACTAATGCGTAGTGTGATTTGAAAAACACAAACGCCTAGTGTTATTGCTACCACATGTCCGTGCGACATTTGTACCGTGCTAACGAGCACCCTAATGAGAATAGGAATTCACGCAGACAAACCTTCTACTGCTAACAAAATAATTCAATTGTTCAGAATCCTGGGGCATTTTTTCTCAAACTAAAGCATTTGTATGTAAATAGTTTCATGCTATGCCAAAAAAAGTCAGTAACGTTCACAAATAGTACTCGAAATTGTGTACAGCTTCGCATTTACTTACGACTTGCAGGTACTTTTTGCTCCGCTGCTTGGTCGCCTACCAAGAGTATGGATATTGCCTCGTACCTGTTTGTGTGTGTATCTGTGTACTCACACAAAGGGGACACATCCATCGATACCCTATACCTTTGGATTCCGTACTTGATGTGTGTGGATGCTATTATAGCTTGCAAGGTGCGTATCGGTGAAGCGGCTCACTTGATCAGTGATAGTTTACTTTGATATGCGTGTGACTGATGTTGGAAAGACTCGACGGCGGTTCTCTTAGCGGATGTACAACGTCTGATGTTGTGGCATAGGATCGGAGAGACGTTGCTATTGTAGTGATATAGGGTTCCTATATGTACTGGCAGTAACCGTAGTGCCTCCGCAGATTCCGTAGTAAACCAAATGAACCGGAATGTACGTGCAAGTGCAGAACCATTTTAAATATTCATGCGCCACTAGCATAGCCCTACATTCACAAAAGTATAAGGTTAGAAATTGATTTTGGCACAGTATTTGTCTAATCAGTGATCCCTCTTTTGCACCCAATCAGTGTATCATGTTCTATATTGCGTAATCGAAAAACGGTGAAAAAATTCCGAGTTTACGGATCATGCAGGAGAACAGGCTTTAATACCTACGGTACTGTATCAGATTTAGAGGGAATCCAAGCAATAGTTCGCGGACGTTGGTGTTACGAATGCAGTCAGAGCTGATGCGTAAGTAATACATGTCCGTTGTGAGGGTTAGGATGTAGTGTGCAACGCATTACAATTCCTTCGCGCTCCTTTCTGTGCAGCACCCCTTCCGCTTCACCGCGTCGCAGCGAAGCGCCCTATCCCTTTACTGTGTAAGCCATTCTTTCCTTTGCTCGTTCTCCATCGTTAGAACTCAAATCCATTTCCTCCCATCTGTATTTTAACAACAAGTTCTTTCTCTCGCTAATTATGTTTGTTTGGATAGTAAATAATACTGTTCAGGGCCGTCATTTTACCTTTAAAGAAGTAAGGTAGTAAAAATGGTGGATAAAAATAATGCCTTGCAATTACTCACTAAATCCTTCTTGATAGAGGCCTTGTGGTAACTGCTCTTTCAACAAGACTTTGTGTTTCTTTAAGTAGTTTATCGTCACTTCCTCCCCTCAGATTTAGAAAGATTACAATGTCTTCTTTCTTCTGATGTAAGATTTATTGGGATTGGTTAAGGTTTTGGACCGTCATTTTTGACGTCCAATGGTAGACTTTTTAACATCTGAGGCAATCTGGCGGGAGGTTTAATCAAAATTTCTCAGTAGGCCTACAGCGTGTGTTCAAGCCAAGTGCAAGATGCTCTAGCAAAGCCTTAATTCAAGCCCGAATTTTTACAGTTTTCATCCAAACTTTTCATTTAAAACTTGGATAGTTTGAAGAGGAACAGGTAAGATTCCATTTTCAATTCGTTTTGTGGGAAATGATTACTTTCAGACAGAGGAAATACCATTGTTATTCTCAATCAATCTGTAGAGGATTGGCATGTAATCAGTGCCTAGTTGCGTTGAATTGGACTAGTCCATGTTCATGAAAGGGTGGTTTGTTGTGTGTTTAGTCATAGGTCACAGTGCATGTATGTAGTACAGTACCTACCTATTCCTCATCTCCCAAGGTGCCCAACTTCCCAGCATTGTTTTCGATATGATGTTATTCTTAAGATTATTCACATATGGATTTCTTTTATGATCTAGGCCTACGTTTACACTGCATTCATCACCAGGGTTCCAGTTCATAAAAGTTAGGAATATTCCTAACTTAAATACGTTCTATCATTTTTGTAATTTTTATATTGATAATCGTTCGGAACATTTTTCGTTCCTAAATTAGGAATGATTTCCAAGAAATCGTACCTAACTTATTAAGAAACTTTTTCTTGGGAAGATTCCTTAGTAACTTTTATGAAATAGAACCCATGACTGTAAGAATAAGTACACACCTACTGAAGCCTTAAAGGTTGGTAAAGTACCAAAGGTAGTGATTGAATAAACACATATGGGAAAGTAGGCGGGGTGCATTTGCTCCATTATGAAATGACTACTTCATGTTCAACGTAGTAATCAGAGGTTGGAATCATTCCTCTTTGATTTGTTTCTGTCCCTGCTGTGAGTTCGCTAAGGAAATGTTTTGTCCACTCATAAATATAATTTACATAGCCCCTTCAAGTGTTTGGGGCATTTTTTGTGCCCAGTCATTTACTCGGGGCAAATAACAGATTTAACAGTACCCAGTTTTGAAATAATGTGTTGAATAAATCCTAAATTAACTTTGCAACCCCTTCGAATGGAATGGAATAATCCTCACACAGCTCTACGGAGCTCGCCACAGACTTTCCGTGAATTGTTAAGAAAGCGTGAATAATCGATTAACTGACTTTCAGAGGCTATTTTTCTTGCTTTTAGAAGAGCAAATTGGGGCTGAAGGAATTGTAATGTGTCTAGTGCAAAAACCCCGTTGTTGCTGGTGGAGGTCAAAGGTCATTTGGGGTCAAGAGGTCAGATCATGAATATCTTATCTCAATAAGAGAAGCTTGGATAGATTTGATGTTTGGTATGTAAGTGTACCCCTTTGAAAACAAGAACCTTATTGTTTTAGAGAGAAGGTCAGATATCATCATGGTCAACAGTGGTCAAATTGTGCAAGCTTTATAAACACGATATCTCAAGAACGGAAGCTTGGACAGATCTCGTATTAAGTGTGTTGGTGAACCCATTAAATACCAGATTGCGTTTAGAGGAGGTCATATTTCATGTGGGGTCAACAGAGGCCAAAAAGTGAAAACCCTGTGAAAATGATACCCCAAAAAGGAAAGCTCGCACTGATTTCATCTTTGCTATGTAGGTGTAGTGATGTAGGCCTACCATAAATTAGACACAAAAACCTATTTAGTTTGGTGGAGACCATTTTGGGCCGTTAAGAGCTAATTTGTGGAAACTATAGGTCTACATGTTTAAACTAAATTTGGGAGCGATGAGGACAGAGGATAATCGCAGCAAGGATAATTTTTGGCCCAATCAATAGGCATTCGGAGTACAAGGGCCACAATAAACGAATAAACTAATTAGAGTTTAGAAAGGATCTAAGCCTAGGAGTTCCAGGGATCAGTTAAAGATTATTTTTTATTAATGCTAGGAGTATTTGTAATAAATTGGATGAATTTGCTGTAGGCCCTACTTCTTGAGGATATGAAGCCAGACATATCTGGTGTAACTGAGTCTCGGTTAAGAGATATTGATAGTGCTGAGGTTTCTTATCCTGGATATGTGGTTTATCGTCAAGATAGGGTTAATACCAAAAAAAAAAAAAAGGTTTGGTCGTGGGGGGGGGGTCTTGTTGTATGTCAGAGATAATATTGCTAGTGTTGAGAAACCAGAGCTGCAAGGATCCTTTGTCAACTCTGTGTGGTGCGAGTTAACTTTAAATAACTCTAACAAGGCTGCTAGTTCAGTTGTCACAATTGGTTTAGTTTATCGCTCTCCAAATAGTGGGAAAGAAAATGGTAATTTGTTACTTAACTCAATTAGGATAGCTGCTAAAGGTGATGTTATTATCATGGGTGACTTCAATTTTCCAGACATTGATTGGACTGGGGAATTAAGTCGTAGAAATGGTACTCGCGATTTTCTTGAGTGTGTTCAGGACTGTTTCTTGCACCAGCATGTTTCTTTTCCTACTAGGTGTGATAATATTCTTGATCTTGTTTTCACTACCTCTGATTGCAATGTTGCTGACAATTTTGAGAGTCTAGGTAAACTAGGTAAAAGTGACCATGGAGCCTTTGATGTTGTCTGTGAGGGGTTCAATTCTATAAGTAAGGAAAGGATCCCAAATTTTTCTAAAGCAGATACTGTGGCAATTGATAAGGTACAGACTGAATAAATGGAATGAGTGGCAAAAGTACGCTTCAGAATATTGGGACTTTAGAGCTGATACATATTGAATTATGTTATGAATAATTGTGGAATAATGTTCTGTGGAAGTTTTGGTGTCGTAAAAGTAGTAGGCGTTCGTGGATGACTCAAGAAGTCAGCTAGATGTGCCATTAGACAAAAGCGGAAAACTGTGGAAGCGTTACAGGATGAGTAACTATGTTTCTGACCTTTATAGGTTTAACATTCACCGACTTAAAGTGAAAGGGTTAATTTCTAAAGCTAAACTGAATTTCGAGCAGAGTATAGCCGATAACCAACAACCCAAAGGCATTCTTTTCATATGTTAGGCCTAAGCAGAAGGTTGAGGAACCTATTGTTTCTCTTAGGGATCCTAATGCAGACAATGTTACTGACAGTGAAGATCTTGTAAAACTGCTTAACAATTATTTTGTGTCAGTTTTTACCCACGAAGATTTGTAAAATCTCCCTAGATTTTTTGTTGAGGTCATTTGCTCATCATTTCTGTGTTCCACTGTCACTGGTCTTTAATAAATTTATGGTTGGATGTTATATTCCTGAGGACTGGAGGTGTGCTAACATCACCCTAATTTTTAAGAAGGGAGATAAGTCACAGCCCTGTAATTACAGGCCTGTCAGTCTCACTAGTGTTGTTTGTAAGGTCATGGAATCTATTGTTAAAAAGTCTACGGTTAGTTTCTTCAGTAGTTATTCATTAATCAGAATGTCTCAAAATGGCTTTTGTCAGATAAGGTCCTGCCTCACCAATAATTTGGAGTTCATGGAAGATGTTACTAGTTCATTGAATAGTCAGAAGTGCGTTGATGTTGTTTTTCTGGATTTTCAGAAAGCTTTTGATAAGGTTCCCCATCAGCGTCTTTTGCTTAAATTAAAGAGTATGGGTATCTGTGGTAAGTTACTGACCTGGATTCAGAATTGGTTAATAGGAAACAGAGAGTGGTTTTAAATGGTTGCGCTTCTTCTTGGCAGGAGGTTACTAGTCTGGTCCACCAGGGGTCTGTGTTGGGTCCTCTCCTGTTTATTGCTTTCATTAATGACATTGGTGCTGATACTGTGTGTAGAGCCAAGAAGTTTGCTGATGACACAAAACTGAACTCTGTGGTCTCCTCTGAAGGTGATTCAAAAAGTTTTCAGAAGGATTTAGACAGGGTTTTCGCTTGGTCTCAGGAGTGGCAAATGCTTTTTCAGTATTGATAAATGCAAGGTAATGCATATTGGCAATAATAATCCTAGAATGATTCGTACACTTTAAATGGACAGTCACTGCAAGAGTTTTATGTTGAAAGGGACTTAGGTGTTCACACAGATTCTTCTT
This sequence comes from Stichopus chloronotus, assembly GCA_021234535.1. Classification (NCBI taxonomy): domain Eukaryota; kingdom Metazoa; phylum Echinodermata; class Holothuroidea; order Aspidochirotida; family Stichopodidae; genus Stichopus; species Stichopus chloronotus. The sequence goes on from CM037835.1 coordinate 1,250,815, forward strand.
TACAGCCAGCTAAGCAGTGTGTTGAAGCAGCTAAAAAAGCAAATAGGGTATTAGGGAAGATTAAGAGAAATTTTAGTTTCCTTAAGCGAGATATTGTGGTTAGACTCTATAAGCAGTTGGTTAGGCCTCATTTAGAGTATGTTGTTCAAACTTGGAACCCATATTTTTCTAAAGATAAGGATGAACTTGAGAAAGTCCAGTGCAGGGCTACTAGATTGATTAGAGCCTTCAAGTGTGTCCCCTATAACAGCGGGGCTAAGTCTCTTAAATCTCACTTGAGCTGAGAAGATTACGTGGAGATTTGATACAAGTATACAAGATTGTTCATGGTTTTGATAATTTATCATTTTTTGTGATTTTTTCAAGTTTGCAAATCGTAAAATTACTAGAGGTCATTGTCTTAAACTCCAGAGGGTTCAAAGTATCAATATTCGTCGTTACTTCTTTTCTCAGAGGGTGAATGAGTGGAATGGGATGCCTGAGGATGTAGTGATGGCAAGAAGTGTAAATGGGTTTAAGAATGCACTGGACAAGAACTTTAGGCTTTGCGACCGTCTTTGATTTTGTATTTTTTCCAGGGTCCTAGATACTTGAATGTCCCTCCTGATCTCTTTTTCTACTCAACTAAACTAACCATGTAGGAATTATCATGTGTCAGATTCATAAAAGATCCTCATCGTGAAATCATCGGAACCACAACGCATTTGTGCTTTCTGGTAACTTATGTTGAGAAAAAAAAAACACCGATCATGCTAAAGATGGTTCGTCATTCCAGAAAGCAGAATGTCTGAGACAGACCTTGGCTTTAACTGGGCAAGATATGGTGCACATACGTTCCATCGGTCCCAGAAGAGTCGTGAGGAGTACGGCATGGGCTATGGTTGAGCCATCATACCCATATGGCTCCCAGAGGGGCTACTTCTAGGCTAAGTGAGTGCAATCTAATTTCTAGGCTTAAGTTTGGTTCTTAAATTTAAACCAGCTTATTTCATTCATGGCCTAACATGCAACTGGTACAGTTTGTATCTATAGTTGAAATCTGACGGAACTTGACGCAGTGACGTATCTAGACTACTTTTTGCTGGGGCGTGTGAGGCTTGCAGTGCCGACATCCAAGCCAGAAGGCACTGCAAATATACAAACACTGCCAAATTTGAAGCAACTTTTGAACCATTACAGCATCTCTCAGGCAAAAGTACACACAGAAAAGAAGTGTACACTTTCTGCTTACAAGAGAACAGGCGGGGCGGGACGAAGAAATACTTGGGGGGGGGGGGGAGGGGATGAGTGAGGGTAGAGCTATCTAGCGAAGCGCCATCATCAGCTTGGCGCGGAGCGCAAAAGAAAATTTCTGGCTTTCCAGGTAGTCCAGATGCCCGGAAACTGCGTTTCTCAAGTGTTTAGTGTTATATTTATCAAGATTTGAAATAGAGATATCATGTCTGCAATTTGAATAATGCACCATTTATTCCACCATCCCTTGGCAAATTTTGAGGAACGGCAGGATGGGGTACCTTAACATACATTTAGCCTATCACTTTTTTATCATTGAGAGACTGAATCCCATAACCCCCTAAGTTAGTCGTTACCTTGGAAACACTGAGCCAATCAAATTAATTGAACGTGTGGTTGTTGGTTGAACATCTGCAAATCAGTAAACAAATAACTGATATGTTTCTTACTAACTAAGAAATCTTCAACTTTAATTATGCCGTACAGATAATTAAAGGATGAGGCATCGGCTGCTACATCATAACAATTTGCATTTGAGGGTCAAAACAAAAGCATTTCCGTGATGTAGAGACAGTTTCTTTGTTTCAGGAACAACTGCAATGCATGTTGAAATTGAGAAATGAAATATCAGTACGTTGCCTTTACTTTGACTCTCAATCGATGCCCGCTACAGTACTGGTGTTTGTGTAAACTTAGTTAAGGCATTCACAGTGATGATAATATGCGGGAGCTCAGTCCTTTAGGTCACGTGATACAGATATTGGACTTGATTTAATTGTCTGGTGGCGTAACTTAAACGGCAGCCCACAAAACCATATTAATAACGTATTATCTGATGCGCAATCATTGTCTGGGTCAGCATGCTCTCAGACGCTTCACAATACCAGACTTTTGTTGTCCACATTGTTTGATATAACATGTCTTCAGAATTCTATTCCCCTCCACAAACACTCGGCCAGCATGTTATCTCTACGTTTTGCCAGTGTTAGTCTTCAAAAACCTACGGGAGTGTTAAGGCAGCCCTGACTGGGTGTACGGTTTGAATGGAAAATGGAAACAAGTATAGGTGTTCAAAGTCACCCAATAGCAATGTGATATGCAACATATGAAAAATTAAAAAGGAGGGGGGTAGGGTAGTAATAACCATTAAATCTCAATTGAAAAAAACTGTATGACAAAGGTGATACCGCATGAGACATTTTAACATGTTAAGTATAAAAAATGTCAAAAAAATAATAATAATGTGCCGTTTCAAGTTACTAGTACAGTTGTCATGAATACTCATTAATATTGATAGTCATAATTGCAATTTCATCCCGATTTAGGCCTGTATGATTAAATGTAATTTGGTAATTAAAAGTCTATGATTATAGTTAATTAAACATATTATGTGGGAGAATTATGCATCTGACATCATGTGAACACAGTTGTCATGTAACTATCCTTGTTGTTGTTGGTTAACAAAGGTTTTGTTATCCACAGGCTATATTACGAAACTTTGTGCATATATCCATTGAAACCAACTTAGCCTGTTTTATCCTCCAAGTCCACAAAAACAAGCAAGTTCACAATAGATTGTACTGCACAGGTTGCCCATACATGCCCTTACGGAGTATAGCACTTATAACCGACATTGCCCAAAGGGTGACCATGAATCTGGGACCACGGTCAAACGTATCCCATATGGAGACATGTGGGTTGCCCATCTGAGTCCCCTATGTCAGTCCAGTTATATCTAGGTCCCAGATATATTTTGCTTGCTGGGGATATTTCAGTGTGAGAATGTTCGTTCTTTTATAAGTCATAATCTGTAGTTCAAAAGTTAGGTAACTGTGTTGCTAACGACACTGTAATTGTATATATATATATTTTTTTAATTTAAAATTTGGGGATCAAGAAGGCCACGTGGGCTCCTCAAGGAAACTATGTAGCATGTTGATATCGATTGCGGGACATGTACGGGCATTCGACTCATCAATGTCGATATAATTGAGGCAGGACCTCATCTTTGAGAATGTTACAATGGACGGTTAGTCGATGAAGATGTAAATACACTCATCCTCAAACTCTGTAACTCACTATCAGCGATTGGACTTTGAGTATTTCAATTCAACCATGACGGTCAATTCATTTCTCACCTTTCTCTCAGCACTTCTCAAGAAAAGGAATCATTGTTTAAATGTCAAGACTCTCCTTGATTCAATTTCTATGGAAATGATGGCGACCATATCCAACCTGTCTTGTGCTACAGTGGAGCACCAGGATTATGGGGTGAGTCGGGGGCTAAAAACTGTGGACAGACTATCAAAGCTGAGAGCCACCATCGTAGTACGGTGAACTGAAAACCCCACAGATCGACCTAATCATCTTACCATTATTGGAATTCTTTTTCTTTTCTTTTTCTATGATACAAAAGCCTGATGAAATTTGTACATGATTTTGTGATTATAAAGACTGACATACTTGTCTGAATATAAGAAGGCTGAATATGGTTCACACCATCATCATTCACTGGAGGAGGAGGAGGAGCAGGCCAATAGCCAGGAACTATCACAGGGGGCACCCCCCCCTCCCACCCTAAAAGAGACTTTAGACCCTATTTAATACCTACACGGAGCGCCACTATCATGGTGCGTTTCCCTTAAAGCATCATATGCTGTTTAAATAGCCTTTATTGTCAATCTTAAATCATTCTCTTCCATTTGATAACAATCTGGTAAATAACATCTACCCCATGTTTCTTTCATGAGAAATTGCATTACTAAGAGCGACTAGAGCCAAGAAGAAAAAATGATATAGTTTTTTCGGTTAAAAATTTAGCGAAACCGAGCCCTGTAGTAAAAGTGCGGCATTTCCATGTGACTACTACCTCAACTTCTATGCAAATTAACTCATTTCTGTTGGAAAATCAGGCTACTTGGACAAATAGACCATGGTTGGTTAGTTTTTATATCTTACTTACAACTGTAAGAAGTAAGTTTAGTCCCTTGGTATTTGAAAATGCAGGGATAACAGCACATCCTGCTTTAATTAAAGAAATATCGGTTGGGGGTCGTTTCTTTACATAGAACGTGTTCAAGCCCCTCCTCCCCCAGTTTGAATTGTTCCTCAGGGGACCGTGAGGGATATTTACAGGTATATTACACAAATAAAGACCTGAACTTATGCAGATACACTGCGGAGTCGAACCCGCAATAAATAGAGCAGTCTGCAGATGAGGGAAGGGGAAGGGACACTTGATGCTCTGACCCTTTCCATGAGTATTGGTGATACGTCTCTGTTCCTCACTGATTAACGCACATGCTCCTCCCTTTGATCACTCATGATAAATATTTTGAACATTTTTCAGAAAATTGTTCAATCGCTCACTTAGAAAAAAGTGAGCAAGTAGACATTTTGAGATAATTGTTGAAACGAAAAGATATGATAATTTGTCATTCACACATTTTGCAGAAAGCTGTTCACTGAAGTGCTGACTTAGCGAGAAAGTGAACAAATTAACATTTTGTAGCAAATTGTTGAATTGACAGGATGCGATAAGCTTTTTATATGAACATTTTTCCAAAAAGTTGAAGTCAACAATAAGAATCAAGGAAACAAGTTAACAATGTGCAGAAAAATGTTGAGTTGTTAAGATAACACAACTGAAGAATTGATCATTTTTCTGTTTTTTGATGAGATATTATCTTAACAACTAGACTATCTAAGCGAGCGCCACCATCAGTTGAAGAGCATGAAAGAAAATTTTGGCTATTCAAAAATGTGGGGTTTTGTAACTCCTCCCCCCCCCCCCCCCCATGGCCGGGAAGTGAATTTACCCTGGTGGTAGACGCTACCAAAAGTAAAAATAAAATATAAAAGAAAAGGTATTCCAATAATTTTTACTCTCTGGCCGTTGTAGTTGTTTACTTAGATCGCTAAAACCGTTGATGTTTACATGGCAAAGTAGAACTAGTCTTTGTACCGGTAACTTTTGTAAATGATATGTCCAACGTGATGAGAAGTAAATACTTGTTAAACGATCCCTGGTGTAGCTAAAAAAATTCAGGGTGTGGGAAAGATATGAGAATTTCCCCCCTTTCCCTCATTTTTTTCAAGGTTACATGGGTCTGACTTGATCTTGAGGGTGGCATGGACGGGCCATGAGGTGGTCTGATCCTGTATATAAAAGTGAAGTTACAATATGATGGATCTGATGACTGAGTGCTATGCTGGTAGATGGGTCTAAGGGGAGGGGACACCCCATTTTGCAAATCCTTGATTATGTAAGGTGGACTATAGATGTAAACTGGTGCTATACTTGATGAATTGAATCTAATATATCTCCAGGTATTCCCACTGTTAGGCAATGATTTTAGTTTTTGAATTGCTAATTTTTAGACGTCACCTGAGTATGCCTAATTCAGAATGGCAATGTGATTAAATAGTGCAGTTTTGAAAATATTTGTAGGCCTTTTCCCCATTTCTGTCCCCGCTGTCGTTGCAAAAGTAATGCTGGTTTAATATTATTTAGCAAGGCTTGCTAAGCACACTATGTACTGGCCAACTCACCGATAATTCCGTCCAGCAAGTCGAAATTCGGAGACATAAAGGTTAGCATGTCTGTAAATTACTTCAGAGTAAGCTGAATGATGTTGAAGTAGTATTCCTGTTAACAATTGTAATCGACGGAAGACAAACTACATGACCCACGGGTAGTTTTACGGTTATTTCGTCCTTTGGTTTTGGTCACAGAAAGTCCCTGCCAGTGTTAGTTGTACATAGCTCCATGCATTAGTTCCACTCACTAACCTAGAAGTTTCCACTTACTTTTGCTTTATTTCTTAGTCAGGTATCTTTCTTTTTACTTCTCGACATATTGGTATTCCAAGTTGGATCAGGGGTGTGAAATGGAGGAGATACAACAGTAAGGTAAATTTAGGCTAATTTTATGATATTTTCCCAGGTGTGATGAGTTTCAATTCATAAAGGACTAAGAGTATCATTTTAGTTTGTGTGATGTATCTTACTTCTAGCAGCAACCAAGTAATCTTTGTCACACATATGTATACCCTATGAAAAAGCATTACATAGAACAGCAGCTTTGAAGTAAGGGTTGTCGCCGATAGTCAAGTCAGGACAACTGTATCTGACAAATTAAAACTACTGGTTTGAAATCATGATAGACTGGTGTATAACCATAAGGCATAAACCTTTTGCCATACGCAAATGATTAACAAAAGCCCAATGGGCACTGTGGTTCCTTGCTAAGAAATTAGGGCAAGTGAAAAGTTGGGTCATCAAAACTGGGGACCCAAAAATTGGGGCTATCAAGAATGGGGCCCAAAAATGAAGTCCAAATCAGGTCCAAAAATGAAGGCCCATCTGTACAGTGTCCCCACTGAATTAAGAAATGTATTACATGTTTAGATAATAAATTAAAAAAATTGGGGCCCAAAAATTGAGCTCAAACTGGGTCCCAAACATTTTGGGCCCATGTATAACCATTAAATTAACAAACAACTGAACATGTCAAAATATAATGAAGTACACAGTTTCCCATTTTTTCAAATTTAATGATAATGCAAATTCAGTTGGTACACACATTGACTGTACTGGTTACCATACTGTAGTTGTGTACCAACTGCTAAACAAACAACTCACTATACCATGTTTAAACACAGTGACTGAAACTGTTCCCCAACCCATTTAATCTATAAAGATAATGCAAATTCAACCATTACATACATCAGCTGATGGTCTTCTAAGATACCATAGCACTAAAACAGCAACAATTTTCCAATGACCAAAAAATAAAACCACAAAATTTTTCCCCCTCTATCAATAAATTTCTCAGGGATGTGAATCGGTCAATAACAGACAACCATATCAAGTTTAAAGCAAATCTGACCCACAATTATGGAAATATGGCAGTTTTAAGATTTTTACGTTTGACCCCATAACCCCATTAAGATGCAAGATATGGACACCATAAACTATAGGGCACTTATACCCACTATGATGGATCAGTACACCAACCTAAGAGAACCTATACAGAAAATGCTATTTCGAACATACATACATTTACTGATGGTCCTCCTAAGCTACCATAGCCTTAAAACAAAGCAAAAAGTTTCAAACGACCGAAATCCCATTGAGTTAACTGTGTCACTAAGACCACAAACTGCCAATTGGAACTTTACACACTGTAGCCCATAAGCTTTTCAACTAATTTGTACGGTAGCTTATAATAACCACAATAATGGTGTTAAGGCTATTATTATTGTTTTAGAGTAAAAAATTATCCCTTCCTCTCTATTGATAAGCATTCAATTTCACAGGGTCGTGAACCTGTCAGTAACAGACAACCTTATCAAGTTTAAAACAGCTGTGACCAACGATTATGGAAATATGGCAGTTTTAAGATTTTTATGTTTGACTCCATAACCTCATTAATATGCAAGATTTGGACACCAAAAACAATGGGGCACTTCTACGCACTATGACGGACCTGTCCACCAAGTGTAAGTTTTATCCAACTTGCCCACATTGAGTTAGAGCGTATCCAAGCTGCGTCACAGACACACACACCCATACCCGTTTAGGGCGCCTATCGGGGACATGAACTTTTCCTAACGTAAACAGGAATATCCCCACTTTGCATATGATGTCCCCAGTGAGTGGTATTTAGTCTTGCATGTATCCCCGATTCACGCCAGAAACGGATTGTGTGTATAATTTTTTACACATACACACCCCTATACACAGGTATAGAATCATAAAATAGGTAATTGCGGAAAAAGTTAGATTCACCTATAAAATTCAGGGCGCATATCTGATACCCCAGCTAAGATATGAATTATCTTAGTACCCCAGTTTGCATTATGTTAAAATATCCAGAAACGGGGATATCCCCGGTTGCAAGCTTGAGGTTCCTGTGTGTGTCCCCGTTCGGCGCCCTAAACAAACCCACGCACACACACACGCGCGCGCGCGCCAAGTTGAATGCAATGGTTCCACTTGCTAACGCAAGGAACCAAAAACGGTCATAAGACTGTAAACTACTGCAGCATTTTATCAATTTCCATAAACGTTTGAAAGTTTCTGAGGAGGATGTACTCGCATTCATTAAGTTACACATTTTTTTGTTTTTGCTTCTGTGATATATGCGTCACAACGCATCAAAAGTTGAGAAAACAATTTTCAAGAATAACGACTGACGAAGTTATAGCAGAGGGACGAAACTGTTGATCTAATTTACCGCGGAGCAAACGACGTGGATCTTTTATGTTGAGTTCCTGACTTCCTACTACCTTTTAAGCTGTAAACAAAACATGATCTTCGTGTAAAGTAGGCTACTTCAAAGGAAGGAGTTCCCGTTGAACCTCAATTTCACCTTCCTGAGTGCGAAGATTTTAATTTTATTAAAACCAAATGTCATGCATAAAACATAAGGGAAGGAAGCTCTTTTGGGTGGTTGCTGATAGACCAGTTTCCAGTAAAACTGTCAACATCAGTTGGATTTTGATGGAATATGCATGTGACTATTTTTCAACTTGTTCAATGATTAAAGCAGCCAATCAGGGCCGTCGCGACCGAGGGGTGTTTCACCTCCCCCCCCCCCCCCCCCACAGTCCACAGTTGGATTTTTCATATATCAGTCTAGTGCATTTTATGACGCAAAATGATGACAAATATTGCACCAGATTGTGTCTAGTAGTAAAAATTTTTTCCAGTAAATCTGAAATAACATTTTAAGTTCTCATAATTCAGTCTAGAAGCGAAATGGCATAGCCGGAAAATCTGAATTACCGGTTGGAATTTCTCACATCTCAGTCTAACAGTTTTGTGACATATAAAGATGCCAAATATTGCTCCAGATTGTGTCTAAACTCAATAAATCTGAATTAACCTTGGAATTTCTAATATTTTAGCATATAAGCGACCACAGTCGAAAAATCTGAAGTACCAGTTAGAATTTTTCATACTTCAGTCTAGGGCATTTAATGACATAAAAATATGCCAAATATTCCACCAAATTTCGTCCTAGGTTACCTGGTAATTGGAAAACTTCTCAAAAAGGGGATGGAGTCACCTCTTCCCTTACAACCATCACTCATCTTATGCATTCTCCAACCTATCAAAATATATTGTGTGACATTTTTTTTCTCATCAAGGATAAATATTCTAGATACAGCATAAATATTCCAGATACGAGCAATCCAAAATATTATCATTTCTAATAGCATGATGTTTTGCTCATTCATTGAGAAATTACAAACATGAGATTCCTATTTCAAGGTTCGGTATATGCAGCCCTATGGATGTACTGGAAGTGCCGTGTCCGGTCATCTAGGGAAGGGGTTGTGATGAGTACAATTTTCTGGTACAGTCCACGCCAACTGATGGTAGCGCTCCCCTGAGATAGCCCTGTCGGCGCGTTGCATGGAACCAAAGGGCTACGTCCTCACGGTCCAGAGACCCGCTAACCTTGATGGGCGTCTCATGTAAGTCATACCAATGATGAATCAGAGCCTATGCGGTGCCCTGGTAATGTCTGCTTGCATTCTAATTATCTTCACCTTCTGCATAACCAAAGAAATTGTTTTCGAAATTTCAATAAGGATTTTGAACCAAAAATTTCAGTGTATTTTCATTATTCATAGATTTTTCAAATTGCATCCATGATATCCCTATTTTAAGGTCGGATGTATGCAGACCACTCATGCACACTCATGCCCTCTGGAGGGTTTGAAATGCCAAACTTTTCTTTACGCGCGGGGCCAATAAATGGTGGCGCTCCGCTTTTGAAAGTGCTAATGTTGCTCACGACGAATAGCCTGTGACTTCAGTTTCGGCTCCCCGTCAACCCCTTTGTATTGTTGATCTCAAGTCACCTCTAACCTTCCACCATTAAACTGCGACGGTACCCAATTCATGGTCATAGATAAAGCAAATTCTACGTAAAAGTTACGTTGAAGATATTTAACTAAAAGAGAATAGTATTGGCCAGCTGCAGTCAGTCCATTTGTGGGTACATTTGGATGTCTGGACAACATTTTTACCTTCTAATAGTTTTTAAGCATAACCTCAATGTTTGTTTTATTCATTCACGCTTAGGAAGTCCGACCAACTAGACGAAAACTCCTTGGCGAGATGCACTTTACCAACTTTCATATTTGCACTTGACACCTTTCCACCGTCTTGCTCGTTAATATATCTTTTAATTCTTTTTTATGTGTCTTTTTAAAGATGAGTCGATCTAATCGACAACAATCCTGCAGTGCTCCCAAACGATATTGTTACTACCAGCTGGATACATCAATAAAAGCAAACGCGCATGTTTTTATTGATTTTAACAACTCAGCGTTTGTCAGCTTTTGTATGATGCATCGGAGTGTAACGATTAAGTGAAGACGGGAATTGAAAAGCGAAATTACAATTCGGGCGGTTTTCGAGAGATCGTTGCATTAAAGAATGTCCTATTTACTGAAAACTTTACAGTGTACAACATTATCCGATAGGGTTCAACACGTGACAAAGGAGACAAAACGGTTGCAATAAGAAAGCGTACGACAGTATTCAATTCAAAATGGTAATTCATATTAAAACATTTAACACCATTTAACACTTATCTGGAAAACACAGGATTGATGTACCTCTTAGTATGATGTCCTCCTCCAATTTGAATAAACAAAATAGATTTAACCACAAATTTTATCTCATCAAATTTCCTTTATCCAAAAGGATCATTTGTCAGTTCCAAGAAAACATTTTACAGATACTTGAGAAAAAAGAACAATATCGAAGGTCTGTTACTGAATGCTCTTCCTTTTTGTCTTCAATACACTTCTTTTGTTTTATTGTTGTTCAACAGCCAAGGTAAATCAATTAAAATTATTCTCCGGTTCGAGACTACCGGTATATCTTATTGAACAACAACAACGAGTTACTGGTCATTCCTACCATACTCTCCAACCAGCTCCCCTTCCCGCTTACAGTTTTTACCTAACTTGCTTTCCAGATGAAAATGTTCTGCGCAATTTCATATTCATTTCGTAATTAGAAAGAAAACATGGCTCCAACTGGCAAGAACTTAACACTCATAGGTCTCAGTATATTTTCTTTTGATATTTACAATTAGACCAATGCAATTGCCTATGATAATCGCTTGCTATATTTAACAGATCCTAACACCATGAAAAGCAATAAACCCTGACATAAATAAGTTGGGAGTCATCTCTGAAGAAGACTTCACGATGGAGAGAATTATTGAGTCCATATCAACTCCTTTACTGGGTGCAGCAAATCCTCTGTTTTGATTGCACACACAACTGAACACAGTAGAAGTACTGTCTGTTGGTGGCATTATACTTTAATCTCTTGGACGTGACAAAATTACACCTTCCTGCATAGACAATTATTTTACGCACTATCAGGTCCATTACATTGCCGCATTCGAGGTAGTATTCAGAAAATATAGCAAGTTGTTCATGTGATCTTGAAAAAAGGCATTAGGCCTCCTCTGAACCTTGTCAGCGCTATTAAGTATGCTCCCGCCATGGTCTGTACAGAAGATTAAATCGTCCTTTGGCCAAGCAGGTGATATCGCTTGGTTTGTGTTCAATTTTGTGATGAAAGTACAGCAACTACTACAGTGTGTGCAAAACTTCAAGGGGGGTTTCCAGTGGACAAAGAGACTTCAAGTCCAAGAGAGATTCCCTGACGGACTTGTCACACGTAGCTTGGACCACAATTTTCTTCTCACAAATTCAAACAATTTCTAAGTGACATAAATGGGAAACAAGTAATTCTTGTCGGCTCGGGGGCGTGGGACGTTTAATCTCTAGAAACATGGCGCGATGGCGTGAGGGCGGTAACAGTATTAAGAGGGAGGTAAATTTGCTCATCCTCTGTATCGGGACAAACCCCAATCAAAACTGGGCTGTGTAAATTAATGGGGAGTAGAGAGACTGATTGAAAGGTGGAACCAAACCTTTGGAAAACCTGTTGAAAATATGAAGAAGAGGCATTTTACAAACAACTTCCCAAAGTTACCATTAAAAATATTGTTTCCTTCCCAAGTTACACACTTTCGAGGTTCAGAGAAGGGTGCTACTATTTTTGCACCAGTTGAAAATTTAAACAGAATTCACAGTGAGTTGAATTATGATGTCACATAGCCCCTGATGGCAGGAATTAAATAGGTTGTATTTATAGGTATACATTTTCCATTATTAATACTCATAAACTGAACATATTTTGTGTTAAGTTACTGAGGTGTACCATGCAATGATCAACTTATTAATACTTTCATTTGAATATACATAAAAGCATATCTGTTAATTATTTGACAATAAATTATAAAGAAAAACAAAAGCTTATCAATAACGACTGGTCAGATTACCACGTCACATGATGGATTTTAATGAACTTTCAAACTGAGATATCTTGAAAAGCAGACAACAAAATAAGATTGACGCCATAATCACATGTCATCTAATTTTGTTGTCTGCTTTTCAAGATATCTCAGTTTGAAAGTTCATTAAAATCCATCATGTGACGTGGTAATCTGACCAGTCGTTATTGATAAGCTTTTGTTTTTCTTTATAATTTATTGTCAAATAATTAACAGATATGCTTTTATGTATATTCAAATGAAAGTATTAATAAGTTGATCATTGCATGGTACACCTCAGTAACTTAACACAAAATATGTTCAGTTTATGAGTATTAATAATGGAAAATGTATACCTATAAATACAACCTATTTAATTCCTGCCATCAGGGGCTATGTGACATCATAATTCAACTCACTGTGAATTCTGTTTAAATTTTCATGGAACAATAATATTTCCGTCAAAAAGTCTGATATTCCTTCTTCCTTAAAGAAGTGTTTATTAATCGAAGTGTGTGTGCGTTTTTTTTTTTTAATTATTTTCATCTGCGTTGGTGACTACGATTAGTTGCACATACACGTAAAGCGCAAATTCACTGTGAAGGTGAACAGTGGCGCAGACATTTCTATTGCCTTATTAATGCTAAGCGCCATATGAGCCTGCTTGCCAGACAGACCCTTTGAATTGAATCATTGTGTCTAACAAAGGGTACCTTTTGAAATATTACCGCCATTCACTCAGGAAAATAGGAGATTTGATTGATTGGGTCTAGATCTAGATTGCGTACTGTACTGATATCGCATATGTATACCAGCATAGTACGACCAACGACATACAATATTAATGCGATCATGGTGTTCCTTCTGTTCACTTCACTACTTGAAGAAGTATCTTTATATTCAGAATCGTTGCTGGTGGAGTATATCAGGCTTAGTATTACTTCCGCTACTGTTTTAAACGGGTTTGTAGGTTAATTTAAATGCAAGCATTGCTTGGCATGTGTGAGATTTCTTCCACTGTGGTGGTGTTTCCTGCGCGTCATCGAAGCCATATATACGTGGCTGTATGTATGTGTCGTTATACCATCTAGACAAGGCCTGCTTGTGTTAGGTTATCAATCTCACTTCAGATGCACGTATCTTGTAGCCTAAGCAGTAGGTATTACAGGGCTGATCTGCAATCAGGGGTGCAGCGTACACGTCCACAGTCCGAATGACCGTGGACGTACTTGCCTGCAAGTTCAATTCTTCAAGTTCATTTTGTGATAACTGTGTCGGTTCCATCCACTCCACTTTTAACGAAGCACATTGAGTTAACATTGATAAATTTGTGGACGTTTTAAAGGATGCATCAACATGGCAGTGCTTATAATTAGCAAAGGACTCAATAGTTAAGTTTCAAATCCAACAATTCAAGGTATCCCTTTAAACTCAACGGAGAATTTTATGCAACATGGTATTTCTGGCACAGAGCCTTCATCACCATGAAGTCCACATCTCCAAACCACAAATCGTGTACTCCTGCGGTCAGACTGAGGTGTGCAAAATGATAACAATTAGATATTCGTGTGCAAATAGGGTAGAAACCAGTGGAAATTGGAAAAAAATGATGATTAACTGTGAGCTAAATTAGACTTACAAAAATACCGACAGGTGGAAAAAATATATTAAATTTAAAAAAAATAAATAAATAAAAAATGACAAAATTTCAGATCAAAATCTGCACAATGAAGAAACAAGGTTATTTAAAACCTTGACCCCATCTGCTTCATTCTACAACCATGCATATAGTGTTTGAGAGCTAATAAAATAACAAAGAGAAGCGCAAAAGTCGGTTTCTCAGGATGAAAAAATGATAGTTGATAGCAAATCAAGACAGACGGGACGGACACTGTAACATGTAGGGGGCGGTGGCGGGTATAGAGCAACATCTTTTTGTGCATGCTTGCTATAAATGTACGAGTGAAAATTGCATTTTCTTTCCCGATTCAAGTGCTTACAAACCGAAATTCGTCGATCTATGAGAGTAAGATTCCAATGTGATGCATAATCATTGTACGTCACCATGATACTATCATCTGATTGGTTAAAAATTACTCTATTGCCTATCTGCATTGAATTAAAGAAATCCTTCCGACTCCCGATGCCTTGTTCCTTATGGATTTCGCCTTAGAGTAATGTACAGCCGGATCAGTGACAACAACAACGACCATGTAACAACGGCCATATATCTTCAAGCATACTGGGAGTATCATGAGTCGATAACTTAACTAATGTCGGGACCATAAACATTCAAACATTCACTGAAATCAATTAAAATTTGCAGTTACAATTGGTTAGGTGTCTCCCTTTCTATGCTATATTTTGGTAACATCTAGACTGAGTAGGCTAATCCATA
Organism: Stichopus chloronotus; assembly: GCA_021234535.1. NCBI lineage: Eukaryota > Metazoa > Echinodermata > Holothuroidea > Aspidochirotida > Stichopodidae > Stichopus > Stichopus chloronotus. Next base: position 1,265,823 of record CM037835.1, read on the forward strand.
CAAAATGAAATTTGGAAATTGAGGTTACAATACACAATGCAGTGTCTCTGATGTAATCTTGAGTCAATCACTACCAAACAAACCAGAAACCAGACAGCCAAAAGTCACTGTGATTCCTTGCCATATGGTTATATCATAACAAACATGAATTACAATACCCACATGACAAGTATGAGATCAACTGCAGTATTGTTCTTCAAGCACCACATCAACAAGCCTTTAATCCCATATCACCTCCTCTTAGAACATAAAGGTGCAAAAATTGATAGAAATTAGCTGAGACTACTGTCTACTGAATATGAGCGATAAACATGTAAAGTATGAGATCACTCATAGTTTCTCTTTTTGAGAAACAGGAGTTGACATGATTCTGCTGACTCCAAATGAGATTTAACCTCCACCAGAAACAGCAGGGTTCAACTACTCTGTATGGCAATCCACACACCAAGTATGAGGTCAGTCAAAGGTTACGCTTCTTGAGATATCGTGTTTACAAGGTTTTCACATTTTGACCTCTTGTGACCTCAAATAACCTTCGACCTCGCCAAAAAAAAAAACAATAGAGACCATCTACTCAGTGCGACCAACCTCCACACCAAGTATGGGTCAGTTTTAGAGCATTAGTCAAGGTTAGCCTCCTTGCTTACAAGCATTTTCACAAACAGACATCCACACACATACACACCCACACACGACATCACCATCGCATAGACTCCTTCAGCCTTCGACAAGGAGTAAAAAAGAGCAACGAAAAGCGAAATACAATTAATTCCAACTATCAAGAATAATGATGTTATATAAAAAAGAATGTTGCCCTTTTTTTCTAAAATTGTACTATACAAGCCTCATCAAAGACATTGTGGTCACAAATTTTGGTACTGTGTGCAGATTTCTAGTATATACTTAAACAAAAACTTTAAATATCGCCATAAGTAACATATTCACTTTGAACATAGAAATGATAATTCAAATAATTGTTTTTTTTAAGTTTGAGGAATATACATGGTCATGATTACATTGATATCGTATCGCATCTAGCAGCCGTCTTCACGCTGTGCTGGCGTTTGGAACAAAATGATCGACTTATGATGCTGATTGCCTGATGATTATTTACTAAATTAATCAAGGGGTTTGGCCAAACTTCTGAATTACGCGGTACTCTTCTCTCGCCAAAATAATTGTATCTAATTGCCATCGATTTGCCAGGTGTGTCATGAACCATCGCTATAAGTCCTAAGGCCGATGTCCTACTATTGAGAAGAACGGTCGTAGAACTCTCTCGCGTAACTGGTACGCATAAGCAATGGTATATGACACGAACCAACTTTTGATTTTTGCCATATTGCCATGACGATAATGCATATGGTATTGTGTGCAGTATTCTGCTGATGAAAACATTATAAATGAACGCTGAAACCCTGGTAAAAAATACGGATGTAGAATGCCTCATGTGTTATCAATTGTGCTATACGAAACAGTTACATGAGATAATGCTCAATACGAGAGACGATCCTGTTACTTCAAAGGTACATACGCACACAAATACATATAAATATATAGGTTATCCTCGAATATTTACAGTATGGCAGAGCCCGGGCCCATGAATGCGTCTTTTCCAATCCCGATTTACATCAATAGTTAAATAAGATGAAGTCTGCTTTTTGAAATCGTGACGAACCTGAGATCACTCTCCAAACGTGAGCTTTCATATTTTTGATTAATGAGTACACCAGAGAAGAAAATATAAATATCCCGCAATTGAAATTGAAAGACGACGATCGTTGTACGAAATGTAAGAAAACAAAATTAAAAAAAAAAACAAATAAAGGAAACTATTAACCAGTACTATTAACTGCAGGTCGATAAGGTATTAAGGATGGAATCTGTAAGTTTCGTAAAAATATTTCCGACGTAATTGGCAAGTATCCTGCCATTTCCATTGCTCTGACACATTTCCGTTGAATAGACGAGACACGAGCCCAACTCATTTCTTTCCGCCAACCGGTGACTCTTTGAGCAGAATCCCGTGAAGTCCTGAACAGATGTCCTTTGCCTCCTTCGGCGGTCTGCTGGTTACGAGTGCTCATGAATAACCATTTGATGACCTCTGTATCAAATTCACTGCCTACAAAATCAAATATTTCTTTGCCTACATCGATCGGATTAAGGGCGACATCCTCATATCGTATAACTTTTAATCGATCTTTCAACCACGAGGGGGTGTTGAACCAATAATGTTTGAGGTTCCTCTCTATCGTCCCACAAACGTCTTCAACCTCCAATGAGGTATTAGTCATCCGTCTAATAAGATCGTAGTTGAGTTCCACGATGTTTCGCGAGTTCATCGTTCCACGAGGGTCACGGATCAGGTACAGCACTTTAGCGTCGATGGTCTTATTCATTACGAGAGGTTTGATTATCTCAAGGTCCTGTATTCGGATCAACTTAAAAGCTATCTGCCTCTTGGTTTGGCAAATCTCCGTCAACATCGACGCCACTTCCGTTACGTTGTAGGGTGCATGATCTTCGGAACATATATCCGACTTCTGGAGTTCCTGGTTGAAGACGCAGAGTGGTGCTTTACGAGTCAACCACTCTACAGGAGAACGGTAACCGTGGTCGAATTGGCAATCGATCAGGCCACGTATGATGTCCAAAGCGACATCGTCGAAGGCGCTATTGTTTATCTTACCGTTCAAAACGTAAAACGTAAGCATCTGTAACGGCTCGAACATATAAAATATTTCGGAATGTTTGTTGAAATACTCTCCGACGAAGGAGGAGCCAGACCGTTTAGACGAGATCAGAAATACAACTTTTCTGGTTCTTCTGGCTGGCGCGTCAGTAAATCCATCCTCCGATTCAGAAAGTTCACTCTGACGGTAAACATTCCTCTCTTTCATCCAAGACACATCTGAAAAGGATATCACGTGACCTAGGGATAAAAAGATCAGAGAAACATATATTGTATTGTCTTGGACATGTCCCTCATCGAAGCAACAAGAGCGAGAGGTCACAATGGTTCCTTGCCTAAGTGGGAAATTCCATGCACTCAACACACAGGCAACCAAATTGCATACCAAGTAGCACCCAAAATACCAAGTCTGCATAAAACGTGACTAATAATTGTCGAGTCACTGTTGTAGAGATGAGGACCCATCTAAATTAGTGCCGCGAAATAGACAGTTCTAAATTAAAACAAAGTTTGAATTAAAAAAAACGTTCAGCCCCAAATATTTCACTTACCAAAGTATAAGGTAGACATATCCAAAATTACTTTACAGCAATCCTTCTACTAGGGTCATTCAATGCCAACTCAACATCAATATTACTATCTTTAATAGTCCATTACACACTTCAATCACACCAAATCGAAGGAAGAGCTTAAGCAACTACTTCCCAGGGCCCACCAATACAAACAAACTATCGAAACATCTGTAATTTATGCAGGCACCGTGGGCAAGGTTTCAGGCCCTTCTTTGGTCAAGAATTTGCAAAAAGAATTATTATATGTATTTTTTCACACCTTAACATCTTTTGCTTACAGGCATGGAAACATGATGGAGAACTTTGGTACACATTGACAGTGGGTTGCGACACTGACATCATTTAACCAGAAAGCCAAAAGGCTTTGTGATTCCTTGCTACATGGTTCTATTACAACAAACATGAATTATTCAAATGACAAGTATAAGATCAACTGCAGTTATTTTTCTTGATACACCACAAGCCTTTAACCCAAAATGACCTTTATTTTGGTGACCTAAAATTATCGCAACATTTGACGTCCACCAAAAGCAATAGGGATCACCTACCCAGGCCATACAACCCACACATCAAGTACAGTATGAGTATGACATCAGTCAACATTATCTCTGAGCTCCAAGAAACACACAGTAATCAATGCTGCTTCTAGTCTTGCATGTTGTTAGTTGAATCAAATAACTCAACCTTACCTCATCTGAACTCAGCTTGTCTGCCATATTAACCTCAAAATTCTTCAAAAAGGACCAGAATGTTCTTGGGTCTCCATCGTATGGTGGAATTTCTGTCTTAGGTAATTCCACCGCTAATTTGAAACTCAATTTCCTCCTTCAACTTTTTCAATGCTTCCTCCCTTTCCTCAGTTTAATGCTTTTGGCATTCCAACATCCAGCTTTCTGCTTGCTCAAATGCTTCATCAGACAACAACCCAGCCAGATCAGCATGAACCTCTTCCATTGCCTCAAATTGGCGCTCTGCCTTTTGCAAATTTTCCTTTATCGACTCTGCGATAATTTCTTCCTTGTTACAAGTAGCTTTTAACACACTCAAAGTCCTCGTAAGTTGACCCTAAGTTATGATTCCTCCTCAATATTTTTGCTTCCCCCATCCTTTCCGACATTGTGAAATATGATTGAAAGCACTCCAATTTGATTGTTAAGAAACCTTGTTCTGCTACCAGCTGTTCCTCTGGATATTGATATTATCCAAATAAATGACAGAACAGATGGTTTTTTTATTTTCTTCATTTTTTTTATAAACCCATTGACATTCCAATGCATGATGTCTATCTGACCCCATGACCCCCCATACCAAGACTATCTCTGTGGACAACTTATCATCGAGGCCCCTCACACTAGAAGTTACTCACTAAGTTACAAATGCAGTACTGTAGGGAGCAATCCCATTGAGCTAACTGTGTGCGACAGAATCAAAAACTGAAATTGTACAATGTAGCCCCATAAGTATTTGTACGGTAGTTTATAATAACCACAATAATGGTGTTTAGGCTATTATTATTGTTTTATAGTGAAAAATTATCCCTTCCTCTCTACTGATAAGCATTAAATTTCACAGGGTCGTGAACCTGTTAATAACAGACACCCTTATCAAGTTTTAAACAAATCTGACCCACAGATAAGGAACTATGGCAGTTTCAACATTTTTTTATGTTTTACCCCGTAACCTCATTAATATGCAAGATTTGGACACCAAAAACAATAGGGATCATCTACTCAATATGGGCAACCTACATGCCAAAAATGATTACTCAGAGTGATTACGAGCAACCGTCACACACACACACGTACACACACCATTACACACGCACATAAACACATACATACACACACACGACATCAGGACTGCATAGACTCCCCTGCCTACGGCAAGGAATCAAAAAGAATATCAGAATGTCTAGCTGAGAGATCTTACTTATGAAATTTTCTGACTTTAACCTCTGGTGACCACAGATGACTCCATGAAATACAATTGGGATCATCTACTTCCAATGATTGTAAGGACAACCAACACATCAACATTAAAGTTAGAGCAACTTTCTCTTATTGAGATACCGTGTTTACAAGGCTTTCAAACTATCACCTCTATTGACCTCAAATGACCTTTGACCTTGAGAAAAGTTACATAAATGATCTACTGATCAAGGGCTGCCAATTTGACTAGTATGAAAGTGCTGCCAGAGCTGCTTCTTCATTTGATCATGAAACTGCTAACTCAAGCAGTAGTTCCATGATTTGCTGGAGGGGGACTGATGAACATATGAGCATCCATAGCATAACAAGGTTTTCAGACTTTTGCCCTCAGTTCCTCCAGATGACTTTTGACCTCTATAAAAAAAACAACAGGGCATACCTTCTCAATATGGCAAACCTACATACCAAGTTTGACTTTGTCTTTCCCCTATTGACAGCGTACCCAAGCAAAACAGACTTTCGCCCCAGATGACCTTTTACCTCCAACAAAAACAATATGGCACACTTTCTCAATATGGCGAACCTACCAAGTTTAACTTAAGTTACAGATGCACACATACACACACACCTGACTGCATAGGTTCATTTGCTGACGCTAGGAACCAAAAACTACACAATACATCGCATCAGACGTCTGAAACGTTCTGCGATAACCTCCCAAGTGCCCCTGCCGTCATTTCCAGGCAGCCCCTAACTTTAAGTCTTTGCTAGTAATAGCTAACTTTATCCAATCATTCAGGTGGTGAGATTAGTGGTGCTTTAAGACATGCTAGTCAATGAATCAAGTGTGCCCCTCAAGACAGTATACATCTTCCTAGCTTTTCCTACAGGTCAAAATTTAGTATATTTCATTCCATCAACTGTTGTGCTAAAGGCGTGATTTATGTGGTCAACTGCCTGGGTCATAAACAATCAGTCGTAGGGGTATACAAAGCAGGGGTATAGTATGGGTAATATCTGTTAATTATATATACAAAACATACCTTCCTCATACATGAAACAGGTAATCAAAGCACTGATACTCAAAGCAGAGGCGAAGAAGAGCAGACGGGTTTTCTTCATGGCGTTTCCCTGGAAACCTGTTAATTAAAATAAAAAGATGAAACTAACAAAACAAATAGTAATACAACAGTAGACTGTCACATTAATGCCTTGCACAGTACATAAATACCGTGGTCTCCATGAATCGTTCTTACTATCAATTTTTTGAATAGATTCGTATCAAACAGAAATTCTGTACAGCATTTTTTTGGAAATATTAGAATCTTTCGGTATTCATTTTTTTTTTGTTTTCTTGAAATGCTTTTAAACATAATAATTTCATACCATGGGACACAACACCCATATGGGACTTAGAGTAGACCAAAACTTCCAAAAACGATAAGCCCTAAGCATTATTTAGACAGGCTATCAACTCCGTTTAACATAAATTGGAGGGAAGTGTTACGCTTTTGCAATATTTCACAAGATTGACCCTTGGATCCATTTTGGGTCTTGGGTTCAAAATTCCTGAACAACCTGAAAATACCAATAACAGAGTATCATTATGACAAATCATCAACATTGTACAAAACAATCCTAAGGGAAAAAAGCAGTTTACCGAATTTCACAAAATGGTCCACAGAGCCCACATGGGGTCACGTTTTAACCAGAAGTCGAATGACTGAGATTTCTTGCCAAAATTCAAAGAAAACAAAGGCAATGCATACCAATTGTTAAGTTCAAACACCTTACTCTTCATGGGATAAAATGTCTACAACTCTACAGGGTATAATCTTCACTGACTTCAAAATGACCTTTGACCGCCATAAGAAATGACAGAGCTCATCTGCTCAAGGTCTACCAATGGAAACAGCTTGAGGATCCAGCAACATTCAGTTGCAGGGACAGGTTTCTTAATTGGTTTTCATACTTCAACCTCTAGTGATCTCAAATGACTTTTGATCTCTATGTAAAATAGTAGGGATCATTCACTATAAAGGTCTACCAACACACTAAGTTTGAGGTTCTAGCAACATTCACTTGCTGAGATATGTATTCAAGATGGTATACCTACATTCCAAATATGAGATTTGTCCAAGCTTCTCTTCCTGAGATATGGTGTTTACAATGTTTTCACAATTTGACCCTGTTGACCGAGAAATGACCTTTGACCTCCACCAAAACAATAGGGTCCATGTACTCAAAACGGTAGATCTACATGAAATTTGTCTAAGCTTCCCTTCTTTAGATATCGTGTTTACAAGGTAGGCATCACGAATATACACACACAAACTGTGCATACACACACACGTCTACGTGATTGCAAAGTTACGGATACCACAGAAACGAAATATTGCATTTTTTTATTTTGTGGGGGTCGCTTTAGTGAGGTATCCCGATGGCCCATGCATGGATTAGCACTGCCTGCATACTGACTTCACACCATTACTGTGACCGATGAATCTTTACATAGTGATTTTCACTCAGTTCCTCTCAGTCTTAATGTTCAATATTGGACCCGACAGGCCCATTCTTTTGGTAACATCCTCTACTTATTTCATTAATACATTTATGGTTAAAATTAATACATTTAAGGCGGCGTCAGATTATTGCATTTATGGTTAAAAAATGTTACTATGATGGTGAGTATTACATTTACAGATATTTCTATCGCGTTATGGGTGAGATGGCCACCCATGCCAAGTATAGTCTTTGTTACAAACAGCCAACAACGTTTAACGATCCTACTGGGCTTTTGAATGATTATGATTTTTCTGACCATGAACTCTCATATCCTGAATATTCCACAGTTACCATAGCGCCAATGTGACGGACCTTTCACTTTTGTGACATAAAATCTTTAGAAAAAGGAACATAGTTCACGACTTTGTAAAATGGTCCATTTCGGACATTGAACCCCAAAAATGACAAACACTCTGAGGGGACCACTTTCATAGTAATAATGTGACAAACCATCAGCAATGTTACATACAATCTGAAAGAGAAGTCATATTTTGTTTGAGTCCATAGAATGGCTATATGCAACCTTGCACCAATAAAGTCCTAATATCAAGAAGGTACCACTACCATACACTATTAGTAAAGTGACACAATGTCAACTTAGTTACCATGGGACCTTGGATCCAGAACACACCGAACACCCTGAAAGAACCACTACCATAGTAAGTAATGTGACACAACCTAAACTTATACCATAAAATCTGTAGGAGAAGCATTCTCCACAATGTCATAAAATGGCCCAGTTGATTTCAGAGCTTCAACCCAATAACTTTAGCCAACCTGAATGCACCACCACCAAAGTGACAACTTTAACTCAGAACCATACAATCGGTAAGAGTTTGAGTTTTGCATGATTTCATAAAATGGTCTCTATGGCCCACTTGGATCTTGAACCCCAAAATCTTGACCACCCAGAAGGAACCATAGCCATAGTATTAATGTGACACCACCTCAACTTAGTATTGTGCAATCTGAGGAGAAGAAGAAGCAATTGGCGTACTTTCAAACATTGGGTCAGCATGTGACCTCTCATGCCATATTCCAAAGAAACTTTTTTCCAGTACACAGTCACATGGAAATAGAAATGATATTTTAAAGTCCTTGCAAACGTATGCATCTTCTAAGCTAACTAGTGAAAACACTTTTGATATACCCCAAGTTTCTAACAAATTCGTATTTTATTATTTGAATCACGTCCTAGATACCACAAAGGCTACTGGCATCGATGAAATAAGTGCATATATTCTAAAAAAGAGCGCACCTATTGTAACTGAAAGTTTCACCCATGTAATAAAACTTAGCATTAGAAATAATAAAATTCCGTCTTCTTGAAAAAATGCAAAACTTATCCACATTTTTCAAGTGGTCCAGGTATGGATGTAAGTAACTACAGACCCATCTCTGTGCTACCTGTAGTTTCCAAAATAGTAGAAAAGCATGTTCATAACGTACTATATGACTATTTGAATTGCTAAGGTTGGCACAATCTGGATTTAGCCCCCATCATGCCAATCATTCTTGTGAAACAGCACTATTGAAAAACTTATGGAAGATTGATACAAGCACATAGATAATGGTAACCTGATAGGATCAATCTTCTTAGACTTAAGGAAAGCGTTTGATGTTGTTGATCATGAGGTTTTATTGCAAACGTTTAGGTTATATCAATTTCCTGAGGAATCACTAAAATGGTTTACTTCATATTTATCATGCAGGAAACACTGTATTTATGTAAATGAAACTATGTCAAACTCTATTTCAGTATCACGTGGAGTGCCCAAATGATCAATCATTGGTCCTCTGCTGTTTCTCATGTACATTAATGATTTCGATTTTTGTCTTTCTCGCTGTTCTTCTGATATGTATACCGACGATACCACTTTTCATGTTTATGGCAAAAAGGAACTTTCAATTAAATTAAATGAAGACTCTGCGAATAAAGTGTGTTGATAATAAAATGGTCATTAATACCGACAAAACAAAAAATTGTATGTTCAAAACAAAGACAACCAACTCTTTCGGATGACGATATTTTAGGTGTATATATCATTGGTGATCAAAGATTAGACAATACTACGGAAAAAAAAACTACTAGGAGTCTGGATTGATTAAAATGCCACATGGGACGAACAAATAAATCATGTGTGCATGACAGTTAGTTCGAGACTAGCACTTTTAAGAAGAATCACATTTCATCATCCATTGATATGCCAACTTGTATTTTAATCGATATATTTTACCTTGCATTGATTATTGTAGTCTCATACGGAGTTCAAGTAGGGAACATAGAGAGAATAGAAAAACGTTTGGGGAGTGCTGCCAGAATTATATTCAATGCTTCGTATGTGGACAGATCAATTGAAGTTTTCAATAGATTTTTAGATGACACATACTTGATCAAAGACTTAAATCTAAACGGCTGTGCGTGATTTACGAATCGTCTAATGAGCTTAGTCCAGCTTATATGGAAGAGTTGTTCAATTATACTAGCAATGTTCATAGTCATAACTGGAGGTCTACTTCAACATCCAAGGTATTCTTGCCAAGGGGAAATACTGAGGTTCACAAAAGAAACTTTTCATTTATTGGAGTTAAAGAATGGAACAAATAGCCAACCAATCTTTAGAATGCACAATTATATATTATACTACTTTTGTATAATCTCATCTTATTTTGCTTTTATTTTTATGTATGTTTGTTCTCAGACCTAAAATTCATTTACATTCATTTCATTCAATATTTCATTTTTTTCATTAAACGTTGCCGGGTTTTCCCGAGACAGCCGCCTTGCGCGAGGCAAAAACAGCGGAGAACTTGAAATACACGTTGTCAGCACTCGAGCGACAGGCAAACGAGGGCGAGCTTATTCCTTAGAGGGCGCGGTGCTAGAATTGGTTTCGAGGACAATTTTTGCAAAGGTCAAATGATGCATTAGTGATGCAAGGGGTAAGTATGTGTCTACGATGTGAATGAACCTCATTTTATTTTGCTGTCATTTCTAATGTATGTTTGTTCTCAGATCTAAAATTCATTTACATTCATTTCATTCAGCATTTCATTTTCTTAATTAAATGTTGCCGGGTTCTATCTCACATTTTAAAACTTCTTAATCTGTAAATGAGTTTGTAATGAGTTTGAATAATTTGTAATTTGTTTGTATATATATATGTATTTACTCGGAATTATCGGTGCGCCTGGAATCTTCTTCAGCGAAATCAAACAGAATAGTGAGTAACTTTAATTATTAGTTGGTAAATACATAAGACACAAAAAATGCGCGAGGAGACAACGAAACAATTTAACGGCAATTTTAAGCGTTTGATGAAACGTGTCATGACTTAGAAGATCAAGGTCTTTACGGTGTGTTAGAAGCTTCATTATCTACATACTTTAAGATTATTAATGGAGTGATGTATTTGATTATAATGTTGAGTGATTGGATATCCAATAGCATTTTCACGAATGGACTTAAATCGGAGACAAAGCGAACTACTCGTCTCGCTAACATAGATACCGTGGAAGCACAGGTTACAATGAAGTAAATAAACTACATTACTAGAGTCCCAATGAAGGTTATATATACATACATCACAGAGGGTTCCGTAGGTTGGTGTATAAATCATAATAAATGTAAATATAAGGAAGACGCATATACAAAATGCTCCCATATCAAGGTAAACGTGCCTTAAATACCAACAAAATGAAATGACATGATCTAATATTTCGAGGTCCTACCTCTTCCTCAGAGATCTAAATAAAAAGTAACAAAATTCGACGTTCATTCTCTTACCTGGTAGAACTCACTCAAAGTACCCAGATCTTTGTTGAGCCCCTGCACGTGACTTTTAATTCTTGTATAAGACATAGAAGTGGTGCAGCTTTAAATATGTCTGCTGACTGTACGTCACTCTGTAAAATACTCCATGCAGATATGAAGCCTTGGCTTTCTTTCTTTTCTTTCTTTCTGTCCTGTCACCACTTCTGTGTTTTAGACAAAACCCTAATCTTAGAAATATCCTTGTACGCAGCGAAATTCCCCGAACTATTTCACCTGCACGAAACTGACTTTCTAATAAACCCCGTTGCCAAATTTGCAAAGGTAGCTGTACTTCATTCCCAGTATTAAACCCAGCCAGGCACCAAACTTAGAACTTTACCCTGGTAACCTTGACTGTGATTCATCTAATGTCATGTATTTCCTTCTTTTTTTTTGCATGTGTGTTGAATGTATCTATATGTATATACAATGTTTGTAGTTCCCATTCTTAAATGTTTTCATGTTTCAATGTTCTATCTCACATTTTTTTAAAGAGATATACAGCATTTGTTTCACAAGAAAACAACCATGCTTTTTTAAACCAATGTTTGTGGACCTAGAATGAAAGATTATCCAAAATAAGGAAGGACAGAAGCCTTCTCTTCAAGAAGTAAGTTTCTCACGAATAGAAATTCAGCTATTTTTTGCTCAACAATAATTTGTTCACCCAAACTTTTCAAAATTCAAGTGATGCACCTTTCCGTTACTCATCACATGTATAATGTTTTGAGGAGATAAGGCTATTGCAGATGTTCATTTGTGAGAGTGAATGGTTTAACAATGATTAAAGCTACTTTGTTTGTATGCCATGTTGGTATATTCTAAACGCCATATTTCCCTTTAAGATTACTAATTTGTAATGAGTTTTACACCTTTTCTTTCTTTTAGTGCACACTTTCTACTGTTTTCTATTTTTGTCATTTTAATGGGGGGCATAGGGTAAGATTAACCAGGGCTAACGGAACTACTCTCTTAAAACAAGGTTGAAATAAAATAAATAAATTAAATGCCAAAATGTTGTACACTCACTAAGGGTTCATATTCCATGAATCATTCTCAAAAGTTTCAAGAAATTGTATCAAACATTGTTCGAGAGAGAGCGAGAGCTGAAAGTCTCATCACTGCAGGTACAACTCACACAAGGTAGGAAATATTAGTCACAAATGATAAGTTACCTGTTATTTTGTACCACTATATAGAACCTCCATTGTTCTTACACTGAAGCAAATTCAATGATTACACTAATACCTGTGGACCATATAAGCAACCCGTAGCATGAAAGTGGAGACGGAAATTCCGTCTGACCCTGACCTCCAAACATGCAGTATACTGGTAGAGATCCAATTTCTACTATAACGATAATACAAGACATAGCACAGTCACAGGCAAAAGTTTAAGGTAGCACAAGAGCGCCATATTATCAATGTTTAGGGCTAAAATAGGCCCCTTACCTATATTCGTTGCGTATTGCTTGATCTCCACCCAAACAATTCAAATTTATCTTTTCACTGCAATGCATACACGTACCAAGTATACAAGTGTACCAAGTATCACGTAATACTAAGTATAAAATCCGTCCAAGCTTTCTACCGTGAGAGTATCGTGTTAAAAAGGTTTTAAGAGTTTTGCCCTCAGTGACCTTTGACCTCCACCAAAAACAACACGGTACAGCTTCTTATGATATTGTAAAACACTTTGGGAGTTTTGAAACATGGTGACTCGGACTAGGAAGGTAGGGACTCGGACTCAATGGGTGGTGACTCGCTCTTGGCTTCAGATTGTGGTGACTCGACTACAACAATGCTACTGTATATACCAACTTTGACTCTCATATTGAGTTAGAGCGTACCCAAGCAAGTGTCACAGACACATACTCACCAATACATACCACACGCACAAACCTAACAACCAGACAGTCAAATGACCACGTGATTCCTTGCAAATATCTCCTGTTTTCAAACACATACTGTCACTTTAATCAAAAGCAACACGTGGAGAAGGGAAGGACAGCATGAAAAACAGAACACAAGGATTGTAAATCAGATACTGTAAGGGCTTGATGTCACAAAATCAACCTGGAAAGTCTCGTCAAAAAGTGTACTTCTTTATGGAGTCTGGAAAGTGACTAAAAAACGTATTTTGTCAATGTTGACAGGGAGTTGCTGGCAACTGGGATATTCACTGGTTGTTTAAAAAGGTGATAAATCTAAATAGCTACAGTATGTCATGTGGGGTTTCCAGAGGGTGCACAAACGGGCTTGTAATGGTTTCATAGTTGAAAGTAAATGAAACCAAATTCTATTTTGCAACATTATTTGTTATTAAACATCTACTTCTCGGCAAAGGAGCGGAGGAAGGGTGGGGATCCATCCTCTTACATTTTATAGATGTTTAAGATCGTGAACTCCATGATTTAACATTTGACTAAGTATGAAATCAGTAACAGATGATTTTCTCAGTCTCCCGTGGGGTAATTCGAATGGCAGAGATCATCTAATCATCAAGTACTACCAATGACGACAGTTGACAGCAAGATTCAGTTGTTCAGATACCTCTCTTGATAAGTATTCATACTTTAAAGTCTGGTGACCTCAAATGACCTTTACCCTCCATGCAAAACAGTAGAGATCATCTACTCGCTATGGTCTACCAACACATCAACGTTGAAGTTCACGCACCTTTTTTTTTGCTCTTGAGAAACAGTGTTTACACTGAGTTCTCTACTGACTTCACATGACCTTTGACTTCCATACAAAATGACACCATTATCTACTCAATTGCTACCAATGATAGGCGTTTAAGTTCCAGAAAGATTCAGTTGATGAGATATCTCCCTTATTAGGTTTCAACGAGACTCGTTGAGTCTCGTCTCGTTCCCATCTTGAGATGTCCTCTATTGACCTCACATGACCTCTGACCTCCATACACAATGACAGACATCCCTCCTTGAGATATGTGTTTACAAGCTATTTACAAGCGTCACACACGTACACACACATACATAAATAAATAAACGCACACACGCCATCACCGTCGCATAGGTTCCCTGCCTGCCTTCGGCAAGGAATCAAAAATGCTTACTTTTGTACTACTATATACTATTGTAGTACCCCCATTATTCTCACAAAACACACAAAAGCAAATTCAATGATTACATTGATGAACAGCCGTACAAGCGTCTATAGCACGATTTTATCCGCTAACTGTCGCTTCCATAGGAATCGGAATCCTAATAGCTGGAAGAAACACGGGCAAAATGGCGTCAAACTGTCCACTGCAAGGAGGGTCACTTGCAGCGGGAATGACTTGGTATGGTAGGTGTAATAGCTTCATATGTTCGCGCTTAATAATGGCAACTGCAATCATAGAAATCCTATACTTTAGCTGGAAGTATTATTCGACAATAAGAAAATGGCCGAACACTGGAGGGTCACGTGCTGCAGGAATGCAATCTTACGGTGAGTAAAATAAGTTTGTGCACCTAATTGCTTGTATTAGTATACTAGCTCGCATGTTTGTAAGATATTCCGTTGTTGTCACCTTGTAAAAATAATACAGTAGTTCAAATTTAAAGTGTCCACAATGAGACTTTTTTTCACTACATTGGCACTTCATCATACCCCACACCAATACTTTCTTCATAACTAAAAAATATTGCGGAAGATTTCCAGATTTGCCTCAAGATTACAGAATTTCATGCAACGCCGACAATTTACTTTCACAGTCTTTTTTCTGTTTTTCAAAATTGATTTTTTTTTTCTCAGTATCTTTGATACATGACATCGCAGAATAATTACCGTACTTCTGGTATATTTGACATTGACAAATGAAGAAGAAAAACTTCACAATTTGTTACCTTTTAATCTTTCACGATGAGTTAAAAGAGAAGGGAAATTTTGAGGCTCCTTTTTACCTTTGTACAAATTAGTTTATTTGTATATTTGGAGGGAAACATTGGCACTCGAGGGAAAATTGCCTTTCTTTTGTAGCAAAATTTTGTACGAATTTGAGGAAAATGTATACTCCCAGTGCACAGGAAACAAACATTTTTTTTTCCAACACTGATCTTTCTCTACGAGATTAATCTTTGTTTGCACATGTTTCTTATAAGATACGTACATGTCTCAATGAAATTGTTCACAAGTTCACATTGCAGGCGACTTTACGAAAAATGTTGACATCAGTGCCAAACAAAAGTAGTCACCGTTTAGGCCAATAGGAATAAAAGACCGGAAGTAGTTTTATTCGATACAGTACAGATCTGTGTAATGGAGCACCAGCGACTGAATATATTTCCGACACCCGGAAATTCATTAAAAAAAAGATCGTTTATAGCTACTTCATGGTTACAGTGATAACCATACAACGAACTGGGTACATGAAAATTTTAGTCCCATCAATGGGACCAGGTTAACCTGGGGTATAACTATGGAGCTGGTAAAACCAAATATGTCTGTAATAACTCAACAGGTAACACACAAACAAAATATAAATCGGCTGTATGGCAAGCCGTTTTACGTTTTCTTAGATATTTGATGATATCATGACTTTATTGGTGATGTCAGCAAATCATTTGATGACATCAGCAATTATCTGTTGATATCAAAAAAAAAATGCTGATACCACCAATTCATTTGCTGGAGGCCTTTTTTGTAATGAAACTTGAACTTCACTTATCCCATTCATTTAACAAAGCACAAACTGCCATTTGAAGCCCCATAGTGCAGGGATTCAACAAACAGAAAATGATTATCACATAGCCCCGTAAAGTCCACCACCCAACATTGAGCAACTGTTGGCTTCAACTGGTATGACTTGGTCAAGAGGCTTAGTGAATCTTTCCCCTTCTTTCCATATCCGCACAATGCCCACATTTCTGTTGGTAGCCCTTCTACTGCGCATGGGCCCTTCTATGTACTGCGCTGCTTGAACTGTTACATCCTCAAATTGCGGCCGAGAGGAGTGACTCGTACATCGTAGTAAGAGTGTACTGAGTTTCTAGAAATGTATGGGATGTATCAGTAAGTTAATGGAAGAAGAAAACACTACCATGCTCTTTACACAAGACTAGGACTAAGCTAACTGACTTACTTTCCTCCATTGTGTCTTGCTTACCTTTCTAATTTAAAACATTTACATCAAGACACACATTACAACTGAAGCATGATAACGTAAAGTTGATCCAGCCAGACTTGTCTAGTATGACCACCTACAGTTCTTCCCAAAGCACTGCTGCCTCATCATTCGATCATGAAACTGCTACCTCAAACAGTACTTCCGTGATTTGTTAGAGGGGGACTTATGGACCACATAAGCATCTGTGGCCCAGAAATGAACCAAGGGAGTTTCAGGAACCAACAGTCCATTGATCACAGCATGCACGAAAGTTAAAAAGTTTCTGCTCACTTTTACACACACTGAGGCAAATAGCCCTGTCATTTGCCACAAATGCTCAAGATAATGATATTAAAAGTAAAAGTGCCATGGCCATGTACATAATATCTACATGTACCACATCACACAAGGCACTCCATATCAGGTATTTTACTTAAAGTCCCGCCCACTCATTACTATGAGAGATATAGGCAACAAAAGGGCAGATCATTGATACATGTACACACCAAGTTTGAGAAAATTTGCATTCTCGGTTATTGGGTTAGTTATAGGGTCACATACCTCGCATTCCAGCATCCACCGTAAGTCCCGTTCACTCATTAATATGCAAGATACGAGCACTAAAACGATAAAAAGCATCTAATCAGTATGACACACGTGCACACCACGTTTGAGAAAAATTAGCAGTAGGTGATTGAGTTATCGAGTCACATTCCAATCGAGTCACATACTGTACACACACGCACACACCCACACACACACACACTCCGAGTGCATAGGTTCTTTTGCTAACACAAGGAGCCTGCTGGGAAGCCTTGGAAGTTTACTATTTTGTCCAGCCATCTGTCCATTTCAAAGGGCAAAAATATCGACTTTTGATTGTGGTCAGCCCTGAATTATCATTCAGTACATCATCACATATGGCTGGTGGGTTTCCTGTTGAAAACTTGCAGAAATGCATTGAGTGTGCTGGTAGTATGTGTGAGAGTCCGCAAACTGAAGATATGAGTGGAATTTACGAAAGGACATGTTGAAGTTACGACACACTAGATTGTGACAACAACTGGCACCTGACTATATAGGGGCGAAGTGTATTCACGCACAGGGTCAAGTTGAAACACAAAGATCTCAAACATTGTACATGTACTAAAGACAGTAGAAAATTAGTTTCTTTATTCGAATCGGACTAAGTAGGAAATTATGCTTGTGTTAAGCAGAATAGTTTTGATCAATGTTCCCCATCGAGATGTGTGACAGGACCCCCTGTGCACTGGCGCAGGTGTGAGTCGTTAGGGTTGATCCAGTCAAGTCGATTCATCACTAGTTGAAGTTCCGACAGCTTTCCCTTATTGAGATACCGTGTTTACAAGGTTTTCAAACTATGACCTCTGGAGACCTCACGACCTTTGACCTCAATGAAACTGACAGAGATCATAACTCACTACGATTTACCAATATGAGCATTTTGAAGTTTGGGCAGCATTCAGTTGTTGAGAAAGCTTTCTAAATAGTTTTCATATATTATGGTTCGGTGACCTCAAATGACCTTTGACCGCTATGAAAAAACAGTAGGGAATATCTCCCCATTATGGACTACTCGCACATCAACTTTGAAGGTCAGGCACCGTTTCCTTCGTAAGATACCGCGTTTACAACCCACGGCGTCACATATACACACACGACATCATGACCGCATAGACTTCTTGCCTGCGTTCGACAAGGAGTCAAAAATGTTCCAGACCATTCCCAGTATCCCCCCGTGGATGCACGTACAGTATGCTCGGATGGGGAATATTTTTTTCACGAGATAAAAGCGAGTTGATATATGGTAAAACTTTTCTACCAAGCCCTAGAAGGGCACTATGATTCCTTGCGTGAAGATTATTTAAGCTCATTCAATCTTAACCAAGGTTATTCTACGATTTATCACATCCCAAAAAGTCTAGGCCCCATTTTGTCCCTAAGAACAGTTATCAGCCAAAGGCACCATATTATTAATGTAAAAAAAAAAATTCTCAACAATGTGACATATAAGCTGCAGAACAACTATCGCTTTGCACAATGTAATAATTTATGGCCCATGTGGCCCAATCTGAAGTTGGACCCACGACACGAATGCTGAACACTGCAAAGGGTTTCACTACCACAATGCTAATTTGACCAACCTTCCATATTGTAAAGCAAAATATGCAGAAGAGAAAGATGTTGCATGATTTCATAAAGTGGTCCATATAGCCCATTTATGGGATCAATAATCCTGAACAACCTGAAGGAACCATAGTTGGAATATGACACAATTTTAACTGAATAACATACTATCTGTAGGAGAAGCAGCATTTTTCATGATTTCATAAAATAGCCGATATGGCCTATTTGGACCGTGGACCCAACAATCTTGAACACCCCTAAGGCACCACTACCATAGCAGTGAGGTGACATAACATACCATGCAATCTGTAGGAGAATAACCATTTGGCACACTTGCAAAAAGGGGGCCGTTTAGAACACTTCACGCCCCACGATGCCATTGACCTACGATGCAATAGTTTTCTAAACTTACTGATGGCTCATAACCCATGGATCATTGCCCCCACCATTAAAGAAACTGCATCGAATATTATTTACGAGAGAGTAACTGAGAGAAATTGTGAACAAATAGATAGAAAACCTCACTACAATGGCTTATATTTACATGGTGTGAACAAACAAAGGTGTTTAGTTAACCTGCAGCAAAAATAAGTACCAAGGTAAGTGCTCCTGAAGTCAAATTCGATAACTGCAGTAAATTAATGGCCTATATCAGCATCCGTATCAGGAAATTTTGAGATCAGCTCGGGTGACAAGATTGACAGTATCCAAAGTGCATCACTGCGAATCAGCATTGCTGAACAACCTGGATACACAATAATTATAATACATGGCAATTCCTATAGAGAGATACGGTAGCTCAATATCGCCATAATGATGTAGGGCTAACTGTCCTAAGGGATGAACAAGGAAACTTCTAAATTAATGGATGAGTTCGTAATCCCACCCAAAGAATTTTAACTACAGTGATTTCTGGAATTGTACTCATTTGAAAGCATCAATACTTTTTTTTTAGGAGAGTAAAATCTTGCCCATCACTACGCCATTGTAGGGCTCACTGTCCGGAGGGATGGACAAGGTAACAAAAGAGACGAACAAAGTAGCACAACGAATGTCTGAGTTCAACTGACTACATATATTCTATACCCGTTATGCCTGTCCATACCAGGTCTAATACACAAATCAACATAAAACAAATAAACATACTGTAATAATAAAACAGACATTGGAAGAAACTAGTACTTAAGGAATGCAACAAACATAACAAACACAAAATGGCCACTACAATATTATTATTTGTATTACTGTTTAGGGCTCAAATAAGCCCAATGTCATTTAACTCTGGCTTGACCTCCACCAAAACAAATCAAATTCGTCTTCTCACCATAGGGTATCCACATACCAAGTATAAACTTTGCTTAAAGAGGCTCATTGAGTTGTTTTGTGAAATTCACTCAATTTTTCTAAACCGGTCAAGTTTCCTTCACATACTAATGACAAACAGTCAAACTAAAAGGATCCCAAAGTTTTACATACGTTGGAACATTAATGAGTGAGTAACCAACGATTAAATTTGGTTTTTGAAACTTTGTGACCAGACATTTCCACATTACTACATTCACATGCACACAATCAGAGCAAATAACGGTCAAAAATTCGAAAAAAATTGACAGTTTTCACATAACTATTGGATGTGAAACTTGATTAATTATGCTAATTGTGAGTATTGTCGTGTGTTTGTATACTTCAAAATCACCGCTATCTTTACTGATATCAACTCAATGAGCCCCTTTAAGATTTGTTACTTGAGATATCGTATCAGAAAGGTTTTCAGATTTTTGCCCCCAGACGACTTTTGAACTTCACCAAAACAACATGACACACCTTCTCAGTATTGCTACTAAAATATGGCTACTTCAATACGGCTACTATGACCTACATTCCAAATTTGACTTTCATCCAACTTTTCCGACTGAGTTACCCAAGCAAGTGTCACATACACGCCACCCCGACTGCTAAGGTTCCTTTGTTGACGAAAGGAACCGAATATGTTCACGTTCTCTGGGTGGGTGCGCGTATGCCGAGATTAATTAAAGTGATTGCGTGTGAACTGAAAAACCAAAAAGATAAGATTATGTTTGATCTTAACTTCTTCTTTATTTTTAAATGTACACGCGAGGTTGTTCATGAACGGACTATGTCTTTCAATGAAGGAAAATGACAGTAACTACTTCGAAAAGCAACGGGATTGGCATAAAAACAGTAAAAAACAGAAATCATATCTGAAAATTAACGGTTCTGACTATAACCGCCTACATAATGAATATCCAACAGTACAGGTCTCACTGGTGTATCAAAAACATACTACTCAAGTCGTCGTTCCTTGGTAGGTATCGGGAATTGTGGTATTTGGTGAAAGGAAACACCATATTCACAAATAACCTACGAACTGAACACAACCTTGCCCGCAGCGTCAGTGATCCTGAGTTGGTAACTGAAAATTCAATACTAGTATACTTCCCATTGGCTTGCTCAAATAAGCACACCGTTGATTTGAATGAAAACTGTCAACCACTACATTATTGTATTCTACAATTTTGGTCGTTATGTTAGAAGAATTTGAAATCATATGGCAAAATTCACCAACTGAAACCTATTTATTTTCCCAGATTGTCTGAATGGTGTCATTAAAAGCCTTACCAAAATTTTGGAGATGAAATTTCAATGTTTTTACTTTTTGCCGCAATCACTTTAAGTAGACCTAAGTCTTATAAGTATACAGTAGATGCTTTCTGAGAACTGAGGGGGGGGGGGGGGGTGAATCCCATTGACATTACATCCGGTGTATGTTGCAGGGTGGATCTGCATTCTACGACTGCACACCTGTGTGATACATCTTATTTTATTATTTGTTTTGAAAGCATTGTCTCCTAAAAATATTGATATCAGTTTCCAATGTGAAGGCGGAAACGGCAATCCGTTCATTCATTCAGGAGAAGACTAACTAAAGATATTTTCCAAACGTATTATTTTGGCACTGTATCATACTATGTTATCAGATATAAAACAATGTTTTCTCTAAGAGTTGCACCAAGGTACTGACACTGCCATCCTTTATGTAAGCTAATTTACTTGTAACAAATCTGTAAATCTTTCTCTATGTTGACTTTTCCAGTTTTCTTTTCCGGCGGTCCTCCACATTGTGGGGAAATAGGGCGTTTGGAATATACCAACATGGCACACAAAGAAAATGGCTTTAATCATTGTCAAACCATTCAGTCTCATCAATAACCATCCGAAAAAGCTTCATCTCCTCAAAACATGCATGTGATGAGTAACGGAAGATGCATCATTTGAATTTTAAAAAGTTTGGGTGAACAAATTATTGTTGAGCAACTGATAACTGAATTTCTATCTGTGAGAAACTTATACCTTGAAAAGAAGGCAACTGTCCATTCTTATTTTGAATGATCTATCATTCTACGTTCACAAACAGTAGTTTTAAAAATATGGTTGTTTCCTGCGAAACAAACGCCTTATTTCCATTTAACCCTCTTGTGTGAGTGTGTGTGTGTTTTTTTTTTTGGGGGGGGGGGGGAGGGGAGGGACTTCCTTGCGCATTTGCACAGATTCTCGTAATAAAACAAGTACATTACTACTTAATTCAAGTCAGTTAAGACTACAGTATGTATTTAATAAAGCTGACTCTGTGCAACACCCCTGCAGTATAATCGGGTTTGCATTTACATGCAACTTTGAAAATCTCAAAAACGTTAATAAATGTAGGCCTACAGTAAGCACAATTCCAATGGATTGTCATTCAAGGTTTCAACTTCTGAATGAAGTCAGCTCTTATTAGATGCATGTTACTTTGGTCTATAAGAGAGAGGGGGGGGGGGGGGGTTGTCACCAATATTTCTGGCATATTAGCTAGTTGGCATACAAACACACAAGCTATTGCCATGTATGCCAGCTGTAATTATTTGAATTATCGATAAGTTACCGGCACTGATTTCCATGTCCATACACTTTCCATGTCACTTGTAATGTCAACGACAGCCCCCCATATAAACACACTTTAGCCCCCCCCCCCCCCCTTCTTCCGCAAAATTCAAGTTTTCGCGATTCACTAGTTTGAAGTCCATATTACTGGTGATATATTCCCACTTAGAAAGTGAAATGACAGGCGGTACAATAATATGGAAACGGCAAGAAGTTTCTTAAACAGAGTCATCTGTTTATTACATTGGTTATTACATTGTTTATTGTAAGTCTGCGCCACGACAGGTGTATTCCCTTCAATGGCACCCTGTATGTAGTGTCAATCCCACCAACAACTGCATACAATTTATAGCACCACCAGCAACTGCATACATACTCAGTACCAATGCCATGAGCAACTGCATATAAACTTTTATTTTCTTGAAACCTTTCCTCCCTCTAAACTTTTATGTTGGTTCCTATGTAATGGTACAACAATTCATGCAGAAACCAGTGTATTGGATTGTTCAAATGTACAGCCATGCCACAAGTATAATCTATAGACAGATACACCAATCTGTACTTTAACTACTGTAAACAACTTGAAGTCTCAAATGACACGTACAGGTAGAAACTTACCGTTTCACTACGACAGATGTAAGAGTAAATCCATTACTTTCCTCAATGGCAAAATGGAAAGCATTGCCTTAGCAAAACAATTAGAAGACTGTACCCGATAAACGAGAGCGTCGCTATTGTACCGCTGGTACGTCGCTTTCATGGTGAATTCACACATAAGGAATGGTAAAGCTGTGCTATTGTCAATATAGTGCTGAACACGTACATTCACTCACTGCAGTAGCACACAATTACGTAATCAGTGATCCCCACTCGAAGATATTCACCAGAGAAAGTTCAAGCAGAGAACTGGCTCAGCATACTGGACAATAGGGCACGAAGTAGTGAGAGCCTCTTTCACTGATACAGCATAACGCACACAAGGTTTCTCGTAGGTTCTCATTCACACCCTAAGGTATTCTTGTGGACGGCATGCCCGGCTGCCAACATAATCAGGTGAATGGTGAAACAGAAAACAGAGAAAGCACAAAGGGGGGCTTTATGCGGGGGGGGGGGCTTTATGCGGGGATCAGCTTTATGTTGGGTGGGTAGTAGGTGTAAATTTGGAGAAAACAGCTGGTGAAGTAAAGTGGGTAACAAGCAGGTATAATTTAGAATGCGTTGCACATG
Source organism: Stichopus chloronotus (assembly GCA_021234535.1). NCBI lineage: Eukaryota > Metazoa > Echinodermata > Holothuroidea > Aspidochirotida > Stichopodidae > Stichopus > Stichopus chloronotus. The sequence continues at coordinate 1,289,829 of CM037835.1, forward strand.
TGTGCTACTTTTAACTGTTTGTTGAGCATCAACTTGCCTATTCATATCTTAGTGTTGTTTGGACATTGCCATTCTTTGCGGCCTTTCGAATAAACGGAATGTTGAACACTCCGTTTGTCGGGACAAGAGTCGGCAGCGTAATTCGGTCATGAAGCAAAGGGGCCAACTGGTAAAATGAGAACTGATTTGGCATCACATAAGAAAGTAATCAACTCAGCGATGCAAGGTAGCTCCCATAACGGACGTGCATTACTATGCACCAGCTCTGAAAACGTACATGTGTACCAACACCTGCTTCAAGGGTACTAGTAAGTTATTGTTTAAATAAGGATCGGTAGGTCACCTCAAGAAGTTTTTTGATATAGGCGGACATAGGTATTCATCAACCCATAAGAAAAAAAAACAGTGACACAGTTGCAGTGCAGACGAATAAACCCATGGAAGATCTTGAACGGTTAAAAGTATGAATAGAACGTTTGGAAGTGCAGTATGCTAGTCGAAGAACTGACGAAGCATAACCAGTGTGAAAGGCGGGTTTTTAAGGTACAAAACAAGCAAAGGGCAAAAATGGAATTTGACTGATTACAAAGATTAAACTGGAATTCAAGTAGAGGTCACTCCGCCGGAGGTAAAAGAAAAACACATATTTGAGGTATTTCGTGAAGGTTCATGTAATGTTCTTTTCAAAGGTTCATTTATACAAATTTTAGACAAAAGTTGATACACTAAGAAATAATTTATCAAAAGCTTACGTGTTTTCAAACTCTGCAGCAGTTTAACCAAGATTTAGGTGTAGCGTATTTTTCAAAATGTTCTAATCATGTCAGATGCATACTTTATTGAAATGAATTTGTTTCGTATATATGCAATATATTTGTGTATGTGTAATATGTATATAATTATGTATATATTTGTTGTCCCGCACTAAAATTTCATTAAAGTCACTTTCAATGACATGCAAGGTTCAAAAGGAAATGAACATACCAAAAGTCCTGACGGAATTAGGTAGCTTATATGTAAATGATACACAGGAGGAGTCAACTGTGCTCGGGAAAAGTCCAGGCTAAAATGAGCCACAAAGATCTCTTTTTTTTTTTTCCTTTTTTTTTTGTATCAGCTATCATCATGTTTGGTTTTCTTAAATTGGATGTTGAAACGCTACAATAACATTACAGATGATGTACAAATTATGATGACTAAAGGAGAGCTAAAGTCCGAGAGTCTTGTCACGGGGTGTGGTCACCACTCTTCCACCCCTTCTACAGCTCAAAATCTGACAGTATATTCAACTACATAAACACACTACGGAAGCCTCGAAGGATACGCATCATGAAACAAAATATTGGGTCTATACGTAGGCTGGAGCCGACGGTTGATTTCAAACAACCGAACAATGTAGTAGTGTGTCTTGGTACATTATCACTAGGCCTATATCAAGTTATATATGCAGCAATGATATTTCAAAGACTTTATTAAGTCTATGAGCCCTATATGAAAGTCAGACGAAATACTATAAATCTCCACTAAGTGTACACTAACCATGGACAACCAGAACATGGGACTACTACCATGTATCTTTCATCGTGGCTTCAGTTCATCTTACGCTGTTAGTCTACACTAGAAACGTGTGATACAGGGTCTTGCAGAAATGAATATATATATTGCTTATCAGCTTCGTATATCCAGGAACAGCTTGCTTGCTGTGAGTGATAATCCCATGGTGCCGTGCACTCACAGATAAAATCCACCGATGCAAAACCGCGATGAAGATATGTTTTCATATATGTCACTGTTAATAATATCTGTCACCATTATATCTAATGATGAGATGAAAATTGACTAGCACAACAGCATGCACAATGTTTACGCTTCATGAGCATTATCAGGGCATCTGTCATGATTCATCGAATTATTCATGCTACAATGAAGGATTGGATGCTCCAATGTTTCAAACTATAACGAAAATACATATCTCCTGGTGAAATTTGTGAATAGTTTTTTTTTTTAAATTCCTAGAAGGTAATTACATGCGTTTGATGATATTATGCACACACTCTGCGAGATACGAACGGTGTGACAAACGTATTGACAACCCTCCAATGACTTTTTTCATTTTTTACTGTCATTGTTTTTTGTTTTTTTTTCAAAGAGATCTAAGTAGATTCAGATTCTATTAAAAAAAAGTAATCACACAAAAGAAAGAATAGAAACAACCTTTACAAATTTAAAAACCTCCAGTCTGTTCCTCTGTTTTTTACAGAGCTATAATTGGAAGTCGAGTGTGATTGGCCATATCAGTTACGACGGAGTCATTTGCAAAACTGTCTCCGCCGGTCTAGACCTATACACAATATAATACTGGAATATCAAATGCTCATTTGATAATGAAAGACTCAAATAAAGCTATATGAGAGATTAGAACACCAAGGGTACAGACGCTCACACCTGAAGGTTCCATTTACACATCATTAAATCAAATCCGATCGGAACCACCATCTTTATACAAAATTATCAACATTGTACATGAGAATCTGTATTCTGCACAATTAGCAGTTTCATCAGCACCAACAGTGCGGAAATTCAAACTTTATTAATAAGTTTGTGAAAGATTTGATGGGTACTAACAAGTAACAATGCTTATAATTAGCATCGCTATTCACATCCAATCATTAAGAAAACTGTCTGGGAGGGACGGAGGGATGGATATATGGATGGATGGAAGTGCCGACAGATAATGAGCTGTCCCACAAGATTAATGTTATTAAATAATGATGTAAATCGTTCATTCTGGGGCGGAAAGTTGTTGGATTTTTACCCCTCCCATCTGCTAATTTTGGACCCCCCTAACCTCAACAAAACTATGTATAATTTTTGATAACAGTACCGCAAGGAATTGGGAAAAGGATATCCTCACAGACGGTATCACCATTAAAGGCGTCACTACTACAAAATTCGTCGGTGTCCATACTGATTCTGGACTCACCCAAACTCAAATATTCCCTCCCTAGCAATATCCCCGAGACACTTTACCAGACATTGATTCTTTCAAATCTGTTGTAGCATTCTCTGGCGTGAAACAAATATTTCCACCTTGCATCAGCTCACCATCAGGGAAGTAGGGATGCACTAGATTTTCATTTTAAGATCCCGCAGGACCAGACCTGGCCGTATCTTAGTTGAATGGACCGGATTTTCACAATGTCAACAACTAATATCGTATTCTACACTTTTTGTCGTTATGTTAGAAGAATTTGAAATCATATGGCAAAATTCACCAACTGAAACCTATTTACTTTCCCAGATTGTTTGAATGGTGTAATAAAAAGTCTTACCAAACTTTTGGAGATGAAATTTCAGTCTTTTCACTTTTTGCCTACGCATGCAATCACTTTAAGACAGGCTGTGGGAGGAACTACAAGCAAGTGGTTGGGAGAATTGAAACTGTCTGGAGTGATGAGTTCTGGTCTTTAAGTGCTCACCCCAGGATAAATTCTCATGCAGCAATGACCACCAAAATGACGAAAACGCTTCACAGCTGACTTCATCTTTGGAATCGAAAACTCTATGGGGGAAAGGTGATCACACCCCAAATTAACAAAGTGTTAGCTGTTGTTAAAGCTTTCACACCGTCACTGGTGTTAAGAACGCCAACGAAAAAGACAAAAAAAAAACAAGAAAGTGTGAAATTTTGCCACAGTCGTATAGGTCAAAGGTATCTGTTGAGACGTCCTCAATTATTAAAGTCTTCAAATAATTTAAATTACATTTTACCTCCAATTCAGATGCGTGAAGTAAATGGAGGGGGAATTGAGGAACACTTAATTTATTTTTTTAAGCAAAGAATGACTTCAGGAATTACGCTGATAACAGAATTGAACTTACTTTTATTCGAAGAAAGAAATTCGTGAATATATACATATTTCTCTTGAAAAAGAATTAAGGTTACTTTCCGTCGAAAGTTCAATATTTATTTCGGAACACGTACAACGCTAACTACGCTTCTACAACCTCTTTCACCAATGTTATTCCAGAGCACGAATCCTTATTTACTTCCAGGCATCGTGAGATAGTTGTGCTGTATAACCAATAAATGTAATAGTTAACCATAAATGTAATACCCACCATCACTGTAATAATTTGCGAGCATAAATGTAATAACTAACCCACCATAAAAGAAATGATGTTTAACCATAACGTATTAAATTATCTGATTACCTAATAAATGTATTTTTTTTTTAAACCATAAATATAATAATGATGATTAGTGCGGTGATTCTATAAAGCATCTTGTCTTGTTGGAAGTGCTCTAGACAGTCCACCTCCGAGACAGCACGTGACCGACTGAATGGACCAGTCTAATTCAACTTGGTGAATAGTGAACATAAGATTGTATGAGGACTGAGTGGCAATCATACGTACAAAGATTCATCGGTCATGGGGACGGTATTAAGTCAGTATGCCAGCAAAAGCACCGGCCGGCGGGGAACGTGCCAAGGGACAAAACCCCCACAAAATGACATTCTTGTTATTTTGTAAGGAATACAAAGCACCCAAAGTCATACTTAAAAGGAGGATCACTACAATCTGTGAGGTGATGCCGAGTCAATGGTAGAGTACGTGGAGAGATCATCTCGGGTGATTCTTGTATTGTACGGTTTCATGAACGAAATCTATAGAATTCATTTGTAATGTGACTACGTTTGTGTGCCAGGGAGGGGCGTCAGACCAAAACCTTTTTCATTCCTAGCATAACTGAGTCACTGCAATCTTTTGGAGAAGTAAAAACAAAAAACGCAAATTCAAAGGAATTTGTGATTCCTCGTCAATATTTATAAAAGAACAGAGGACAACTAGCATACCAATTTTGAAGTTCAGTCACTCAACCCTTCATGAGATACCATTTCCACCAGAGTTTCAAATTGTGACGTTTGTTGACCTCATGTGACCTATGAACGTCATAAAAAGATCACCTACTCATCAAGAGCTGCCAATGTTAACAGTTTGCAATTCCAGCAACATTTACTTGCAGAGATGTGTCCCTTACAATGTTTTCAAAGTTTCACCTCTGGTGACCATAAATGATCTTTGACCTCCATTTAAAACAGCACGGATAATCTACTCACAATGGACAACTTATAAATTTAAAGTTTAAATTTCCATCCCTTTAGAAAATACTGTGTTTACAAGCTTTTCAAACTAAGACCTCTGCTGACCACATATGACTTTCGACCTCCCAAAACATGACAGAGATCATCTATTCATCAAGACCAACCGACGCTTACAGCTTGAAGTTCCAGTAACATCAAGAACTGAAGGACACGATGGTTCCTTGCCTTTAAAGCAATACTTCAATGAAAATGAAAGGATTCTTAACAAAAAACATGACAAAAACATAACATTACTTTGCATTTCTCACAAGTCCCTTTAAGACATATTCCGCTTCAACCTCCACTAGACCTCCATTAGTCTACAGGTAGGTCAGAAAGGACTGTGGATTGGTATAGATCACAAAGCTTACTAGTACTGATTATTGTCACATATCATAATTTGGGTGGACTTCAACTATTAGGTTTTTTTTTTCTTTGCAAAGGGTCAATAGATGAAGGTCATGCAAATAACGACTAAACATTAAAGGCAAGTCAATGGGATTTTCAAGATACAGCCATGAAGCATAAACTGAAGAAACAGGAAAGCCTTTTCTCTCTCACAGAGATTTATTAACGCATAGGATCATTCCAACCGGGGCTAGGGCCTCCCTGGTCCATGTCACGCGCTGACGGCAATCCCCTATTAGTTTCAAATGATAACAAAATTGCACCATTTCCCGTAGCGTACATGGAAAAGTTAGTTGTGTCTGTAACTTTTATGCACATTTAACAAAACAACGCGTGTGTACACACAATATGTAATCCGTATTCGGTACAAACTCTGCTGATACCTGGCTTCCATAAATCACCTGTCAAAAACCACACAACACTCCCGGCATTACTCATAATGTTACCCCCCCCCCATGTGCTCTCAATAGTATCAGAAGTAACTTCCAGTTCTATAGGTAAGTTAATTCAGGATCTGTTTCGTTATTTTGAACGAAACTCCTCACCCAGCCTTGCTAGCGTAGCGTCTCTTTGGCGGCCGCTCCTACATGGATGCCGCCCGAAGATATTTTCGTATCGCAGAGTACAGTGGCGGCACCGGGATTTTAGATTTTGGGTGGTGGGGAATGGTGGGGGCAAAACAAACTATCGGGGGGTGACAAAAAATTGGCATAAGTCGAGCGCGAAGGGCGAGCCTAGCGGGTGGGGTTCCGGGTGGGAGGGGGGGGTGGGAGCAAAGCCCTGGTGGGGGTCCAGGGTGCGAACTGCCCGCAAGCTCCGAGGTTAAGCATAGCTCTGGGTGAAAAACTGAATTTCAGGATACGTACATTTTTGTTCAAAGTGCATCATTACACGCAAAGATTTCAAACGATTTTAATTATTTTGGCTATTCCTCTCGTCTAAGTTGACAAGGTGAGAAGGACTTGGGACCCCTCCTGGGGTCCATGGGCAAAGCCCCGGTGCGGGTCCACGGGATCTCTGTGAGTTACAAAATCAGTCTCAGAATTTCAAATATGAAAATATAATTACGACCCCTTGTGGAGACCTGAGGCAAAGTCTGTTAAGGTGAACTCCCGGAAACTATGGTTTGAGCATATCTCTGGGTGAAAAAATAATTCTCATGGCCTTCCTAAAACAGAAAGGTTAATACAAAATTATGAATAGAAACAGGGAATAGACATATAGATGTATGCATTTGTTAAGTCACTTCAGCTGAGTGGACCAACGGGGTTGAGGAAGGTTCTGACTGGGGAAAACGGCAACCATGCCCCCCCCCCCCCCTTTGTGCGGCCACTGAGCGAGTAAGCTCTACATGAGGTACACCCCGTCTGTGACGGCGGTATAAATAGGTGGCATAGGTGGCATTACTCTCTTTACTGCACCAATTGATTGTACTTTAATACTTTCCATGACGTCATAGACAGTAATTAAGCACGCTTCTGATTTTCGAGGGGCAGTTCTTTCGCTCAATGTTTTTTGATTGATATGCTGTAGAATTGATGTCATTGTGTTACGGCAATCACGTAGGAGGAAACGAGATTTTTTCGTAGTGTCTGGTTGGGGATATGGCTTATCAAGATCTGTTTTTCTCCTTTTCAATTGTGTATTTTATTGTTTTCGCAAATAAATGACTTGAGTAAGTCAAAGTAGCAAATTTATACACGCGATCATGAATACCTCTGCAGTGCTCTACTACGTAATTGCTGCTTGTTAACTTATGATAAAATCAGTGTCACATGAAGTGGAAAGCATATCTTAAACTACAGTTTTGAAGTCATTGCTACCAACTGCTTTGTTACCCCAAAACAGCTGCAGGGTTATGCAAACATTAGCCACGCGCACTTTCTATTACATTTTGGGGTTTTGTCATTTTTCTAGTTTTGCTCAAGGGGACATCTCGGCAACGAACACAAACACTAACAATCAGCGACAAGGATCTACCATTTACTTTCAAACTGGATACAAGTGGATTCACTAACCGTAATTATCGACAGTCCCTCCTGTCACAACATGGCCTTATGCCCTCATCGGCCGGGATCAATCAAGGATATGTCGTCCCCAGGAATTCCATCACGGTAAGAGACTCCGAGATAGTTGACAGTGATAGTATAGACATGATGATGATGATGATGATGATATGCGTGTATTCCATCTGATCAATTACCCCCACACCCCAAACTGACGCACAACACAATCGATCTGGTGAATGTGTGAATTTGCACAACATTCTTGCAGGCCTATAATACTACTCTCAATAAAAGGACAGGTAAAAAGCAGTCATATAGATTTGAGCGGAAAATGAGACGTGGGAAGGCAACAACAGCAGTGAAACTATACATAGGCCTATAGTATACCCTCGAGTTGAAACGTTTAATGCTCTGTAAAAAGGTCACACCCTCATTGTAAGACTCTAACAGTTATCATCAAAGTCACAGACAACTTGATACTGCTGGTCCACTGGTTCATGAGTTTATGACGAAGTGTGTCGGAGTCTGCGAAGGGACAATGATTTCCGCTGTGCTACACCCAATGCCTGCTCACTGACCTAAAAATTCATGATCTAGGCCGCATCTAAAGCCTGCTCACTCAAATAAACATTGATGATGACCCAGGCTACACTTAAAGTCTGTCCACTCAAATAAACATGTATGATGACGATCAAGGCTACACTCAGATCACTCAAACTTAATGATCCAGATTTTACCCCAAACCTGCTAAACACTGATGATTCGTGGGTATCCCCAAACTAATATTGATAATTTACCACATGTGTTGTTTAATACATAAACGTGTTACCCTGTGTTCACTGTGATGGCGCTCTAGGGACCAACATCCAAGGGAACATTGTGTTTTTCCTTGATTAGATGACACTCGCATTATATGACGCGCTCTCAATCTGATGACGAGCTCGCATATATATATATATATATATATATATATATATATATATATATATATATATATATATATATATATATATATATATATATAAATACTGTATACTCTACATAGTGTATAGTATATACAGCGCTTTCAACATCGTAGTTCTAAGTTGCGACTGTCACTCTCGTTCATTGATTAAATCAGCTGTAAATTCTTTATCTGAAAATGAGAGTCGACGTCCTTCAGTTAATTTTCATTCTGACCATAGCTCAGTCACTTGCAAGCGTACTCGTCCTTGTTACAAACACCAGAAGGCCTATAGATCTCAGCACACCCCAGTTTCCATACTTTGTCATACATTTATTGATTTTTCCAAGGCTTACAAATATTTTGTTCAGGGTCAACGTTTATGTAATTTCTATTCTCTCACAGAAGTTTACTCCGACGTTACTTCCATATGCTGAAGCGCATGTTGGATAAAACCTCAACCGCGTTCGACAAAGTTCGCTACTGATGAAGCTGCGCTGTATATTGTATATGAGTATGACAACAGAAACCCGTCTAGCTTGATCTAGACTAGGACCAACTATTTTATATATTCAACTCCCGGTCTCTATTTATTCCCGGCCATTTATTCCTTCGCATGAAATTATGCACGATGATTTCCGGCTTCTCCGGAATGCACTCCGATGATTTGTGCGAAGGTTCACCGATTTTGGCCTAAAAGGAACGTGAGATTGTGTACCGCCCATTCTTATTTAATTTGTGGTATACGTACAGAGTACGGGAGCATGCTGGCCTACCACTATAGGTAGTATCTTTTTTGCCGAAAAAAAAGCAAACCGTGCTACCCTGGCTAGTGTATATCGCTCGCCGCAACCGATGCCGATATCATACGAACACAGGGAGTCCATATGACGTTATCCTCAATAAATAATTGATCAGATCTAACGCGCATTCCCATGCATTTTCTGACTGACTGTAATCTGATGACGAGGGCGTGGTCTGATGATCTGAGGAACCTTAACTTGACGGACTCTGATCATGATCATGGGAGCTTGGTGATGACCACTGGCGTGATCAATTAGATTTTTGTTTGCAGTTTGATGACGAGCGCGTGATCTGATCGCAGCTGATGACGAGCGCATCATCACATGTGAACAGGGGTACGTCTTTGGACAAGGTAGAGACCTGAAAGTCAAATAACGTTGTGATCATTTGCCAATATCTCCCTTTTTTCTCAAGCACACACAATCAAATCAACCAGTGGAAAATGGAAGGGACCATGCATATCAACACGAAAAATAGGACACAAGTATTTTTAACATCACATATGGGCATGGTGTTACCAGATCATTGCTGTTACGAATGATTAACTTCATTGACTCAGCCTTAATGAAAATTGTGGCTATGAAGTATGACATAAATGTCTAAACCAAGGCAGTTCACAAGTGGATAGAAAGTTCCTTACACAGTGTGGTTGAAAATCTGAAATTGTGCAGGACAACAACCGTAACCTGGAAAATATCTTCTCCCAATAAAAACATTACTTCAATGGGAACATTTCAAGGTAACTAAAACAAACTCTGTCAATCTTGACTATACAGGGAGTTGCTGACAATTTGGATATTCACTGATTGCGTAGAAAGGTGATAAATCTAAAAGTTAAGCTATGTGATTATTTGAAGAGGGTGCGAAAAATGGGATTTTAATAGTTTCATAAGTTAAAAATGAGACCAAATTCTAGTTACTAAACAAATTCTGCTATAAAAGATCTACTTTACAGGCAAGGAGGGAGTCGAAGATGATACATCCTAAGATATTCCAGTGATGACAAGATGTGACAACTAACTTCTCCAAAATATTATACAATTCTTCTCTAGATGTAGGTCCACAAATGTCCCTCTAAGACAATGAGCTCTACGATTTTGATATTAAGTATGAAAACGGTAACAGATCATTTTCTCAGGCTCCGATGGGGCAATTCAAACGACAGCTCATCTGCTCATAAAGTGCTACCAATGTTGATAGTTTAAAGTTTTGGCTACATTCAGTTGCTGAAATATCGTCTTTAATATGCTTCCATAATTTAACCTCTGGTGACCTAAAAGGAACTTTAAGCTGCCATGAAGATCGATAGGGATCATTTACACACAGCGGACAGCCAACACACCAACTTTGAATGTTAAGCACATTTCCCTTCTTTATAAATAATGTGTTTACATGATTTTCAAACTATGTTCCTCAACTGACCTCACATAACCTTTGAACCCCATAAATTACGACTCATTAAGCGCTACCAATTACAACAGTTTGAAGTTCCAGCTACAACATTCGGTTGCTGAGATATCTCCCTTAATAGGTTTTCAAACTATAAGCTCTGGTGACCTTAAATGACCTTTAACCTCCATGAAAAACAAAAGGAATCATCTAATCACAATGGACCACCAACTTTGAAGTTCGAACCCCATTCTTTTCTGGAGCTACCGTGTATACAAGCCCAACGGGTCACATACACACCCTTAGACACATACACACACACGCTATTACCATCGCATCAATTCCTTGGCTGCTTTCGACGAGGACTATTTAATACATACACATAATTTAGATCAATGGAACACGTCCATGAATGAATGTGCTTGCATTACCATGCGAAGCTATACAGCCAGCACAGCGAGCTGAGCTAGCTGCAGATTGTATGCATGCAATTTCCTGCAATATTAAGGTGTTAAATGACAGTTCTCGTTTGAAACAAAGTTGCACTGGGTACTGAACAACTTATTTGAGACAACCATAGCTGCCACTGATGCGGAAAAAGAAAAAAACATCATCAGGATGATAACCCTCATTATTCTTAAGTACCGCCTGAGCATATGGCTCTTCAACTGCTTCATCGGAACAATTGAGAAGAAATCCAAGTGTAATGTGAATCCTTTGCCAGGCCGCTGAGAGAATAGGAATGAATCAGCCGCTAATCTTGAGTGACGCTGGTTCTATCGATTGACAATGGCAGCAATGCTTTAAACGAACGGTTACGTATCTTGACTAGGGTATAGGTAATGAAAATCATCAAAACGATTTGAACTGTTAAAAAAAAAAAAAAAACTTGCTATTGAGATATCAGTTCACGTAAAACAATAGAAGGAACCTGCAACTTTCTTCTCACTACTTTCTCGACAAAAGGGGCAACAACGGCAATAGGGTATGCTCATATGATAATGTCAGAGGATGTCCATCATCCATGTAAGTTATTTCGTATGCCTACATTAAAACCTTCTATTTAATCGCATGGTACAAATACACGGGTAATTAAAGGGAAAAAGGGAAATACGGAAAGGGAAAGTGATCACATTACATTACACTGTCAAGGAAAGGGAAACTTTCTTTCACAGAAAACAAGAAGACGAATGACTTTGAGATTCCTTGCCAATATTCACAGAACACAAAGGACAATACATACCATATGAAGTTCAAACACCTTTCTCTTTGTGGGATACCATGTCTGCAGTACAAGTTTACAAACTATAATCTCCACTGCGTGACTTCAAGATGGCCTGTGACCTCCATAAGAAATGACAGAGATCATCTGCTCATCAAGGTCTACCAATGTTAACAGCTTGAAGATCCAGGATTATTCAGTTGCAGATATTAGGTTCCCTAATTGATTTTCATACTTCAGCCTCTAGTGACCTTCACTGAGCTTTGATCTCCATGAAAAACGGTAGGGATAAGTGGACTATCAACAAACTACGTTTGAAGTTTCACATTCAATTGCTACGATACCTATCTTAAGATTTTTTTCAGACTTTCACCTCTGGTGACCTCAAATGACCTTTGACCTCCATGGAAAGTAAGATGGATCATGTACTTACAACAGAAAACCCTAAAGTCAAGTTTGCACTTCCAGAAATTTTTCCCTTGCTGAAAAACCATGTCTACAATGTTTTCAAACTATGACTTCTATTGACCTTACATGACCTGTGACCTCCTTAAAAAATGGCAGAGATCATATACTTATTAAGAGTTCCCTATGTTAACCATTTGAAGCTCCAACAACATTCAGTTGCTGAGATATCTTCCTTCATAGATTTTCAGAATTTTTCTCTGTTGACCTCCATGAAAAAAAAACCATAGCTACAGTAACAATGGACAAACAACACATCAAGTGTGAAGTTTCAGCAACTTTCCCTTATTGGGATACCCTGTTTACAAGTTTTCAAACTATGACCTCTATACACCTCACATGATCCTTGACCTCCGTAAAAGAGACAGAATTTATCTACTTATCATGGGCTACCAATGCGACCAGTATGAAGTTCTAGGAACATTAACTTGCTGAGACAACTTACTTTTTAAATTTTTAAATTTCAGACTTTCATTTCTGGTGACAATAAATGACCTTTGACCGCCATGAATCACAATAGGGATCATCTGCTGACAATGGGCAACCAACATATCAAGTTTGAAGTTTCAGAAATTGAAATTTCCCTCATTGAGATACAATGTTTACTCTGTTTCACGCTATGACCTCTCTTGACCTCACATAACCTTTGACTTCCATAAAAAGACAGAAATTATCTACTCATCAAGGAATACTTATGTGACAGGTATGAAGTTCCAGCAACATTCAGTTGTTGAGATATTTCTTTTAGTAGGTTTTAATACTTTAAGCTCTGGTGACCTCAAATGATCTCTGAACTTCATGAAAAAACAATAGGAATCATCTACTACTTACAATGGACTTATCTCTACACCAACTTTGAAGTTCGGACACCATTGTCTTCTTGAGATATCGTGTCTACAAACCAAGGCGTCACATACGCACACACACACGCACGAACACACAAACAGAACCACACACGACATCATGACCGCATAAGCCGTGTTCCCATTTGAGTGAGCGCGGTGGATCATGGTTTTATTGCATCGAGTGGTGTCGAATAAACTTGATCCAGAACCGCGTTCCCATTTGAGTGAGCGCGGTAGATCAACATGTTATATGAACACATTGCGTAAGCACGAAAAGGTCACCAACGATACAAGTCGGATATCGCACACTAGCACTGTATCACAAAAATGTACATGTGCGCGTGTTGCTAACTGCATGCACACTACAACAGCAGCATAGTATTGGTCATATCATAATTTTGCAGCTTAGCACTAACTTTGGGCCCACTTCCACGAGGTACTGAGGAGCGTGAGGTATTAACACATGTCAATAACGTCGTTTGTTTTTTAATATGGAGGTAAACATTGCTGGTTTGGCAAGTTTGCTCGTGCTTCTATCTCAGTTAAGAGTTTATTACATCAAAGGCAGTTGACCACTTGACGAATGTTGCTACTTGTTGCAATAAACTGCCATTCGGCAGTTTATATACACTTTATGTCAGTGGTTCAATTTATCGGTGACAGAGCAGATGTAAGAAGAAATTGTTTTAAAAAGCAACATACCGAAAATAAGTCAACGAACAGACCAAATTTCTTATAAATTATCAGGGCGAAACTTTAAAATCTGTACCATATGAACGTGCTCGCTAGCTCTTTTAATTATACCTGATACCTTGTCCGATTGTTACCGATTCTAAATTAGTACCATTATCAGAATTGCAGTAACTTATCCCCTTCTCGGTCAATCGGTAGAGAAATACAGGCAGAAAATGTGCGCTGTACATGTACGCTACACTACTGCACTATGGTGTATACACTTGCCCTACTAGCGACGTGCCCAGCGAGGCTTAAGTTAGAACTAATTACCTGCGTTTGCCACCGGAAAGCAAATGCATGCCGGGAAGGAATAAACCGGAGATCCAGGGTCACTTGATCTAGCGATGTGTTCCCATTACGAACTTTGATCCAGCGCGGTCGATCTGATCTACCCCGATGGGTGCATCAAAATCGGTGGATCTTGATCTTGAGTGAGAGTTGTTGATCCGCGTTCCCATTAGAGTTTGATCTAGCGCGGTAGATCTTGATCCACTGCGCTCACTCAAATGGCAAGGAATCAAAAGATAGTATGTTTAAAACCAATATCTGTGAACACAGAGTGATAGATTATTCAAAATAGGAAAGGTACTAGAGCAGTGGTTTTCTTTGCAAGAAATAAGTTTCTCTCAAATAGAAATCCAGTTATATGTTGTTCAAGAATAATTTGTTCACCCAAACTTTCAAAAACTCGATACACTTCCCATAACTCATCTTACGCATCATGCTTTGAGAAAAAGAAGCATTTTTTAATATTCTTTGATGAGTCTGAATACAATGTTAACAAAGCTATGTCCTTTGTATGTCATGACAGTGCATTGCAAACGCCTTGCTTTTTCTCTGAAGGTATTAATGTAGTTGGCACGTTAAAGAGATCATAACTAGTAGTAAATTAAAAGAGAAAACAAAAATTTTAATTTAATCAAAAATCGCACAGATCAAAGAAAGAAGGATTCAATACAGTATTTTACAGTTTAGGGAATTTTTAAATTAAAGCTAGCGGGTCATTTTCGATCCGTCCTGATTTCTTAGCTGTGACAACGTTCTTTTCTTGGATTTTGTTTGATTTGTAGGCTGTTTCTGCTATTGCAGTATATATTATCCGCTGTAACCTCTAGGCTCATAGTAAACTATTAATTCCTAAACCATCCGTTCAGTATGCTACTTCAGACTTTCCTGCTCTTGATTCCAGCGGAAATCCAAACAAACTATTAAGGAATCGCAACATTGCCAACATTCCACTTGTCAATAACCATAACCCCCCCCCCAAAAAAAACAAAAAAAAACGTGCTATTGCACTATACTATGGTAAGTATATTATGGTAAGCATACCGTGTTCACTATACCATAATATCGCTACATCACGGTCACTATAAAATGGTGAAGTGTTATAATGTGGTCTCTCTATTGTTGTCACTATATCACGGCCACTGTAATGACTTTGTATCATGGTCACAGACGGTGCAATTGTGGGAATTATCACATCTGTCCGGACCTTCCCTGCATGAAATGACTAGTCATTGATTTACAACTTACTGACCATTACAGTTACCCTATGATTGTAATGTGATCATAATGTAAAATACGGAATATACTTATATGTACAACATGCACCGTAGACACAACATAACGTCAGCAATGTCTACCACTGTTGTTGATTTTTTTTTTACTCATGATGTGGGTCAAATAAATCGATTAAATAAAATATCTCGATTTTAATCAACTAAATCGACTTCAATCATGATTTTTGATAAAAATCATGATTTTAATTGGCTTAATTACAATCAAACAACCCTGATTACAGTTTTGCAATAATCTTCAGTCTCAATTAATTTTTAAATTTATCGAGCGAATGCGTCCAGTCCAATACATGTGCATACACATCATTCTATCTTATTTTGCTTTCCTTTTTTTTTCTTGTTGTTGTGCAACAATTTTTCAAGCACCATGACTCTCAGTAGATCGATGTGGTTCACTTTAATGTCTAGTTTACTGATACATACAACTCAAGTAAATTTGTCACATAAATCTTGGTATATGACAAATAACATATATACATTATAGATACTCAAATTTCCTCTTCTGCCTATGTAATATGTTATAGGTTCATTTGCTTATGTTTACGTAAACTATTTATGCTTTCCTGGCGTTGTTTGTGATAAGGAACGAGACAATTCGTCGATACTGCAATCCAAATAATGATGATACTAATAATGAAAATAATAATAGCAACAATGATCAGGTTTTATCCATAAAGCCGGGCGTGATGACTGATTGTACATTTATTGTATCCATGTGTACCTACGTGTCCATATTATCCGTCACTAGAAGTTGGCTTTCACAACAAAGTAATTCTCCTTATACCATGATCTGAAATTAGGTCTACTACCCGTTGAGACACTTCCATCTATGCATCATCACTTCCATACTTGCATTCACTGTTACAGACTCAAATCTAACGCGACGAAATTCACTTACCGAGCGAGCGACCTACACTTGCGGCAGACATTTTCTTGCTTTTGTTTTTGTTCCCGCCGTCGTTCTTGACTGAAGGAATTTACGATAGCCAAGGATACCGTCTCCAGTCCATTAACGGGAAGCTATGCAGTATGATGCTTAGGACACCGCTCATAGCACTGATGTTTGGTAACACCGAACAAAGTGTCTCCCCTTGAAATCATTCCGTCGGAATCGGATAAACCCAGGGAAAAGAAATGTCGGAATATACTGACCACAATCAAAGGTACTGTGTTCAATGTCTGTTCACAAGTTTTGTTGCTGAATAATTCGCCTAGCGATGATCTCTCGTTAATATTCTAAATTGATTCCAATCTATTCTGTGCGTGAGAGGAGGCCGTATAATCCGTGAATATTACTCTCACTTCTGTGGGTCTAACGTACACACACGTACGGATTAACCACGAATCCGTCAGACCGGCTTCTCGGTTTTGGCTTTCACCTCTGGTCACTGACTGAGTACGACCGAGGCAAGGAATAAAGAAATAATAATAAAATTACACTGCGCGTGCGTGAAAAATAAAATTCCGTCTCGCCGTCAAAACTGAAGAAGGCCAGATGTTCATTGCAATTTTGTGTAAAACTATGTCTATACGGAGTTAACACGGTGACTTCAGGCAATTGTCGAAGTATTATCTCCACGATACGATCTACTGAAAGTTTCACTGTTTTATGATCTATTTCCTGTATAGGATGCGGTTAAAGTTCCGTTGGAATCGGAACTACATAAGAAAATGCAAAGAAAATAAAAATGATCACTTCGGGGAAGTTATGTGAATGATTTCAAAACGCAAATTAACCAGAAAATCGATTAACTTTGCGATTCCTTCCCAATATTCCTGAAAATCAAAGGATAATACATACCAATTTTTAAGTTTAAAACACCTAACCCATACTGGGGTACTGTGTTTACAACGTTTTAAAACTATGATTTCTACTGACCTCACATAACCTCTGACCTCCATAAAAAATGGCAGAGAGCATCTACTCATCAAGAGCTTACAATGTTAAGATTTTGAAGATGAAGCAACATTCACCTCCAGAAAATTAACCTCTCGTGACCTCAAATGACCTTTAACCTTCATGAAAAACTATAGGGATTACCTACTTGTAATGGACAAGCTACACATCCGGTTGAAGTCTCAGCAACTTTCCTTATTAAGATACTGTGTTCACAAGGTTTCAAATTGTGACCCCTATTGACCTCAAATGACCTTTGACCTACATAATAATGACAGATCATCTTCTCATCAAGTGCTATAAGTGTCAACAGTTTGAAGCAGCTGAGATTCCTTAGGCTCTGGTGACCTTAAATAAACGTTGACCTTCATAAAGTAATAGGAATAATCTCCTCACAATGTACTACCAGTATACCAACTTTGAAGTTCCAAGCACGTGTTTGTAACAATAACAGAAATTCAGTAAGACAGGTACCGGTATACAAACAACTTTACAATCAACAACAGTAAGCAGAGTCAAATTAGCATTAACGCTTAATTAAATGAAGATGACTCGTTATACTGTGATTATAATATGCATTTACTGTCTCTGTCCCACTAGCCTGTGCCACCATATCATTGGCTTTATAAATTTTGAATATTCAGTAATGACAAGAAGAGAATCGAATATTTAAAATCAACTATAGTCAGCTTGAATGCAAGTGTCCTTTCTTATTTTGAGAATTACAATTGGCTGTTGATAGTAACTTTTTCCGTCCCTAATTCATTCCGGATATTCCTGTCATTTTCATCCCCCTTTCGATTGTCCTCGGTCATGCAACATGTTTGTCCCCCTCCCCTTCCCATCCGGGCATTTCCTTCAGAGATGCATCTATAAGGCGTTTACAATGAATCAATATGGCAAACAAAGAAATCATTGTTAAACTATTCAAGAGCAGTCAATAAACATCTACAAAAGCTTATTTCCTCAAAACATTATACATGAGTCACTAAAGATGGATCAGTTGAATTATTGATAGTTTGGATGAACAAATCATTCTTGAGCAACAAATGGGCCTTAACTAAATTCCTGTCTGCAGTGAGAAATTTATTTCATGAAAAGATTACCGCCAGTTCCTTATTTTGAATAATCTGTCATTCCGTGTCCAGTGAGGGACAAATATTGGTTTAAAAATATGGTTTTCTTCTGTAAACCCTCTAAACTTTATCTTTACGTCTAACAACGTTAAAGTGGAATAAAGCGTATATAACTATACATTACTCAATTACATAGAGTACCACTGTCAAGTTATTAAAACATTTATCTTTCAGTGAAAAAAATTAAAACGGTCGAGTCGGGGTCACAACACCCATTTTAAAGACTTTGACCGAACTGATGATGACAATACGTTATAAAATGAAACTCACCATCATCGACTCACGTAGCTGGTCAAATTAATATATCACCAAACTAACATCAAACTGTAATCTTCATGTTACCCTCGCCACAAACCTTGACTTCAAATTCGCAGACCACAAACCTATATCCACGATATATGTGAGAGATTGACATTATCATGACAAGTGACAGGAAGCCACTTGCCTTTCAATATAACACGTATCTGTTGATCTTGGACGATCTGTCTTTGCCAAAGTTCTGTCTTATCAAGTTGTTCATATCCTTTCTTTATTAAAAGGAGGAAATTAAAGAATGAATGTCAAACATATATATTTAACAACAATATTTGAGTGTTATGGTACTGCAGTGTCTATAGCGTTTAGCTTACAGTATAGGTATTCCCTTCCTTTTCATAATTCATTTACGTTATGCATACTGCGGTCATACACAGAGAGATAGATTGAGGTTAATTGAAAACAATAATATTTACATCACACTCAAAACATCAATATGCTGTAGCAGTAGTTGATAAAAACAAATCAATAATCAGGTCACGGCAATCAAGAGGAAATAAATGAAAGCGAGGATTGAAAGATCATCAGGAAAATGTAAGACTCCTCCAGTGTGGTCCTTACATAGAGATACACAATGGTGTCAGTCCGTGGTCAGGGGTAAGGGGGGGGGGGGGGAATTTGCTTTGGAATTTATAACTTTATAGTAACAGTGAAGTGATTATTCAACAAGGACAAAGGATATTTTTGACAAATTTACGTACTGGATCGCACAAAATCGGTCACTGCACAGATTAATTTTCAGCATAACAGATTTCTATCAAGCAGGGTCTAACGATTTTTCTGTTTTTCTCTCCGGGTGGGGGGGGGGTCCTCTTGTCATTATGACAGGGCATGTCAGCCGCGTGTTCAGAGCTTTCAGCGGGGACCGTCTTGCCTTAACGCGAATCCTTATGAGAGCACCGAGTGTTAAAGGATGGTCCAGCCACCAAATGTAGCGTAAATAAATTGAAGAGTAAGTAAATCTGACCAGTATAGTGAATTTTTCATTCAATTTCCCTTGTGTGGTTCCCGAGATATGAGCAGTTGAAGTTGCCGAATTTGCTACCAAAAGTTAATTTGAAGCAAGCAGTGGAGATGTCATCTCCCCACGTTGATAAAGGATTTGAAGTTTTTCTTTAAACTTTACACCAAATTTAATTCTTCAATATCTAGTGCTATCATAATGTGAATGTATGAGGGCTATGAGAGTTTTGGGACCTTCACACAACCAGTACTTAAGGTGACTACCCCTTGATTTCAAGGTTGAAAAAATAAATTAAATAGTGAAGAAAACAGAAGACTCTTCAGCAAAGTGAGGAGATGATGTCATTTCTGCTTGCTTCAAGTTCATAGCTGGTAGCAAAGTGGGTAATTTGAACAGATAATATCTGAAGAACCAGACATGGGAACTGAATGGAAGTTTCACCAAAATGGTAAGATTGCCTTTCTCTTAAACATATCAAAGCTAAATTTGTGGCTGGACTATCCTTTTAAGGACCATCTGAGTTGAGCGCCATGAACCATTAGTTGGCGCGGAGCATAAAATGGGCGCGACCACCTTTGGCTTTACAAAGCCCCCAGGGAGCTTGAGTTGACGCTTCCAGGGTGTCCTAAGTTGCATGTACCCAGCCTTGGAGTAGGGTTCTTGTATCTGTCATTTCTCAGTTAATGAGAAAAACATCAATCTATGAAAAGATAGTAAACTAATAACATGGATTGCTTCTATCTAGAATATTTTCTCCTATGTACGAAAGCCTATGACGGCCAAACGACAATTTATTTTCAATACGGAATTCCAATTTAATAATCCGTTATTACCCATTACCCGTTACCCATTATTAATCCGTAATTACGGCAGTATACAATAAAGTGATGACAATGGATGTACATAGTGTGCTTAGAATTCGCCATTACTTTCTTTTGGGTTAGAGAGTGAAATAAGAACAAACCTCTACATATGATTAGACAATATTAATTCATAACAATAGTAATAACTAATTTAAGTGAACGGCATCTGAAAAGACATTGGTTTCAACCGACTTTGTACAACCATGGAGCTATAACGATGGTAACAGAGTTTCAAGAGTCATTTGATAAAACGAAATTAATCTGTAATTACTTACTTTGTAATTACCAATTATTGTCATATTTATTATATTTCTTATACCTAAAAATATACCGTAACACTATGGTTAATTTAAGTAAGCTGAATCTGTTCAGCTTAACTTTTGACCAGTCTCAGGTTAACTTTGACCAGTTCAGGAATTTCCTGTCTCCATAGAATAATTAGAAAAATGTTGAGGTCAGCCCTAATTAAGGCTTAATGTCGAAGAAAAGGATCGGCTTTTTTGCGGGGGAGGGGTGGCATATATACAGGGATATTTAACATTTATTAAACTTATAGAGACCTATAATACATCGATGCACTGACGAGAAGCCGTATGAAATTAAATTTGCTTGGACAGATCAGGTGGGGGGACATTTGATAATCTGTCCTCCTCCTTTCTATGAGAGCCACCCACCGATTGAGTGTCATGCTTGGGATACGTCCTAGAAAAAAGTACGTGAAAACAATGACTTATGAAATATTGCAAGGATATGTTTCAGTTCTAAGTTGAGTCTTCACATTGAGTTAATGTAGATAAGTTTGTGATAATTTTCTAAGTTAGACTACAACCACAATGCTTGTAATAAACATAATTAGTCACGTTTCTACATTCATTATTAGTGGAAACTATCACAAAACGTGAACGTTTGACTCTGAAGTGTACTGGCCCCATGCTCATAAAATCGTTCTAACGGTAAAATGTGTCTGGTCACAAAATATAAAAAAGAAATTGAATAAGTAATTCATTTATGTTCATTTGCATGTGACGCATTGTAATCATCCCATATAGTTTGGACATTTGTAATGAGTATCTGTTAATCATAAATCGAAAAAAAAAGTTTAAAAAAAGTTTCGATCAACGTGCTTGGATTGGAATTGTATCATTCATTTGAATAGTGATGTGCGTACGTGCATTGGCACTGCTAACGAGGTCTAATGAACGTTCGGACTGGCGGTGGGACATGATGTAAAGCGTAGATACCGAACATTTTGTGGAGATGAGAGGTTGCTTGCACGGGCAAAGCAAGAATTTTTTTTTTCTTTGTGAGAGGCAACATCGACTCATCGTCCCTGTGTTGACCGCCGGGGAGGGGTATAAGGGAAGGAGTGTTGTTCTTCCAAGGCTTGAGCCAGGTTTTAAAATGAGTCAGTCCTCAGATATGCCTAGGAGGAATAAGAAGTCTAAGAGAATGGTCCCGTCCCTTTGGCTAAAAAGGATTAAGTTTGCCCTTTTTACAGGGTCAACTGATGGTGCAAAATTGACTCTTTTTGACACATGCACCCATGAACCTAAACTTAACTTGTAAAACAGTAATGGAGGCGAAAGAGTGCCGCCAGAACTATCTAAGCGGAGCGCCACCATTGGCGCAGAGCGTACAAGAAACTTTCTGCCTTTTCACGCCATCCAGATGGCACTTTTTGAGTGTTCCGAGATGCATGTACCCAGCCTTGAAATATAGGGATCTCAAGCCTGCAATTTCTCAATTAGGTTCAATGAGATAAAAATCAATCTGAGAAAAATTGTAATACGTATAGCAAATGGGTTGAGATTATACAAAAATCATAATGAACTATTCATCCTGTATTATTTATTCTTGGAACAATTGGCAAATAGTAGGGGGAAGGGAGTGTTGCACATACCTTTGGTCCCCCTTTTTCATTGTTTATAAATAACCCATTTTAAGCTGGAAAATAACAATGAAAATTCGGGGTAACGTAGGCGGTTGAACATCATCTAAGGCAAAGAAGCGACGCAAAACCTTAGTTGCATGCACCCGTAGTGAAACATTTCCAACTTAAAAAATAAATGAAAATAACGTAATTTTTAGTGGTAGAAACGACGTACTTTTAAATAGTAATATGACAGAATATTGGTTTTAATTGAAAATAGCTTTAGTTGGCATTGACAACCAACACTTTTGGTGGATTTATACATTGGTTTGTTTTTTAATTCAGCTTTAGGGTTGGGAAAAATTGAAGAACACTGTTTCTAGAATCCATCACATCATTTATATCCAAAGTTTTGATCGACAGTTCGGGGAGGCGTACGTATTGACAATGCGTTCTGCGTGAAATAAATATACCACTGAGGATTCCATCCGATAGTCACATACTAGTCTGTACTGGGTATGTGTAACCGGCTCATGTATGGCAAATCGAAACCACAAATCAACGATTTCACATCTTCACTGCGAACACCTTGTTTCAATTGTGTTGTTAATCTGTTTCGTCTTAGTTTTCAATGTTGAAAGAGATCACACTCGTGAAGTCCGGTAATTTCTCACTTGAGTCCCCCTACCCCTCAGTTTAGGTCTACCATGCAGTTCTCCCCAACTCTGCAACTTATCATCCCTCCCTCCCCTTTTCGTTTTTTTTTTTTTTGTTTTGCTCCCCCTATGTTTTTCAATATCATCCATCGCTTCCCCAATAGTTCTTTGGAGGGGGGACAGTCTGACCCCTCCCCTTCCCAGCTGGCTACGCCACTGGTTCCTTGTAAAATAGTGCCTCGACAATTTGACAAATTTTTCCAAGGTGTCGAGTTAGCGCAAGTCGGCATTGATAATCTTGTCGAGACAGTCTTATCTTGTATTCTTGTCAATAATTTTTTCGAGATAGCAAAGTACACATGCAGTCAACATCTTAGCAATTAGGCCCACGGAGTCCTTAAATGAAAATTATTCTGACCATGAGATAAGCCTGCCTGGATATAAAACAATCCCCAGAGACCGGGGTTATAGAGAAGCATATATTCATAACAATACAGGAAAATACAATACATATTTAAAAGGAAAAACATTTGGTTATAGTAACCTATATGAATCTCTTAATGGTCATAGGCTACCCTTCTTACATGAGAGATATGTTTAATATGACTCTATATTCAGTATCCTACGGTCAACTTCCTCGCAAACTATATACTTATCCGCGGGAGCAGGCGTGGTTCTCTTATATTGGAGCAAAAGAATGGAACCATCTTCCCAACAACATTAAGAGTGCTACCGTGCTTAATAGCTCTAATCAAAACAATTTATGATATTTTACAGATCGTTTATTGTCTTAGCCGAGTGCACCTATTTATGATGATGGGCCTTCTCTGAGTTTGTTTACATGGTGTTCTCATAGCATGTTTCGACATCGGGATCCTTTTTATCAATTTTTGTGCAGTTTAATCTTTCCTCATATATGTTGTTGCATGCATTTGTTGTAGTTTCTCCTACGTTTCACTTAAACTTCATTTTCTATAACTGGTTTATATGCTTTAATTATAAATTGTTTTACGATTTGTTAGGCCAGAGGCCTACTTCTTTATGTCTTAGCGGGCCTACACATTACTTTATGCCTCAGGAAATATTAGCGTTCAGCTAACCGAGCCCAGCAAAGTTTAAATTAAAAATAACAAAATACTCTAACAAGATAACACCTCACAAGATACATCTCACATGTCCCCTGATGTCCAGAGTAAATTTGGGATATATTTCTGCACTAAGCTTTATACCTAGCCCCGTATTTTTAGTATCAGCAGGGAGTTGCTATTTGCAAATAGCAACTCCCGGGTGTCAGTGGCTTGTGAACTACTCGTGTCACTGTCAGAAGCAAAGAACTGTGCAAAAGAATCTAAATTGATGTATATGAAGTCTACTAGAGTAATGAAGAAATGGGAAATTTCATCCGGATATAATTTCAATTCTAATGGTCATTTAAATTTTGATAAATTTTAACTTTGGTATCAAAATATGAGGACAAGTTAGCCTCCGAAAACTGGGTTGGCTGAATGAAATCCCAAAAGCATACGTGCACCCTTTAGGGAAGTTCCCGGTTGTATCGTATCTGGGCAACAGTCGTTTATCACACGTGTAATAACTCCTTATGCTGTATCTAACGTTTGGCATTCTCAATCCATCACTAACAGGTTTTAATTCATCGAAAAGACCATCGGAAGGACTGAAGCCCAGTCACTTGTTAATTTCAATCAAGGCAGTTCGTCTTCCTCAAATATGTGTTAGTAAGAAGGGGCAGAAAACCGTAGAAATGCATTGTGTAACATAAAGTTGGTACGCCATTGAATAGTCATACATTTCGCGGTTTCTTGGTGTTGGGTTAAGTTCATAATCGTATCGTACTCAGCCTGTAGCTAGTACTAGTAGTACTGATGTATGCTAGACTAGGCTCAGTACAACGTATATAAGTTATAACTCACAGTAGTTCAGATCACCAAGTGTGGTAAACTGAGGAATGAATGGGGCTCTTGGAGACGGTTTTTCTTGTAGGCCTATTTTCTTGAAGACCAGATTTAACTTTAATATGCAACAGTCTTATTTTGTGAGCCCAAAATAGTATATTGCATATTCCAACTCCAGTCCTAGCCTAGAGTAAGTGGTAAATTACTAATTTGTGAAGTAGGGATCATAGGGCCTAAACTGGCTACTAGTACTAGGCCTAACATTAGGCCTAACATAACCTAGTCAGGGCTATGTCAAATACACTTCTACTGGTTAGCTTAGTGATGGTCAGTTTGACAATAGCTCAGACCTGACAACTCTACTGGTTTAATGGGAGACTCCTGGTTTTGTCCAGCCCTCCTGCCCTGCTGGTTTCACATTCTAATCTTCCGTTTTTTTACGTTCATTTGTGACATTTCTGAAAACAACCAAAGCAGTGAGCACAAGGCTAGTTGGCCATAAATAAACATATCGTGCATTGAAAATCAGATTGCTGTTTACAAAATTTTCAACTGTCATATGGTAGATTAGTGCACACATAATTACACTTGTAGCAGGTTGCTTTGTGAGTAAGTCAATAGTTTATTAGTGGCTTTGCATACTAAAGGGACGTATGCTTGTAGCGGCAATGTACGTGGAAATAGGCCTACTAGGGCAACGTGTCCTGTACATGTGTGTGATGATTCTCCCAGTGGCACTGTTTTTTTTTTTTTAAATTACCATTCCCTATTTTTTACTATGCTCCCAATTTTGTGACTCTGGAAAATGTAAATCTCCCTATTTTTAGGTGAGACAGGTTGGCAAGCCTTATATTTCCATGGCTTGACCTTCTTATAAAGTCCTAACTGGTAATGTAAGTCAGGGTTGAGAATACAGTACACAGTTTCTATAGGGCTAGGCCTATATGCAAAATGTACCACTGAAGCAAAATCCATGAATTTGATTAAACATTGCATCAAATTCACTTTTGTGGCTAATATGCCTAGACCAACCTAAGTTCTTTTCTATTAATGTCCTTTGATGCAACCTTTGCCAAATTGTACTTGTTGTCCAGTCAACTAATGTAAATAATATATGAGAACAATCAAAGGCTATTCATAAATTCATAAGCATAGGTAGGCCTATCTTTAAAGAAAGTCATAGTTTTCACTTTTCAGTTCAATACATTGTGACAGCTGAGCTAGACTAGTGTGCATTTACAGAACAGAGAATAAGACACCCAGATTTGAAAGTAGAATGACTGCCACTGTTTGGCAATGAATTAAAGATTAGCTTAGATTTGTCAAAAGAAGAAAAGGAAATACCTCGCTCAAACAGCACATTATGTTGATGCTAGATGAATCAGGATCTTGAGGTTACAAAAACTTTGGCAGTCAAGTGCTTGGGGTCCCTTAAGTGTATTTGTAGGTCTTGTATATGGACTAGTTGCAAACTTGCAAGTAAACAGAAATCCCCTGTATTTGATGCTGAAATGAGTCTTAAGCCTTGTGCAAACCTTTGTTCAATATCAATGGTGGCATTACCTTACAAAAATGGATATTTTAGAACTTATTTGAATGCAGGACAAAAATGGTAAATTCAGAGATCTTTTGTCAAATTTCTCTCCAGCTAGCAATCATATGTGTATGGAAATGTATACAGAGGCTATATCCTACAGATATTACACTATACATAGGCTACATGGGACTAAAATCACCAGTTGGGGGTGTGCAGATATTATTTTTGTCAGAGATTGATTTCGGTGCAAATATCATAGAAACCAGTGCAGTATTCGCCACAGAGGGTTATGGGGGGGGGGGGGTGAATCACACTCCCTGGTAAAAGTTGCTGCCTCCTAAAGAAGCAGCTGCATGAAAATGAGAGTCTTCGCCCTTTTAAAATCTTTGCTTGGCCGTATAAAGTTGATAATAGGTCACTGCCATTTTAAAGAGGGCAAGAAATGATCTCAACATGGCACTATGTAGCATCTTAATTATTGCAAAATTGTGGGTGATGCTGCAAATTATGGGTGATGCTGAAAATTGTGGGTGATACTGAACCCCTTCTGTAGTTCAAACCCCTCATCAGTGATCATTTGACCACCATGTACGCTCTCCTATTGAAATCACTGGAGAACACTACAGTGGTATGACTGACCAGTATTAAAATCCTCATATTTTTTTTTTCAGAATGGCTACATTTTAAATCTGCGGTATTACAACTTTATGTAGATATTAAAAGCATGCCAGGAACAACCAAAAAGGAATGTCATCAGTGAATTAACTTTGCCATCATCAGTTGCTGCCTTAGGGAAGATATCTCCATACACACACTTATTTGATATCAAGTTCATTTTTTTTTAAAGTGTAGTGTTTGCATCTCTTTTAAACAACATGCAGTAAAGGCTAGAAAAACTGATTCCAATGTTAAATTGATAGCCTTTTTAGAGTTGGACATCATCAAAAGTTGGACATCATCAAACTTAAGGTTTTGGAAAATATGCCAGAATAACCAGCACTGTAGG
Organism: Stichopus chloronotus; assembly: GCA_021234535.1. Lineage (NCBI taxonomy): Eukaryota > Metazoa > Echinodermata > Holothuroidea > Aspidochirotida > Stichopodidae > Stichopus > Stichopus chloronotus. The sequence goes on from CM037835.1 coordinate 1,317,527, forward strand.
CCCATAATAGGCCTGTAATGTTCTTAAGTGAGACTTTGCTTTACAGACTCATTGCAAACAAAAGTGAGACTAAGATGTTTGAGATTAACAGTGAGAATTTGTTGTTGTCAACAAGGTGGAAGTATTGTAATGGTTACTCAAAGCACTATTGTTCTTAGATTTCATGCAAAGATAAAATGAAATAGATTGACTCAGATAAATATACTTCAATTCAAAAGTTTATGATACTGTATTACAGTAACATAAATATATTTGAATTACACAATCTGTCATGGTTGGTTACTTAAATCCAATACTTTAATTTCCAAAAAGGTAAGATCTTACAAGAAAACTGTAGAAGGAGGAATAGGTTTACTTGTCGTTGATTCCACATTTTGCTACAATATAATTCAACAATGGAGATGAATGATTAAATTCAAGGTACATACACACCCTGGTTGGAAAACAATCTACTGTAATACTGCAATACACTTCATGTAGCGAATGTGAATAAAATTGTAATTTAGTGAAATCTGTCCAGATATTTGGATTGAATGATTAAACACATTTGGAGGTTCACTTTGCATCTGAAAATGTATAGCTTAAACTGTTTTGGAAAGATAAAAAGGTGATGTAATATGTCGCAAAGACTATTAATACTTCTTGTCATATCACATTTAATTTAACAGATATGGAGTTTAGTGCAGTTTGGTGTCTAGCGGCCATCACACTATTAAATTTTTTACAGCAAGCCACTCAAGTTGGGGCCAAAAGAGATCCCCATCTTTACTGTGGTGGTAAGTAATCATATCGTGGTGATGTATATTCATTGTTAATACTGCTTATCTCACTTCAATCTACAGAGGACTCCCCAACCATTACAGTATGTATGCATGCATCCCTCTTTTAACTTGTTAACAGTTAAAACTGCAACAGTTAATAGATGTTATTTCTCCACTCCATTGCAGAATAGACTAGTCGTTAGAGATGTGACTTTTCATGATAATGTTATCCCATAGCTGTAAAGAACACATCATAAACATTGAACCTGTTCACAAAGGTTAGTGAGAGTTGAGACAAATTGCAGATTAAAGGATTGTCTCTTCTAGAAGAGATCAGTTTTTTTCTAGCGCAGATACTGCAGTTACTATTGTTATATACTGGATGCTTCACTCAATAGTCTCTGATTGCCAAGAATTCATATCTGAAACTTATCTACAAACTTTGCCTATGAGAAGAGAATACAGTATGGACCATTGATCATGATATGTGATAACATATTTGACCAATGACCACGCTCTGTGGACCCATACTGGACCATGTATCCTTTTAGCCAAGTCGCTGGTCCCCATATTGACCATTATGTTCCGTGATACAACACTGGACTATTGATCATGGTCAGTGGTCCACATACTGGGCCATTGCCCAGGGTCTGTGGTCCCATGAGATAATGGATTATGTTCTGTGGTACAACATTGAACTGTTGATCATGGTCAGTGGTCCCTATATTGGACCATCGGTCATGTTCTGTCATCTCATAGTGGGCAGCTGATCCTGTTATTTGACCATCATGTTCAGTGGCCCCATGTTTGATCATTGATTATGTTCTGTGATACAACACTGGATCATCGATCATGGTCTTTGATCCCATATTCGACCATTGATCATGGTATGATCCTGTAGGCCTATTTGACCATTGATCATGTTCTGTGGTCTCATATTTGACCATCATGCTCTGTGGTCCCACCCACACTGGACCTTGATAATAATCAGTGGGTTACATATTGGCCCGATCATGCTCTGCGGTCCATTGGGACCATTGACATAATATGTGGTTCCATTTTGACCAGTGGTTGTGTGCTGTGATACAACATTGGACCATTGATCATGGTCTGTAGTTCTCCCTACAAGTAAAATCAGTTGATTGCTTGGTTCCAATGATACGTATGAAAAGCTGCTCACTCTGCTGCCGAACCTTAACTTGTATCTACCTTTGTTTCAGGAATGTCAGTGTGCCTTTACTTGAGGAGATTCAAACCAATGTGTTAAAAATCATACAAATCTCTTCTTTTTGTTACTCCCTCATTTCGTCGGATGGCAAAATACTTAAAAAAATATATGCTATGTACATACCAATACACAACTCCAGTGATGAAATTATGCAGGACTCTGTCTGTTCATTGCTATTTATGGATGAATTTGGGACAAGAATGTCATTACTTGTACTAGCAGTTTGTATCATAGAAAATGACTGAAAGGCAATACCATTATGCTACATATGTGTGTGTTATTTCTGTCCAATGATTCGTATCGTGGCATATGTTATAATGTTTGCATACGTACGCACACAGTCACACATACTTTATCGGCTGATGGAAACCGATGGTGAAGACTTTGTTGTGTATTTCCTATGAATCTCAGCAACTTCACATAGGAGACATATTTCAGGAAGAAAGAAAACCTGTTATAGTCAAGGAATGTAATTAGTTTCTAGATTACCCTTGTGGCACAAATGATGCAGTTTTAGCTTCAGTCAAAAACAGCTCACGTCAACATATTCATCATCAGTCATTCTGTGTGGGAATTGCAAATATGATGTACCAGTTTTCTCAGTTCTTTTGGACAAGAAAAAAAATTTTCTGTTGAGCTGGCTGTGTGGGTTTTGAATGAATCTCAGAGGATCTGCAATTGATTGATAGGTATGTCTCTCTATATAGGAGTACCTTTGAGTATCGTGGAATGGGTACAGAGGGATATGGAATGTTATGGCCCGGATGATATCACCTACAGTAAGTGCAATGTCAGGTACATTTTCACAAATAAGTTGCATTTTCCATTTCCATTGTAAGTTTAGACCAACATCTGCTCAATCATTTTGAAATTCTAAAAGACTTTGCCCACGATTATAACCTTAATGATGTCATAAAAGAAAGGAAAAAAGGGTGGTGCTTAATTTTGCTGATGCTACCTGGCATTCAATCAGAGTGAAGTTTTGTGAAGCGTGAATTATGTTAATTAAGTGTCCTAGGGGGCCAGGACTTTGTGTTGAGCAACTAGCCCTGGGTTGTGATTGACTAGTGTGGGCTTATTGTAACCAAAATCTTGCTTCTGACATTAGCCAAGCTTTCTGCTTTTTTTCCTTTTCTCTCCACTTATAGCGTGTTCCGCATTAATCGATGAAATTCATTATGCAATCTCTCAGGAAGATCCAAGGAGAACGATAGATGTTGGCAGCTTCAGGATAGATCCCCAATGGCCAACGAAAACACGAGACGGTAAAACAATGCTTCAAAATTTCCTGACCTGATGCAAAAGTTATCTATCATCAGAGAAAATAAACATGAAATATAAATGAGAAGATATTTCTTTTTTTGATTTAGTTCATATTGCATTTAGTAGAAGTTTGTCCAATTGATCATTGTAAGAACTCATTGCATAAGTAGCAGCAGCAATATTTGTATGAAACAAATAATCACCATTGTCAGGTTTTGAAACCCATTATTGGAAACAGTACATTTAAAGATGATGGCCATCTGTGAAACAAGTGCAGCTTTTTTCTCCCAGAAAGACTTAAAAACGTAAAAAATTGAAATGTTTGCCAAAATTATGATCGAAAATGAAATCAATTGTCATTGTTGTGCAATAATTGTGTTATGTATAAATTGTGACTAGAATTGAAATGAAACGATGAAATATACATCTGGTTTACAAGATGAATATATTGCAGACTGTCATGGAGAGCTCTTGCATTTTTGTAAGAGTGGCTAAAATAAAGGGCAATCACCATCTAGTGTATCCTGTTAAAGTTAAGCTATGCTTTGAAAAAGGCCAATGTCAGTAGAAGCAGTGGAAGAGGAAGTAAACTACTCATCTAATAATAGTTGGATGTTCCATTGCGACCAGCCCATAAACAAGGACTAGATTAGTTGTGATGACACTAAGCTGGTTGTTCATTCAATTTGTCTTTTGTATCTCAGTGATACTAGAAGCAAGATTTTAATTCAGTATTGTTTAGTTAGATTTCTGAAATTTAGTGATCATGTTGCCATAGAAACCCTCTTAATCACAGGAAAAGGTTCCACCCTTGTAACCCAAATTTCACTGTCTAGTGATATTCTTGAAGCAACTGATTAAGAAATTTTATCCAATTTTACTGTAAGTTTGTGCGTAAATCTTCATTTGTTTGGTGCCCTTTGCATTTAATTCTAAGTAGTTAACCAGCTGTCTTGATTTTGTACGATGCAGATGATGTTAAAAAAGTAACAATGCGCGGATGTTATTGTGCAAGTATGCAGACTGAGGTGTGATTGCTAAATCACTTGGAAACTGCAAATGAATGTAATGGAATGTCTGGGAGTAATGTTTATCTAGATTTAGCTGTAGTCAATGGTATTATGTGATACTACAACTGACTGACTCCATATTCCATTGGGTTCTACTTCAAGAGATGAATACCTATATATACTCTACTGTGAAGTTCATACTACTGTATGTGAATATGACAAACACATTATGTTTAACCTTGACTTTGCAAGGAGGATTAGTTCTTTATTGTTCTTTGATCCATGTGTAGTGTTAGGACTTGAGAGCACATCGCAATCATACAGGAGCTGTTCAGTGCAGGAGGGAAAGCTCCAGTTGTTCAGAAATCTAATGTAAATTGTTGCTGTTTTACGAGTACAATCTGCCATCACCCCCTGCTGTTAGGGTTGTTCACTTACTGTGTAACAGGCCTACCAAAGCATTGAGGAATATTTTACGATAAGATAGAAGGCAAATATTTGGCCTATTGATTCATGGCTCTGTATTTAGCTCATAGTAAGTTGTGCAGTGTATGAAAATGTTTGGTTGCCACACTATGCTTCATACACTATATATACAGACTACTCCTCTTTTACAGGAAGTAATATTCCAATAGTGTGTCGGCCTATGTACCATTTCACGGTAGCCCTGTTCATGTAAATAGAGTGTGTGAAATTTCCTGCTGTGCATCCCAGTTTGGTGCCAATGATAAAAACAACGATAGCCAATACAGATCAACTTCACATTGACACTGTTAGTTGTGCTCACCCTAGTCAGTTTCAGATCCTGAAAAGTCCCTGAAATTGCAATCACCCTCTTTTGAATTGATCCTCTGCTTAGGACGTTCAGACTGTAAGTTTCGGTCTGTTTCTCTCCCTTTGCAAAGGTGTAAACACTAAATTTGCATACACATTGAGATGTAAGCATGAGATGTTACTACTAGTAAAGTGACCTGGTTTGCACCTTCTGCATGCTTTGCTTTGTCATTTCTGCTTAATAGATCATCGGCAAGCTGCATTATCCAGATAGTCTACTAATTGCACAAACTCAAAGTGTAGTTTGATTCCTGCACTATGCATTAAGGAGCGTGTCTCTGACGTGAAACTATTTTATTCTATATTCTTATTCTTTACCACAGTTGGCACAATTGCTGCTATCAGTTTACCCTCAGATGTGGTGTAAGACCTCTCTTCAGTATTGTGGGGGGGATATGATTACTTCATGCATGTATAGCCATTCAATAAAGTCATAATAAAACTTCACTTTAATTCAGTTTGTTTAATTGTTATATTCCATCTCTCCCCCCCCCCCCCCCACCATGAATTGCATTACAGATCTACATGAGACATATTCCAGATGAGAACACAGTTGATTCACAACAAAAATACAAAGACCTTGGGTATTTTGATTAATATACTGTATTATGTTGCATTTATTAATGTACTATTGTAAAAGTTCATTGTCATTTCTCTTAATGATAAAACTTTGCAAATCTTAGGAACATTGTTCCACACTGTTGTTCCCATGATATCCTCAGTGTATAAATAGCATTGCTGAACTTCTCTATCACTGGAGGCCAAAGTAATCGCTGCATTATGGACACTATACTGTACATGGGGTGCTCCAGTGTATTGCTATACACAACAGCAGAGGGAACATTCTTAATCCGTATGTCCAAAGTTTCGCTGCTGACTGCACCGTTTAGACATCTGTACTGCAGCTTAAGGTGACCTGTATGCCTTTTGTTTTTTAGAGTTGCACACATAATTAAAAGTAATGTGGTTACTACAGCCGTGTAGAACTTTTTACCATATGTATGTTTCCACTCTATGGAAAGCTGACAGTTTGACCATCCATGGCTCTTTCAGTTGGTTACCCGTCATTTCGCCCCTTGCAAGTTTGCCCCAACTAGTTTGCCGTGGTGGTTTCACTCCCTTGCAAGTTCGTCCCCAAGTGAAGTCATTTTGCACCCAAATACCAACCAGTTCACCCCCGTGAGCTAACTGACATCTAATGCCGTTGTGATAGTTTTCAGCTACAACTTTCACGATGGCATATCGTTTTAACGTTTTTTGCAAAAACTGTTACAGGTGCAATGTAGGTAACTTAAAAAATTGGGGAAATTTGAACTAGAATACTGCCACTATTTATAAAAAATGGCAATTTTCAGAATGATTTTGTGTTCAATGACTGTTCTAGTTGAAGACCAGTTATTTGCTGATTTTAAAATATTTGTTTCGAAGATATTTTATCCGATGGACTTGAATACACTTGTCAATTTACCAATAAAGTAATATCATGAGTAGTTTAACTTTTGAGGACAGTATGGGACTATATCAAGTGAAATTCTGAGACTGACTAAACTAGCACACTCTGAATGTACTCTCCAGCATTTATACGCATGCTTGCAATCAACTATGCTAACAACCAATCAGGTGTCATGCTGATGTGGTATTCACTTTCACATCTGTTATGATCCATATGTGGCTGTTCCCAAAGTTTGCAAGTTCTGTCAGTTAAAGACGTTCAAAATGAGGATTTTACTCACGTATAAGAAAGAAAACAATGTAGAAACAAGAGGGCAATCCACGGAGTTGTGTATCTCATCGCCAACATGCATTGATTTCGATACAGGGCCTGCAAAAGGGCCCACAAATTTTGGGCAAAATTTTTTTTTTCTACAAAATCAGCAAATTTTACCCTCTTTAATAAAAAAGTGAATATTACATTCTCACGTAAGTCCTTGCAAAATTTTGCATTTAATGCTCAAATACATCTCAAGATATGCTGGAAATACCAATTTTGGGACAAAATTGGCTTTTTTTCTCAAAAATCAGCAAATTTCCCTGGATTTACCATTACAGTAATATTGTGTTGAACAATGTGTTCTCAGCTAAGTACTTACAAAACTTTAAGGTAATTGGTCTAATAGTTCTCAAGATATGCTGGAAATACCAATTTTGGGGCAAAATTGGTTTTTGTTCTCAAAAATCAGCAAATTTTACTCGATTTACCATACAACTAATACATCTGGGACATATTGGCATCATGCACAACCTTATCAAGTTTAAACTTAATCGCTCATATACTTTTCAAACTATTGTGGAAAAACCACAATTTGGACAGGTCCAGACGCACACACACACACACACACACACACACACCTACGCACAAGTACACATGTACACACATTGGCACGGACACGTTTTCCTTTATACCACCCAACAGGACCCTCCTGTACCCATGGTCACTCTACCATGGGGTACCCCTGGGGTGTCGCTACTCATCCACTCTAAGCGTTTCCATGGCAACTGTTCTCCCATGGTTGCACAGTACAATATATAGCTCCACTAGCCAAGTGACTACAATATCTCATCTTAGCCCCTAAAGGGTGATGAGATAAAAAGGACATTCAAAGAAATAGATGCTGCAGAAAAAGGCATTTCAGAAAAAATGCCAAAAACTGGCACTCAAAAAAGAAAAAAAATGCCAAAAAATGGCATTCAAGAAATAAAAACAATGTCAGAAAAATGACTTTAAGAAAAAAATTATGAAGCAGAAAAAAGGGCATTTCAGAAAAAAATCAGTATTGAAAAACAAACAGTAACAGCTACAGAAAGAGAGCAGCATGCAAAAAAAAAGTCACAGAACAAAGTGAACTTAAGGAAAACATCATGGTCATCAAACATGTCACAGAAAAAGAAAGCTGACACAAAAAAAAAAGATTATAGATGCAAAAATGTAATGAAAAGATACATAACACTGTTACCACTAACAAAATAAACACATAACAAAAGGGAGAAAAGACATGAAAAATACAATGAACACAAGAAACGAAAAACATGAAATGTAATGACAAGCGCCATAAAGCTAGTAGCACTAACAACAACACAAGAAAAAAAGATGACGAAACACACAAACAATGCAATGTACACATGAACAAGGCAAAGAAACACACAAGACAAATTACATGAAATGTAATGAAAAACCCAATAACACTATTACCAGTAATGTTACAACGTAAATTTACATTTACACATTACGGTACAGACCGGCAGGTGTTTGGGGGCGAATAGGTTAACAGCTTGGGGCAAACTGGTATTTGGGGGCGAACTTGTTGGGGGTGCACTTGCAAGGGGGGTGGGCAAAACGACCGGTTACCTTTCAGTTTTGCAGTGCACCTTAGGAGATTAGATTTTGAGCTAGAGGTCAACAAACTTTCAAAGTATTAATGGGAAGAGGCATATTTGCAAATATTTTTCCCACCAGACTAAAATTCCTTAGAATCAAAACAAAGTAAATTTGTTGCCTAGATTTTTACACTAAATATATTTCAACTTGCCTGCACTATCCGCTATGAAACCCAGCATATTTCATAAAACATCAAAAGAGATCATTTCTTAGGGCCTGTCACCTTTGGTGGACACTTGATCACTTGCAGCGAATTCTCCCAACAGCTACGCAGGGTATGCTGCTGTATGAGAAGTTAGAAAATATCCTCTCTCTGGGATGTTTCTGCATATTGTCAAGATGTAATAAACATATTGACACCTTTGGGTTGACATTATAGTGCTGTTGTTTAGCAGACCATGCAACAGGCTTTGCAGCAGGTGATTAGTTTAGTTTTTGTCATGGCAACAAGAGGCAGGTCAATGCAGGATGGTGTCTGCATCAAAAAAAGGAGTCAAAAGGGGATGTTGAAAAGTTTGCTGATTGAGGGGGGGGGGGGTATTGTAGAGGATTGGAGTATTGGCTGAATCACCGCATGATAAATGAGTGTGCAAACTTAATATGCAATGGTGACTCTAAGTGACATGCAAAAAGGGAGGAATCAGAAGTTTTCACATTTCCAGTTTGGTCCTTGAGTTACTGCAATATATAATTGAAAATTTTTCAATGTATAAATACCTACAAAGTAAAAACGAATTAAGGAAAAAAACAGATCCAGGTAACAACAAAAAATGATTAAGTAGTAAGTAATGATGAGTTATGGTAGGATATGTCCGAAGGAGATAATACTTTAGATTTTCCTTGAATAAATGACTACGCTAGGAGCCTTGCTTATCGACTCACTTATGTCCTGTGTAAGAGTGTGAGAGACTCTGTAAGTGTGGTAGAGTGTGAATGGAAATTACCAATTATTTGTGTGAAAGAAAGAGGTAAAGTCGAACAGGAACACTGTTTCTATGTTTACACAAAAAGATTCCTAGCTGACAGTTCTGGATATCCTCCAAAGTGAGAACAATGGTTTGAAGGAATAGAGGTGGTGAGTGTTGATTTCATTACTGACTCATTTCTGATGGAGTATTAATAGTCTGAGTAATTTCCCAACCACAATATAGTTCAGGTGCAGGGGAAGAATGAGATCATTATAAAAGGGTTAGATGAACCTTGCTGGACAGAAAATCTCACAATCTTAAAGTAAGACCTGCAATGTTTGACACTTTCTTCATAATTACTCTCATATGAACTTTAAAATTAACTGGTTATCAATTTGGACCCAACAAAGTTGGTACTGCAAACACTTTGATCGAAATTATCTGTAATAGAAGAACTGTACACTCGAGAAAGGCTCCCTGAGTTCCATTTTTAAGTACTTGGAGCTTCTTTTGTTTCCATGAGAGGAAGACTACAGGTATGGAACTGACTGTATTGAACTTTTGTTTCTGTCAAGCCATGACACGTTTACTCAAGGTGTGAAGATAAACTACAGTCCTACTAAGGAAGTCTGTAACTCTGCCAATGATGTGCCTCTTCCCTCACACGATTTCTGCTCTATGCATTTACTCCAATACATGTGTGCAGCAAGCCCTTGAAGGATATTTAAGCCACCATCTCACTTGTAAAGCTATGAATTAAAGTAGAGGAGGCTATGTCTTAAATGAAATCATATTTTGATTTGTGTTATCGATTGAAATTTCAAACTTATAACTTTTGAGGCTCGTTATAATTTTTTTTATTCCTCTTCATATAACACTTCCTGTTTTGTAAAACAGATTGGTCTTGGAGTTCTGATAGTGCCCTTACCGTGAAAGTTCCCTGCAGTTTTGAATCAAAGCCTTATAAGGTATTTGTAGTGTCCGAAACTGTCGCCGTGCCCTCACGACTCAGTTGGAAAAAAACATCCAGTCAGTTGGAATGTTTGATCTTCACACCCCTTAAAGATCTGACCCCAGCTACGGTCCTGTTGGCAATCTTTTCATATTTTACATACAAGAGTTCATATCATAGGACTCAGTCATGGGACTCAGACCCAACCTACAAGGACTCAGTCTCGGACTCAGTCATCAAGGACTCGGACTCGATAGGTAAGGACTCGGACTCAGATTGGGTGGACTCGACCCCAGTATTGCCTGGGATTAACATTATAAGTAACCTATCTACTCTATAGTGAAAGCCAAAATCACAAATCTGGAACATCTAGCTCTGCTACTGTTACTGTAGATTAATAAGATGTAATCACTCTCTAAAAAGATACAGCTAGTGCGGTAATGTCTGCTTTCCACGCAACATTGGTTAACCACAAAGAAGGAATGGTGGAATAATTGGTTGAGCATAATGGTTGATCAGTAGTGTGTGACAACAGAAGTGAGAATGATATTGAACAGTGATTCAGCTACTCCATTATTGCAGACATGAGAATTGGCTAATTGTTACTGCAGAGACAGTTCTACTGTATGTCATATGCAGACAGTTATGTACGGTGTTTCTTTTTTGAGATTAAGACATACTGCAGAATGGCTCTATTGTATAGATTGAACAAATTTAGAGAAAAAAAAAAGAAAATATCAATATCAAAAGAAACCTGATTTTCCAGGTTGGTGTTTGCAAACCTGATCAAGAGCAGTGCCACTACCTTACAGCTGTCTGCTGAGACAGTGTCATGTATGAAAAGAAGGGCTGTCTGATCTTTGACTCTGAATCTGAGGTAATTATTCTTCATTCAGAATGAGTCACTTACAACCAGGATTGGTTCATTTAAATCAAGCCAGTTGACATTGCAGTCATGATTTTAATTGAAAAAATAATGATTTAAATCATGATTTGTGAAAAAACAAAGTTAAATAAAATCGCCAATCCTTTGAAGACTGCTCACAGAAGTTCAGTATCATTAAGGTCATTAAATGACCATCAGTGCTGGACTCATGGCGTATACAGGATTGACGATTACTGTAAAGATATACCAATAGGCTGCGGATATTGATCTCATTATAACAGTGGTATGGCAAAAAGGTTATGACCTGTAAGGCACACACACTATCACATCCTTTACTCACTCAAAATTAATATAAAATTTGAATTGTGTGTCAAACTTGCCAATATTTAGATAGATGTTAGTATCACACATGGCACTTTTAAGAAGATCTATTAGAAACACTGTTGTAGCAATTTATTCAGTTTCAAAGTTAAATGCACTCTGTAGGCATAGAAACATACTGTCTAGTTTCTTTCAGTTAAACACAATTCTCCCCGTTCACCTTCTCCACTCCCCCCTCCCTAGTCCCTCTTCGACATATTTTTTGACAATCTCACGACACTACACCAAGTTTGCATTCTTCTGTACTTTGATTTTTATATTTATATCTTGTACGTTTCTGTACAGATATGATACAATAGTAATGTAATTTAACTTTACATAGATATTCATTCGTTATCAGTCAAACATCATCTGTCCTGTCAGTTTTTTTCTTTGGTGTATAGCTTGGCCCAAAACATTTGGCTCTTTTCTTCATCTTCAGTATTTTTTTTTTTCTATTTCATGCTTGCCAGATACCTTATGCAGGGTCAGAGGCTCATCTTCATGAACTTGTAGAAAACATATGTGATAAGATGACTGATTATGGAATACAAACCATACCAGATACGGGGACGATCAGCTATGTGCGGTTCCAGCCCAGAGGTGACGAACCAGTCGAACTGGAACATGTTAGTTACAGTGAAGAAATTGGAAAAAGACTGAAAAAAGCAGTAAGCAGTGATATTTTCTTATAGAGAAGGTTGAGGCTAGCAGAGCTACAACTTGGATGGTTAAAGGTTGTGAATAAAAGATAGTGGCCATGAAGTTTGTGCCTTTTAATACAAGTGCAGTTAGACCTTTTATTCAAAAGAGAAAAAAAAAATGACTTCATTTTGCCTTATGCTGAACCATGTGACCACTCTCATAATTTCCTCAATACAAAAAAAAAAATACTATCTCTGATTTAAATGTAATTCATTAGTTAAGATGGGTCGCATTCTGACATACTTTTAGAACTTTTCCCTCAGTGTTGTTACCTGTTTTTCTTCACAGCAACACATAGTGTGTGTACTTTTGGCCATTTCCAATTCAACTTCTTCTACAGTCAAGCTCATGTAAAAAAGTGCCCTTTAATCGCACTACCATTCTGGTTTTCGTTGGCCCAGGCACATATCAAGGCAACCGCATCATTCCAAGGAAATGCAATACCTCTCCTCACTGGCTGACTGGCCTCGTTTTTAACATATAACATGCAAAAGTGAAATTTACAGTAAATACGTCCAGCTACAAAATCTAAGGGCGATTTAACATTCAATTACACTTTCAAACAAAAAATATGATTGGGTAAGAAGCAATTTAACAAAATATCACGGTCTTCTTTCGTTTTTAAATGTGTTCTACTAGCAAACAAACTTCCTTCCCTCTGCAGTATTGTCAATATCATTAGCTCAATTCCGACTCTAACATTACTGTGAATTTTCAAGAAAATGTATGTTCTTGCACCCCATTAAAGATGAGATTTCAATTACAGGTTTTTCAGACATACTAATTTTATATTTCTATACCTTATTACGTATATTTAATGGATTTAACTCTATAATTTCAACCCTAACATAAAACTATACAATTAACACCCAAAGTTACCTAGATCACGCCTCAAGTTTGTGTTACGTAAGTGGGTTACAAACTGCTCTACTCCAACAACGTTACACAGCATACAGTCTAGTCCTAATTGCACTGCACAAGCACTAGCACTGTGTACAATGTAACTCCTGCGGCAACGCTTTGCGCCAAAACAAATGTGTGGTAGGTGATATTTTGTATGGAGAACACACACTTAGGGAACAGCAAACCTTCAACAATTTTTTGAAGGATCAGGCATCTGGAAGTAAGTATTTTGACAAATTCTGCAACAAATTGAAAAATTCAAACACATAATCAGTTGCAAATGATCCATCAAACCCTATCTTGGTATCCTTTATCCAACAACATGAAAAAATCGAGCCACTTTGTGGTGTGTGGCTGGGAAAATCTGTCTTCATCGGGGAGGTAGCGGTTATGTTATAAGTCACTGACTAGGGAAAGTATTTGCCCTCACTGGCTTCCAACTCACGGCAGTGGAACTAAAGGGTGCATTCTGACATGTGAGATTTCTTAAGTACCTGGGTTATCAGGCATGGCATCCAGTGCTCAGAGACTGTAAATATAATCATTGTTTGTTTGGAGATGGTTTGACAAGAAGTTTTTCAAGAGTGTGTCAGTTTTTGTGATTTAGGATACTGTCGTTTGTTGAAGTGATTTTTTATTAGCATGTGATTGATCTCAACATTGCAAAATCTTGTAAATGCTCTAGCTTTTGAAGGGAAATTGGAAAGTGGGTGAAAGTTGGTCTGTATGTTGGTAGAACATATATGATCTCGGCTAGGATTGTTTTTGGTATGGGTCACAGGTCATCTGAGGTTACCAGCAGGCAGAATATAGACAAGCTATGTTTGCAGTATCTCAGAAATGGAAAGTTGCATCCCCTTCAAGCTTGGATAGTTTGTAATATTCTTTTTGTGGTGGTTGTGCATGTGCTGAGAAACCAGAAGGACAAGACTGTCTTTGATCTTAACTTTATCTGGACAGGTTGTACAGTGATGGACTACCTCTTTCAATGAACTAAAATGACAGTAACTACTTCGAAAAGCAATTGGATTTGCAGAAAAAAAGTCAAAAACAGAAATCATATTTAAAAATTAATGGTTCTTGCTATGAGTGCCTACATAATGAATACAGAATAGTACAGGTCTTGGTTGTGTATCAAAAACATACTGCTCAAGTCTTTGCTCCATGGTCGGTAATGGAAATTGTAGTATTTGGTGAAAGGAAGCACTGTATTTACAAATGAAATACACTTGAAACTGATCACATCATTGCTCTATCAGTGATTCTGAAATGTTTTGACTAACTGAATATTCAACACTAGTATATTTCCCTTAACTTGTTCAAAGAAGCATATGGTTGATGTGCATAATTACTGTGAACCACTACATTATCATATTCTACACTTTTTTGTTGCCATGTTGGAAGCATTTGAAACCTTTATTTCCCCAAATTATGCTGTAATTAAAGGCCTTACCAACTTTTGGAGATGAAATTTTAATTTTTGGCTACACATGCAATCACTTTAAGTAAATGGAACTGTGAGAGTTTTTGTAGGTCAAAGGTCATATGAAATGGTCTAAGGTCATCAGATTTCATAATGTGAAAGCTTGAGAACACTCTTAAACATGAAAGTGTGTGAAAAAAATGTACAGGACAGTTTATAGTTGGTGCGTGAGAAATATGTCTGCTGGGATTGTTTGTGGTGGGTGCCAAAACTCCATGCTATTCAAATGCCCATTATGGTGATGGTCAGTGACTTCAACATTTTGTAGGTTCTCTCTTGCAATTTACACCCTGCTTCTGCCCACTGGGAATAGTAAGTAATCCTCACTATCCTTACTATGGTATTGAATGCACATAAAACAGAGAAAGCTGAAATTGTGTTGACATACGAGATAAGTTGTGGTCAGTTCCTTATTACTCTGGCTCCACCTCAACTAATGGACAGAACCATGTCATGTGGGGTCATCAGCAGGCAGACCAGAGACAAACCATGTTTGCAGTATTACCTTGAACCAAATGTTGGATGAAAATTCAGTGTGTGGGTTTGAAGGTCATTTTGGGTCACTTCAAGTGCAAGTGCTAAGACCTTTGCTGTTGTTA
The DNA here is from genome assembly GCA_021234535.1 of Stichopus chloronotus. Lineage (NCBI taxonomy): Eukaryota > Metazoa > Echinodermata > Holothuroidea > Aspidochirotida > Stichopodidae > Stichopus > Stichopus chloronotus. The sequence goes on from CM037835.1 coordinate 1,332,795, forward strand.
TGTGTATTGTAGAAGGTATTTGAGCTCCCACCCTGGTAAAGACCGGTTATGCTCGCACATTTTGGAAAGAATTGCATTTAAAAGTTAACCTGTCAGTAAAAAGATATAGTATGGTTGCTGTACAAATTTCACAAATATTTGATGAAAATGATGATAAAACTTCATCAATCATGACTGGCATTGATGGCCTTGTGCTTGTTTCTGATAAAATATATCTGTGTTTGTACAGTATTATGCTATGGTCAAATAATGGTTATTAGTTTTGTAGGAAAGTTTTGTAGTTTTGTATCTTGAAACCCAATTTCATTACCTTGAACAATATGTATCAGGGATTTTATTCAGTCCACAAAACAGGACAATACTGGGATCATTCCTCTGTTATTTGTGACTGTTGTTTTGACAGTTGAGAAGTGCTCTCATAGTTTTCAAAAGCCATCCAATTGTTTTTCAATCCCCTCCCACTGAGACAATTTTTTTATGTTTTGAAATGAAGTGACTAATAACCTTTGTGGAAATTTTTTTATTTCCCCAGAGGAATCATTATCCGGGATATAACTCTTGTTCTGTCATCACATAATGTGGAATACATTTGTCTTATAAATTGCAATACTGGCTGAAGTTGCACCAAGGTTTTTTTTTTTTTACATTGAAGTCTATTGTACTATAGACATGACTATGTCAATGCAAGTTATGTAGAAGGAGGAATATGTGGTTACTACAGCATGTATTGCAAGTGGGAAAAAAAATTCAAAAAAAGGTCTATTAGCAGCAAAGAATCATAAAGCCCATTGTTTTTTTTGTTTCTCATAAACGCCAAAACATTGGCTGAATTGTTGTCTTTGGCATTTGTACGGTAGGTACCGTTTACTGAATATGCCTGGATGGATCTTACTAGTGTTCTAGCTACCTACACCTACAGTGGACCACCCATTTTCCCAAGAAACAGAAGAAAACTCCATTTTGAACTATTGCTGTATGTAGTAGGCAAAATTCTGTAATTTGACGTAGTGTGTTCATGTGGTCATGCTGTTTTTCACTTTTTGGAGTCCTGAACGAAGTAGTAATTGTGGATCCTCTGCGGTGAATCAGATCCTGAACAAACAATTTGCACACTGGAAGTTAAGTATCTTAAAGTGATTGTGTGTGTACTGAAAAATTAAAAAGATAAGATTTTGTTTGATCTTAACTTTTTCTTTATTTTTAAATGCACACGCGAGATCGTACATGAACGGACTATGTCTTTCAATGAAGGAAAATGACAGTAACTACTTTGAAAAGCAACAGGATTGGCATAAAATCATTAAAAAACAGAAATCATATTTGAAAATTAACGGGTCTCACTATAACTGCCTACATAATGAATATGCAACAGTACAGGTCTCACTAGTGTATCAAAAACATACTACTCAAGTCGTGGCTCCTTGGTAGGTATCAGGAATTGCAGTATTTGGCGAAAGGAAACACTGTATTTACAAATAACCTACGAACTGAACACAACCTTGCCCACGGCATCAGTGATCCTTAGTTGTTAACTGAATATTCAACACTAGTTTACTTCCCATTGGCTTGTTCAAAGAAGCAGACGGTTGATTTGAATGAAAACTGTCAACCACTACATTATTGTATTCTACACTTTTTGTCGTTATGTTAAAAGAATTTGAAATCATATGGCAAAATTAACCAACTGAAACCTATTTATTTTCCCAGATTGTCTGAATGGTGTACTTAAATGCCTTACCAAAATTTTGGAGCTGAAATTTCAATGTTTTTACTTTTAGCCTATGCACACAATCACTTTAAAGACAAAAACTCATCACCCCAGACAGTTTCAATTCTCCCAACCACCTACGTCTAGTCCCTCCCTCAGCCTGTCTTAAATTCCTCCACATGTGTAATCAAAACAATGGGTCCCTGTGTACACTGTGTAATACGAGCTGCTCTGCATCTTTCGAATTTGCTGTCAATCAAAGAGTACTGTAACTTAGAACCAGTTGAGAATTTTGCTTTCTGGGAAGTAAAAATATAGCTTAGGGTGATGCGTTACAGCCTTTAAGCCATGGAAGTACAGTACTGCTATGCTGAAACTATTATGATGCAACGCTTTGTGCATCCTCCCGCAAGTTGAAAGTATGGCCCGGAAAACACATACTTGCAGTGTTGGAGTCTGCTAACTGGAGTCAGCTGACCGAATCTTTTACCCCTCAGACATCACATTTTAGGCCACAGTTTTGATTATTTTACAGTCTACTGTTTTACAATTCCTTGAAAATTTGAACTTTCAGTGATAGTACAGATTCTTTCAAACATGAACATTCCCTCCTTAATTAATGGAAAATGCCAAGTTATCCAGATGAGCCTGTGCTCAAATAACAGTAATTAGATTATTCTTAGGGAAGTACAGTCTGTTGAATTGGTGAAGAAATAATTGTATAATGTGCTATACTGTGAGCCGCATATACTGCTGTATCATTGTCTGTTGTAACTGTATATGCATGGCACATGGTATGTGTAGGTCTACATGCATATGTACATTCCTATGTGCAAGACTAGCTCCAACCAAATATCATACGGAAATAAAAGGATGTGAGGCCGAAGGTCGGATTGATCCATCTCAGACCCTCGTGATTCACTGAGTTCACACAAGCTATTTTGAACCTACCCTCTAGATCTGATCTGCCTCTGTTGGTGGATCATCACCTCTGGATCAGATCTTGATCTATAATTTAAGTTGATCTCAAGGGAGAGATCAGATATGGATCTGATTCACTGCTTGAGAAAATTCAGTGTGAGAGCAGTCTCGCTGAATGTGAGTAAGCACTTTTGATTAAATCCTTCATGCTTTGAGAACTGAAGGTGATACTTTATACAGCAAATTTTTCCCTGTGACAAAAGTGACGTGCGGGACACAAGGTGATCATTTATATTTTAGACACTCCACTGAGCTGAACATAATGAGATAAGATCACTTTGCTTGGGGCCTGAATAACAATTAACACATCACCACACAACTATCAACAGCCCTTACAGTTACCTCAGGCAATGGCCAACTTGTGCCCTCTCCTGATCATAGATCCCAAAAGGTCCCAGAAGGACCCTGGCTGTGGTTCTTTATGTTCATTCACAATGACAAGCTGGTGTCTTTCTACCCATGTGGACACAGCCAGTCAGCCAATGTGCCGCATTATGAATCAGGCAATCTTGACACTACCATCCTCCATGTAACACCAACAAGTGAATTACTTTGATTTCCCTCCCATTCTTGTCACAGCTGAGACCATAAACCAAAATGATTATAATTAGTCACTTCCAAGAAACTCACCCTTTTTTTCTTTTTTTTTTTTGTCTATGTTCACTCTGAACAGTGCAATGACATATTGGAAGACTACGAAGATGACATCATCACACATTTCAAAGCCAAAACTGTGAATATTCATGAAGAACTCTGTGAAAACATCATTGGTAAGTACATGCATGGAAGACCACCAACTGCATGATGGGATATCATACCCATGTATTGTCATCTGGTTTACTGCTTTCAGTACTGCAATAAAAAAATAATGTAATCACTGAAGGAGTTACAGTACATTACAGTAGCAGTAATTTTCCAGGAGGTTTTTATGATAACATGATATGTAGCTATATATTTCAGGGACCGGAATTTGCTGGTTGATGGTGTAACAAAATGGTGTATTGTTACTTGTTTCTGTTTAATACCACTTTATGTTCCAGTTCATTTTAGACGTGTTTAATTACTAGTTAATTTTCCCAGGGAGATTATTATTCCACCTTGCACAATACCACCGTTGATGTTAGTACAGGAGGTGTCAGGTATCAAACTACAGGATGCATGGTATCGGTTAACGGCTATGGGCACATTCTTTCTAATCAACATGTTATCTGAGACTAGTCCTAGGGATGGACATAAACAGCAGGGTTCATTCCTAGCTTTTGTTTGGGTGAACTATTAATTACCTATAGTAGGTGATAGATAGAGGTGACAGACAGATGATCACAGCTGCTGCCTTTTGACCAGTGACCATCCAGTATTTGCTCTGACCGTTAAATTAAAGTCCATGCCCAGATTAAAAATACCATTCTGGATAAAGATTTAGACTCATTAATGAGGTATCCCCAGATTAGCCAAATTTTACTTGTTTTAACCCATTGCTGGAGTTGAATTTTACTGGAGCTCAGGCAGTACTGTTTTGGAGCTAGTGAGCACTCACCATTAAGTAAGAATGTAAGTTACTTAGTTTGCATTATATTTATCACCCGCATGAAAATAGCTACGAGTAGAGACATGCTCTTTAAGATGAGCATATTATTACTCCTCCTGTAGTTTAATCTCTATTGTGCTACTTGCATTGAATATGTGTGTATGATTCATTGCTCCTGTATGACCATGGTACTATGAGATTCCTACAAATAGATAAGTGTGAGCCTACAATGATTGTCACCTGTGTTTATCTGTTATAACTGTCTCTGCAAAAAATGGTACTCAAAGCGGGTCCAATGGTAGAACTTTCAAAATCGCTCGACGTTATACAATATAGTATGGTCACAGGTGCGAATGTTGACTACAGCACTTTCTTATAGACTTTGAGTAGTGTGTTTTGTTGCTGTTTGGCTGTTATTGATTGGATGGCTTGAAATTTTAAATGACTCTGTTTTGGCTTTGGTTCTGATATTTTTAATCTTTCAAACTTTAGATAACAATGTGATCGATTGTAGACTACCTGTCAGGAAGGAAAAAGACAAGTCTTGGTTCGGTTTCTTTTAAGTTTAGGTCACGGTGTGGTACATGTGTGTGTCTGACACCTGCATGGACTCATGATGTCCTAGTAAGAAGAGCTTTGACCATGACAGATTTTATGATTAGTATTTTGAGGTGGTCCATAATGGGTGCAGGGCCTGATTGTTTCCTGTGGAGGTTGTTGTCAATAAATGTCAAGTTTTGTAAACAGCCATATATCTCAAGAATAGAAGGCATGGGAAAATATAGCATTAGGTGTGTAAGTGTATCACATTAAGCTACAATAAGTTAACAGTTTGGTTGAGGTCAAAGGTGATTTGCAGTGAACAAAGGTCAAATTTGGATAATTCTTGTAACTCAATTTCTCAAGTATAGAAGATTGTAGACAAATTTCATATTTAGTATGTAGATGTACCATCTTGAGTGCGAGTATGCTAGTGTGCTGGATAGGTTAGGTGAATCAATGAGTCATTTGATGTTACATTTTGGGTTTAAAATCTGAGAACCTGTTAACATGGTATCTCAAGAGGGAACACTTGAATTGGTTCATGTGGTGTGTTGGTTCACAATATTGACAAAATATTTACTTTTTGGTGAAGGTCAAATCCAGTTTATGTAAACAAGAGTCAAATTCTGGAATTTGTTTGTTACCACAACATATCAGTAAAGGAACCTTTTATAGTTTGCATATATAATGTGTAAGTGTACCATACTGAATGACAGGCAACTATTGACTGGAGTTAAGGTGTATCATTGTATGTAGTTTGACATGGAACAAGAAGCTTTTGTGTTTTCCATTTTAAGTGAACAGCTGTCATTGTGAGTGTAATGTGTTAATATTGTCAATGATTGTAATGAATCATTTTAACTAGAGATAAACGTATACATCATATACAGTATATGTAATGCTCATTTGTCATTGAATACACAGATATGCTTTAGCAGTGCAGGAGAGGGGAATTGAGAGGGAGGAATTTGAGAAATAATTGATAGAAAGAGCAGAGTTAATAGAGCAAGAAAATGTATTGGAGACAAAAGAGAAGTGATGAAGGTAACAACAATAGTAACTGACTGAAAAAAAATGATGGGAAGAGGCTGGGAAACATGAGCAAGGGTGCAAGCATTTCATTTGCAGCTTTTAGCCAACTTTTGCCAGAAACATTTATTACAATATAATGTAAACCATTCAAAACCATTCTTTCATCTACATGTAACATAAAAAAATTACACATATTGCCTAAAGAAATTTCCTATTGGGGACGTGAGTGGATGCATGGAAGTGGTTGGAGGGCAATGCATGAAGCTGGTAGCCATTAGAATGGTACATATGTACGGAATCATTATTTTACTTACCGTCCTCTTGTATGGGATTTAAGTTGCTTCTGTCAGTTCGCAATCCTACTTTAATTGTCTTTGTGACTTTCTATTCACAGGTTACTGCAGACAGAATAAAGATGAATTATGATACACCTTCAGGACAAAGTTACGATACAGTGACGGGCCACCACTTTTAGATGAAATGAAGGGGCAACCACCATTAGATGAATTATGATACAACAAAGGGGCAACCAACATTAGATGAATTTTGATACAACAACAGAACAACCAACATTAGATGAATTTTAATACAACGACAGAACATCGACCATTAGATGAATTATGATACAATGACCGGACAACCAGTACTAGATAAATTATGATAGAACAATAGGGCATCTAACATTACTTTCATTATCATTTCTTATATTTTTTCCAAACTGCCCATTGTTTATCATTCAACAGCACACATTTTTGCTGTTACCTATTGCTCAATTCTTTTTTAACCTAAAAGAAATGCTTTTGACACATTTTCATTATATCATCACTGTTTTTGAGGAATACAAGCAATCTTCCATTTGTTGCACTCTAGTTTATTTATGTATTTCTTAGTTTTTTTTGGGGGGGGGTGTCTTTGTTGTATTTGGAACTTACTTTACTGCCAAGGTGGCTAATTTGGACAGTAGGCCTATACCAGAAGCTTTGAGCACAAGCACATCCTTGTTCTTTCAAAACTATAATACTAGTTGTGTTTTGTAGCTTCAATCTAATTACCTAAAAGTTCAAGGGATGTGTACAAGAAATAAGCAAGTGTCTCAGAAGGGAATAGCCAGATCGATTATATCAAATCATAGAAGTTGTGTAACACTGCAACACTCTCAAGATGAAACTCTGGATGTTAGAAGTGGAGCACTCAGCTGTCAGATTAAGTAGGTTAGTCCTTGAAAAGTTTATTTGGACAATGACATATCAGTGTGGGTAGCACAGTCTGTAATGCTCCATGCATTGATCACTTGAATAGCCCAGTCAAACTTAAAGGGAAGTAGGGCATTTCGAATACACCAACAGGACATACAAAGAAAATAGCTTTAATCATTGTTAAAGTATCTTTTTCAACAATAAACACCTGCCAAAGCTTCATTTCCTCCAAACATTATTCATATGATGAGTAACAGAAGATGCATCATTTGAATTTTGAAAAGTTTGGGTGAACAAAGTAGTGTTGAGTAGCAAAAAGCCAAATTTCTATCTGTGAGAAAGAATCTTAATTCCTGAAAAGAAAGCCACTGTCCTTCCCTATTTTTAATAATCTATGATTCTATGTCCACAAACATTGGTTTTGAAAATATGCTTGTGCTTGTTTTCTGCAAAGCAAATGCCTTATTTCCCTTTAAACAAAAACTTTGCCAAAAACCTAAATGTGAGAATGGTCTTCAGTATAGTATCTAGTGCACAAGGAAGGTCTTAGAACCTTCTATAATGACACTAAGGTCAACCTTCAAGGTATACAATCATTCTTGGAAGAAGTCCATACTTGTCATTCTCAGCAACAGGTAATCAACTACCCATAGGGGGGGTGTCAGTGGGAGTATGTCATCTGGTTGGAATGTTAGATATTTATTAGTGTTGTAAACACAAGTATTGACATTGAGAGATAGGTCTAATTTTCTCAAAGAAATTGCTTCATATTTTTTTCTGGAAATAAATTGTCATATGACAGTGACAAATTGAAGAACGATTTGAAGAGGAAAATGAGTAAAATTTGAAGGACCTGTTCCTTTGTTCCTTCTGTTGATCGGTTCTGTGCTGTACTGTATTCCATTTTCGTGCCTTACTTGAATAACAGCTTTGCACACTTTGAGAACATTTGCCTATGAACTCAAAGTACACCAAGAGAAAAGCTTTTATTTTTTTATTCTTCATACAAACACAACTGATTTATAGATGACCAAAATACAAACAAGTCTATGTAAGTGACAAGAAAAGATAAACATAATGTAAAGATTATAGTTAGCAAAAGTACATGAATGTATAACAGTGTTGTTTTAAACTTGTATCTTCTGCACAGTGTTATCAGATATGAACCAGTGTGTAAATATCTCTCAGATTGTGTGTATTTGCATGGACATATATACTCAAGGAAGAATGCATTCTCCATACACTCTGAATGCATTTGACATTTTGTTTTGGGTTTATAAAATGTAAGTCCAACCCTACCAACCCATGTCTGCTGATATCTGTGTATTGAAATATGATAAAGAGAAGTGCTAACCTGTTAAGTGGAAACATCTTTTTTATTTAAAGACAATATTTTGAACGATGCCATGTCACATATATTTGTTAATGTATTGATGTTCTCTATGTCAGACCATAGACCTTTCATGGTGTGAAGTTCACCTGAAATTTCTATTTAATATTAATATGAAGTCAAGAGTAACAGATTCTTACGGAAGTTGTAAGTAGTATATGAAGAGACACTGCTAGATCATTCCACTTCGAATGCTACCAGAACAGTTGAGGCCAGCAGTATGTGTAGACATGGTACTAGACCAGTTCAGTCTAGCAGTACATGCAGACATGCTACTAGAACAATCCAGTCTAGCAAAATGCATAGACATGCAACTAGAGCGGCCCAGCAAAATGTGCAGACATGCTTCTACTATGATAAAGGTCCAGTCCAACAGTACATGCAGACATGCTACTAGAACAGTCCAGTCCAGCAGTCTAGTCCACCAGTATGTGCAGACATGCTACTAGGACAGTCCAGTCTAGCAGTAAATGCAGACATTCTACTATATCAGTCCAGTCCAGCAAAATGCATGGACATGCTAATGGAACAGTCCAGTCCAGCAGTATGTGCAGACATGCTTCTAGAACAGTCTAGTCCAGCAGTATGTGCAGACATGCTTCTAGAACAGTCCCGTCTAGCAGTATATGCAGACATGCTACTAGAACAGTCTAGTCTGGGCAGTATGTGCAGACATGCTTCTAGAACAGTCCAGTCTAGCAGTATATGCAGACATGCGACTAGAACAGTCTAGTCCGGGCAGTATTTGCAGACATTCTTCTAGAACAGTCCAGACTAGAAGTATGTGCAGGAATGTTATTGGAATAGTCCTCTCTAGCAGTGTAAGCAGAAATGCTACTAGAACAGTGCAGTCCAGCAGTGTGTTCAGACATGCAATTGAAATATTCCAGTTTAGCAGTTTGTGCAGAATGCCACTGAACAGTCGAACTGTAAAATGATTACACACCACCAGACCAGTTCAGTACAACAGTATGGCAGTAGTATGTGCAGACACACTACTATAACAGTGCACTTCAACAGTATTAGTCCAATCGACATGTAGTAATTCAGCTGTCACACCGTTTCTTGTTAGTCATCTAAGTTACTATAGCAACAGACTCATTACAACAGTAACGATCTCTTGCTTCCCCTGATCATTTTCTTTTTAGGATTTTGTTTTCAAGGATTTTTTTTTTTTCACTTTCAAGGATTGGTTTAGACTTCTTGATTGTTACTACAGAATAACTGAAAAGAAATCCAAGATGATGAACCTAAATATTTACAAGGTCATGCTGATGCTGAAAAAAATGGATAGTTGTGAATGTGTCGAGACCATTTTTAGTGCTTCACGACGTCGGTCACATGATCGTCACAAAGCTAGGAAGTAATGTAGCCTCTAAAAGCAGATAGGTCAGTGAAGGTTAAAATATGCCATCTGTGTGAAGTGTTATAACTGTGGAATCAGATTGAACCTGTCAGTTTGTATGACGATGTCAAAATTAAATTAAATTTGATGATCATATACGTCTGTTTTTCCGTGTATTGTTTGAACTGTCACGGCCTGGTGATGACAAAACTATCACATAAATCACAACTGTGTTAAAAACAAGATGATGTTTGGACTTCTTTACAAAAGTGCTATTGGTATGAGTTGTTAAGTATGATTGATGCTAACATATATTTGACCTCCTGTCCTCAGGTGGCACCACCACCATTTCTGTTAATAACAATCTTTCTTTTTAAGAGTGACAAAAGCCAATTTAATTTGTCGTGAATCTTAAAGGTGAAGCAATGCTTATCTCAGCAATATCCCTTACCGTGTGTTGATATGACATACGTCTTAAATAAGACCCTCTAAATAGCAAGGGATGATAATGTGTGAGTGACATTTTTTTCCGTGTATCAGGTCATCCCCAGTCTTGAACCTACTTAAAGGGTATGTGTGTCGAATCTCATTAGTACAACAGTTGAGTAACTAAATACTCTGTTAAACTACAGTGAGCCACGTAGATTGTTTTGTGGCTGATGCAACAGACTTTTCGTATGATTATGTGCCTGTGGATTACTTTATGCTCCTCAAACTCCTATCTTATTGAAAACAAAACACTGGAGTTGTTTTGCAAATTTAATATGGCTGAAATTGAAGCCTGATGACTTTCCATGACGTATTACATCAGAGTCTCTATATGTGACAGGCAAGGTGAGACTACGATTAGAGATCATTTCAGATCCTATTTCTCAGTATTAGAGACAGTTGTAAATAAACGGCTCTGTGCAGAATACCCAACGATCGCCCTCTATTAACAAAGTGCGGGTTTTTTTTTTCTTTTATTTCACGTGGAAAGGAACGCTGCTAACATTTAGCTAAGCTATAGGAGTACGTTAACCAGCTTGTGCGAATGTACGAAAGGCCCGTAATGTTTTTTTTTTTTTTAATATGTTATTACAGATCAATAATCAGTAATATCAAATCCAGCAAGTAAACCCATGTAAAACCATTCATAGAATGAAAAAAAAAGAGAAACGTAATTTTTGTCTTACCTGTATCAAGGCTTTCACTGACTTTATTCAATTTGACAGTCACTATATTGTATCGAAACTATCACCATCACTCACTGTTTTACTACTCACTGCTGAAGCAGACTATCACTCAATGTTGAATCGGACCATCAAAAAAAAAAGTTCTGCCCTGCAACATGTGGACTCGTGAGCTGACGTCATTAATGGTTTATTACAGACATGTTTACGTTAGACACACAGATGTTTTTCACTGATCAATTTGTACACACACACACTTTCATATGCAAGATATAACTCTATTTATAAGTAAACGTTGAGGCAAATCATTTAGATAAATATGAGACGTATGCCATACCCGCCTTGTTGTCGCCTGCCGAACTCGTTTAAATTGGAGGCAGCATTCAAATACGATAATTGCTTACGTACTTTTTGTGTGTACGGTTTCCTTGAAACCGTGAAATCTTAATGATGTGAAAGATGACTAGTAAACTTCTAAACGGACAAGGGAAGGGAATAATAGGGCACTGCATTCCCAGTTATTTCAAAGAAGATGTACATACATATATAATATGTGTAGTAATCAGGTCCATTATCCAAACACACGACCAGTGCACATAAACCAGCAGCGGTAGTAAGTGAATATAATTGCAGGGTCAAGGACGAATGCCCAGTCGACGGCAACTGGCTGACCTCAGATGTGGTCTACCAAGCCGACGTCACAACTCCAGAAGGCACTCACCGCATCATACTGAATAGGGATGACAGTGGGCACATTTAAAATCCGGTTCGCCAACCAAAATCCCTCAAACACACTAAGTATGAAACAGAAACACTGTTGTCTAAACACATTTGGCAGCTAAAACGTCAGAACACAGACTGGAAAATCATAGCCACCCCATCCCCCGTCGAAATCTGTACAACCCACGGCAGATGGAACCTGTGTAGAGAATCATGATATCATGTATCATGACTTTCAAGATGTTTTTCCCTTCTCGAGAAGAATATACCCTAACCATTATGCTATATCTGGGTATCTCGTCATGTTGCATCATGCAGTCTTCTCGAGACATGATTTTAGCACGTTTTGGAAATTCTGTGAGGACTATAGGTGCCTCCTCTACAAAAACTGAATATCTCAGCACTTGTCGACACAGTAATGTGGAAAAAGCAGTCAAGCGTAAACCCAACTCGCTCAAAGAGGACATATATATATGTGTATATATTTAAGTTAATGTTCGTCCTTCAGTTATTATGCGTAAGTACTCTACTTATATGATTAGAGCATATCCCCTTTCGTTCCTCCACTTCTTCCTATCGGTTTTATCAATATTACGTCACCAGTGGCGGCGCCAGGATGTCAGACTTGGGGGGGCAAACTGAGGGCAGAGGAAAATATTGGGGGGGGGGGCAAGATTTTCGCGCAGCGCGAAACCGAGCGCTAACCGAGGCCGTGCGGGTGGGTTCCAGGGCCCCGCCTTAGGGCCCCTGGTGGGGTCCAAGGGCAAAGCCCCGTTGGGGGTCCAGGGGGCGAAGCCCCCGGAAGCTCTGAGGTTTTAGCATATCTGTGGGTGGAAAATTAACTCCCAAGAGAGGTATATTATTTATTTTTATATTATTCATTTTTTTCGGTTGACCGCATTCCAAGGTTCCCAACTTTTTTCTTTGGGAACTGGGGGGGGGGCAACTGGGGGGCAAGGAAACAATCTGGAGGGGCAAATGCCCCCTCATGCCCCCCCCCCCCTCCGTAGCACCGCCACTGTACGTCACTCTCAATACGTAACGGAATAGTTTAATTTTTTAAGGGGTGGTATCATTCCTTTAATTCTCAAAGCAAAATTTTGAGGTTGAAATGAAGAAGATAAAGTGACAAAGAATAAAAAAATAACCAAGTGCAGTAGAGAATCCTCAACTTTGCCGTAAGGAAATAATTGATACATGATTGAAAACGAATTGTGCCGTAGGTTTCAAGAAACGCCACATTATAGAGAGGCCCCTAATGTAAAATAATGGGTTGGACGAAAGCAATGTATTACGTTTCTCATACATTTATACATGTCCAACATTTGGCCTGCAGGAGAAATTTTGTTTGGTTTCCAACTTTCCATTACTGGTATAATTAATTTTCATTATATGTTTATTAGTTGTTTGGGGAAGTGGCTTATTCTACACGTTTGTTTTATTTTTGTTCTTTATTCACTGTCAATTACTTTAGTAAGAAGTCCGTTATTGATTAGTATTCACTTTTATCTCTTCGTTTCCTATAAGAAGTCTAAAAGGACAAACACACTCTGGGATAGAGTAAACCTGTATTGTCAACGACTTCATATCATCATAAGGTCTTAACTTAAACTAAAACAGGGATAAAGATAAAAATTACCGCAGAGAAGAGCACGACAATTAAATGTGTGAAAATATTTAATTCCCGTTTAACAATTAATGGACTCTTTTATTTCTTTACTGTGAAATAAATAGATATAGGCCTATTAGTGAGAGTTGTGGAAATGCTGCATACATTTTCTGATACTTGAGGGCTTTAAATAAGTTTATCAATTTAAATTTGCAAAGTTTCTGCAGAAGCAAGATTTTTATAGGAATATAACTTATCTGCTTATAGAACAGTAACTTGCTTGTAACTTCTCCATCAAAGCGTTGAGAGAATCCGTATACGAACCAAACTGTGAATAAACTGGTCTTCTTAAATATTTGTTTACATATCTTATCATTTACTGCTTTTAATAACACAATTTGACACATTTATTTCCAGTTCAAACGGATAACTACAGGCAAAATAGGCAAGTGAATGGAATATTTGGTGCATGCTTGCACCAAATATGCAGCAAATATAAAAATGATGCATTTTCACTGTTTTATAAACAAATCACATGGACCTCACGCACATCAATAGTCTAAGATCCTTAATAATTATGACTATAATAGCTACTCTTTTCATTGTGTCTTCGGCTGTTGCAAGGAATGTAAGGTGGAAAAGTGGATGCATGTTCGAAGGACAGCGACTGTTAGCTAGGAGATGCGTGCTTAAACTTTTTACAGTGACGAGCAGACGACAATTGAACTTGAACTGCTTCACACTCTAATATACTATGCATGGTTGAACTGTATCATTTTTTTTTCGATCATCTGTTAAGTGACCACAGCGACCGTTAGTGAATTTACTTTGAAAAACTTGTTTATAGGCTAATAAGGCCTACCGGTACGTGTACGAATAAACCTGCCTGATAACTTGTCATTACCTACACGTATAATAGCAATCAGAAACTGTACAAATTTTATCAGTCTTTGCAATAGCATGTCTTCAAATAATTTTAAGGCAGTCTAGGGTTTTCTACCCAACAAGACACTGACAGTGCCATCTCAGGGGGTTACTTGCCGGGCCTACAAAGGGCGATTTCCTGCAACGATGTAGGCGGCATTTTTATCTAGAAATTGTCTGGTACCTTCCATCAAATATATGACCCTATATCGGCAGATAGGTTTGGTTCGGATTTAGGATAGTACCGATTAGCGAGCTTGAGGAAAGCCTAGTGCAATTTGGAAAAGTGTCATTGAAAAGGCATCGAGCAGAAACAGCTCCGTGGTAAAAAAATTAAAAATTGTGAAGAAGGGTTGTAAAAATAGGGTTGTAAAGGGTTGTAAAACACTGTCATGGTTGGCTATCTGACGAAGTTGTAACGCATTTGACGCAACGGATTATTTATCTGTCAGATATTGAGGATAAAGTACTGACACTGCATTCTGGTAAAAATTGGTCGACTTCATTTTGTACTGTCTCTTTTTCTTTACTTAAAACCGACTTTCCTTGAAACCTTTCCAAGTTTCCTGGGTCACTATCATGACATCCGGTGTGAACACAGATCACAGATTTTATCCAAGAATTTCATTAAAAAACAAACGAGACAAATTCATATAGAAAAGGCTGGCTTCATTCGGAAACTGCAAAGTGAAACCCTAAATGAAAATTATTTGGAATTGTTTTTACATGTATCAAAGTTTTCAGATATGGTCTCTTAAAGTTTGATAGAAAATACTTAGGCCTACTGATTTTGAGGAATAGTGTCAATTTTCCTTCTTTAACCCTTTACGTATTGTCTCTTAATTATTTACTTGGTTTTACATTTGTTAATGAGACGTTTTTAGAGAACACAAAATATACTTCCAGATGGAACCCCCGGGGCTTAAAAAATTCTCAATCGTCCTTGCAAGGAAGGTTAAGTTAACAAACGATAGCATAAGACATATCATATGAATCCCTCCCTGGAAGTGACAAATTTGCAAATTTGGTTTATGTTTATTCAAGGTGCAACTCCAAAACAAGTTTTTGTAAAATGGTCAATTTATCATGGATTTTGATGAATCGTGTGGCCATTTTCATTTTTTTTTATGATTAATTCGGTCAATACTCAAGTGTATGTTTAATGTCAAACGTACTTTACGAAGACATCGACTGAAATGGATAAACTGAAGTAAAGAGTAATTTACAACCTTTAATGAAATTCACATGAAAGTAGTTACGGCCCAATTTTACAAACAAATTTCTGTCTAGCAATTGCATCATGAATAAACATAAGCCAAACATGGACATTTGTGACTTCGGGGGGGGGGGGGGGGGAAGGGGACTCATGTGATATTCCTTTATGTTATTGTTTGTTACTTTAATCTTCATTCCAGTGGCAATAAAGAGTTTTACATGCACAGAGGTTTGCATTCTGGAAGCATCTTTTGTTCTATTGTCTTCTTAGAAATATTGCTTTCACTTACAAATGTGTGAGCCAGATGGCAAATAATTAAGAGACAATTTGCAAAGGAATAACAAAAGAAATACTAACACTGTGCAACACTCCACAACTATTTTGCATGTTCATCAAACTTTGAGAAGTTATAACTTAAAATCGTTATAGGAGATATAAACGCAATTATAAGGGAAGCGCTTCAGGGTTTCACTCTACAGCTACCGTAGTCCGATCTCTTCTAGATGCGTGTCACTCGGCATCACCTATGTAGCTGCTAAACTAGAAAGACGTGTTACGAACTGCTTGGGACGCTATGAAATGTTCATACGTAATCGGCTTTGACTTGCAGTTTCTTTCCGTTTATTTCTCGCTTTTCCAACTTCATCCATGAATGGCCAGTTCCACACTAGACGATTAGGAAACCCTGTGAATGAAATCTTGAACCCAGAGAAAATAAAACACAACTTGAGAATAATTTGTCCACTTTTATGTTCTCGTTTGAATTCTAGTATTTTTTTATTGCAAACAACCTTTGACGTTTTCCATGCAACCTTCTTTCTTTCTTAAACATCTTACCAAAAATTGTTACCCTTGTCAGTTGATTTAATTTCATTTAGTTTTACCGATCTCTCCCTGTTTCTCGGCGTCTCATTACGGTTGGTTGGACGACTGGTTACACTTTGCCAAAGATATAGGCCAATTAATGTAATCCAACAACACCACGTGAATTTTACCTTGAATCCGAAGCTTTTGTTAATCAAGACTAATTAAATGAAAAGAGATTTTTTTGTACCCTCTTGTAAAAAACAAAAAAAACAAATAGTATAACAGAAATAGGGTGGAAAAAGAGTCTACATGAGGGTGAAAAAACAAAGGAAAGAAAAAGAAAATAAACAGAGAGAGGAAAAACGGAATCTGTCGTTAAGAATTAACGATGGAGAGAAAATAACTCTTGTTGATTTAATTGTTAGTTAACTTATGTTGCCTGAGTGGTTCATGTATACACGTCTCTGGCAGGTGTTTCAACAGTAAACCGTGAGGAGAATGGGCATACATAGTTTCATGTAATTAATGATTCAATCACCAGAGACACGGTGATCGATGTCTATATAACTAACGCGAATACTCTGCTCTTAAACTATCCCGTGATGGCTGAACTCACACATTTTCTTTTCTAAGTAACAAGAACAAAGTAAAAAAAACAAAAAGACAGATAAAGACGAAACTGGCACCATTTGCGAACACAGCTATAAATACAATAAATACACTGAGATTACACTCGCAAAAGAAACTCCATGTAAGAGAAAAACAATAACGTCGGACTTCGTTCTATTTTTCTCGGAGCATTATTCAGGTACATAAATAACGATTGGATGCATTTTCTTTCCATCTGTCTACCTGCCCGTCAGTCTGTCCGTCTGTCTGTCTATCTACCTGTCTACCATCTGCCTACCTATACAAGGTTGGTTTTCCGGCTGTCTTTAGTTGAGACTACTGGTAAATAGCGGTCATCAGAGAATTGGCTTTATGTTGGATCTTCTAAAGAATTTAAGGCGTAGGTAGATTAACTAGTCTGGTCCTGACGGTGGGAGGGGGGGGGGGAAGACTATCTGTGTATTGTGGTCCTTTTGTTGGCGTTGGGTTCGCTATCTGTGTCTGGGGGGTTAGTTGCATTTTACTGTCCTGGAAATCATCCATTAATTGACAGAACGAAAAGAGGCACCAACTGGCTCTTGTCTTATATGCCCAACGCAGGGAGGAGGGGGGGGGGGTAGATTCTGTCGGTTGGTTGGGTCTGTGTGTTGTCCGCAGTTGCCTTCTGTAGTGTTTGAAATTGGTAGATATGAAACAACCTATGTCAACTCGGTTTGAATGTAGTCTTATGAAATCGCATAATGAGCATCTGTGCCGTTTTAAAGAAAAAGTTAAATGTTTGCAACATGAGAGGAGTATGCAATTATTACCCAGTTTCAGATTTGTATTCTTTCCTAAAAGACTGTGTTTTCATGAAAGATTTTGTTTTTACTTCTTGCACAATGCAAAATGATTCTGTTGTGTGTGTATTTGGTGCATGTACGTGCGTATGTTTGTGTCGGGCTAGTTTATCAAGTGGAGTCATTCACGTTCGACCGAAGGTATTTGTTACGGCAGTAAAATTTGAATTTTATCGAAGGTTTTCGTTCAAAGGTTACTCGTCTCTACATTTTCGTATTAATTAAACATCATATGCTTGCTGATATTAGATATAAAAACAAATGTGAAAGAAAACCAAGTTATACAATATCGATGGAAAATTTTAGAGATTATATTTAAAACTGATATAATATTTATTTATGTGTTTCATTTTGTGACATAAGAAGGGAAATGAACTAAGAATAGTATATGGTATCACAAAAGAAAATAGTATATGGTATCACAAAAGAAAACAAAATCCCAGACGCATTAACAAACAGACATCTTAAATTAAATAGTGAAACAATGTAAAAAATCCTCCCTCCCCCCACAAACAAAAAAGGGGTGAGTTTACATCCCCTTCATAGATCACATCGTAAGCTGAAGTAACAATAACAGGAGCAACTTTGATACTTTCAAATAAATGTAGAAGTTTTACAATAGACATAACATAAATTATAATTATATATGAAAATCGATAGAACAGTTAACAACTTGCTTTCCAGCCCTGCTCATTTAGATACAAGGCTGTTAGCTGGTAACATATAATGTTTATTTTGTCGTGGAAGATTTACAGTACAATAAATATCTAAATGTATAAAAGTTAAGTCCGATACGCCTTATTATGGACCCACACATCACATGGACCCTTAGCCATGTAGTCAATTGGGACGTTTTCTTTACAATAATGTAAATGATTTTACAAACCACGTTTCTACAAGTACATCCTAAAGTATTTTCCTAATAGCCTAACACAGTAGTCAGCAAAATCTTTCAATATATTTAAAATATAATCCCAGGTGGGAATTTTTTCCTCATTCATCTTATTGATGTTCTTGTTTCTTCTTGTAACGATTTTACATTAACTCATAACAAAGCATGCATAATGATTTCCCCACCCAAACCCACCTTGTTTAAGCTCACCCATGTCTTGTACAAACCCACTCTCTCACTGTTCTCGTATACTTGTTGAAATAAAATCGAACTGATGTAATGGTTTACTTTCTTAGTCTTCAGTTGAATGTTCTGTTAGAGACTCACCAAAATTAACTTATTTCTTTGCATAAATACAATTTTTTCTCAAGTTTCTGTATTGACGCAGTGATACTTCACTAGACTCTAAATGTTTACTATCTTTGAATCAGCATTTTTTTCTTGACATACTGCCATAGGTACTGTTGTTCAAGCTACACACTTATGATCCAATGCTCTGTCAGTATATCATCATTTGATCCACATGCATGTCTGTGATCAAATATTCTGTCAGTGTATGATTACCCAACTAACACCTATGATCCACTCTTGTGTCAGTATATATGATAACTCAATACACTGTGTACCTATCGCTGTCAGTGCATATGATTACTTAGTTATATGTATATGATCCAATAATCTGCCAGTATATGATTTCACAACAAACAGCTATGATCCAATGCTCTGCAATACAGATGATTACTCCAGATGCATGTCAGTGATCCAGTGCTCAGCTAGTGTATGATTACCCAGCAAACACTTAAGGTGGAGGAGGGAGCAGTGCCGGATAATTTGAAGTCGAATCGGTATACATGCAAAAATTAATTACGTAATCAATCAATTAGGACAATAGATCAGAAATTTCTGAGAACTCTTCATTAAAAAATTCCCTTCTTTTGCTGTCCTTGACTATCACATTACGTAATGCACAAGGTGACATTATAAATACCTTGAAATGTGACTTGACGGACATTGACAACATGTCCACAACAATCTTAACTTAAGCCTGTCTACAGGGCAGATTTTCACTATTTCACCGATCACACAAACCGGCACAATGTTGTTTAATATATCAAGAAACTTCATAAAATTGTAGCGAAATGTGAGACAAAGGGCTGAATCTACACACGTTATTGGTTGACATACGAAAATGAGGAATATCACATACATATTCAGGTCCATAAAGTTGTCCATAACCTTGTTCTTACACGATGTATGCAAGGTTTAAATGATTTAGTATGTTGTCATGAACCATCATGAGTTACTTATATTATAGGTATATGTTATCCTCACATATCTTTCCACTAAACAATGAAGTTTTTATTTAAGCGAGTTGTCTTGTGTTCTTATTTACATACATCCACAAATACTGTAATCATAAGTTTACCTCTGCTTTAGTTGTTATGGTGTAATGACTACCTATCTGTTTCGTGAATTACTACATGTTTCATTCAGCCTGCCGATGAGTCTACGCCTCTATTTGAGTTGGTAGACGTCATCGTTAATTCCCTAGAAGTCAAGACTTCTACGGAGGGGAATTTCAGCTACAAAGGTTTAGGCAGCCACCATTACTGTGCAGGGGTGATTTCCGCTACGGCAGAGGTTTACGCAATCAAGCTTTGTGAAGTGGAGAAGGAAACGGTGAAAATAAACTCCCAGTAGATACTGCGGAAGGGGATCGAGGGGAGATTTCTGGAACTCCAAGACCTCTTGGAGGTGTCCCTTTTATTGGCTTGTTCAAACTGGTTGACATGGTGATGACGTCACCTGATGGCGATGACGTGGGAGACGAGATAATGGTTCCAGGTGGCGGTAACGCTGCTGCCAGTAACGACGGTGGAGCTGACACAGCATTAAGGGGACCCAATGCAGGACTCATGGGGCCAAGTGGGCCGAACCAAGGTGGAAAGAAATGAGATCCCCAAAGTCCGTGTCTGTTGGCTATCTTCAGGCGAGCCATCATTTGTTTCTTCCATTTCGTTCTGATAGAAAATAAAAAAGAAAATTGATGTTTGCAATAATTAACTTTAATTCAGGCAGGTTTGAACCGTAATTATTACAATACTTTGCAAAAGACATTCATCATATTGTACATATTTCTTACATATTAGAATCTTTGATTTTGACAAATATGATGTAACTTTTTAATACAATTGTTCAATACCTGTGCCTTTCCTTCCTTTATTTTTTATTCACTCCCTCATATTTTTGTTGCTATAAACAATAATTGCCAGAAAGATACAATTTTTGACACTTGGTAGACGGCACTGCACCAGCATCGAATTATTGCGTAACAAGACATTTCATAATCACGAACAATTTCCTGCGCGATTAAAGTTTAATAAAAATATATCAGAGTGAAACAGAGACATGTTAAATCGAACCTTATATCTCCTAGCAATATTTTCCTAAATTGTTCTTCTTTTTTGTAGAAATACTATGTTTTCATGTCTTTCTTACGAGAGGAAGTCAATATTCTTCAAAAAGAAATTTAATCCAAAGTAATAACTTGAGTCTCCTATGGTATTTGCTATAGGTGACAAAATCACGTGCTAATAAATTTTCCTTTTCTGACAATTTTCGCGCCATTTTTTCCTTCTTATGAAAAGGCTTAATATCGTCTGACTACCCCAGAGGATTATAGACAGGAAGACGTTTCTTCATCGATTTAAACTGTTTCAATTATCTCCTTACCAGAGGCCGAACAAGCTGCCTAACTTCCTAAATCAATAGTGTTCTCAGCTAATTTACTTAATCGCGGAACCTTATGTCCCTCTTCGCGTTCCAAGGATTGCTAAAGGGAAAACGCTATTTCTTTCCGTCATTGGAAGTTTGTTTTTACTTGCATGTAATCGTTTTCCTTAATTAGATAACCTCAGAAATACCATCAAAAGGTATCGATCCAAACTTTGCCGCAGAAAAGATCTTTTTTTTTTCTTCTCGCGGTTCAAGGGACTTATTTCTTGTTCCAAGTTGGAGATTTTGGAATTAATATTTGAAAATAGTTAATTGACAGGTGAAAGGCGCGCTCGCGTGCGTAAGTAGGAATGGTTTTAACTCGTGTGTAACGAACCGTAGGTTAGGTGTTTGGGTGGATTGATATTACACAAAAAGGTAAACGTTAACAGTTCACACGGTGAAGGGGTTAACCGCTAACGCCGACGGGATATTCTTCCGCGAATGGAAAATAAAGCAATCATAACATAGACATCAACACCACGCGCGCATTTGCAAACTTGACTTGGGTTTGGAGGGGAAGGGAAAAGTGGCATTGAGGGCGTCGGGCAAGTTGCCTTCAAGCCCTAGAGCCCGTTAAACGAGCGACGGCGCCGAAAACAATCGATCTATTGAAGAAAAACTTAACTAATATCAACAGCGGAGGTCGAACTTTCCGGAGCTGCTGACAAACAAATTCAATTTTCTTCAAACTTTTAATTGACCACTTTTGCCCGAGGGACGTAATTCCTTAAATCTAAAATACTTCAAAACAACCAGAAAGCAATTAGCGAATCAACGGATTTTAAGGACAAGCAGTAATTTCTAGTTAGATTATAATCTTTTGTTCTATCGTAGATCAATTTAGTATTATCATGTTAATTAAAAAAACAAATTTTTAAAAATAAAAATCTTGATTAAGAATCTTCAAGTGCTCAGAATTACCGTTATCTCACTGGTCTATCGCCTTTAAACAAATCATTTTGAAAAATAAATAAAAGACCGCTCTTCAGATCTTGACAGAAGTGAAAAACATGAGCCCCAATGTTGCAGATTATGTACTGTAATACGAATATTTATGAGGTTGTTCCAAATTCAACATCATATGAGGCAGATGTGGGACAATTGTGTAATGCGGTTATACTGAACCTAAAATCTGGGGTCCACAGAATAACATCTATCACAAAAATATCAAAGTAAACAATACTGCTGTTCTTGTTGCCTTGTTTCAATTGTTGTTATATCACAAACAATATAGAATGTATACAACGCACTTATGTACGAGAAAATGTAAAATGCAAACGAATTTACGACAAAATTAAGAAAGGAATGACCCACTTTGTGTTGATTTTGTTTTCAGTGAAGAAAATTAATCAAGATTATATTTATTAAAGTGATTAAAGTATATGTTTAATTCGTCTTAATAGGCATTCAGAGTAAGAAATAGTTTCGTTCAAAATTTTGTCAATTACAGTGACGCTTCCGAGAACATCGTCACTGGGAATAACGAACCTTGTACTCATCGGCAACAAATAAAATAATACAAAAACAGGGAACATCGAACCCCGGGAACAATGAACCACGGGAACGTAGGATAGACCCCGTGTTTCCAAAGCATTTTACGTAATCCATATTATTTTGCAATCTTTAAAAATTATACCACCCAACAATGCGCCACCCAACCAGGTCGGGTCTTTGTCAGGTTCCAGAAAGTAGGAGGGTGGGTAAATGATATAAAGATGGGTCGCGATGCTGCGAGGGAGGGGGGATGGACACGTGAGGAAAGCGAGGAAACCAAATACAAGAATGTCCATGAGCAGCAAAAACAACTTGCAAGTAAAATTCTAAATCGCAAGAAGGGGGGGGGGGTGAACTCTGTGTTTTTGTCTGAGAAAATGATCTTTTTCGGGCTTGAAACTACATACAAAGAGAGAATTTATTTTTCTGTGGCTTAAATACGATTCTCGTTGGATAATTACACAACTTTCGAAGCGAAAACAAAATGCGTTTTTATGTCAGGATTCTCAGTCCAACCCCTACAGAAATCTATGGTTTAAATACAGTATTCGATAATTGAAAAAGAATAGTTTTCTTAAAAAAAAATGATAAACCAATTTACTCAACCTTGGCGTCGCCTCTACGCCCAACGATACATCACTCAACGATACAGTGTCCAAAAATACCCGACCCACCAATTCAACGATACCAATTTAACCAAGGATGCATGTGACCTACAATCATATGAAACTTCAGGCTGCTGAAATTACTTCTCTTTGGGCAAACCAAAAATTCGGTGTATAACCTACCCGATTCTTATTCAGACAGGCCATGACACGATTATGACTTAATTATTTTTTAAAGGAGGTATTAGTTTTCGGGTAGAAAAAGTGTGGAAGGCTTTCATTCATTTGTTTAGTTCAATATTTCCGGTTTAGGGAGATTTTTCTTTTATTTCTTTATTTCATTAGTTAAAACGACATTTTTTTCATAATAGATTATGGAAAAGAAATACATGCAAACGAATATAATCTAGACAATTGAGAGAAATAAAAATTAATAAGCTTCTCTGTTCTGACAATTAAAATGATCTTACTAATATAAAAAATGAACCAAAAACGCACAAATACATAATGATTTCGATTGACTTCATCACGAGGATTTTTTCTGAATTTGACATATTTTGTAAATTAAGCTCATTTGACCCCAAATGACATTTGCCTCCATCAAAAACTAATATGGTCCTTATCCTCCATGTGGTACAACATACTAAGTATGAGATACGTCCAAACTTCCCATCCTGACATAACGTCTTTTCAAGGTTTTTACAATTTGACCCAGGTTTTCACATGTTGACCACAAGTGACCTTTGGCCTCCGCAAAAATGAATATTTCTCTTGTGCGTAATGAAACCATAGGCCTAGGTGACAAGCTTGAGATATCGTGTTTAAAATGGTTTTCACAATTTTCCCCCTGTTGACCAAAAAGACCTTTGATCTCTACCAAAAGCAATAGAACTAATGTACTAAATATGGTTCTGCCTCCAACCAATACACAACCAGTGTAAGGACAACACCCTCTTACACTGTGGCTAGTAAGGACAACAACATAAAAGCACATGTGCGCCTTATTTACTAGAAAGTTTTCCTGACGCCGGCATTCACGAATGCTCAGATTGAATTCTCCTTTGACCTTTACATCTGCAGGCTTGTCAGGAAAAATCAGTTATGCATCTTTAAGCCTTAAAAGATTAATACCAAATGTGACATAGTACAGAAATTACACCCCTAATCTCACAGAATGTTACGTCACGGTTATGAAAGGGTTTAACCGGTTAACCTTCAAGAGTGAGGAGTGGACAGTGTCCCTCGATCTCGGCCTGACTAAACATTCTGTTACTCAATGATCTGCTTTGCATCATCTAATTGAAAGAAGTACTAGGGTGGATACAACATACATTGCAAGTGATATACAGAGAAACATTCATTTCACAATATGCTTTCTTATATTCATTTGGATCATATAACTTTTTCTCTCTAAACTTTCCTCAGCGTTAAAATACTACCCCAAATTGCACCTCTTTTTTTGTCTTCCTCTTACTTCTTTTGAAATACACGTCAGAGTAGCAAAAACGAAAGAAAAAAATGTTTCTCCCCTTCTGGATATGCCTTAAACTAGCCAATTTCCAAACCAAATATGGCCCGAAAGAAACTTTATTTTTGAGGGGCCCACTCACAGTGGATTATTACTGCGCATGCCCGTAGGCACTTCCATTCCGTTAAATGATTGTTGTTATTCATTCAGCGGTTAAACTTAAAAGCAAAAAGGGTTCGTTTACATATTAATGAAGGCTACACGACTGCTCTTTTTGTTGATTTGTTTATTTTATTTTTTTTTTGCCTGTCGTCTGTATCCCTGGTGGGTGATTAGATATGTCCTATTAATCATTTGTTTTAAAGAACAATTAAAACAGATGCCATCTTTGGAATTATGTTTCGAACTGTGCAAGTAAGTGGCTTTCTATCTCTACTACTATTCAGTATGTATGTATATATATATATATATATATATATATATATATATATATATATATATATATATATATATATATATATATATATATATATATATATACGTAATAAATATATAATTAATGAGTTTGAGAATGATTGTCACAGACAGATTTGTTAGGTTTTAATAATCACCAGCTAGGGGTGCTTCCTGTTACAATCAATTAAAATTCTGTTTCAGATGGGGGGGGGGGGGATGAAAGTGAATGAGCGAGGGGTTGAACCCCCCCACACACACACACCCTTGCTATGATAATATTGGTGATAAAAATTTTATATTAAGGAAAGGATGGAAATGAACCAATTTCAACTATAGCTTAGTATTTTCAGAATGATCGATAAAATTGTATCATGGTTTTAATGTTTTTATTCTTTGTTGCACCGCAGGGATATTGTGTCCTTCATGGAATGTGTCATCAATTACACATAAGTAACAAATAATGACTAATTCTTTTAGAAGATGCTGATGTCATAGTAGGATATATTCAGCAATTCCTTTTTTTACTTCTCTTAAGAGAGAGAAAGCAGAGGATCCAAAGGTGTATTACGATAGGCAGCAGGTAACCAAGAGAGGAAGACGATAGGTACAGAAATGGGCCGGGGATAAATCCAGAGCTCAAACATCGATGATGCTGGCGGTATTCTAATTTATTGAAAATGACATGGTCATGATGATCCTTTCTTGGTTATTGCATTCCCTCCCCCCCATCACCACACTGACACACACACACACACACAAACTCACGCACACGACATATTCATAAACATGGTCCATCACAAGTGAAAAGATAATCATGCGTAGTAACAGATAATGGCAAAATGCTGTCAATGTGGATGAAACAATTACGTTCAAAGTTCGCAAATGTGAAGGATAATTATATGTTAAG
Organism: Stichopus chloronotus; assembly: GCA_021234535.1. Classification (NCBI taxonomy): domain Eukaryota; kingdom Metazoa; phylum Echinodermata; class Holothuroidea; order Aspidochirotida; family Stichopodidae; genus Stichopus; species Stichopus chloronotus. Next base: position 1,359,014 of record CM037835.1, read on the forward strand.
TTACTTGATACGAAAATTATGTTATATCACCTCACTCAGCTCAACTGTTTCGGTCCAGTTAACTGGCAGGGGTCTTAAGATTCGAATATTGTCAAAATAATTAAAACTGTGTAGTTGCTTTTTATGTTACTCGAGTCCGTGACCCTTGACCTAGTTGTGGCAAAGAGAGTTCGAGTAGACTTATAAGGACATCCACAGAATGTCCTTGTAGATATCTTCCTTGAATTAGCAGTAAACATCTTGGTCGTTGTCAACTGATATTGTGCCGGTATGTAATGTCTCATGTGTGCAACTTTTGGGAACTTGTAAAGTTACGCTTAATTATCCAAATGCAAACGAGATTCGATTTCAAAGGTTATGTAACAAGAAAATGACATTTTGAAATATCTATTGTATTAATCATTAAAGCAATCCGAAATCCACTGGATTCTCAAACTTAAATCTAACGTAATCGGTTTAAACAGAGATTTAGGACCGCTTAGTAACCTTAAGTCTATTGTTAATGCGTAGTTTTGTTTTTGTTATGTTTGTCGTTTTTGTTGCTGTTTTCTGTTAGTTTCTTTTGGACCATATTTCCAGTCCTATACTGCTGTAAATATTGTTAGTCAATATACGCAGAAGAAGACTCCAGGAGAGTCGAAAATTTCGTTTCTACAATATATTACCGTACTCTCCTTGTCAACAACGACACTCTCGATGTCTCTTATATATATATATATATATATATATATATATATATATATATATATATATATATATATATATATATATATATATATATATATATATATATATATATCTGGCTGATTAGTGATGTTTTTAAGGAAGACAATACGTACTGCCACAGAAAAACCATCATGGTAGGAATACATAACATTTTCAATTTTTGTCTTTCAGCCTGGCAGTCCGATTCCCCCAGAATTCTCTTTGGCTAGCCCCATTGATGTCATATATTGTACACGTAGCACCAGGGACCAGTAATATAGAAGTTAAATGCCCCACCCTGACCCTGTGCCTTTCAAAGACACGGTGGACTCGATGCGCAAGTGAAGACAATCATCTCTGAGGTACTCTCATGAAATCACGACGGTGGTAAATATTAATCAAGTACCGTAATGTATGACCAAACTGTTAGATACTTATGACATGTTCGCATTGATCAAAGTTCTACCACCCCTACCCCATCCCTTCAATACCTATTCCCTCCCCCCTTCCAAAAAAAGTCGATTATCTTTTTTAAAAAAGAATAAAATCCATAACGTCGTTGATTGTTTCCTTACTTCTTTTTCTTCCTCGTGATAATGAAAAATATGATAAATGCACCATTAATCATTTTTCGTTCTTTTTGAGTCACTTTTTGCGTTGTTCAGCTGTCGGACAGTCACCTGTAACCTCTTATCCTCCGACCATCCACATGACGACAAGATCGAGGGGTATCCAAATTGATATTCATAGCCATAGTTATTCCATCAAATATTTTAATTAAACTACCATCCGTTTCCAACACTTGAAATAAATTCTTCATTACTCTTAAAATTTGATGGGATTTTATCGCTGTCGTCCTACTTGAGACGTAAGCGTTCAGACTTTATGTTTTAAGTTGCCAAGTACTTCAACGTTTCCATGCGGTGTACGTCCATTAATCAAACCGAATCAAATCTTGAAGTTTTCTATGCAGGTATATTGTTCAAATTTATATACATGTAAATATCATGTAAACCTGATCGAATGGTTTGATACAAAGACGTATAGATTTACTAAAACTGGTAGACAGACATACAAAAAACAAAACAGCAATACACACACACACACAGAGAAATCAACACATAGACAGAAATACAACTTAGTTTGGTACAGATAAAGACAGCTAAACAGGTTGATCGACATAAAGAAGACAGAAATTGGCACACAGACAGACAGACAGATAGGTATACAGGTCGAGCAGAGAGACAGATTGAACGGTAGACATTTAGACATATGGACAGATACACATACAAGCAGACGGATAAATATTTACCTTCTGTTTTGAAACCATGTCTTGATTTGTGTCTCCGTGAGATTAAGAGCTAGACTTAATTCCAGTCTTTTACTGACGCTGAGATATTTATCGGCTTTAAACTCTTCTTCCAGCCGTTCTAGTTGCTTTGAAGAGTAGGCCTGTCTCGGTTTCCTATCTACACCGGGTTTCCTTGGTCGACGTCCGACGGGTTTGGGACCTGGGGGAGGGGTGAAAATGCTCAGATTTTGAAAATATGAATTAAAAACAGGCATGTAAGGGAGTATTTCAAAATCGCTATTAACACCCCCTCCTAAAACAAACGAAACCAGCTCCCATGATACGTGACTAAAGCATTATTGGGATTAACATCTCAATTTCCAGTCTGATGTTATCATATCAATGGGAAGTCGATCTTTATACCTGACCGGCAAGTGTTACGTTACCGGTACACTCCCTGAAAATCCGATCTTTGTACCTGACTTGCAAGCGTTGGGTACACTTTTGGAAAACATCTTTGTACCAGACTAACAAGCGTTAGGTCAGATTTCCTGGAAATCTGATCTTTATACCTGACCCTCATACATACCCCCCCCCCCCGACCTTCGTTTATAGTTTATCCGTATATACTATGCTAGATATTACCATTACTGATCATCCAGGAAGTTTTTCTGGCATGTGGAGAACTCCGTAAATCTACTTTTTTATCTTTTTACCACCATCATCAGCGGGTGTCTTTCCTGTGTCACCGCCAATAGTCTTGACATATTATCGACATCAAGCGTTTTATCTCTCTTTCTGCTCTCCAGTGCCGATCAAAACGAACAAAACACCATTTTGATGTTAAGTACATTTCCCATTCAGAGGTTTTTCAGGCACCATCGCTCAACGCGAATGAGTTTTATCGACAAAATAAATAGTTAATGAAGGATATACAAACGGCGTGTTATGGAAGCAAACAGTTACCTTGTACTATGCCATTCATGTCGTTCTAACGCTTCAGTTGACCCGATAATCGAATTATTCCCACAAAACCAAATGTCAAAGACGCGCTAAGTTTTTTTTTTTTTTTAGTTTTTTGTTCTTTTATAATCTAGTTGCTTTATTATTTGTTTTGTTTTGTTCTTGTCAGTGTTTTAATTTTGTTTTATGACCATTATTTTTCTTCATATAATCTTATTGCTTATCTGTTTCGTGCATGAGGGATTTAAAGTTGTTCAAGAAAACTTGTCGAAGGGGAAACAAATTATAATTTTTCGAGAAAATATTTTTTACCTCTTAAAAGCAGGAAGAAAATTAAATTTCTTCTCTTTTTGGCCGCAGTAGTTTTGAATAAATTCGACAGTTACATTCATCTGGGAGGAGAAACCGTTATCTAAGATAGATTAGTACGGTACATTAGATAAAATAAACCATGTTCAGATGCCGCTCACATTAAATCCATCCATAGATGTACTAAACATTGCCTCAAAGAGTTAAGCTTTACCAAAAAAAAAAAAGAAAAAGAAAAAACACACACAGAGTAAGGCAACTGGAGTTCATCGTGCCTTTTGCAAAGTTCACAAAACAGTTCCATATTTAAAACATTTAGTCGGAGGGGGGGGGGGGGGTGGAGATGTGGGATGGGGAGAGGCTAGAAAAATTGTATTCTTTGTTTGATGATTCGTTTCATTAGTTTTAAACACCCCTTCCATTTTACCTGCCCCCCCATCCTCCTTTGCAGATATACCCTGCAAATATAATTTGGCAAACATCAAGGCTCCTACAAAGTTACACATAGTGGCAATAAAATATATGTTTATTGTCACCTTAGGCTACAAGAATATAAAACATTTCATTGATCTGCAAGCAATATTTTTACGAAACTTATGGGCGAGTACCCCCCCCCCCCCTCACTCTCTCTCCTCTTTCTCCCAGTACATATTACTATATCACTTTTAAAGATACTTCATATTTTTATTTTCTTTTATTGATCGGTCTTGTCATACTTCGGTGGTACATCGTCGTGTTACTCCGTCGTTTTGCTATAGGCCTAACCTTGTCTTATTTGTCAGCAATTATTTATGAGATCCCCGGTGAATCTAACAACGGCTAAATTCAACCAAACCACGCAAGCTGAGGCACTAACACAATAATCTTAGTTAACGCAGAAAGCGTTACGTTATGACATCATTGGGAATTCAGTATAAGTTCGTTTATACTTTTTTTTGTACATTTAGCACTAAGGAGGAAAGGCAGTTGAAAAAAAAAAACTTTTTCCACATGACCCATTAACCTGAAATCCGAGAAAAATTAATACATTTAAACAGTCACATGCAAAAAGTCACCAAGTTCAAACGATTTAAATTTTCCTTGTATGTGTGTATTGTCTCTAGGAAAAATGCAAAATATAAACTTTTCAGATTATTCATGTTGATAGGTCAAAGGTTTTCTTTCAAGACAGCTTCTCCACTTTACAGGAATGTATGTCAATGGCTAATTTGTAGACAGACTGCAGTAAAAAGTATGCAAAGTGTTTCTCCCTCTTTTTATACCTCCTCCCCAATGTTCTCCGATGGCCGGGGCCATGCTTCTTCCTGTTGCTTACCCCACCAATTTAAAAAAAACAGAGGGATCGACGCCCTTGGTGAAAGGTTGCTATTGAGCTCAAACAGGAGACTGATCGCTTCAGGATAGAACCTTTTACATCACATTGGACACTGAACGCAAAGACAGGTACTTGCATGGTAACTATGTTTTGTGTGACGTTAGCAGCTTGCGGGGAATCCTCAATAACAGAAAACTAATGGTATTTGCATTCTTCTGTCTAATTTAATACTATTTTCTATAACAGGTAGTATGATTGGAAATCGAAACCTGCAGGATTCAATAATCAGTTTACTTTGATGATAATTACATGTAGGTCATGTGAGTTTAATTTAGAGGCAGCTCTCCGACAAAGGCAAGAGGAGGATATTACACCATCATACTTATGAAGCAAGGTATTAACTATATATATGTATACATATATATATATGTATATATATGTATATATATATATGGTATTTACCTGTGTCGCTTATCGAGCTGTGTGGCTTATCAATACGATGTATCGTATGTTGTAGAGGAAACCTTGGCATTGTTTAAAACCAATGAGTCACCCCCATAGCTCAAATTCTCCCAATCACTTGTTCCCCCCAGCCTTTCTAAAACTCCTCTACATGTATAATCATAACAATGGGCCCCTGTGTTTTGCAGTGAATTACCAGCTACTCCGCGTCTTTCGAATTTGCCGTCAGTCACAGAGCAGAACCAATTGATAATTTTGCTTACCCCTAACCAAAATGTAGCTTGGGTGATGGCTGAAAGCCTTTAATCTATGAGGCTTCCTCGTAGCTGTTGCATCCAATATTTGTTTAAAAATATTGACAGACAATTTAATGTACTAGGTTTTAAATCACACATATCATAAGGAAAAGAGTAAATTTTGTTTACTGTTTTGGAGGAAACATGAACGTTTCAGTTTATATTATCTCATCTACAGGCCCTTGTGCAGCTTTTTCAGTGGAGGGGGGGGGGGGGTTGCTTTAACCACAAGTGGAACAGTTTACCCGACAATTATGACCAATAATTTAAAGCTCATATATGTTGCTAACTAAAGCCTACTATCAAAGGCTGAGCGTAACTCCAGATCTCGTAGGGTTGGGGGTTCGTCCTGAACCCCCCTGCATATACGGGTCTGCTCTAATTAACTGCATGAGACTTACATATAATGACGTCATCACGTGTGGTATTGCTAATAAACAAGTTGGGATAAGTTGATTTTTCATGGAGTTTACCTCTATAATTTAACAGGTAAGCGCGCTCATATAGCCTTGTATTAAGGAAATATATAAATCACTGTGTTTTGAAAGCAATTTAAGCAAGTGTTAGTGAAGCAACTATTGATTAGCATAAACTAACGATTTGATAGGCTTTTTTTCATAGGACAACCTACAAGGTAAATAACATATGTAACTATCAAAATACTTTCAAATCCTCAAGGATTTCTAGCTTATATGCATCCCAATACCAAAATAATCTCAATCCACTTAAACAAAAGTGGTTGGAACATGTAAGGTAGAATTTCTATTTGCTACTTGCGTTTGTTCAATCGCTAATGGGTCAAATTGATTGTAGAATTTCTAAGAAAAGAGATGGACTTGAAAGATATAGTAACTGCGCAGGAACTGTGGCTTCATTTCAATCTAAACATTTTCAAATTTTTTTAGGTAAGGACTTCTGTGAGGAAAAACTGAACATATGTCTATACTGTAATACCATCAAATTGTCACCTCATTTTCCTCTCGCCCCCCCCCCCCCCCCTCTCTCTGCTTTCCTCGGGTAGGTCTTGACAGGTTGTTGTGTTGATTTAAGTACAGTTCATGCTACTAGTCATCACTCAAAACAACAATAACTGTCTAGCTGTTATCGATTAATGACCATTCTTTTGTCATCTGCTGTCTGAAGAAGCGATATCTATTATTCTAGAACAATGTGAGCAATACTGGTCTCTCAAGTGAAGTGTTCCAGTGGAGCATGACACCATAACTGCCACCTATAGTTCCATGCTGCAACCAATAAAGAAGAGTTTGACGGGGCGATCGATCCGCGATTCTAGACATAGGCTACACATATATTTTTTTTTTAAATCTGCGCGAACTCCAAAACCGTCTGGCCTTTAATCAAGATAAAGCCTCTCTCTTTGTATTACAATTGTTATCAAGGAATAAACAATACCAATTGTAAAATATTGATTGAATTAAGGAAACCTATGACATGACTGTGAGGGGATTACTGTCTTTCTTTTTTATTTGTTCAAACGATGGTTATATAGCTTTTATAAACCCAACGACCGAAGTGTATACTGCATTTAATTCCTATAATACACACTGTACAATTGGTATAATGGACCGTATAAAATACCAAATTGAGGTGGAACGGAAGCGATGAGGCGGTTTGTCGTGAAAGTAACATTTTGTCCTCCGAAAGTCATCATTCGTTCTGACATTTTAGAATAAGTCTTTAATTGTAACAGCTAGTGAGGATTGTTTACAACCCATCGACAAAACTGAAGTTACAATAATAACTCAAAGCATGAAATCTGAAGAAGGTTCTCTCAGTGTGGAAGTTGTCCTGACTCTCTTACAATGTTCCATCTGACTTGTTGTTTGAGGTTGTTTGAGGGTAGTTTGTCCCGCCTTCCTTAAAACTAAGACACTGCAGAAACAAGCTTCAACCAATCTCATTACCTGATATCATACATTTCAAGTTTTTCCCAGTGACTACAAAGTCCAACAGTGGCAGTACGTTGTGGTATTGTATCATATCGAAAAAGTTTTTTTGAGCTATATGTTTGGTACAAGACTCCGTAAAGAGTAACAGATTAATGGACAGCTATATATAAGACAATGAATATATTATTAGCTTGAATACATTATTGACTACACTTTTGCTGACAGAAACTATCGACTGGTGTTTGTCAATAACGGTCTGGTTCTGATTCAAATTAATTACGTATTCAAAAACATAACTGCGAGATACTTTGAATTTTGTCTAAGAACTTCTACAGACTTTGCTTCTTTAGTAAACTTTTAGTTAACACATTAGTAATTTTGTTGTATACTATAAACGTGTTATACATTTTTAAACTAAATAATAATTTAAATAAGGTACTATTTCATTGCAATCGTTAAATAATAATCATTGGATTCCTGTCTTAGGTAAAGGACATTCATATTTAAAAAAACTCAAAGACATATTTTACCACAATCGATCTGACAAAGAACACTTTTGTTTAATAAATACATGATGAACTCGTACATCTATGAGTTTGAATGTTTATTTTGCAAACAAAAGATTTAATTGAGAACGAAAGGCGAATTGATAGAACAAGTCGAAATGAAATAACTTTATGAATAATCTAGTCCCCCCCCCCTCCTCCCCGACGTTGATCAGTGATCGATGGAGTAGGGTGTGGCATACGACTTCCTTTCAAAAATACGGGACGGGAGTTTGTTTTCGAGGTACATGCGAATAATCCTTCTAACTTTAGGGTCGAGACTTTTATGAGTGTATGCCGTTTGGATGTAATAATGTAAATTCTTAACATTTCCATTGTCTATTCCAAACAAACAATTACAAACAAAATATACACGTTTGTAGGTTTTCGAGCAGAAGTTACTAAAAATATCCTTCATAAAATGAACAATAGAAAAACATATGACAGGCAGTTACAGTAGTAAGTTAAATGCATGGGAGGGGTACGATATAATTCCCAAACTTCCACATGTTATTATAACGAAAGGCCGGATATGACGTTGGGGCTATATGCATTCCTTTAAACGGTGATGGTTCTTTCATTATGACGTCATTTCTCTACTGTTATAATAAACGTCTGATTCCGAAGTTTAATTGAGATCCCTCGACAACACTTCTCCGCCAGAAGTAAAAATACTTGGCTATGACAATAAGGTTAGTATGACCTGGCGGTATGTGGCCGCACGGGAGTGTTGGGTGAGAACATACGTCACTGAATATTCATGCTATTTAAACAAAGTTGACGTGTTGATACCATTTCATTATGGAGAGTATAAACCAGTATCTGTGATTATGTGTGAATAAAATGTTACTATCTGTAAATTGCTGCCACGTACAAAGAGTTGAAAGCGTCAAAACGTGTCTCTTTGATGAAGTTCTTAGCCCCTTTGTCCCCAGGAGGCCTTATACGATGAACCGTCCAAGTTTACTTCGTGTTACTATTTACTGAATGCAAACACTTTGAAGTCGAATAGAAACTACATACTTTATTTCTCGTCACTGAGGGAGTAAGAGAGGGAATAGCTCGCAAAAGGGTGAGAATTTCGTAGATATTATCCAGTTGTTCTATGTTTACAGAAAACGTTTTAAAACTCGTCGTCATTTTGGTCAATCAGTTTCTTCATTGACTTCCAGGGTAAAAGGTAGCCCCATAATCAACTCATGCATGTGTACTTAAAAAGTGACAAAAACTTTGTCTTGCGGAGTTTTTTACAAAAACAAATACACAGAAATGTCTTCCTAATCATCGAGTCCATGAAAAAAAAAGTTCCATTTGACTGACAATTATTATGAAGAAAAGTCACTGACGTTATGAAGCAACAAATAAAATTTCCATTGTTTGTCAAATTCTTGTAAATTCACATAAGAGCAAGTATGTACAGGAAACTTGGCAATTGCACTTTTGATATGCTTTAAATCAATGAATCATTACATCATACAAATTATGATGGAAGGTGATCAATGAAGGAGCTATTTTTCAGATTTATCGTAAATGTTTTACACAAATTCAGTCAAATAAAATATTCTTTATAAAGGGTAAAAAATGTAACTTCAAGGAGAAGTTAAAGCAATTACCACTTACATGCAATCCGATTTGAAGAAGAAGATATGCAAGAATTTGGTGAGGTGGGTTTGGTACAAAATAATTAAGACGTAAAGATAGGAGACTGTGAAAAATATTTTAGTAAATTTTTACTTATGTATTTATCTACCTTTATTTATGCAATTTGATCTTGTTTAATATAACAACCAGCTTCCTACTCGAATTCTTGAACGATAGGATTATTATTGAATAAAAATGGGTTAGAGGCCATCTGCGCTAGGATATACCACTAATTCTAAAGATGGTGTCGAAAGATTCGCCATCATTTTTATTCATTTCGTTCTACCTGTCACCTTAATGAATCTTATCTGTAAAGCCTTAAATCCGAAAAGTGCAATGAATTTAAAGTTCCTGCTTACAGCTAACATGAGGAACGAGGGAAATTTTGAGACAATTAAAAACTTCTTGGAGGGTAACAGGGGTTAATCGATAGTTAAGTAATATAACTTATGTTATCTTCTTTTATAACACCAGATACAATGATGACCCTCTGGCGATTTTTCCCCATATTCGATCTTCTGCGTGTGCACAACTAGAGATGAATATTTAAAGAGAAGGGGGAGATATTGGAAGAGAATGTACGGTTCACTGATAGCCTGAGGGAGTGATTGAATTTTGATTCTAGTACAAAAAGTACTTTGGTTCGATTATTAATTTTACTAATTGTTTGGAAAGTTTGGAAATGTTTGGTGCAGATGTATGTGACAGATATATGATTACAGATCTAATCAAGGACCCACTCGGTATAGAAAACACACATGTGAGGGAACTTAATTCACGCAAGTAAAAGTGATAGATTGAGGTATATATAAACTGAAGGAATGAAAAGTGGTCGACTTTGATTACAACTCTCCCTTTCAACTCTTCTCGTAATTCCTTACATCGTACCCAGGCTTCCTCTCACAATTCACACATAACCCCTTCACAGTCTCCGTCCCATCAATTGTTAAATAAAGTAACAATGCATGAATCGATATATTACAGATATCATCTCTTCATTGTTGTAAAACTATCTCTATATTAAAAATATTTTTGTTCTCCTTTTTTACTTTTTATTTTTCATTTTTTTTGGGGGGGGGTTAGTTGGATTAATTGATCTTTACTTTAATCTTTGTATCCCAAATATCACCTTTCGCTTATCTCAGGCTAGTGGAAGATGGCGGAGAAAAGCTCTCTTGATGCAATGTACAGCGTCAAAAAGAGATGTAAAAAGAAATATACGGAAATGTGTTTTAAATGAATGTATTTTGGATATTTTATTAAAAAGGCAAAAACAGTTTTTAGTTCTAATGGAAGTCTTCGATCTATTTGTCATTCATTTTATCGATTTTTTTTATCAGAGGCGAGAAAATGATACCTTTTGCTCGAAATGTCGGTTAACCGATATTAAATCATTAAAACCAGTGATTCATGATCGTTTAAAGAAATATCAATCAGATATTACACGCATTCAAACAAATTCATTCTCTGTTTCATGAAAATAGCTTTCCTTCCAATTTTGGTATTTACAGTCTCTTGTTTCTGCTATAAATAAAAAAAAAAAACAGGCAAAAAAAGCAACTCAACTTGATCTGTAGATAAACAGGGCCATCAGATGAGGTTAACAAACTTGATAATAAGTGGGCCAAGTTACGAGACGATACCAGTTCTGGACACTGAATATGTGAATATACAAAAGACAGAACACTTCATGCAGATGTATTGTTACTGCAGTAGGCCTACTCACTCCACCCCACCATCCACCCCCTCCCCCAGAAAAAAAAAACAGAGATACTTAAACAAGATTTAAAATACAGGATTATACTTACCCTGAACAAGTGGACGAGGCAGTCCAAACGGGCCTGGAGCACCATGGTGACCACGTATGGGTCACACTGGGTGGCGTCAAAGGTGTAGAGGCCTGGACCTGACCGAATCCGGGAGGTACAAGCCAGTGATTGTCCATGGAGATTCCCGGCTCTCGAATAGCCGTCGGCTTAAGGACAGCCGCCATATCGTTCGTGATCCGTTTTAGGGATCCAGTCGATTGCCTGCCGCTCTTGTGATTATTATTAAAGTCCGATCCCTCGTCGTCAAAGATCCCGGGGTGAGATTTGGATCCCTCGCCTAGAATGTTTTGAATTGAGAAAGAGTTGTTCTTGTAGCCAGATTCCTCCTCCGGGGAAGATACAGGAGAGCTGCCGTCCGATGACGGGGAATCCGCTAAGTCGTAATCCGTGTCCATCATTTTCGATGAGTCAATAAAGTGGTTCGGTCCCAGCTGTGTTGCATTCAGATCTGATCGGGATCGCTGATCCATTACCTCAGTAGACGATGATCCTTCAGATAATACTTCCGATTGATCTGATGACGTCAGTTGGATAGATTTTTCCATTTTTTTTTAAAGAGAGAAAGGTTCGGTTAATTACTAAGATATTTTAAAATTCCGTTTTGGATTTTGTTTCCATGCTATCCCCTTTCAGCCCACAATTTTTAATTGTTTTCTACAAAAACGTTTGACCCATGTATTGGCCTACATGCCTCAACACTTATTTAATATTTGTTTGTCTTCCAAGTAAGACAATTAAAGATTAGAAGGAGAAACGACAAGAAACTTTTGTAAATCAAAGTTTGTAGTCATTACTTAATTGTTGAGAGTAAAAATTCTCGGCCAATCTCTGCCAAGATCCACGAACCATAAATTGACAAAGACGTCCTATGCAAGCCAAACCCAGTCGTAACTGTATAATTTCGACATGTTTATTGGCACTGGCTAATATAAGTACCACTCTTAAACTTGCCACAAGGGCAAATGAAGTGAGTCGAGCCATGGCACATGCGCAGAAGCAGTTCTGTATTTTTTTTTCCCGCTCTCTTTCTTTCTTTTGTGATATAGACCATAAGCTATGCCACAATGCACTGATAAAATTGCTGAATACAGATCAATACGTATAGAGCCCCTTGGCAAGGAATTAAGAGGCAAAGTTTTTTTTCTCTCTCTCTCTCGATTACCGGTGCACGTGAAACAGCTATTGAAGTATTTACACAACTAATTAACTCTGATCCATCACAAAGGTAGTTGGAATAACGTTATGTTTGAGTTAATGATACCCGGTCTATTAATGTTGTTTTAAAAACACACCCAATTGTTGGTGTGTGCCAGTCAACGGTATTCACGTGACCTATATGTGGACACCAATTACAGAGGAAATATATCCCCAGGTGTGTATCAAGTGTCATGTGAAGCTACTGCTAAATATACAGCAGGTATTCAGGGATTGCCGTGAATATCATGAGGTAAACATAGTTCAACAAAATATGCAGATTTGGCGGGAAGTAGACCATAACCTGTCAGAGAAAGAGAAGTGCCTGATTACGTAATCGACTTGACTTCAAAGTATTTTCTTAATTCTGCACTGTTTTAGTTATGTTACATCTGATCGGGAAGACGACCTGCTATGTAAGGTGCTAATCACACCCATATAGATATTTTATATTTCTCCGGATACCTGTGCTCACGTCATGATGAAACTCTACATTAAAACACTGCATGTCTACAGTCCACTTACAATGTACCATGATACATACTAATGTCAAACGGTACAGCCTGATATTAATATGACCTAAATAAGTTGATATTTGTAAATGCGTTATCACGACTGGCATTTAAGGTTAATGCGTGTATACTGAAAATTACATGTTTGTAGTAAATTTACATGTTTGTCCTTCCCTTTTTCTTTTATTTTTAAAGGCACACGAGAGGTTGTTCATGGACGGAACACGTTTTTCTATAAACTAATAAGGCACTAGCTGCTTTGAAAAGCAACGAGATTGACATAAAAATAGTTCAAAACGAAATCATGTTTGAAAATACCGTTCTTATTACAAACGCTGCTATATTGAATATGCAACAGTGCAGATCTCAATGGTGTATCAAAAACATACTGCTGAAGTCGTCGCTCCTTGGTCGGTATCGGGAATTGCAGTATTTGGTGAAAGGAAGCACTGTATTTACAAATAACGTACAAACTGATCACAACATTGCGACGTCAGTGATCAGTTGTTTTGACGTATCACTGAATATTCATTATTAGCATATTTCCAATTAACTTGTTCAAAGAAACACAAGGTTGATGTAAATGAACACTGTCAGCCACTACATGATCTTGTTTTACACTTTTTGTCATTATGTTGAAAGAATTTGAAATCATATGTCAGAATTAACCACCTGAAACCTTTATTTTCCCAAATTGTCTGAATGGTGCAATTAAAAGACTTCCTTAACGTTTCGACGTGAAATTTCAATGCTTTTACTTTTTGCTTACGCTGCACGCAAGTCACTTTAAATCCAGTATTGCTGAACAATCTATGACCACCGATACTGTTATCAATATGGCGATATTATTTGTTTATAGAAACGCAAAGAAAAAATATTGATATATAGGAAAATAATCGATGTTGTAAGAAAAAGACGATATGTTTAAGTAATGTGTTAGAACCACTTATGTGCGGAAACATGTTTGCTTGCTGCGAATGTTATAATCCCCATTTTGTGCCAATCTGGGTTCACAAACTTTTAATTCGATAAGATTTATAGACCTAATGGTGCAACATGGTGTAACTATGGTATGTATTTGATGCACGTGTGTCCCGACAGATTTATTCAGTATTTTTGTATAGTTTTACACAGTCTTGATGTAAGCAATTATTAATCATATTGATTTAAGAGTGATGTTAATAACAATTTTATTATAATGTAACACGATACTTTACAAAATCAAAACTTAAATTATCTCTCTTTCGTCTGACACGCCCGATGTATGATGTACACCTTTTCTTCATTGTTTTCGTATTCGGCCTAAGTACCGTATATTAACTTCTCAACCCACACATTGTTACATATCGATGGCGTAGACAAAAAACTTAAACAATACCACAGGCGCTCAAAGAAAACATACAGAAACATTCTCTCTGCATAAATCGTTGCAAAAATGCAATTGTAAAAATGGAAGTTATTTAGCATTATTTCCAAAATTTTCTCCTTTGCAAGCAATACAATCACTTCCAATTACAATTCTCACGCAGTTATTTATATTTGATTTGAAGAGCTTATGCTGACACCATAAATTATCATGCAAACATATGAAAAAAAAAATACGTTCTAGTAGATCACCATGAAATCCGTAACATTAGAGATCAGCTTTTAATTTAATAAACCCTTCAAGTTATTGTTAGCACTTAATCTGTATGCAATACGATTTTGATATCTTTTTTTTATTCTCATAGCTTTCTTCGTGAAATGAGCACCTCATATTTGATACTTTACCATGAGTTAAATATTTACATCGAAGCCGTGAATAATACAAAAATAAATAAAGTAACAAAGACGGTAAACAAATACCACTTTATACGATATGTAAAACAGCTCTCATTTTCCTGTTTTTATTCGAGCCAAACTTGTGTGTAATAGGGGCACGGAACACATTTAACTCAATGAGGTATATCTTATATTGCTAAGAATAGGGCATATAGCATTACCTAACAAAGCGACGTATTTAACCATAGGGCAAGAAGTTCATCGATTTTGGAGAGAAAAAAGAAAAAAAAAATACTCTCTTGTCAGAAGGAGAAGCCCGGAGAAATCTTTCTTTCTTTTTAATGAGCTTTCCTTATTGTATGGCTACTAGCAAAACTCTGGATATCATTGCAGCGATAAAATCTTTAATTACCTCTAAATACATGCAGATTGTGCACTTTTAAAGTAACTAATGGTTAGGAAAGAGACACTGGTAAACATTTAAAACCCATTGATAGTTTTACAAGGGCGCCAAGGAGTTGGCCCGGGGGGTATTCAATGTGCATATGTGAACTCCATGTACAATTTAACATCAATAACTGATCCCATTACATGTTGAATAAAGCACCACCTGCGCGGCGGTTATAACACGGCACTAAAAACAGTCTGTAACTAGGAAAAGGCCAACGATGTTTGCTGCCCTCCATTTGGTAGCTCTACTGGTGTTTTTTTTTTTCTTTTTTATTTCTGTTCTTTGGCTTAAGGGTTTTACATTTTGAGTTGTGCCCAGAGAATCACATTAGTATGTCCGCTGCTTTCGATGTGCAGCAGAAAATGAAAACGTAGAGTAAGCTATTTCCAAAATACAGTGATACGGTGCAGCATTGCAAGAGGCCGGGCAAAGGATCTTAGTATACTGGTTTACATATCATGAATTACAATGTGTAAATTATTACTTACTGATTTTTGCTTAGCTGTATATTTGCAATTCGACGGATGAGAATGATGTGGGTGTGTATGTATGTGTGTGTGTGGGGGGGGGGGGGGGTGGGGGTGGGGGGGGAGGATACCTCGTAGGGGTAAGAAGGCGCAAGAAGACAGAAATCAGGTTAGTGTCTCAGTGTGGCAGCCCAAACTTTCCTTAAAGTTAAACTTAGTTGTATTTCACCTGTTCATATTACTCGTTTACTTTTATCTCAACAAGAGTAACAAGTCTTCAGAGTCGAGCAAATATAAGGTGGATGGGCTAGGGCGCAAGTACCTGAAGGGGATGGGAAAATTTGGGCACCAGTATCTTTACGGAGTTCAGCCGTTTATTTTCACCGAAACTTAAATGCCCTGAGAGCGCGTAGGAGGCTACCGCAACGAAGGGCACGATGGCTGTAGCTGAGGCGGTACCGACTCAGTGAAGGTTAGGTGAAGCTGTCCCGATGATCCACCAGTTGAGAATCATTCATCGTTACCTTGAAATAAAGCTAAGTTTAAGGGTATCGGTGTAATCAACAGTGCGTGGTGCTATTTTGATATCTTCTGAAGCTTAATGACCGTGTATGAGGTACAATGCTACTAATTGTTCATTTTTTCCTCTACTTTATTTTTAAACAATAATTTCAACCTTTCTTGATACACTGACAAGTTTGTGAGGACTATCTTATGTATATATTACCCATGCAAATAACTAATAGCCGTGTCAGGGCACATACTTGTCCGTTTCATCTTAAGTTGAGGGATATAATTTTTGAACAATGCTGATGTCTCTGCTTTTAATTCTCAAATGGCTTTATTTCTGACAAAATTTCAAGACATAAACAAGTAGTTAAAGTAGGACGTAAGAGTGAGACCTATTGCGACATAAGATAGTTAAAATGATGTTCATGGTTATCTTTCCTGCTTTGAATGGGTACATTTTATTTTTCTTTTTAATTCGGGTATTGAGCACCCTATAAGTTACTGATTACAATCTGCTGCGTGTCACTGTGCCTATTTTGTCAACAAAGTATTTGATTCGTCCAAGCAAATTATGCGAATGTAAGGAATTATTGTTATACGAACGAGATTTAAACCAATCAGCCAAAATAAAAAATAAGCCAATCGTTATAAGGATTTCGTTTAGCACAGAGGTTAGGTTCGTGCGAATGACAGAGGTAATTCGACCCTTGTTGGTGCGAGTAAGTTTCATCCTTACTATTTTGTCGTTTCACTTCACTACTGAAGACACACTCGCAGACGGTTTGTGCTTTGTCATGAGCCATCTGGCAGGAAGGTTCTGTACCTTTTCATTACCAGTCTACAAAATGATAATAAGGCTAAGATGCTCTTGAACTTCGAAATCAGGACTGACAGAGTAATAACAGCTCGTAGACCTGATCTGGTAAATAAACACAAAAGAAAACACAGGGACTTGATTATAGATGTAGCAATACCCAACGACTCAAACATAGTCAAGAAGGAAGATGAAAAGATAGACTAGTAACAAGACTTGAAACTAGAAATACAGAGACTTGTGAAACATCAATGCAAGGGTAGGCTAATCGCAGTAGTGATCGGTGCACTCGGAGCAAACACCAAGAGGCACCTATAAAACACCCCCATGATAAGCACAAAGTGCAACAACTCACAAAGACAGCACTATTAGCTAGGCACTGTTCAGGATACTCGATCTCCCAGAGTCCGGATAGGACTTCGAGATCAGTCAAACACATACCAACATAGAAGTTGAGACAGAACAAGAAATACTAATAATGATAATAATCATAATAATAATGATAATAATAGGTCTTACATAGCGCTAAATCCACATGAACTGATCGTGTGCTTAAAGATGTAGGATTGCCGTGACGTTCTTGCATTCAGAAACCTCCCTCTTAGTGACCTTGGAATATCATGGCTGACAGTTAGGAATACTTATGCACAAACAGAAAAGAAAAAACATGTATGAGATACTGACGCCACATCGTTCGCGAACAACTTTCAGAATGAACCACTTTACTGGAAATATCAAAGTTACGTAAGATTACTAAAATCTAGGTTTATAATTGACAAGGCAATCCCCCCCCCCCCCCCATCTCAATTTCCGACCTCATTCCTATACCTTTCTAAAATGTTTAATAAATGCTGATATGGCTAATTAATATTTATAAACGTAAGCCGCTTATCAATGATCGCGGATCTGCCGTGCGTCGAAATATTAGCCACTCCAGCTGTATGTTCTTGCTGCGACACGATATACCTCTACAAAATGTTGATGTTAACGTGAAGCCAAGCGAACGTAATTCTTCATTTTAAAAATCTCATTAAGTTGTTTCGATTTGTTTATTCAACTTATTTTCTCCTCTTCGTGAAACTGAAGGTTAAATCATACAATGTGGCCACCTGATTCAATATGCAGCCTGTCTTTCTTGTTTTCTCTTATCCTATCTTCTTTTATTCTTTTTTTTTCTTCCCTCTCTCTCTTTCTAACCGTTTGCCTGAAAATATTTTCCATTCTCGCCTACCGTCTGATGGATCAGCTTTTTGGCGGGAAAAAACGGAGATAATTTTTCTTTATTGATTCGAAACTTGCACAGAGGTGCCGTCTAAATGGTGGAAATGGACTATTTTACATCGCTTTGCAAATACATCATTGTTAGCACATATAGTCGTTACCTCTGATAAAATTCTTGACTTGAGCAAACATACAACTTTTTGCTCGTACGCTTTGTTTATTTAATTAATTTGTCACTTGAGCGAACCAAACGTTTCTTGTGATTTTAAGCGAGACATCGCAACCGGCAGTGATGCATTAGGACTCATCGTAAGTTGGCCAAAGGTTTAATGTTGAAGGGGAATGAGACAGGACAAGAAATAATAAGAAAAAAGAAAATAAGACTAGTACGCTAAATTTAGGAAAAGCAAGTAAAGAATGAGGAGAATGCAATAAGATTAAAACACTCAACTAACTTCAAGGGGACACGTATATCTGCTATTACAGATATACAGCAATATACAGCAATTAAACACACGATCAAAGACGCAGCTCAGTCGATGGTACAACTGAGAGCGGGAACTTATGTCATGTTCGGCAAACTGCTTCAAGATAGGTTCGTAAAGCACGCAGGTGTAAATATATATATAGAGAGAGAATGATTAGGCTCCGGCAGCTATATATACTGACGAAAAGTGCCCTTTAGAAAGACAAACATGGAGGATATAGCTATATTTTTAGGTGGTTGATATGTATGGTGAAAAAGTTACAAAAAGAGAAGATGTTAAGGGTTTCATATTCTTAATTCTCGCATTACGGCTTTTGTCATATTGTAAGCAGGCTATTTAGATATACTCAAGTTAAACAGTAATGTTTGAGTTCGTGGTGGCATTGAGGTAAATATTATATCCCTTACAAAAGATGAAAGTAAGTAAATTTCTATAGGAAACACCACATTTGAGAAATTTGCAGGAATTTGCGACTTTCAAACAGGAATTGTAGATTTCAAATAAAACTTTAAATTAAGAAAAAAGGTTCACGTTGCAGGAATCGTTATTTCCGAGTCCTTGTAAAAAGCCTTGTGGACATCCCCAAAACTCCATTTCCTACAAGAATTGTGGAATTCCTGTAAGGTGTGTACCCACGTACGCCATGTGGAGTTCATACAGACACTGTGGATTTCTTACAGGGAGAGTACCGGTACATTTTCATTTGCCACATCGGAGTTTCTTTTACACGAGTGGGGGGGGGGGGAAGGAGGGGAGGGGGTCGCCACCCTTTGTTAAAAAGGAAAATCGCACACGAATGCTATGATCTGTATCACAACAGTCTCCTGATTATGGAAGTTCTCCCAAGGCCGAAGATTATCATCCGTCTGTCTGTCTGTCTGTGTGTGAGAGACTCGTCAAGTAAACCATCGTCATATTCTGCAGTTAAAGTAAAGGCCTTCCCTATTTTGACAGACATTGGATACATATAAATTTACGTGGAAGCTCAGTCGTGGAATTTGATACCTTTTCGTGAGTAAGCGAAATATAAAAACTCTGTCTCGACATAAATCGTCCACAATGCGTGAGTCTCGTACAACGTCACAGAAAGACCCTGGATCGGCCTTTAACAACGAATTAACAATGCGTGATTACGAATTGACAATCCGTAATTACAAATTTATAATCTGTAATTACGAATTAGCAATCCGTAATTACGACTTTATCATCCGTAATTAAGAATTAAAAAGGAGGGCAGTATACAAGAAAAAGAAATTGTTTACGAAGTACAGATCCGGTTACTATAGCTGAAACTGGCTGTTTTGTGTGGAAGGGCAGTCTGCACGATGTTCAAGTATATTCCTGTCGTCGAATACGATTTTTGTTGAAAGTAGTATATGATTTTAGACAATAATACATCGTAATTACAAATTTCTTATAAGAGATGAGAGTTCCCGGTCCCTCAACTTCCAGATCTTCAATTCTCATGACAGGATCAGGCCCGTAGCCAGCCCATGTGGAGGGGTGGGTCTTTTTTCCAAGATGTGGACCTTTTTCCACATACGGAAGTGGCTGGCGCGTGCCGTAAGCATGCAGTTGCTAGGGGTCTGGGGGCATTTCCCCGGGACAATTTTGAAACCTTTACCGCAATCTGGAGCATTTTAGAGGACTACAAAAGACCTTCTGTCGTAGGCAATTTACATAAATAGTAGACACAGGAGCGTAGCGAGGAATATGTCAAGGAGGGGGAGGGGGAGGGGGGAGGGAGTGCATGTCTACAATTTCTCAATTACTGAGAAAACAATTAGTCTGTGAAAAATGATGCAATGCCGAGATGAGCATTCAAAGAAACGTTTGGACTCTACAATCCACTCAGATAGTAGAAAACGGCCCTTCCTGGGTGTTTTACATGCATACCGCATACATGCTCCCAAGCCTGCATTCCACCTACCGTGTTAGGTGTGCCGCATAAATTGAGGGAATTACTATTTAGCGATATCGCGTGGAAAAAAGCGAAAATGAGATCAAGCAGGGTCGGACCTCCTTTCCCTGGCTATGCCTATGCTCCTGGGTATTTCTCGCGTAAATTCTTGTTAAAAAAAATACCACAATATGGCCAAGGGGGAGGGTCATCTCTTTCGCCCCTCTTCTTGACTACGCGCCTGAGTAGACACTCTTCGGTAATCGTGGACGGTTTGAACAGGGCTTAAAATGCACCGATTGCACCCGACTACAATTGAAACATATTTAATCGGGCCCGGCGACGGCTTACGACACAACTGAACTGTAGTCGTGGAACCGGTCACACCGCCACGACCACAAGCAGACGCGGTGGGCGGTCGCCGTCGTGTCGCAGGTTGTCATGGCAGTGTCTCCCGAGCTTTGTATTGTATCTAGTTCATCTAGTGATATCCACGGCCACAATGACATAATCATGCATGCGCGTTTTTGAACTTATTATCTCATCACCCCACATAGTTGTATGTATGTATGTATGTATGTATGTATGTATGTATGTATGTATGTATGTTGTATGTCTGTATGTATGTATGTTGTATTATGTATGTATGTATGTATGTATTTATGTATGTATGTATGTATCTGTATGTTGTCTGTATGTCTGTATGTCTGTATTGTCTTCTGTGTATTTAGGTCTGTATGTTGTGATGTCTGTCTGTATCGTATGTCTGTTGTCTGTATGTATGTCTGTATGTGTTGTATGTATTTGTTGTAGGGTGCTGGATATTGTGGTCCAGTTTGGGCCTGTCAGGTATATATTTTATGACTAAGTGGAATGGTTTTACTTCCTGCTAAAGGGAACAGAAATTCGGCCTCAATATGTCAAAATAAGAAATATTTCATAGCTGACCCTTCAAACACAGGGCTGGAAAAGTGGACCTCCCTCAAGTTGGGGTGGGTCGTTCGAACGCTCCGATCCCCCCCCCCCCCCCCGGCTACGGGCCTGCAGGATGGCGGGTATGTACGAGATTCGACAAATATATTTGTTTTATTAAATCCGGCCTCTTGAAAGTCTGTTGTATAAGGTTCGAGTGGAACCAATGCCTTTTTCAAGTGTCGTTTACTTAGACTTACTAAATAATGATTCGTACTATTATTTCGTTATTAGGAATTATTACCTCGTTATAACTAATTATAAATTCGTGATTACGAATTAAAACAAAAATAAATTGTTAGGAGTTAATGGGCTTTCGTCTGGTTGGAATCTCTAAAGAACCATCCCAGTATTGACAAGCGGATTTCTGAGTAATATTTCATTACTCACAGGAGTTTTCATCACGAGAATTTCACAAAAAAATTGCAACTCTTTGTTAGCCTTCGCACTACAGGACATACACCCTACAGATTGTCCGTTTAGTAAAACGTTCCCACGTAGGAAAAGATTTTCATGTAAGAAAACTTCCCAAAATAGAAAAAAAAAAGGCAACAGAGGAAAAATGAAAACGGCTCATCGAAGAACGATTGTTGAGTTTGTTAATTCAATATTCTGTAGTATGGCGAGTCACAAATATGGGCGTCCATTGAAAAGGGGACGGCGGACATGTTCCCCAATCTTTTGAGAGGAGGGAACAGTAACACAATCCTAGCCCACCACACTTTTTATTAAAATTAGGAGAACTTGAACTACGTTATTTTTAGTTGAAGTGTAAAATTCCTAACAAGGGGAGGTTTTTGTAAAAAATGTTCTCAGCTCCTAATATTTACCAAAGGCATCAGAAATAAATAAATAAAAGAGGATGTATAATTCAATTACGATCCTTGTATCATCTCCATCTATCTGTTACGTATTTAATATTTTCTATAGAATCATTTTTTGCTCCTTATCGCACAACTGAAGATATGAGGTTCCTATTTAGACTAGGTACATGCAGCTCAGGACACACAAGAAGCGTCGTTCTGGCCAACTGGGGGAAGAACAAATCCAAAAACCTTCTAGTAAGCGATGGGCCAACCGATCGTGGCCCTACGCTTAGTTTTGCTGGCATTGCCTACACTCCCTCAAAGAAATTTGCTTAGCTTACCGTGCGGCACTTTCAGGAGACAGTTTTAGGCCGTATTTCCCCTCCCTCCCCCCACCACCACTTGTAGTAACAAATCGATGTCCATGGTCACAAATGTGGAGCGATTTTCTTTTATCACGGACACCATCTCATACTGGGTTGGTTCAATAAACCTTAAAGGAGTATTCCGAGTCGACCCGTTCTCATAAGGCAGTGATTTAGGGTGAAATGTAGGCCTACTTCCATAACATTTGCACGTCCCAACTCCCTCCAGTCACGTGCTTGATTCTCTCAACTTGATGGCTTTTCAAGCGTAACATTCAACTCACAGCACTGAAAAGGACTGAAGAAAGGAGACCATTTAGGCTGGTCCTGTAAATGCTCACAAATAGCAACATACACTGGCATAAAGGCTACATAAGTGGTGCTCCATTTGGACTTGGTGTGTTTAACTGAGAGGGGGAGGGGGGGGGGGCGAAGAATTACAAGTACTGCACTCATGTACTTCTACCATCATATATATCATATATCCACAAGACAAGCAAACAAGTAGCGGTTCACATACACCAGCACAGGGAGAAAATGAAAGTAATTGCAGGGTCAATGCAGAACATGCAGTCAATGTGGTCTACCAGGTGGACGTCACAACCCCAGAAGGCACCGCATCATACTGAATAGGGATGACAGGGGGAACATTCAAAACCTGGTTAAACAACCACACAAAATCCCTCAAACTTGATAAGTATGAAACAGAAACAGAGTTGTCTTAGCACATTTGGCAACTAAAACATCAGAACACTGACTACTCATTAGCTGGAAAACCATTACCGCCTCCCCCCCTCAAATCCGTACACCCCTGGAGATGCAACCTGTGCAGAGAGGAGAAAATATGTATTATGACTTTCAAGGGCAATCATCTTCCTCAACAATGCAAGAAATATCTCAGCACTTGTCACAACACCCCCCCCCCCCCCCCCACAGTATTGTGGGAAACCATCTAAATATAAACCCAACATGCTTAGCAGCATTGGCACTGTACAAGCCAATGTAGTCACATGAAGAGTGTTTAAGAGTAAGCATGAAACCTGTGAGCAGTGACGTGACGTAATCCAACGTTGTTATTCATTATATCCCAGCTCTACTTTCACCAAGAATGCAAATCACTTACATATATCACATATGTAAGCCTAAAATGGTGACAAAATACAAGCAGCCTTTCATTATATTTCATCATTACACAGCTCATGCACTACCATCACACACATAGTTTAACACCATCACACGTGAACTATCAAAAAATTATACATGTCACCTCATATCATCCCATTGTACGATCATGAAACTCTCATAACATCGACTATACATAGAGATGAACCATCCTTACAGCAAATTTACCATCAAACTACACGTCATACTATTGCAACCAAAACTATAATGTATGGACTACAGCCAACTTGATTGATGCCAACATTTTCCACTCGTCAGTACCTATGGATGTATCCAGAGTAATGTTGTCCATTACCTTTAATCTTTCATTATTTTGTACAGATATTCTACTCTTGTTTGAAATTTTTACCGGATGTCTTTGTACCTCCCATGTTTGCTGTCTTTTACTCTAAAGCAGAGTGAGATGTAGTTAGTATCACTATATTAAGAAAATTTTTTCTACTATTCTTGAAATGACAATGATTTTAATATGAGATATCTGACCCCCCACCCACTAAGATCATTACCTTCCCAATGACTCTTTTCTATAAAATTCACAGGTGCCCCCCTCCCACTCCTAGTTAAGGCAGGGTGTTATGTTATTGAGGATTCTTTGAGTTAGGAAATTCACATAGCTGTTTTGATTGCTGAAGTATATATGAGTGGGTGATGGCGGGAAAGCAGGTAGTGAAAGTGTCAGGCAAGTTGAAGAGCTAAGACAGATCAGTTTACAATGAAAACCTCTGCATCTGTAACAGCAACAATTACTGAAACATTACAGCAAAAATTAACACAAAAGAGAAGAGAGACACAGGACTTTACAGGTTTAATGGTTTCAATATTAAGCTTCTGACACACTAATTATATATTGCAAGATGCACTGATGAGCAGTTTTCACTTATGCCCATCAAATTCATGCTAAAGTTTCTTCAATACCATCCAGAGATTTCACGCATTTTGATTCGGAAAAGAATAACATCAGGCATTGCCTCCACAGTCTGTGACAGGTGTGACAGCTACACTTTACCAGACTGGTGAATGATATCATCAGATTGAATCACTTTGATGAGATCACAGTCTATGGACAACGACCGAGGCTAATAAATTAATCGGTTTATGATATTACCAGTCTTTAGATTCTTTTCTGCAATCCAACAAAGCACTCACACATCTTCTCGGTAATGTCATCTTGAGGATAGTGTCTGGTAGGAGTATGATTCTCAGTATCGTCCTCATCCAATAATCTTGGTGGATGCTGTCGTGACATACTGCCTTCCGATTTGCAAACCACATTCTCAGCTTCCTTTCCCATTTATTTCTATTTCATATCTTTTCTTTTTTACTCTATTACCGTATCTCAGTATGCACCACCCAAGGTCCTGTAATCAACAATGCCAAACACTGATGCTACACAACCAGATTACCAGAACAAATGAATATGCTTCTAGAAGAGTTGTTTTACATCTGTGCTCTTAAAAGACACACTTCCACTTATGGAATCTAAAGAGGGACTTGGATGAGAGAAAGAAACGGCTGACATTTTCACTTTATCTAATGTCTGTAGATGCTGCCAGAAGAGTGTGCAGTCAGTCCACATGTTCACACAACTCACACACTGACTGGAATCAGGGTGATATCACTGGTCCTCCCTCTGGTTTCACAGGGTGCAAAACTGGCGGCTTGATCTACTCAGTGATGAAGATACATGTTATTTGAACACCGAGACTCAGTTATCCCATGTTGTCACGGTTACCCCAGCCTCGTTTATGATCTGTCAAAAGAGAGGTGAAAGTAAACATCATCTTTAATCTCACATGAAGCTCACAGATCACCAGTTAACAACTAACTGGCTCTTTACTGAAAGCTAGCAAAAGGACACACTAGAGATGCTATTTGACTAAATTATTAGCAAGTGTTGTCTCAAGGTATTTTAAAATGATCTTAAAGCAAATGTGGGCTACATTATCTCATCTATCCTCTGACCAAAACAAAATACCTAATAGGTGTTTGGTGAGCAAAAGTCACAAGAGTGTCACATTAAGACTTGAGTTAAAAGGTACACCTAGACC
This sequence comes from Stichopus chloronotus, assembly GCA_021234535.1. Classification (NCBI taxonomy): domain Eukaryota; kingdom Metazoa; phylum Echinodermata; class Holothuroidea; order Aspidochirotida; family Stichopodidae; genus Stichopus; species Stichopus chloronotus. The sequence continues at coordinate 1,384,971 of CM037835.1, forward strand.
TGGCACAGATATGCAGTAACTAATAAAGAACATGTTCCACCACCATTACCCATCCACCTTGAAGATAATAAGATATCCACAACAACCAGGTTGATGGAGGTACACTTCAGTATATGACTGTCAGCTTGTGCCTTCATAGCTGAGGCCACCATGAAATATGGAAATTTTAAAAGGATGTACAAGTGCATTTACCGTCTTTCCAGTCATCCCACTCCCTCGCTTTCTGCAAAGCAGCCGGGTCATCCGTCTCCACTTCCAGCTCCTTCCTAATATCAATTGCCTCTTTTTCCTTCGCATCATCCTGAGGTCCAGGATTCCTGTAAAAAATCGAGAAAACATAGAAATGCAGTCTCAGTGACAAGTATTGCTGAGACAAATACTATCAGACACCAGAAACAGCAAAATACAGACCAAACTTTGTTGCATGTCTGCACACTTAACAAAGATGAAATAAGACATAATTGTTTCATCTCTAGCAGGTCTGAAGGCATGAATCAAAGAGTCTTAAGCGATACAAATTCTCCAAGTTTCCTCCTGTAACTTAGCATGTGCATTACTGGCATGTTGTGCATTACCTCTGAGAATCAGTAGGGGTCCTTCTTCATATCTTTTCTGATTATAGTTCACTTTTCTCATCACAAAAGGGTGCAGAAAGCAAACAAACACAGAAGTCACATGATAGTCAGACACAGAAGTCACACGATATTCAGACACAGAAGTCACATGAAAGACAAAGAAGTCCCCTGATAGTCAGACACAGGAATCATTTTCCTGTGAACACCTGAGTCCTTCTTAAAGGAGCATTGTGAGAAGAATGTTCACCACAGATGCCTAAGTTTTTAAGCATCATTTGAGCAAGCCCAAAAAATTATACAGTGCCAACCCAAAAAGTTTGCACTAGGGCACTTAGGCAGTCATCCCGTGTAAATATGACTGAACAGGAGTTTTCAAATGTTTTCTGAAGATGGAAAGGGATGTGGCATTCTTGATGAAGGAAGGACAAGTCATTGCAAAGCCAGAGACCATAGAAAGAGAAGAATCTGTCAGCAAAAGAAATATGATAATTTCTGGGAACATGCAGCAATGTAGATGTTGAGGATCCGAGGTGTCTGCTGTTCTCATGAATTAAGACTAAATCAGGTATGCAACTAGAAGTAAGGTTGTGAGGAGCTTTGAAGACGACGATAAGAACTTTGAAATCAATGGGTTGCTGAATGAGGAGCCAGTGGAGATTTTCCAGCACAGAAAAAATAGGGTCAAATCTAGGGTGTTCGGTAATCGCATAAGTGGGGAACATTTGACATTATGAAGTTATGAGAATCTTGTTTGCTCTAATTAAATTTAAGTTGTAATAATCAAGTCTGGCAGCTACTAGTGGATGGTTGCAAGTTTAGATGAATCAACAGTGAGCACCTCTAGAACCCAGTTGATATTAGTTAAGTGGAAGTCAACAGATTTGATGAAGTTCTGTTTAATAGTTTGAGCCAAAGTAAACAAGTTTCATCAAAGGCATGAACAGAATTAATTTGCATGAGACCATTCTGACAGGATGTCTCTCATGTGCCCTAACAAACAAAGAAAAGTAAAAATTAACTCAGTAGTTTCTTTGTCTTTAACTTATGTCAAATGGAAATGACTTCTCTCTTTTTTTTTACATTAATTGTAGACCAGACCAGATAAAACGACAAAACCAAGGGTCACTCACGATTGCCAGTCCATGAATCAACAGTCACAATATTCATGGAGAAAGGAGGGAGTTGTGTAAAGTAAGACTCCCTAAAATACAAGAGATGTATTCCTACCGAGTCAGTATCCAGTATACCCTTGAAAGGAACGATGGGACCAGAGAGAAAACAAAATGTGGACACTACTTAGTCTCGTATGAAAACAATTTATAATGTGACAGTTCATACTACATGAATGTGTCAGGCATGTGTTAGACTGAAAGAAAGGTAGGTTTATCTCATATTGTTTGATACGGTCTAGGCAGTGGAGCTCCATACAGTAATATATGCAAGTCCCTGAGACTCCAAAGCCCTCATTCTTTCCTTCCACAAAGACACTAAATTATCTCTTTTGTTGCTACTTACTCTGCAATCAGACTATCTCAATGATCTAATGGTGAGAATATTTTTCATCTTTGATTATGAACGATTTGATACTCATTCACTTATTGATTCTTTTCACAACAACAAAATCAGTGTACAATCATAATTAAGTTACTGTAGCAAGGAGAGCATATTCAGGACCAGAACAAGCACAGCACAAGGGATGAAATAGTGTGAACAAACTGTTGAGCAGTTTTTGTTTTGCTCATCAACATCTAAATTGGTTAGCAGTCAATGCACTTTGACTAGCAGATGATAAAAAGAAAATATTGCAGAATGAATACACTGAAATCTTACATCACTCAAATATGTGCCATAAATAGTTAAAACAATCTCCTATTTGCAAAAAATTCCCTAATACAAAGGACACAACTTTTTGAAAAGTTTCAATGTACTTGGTATTTATTTGCATGCAAAGATGTGGCTTCATCTTCAAACAGTTGGGAGAGAAATTTTTAGGTAGGACCAGAGAAAATAAAGACTTTTCTATGTTTTGATGCAGTTGTTAATGACCTAAGCAGGATGCCTTTATTAAAGATTTTTTTTAGCTCTTATTAAATAAAGAATCCTTAAATTGTCTACATCGTGAAACAAAAAGAAGCTCCACTTGATGACACAAAATGCAGAGGGAAGCTTTCTCTGCTTTGTTTTTCATCAATAAGGAACTTCATCTTTAGAAACTTTCAGATCTCTGAGCGACATCCAAGCAAGAATTCAAGAACAGCCAGATATGTTAGAACCTTATTAAGCATGTTAGAAACCAAAAATGAAGCAAAACAGTTAAAGACATTAGCCACTCACAACATTCAGTATCTTATTACAAAAATCAAATATATTTAGATTCACCATTACATATTCTTTATCTAGTCTCTATTATATTAAACTTCAGGCCATTTAACCTTAACTGCATATTAGGTAAGATATTTCCTTTTGGACTTTCAAGATTTTAAGGCATCATGGTCAATCAAATGGAATGCTAGAGGCATCCCTCCTTATCATGCAAACATGCAGCACACAAACAAACACACTGGGCTTACTCATAAAAATGAAAAGGTTTGATTCACAGACAACAGAGGAAAATCCATAATTCTATTTCCCTTGAACTGTTGACGTTTTAACCAAATTGTAAACAAGAGTGTTTTGTAGTAACAATTTATCTAAAAGAAATGATTTAGTCATTATAAGCTTTACATGGATTCCCTAAGTTGATGCAATGCTTACCACAACTTTCTACAAATAAATTCAAATTCTCTTAATTATGTTTTTCTTTTTTTCACTGGGGGACCTTCCATCATAGGACTTCACTTTAAAATATTTTGATCTATCCCCTTGCAAATATGTGCCTTTGTTTAATTTGGAAGAAAACCTAATCAGTGCAAATCCTGCAGCCAAACAAGAAGATTGACGCACAAGCTAACTGAATCATTTGTCTCTCAAGAGAAAAGTGAAAAAAGAAAGGGTTCTTAGGAGAAAATGCTTGTTGCTGTTGGTTACATCCTTCAGTCACAAAGGAGGGAGAAGTGTCTGGTCATCAACCAAGTTTTGAAGTTTTTATATACAATACATATCTCAACACTGCAGGAGGGAGCAGTAATCAACCTTTATATAGTTTGATAGTGTTTACCTAAAAGCCACAGCTCCCTTCTACAGGAGGGAGCAGTGATCAAGATAGGGGTGTAACTGTTTGCCTAACATTCATATCCCATATTGCAGGATGGAGCAGTGGTCAACATAGTTTGATAGTGTTTACATAGTAATCATCTCCCCACTGCAGCATAAAGCAGTGGTCAACATAGTTTGACAGTGTGCAGTACCTTGAATTCACATCTTCCCATTGCACTGGCCAGCAGTTGTCAACATAGATCTATTATGTTTACCTAGAATTCCCATCTTAGCACTGCAACTGAGGTAGCAGAGGTTGGTTTGATAGGATTTACCTGGAATCCAGCTGAATCTTCCCTTCATCAATCTCTTTTTGAAAATATTCCTCCATGGTCATTGTGGGTAGACTGGGATAGCCAGCACCAAAGACCTGAGCCTGTAGCTTGTCTCTGAGCAAAACGAATGGCTTCAAAGGCTGAAAGAGTAACAACAGAAAAAAGGAGCAATCAAGTTACCAAATGGATGTCTGTGTTCTGATTTCAGAGACAAAAGGGCCTGTGGTCATAAGTGATGAACTATTTATGGGACCCAAGGTGGTTCCTTCAATATCACTTGAAAGGGACTTACAGCTTTTGCAAAAATATACCCAGAATGACCCTGAAACCTCATCATTCAACCCCCAAAAGTGTTTAGGCACAAAATCCTGGTCTTCATATTGAAATAGGGCATGCAAAGAATAGTCACAATATTATCAATACACCCCACAAATGGATGTAAGTGCTTTGTATGCTTGTTTGTGATGAAACCATTTTACTCTAGTACAGTTTGCAATGCAGGTAAAATGTTTACCACTTCACTTAGCATATCAATAAAAGCCCTCCAAAGTGACATGAAAATATTAAAATGGAGAGGGATAATGGGGGGGGGGGGGGGTTGTTGAAGTGAACCACTATGTATTATACCCATTTCACCTAAACTGAGGAAGCACCATTGACGAAAAGTTTTAACATTTTTCAATGAAATTCATAAGATAAGTCTTCCTTAACCTAACATGGCAACTTCATCATGGTAAAGGGTGTTGAGATGGCCCTAGGCAAAAGTTTGATTCTCAAAAACTTTGGCAACATAAACAAATTAATATGAGATGGAACCTACAAAAATTTTACATAGGTAATGTATAGGTAATAGTGACTTTTTGTGAAATATCTTATCAACAACGAGGAAACTTTTCAAAATCGCTTTCACATATCTTGTATACAAGTTTCACTCTTAACTAAACACCAACCTTTGGTCTCAGTTCTGTCGCTGCTGCTGCTGCTGCAGATGAAGGTTCATTGAGTTCTCCTCTTTCTCTTCTCTTGGACATGAATTCCAACATCTCCATCTCCTGGTAAATACCAGGTAACTCTTCCAAGGCTTTAAGAATCCAACACTGTAGCATCAGAAGGTAATACTCCCTCTGGTTGTGGAAAAGAATAAAGAAAGAAAAAAGTATGTGAAAAAGGAGGACACAGCTGGGAAAATAATATTGAAAATAGTATTTCAGTATTATTGTAATACCTGCAGACAATGTCTTAATGATACCTTGCTCCTGATATCGTTTGTGGAATTACCCAAATGACATCATCTGTACAATATCTATACAGAACAGATTTGGATCAGATACTTAATAACATATATGTGGAAAAAAAGAGATCAGACCTCAAGGGTGTATTATTAAACTTTAATGAACTAATTTGATTTGTAAGAAAATAAAGTGGCAGGTCAGAATTAAGGTTATACTTAGGCTGTGCAATGTGACTTCTGTACACAATCCATAGTTTAAAACCTATTTATTCAGGTGTACTTTGGTTCCATATTACCCCTATGATATTGTAATATTATTTGGCAAATTGAGGAAATAATGCTCCTGATATCATTTTTGAAAATTTCATATCGCAACAACATTCATACATATCATAATTTTCATGTTCATCCCTGATCTCTGTTAGAAACTTAATCATCATTCTGATAACCATGTAAACAGTTTTTTCATTTTTCATGTTTCCACAATTTCTCTGGTAAGTATGTCCACATGATTGTGATGGCAGGTAAACAGTGTGAACAACACTGCACCCACCAATGTTCTCAATTCACCAAACAAGCAACCTTGGATACCAAAGCTAAGAATTCCACATCTAACAAAACAATTCCAAAAGCTGGTAATATTTTGGCAACTAGAGAACAGGAATGTTTCTATGTTCTCAAAAGGTCTTAATAACGAATGGCAGTCTTTAAGAGAACTCTTGTAGATTGAAGTACTATACTAGTCATAGTATAGGTAAGATGGTCGCACAGTCTTGTGTAACATTTCGTCAAGTACAAAACCACATTCTCCTTTTTTACTTAAAGCATCAGCCATGAAAGAGCATGAGAGCATCACACAGACAGACAATGTTTTGTCTTCCTAGTAGCATTGACTAAGCTGATTATCGACTCCTGTCCCCTGCAATTATCCTGTAATAAAAGAAGTCCTGTACAGGTGATCTCATGCAGATATAAACATCACACACCACAAAATCAAACTGCAAGTAAATAATATACCAGACAAGCAGGCAACAACTCATTACTTTCTGAAGATTATGCCAACTTCATACAGATAATCCATAAAACACACATTTGTCAACTGTATCAAGTGGTTACTATTGCACTTAACTACCTCAACAACTTCTAAAAGGATGCAATACATTCAGCATTTTTAAGACACACCTTGGTCAGTAGCCTTTGTCATTTCTTCAAATTTTTCTTTAAAGCACATTCAGATCTTATTCCAATGACCTAGATTCTCACCACGGTCTTCTTGGTCTAATTTCGTACAATACATCTGCATGTATCAATGTGACTTTAGTTGAAAACAAAAGATCTTTGTTTGACTGTCAATAATAATGAGAGGGCTTCTTTCAATCACATCAAACAATGTGAAACCTACCCAAGCTTCTCCCGTTAGTACATATTTTTCCATACACTCATATGGATGCACACCTTCTACCCCCTCCACGCAAATAAAAAAAATATGGTTTTGTTCTCCCCTTCTAATGCTGGCATTGACATAAAGTGAATGTCAATTGCTTTTTTTGTTCAAGTTCACTAACTATTTAAAAAAACAATAATATAATACCAAAGGGTATAAAGAAACAACATAAGTCAAGACATATTCTGTGTAACTTGATAATGTAAAAATTACAAATTAAAACTTGAGGTCAATTTAATTTTGCCGATCCTATTGTACAGTCGAGCTTGATATCATACAGCAAGAAGAATACAGTAGCACCTGCTGTTGAAAAAGAAGAGTCTAAACTATGACTTCTTCCCCAGAAAATATGTCTTTTCAAATCTCATTTTGATACTTGATTATTTTGTATTGGTCACAAAATTCAGACCCAGGTACCCAACCTGAAAGTGAAAGGACTTTGTAGTTCCTTGCCAATATTTATGAAAAACAAAGGACAAACAACTTGCCAAATTTGCAGTTCAATTACCTTCCCCTTTTGAGAAATCATGTCTATGAGGTTTTCAAACTAAGAGCTTGGATGTCCTCATGTGACCTTTGACTATCATAGAGATTATCTGTTTATCACGAGATGCCAATATTAACAGTTTGAAGTTTCAGCAACATTCAGCTCCTTAACAGGTTGTCAGACTTTAACCTCTGGTGAATTCAAATAACCCTCGACCTGCATGAAAATAGCTATGGATCGTCTACTCACCATGGACAATATTCACATCAAGTTTGAAGTTTCAGCAATTTTCCTTACTGAGATACCTGTTGAGAACTATGACCTCTACTGACCTCATGTCACCTTTGACCTCCCCAAAACTTGACAGAAATAATCTTCTTATCAATGGCTACCAAATACTAATGGTTAGAGTTTGAACTTCCAGCAACTTTTAGTTGCTGAGATATCTTTCTTAGTGGGTTTTCAAACTTTTGATGCTCGTACTAGCCTTGGAATGATTATCAACTGAATTGTACTGCATTGAGTATAAGCACGATTCAACATTCAGTCAAAACTCTACTGAATGACAGAAAGTGTACCCAAGATGATGACTTGATCCGCACAAGGTCTTCAGAGGTTCTAACTAGCACTATATTTCTTTATGGGATGTTGGTACAAAAACAGTTTCTAACAAGCAAAGTGATATGGCTACAAAAGCAATGAACTACATCGAGTCTCCCTTTAGCCAGAATAGGACAGGGTGCTATTAGGTTCAACTCAGTATCAATGATTGATGTTACTTGGTGATAGTATCTGTTTGTTGTATTGCAACCATAACAGATTCAATCAATGTGCCTTCATCATCAAAGTGGACCACAAACTCATCACTGCCTTTGTCCTCATACAGTACCTGTGTTTCTTCATCCTTCTGACTGATGTACTTCCTGGTCCCTATATGTTGCATCTTTGATTCCACTTCCTTCTTTTCTTTGTATCGCTTGATCTTTGCAGCTCTGTTAGCCTCCATTGCTTTGAGATCAGGTGGACCAGTGACCTGGGGTCTTTCTCTTGGAGGTTCTTCTGGAATATCCTATAAAATGGGAATAAATCCTATTTTCCCTTCAAATACAAAAATTAGTACTACTTCAATCATAATCATATCCAAACTACTCTTCTCCAGTTGTAAAAGGCGACTGTATCTACTTCAGTTTCTGTAACCTAAACTGATCTAACCTAATCAGATCTTTCAAATTCTTACATCCCATTTTATACACCAAACATCATTTTATCTGTACAAATACTATGTAATAAATGTCCCAGAAAACATATCTCATTAACTCAGATTAGCATAATAGTAATTCTTTCCATTAATAACATAACACAAAGGACACCACATCAACTAAAAGTATGAAACATGTTGGTACATCTTCTTCAGCACATAATAAATGACACAATAAACATACTTAAGGTATTTTATGTATTGTTGGCTGGATACTCATTTCAGCATTAATGTAAGTGAAAAATCAGGCAGTGAGGTCCATGGGTACGAGGAAGAAAGTTATACACCAGACATAGAATGTTAATTATTTACATAAGAAACATTAAAACCAAGGAAACATGTAAAACAGGTACACTTGAAATAACACAATAGTCTAACTAGCACAGTTGTTCTTTACACAGAATTGTTACTACAACCATTCTTACAGTACATCCTGCATTGTGGATTTTATCACTCAAGTTGTTCCAAGTCAATCAGGAGCAAAGGGTTAGACCTCCTTTGCAGCAGCCTTTTGGAGGGAGCATGCAACAAAACCTCTATAACATACAGACAAAGATTTGCATCAAGGCACTGTCTTCAAGACCCTCACTTTCTGTTCACAACTTTCACAACCAACAGGCTGCAGTACAGTATGTACGTTACCTCATCTGTTAGAGCATAGCATTTGCACCTAGCAAGGAAGTCTTTCCAGTAAACCTTGCTTCTGTTCAGGATATCCATCCTTTCATCTGTTGTGATTCTGATTGTAAGGTCTCCAAGGAGCCCAGGGAGGAGAAGGTACCTGCTCAGAGTAAAATTAATTAAAGAGATTTACCAAAGTGAGGAATTGAGCAACACAGTGAATTAGACCAAAATACAGTCGACATTAAAAGCAACATTTGGCAAAACTTCAAAAGATGATACTTTCATGTTGTTTTTATTCTTTTCAAAAAGCAGAGCAAGATGTACAGGTTGAAAAAACACAGTGAATGCATTACAGTACATAATATGACAACTTAGCTTTACAAGAGGACTGAGCAACAATTTGTGACTTGATACTTTTGCTTCGTTAATCTTTTCAAAACCTTTCAAATAGAATAAAACCATGATGAAAATGAAGCAGACTACACAGTTTTCAAGTCAGGAATGGTACAGTAACTAGATCAGTTAGTCAATAGTCTGTAAACAGAATGTTATAAGGTGTACTCATGCTGTACCTGACATCGCTCGTTGAGATCTCTTCGATGGTTTCGTTCTGACTGAATAGACTCAGGTCATTCACCATGAGAGTTGCTCGTTCTAACAGTTGAATGCACTTTGTGAGTTGTGTCTAAGAAAATATGAGAAATAATTAGATTTTATAAATTCAACTTTTGGTGCTTTGGCATTTATTTTAGTTTTTTCCATTAGCATCAACTATTCTCTTTAGTATCCTTGAATTGTGTCACTAACCTGACGAACACATGGTACCTGCAAACTACTGTAGAATTGCAGGACTCTGATATTTTTGAAGTCAATTACTCCAAGCCTGAATAGTCCCAACACTGAAGATACACACGACTTCTACTTGGTGTGGGTTTCAATGATGTTGTAATTACACCTGCAGAATACAATACTGTATGTGCAGTAGAATTTCATCCCAAGACTGGATGGAAATGTGAACAAGGATTTGCTGTAGAGTATAACTTGTGACAACAGACAACTTTAAAAGCAAAGAAAAGAGGTCTAGTTGCTTTTATCCCTATAATTTATTAAGTTTGTAAAAGGACATTAAGTCAAACTGTTGAGCACACAAGAACTGATCTTCCTACTTCCTGCATGTTTTTTTTTTCTTCGTATTAAAAATTCCATGGGAGAAGTGATTCCAAGGAATGTGAAGTCAAGTCTCAACTGCATGTCAAGAGATACTCTGGAACAGAGTCAGAGTGAGGTAACCTGACCAAGCCTACTGCAAGCATACTTGAACTCCGCTTTCAGGACTCAGAGAAAAGGTGTTGTGCAAACTGAATGTTTTTTTTTTTTTTAACACAATAGAATATACTGTAAACAGACAAGAACTTCATGACATTTCTCTGGTATTTTGTTTTACCTCATAATCACATTCATTCTTAAACCATGAACTTGACAAAGATGTTGGGAAATTCCTTTTTTGTTTTATTGTTCCATAAAAGGTAATCACCATCCACCATTGATTTCAAGCACAGTGAAACAATGCGTCTCATAGACAAAACCCCAACATTATTGAACACAGCATACTGTACGGTACTGTAGATACTGTATGAGAGGTGACCACATGGTATACAGCAGTATGTTGACAGTCATTGTCTGTGTAATGCAGTTGATCCTTAGTATGTAATGTTGATCCTTAGTATGCATTATGAACACTCTAATCAGCCAAGGTAATTAGTGCTGTGACATTCTTTAAAAACATCTGGTGTGTAAGAAGTGCATATTACTGTAAGTACTATAAGTTCTGCAGATTCTGTGGTTGTATAACCTCAGGAGTCTTTCTTTCTTATTCCCACAGTCCCTACAATGATGAAGTCAACAGGATTTTAAATTGTGGATGTCCATGGTTACAACCTTAGTAAAGTTTTTACATAATTTCATACACCTGGTTGTTGATTGCCAGATTGATATACAGTATGGTGGATGTTTTCTCCTGAATGATATAAAACTCTGTAAATCATACAGTACAAATCTTTAAATGTAAAATGAAATCTTATCTCATTGGTTAATTGTTTTTCCTTTAAGGTAGCTACTGTAGCTGTGATAAAAATTTCACTGTTTTTCTAACATCCTGTTTATTCCACTACATTGTGCAACTGCACATCTTTCATCTAAATATGCATATATGAAAATATATGAATGTATATAAACGACATAAAATGATGAAGGATAACGATGAAGGTCAAGATGAAGGACACTTAAGTTGAAAGTGAGAGTTCTGAGCAGCATCCTCATCTTGGAGTTTGTAAGAGCAAACTGTATTAACTAAGCAGTGACTGTAGTGCATGTGAATATTATTGCCTGCAAAAGGAACAGTAAAAACTACGGAAGTGTGAATTAGTGCTCTTTTTTTTTTTTCCAGTTTGTTTGATATTACTGTCCTAAGTTCTCAGACCAAACCAAGTACGGCTACAATACCCAAGAGTTATACTCTGGCAGGTTATCCTGGGGCACTTCAGATGTCTGGGAATGTTACTTTTCTACATTTGAGAGGCTTTCCATACAGTCAAGAAATTCCTGCCACAAAGTGAACCATGTTGCTGTCCAGAGCCATTTTGGACAGAAAAAGCACAGCACAATGAGCATTTATATTCTTCTTCATTCTCAGAGGCATTGTTCTCCATACAAAGATATGAGGAAAGTACATTTAGGGACAACTTTAATACAACTACATGTGCCTACGGTAATTAGCAAAGATCAGCGTTTACCTCTGCATCCTGAGCATTAATTCAAATACAGTACTCTGAGAGGAACTACTGTACATAGAGTTATTCTGTGACTGTATTAGAATGTCTGGCTTTCAGTTTCAAAAAGTGTTTTACATGCAAATATTTTTAAGAGGCTTATCATGTTAGGTTATGCTGATTACCAAGCATGATTGGTGAGGATGTTAAAAAAAAACCTTGAAATCATTACGATGGACTCCAGACTACAATATTATTCATTAATTATCGTCAAGGACCCGAATTTGCCGCACGTCTTGTTTAACTACCCTAACACTTATCATTCCATATCACCGTAGCAACGCAATAGCCCACACTTTCGAACGTCAGAATCAGAGCTCACCTTGTTTGCTGTCACAATGAATCCATTCGAGGTATGATTTAAACCCGAATTTATTATAAAACTTACAATATATCGACTGTTTTTCTTCTGTTTTGGCCTTTTTAAAATTTCAAAGTGAGTGTTGTTCATTGATGAATATTTCCAGGTCCAGCTAGGGAAGCTGCTACAATCAGCTGTTGTCGTCTGTTCACCAAAGTGTTGTGTACATTTTCATATAACGTTAGGCTATATGACGTGACAAATTTCTTTGCAGTTCTGGTTTAATTACATGTGCATCAATAACGGCGACAAAGTAGAAGTTGAAGAAAAAAAACACTCTTCGTTTATTATGATATAACTGCAGAATTTTTCGACCATTTCTCACATATTTCACATCAACCTGAAGAGAAAGAAGTGGAGATTATTTTGGTAACACTCAATATAGATTTTGTTTAAGTGGTTAAGTCAGTGTTCATTAAAACTTGTTAAGTTCGGCAAATACGAGCCCTCCATGCTACTTCATGTGTACAAAATTATGTAGGGCTTACTGTAAGTTTCAACACATGGTTCACAAGACTGTCAAAATATAACAGTGTCAATATATAGCATGAAATAGTGTCGCATATAGTACCATACCTTGTGTACAGTATTTGCTAATTTGTAAATTTACATGTTCACTTATGCCGTTTTAGCTGGAGAGATTGTAATATGGGCATAGGTTTAAGCCAAACACTGTTCCTTGTCCATGGGAGTCAGAAGGATTTTTCTACAGTACGCCCCAGCGGTCGGAATATAAGTGTGTAGTAACACAGGAGTATCGAACCATAAAGCAGCCACCTTCAGTTGCCATGCGAGAAAAATAGGTTAGGACAACAATTTCCTTTACAAACCATGATAAAACACTATTAGCAAGTGTAACAAGTTTAGCAGACCGTTAACATCCAATCGCGAAACCGGTACTAACCGATTGCGCAGAACGTTGCAACCACTGTGCTGTGATTACTACTTAGTAACGTAGTACCAGTAGTGACTGATACTGGGAAAGTGTTCTGGACTGTACCTGAAAAAGTGTAAAAGAAGAAAGCACGAACCTGATATTCTCCGGATCCTGTTGAGAATTCTGAGCTATCTAGCCTCTCGTGTAAGTCCCACGCCTCGTTAAATACTTCTGACAACTTTTGCGGTTCCATATTCACTAGCGACCTAATTCGTAAGTACCTCTACCAAGTGAAGTATGAATGCATATGGAGGAGACGATGTAACGGAAGTGACGTTATATCTAAGCACTCACGCTCATTCAAATGAATTATCTATGGCTCTGGAGCATTAGATAGTCCTGCCAATATTTTTTGCACCATGATTGGCCAACTTAGAAGAGCAAAAATGGTCTTCTTTAGGCAAAAGGGATGGATGCCCCCACCCATTAGACTTCTCTTCATGCCACGTATCTATGGACAGACTGGTTTGACACTCTGGCTTAAGCCGGGGGGGGGGGGGGGGGTACTCCTCTCCCCTTATCTTCCGCCCCCTAGACGGCGGTCAAGAATAGGGACAATGAGTCAATTTGCCCCCAACAGAAAAAAACCTGGCTACGCCCCTGATCAGTGATATCAACACAATGTAGGTAATTTTTGACTTACAACAAAACCCACGACCTCTTCCCCTAACTTTAGGCTTTGTGACCGGGTTTGATTTTTGTATTTTTTTTTCTTTGTATTATTTATTATCCTCCTCACCTTACTTTGCTTGGTCCTTGTTGTTGTATTTAAAAGGATAAATAAATGAAATAGATAAACCAGAATGACATCAGGGAAAATAATTGTGAATCGCAAACTCTGTTAGGCAAAAGACGTTCTCATGAAACCGTGTGACACACATCCAACAGAAATGTAAGCGACTGGCAAACAACTAAACGTTGAAATACAGTTTTCCCTAAATATCATCAGGTTGTCTCATGAAATCAAACGGTTGCATTTCTGTTTGCCCCAAAGATGTACGTAGATATCGAACCAACAAATTCTCAGACCATACTTGCATTACATATGACAAATGTTGACGGCAGTGTGACCGGTCAACTCCCCCCCCCCCCCTCGAAAATTCCCAACTGGGACAATTCCCCCTCGGAAAACTCCTCTCTGAAAATTCCTTCATGACAAGGGTAAGAGTTGAGTTTGGGCCAGGTTGGAAATTGTCTGAGTGGGAATTTTCCGTTGAAAATTGTCCGGGGGAACAATTATCAGGGGGAGGGTAATGTCCGCAACCGGAAGGGAGAGCTGTGTAGCTAGCTTACAGAGCAAGGACTGAGCGTAATATGTTCGGCTTCATTTGTCCAGCTATATGAGTAGATATTCTTCGGGGCCTTCTGGTTTATCTAGTTTCTACGATTTTATCAGATCCTTCTCTGGACTTTATTACACTCTATAGATTATTAGCGCCACCCTCTCAAGAAGCATTTTGACATCCACTGTTTCATTACGTTTCATTGCACCTAATTCTGTATTTGTTTCTGACAATTCACTGTTAAGGATGAGGAGAAATTGAAGAAGAAAATAAGAACCTTTTAACTATAGAGTTGAATTTTCGGAAATATACAGTGAATTAATGCATGATAGTGACAGTTCGAGGGTGGGGTGTATGTGACAGGAGCAGGAGGGGTGACCTCTCAACTACAACGCATGGAATTTGGTGCCATATCCTCTCCGATGATTCATTTTCCTGATTTGTTCCCCCCTCCGCAAGTACACACGCCCCCCCCCCCCCCCTTAGATTTGCATCAACGTTACGTTTCAAATCTCTGTATCGATTTACAATCTGGAGATATCTTCTGAGAGGGGTAATGCTCAGTTTTACACTCGGGAGCATGGGTCTGGCTTGATCTTGAAAATGAGTTTGGTATAAGCTAGTGTGAGCCTGTATATAAGTGTGAAGTTGTGATGTTATGGATCCGATGACTGATTTCCTTCCCATTCCACCAGGGAAGTGCAATGCATTTCGGCCATGTGGGGAAATTTTTAAGCCACAAGTTTTTGTTTCCCTCCCCCAACAACTGATGGTGGTGCTCTAATGAGTTTTCCGTTATACCCCCCCCCCCTCCCTCCCCGGCATCCCGTTTCTGATCGAAACTTTAGTTTCACTCCTGGAGGAACCGTCACATGCAGTATCAATATACAATTGCAATTCCTATTATAGTCATGTGAAAGTGCATTAACTTCTGGGGAGTAAAATCACTGCCGGATGAATACAATGTAAACGTAGATCCGGCATCATTTTGTCCTCTGCTATCTTATACAAATAGGGGTGGTACTTTGTCTATCGCGCAAGAACATTATTGACATGTTGCGAATCGTGTTTATTTTTTGCTTTTTGTTTTCAGTGAAAATGTGTTTATTTACAAACCAAAAGTTTCTTTCGCTTCCGTCATTTTCATCACAACCTTTCTGTGTATGAACGAACAAGGTTAATAAACACTTGACCTGTGCATTTTTTGAAAGGTAATGCATCCTCGGGGTTGACGCATGGAGATGTGCGAGGGCGAAGAAAGTATTAACACCCAATTGTGCATTAAACCCTCTCTAAAGCACAATAAAGCTCAATTCATTCATACTTGGTAAGAATCCTCAACTCCTATTGGTCCATTACAGCCAGACGACCGTACATTATCCTGTAAATAATGCACTCTAATCTGTGAAAAAAAAAAGCCTGGACCGACCATGGAGGTGCTAGCACCTCCCTGGACCGACAGCGCTTTTCGTCTGCTATCTTGCACAGTTCAAAATCCTATTAGTTTACTTATTGCTGAATTAAAAAATTTGCAGTATTGAGCCTTCAAGTTGGCAAAGATACCGAGTTATTAATTGTAAATTCTTCAACTCCGCTGTGCCAAACCTATGAACGACGCAGTTGACACATGCAATAATTAAGCTGTTTGTAAAGAAACAGTTCCGGTGTGACGGGCTACACCGGCACAATAGAGCTCCCACAAAAGGTGTCAATGAAGTTGTGAAGTGGAAAGTAGTCTTGTGTTAAGATGATGTAAGTATTTTCTTCTTCCATTACACACCCCATACAGTTCTAGAAACTCATTCACACGCGCCTACTACGACAAAAGAGTTGTTACAACCGATAATGTAAAAATTAATAGGTATTTTTTTTTACATTATCGGTAAACGAGCATTTTTACGTTATCGGTATTTTTTTTTTACATTACCGGTCCAAAGAGTTTTTTACATCATCGGTTAATTTTTACATTATCCGCTGTAACAAGAGTCGATCACCGTCCAACCATCTGAACGAAAGCAATTCGATGATGCAACAGTTCAGAGCAGAGCAGTACACAGAAGGGGCCGTACAAAGGAGTAGTGGTAACATCAGGTATGAGGGGGATGTGGGCACTAGGAAGGGGAAAGATAAGTCTTGACCAAGAACGAAGTGGAGAGAGGCACAATGGCTGCAAAGCCTAAAGCACGATTTGTTGTATTGTTTCAAGCATGGATGGCGTGATGATGGAGCCCTGGTGTAGACAATCAGGCTATCGGACAACGCCACAGAGGGTATACCTGGGAAGAATATTGTACATTTTTCAAATAGTAGTGCATGCTATGTAATAATCAAGTGTGGGGATGGGGAATTTTAGGTTCATTGTGGAAACGGTTTTACCCATAAAGCTGCTTAAAGTGAGTGCGTGTGTACTGAAAAACCAGAAGGATAACTTTATGTTTGATGTTAACTTTTTCTTTATTTTTTAATGTACACGCCATGTTGCACATGGACGCACTACATTTTTCAATGGAGTAAAATGACAGTAACTTCTTTGAAAAGCAACGGGATTGGCATTAAAACACTCAAAAACAGAAATCATATTTGAAAATTAACGGTTCTTACTATAAGGATGAATATGCAACAGTACAGGTCTCACTGCAGTGTATCAAAAACATACTACTCAAGTCATCGCTCCTTGATCGGTATCAGGAATTGTAGTATTTGGTGAAAGGAAGCACTGTATTTATAAATAACCAACGAACAAATCACAACATTGCGGTCTCAGTCGGTGATCCTGAGTTGTTTCGACTAACTGAATATTCAACACTAGTGTACTTACAATAGGCTTGTTCAAAGACGCACACTGTTGATCTAAATGAAAACTGTCAACCACTACATTATCGTATTCTACACTTATTGTCGTTGTTTTGGAAAAATTGGAAATCGTATGGCACAATTAACCAACTGAAACCTATTTGTTCTCCCGCAATGTCTAAATGTGTGCAATTAAAATCCTAACCAAACTTTTGGAGCAGAAATTTCAATGCTTTTCCTTTTTGCTTACACACGCAATCACGCAATCACACAAAATAAGTTTTTTCCAAGTTTTCTACAAGTATACGATGAATGAGGGGGTCCAGGAGGGTAACAAACTAGGGGTACAGGGAGTCCTGTATATGTTTGGAGTAAGGCTGGTATGGTTCATGGTTATTATAGCCTAAAGAACCGTTGGTTACACAGATGTCTTATCTTAAAAAAAATGTTATGATATTATCGAGACTAATGAAACTGTTTCTTTTATCCCTTGTCTTTAATTTTGTATTTTTTTCTTCAAAATTTTGTTGAAAATCCTTGTTCTTGTGTTTGTTTATCTTTTTCACAATGAATTGAGGTCGGGAGAATAAAAATAGACTCAACTCAATCATCAACCCATACAATGAAAATAATGAACGTTCACACTCAACTCGTGGAAGATGGTCATAGTGCTAAACAAGATAATCTGTCAATGTTTTATGCTTTATCCAAACAATAAATTTAAAACACAATAGAGACAGAAGAAGTCTAATTATGAGCCCAGTAGCTGTCAAATGCTGATGTGGGTTAGCATTCTTTTCAAACGTGAGATGACATAAATATAACGTATTAATTCTTAATGACTCTATCATGGCTGGAAGAGACGTGCAAGGTTGTATTCATCATCCGTAAAGATTACAGACTGATAGTTGTGACGTCTTGCATTTTTCAAATTAGATGAAATGTGAAGTATCTAGACTCTTTCCATTTGCATTGATTTGCAAATAATTTACTCCTTGATTCGACGTACAATTTTTAGGATTGTGTATATATCAGAAAGGTATAACACATGTGTGTGTATACTACTTTACAGGGGCATTATAAAACTTTCAAATCTACTTTAAAAAAAAAAAAACGGTATTTATAGATAATAAAAACACATGTTTAGTTTACGACGGAGAAGTAACGTAAATTTGTCAAAAAAAAAAAAAACAAAACAAAAAACAGCACAGACTGTGCTGTGCACACGACTACTACATATGTAAATGTTACATAACGCACAGGAAAACCAAGAGGCTAGTGATTGTGAATACACTGCAGCAACCACAGGCTACCAGATAAAGGGCATTAATGATGTTCATCATTTTCCAGCTATTCGTATATAATGTCAGTTAGTAGTGGAGAGGAAGAATTCTCCAGCCTTCACAGTGAAAGCACAAGTACGTTACACATTCTCCCTTAACAAGAGATAAAGTCATATAACAGTTGAAATGGTTGCCAATTATATGTAACCAAGTTATAACATACTCATCTCTTTTGTACCATAAGACTTTTCCCTATAAAAAATCTTCGACACAACTATCATATTTCCACTTTAGAAGTCAAATGTATTCTACATTTTTTGATGACAGAACAAGAGCTGTATCTCAGATAACGATTCCGCTGGGAAAGATAAGGTCTACCTTTCTCACCATTTTCCACAAAGATCAATGGTCAATCTCCATTTTCAGACAAACAAATGTCTCAGTTGGAATAAAAAGTCAATTATGGCTTTGAAAACTATGTGAGCACTTCTAACTGTCAAAACAATAGTAACAAAGAAAAGAAGCATGATACCAAATACTGTACTGATGATTTGTGGACTAAATAGAAACTCAAAATGATGGTGCTGAGTTTAATCAACCAAATTGGGCTTTCAGACACCACTTTTCAACAACACTTCTTTCTTATGAGGTCGACAAATAACCATTGCATAATATTAACTTTGCAAACACAGACATATTTTATCAGAAACCAGCATAATGCCAGCCGAAGATGCATAGATGAAGTTTCATCATTATAAGTCAAAGACATGTGAAATCAGTACAGTAACTAACTTTATAACCTAACTGACAGGTAAAAGTTTTCAAATTGGAACCTCCTGAATATGCAAGCATTGCCATTCTTTGCTTGGGAGAGAACTCAAATACCTTCTACCCATAAAAAGACAGAAAAGTGAAACACCAGAAAGGTCTTAAACATTTTGTACTCAAGGAACTCAGATGACCTTTGGTCCACACCAAAACCAACCCCAGTAATGATATTTATATATAGTGCATCTCAAAAGAACAACTTTAAAGTGTGGAATTATCTTCCCTTTGTAAAAAGTGTGTTCACAAACTTTTCATTTTATGACTTCTGATGACCCCACATGACCTTTGACCTTACATACCCTGCAAGTTTAAGGTTTGTGCAATGTGCGGTTCATGAGCCACTGCAAACATGTTTTGTTTATAGTCTGCCTGCAGATGACCTCTGGTGACCTTTGGCATCCACCAAAATCAATCCCAGTCAAGATTTTTAAATGTCCTATCCACACACTGACTTTTGACTATCTTGCACATTTCCTTCAAAAGATAGAGTGTTCACAAGCTTTTTTACATTATGACTTCTGATGACCCAGATGACCTTTGACCTACAAGAATACCCTCACAATCTCGATTACTAAAAGGGCAGCATATACCAGCCAAGTTTGAAAATGATGCAACTTGTCGTTTCTGAGATACTGCAAACATAGTTTGTACACATTCTGCCTGATGGTGACTTCAGATGACCTTTGACTTTCACCGAAAACAATCCCAGCCGAGATCTTCATATGTCCTATCAACACACCAACTTTGACCCACCTTGCACTTTCGCTTCAAAAGCTAGAGCGTTCACGAGATTTTGTCTTACACACATACATACACACCCACATACGCACGCACATACACCGAATCACCATCGCAAAGATTCCTTGCCCGCCTTCGGCAAGAATCAATAAATGAAAGGAGATCATAACTTAAAGGGGAAATCAGGGTTTATTTTCACAATTTATTTCACTACAATTCCCCACCGGTATCGTACAATGAGTTATAACTAACAAACATAATAAAGATTATCTCAAAACATGGACAATTTCGAGAAACGAGTCAAATTCGCAAAAAAAAAAAAAAAAAAATGGTGAATAACTCCGAAAGTCTGTAACAACCATTTTCATCGAATCGAATAGGAATATTCAATACTATCGCCTTTTCAAGGTATGAGGAGGTGTGGCTGAACAGTTTCATACGTAGCCTACGTGTGCTGTATGTATCATCAACTATCGCTAACTCTTGTTTACTTAGCATTGCGCAATGCACGAACAGCTAGCATGGGAACCGTAAATATTCGGTTATGTTTATTCATATAACGTCATCTCAGTCTGACGCTGTGATTGGTCATCGTATAGAGGAGGCTTTCTTGTCTTGTACATGGATGTTTAATTTTTGTATCCGACAAATACTAAGAGCTCTCATTCAACAGTAATGAACGCAATAATTACCGTTTCTTCTACCTTCAAACATCTCCCCAATGTCTCTATATTTCGGTGAACAATCTGTTTAGAAAGAAAAATCATCTAAAGGTGAATTTTCTCAGTCAAACCCTGATTTCCCCTTTAAAGAAAAAGAAGTTTTGAAATACTTCCAACTCTCTCACTTCATCTTTACGATGGCCCTGTTGAACTACCTCTCTCAAAGGGATAATAAATGATGAATGGGAGGTAGGCGGTCGACCTACAAAACACGCTATTATTCTGTGTTCAATCGACAAGCAAAGAAAAGCAAAATGAATTTGAAAGTATGAGGATCAGGAAGCTCATATATGGGCTCATCAAGGACCCTATACTAAGAACTCTATAATTGAGTGGACAGGTCTACACCATACACCGTTACCGAACAACTGTGTGCAAGGTAAGAGGGTATATTGATAGGACACACATCCTAACAGTTCAGCAAACTGCAGGTATGATTAAATCTGCATATTTCATGCCACTATCAGGAATGTCGATTTGGATGAGAGGGAAGGGGGGGGGGCATAAATTTCCCCCCACGTTTTGATATGGGGACTCATCGCACATTTGCCTAGGTCCCACTATTTCCAGGCGCTATTTCAAGGCTGGGCACATGCATGCATATAGGACATACATACGTCGTTTCAGGTCATCGTGGAGGGGGTTGTAAAGCCAAAAATTTTCCTTTACGCTCCACACCAACTGATGTGGCGCTCCGTTTGGATAATCACGCTTGGTCCTCTGGCCAACCTCTACCACCCACTGAAAATCGTGGACAGGTTCCCCCACATTAATCCCAGATACGGTTACCGGTACTTTATTTCACCAAGAGAGATGGAAAAAAAAAAAAATAACTAAAATCATTACTCAAGACCCAGGAGAAAATTCCAGTTGATAATTGTTAACATTTTGACCCGTTTTTGCCAGGTAACACAACAGGGAATTTACAGATACCTGCATATGGTTTTGAAAATCCATAACAAATCAGTTGCTACCTGTTAGCTGACTGTTACAACATGTAAATTACCTGTTACAACATGTATCCCATTTTACCAAATGAGATACATGCAAATGACATTTTTTTAAAGTTAATATCTTTTCATTAGAGGGCACGTTGCAACTCCTTTCCCAGCAAATGGACAGAATTTTAACAGCAATAAAACTGAAAAAATAATTGTATGAACTAGCACACATTATCCATGCATGCACTGATTAGACATAGACAGGTACTAAGACAGGCAACATGTAGTACCTCATTTTTGCCAAAACAGTGGCATTAGATAAAATCCAAATAGACTCTGTATAAACAGAATTTCATCCTTATATCAGCATATGGGAGAATGTGAAAACCGAGGAAATGACATGAACTAGCACATTTTATCCGGCATTGGTTTGATACCACGGTACTAGTATAAAAAATATGGACCAATCAGAATGCTAAAAATATGGTATTCTCTGTCAGGTCCGCCAAATGTCATGGCCTGCTTGTTTAAATGTTTGGAATTACTCAGTCACTGGACATCCTGCTATCTGACTTTACCAAGACTATGGGGATGGCGATATCCATCTGGAAGTACCACCTTGGTTCTCCTTTTTTGTCTATCGACACTGATTGCATTTAAAATGTCTGCTGAATATCGGTGCTTTTGTTATATAGGCCTACTTAGGATTGATATGTAGATAACATGAAGGCTACACATTTATTTTGAGAAAAAATAATTGGATGTTTTAATTGTACATTCCTGGAGGTCTTTAAAAAATCATTGTTCCCCTCTGGACCATTTGAGACCCTCAAGAACTTGTTAAAACACGTTGAAACCAGTCAACGTCTTCAAAATCATGTGCATGTAAAACAGTCGAAATCATTGTTACTCGTTGTTGAAAACTTAACTTCCTGCTAAAACCTGTAAGGATACCTGTTGATAACCTTTTCATACCCGTTGATACCGTGTTAATACCTGTTGAAAAACCTGTTAACATCTGTTCCTTTTTGCAAGTAACAGTACCTGTTGAAAACTTGTTCAACTGATATTGAACTAGAATTTTCTGCCTGGGGGGACATAGTTGTTCCTGAACTTGAAGATGTATCTCAACTATATACAGCAACAAAATGCGCACCATTTTCAATATAGTCCACCTTGCATAAGCAAAGATTTTAAAAGGCTCCCCAGCAAGACGAATATCTGGGAGTTATCTGGGCTTTAAGTGGGCGAGATGATGCCATGCATATGTACCACATGGGTCCCAGTGGGTGTCATGTGGGTTAAATGGAGTACGTTCCCACCACTTATCCACATGGGACTGAGATGGGTTTCCTTTGGGCAAAGTAAGTGCAATTTAATTCCAGTCCTACATTTAACTGTCTTTGTTTTTTCCTTCTCCATGCATGGCTTAATTAATCGTAGCACTGGTACAACTTCTGTATTGGGCTCAAACTGTTGAGTAGTGTTGCATATCAAAATGGTGAAACAGGTACAGCTGCATGTAGGTACAATAAGACTAACCCTAACGTTTGTCCTCATCTGCATTCGGCAGTTTGCAAGTTTTGCATATAGTTATATCTTCAGCTGGTAGCCTCAAACCAGGCCCCTCCCCTGCTGATTAGCCATAACTGAGGCTTAGTATTAGTCTCATCAAAAAGAAAGCAGAAGTTACGTAAACTACAACAGTGGGCCTGAGACTCCCTGTTCCCACATGCTACTAGTGTAAGTGGACTTTAAGCAAAGGATTGAAATGGATTGAAATGGTGGAAGTAATTAAATAGCTCCATTGGTCGCACATGTTCTCTACACAGACTTGCGTAGTGTACAGGGCAAAAAGGTTACAAAAAGTATGTGTGTGTGTGGGGACAAATATGCTAGTGTCTCCTCCTCTAAAAACAGTTGAGGTGACATATATTCCTCTGTCTGCGTGACAAAACTTTGAAAAGGTCACAATTAAGTCATGAATTTTGAATAAAAATTGCCAGTTCATGGCTTGTTTACATCGAGACATATCATTTCTAAGCAAAACTGATTGAGCTTACCTTAATGAGAAAAACAATTAGAAATTTGGGTATGAGCAAATGATCAGCTCTGTTTACAGAAATCTTCAATATGTGGTGCCCATATGTGGGTCCAGATAGGCCTACTTTGGTTGCAATTGGGTCCCGGCGGCTTTGACATCCTCCAGTGCACCAATCAGTCATAAATTCCCTCATATCACCATAAGGTCAGCTCCCCCTCCTTACCTCAATTACACTCAAGTAACCTTGAAAGTTTTGTTGAATGTTTGGAGTTCCCCATGCACACCCCCTGATAATACCTAAGTACAATACTGGTCGTATGTTTGTAACTTACCTTGCAGGATGCAGAGTGTTTCTAATGTAGCAATGCTCGCAAGTAAAGGGAAAAAAAGGGTAAAAAATTGAAAATTCGGGTGTTTTGCCCCTCCCCTGAAAAGAAAAAGTCTGGCTACACAGCCTTTTCAGCCCTGACTGTCCCGCCTGATCCTCTTTTTCAACTTAACTAAACTTAAAGGCTGTAATGCATCAACCCACACAGTTTCAATTCTCCCAACCACCTACCTCTAGTCCCTCCCTCAGCCTGTCTTACTTTCCTCCACATGTGTAATCAAAACAATGGATCCCTGTGTACGCCATGCATCTTTCGAATTTGCTGGCAATCTAAGAGTACTGTAACTTAGAACCAGTTGAGAATTTTCCTTGCAGGGAGGTATAAATATAGCTTAGGGTGATGCAATACAGCCTTTAAATAAGCAACCGTGACCACGATACTAGGAAGGTAGGCCTACGTACGTAGGTCCACTGCGCTAAAATTCAAATCTCAATTATCTCATCTTGTACAAGCACGTTTTCTAACTACTGTATGTAGTCTTGTGCCGGTAGCGTATGAATACTGCAAAGCCTTTCTACAGCACGACCATGTTTCCTGCTTCCTTTGTTCACGGCACCTGTACCTACTAACATACGCAATACCTAACGTTGTACATCCGCCAAAGTAACCACTGTCGTATTATAGCTCTGTTCAAGGCTGGCTTTAGTACTTAGCCTAACCCCCTTACTTAGTGTTCAGTTGTTACACTAACAGTACAAGTACAGCAAGTGAACCTACTGTCGCTTCATCCAAGGTACCCAAGTTACGTTGCCTCACACATCACATGTACAGTACGCACGCCAACTTCGTATGTACATAGATATTGAGGGACAATGACGTTTCACTAATTCCGTGCCCAGGTGCCCAGAGCTTGCATATATGCAGCACACGTACGTACACAAAGCATCTATACTCGTGTTTGGCGACCAAGCAGAGGAGCGAAACTTGCGTGCAAGTTGTAAGTAAATGAGCATGCTCACGATTTCGAGCATTGTTTATAAAAAGTGTTGACTTTGGTTTGAATAACGTATAACGGATTATATGATAACCGCGGCAATTCGAGACAATTGTCACAGAATTTTGACAAATTGAAGGATTTCGTTGGCGGAAGGATGTTCCTGTCCGTCAATTCACATTCTCATTAAGGCCACGTGTTAGTATATCACATTTGTGTCGTACGGAATAGCTTTAGTGATAACACTAGGCGCTGTTTGTGTCTGTTGAAGCAAATTAGGCCAGGTTATAGTCGAAAACATTTCCATAGCTTTCGTGTAGGAGGCTAACTGTAGACGTAAAATTCGTTGCAAACTTGCCAATTGTATTCGCCATGTGCCCAAGTCTTGTTCTCATAAGGAATGGCGTTCGGAAGTTTTCATTTCGCATCATCGTCGACTAAGGTGGTTAGGCCGGTGCTTACTATCACTTATTCTTATGAAATGTGACATAAAGAATGTAGTACCGGTTTGACAACATATTATGAGAAGTTAATTGTCGCCCTCTTATCCAGTTTCATGCCATAGTTGTGTACGACCAGTGTTCGCTAGCCTAACACAGTTGCAGCAATTTGAGAAAGTGTGCCTTTCATCTTGTTATATGTCTGTAATCGGCCAGAGTTGATGATTTGCAATGTTTGAACCAATTTTCATATGAGGGTTTTATGAAAGATAACTTGAACTTGAAGAGTTGGGTGAAATACTGAAAAAGTTGACACAAAACCTTCAAGGTAGTAGCCTAACATTGAGTTTATCTGTGAACATTAAACTAAAGGCTGTATTACATCACCCTAAGCTATATTTTTACCTCCCTGAAAGGAAAATTCTCAACTGGTTCTAAGTTACAGTACTCTTAGACTGCCAGCAAATTCGAAAGATGCAGAGCAGCTCGTATTACTCAGCATACACAGGGATCCATTTTTTTGATTACACATGTGGAGGAATGTAAGACAGGCTGAGGGAGGGACTAGAGGTAGGTGGTTGGGAGAATTGTAACTGTCTGGGGTGATGCATTACAGCCTTTAAAATCGATTCCATAGGCCAAGTTGGGGGCATCCCACAAGACCAAAGGTTTGTGAGACCAAAAATCAAAAAGGGTTCATAAGACCGCAGGTTCGCAAGGCAGAAAATCAAAAGGACTTAGTGAGATTGAGGGGAAAAGAAAATCACTGCTACTGCATGACTGGCTATATGTAAATTAATTCTACTGTAGTGCTGGAATTTTTTACCTTCCCTTTACATGTTCCTTTGCCCGTTTCACATTAACTTAATTAACACTGGGGAGTAATTGGTCAATATTGTGGATTACCTTTTGAAAATGCAAACCTTGGACATTGATCACATATGAATTGGAATTTAGTTTTAATATTATTGTTGTAACTTTTATTTACAAATTTCAATTTTGAATGTAGCCTATAGTCAGTAATCTGACATGATGCACCAATTTTTGCTCAGTTGTAAACCTACTGTAGAGCTGTGTTTTCTAATGAGAACTCTTTTTGTTGAACTAATGTTGCCTAGCTATTTTGTTGAACTCGGTTAGCTCCAGATGTATTCAGTATTACTATGATCTTTGTGCATGTGTTTAGTATTGCCTTTGCACAAGCTAGTGGAATCAAGGTGGAGTAACAAGTAAAAACTGGAATGTAGCCTAAATGTGAGTTTGCATTAAGTCTGTCAACTGCAGATCAGTTCTAACAGTACTTAAGGCAAATGTTTAGGTTTTCTTTTCCCCCAGCTGTTTTGTGAATGCCTAGAAGTGAATGTACCCTTTGAACAGCAATCCTACAGCCAACATTGAACGGGAGCATGGGGTGTCCCAAGGTATTTTGTCCATGATTGAGTTTTTTGGGAGCAATCTTGGAGGAAATGTTGAAAGAAAATTGAACATTTTTGGACAAGGTACATTACAAAAATTAGTTATCGAAGCCTATGGGTCTATGAATTTCCAAATTAAAGTATTCTGAATTTTGACTATGAACATAACAAGTTTAATTTTAATTTGAGGGTTTATTTGTATATGTTTTATTGAAAACGAGTGATCATGAATGAATAGATTGTTTCATGGTTTTATATGCGAAGAGAAACGGTTGCGTTTAGAGACAACATTGATGGGCAGCTGTTGCATTGCATTGCAAGTGGAGTGTAACTGCAATTGTAGAATGCTGGTAGGAATCCCAGTTACAAGACAATCCTACAGCCAACATTGAATGGGGGCGTGGGGTGTCCCAAGGTATTTTGTCCAAACTTGTAGTTCAATTATATCCACTGCCACAATGACAACCGTGCATGCACGTTTTTGAGCCTATTATCTCATCACCCCACATAGTATATGTTTGTGGTGATGAGATATTGTGGTCAGTTTGGGCCTGTATACATTTTATGACATAAGGTGAAAGGCAGGGTTGGAAAACCTTGCTGAATTTCCCGCGAACACAGTAGAAAATCCACCAATTTCCCGCTGACCTTTGTGTAGGGGTGGAACCCCTGGTGGGGGGTTCAGGGGCAAGTTCCTGGAAAATTGGGGTTCCTAGCACATTGAAGGGGTAAAATTGTGCAGCTGAGCACAAAAAATATAACTGCAAACTGGCCACAATATTTGAAAAATCAATCACGAAAGCTTAAAGTTAGGCTATTTGCATTGTTGCAATATACGGTACCTTTTTTAATGTGAAGAAGTGTCACTTACAAAATGTCAGAGACGAGTGAAACTTGAGCCTGATATTGCGCTACATAGATATGCAATAGGCCTAGAATGTCTTGATCATAGACCACTATACACTGTCAACTACTACAAGCTGCGCTACTAACAAACAGCTCTGCGAGTTTGCCGTAAAAATCCTGGCATGTTTCCAAGAAAAGTTTTTAACTGCAAAAATGTGAACACCTGTTCCAAAATGGACATTTATCGCATTCGTAATACTCAAATTCAGCCACCTGTTGCAGCTACGACATTTGTACCGAACTTTTTCATCCCTGATAAGTGTGACCACTAACAGGCAGCAGAAATTTGCTGCAAAAAAAAGTTAAAAATAAAAGTCGTCCCCCATATTTCAAAATGGTTTAATCGAGGCAATTTTTTTACTGTGTGTAACGTTACCTTTTCCAGAAAGGTGTTTGGCGCTACCGTTGCATCTGTGTGTAGGACTGTAAACATAAAGAAGGTACAAAAGTTAAGCCATGCCTCGTGGGTCTGTTGTGCCGCTATGTACTGTGTGTATGCTGTGTACATACGAACCTACTGTATGAAAGCACTCTGTTCTCATTAATTGTACAGAGAATCTTGTGCTGAGTTCAAAAAAAAAGAAAAAAAGTTAAAACACTGAAACCGACAGAGATGAAATTGTGCACGAATTCCGCACGAATAATCCGTGGGCACTGTGGTTCATAGGGTGTGTAGGGTGGCTGAAGTGTGCCTAAAAGTAAACTGGCAATAATTTCTGGTTACTTGCGTGGTTGTGGAGGATATACTGGACATCGTGGTTTATTGGCATAGAGGTAACATGCGCTATTTGCCTATGTGAGTATCGTAAGCAATAGCGATCAACAGAGCTTTTAATATTTGTTTAGCAGCATTTTCCCTGTTCTCCCTCATTTATTTTGTTTCTCTGAAGATTTCCAGGTTTTTTTCCCGTTTTTCATAGAAAAAAAAAAATGTGTCACGACACGCAGGATTTCCCGTGAGTGTCGCCGATTTCCCGCGAACCAGGTTCGACAGGTTCGCAAGGTTTTCCAACCCTGGTGAAAGGTCTTATCTTCCTCGTAAAAGTGAACGGAAATTCGGCCTCAATATGTCAAGATGGAAAAATGGACCTCCCTTAAGTTGGGGTGGGTCGTTCGAATGCTCCGACCCCCCTTGGCTATGGGCCTGATACATGAAACATTTGTTTTGATTGTCCAACAATGCTGCCGTTTTTTTAAGAATGGCATCTACAGTAATGGAAGGTTTTTTTTTTTTTTATATGTGTTCACTTGTTTGTTATGAAGGCACATGAACTACAGGCCAGCTATGCACATGGATGACCAAAATGCAACAATGCAGCCCTTTTACTTTGGTTTTATCTTGTCTACATCGTGGCATACAGTAGTTATTAGAGAAGCAGAAACTTTCCATAGGGATGAAAAATTGTGATTGTTATTGCACGCCAATGGCCATGTGACAATGTGTGTTGCTAACATCCATACTCTGCGCTGTCTTCACTTGCTGCATTGAGCCCTGTATACAGTGTGTGTAGGACCTACTTGACACTGTAACCCCTATACCTAATGGCGGCAACTGTTTGCACGGTCGTAGTGCATATACACGTGTGTAGCGACTGCCAGTACTGCTAGCAGGGCCACTTTTGTTATGGAGGGTAAGAGACAAGTGTCCTTGTAACATGAGATGGAGGGTCAATTACATCATAATGGCCCCGCCTTTCACATACATGTATACAGTAGTGTTAGAAACTGTTGGGCGGGAAGTTTGAACATACCATGTTGCCCATGAGAAAGTCATTTTAAGGCATCAAGAATATGAATGAAAATGGTTTGAAATGGCCTAAATAAGTCAGAGAATATGTTCCTAGACTGGTATTCCCCTTTAAAGTTATCAACTTAAGTTGTTTAAGGGTGACCGTTCTGGTTGTGCTTGTGTGCTACGAAAGGGGGCTGTCATGTGTCAGCTTCACCTTGAATTTCGGTGTGTTTTCATGGCCAAAGTACGGTATGTTTTCTCTGCTTTCCATCCAAGTTCCTGCAGGTTTGTCAGAGAAGGCTTTTTGATTTCTATGGGGAACTTGATCCCTGACCCAATTCCAGACTATCAACCAGTGGCGGGGCCAGAATGTCAGACTTGGGGGGCCAAACTGAGGGCAGAGGAAAATGTTGGGGGGCAAAGATTTTCCAAGAAGAAATTCTTGGAAAGAAACTGAGCGCTTAGGCCGTGTGGGTGGGGTCCAGGAACCTGCCTTAGGGTGCCTAGTGGGGTCCAGGGGCAAAGCCCTGGTGGGGGTCCAGGGGGGAAGGCCCCCGGAAGCTCTGAGGTTTTAGCATATCGTTGGGTGGAAAATTAAGTCCCAAGAGAGTTATATTATTTATTTTTATATTATTTATTTTTTTCGGTTGACTGTACTCCAAGGTTCCCAACTTTTTTTTTGGGAGTACCATTTCACATTTACATGGTGCCACCGAGTACACACACACACACATACGCTACATGCACTTCCATTCCAGTCACTTTATAAAAATGTGCAGTACTTACCAGTATTCTTTGACAGTTCAATTCACATTCCTATATTTAGGAAAACAACCACCTACCCGTCCTTCCCTTAAGCTGGACGGTAAACTTTCCAGAGAAAATTGGTGTGACCAGGCCGGCCTACTGTTGAAGTGGCTACGGGCATGATATGAAAACTGGCAGCCTGTGTAACATAAATTAGGCATTTATCAATCATGGTTACCTGGAAGCTGTTCTTATTCAGTCCAATGCCAATACATAGTTTTGTGATTAAATTAATTTTGGATGAGTACAAGATCTAATTGGGAAGGGTGAGAGCAACTGGGGGGGGGGGGCAAGGAAACAATCTGGAGGGGCAAATGCCCCCTCATGCCCCCTCCCCCCATAGCGCCACCACTTCTATCAACAAATTTTAGAGGTAACGTTTATTGGAAATATGCCAAGAATTTTAGGCATTGGCAACAAGCAGCTGTTTTGATAGTTTTAGCTGGGCTGCTGGGAGTTCCACTGTGTATCAGTTGTGACACATTTCACAGTTGGATTGTTGATGTCTAATGTAAAGTTTATCGCACAAACATAAAATAGTTGCACTGCACACACTTTTTGTTATTAATTTCCATGATTTAATAAGCTCATAGAGCTGGAAATAAGGTTTGCGGAGCGCAGTGGTAGAGCTTCCATACCATCCGAAGGGGTTCACCCCTCACCCAACTCAAATGGATTACTAGCCCCTTTTCAGCATTTACAGGTACATTAAATTACATTTTTTTTTACAAGTAGACTGGTTCACTTTTCTTTGTTAACATTCATTGGCTTTGATAATAAATGGAGGGGCGGTGTGGTAGGGTGACATTAAACTATCTAATTCAGTGATAATGGCAAAATCCAAGACCAGAATGGGAACGGGATTGAAACACCCCAGGATACTTGCTACTAAGGTCTAATCTATAAGTAAACACAGAATGGTTTATGCATCTTATTTTGTTAGATACAGACGTTCATGTTCCTATGGGTGCATAATCTCATTGTATAGCTTTGTAGGGCCAAGTCAGTAGTGGGTATGGAGTGGGAAAAAGGGGTGACATACAGTTTCTCGCGCTTAAACTCTTCAAAACTGCCTGAGAAATACCTCCAATCACTTTCATATCTCTTTGAAAGGTGTAAGTCTGATATTGGTTTCGATGATAATCGTAACCTTTGTAATCATGCGTGTGTGTACGTGCGTGTGTGTGTATGTCCATGACGCCCTACCGTTTAAACACGATATCTCAAGAAGGGAAGCTTGGACAGATCTCATATTTGGTATGTAGGTGTACCATATTGAGAAGGAGAAGCCTATTGTTTTTGGTGGAGGTCAAAGGTCATTTGGGGTCAACAGGGGTCAAATTGTGAAAACCTCGTAAACACGATATCTCAAGAAGGGAAGCTTGGACAGATCTCATATTTGGGGTATGTAGGTGTACCACATTGAGTAGAAGAACCCTGTTGTTTTTGGTGGAGGTCAAAGGTCATTTAGGGTCAACAGGGGTCAAATGGTGAAAACCTTGTAAACACGATATCACAAGAAGGGAAGTTTAGACTGATCTCATATATAGAATGTAGGTGTACCACATTAAGTAGAAGAATCCTATTGTTTTTGGTGGAGGTCAAAGGTCATTTGGGGTCAACAGTGGTCAAATTATGAAAACCTTGTAAACACGATATCTCAAGAAGGGAAGTTCGGACATATCTCATATTTAGTATGTAGGTGTACCACATCAAGTAGAAGAACCCTATTGTTTTTGGGTGGAGGTCAAAGTTTGTTTAGGGTCAACAGGGGTCAAATTATGAAAACCTTGAAAACACAATATCTCAAGAAAAGAAGCTTTAAGAGATCTCATGTTTGGTGTGTAGTTGTACCATGTTGAGTAGAGGAACCCTATTGTTTTTGGTGGAGGTCAAAGGTCATTTAGGGTCAACAGGGGTCAAATGGTGAAAACCTTGTAAACACGATATCTCAAGAAAGGAAGTTTGGACCGATCTCATATTTAGTATGTAGGTGTACCACATTCAGTAGAAGAATCCTATTGTTTTTGGTGGAGGTCAAAGGTCATTTGGGGTCAACAGTGGTCAAATTATGAAAACCTTGTAAACACGATATCTCAAGAAGGGAAGTTCGGACATATCTCATATTTAGTATGTAGGTGTATCACATCAAGTAGATGAACCCTATTGTTTTTGGGTGGAGATCAAAGTTTGTTTAGGGTCAACAGGGGTCAAATTATGAAAACCTTGAAAACACAATATCTCAAGAAAAGAAGCTTTAAGAGATCTCATGTTTGGTGTGTAGTTGTACCATGTTGAGTAGAGGAACCCTATTGTTTTTGGTGGAGGTCAAAGGTCATTTAGGGTCAACAGGGGTCAAATGGTGAAAACCTCGAAAACACGATATCTCAAGAAAGGAAGCTTGTAGAGATCTCATGTTTGGTATGTAGTTGTACCATGTTGAGTAGAAGAACCTTATTGTTTTTATTGGAGGTCAAAGGTCATTTGGGGTCAACAGGGTTCAAATTTTGAAAACCTTGAAAACACGATATCTCAAGAAAGGAAGTTTGAACAGATGCCATATGAAGTGTGAGTGTAGGTGTATCTTATTGAGTACAAGAATGCTATTATTTTAATGTAGGTCAACGGTCACTTGAGGTCAACAAGACTTGGGACCTTCTCTGTAGCCTAACATATAAATATACACACTGTGATAGAGCCTAGCCAATACGTTTATTTCTAACTGCTGTGCCTTACACTTTCAGTAGAGGAGCAGACTAGCCTAAGATTTTGAAGTAAACTTTGATCCAAGTTGCTTGAAAGTGTGCTTTGTATTGCCTGATATATTGCTAAGCTCATATTGGGTCATCAGGAACAGGATGACATATTTTACACTAAAACTTTCTACATTTAACTTAAAAATAGTGTGGAGAATGTTTCACCATATGTAACAGTGTTACGACAAACCAACAACTCAACAACTCCAAGAATTTGAGACCAAGCTCAATCATATTGGCTCATAGTCACAGGGGATGGGTTGAAAGAACTCTACGGCACTCCTAAATGTTCTACTTTAAATGACCTTATCTCTTAGATCCTCTTAGGCCCACTCAAAGGCAGAGTACACACATGAAACTGAACACCTTCATAGACATTTTGTTGCAAAGTTATTCTCATTTAAAGATCTTTGAGAAATTGTCGCTGTTTACTCTGACATTTGCATGCACTGTACCTTCCTAAATTGTAGGTGTATCTCATTGAGTATACAAAGTTCCATTGTCTTTGGTGAAGGTCAAAGTTCATTTGCAGTCAACAGGGTCACAGTATGGAATTCTTGTAAACATGCTATCTCAAGAAGGGAAGCTAGGGCAGATGTCATATTCAATAATTAGTTGTACTTCACTGAGCACAAGACCCAGTTGGTCTTAAATGGAGGTAGAAGGTCCTTCAATGTCAACAAGGGTCAAAGTGTGAACATGTAGATATGATCTCAAGAAAGGAAGCTTGTGCATATGTAGCTTAATGTGACACATACTAATGCTATTATATCAGATTCAGAAAAAAATTTCTCTTAAATAGATCATCAAAACCACAATGCATTTCTGCATTCTGGTTTAACTATGTCTTCATTTTTCTGTCATCGTTTTCTACATTCGCCCTATTACGGCAATCTCGAAAAAGAAGATCGGAGACTTTGGATTAAAGCACTTAAACTTTAACAGAGGCCGGTCTTTTCATTCCTTTCATTTCGTTGATGAAAACGATGACAGTTTTGGGGATGTCAAACCTCCCCAGGATGGTGATCGACCAACATGTCTACCCTCCACCTTCAATTGAAAAATTTGGTTATGGAATTATGGTCATTGTGTAGACTTGCTGTTTTCTCCAACTTAAATTGTTCTCTCAGTTATACCAGGAAGTTGCTATTATAAGCAACTCTGTGATTTCACACGTCTTCTTTCTTCCATGTTTGTTTTCGAGGTCTTCGTTTTCCAGATTTTACAGGTCTTTCATCTTAGTTTTCAAGGTCTTCATTTTTTACGTACCTGTAGTGCTCAGAAGAATAAGGATATATGTGGCCCTGTTTTGTATCACGTTCTCTTTGCCGCCCCTGAACTGTGCTGTGTCACAATTTACGATAACAATAACCAAGTTCTAACATCATTTGCTGAGGTTTGTAGGTATAGATTTTTAGAATCAGTGCTGCTATTATTGGCGGCAACTTGAAGAAATTGTTTTGACTGAGGTGCTAGGTGCCCATATTTTGTGTGTCGACGCCTATTGACTTCAACACAGTACGCTTCTTGGTGATTTTTATATTTTTTAGCAGTTAACTGTACATGACGTCATGATGGATTTGTCGCACAAACATTCCCAAGCCTACACCAACATCAGTGGACTCCAATATTTAGAGATACTCAGAGATACTATCTTTTGTTTGCCACATGAAAGAAGCTACAGTAGCAACTGCCTCTGGTAATGGACCTTAAGCCTTCCTTTGTTCATTGCACAGAAGAGTGTAGGTACCTCCCATGCATGCATAATGCCACAGACTTGACCTGCAGTTTCTCATTTCACAGTGGTGCACACAGTGAATAGGCAGGTCAGAGTTAAATCTGACAGAATCCAGCGGGGTCTTTTGGCTACCATTCCTTAACAATCAACCCTAGGAATGATTTCAGTTCATTCACATTAGATGGAGTTAGAGCACTGATGATGGCTTAGACTTGTCCAGCAGGGGATGAAGACCGTTAGCATTAATCCAATGACCTACAGAAATGTTTCTCCTTCCTCAGATGTAATACTAAGCCTGGAACCTCTCCAGTACTCTCCTCAGAGTGTTGAGATGATACTTCTCTGTATAAATCCAGTTATGAAGTTGCGGAGCATATTGTTCAGGTAGACCAAAACAGCAGGTAGACATTACAGGACCCCCTCCATGGTTCATTGAAATATGCCCCGTGCTGAGGCGACTCTGAACGGCATTCGATTACCGTACACCAAAATGATCTCATGTGGGTGTTCATTTTGACAGATATATTTGCTTCATTGTCTAGTTGAATCTGCTGGTACACTTGACTCATGTACAGTTTGGTGAATTGCCTTCCTCCAGCAAGGGTCACAAATTAATCGTCAGTCTTCAGAATAGAATCTAAGTCTACCCTAGACCTTCAATTAACTGTCACTTTATAATCGCTGCAAATGCTTACAGATTTTCCCATCAGCTTTCAGTGCCGGTACTATCTGAGCTGCCCACTCCTAAGTATCGACGGATTTGATAATACCGTCATATTATCCATGTAAAACTTACCATAAATAATTTTGTTGTCAGTTTGTTTACTTCTTAAAAGTATGCCAAGTTGTTAAGTTCACTAGTTTAAGTAATCACATCATATCCACCTCTTTCATTATGGGTTTATGTGACAAGGTCATATGTACCCATTCGTTTCCCGTTATAGAAAAGCTTTAACCCAGTTTGCGTCACTATATCAGGTAGAGTTTGACCACCTTTCATCAATTTCAAGTTTTATCAAGTACAGTGAATGTCATGCCTCTGACTCATTCATCTATAGTAGTCATAGAGTAGGTAAATAAAAAAGTAGCTTAACCTACAAGATACTCGTTGCTTGAACTCCCAACTTGTCTGCTAGTTTCCAGTAATTTGCACCCCACCCACTTTCGTACTCACCTCAATGCGGACTCCAACTTTTTTAACCACTGTCAGCAAATGTTTACCTCTGTCTATACCACTACAGAATGTGATGTTCATTCTATTATTAGATGGGGAGTAGACAATTTACAGTAATTGATTGCAAAGGATTGCCACCACTGCAACCTAACTACTTTCCTTCAAGTTGCTAATTATCCATTATCTAGCATTCTACAATAGATATGATCAGTGGTTTTGTCCTCTCTGCAGAGCCGTTTGTGTACCACCATGGCAGGTGTTGGGAATGGCTTAGACGTGTTGTTGCTGTGTTACGATGAGGAACTACAGCCGTGGCAGAAGGCGGTCTTTGACAAGCACAAAGAGGCTGAGAGAAAACATGAAGAAGATCTGAAGAATTACAAAGAAGAATTGAAACGGTTTTACGCTGGACTGGGAGTGTCTTACAATAAAAAGAATGGTATGTGTAGAACTATGGGAAATGTTGCAAGCATCAGCAGTTACTCTTATCAGTAGCTTGTGTGTATTCTTTTTATTAAGAGGTTTAAATAGTAATGTGCAGTTTGTTTCTTCAGTTACATCAGTTGTTGTTTGTGTAAGTCTTTGGCTCTGTTTTCATGTTACTTTAACTGAAAGCAGATCAGGAATATTGTAGTTGGCAGGGACGAACTTTAGACCGCTTTCACACTTTGAGAGCTGATCTCGTGGGGCGATCAGATCCG
This sequence comes from Stichopus chloronotus, assembly GCA_021234535.1. Classification (NCBI taxonomy): domain Eukaryota; kingdom Metazoa; phylum Echinodermata; class Holothuroidea; order Aspidochirotida; family Stichopodidae; genus Stichopus; species Stichopus chloronotus. The sequence goes on from CM037835.1 coordinate 1,421,810, forward strand.
GATCAGATCCTCCCCTCAAGATCGAAGGTTTTGCTTTCACACTTGATCCCCCACAGTGAATCAAGCCCCGATCAAGCGATCAGCATACAGCAAGTGACGCAATGAACCTGCCTTATCCTTGTAGCTGTCTGAAAGTGTAAACAATGTCCCGTACATGCACTGTACACCAATTGCACGAGAGAATCAAACACATGTTACATACTTATTACTGCACTGTACTAACGTTAGTTTCTGAATAAGCTGGAATCCATCGTCAAGACATAAGCTGCACAAAAGAGAAACTTGCTATGGAGATTGATAACGAAGACCTCATTTCATTGTTACTTCTGGTGGGAACGTGGATATGCTGTATTCCATTTTTCGTCATCGGCAACGAATGGATCGAGAACTTTTGATGAGGCGACGAAACTTTTTTCACCGCCTTCAAAGATGACGACTTAACAATCTACCCCGTTACCAGCTGCGTGTTATGCACGTTGCCCTACTAGGTGTTGGCCTACATCATGCAGTAGCGTTAAGAAGGCAGCACTCTTCTGTTTGGGTAAGACCACGCACTGTACCTCGGCAATGTGGGATGAGATGTGGTTCACATTGCACAAATGATCAATGGAAAGAACATTGTCGGATGAGTAAGGACACCTTTCAATTTATTTGTGAAGGCTTAAGACCAAATTTAGAAAAAAGAAATGCCACATTTCGGCAATCGGTCACCATAGAAAAGAAGTTAGCTGTTGCACTTTGGAGATTGGCTACTAATGTAGAATTCGGAGCAATTAGCAGACTTTTTGGCATCGGGGTGTCCATGGCATGTAGTTTCATTCATGAAGTTGCCCAAGCTATACAAGAAACATTTGAAGAAGAGTTGTTAAAATGGCCTGAAGATGAACAACTGAATGATATATAGGATTTGAGCTGAAATGGGGCTTTCCACAAGCTGCAGGGGCAATTGATGGGACACATATTCCAGTCCTAGCACCCACAAACTTCCCACAAGACTACCATAACCGAAAGGGACATCACAGCGTTGTTCTTCAGGCAGTAGGTAGCTTACAGATACAGGTGAGAATGAAAAAAAAAAAAAAAATGAGGGATTCTGTATGCCAACTTTTACCAGTATACTTTCTATACAGTATCATACCGTTTGCAGCTAGTAATGAGCATCCTTTCAGTGCTGTACCAAACCTTTATGTAGATAAAAAGAAGCAATGGAAAAACAGTCGGGAAAACTGGAGTGAAAAGTATTCTTTGAGGTTGCAGAAAGACCAGTCACTTAAAGTCGAAGCCGATTACTGGAGTATTGTATGCAGTAATTGTATATGCTCTGTGTGCACTGCAGGCGGCAAGGGTGTACAGGAGCTGCTCACGTTTGTGTACGTTGAAATGGGAAGTTACGTCGTAGGTCATGTTGATCTTGGGTTCTTGATCCTCCGAGCTTTCACGCATGGTTTTTTTTTAATCCCCCGCAAGATCTGATCTGCCCCGATGGGAGGATCGACATCCTTGGATCTGATTCTGAGTGCGAGAGCTTTCACACTACAAAATTGATCTCCAGGGGTGGATCGATCCGAATCTGATCCCCAGCTTGAGATCGAGTGTGAAAGTGGTCTTAATTTTTATAATGACGTGCCCAGTCGTGCAAGTACTGTGGCTTCCACAATTCACCTGCTCTCATAATTTTTTACTTCCCCTGAAATGTCACAATAAAGGCAAGAAAACTCCAGACATCACTTGTTACGTGATAAATATTTAGAGTATTGTAACATACTGTACCTTCTAGTAGTATGAACAAAAGGAATTGTGTAAGTACATTTGTTCCCAGGTAACTGACGGAACCTGTGTTTGACACTCACTTTTCATGAAGCCACTGTCAGTCGGAAGTCCGATCTCAGTGTGATCATTAAGTTAACACAGAATTATTAAACACAGAGATTAAACCTGCAAGGGCTTATATTGCTATGCGAATATGTCTGTTGTTTTGTATGGCTACAGTGTGTCTCATGTAAAATATTCCTTGTCATATCATGAATTTTGGTGTGCATGGTATGGTTTGTCACTTTCCCAGTCAGGCAAGTTGAGATAAAAGACAACTTTCCCGATGTATTTTTTAATTGCCTCAGGCAGTTCAATCCTTAATGTTCAGCCATGGTCGGGCTGTGATTGAAATGTATGGGCGGCAATCAGGGCAAAAAAGACACAGCACCAATTACACTTTTTTCTTAAATAGTAAGTTCTTTGTACTTAAAAAATAAGCCCTCAACTTTGAAATTTGTCTACTTAGCAAGTGTTAACTGAAAAAATTAAATAAAATGGAAGAAATATGTTTAACTGTTCTTGAAAGAAACAAAAGTTTAGTTCATATGCAACTTTAATGTTTAAGAAAAATAAGTATTTATTTTGCAAAGGCAATTTAAATTTGATACATTTTAACTTTAAATAGGACTTTAGAACAAGTAAATTGCTAGCTAGCTTCACTGACTCACAAACTGGAAGTTTCAAGTTTTCTTACAATCCACATATAAAGAGCTTTGTACAGTGACATGTTCCATAAAGCACAGAAAGAAGGCGTGAGATGGAAGCAGAGGAAACCAGATATAAGTTTAAATTTTTCTAGCTTGGTCCCTTAGAAAGACTAAACAAAAATGGAAACAAGAAAAAGTATAGGAAAAAGATTAAATAGAACAAAGAAAACTAGATGAGAAAAGCTGCATATTTAGTTAAAGTTGTATGGTATCAAGGAGGAAATCTTTTAGCCTGCATGTGAATGCATTCAGTGAAGGTGAACTTCTAAGATCAGGGCAGAGATTTCCAGAGGTAAATGTATGTGCTTCATAGATCTGGGAAGAGTTTAGTCTTGTCCTAGAGTAGGGATGGTGTAGAAGTTCTTTGGAGCAATGCGTGAAAGGGAGGGGTGGGGGTGCAGTCGCACAAACACAAACACCCCTCCCCCCACAAAAACACAGCCAGTGGCAAGTCCTCTCAAAATAAGGAGGGTTGCTCATGAAGGTTTGGAGAAAAATAATTATTGTTTAAGTGAAATATGTATTTTTTTAAGTATTTAAATATGTATTGAACAAATTCTACACAGCAAATGCAACAACTTGCCTGTAAGTGAGGCTATTGCATCTGTGATAAGTCCAGAAGGAGGACCGAAAACCGTGATGACTTTCTGCAACACGGCCTCACAAATGGTTTCAGCATCCAATGTTTTAAGTGCTACACATTTCAAATATCATGTACTTTCAACACAAGCGACCATAATTTAATATATTTGTAGCCAGCAGTGGATGTCGGCATACTCTTAAAGTCTAGTCACTCTCAAATGGCTTATAGGAATCCGTGGACAATTTGCGAGTCCCTAGTGTCCATTTTTGAGTCCTTCACTATAGTATGTGATTGCTGAAGTCTATGTCATCTATTTTGAAGGCCGTGATGGGCATTGATCAGGACACCACCCCTTTCTCCAACCAACCATTCCTGTTCACAGATGTGATATCGTACAACAAAAGTGCACCATTGACAAGTTAATTTTCTTTTGAAAATCCAGTTTATTCCGTAATTATTTCACAATTTCTGGGGAAAATATTTTGATAGTTGCTGCTTATCATTTGTACATGTTGTGTAACCTTCAGTCTCCCAGGCCTTCAGTCTCAGGGGACTTCGTTCTCTGGGGACTTCGGTCTCGGAGGGACTTCAGTCTTGGGGGATGGGGTGGGGGGGGACTCCAGTCATGAGGGATTTCTCTCCTCTTGAGCTGATTTTACAATTAGTAGATTTGCACTTTGTGCTTAAAAATGTCATTGGTTTGTGCAGTAGGTCAGTGATCATGGGGCCATGTTGTGGTATCTTGAGAAAGATTATTTGCGATACTTTAAGAGGGTAACATGGACAGACCCTTGTGCAGTAATTAATAATGTGTGTCATGACCTGCTGTTCTTGCTTCACATACTAATTTGAAAATCTAGATGATGCTGCATATTATGTACTTAAAATTAAATCAAAATTACAGTGCATTCTTGCATTCTTGTTGATGCTTGTAGAAATAGAAAGTTGCCCTCCTGTTTTCCATTTAGGGATGTTCGTTAACTAACGAATGGTACTCAGTTCAAACTGTCTACCTCTAATGTATTTAACCTTAGATTAATCATGCCTGGAAATAACACCTTGGTTGGGATTTCCACCACAATAAAACTTGGTAGGGTAAAGGAATGGACACCTATAAATCATAATTCTCCTTAGCTCTGTTATGTTACAAAAATCAATTTACTGAAATTTGTAGAAATGTTATCAATTTCTGCCTTGATTCTCACATGTAGCCCCTTTTCTTGAACACATAGTATGTACAATGCAGTATGAGGATTTAAGTGCTATGGCCCCTGTAAAACCTGTAACTCTTCTTTAGTCAAGCTATGGATTGATAGGTATGTCAAAGTGTTTACTCTTAGAGTGGTATAAACTGGTAATTCTTTAATCCCCTGGTTATTTGTTATTCTTTTGAAATCTGTTGGTGTTATAATTTTTGTGTGAAAAGTTTATTAGGGTTATTGATGAATGGCATACAGTAAGTCATCATGTCTACACCTTGTACTTATCAGTGTTAGGAATTTAGAAAGATATGCATTTGGTAAATATTTTTGTGAGATAATTTCTTTTTTCATCAGTGATACTGTCACGGAATGCAGCCTTTTTTTTATATATTTTTTTCTGTTTGTTTTAGGTGAGGCATCAACAATGGAACAGCAGGTGTCTGAGTCAAATAGTGGTGTGACCAGACTTGTGACAACTCTCCCTGTGACACAGTCACCTATTGCCAACTCCATTGGTGCACCACCTGCAAAATCAGCAGTCAGCTCCAAGCCAGTTGTATCAGCCCAACCAGTAAGTAAAATTGTGACGCCTATAACGAATGCACCAAACCCTGTGGTGAAGCAAATCCAGCCTAAGCAATATCGACCCTACAGACCCTCACCACAGGTGTCTAAACCATCTCCAGTCATCACGGCAGTGAAGCCATTTTCAAAGGTAAACATGCAGCCTAGCAAATCAACAACCACGATCGTATCCTCCGAGGTACCCGGCAAGTTACCTCTCAACCAGTTGCCGCAACCACCAGCCAAACGCTCCATTGAAGAGCATGCTGCTTCTTCATCTGCGAAAAGACAAGCAGTGGAAAATGGTAGCAAGACTGATAAACACTATGGGTTCAAAAGGGGCAAGACATTGGTGAATGAGGATGGTGATCGCAAGTTTAGGATAAAGTGCTTTCACTGTGACAGCGTTTTGCCCAATAATGTATTGTACATGGAACACATTCAGGGCTATTTAGATGCATCAAGACAGTCCATGAAAGACTCCCACCTGTTCTGCCAATACTGCTTCAAGCGGTTCAAGTCAAGTCCAGACCTTGAGTCCCACTTTGAGCTGTACCATTCCACTGTGAACAAATACTACTGTAAGATTTGTGAATACTCGTTTAAGTCAAAGTCTGTCTTGAAGTCTCACCTGCAAGGGGTTCATGACCCCCTCTCGATGCCTTACATATGCAAGGTGTGCCATTACCGTACCTCTGTCTACCAAGATGTGATGCATCACTTCAAGACAGTCCACAAGGGTGCCAAGGCCCTTCTCTGTCCGTACTGCTGTAAGATTCTCCGTTGCAGCAGGTCGTATCTCCAACATTGTCAGCGCCACTATGCCGTGCTCCTTAAGAATCATGGAACCTTCAATTGCCCATGTTGCAAATTGCAGTTTCTTTCTTCTACCGAACGCAATGAACATGTTCAGACTGACCACAAGAAGCTGAAGCTCAATGACAAGGATGGAGTTCCACCATACAAGGCGACAATATTCACTAAACCACCTACAAAGCCAAAAGTTGTTTCCAAGAAGCCCAAGGCCATACCAATAGGGGTTCCGGTCACAGCTAGCACCAGATCTGACAAGGTGAAACCATTAATGGAGTGCCTCGAGTGTGGTGGAGGGTATGATAATCTCAAGAAACATCTTCACATGAGAATGAGATGTTCATCATGTAGCTATGTTACTTTTTGTGGTGCTGCATTTGCCCAGCACACCATAGTATTCCACAGTTCATTCAAGGCACCACCAAAGGTGCACCCGGTGAAGAAGGATGTACATAATGGCCAGCCACGTCTTACATGTAAGAAGTGTGGGTTTGCCACCAGTGTATCTCCTGTAATGGCATGGCATACTGTCAGCTGCACCAAGGGTGCTTCCTCTTGTGAGTCCTTTGTCTATCTGAAACTAAGGCAAAGGAAGTTGTTCGATATGGGAGATGATGGTGACAAAGAGGTCATAGAAATTTTGTCTGATGGTGAGTAATTAAGCTTTTGAAGCTAGTAAAGATTAATATGTGTTCTCACCTACTGCACTCTCTTTGTCAGGAAAGAAAACAAGAAAATTTGAATGTATTTCTCAATATTGCCCAAAGGGAGATTCAGTTTTATCGCAGGCTTTAATTGGGTCAAAAAATGAAAAGCATTTGCTGTTTAGGGAATTCCTTGAGGTCAGTGGTTGGTGTGCTGCATGCATCTCCATATGTCATGCTGAGAAAGTTGCACAGTACAAAATATAAGGAAACATCAGAGTGACATGCATCATGAAGTAAAATTATCAATACATTTAACACTTATCAAAACAGTTGAACCATTCCACTTTATGACAGAACCTTAAACTGTACATTCATCGACCGTTTAGGTTGTGATACCCTGGATAAGTATAACCTAGCATTACTCTTATCATGGATATGATTCTACAGCATGGTGAAGTAGCAACATACATGGTTTTTACTGAAACGTGAAAGTCGCTTGCATATTTGGTGACTATTTTAGGATGCAAAGCAGTCTATACCCTCCAGTGACACTGAAAATGAATGTGCCACATTAATTTCTCCTTCAGAATAGAACAAAGTCACATAAAAAAATAAATAAATCACTGTGTAATAGATTAAAATTTGTTAGAAAAGCAAAGTAATCTCCTTCAGCTATTGTCTTGCTTTTTGCCCATTCTTCCACTGCAGCAAAGTCTTCATCCTCATCTGCAGCAAGCATTGGGCTACAGGAAGGGCTGGGTTGAAAATGCATGAACGAGGAAAACTTTCCGACTTATGAAACTGGAAAAAAAAAAAAATCTGCACTTTCCGCATTTTCAATCTTCCTATTGAGGAAGGTGGGAAACCACAGGAAACTTCTGACTTTAACAAACATTTGATAACTGAATACATTTGCCCTCTCCAAAAATATGTCCCATTTACTTCATTTTTGGGCTTCCTTTATAGCCAGGTTGGAAACAAAGAAAACGAGGAAGTCTTTTTGAAGGGGTGAATGTATTCAAATTTCTAAGTTAGGAAGTTTTCTGTGTAAACCACAGTATGTGTGTTTTTAACTCGGGCCCTATAGGAAGGTCGCAAACACAGAAATTTTTATGAATGGGTGAATGTATTCAATATGAAAGTCACAAACTTTTTCATGGTTTCTACATTTTCCGTGGACTCCACGTGTTCCATGGTTTCCTCATTTTCAATCTGGCCCTACTTGAAGCCATATTTAGTTGCCTAAAAGAGCTTTCCCACCACAAGGAAGCAAAGTGTCCTGAGCATTTTCTAAATACCTTGCTGAAAACCATTGTCAAACGCTCATAGCTTTCACACCGCAGGAGTAAGGCAAGGCATTTTGAGTTCTTTCCTAATTCCTAGCATCCCGCTTATTCTAATGCTGGCCCATTTAATTTGCAAGAAACACTCAGCAAACAGGCTTAATGCAAGCATGTCCATGTATGTTTTCTATGTGTCTATCAGAAAGAGTAAAATAAAATGCCCCATTCACTTGCTGGCAAGATGAAAGTCCAGTGTCCATTCTCTAATGCATTGAACGCTGTAAACGCCAACACTTTTAATGCTTTGGGAGTGCAAGCAACTTTACAAACAATTTTTTTTATGCATAGTGGGTATGAACAGGGAGTTGACACAGATGCATAGATTACATTTAGCCATGGGATAATATTTATTCAGTGTAGTCATGGAAACAAGCAATGGTACTTCCATTGTATGATACAAAGCTGGATAATACTGTCTTTATTCCTGCTGTATGCACAATAAGTTCCTACAATGCACTCTACTAAATTGGTATCGATCAGTCATACATTACAGCTGACCTAAGAGGGTGCGTTTCTATCTAGAGTCAATTTTGAGGACATTTAGAGCAAGGCTAAATGTACGCATTAGCGAAGCACGGGATAAGTATGGTCACTCGCGACTACCCCCACCCGTGAGTTGTGGGGAAACACCCACAAAAGACAAAAATAAAAGATAATGGCACATTTTGTTTTAGTCTTGCCAACTCATTAGATTTACGGTTTTGTAATCAACCAGTATTTATCACCTAGCATGAGCAGGAACACTGTTTCACGTATGTAACCCCTTGGCCAACTTTAATGACTGCCATTGCACAACACAACTTCTTAAGACTCTCCTTAGAATGTTGGACATCCTCTAGGTTGCTATTTCTTGTGATGCTATTTTTATCATTGTGAGAAGATGTTGTACATTCGTTGTACTGTAGATAGTTAAACATGAGCTGGGTGTACCTTTTTTTCTGTGGGGGAATTATGCATTGTGCCTGCATGGTCCCTGTTTACTACAATTCAAATACTCATTAGGGGTGCACAGTGTTTGCTGCTCATTGGCTGTTAGAAATGCTCATGAATTATGACAAAAGTCTTACATGAAATATGAAACAAGAGCCCATAGAGAAGAGTGTCAGTCATGTTTCTTTTGGAATTTTACTTTTCAATTACGGGGTATGAGAAACTGCACCTACAGTAGCAGTACCTACTGACAGAATGAATTACTGAAACTGCCCTGAAGGAATAACACACTGTGTTTGAAATTTAAGACCCTGATTATTAGTTATTGATATGCAATTCTTTCATTAGATCTGAAAGTAACTTCTGGAACTGTAGTACCACATGTTGAAATGATGAAGTCACTAAAATTCCTAGTTTTCATACCACACTTTGACAAAAGAAGCTAGTGTATTATATCTTGTGACCTTGAACCCCATTGCCAAAGGTCATTTTATCTTCTCAAAGTGATTCTGTGTCACTCTGTTAGCATTAATAATATGGACAATTAAAATATTGAGTGCCTCCGCTTTTCTTGAGCTGTGTGTCATGGGAGAGGAATTAGTTTTGATGGCCAAAGGCAAAAATGTGTAATTGAGAATGGAAGAAGGCATGCTTATCATTTTAATGAGATTGATTCATCTACATGCAGTACTACATATTTGGCAAATTTGTCACAATGCATGCAATTTTACCTTTTGAAAAGTTGATATAGTAACTTTATTACATGCAATATCAACAGTTAAATTTGTGACTTCAATTTAAATGTCTATGGTCTAGGATACATACTGTAAGTTTGGTATCAATGTGGAAATTCAACAAAGATGAAACCTGCAAGGTTTACATTTATGCAGTTAATATATCCCTGTGATGGTGAATGAACTCTGTCCCAAGAGAAAATTCCAGTAAGGCAACTTGAATTTTCCTCATGGGAAGGGGGAGGGGGGAATCTGAAGCTGTAAGAGACACCATGTGGAGTGTCTGACTGTTTCGTCAGTGTGGACCTGATCATGTATTTCTACACACCTACATGTATGCACCATAACAACTGTCTTAAATTTGGACAAAATGGAGGGTCATTGCATTCTCTTTAAGGATATTCAACTACATTTGTTAATATTGACTGTCATCTTAAAGACTGAGTCTGTTTATTAAGAGCATATTAGAAATTAGAATATTAGAATCTTGCTGCTGATTCCTTTTTGACTATTCAATCTTATCAAGTCATTAAAAGTGTTTCTTCTTTCTTGTTTCATCTAATGATAATCTTAAAACTGATGCATTAAGAGCACAGTACAAGACATTCAGGGAAAAAGGATAGCATATGAACTGTTACTGTATTTGGGAAGAGGTGTGGGAAGATGGAGTAAGTGGGATATTTTTCGTTTTATTTGTTTCTGTTTTAGATGAACGCATAGATACAGAAGAAATACATACAATACAGAAGATATATGAAGAAAAAAACTAGAATTCACACACATTTACAAAAATAAAGAAATCAATGCAATGTTGGCAGTACATGTTTTTAAAACTTGAATGTGAGGCACCGACTGGAATTTTATTGGGGAATGTGTTCCATGTGAAAAATGCAGTACAGTTAAATCCTAAACATTCAAAGAAGTTAGAGTTACAGTGTACAGTATATGCTGCCTCATAATAGTGCATGAATTTTGTGATTTTGAGACAGGTCAAACTTTTGCAAAGATGGAAATAGTTTTGCTAGGTCACAATTAAAAACTTCCGCAGAGTAATATTATGGCAAATTGCTACAACATTCACAACTAACAATGAAAGGCTTGAAATAATAACAATGGAGAAAAAAGGCACATTATCCTTTGGGTGAAAGAAAAATAATTGTTGCTTCCTCAAACCCTGATTTCTGCTTGAAAAAGAGGAACAACGAATGTGAGCTCTTAAAATTTGAGCAGTTGGATGAATTTGCTGCAACAAAATTATAAGATATAATAGGTCAAATGCAGTGCAAAATTAATCCTGTTGTTTGTTGTCAGGGGAGGGGGTGTGGTTGAGGGTGATCTTGAAAGAGACTGTGTCAATGCTTTAGTTATGTATATGCTGCAGTAGCTCTTGAAACTGTAAGTGATAAGAGTGTACTGAAGTGTCCTGTCAAGTCAAGGCAAGTATCTGTTGGTACTCCAAATGTATCCTTTTGCTAGAATGAACATCATGTATGAATAACATGTTAGGCAAAAAAAAAAAAAAAAAAACACTTGTGCGGTTTGGAACATTTGTTTGCATCCTGCTCATAGAAAACATGTATTTACAAAGTAAAAAATCACCAAGATCTTTATTTTTATATGAATTTGTGATACTGTTGATGGCCTGTTTCTTTTCAAGCTAATCCAGCTAAGCTTCGTACAGGTCTTCATCTTTTTTGTCATTTGTCCCCCTCTTTCATTGTGTATGTATACTTGACAGTGAAAACACATTGGAACCAATAATGTACCTCATCTGTGATACTTGTCTCTTGTTCTGCTACTATGAAGAATTAATAAACTAAGGCAAAACAGACATGTCATTTGTCTTTGTTCGCAAAAGTAGCAAGACTATGGAAGAAGCCAGCATGTCTTATACTCCTATATACTCAGTTATAATTTTGACATTTTGACTGTTCTTGAAGTATGGCAGAGAAAGAAGTGTAAACATTAAAAAAGGTGTTAGTGTAGAATTTGCTTACATTTGCTTACATCAGCAATTTAAAAAAATATTTAATTTGAGGAATTATCCAGTGTACATGAAAATGTTTAATTTGACTAGAAGTTACAGCAAACTTTGCAACCAGTGCATGTGAAGGTGCACAATCACTTCCTGCACTGAGTTTATGTTTTATCATTTCTATATCTGCGATGGCAACTTTTGGCCTGCAGAAAATCCTCTTTGTATCTAGTAACAACACTATGGTTGTTTTTGCCCCTATTTTTTTTCATTGACTTTGAGACACCTCTCTTCACCACAACTCCACAATGACTTCTATACTGTTGGTTGAAGAAGTAGTACTGTAAGTCATTTGTGACCTCCCCTTTCACAAAATGTCCTCCACATACACTTTTTCACCAGAAAATTCCCTCCCGGACAACACCATCCCCTGGATAACACCATCCCTTGGATAACGCCCGAGAATTCCTCCTCAGACAACTCCCCTGATAATTCCTTCAGGGAAGGGGTTGAGGGTTAATGGATGGGTTCGGAGAATTGTTAGAGGCGAATTGTCCAGGAATCAAGTAATTAGTTGCTCTGAAAGAAGTCTACATCGTAAATGAGATGTATTACTGCAGTTTATCTTGCACATAGCGTTAGGCGTATGGTCGAAACACAAAATACTGCAGCTAGCCATAGTGTTTAAGTTATGAACCCATCGCAGAAAAGTTGAATTTCTTCACAATACTGAAATACAACATAGTGACACAATGCACAGCATTGTCATCCTGCACAACAGATAATGTTTTTACATATATGTATTTCTATGATTACAGCACACTGTGGGCCAGTAACACAATTGTTGAAATTTCGCTAGTTCTGTCTCAATCTAATTTAAAACAATGTAGTAAATCATAATGATGTAATCAACATATGCCTTATTTCCTTCCTTGTACTGATATTATTTGTTAACATTGCTGGACCTTGAGGATATTAAGTTCGTCAGAAAATATCACTAGTTTCACGTTAAATCATATTTTGCTATTTTTTTTTAACTCAGTGTTGATATGGACACTGATACAATTGTAATAAACTGCAGAACTCTCGGATTGATTTCTTGTAATGAGTTTTATTTGGTTATTGTCTCTGTTTCATTCCATTTTTAATTTGTAACAAAGATATCTAAGTTTGTGGTTGCATTCTTGAACTATATTCAAAGAACTGGCTAGCCCTCAGTGACCCTTTAAGTCGGTGAAAGTACTTTGACATTTTTCTTAAGAGTACTACTGTAGTTGTGTTTCCTAATGAAAGGTTAACGCTGGACTGTGGCTTAACTGTAGGATGATGCACTATCTGGGAACTTGAAGCTTCTGAAAAGGTATCTCTGCTAAAATCTAATGTAATGTTAATGATTTAACCAAATTTATCGTGTTGGCCGTTGTTTTTGTGGCATACTAGAAAGCACCATCTCATTCGGATCTAGTACCCCCTCATCGACTAGGGAATTAACAATTAGTGGTTATGCAATGTTTAGAAATGACCCCATATATATGACAAAAACCAAAAGTGAGTAAATGCTCTCTTTATCGTAAGATACTTGTAACTGTGTCTCAAGGGAAGAGTGGACAAATCAGAATAGTGTTGATTCTGTGCGGTGTGATTTGTATACCACACAGAGGCTAGTAGTAATATATCAATTTTGCTGATTTGTTTTTATTTATTTGTTTACGAGTGGGTAAGATAGGCAAGGATGTCGAGGAAGAAGACAATCTTGTTGTGACTGCTCACAAGTCATTAAAATCACATAAACATTCAGCAGAAATAGTGACAAAATAACTAACAAAAGAATTGGCATTGTAAGTATTGTGTGTCAATGACAGATGGAGAGTATGGAGGAAGCACGTGGCTTATTTTTGGCAACTTCATGTCGGGTGAATACCAACTTAACAAGTTTGGATCAAATATTGTATCTTTGACAAGGCCAGTTCAGATGGGAGAGCCTTAGATCTTGGACGAAAAAATTCATTTTACTTGACCCGGTCAGGGATCAACCTCTGTAAATTTCAGTGCTTCAAATGCCCCACACATATCCGTTTGGCCAAAGTCTTTAGTTCACGTCTGTCGTTAAAGTCTTTTGTACGTCCTGTTTTGGAATATTGTAGCTCTGTTTGGAATCCTCATTAATAGAATGATACTAGAGTGAAAAAGTACAAAGAAGGTTTTCGCACACGGTACGACGTGATGCATCCGTAAGGCGTAGTTGATTGAGACTTATGTCGCTGGAGTAAGATAAGGCTTTGGGGTTGACTTTATTGACTCCTAATTACTTATCCTGAGAGCAGTGCTGGAGTCGAGTCCACCCATTCTGTGTTCGAGTCATTACCTTTCGAGTCCGAGTCCTTGAAGGTCGAATCCGTGTCCTCGAGACACTGTGTAAATATGACACATACCTTTATACGTGAATTATGACATGATTTTCAACAGGACCGTAGTAGCAGGGGTCCCTTTTTGAGAAATTTTTCACCTGCCAGGTAACCCTTAGATGCAAATCAGGTGCAATATTGTCAACTTAAGACTACCTTCTACGAATATGGCATAATTTATGTTTCCTTGCAAAACCATTCTTGAAGACATTGTTTCAAATACATCCTTTGAAACAAAACTTTTCTTAGCTTTTGATAAGAAGTGATCACATCGGTAACAAGGTTGCTTAAATCTGCAAACTTTATACAGTCAGATAAACCTTACGGCATTCTACACTCATAATAACACGTAATCATACATGGCAAATTACAGTACAGTTAATCAAACATGAAGAAACAGAAGAATAAAATTTGTAAGTTAAGTAACAGGCAAATTTTCATTTGAAACGACCACTGCTATCAATGTCGCTCAGGCACGTTGATCCAAAATGAGCATTTAATTGATTTTGTGATTCAACCCCACCCTTAAACCATCTCCTTTAACTGTCAACTATCCCCGTCGGAAATATTTGAATACCTTGTTTCTGCCTGAAAATCTGTCTTGAAATTATTTCTTGTGCGAACATTAAAAATAGACTACTCACTTTGTTAGACATTACGTCTTTTAAGAATTTTTCTTCGCCTGATTATATGTCAGATGATTTATTGCAAACCCCATAAATAATGTGACAATGTTAATTCTGCCTTAAATATTACGTTAAAACAAGGTATGTACTATTTTAAAAGAATGTACCCGAGCATGTTACTACGTGAATGTAATTGTGGTTCTTAAACATATGAGAAATATTGTCGAAGGTAAGAAGAAAACTTGAACAAATATTTTAACATCAAAAATTTCCACATCAGAATCAGTTAGCGAATTTATTGAATTTGTAAGGTATCCTTAGCAGCTTCTTTGGGGGGGGGGGGGCAAAGTAATGTTAACATCTAAAATACTAACGTTGGTTAATTAATCCATTTCCCATCATCAATTCTCTTCTAAAATAAGAAAAAAAATCTACATGACACAAAATTTTAAATATAATATAAATCGGCGAGATAAGAAAATTTTTTCATGCAATCTGTCTCTAGCTATAACTGTGGAATTTATAAATCATAGTCACCGTTCAGAAGCAGGCACGACATACCAGGATATACAGGTACTTGTAGAATTACATGTTGTTAGTGGGTGGCACACAAAGTAATATTGTGTTGAAGTCTTCCCCAAATTTGCGATTCAAAATCTTCTCGAGATTTGAGTAACAGACCAGAATTACCTGGTATGTGACACACTTCGAGACCGAGTCGAGCTGTTAATGTTTTTATGTGCAAAATATATCTAACTAAAAGTACACAGTGCTATGATACATGGCCAAGTTTGAGTTACATCGCTTTTTTAATTGTTCGTTTTTTTATTTACATTGCGTCATTTTTTGGATGACTCGTGTGAGTCTCTGACTCCCTTCTCCGTCAGCCACCTCCTCAAACATCTCTTCTTAGACCACTCCCCAAACCGGCGATTTCTCATCTCATAGTTTGTGCAGTAATTGGTAAAACTATAGCTATTGATAAAACTGAATTGAGATAATAACCAAAATGAATGGAAACACATTTGTTATCTTCAAAGAAATACATGCATTGGTCATTCATATAATGATGTAGAAATTCAAAGTCATTGATACAATGACGTCACTCACCGTTGATACAAACGTCACAGTAATGTTGCTGAAGACAATTCAGAAGTACAGTTAACTAGCTTCCTGATATCAAGATGACATTCTTAATCCACCCACTAATTATACCAGTGTACGGAAGCATTAAGTGGCAGTAATTAGAAAAATATGTATGACGGAGATATTGTTAAGCATGCCGTTGGAAATAATATTGTCAAGTTCACAATAGATTAAACGACGTCAGTAAACTAATTAATAGTAAAAGAGCTATATTGTAAGAATTTTTATGCAATGACCAATACTTTGATATGAATTTATGCATACCAGAACTATTGGACAACCAATACTGAAGGGAAAAGAAAAACTCTTCACTTACAAGTGCTCAGCTTATGACATTTTAAATCTCGGAATGACAGCAAACCTTATTCATACTGGATGGAATTTCAAATTGCAGTATTTTGTCTTGAAAGTGAACATCATACATTAAATGAATTATGGTGAAGGTATGGCACCAAAAACCTACTCATTTAACACTGATATTTCATCGCTAAAAGTTCGGACTCTCCGCATTCTCCTCAGAATCTACTTACATTTATATGTCAACGTTTAATTACGTTGTCTCTTTTTCCTACGTTGTACAAACCACACCCCCCCCCCCATTTTTTTTTTTTTTTAAATTAACCCGAAATGAGTGTATTTGAGAGCTTCCCATTGTGCATCGAGGAAAGCAGAATTAGAATATTACAAGAGAGACAACACCTTCGCAACACATCTACACAACGTTAAGTAAAACAAGATCTCAATTAATCATTTTGTTGATCCTTTTAAGTACTACAAACATGCTTTCATATGGCCGATTGACGTATCTTAATTCGTAAAAATTCACGGGCACGTCCACCTCCTAAAAGTTTTAAGAGGTACATCAGGGACCGAGTTTTCTCCGAATTGTGATGATGCCAGTCCGATCAGGAGAAGAAAAAAAAAATAGAGAAAGAACGGAAAGATAGAACTAATGATTAAAATCACTACCTCTGCTTAATTTAGTCCCCTTGTCTCTGATTTATGTCTTCCGTTAAGACGGTAACACAAGGGGCTTAAAGATACAATTTTATGTGTGGAACACACTTAAGTAGAAAACGTAACTTGCCATACGACTGGCTTAATATACCATTGTAAAAAAAAAGTGAAGCTGTGGGACGTCTCGACAACAAAAAGACAATTAAAAGAATACAGAATAAGATAACCGAAGGACATTTGAATGTATAAAGAAAATGAGACCCCGCTCCCCTCATTTATTCCTTATTCTAATATCGGTATAAAACATACAATGGCCAGTAACAAATTTCTGAGGAGGTCACAATCACTAACCGTACGGTTTCATTTTCTTGTTCCTCTTTTCTACTGACCACTTGCATCATATTAGATTGAAACTTACCCAGTTTGATTGAATTTAATTACATTCTTATCAGCTCGATGGAAAGCATTGTCTGTTGACTTGATGTTGCATTAACTGTCTGGGGTGCTTAGTTAAATTTTTCTCCGTAAGGGAATCTTAAAGAGCGCCGAAACCTATAGAAATGAAGTAAAACGTAAGCCTTATACGTTTCATGCGAGTACAATTTTGTTTGGGATGAGAAACTTATGTCGTGCAAGAGAAGACCAAATGTAATGACACACAAACCTTTATTTATCGTTTCGTTATTATGCTGGTAGATAAAGACGCAAACTCGCAAGATAGTTAACGTCAGAGGTCTTTCTCAGCTACGAAAATGATAGCATGGATGATATAATGCTAGTATTTTAGTGCAATTCTCGAAGTAAGTACGATATGATAAAAACGAATGATCTACAAGAATGAACTTGAAAATTGCAAACCTTTTCCCGGGTTCATTGGTAATAAGCTTTTATTTAGTTTCATAATAACGTTAAACACTTCATTTTTTCTTAACCCGTCAAGATGAATGACGTCATTACTACGTCAATGAATATATTATAAGCACACCAGTCACTTCGACCGTAACGCGGGGTAGTGGTCTTTGAATATCGATTTAATGCATGTCATTACAACTATGTCAATAGGCGTGGAATCAGACGATCGATATCTGATGTCACTAAGACTATCTGCCACGTGTCCGTATCCTAAGCGTTGTAGCTAAAACACGCATGCACATCCATACGTGCACGTATATGTATGTCAAATTTTTGCAGGGTTGTAAGTGAGACGACAGATAGACTTGTAAAGGTCAATTCACTGGCATAGGTTGATCGTGTGAATATTATAATGGCCTGAAGTATTTACATACCTTAAACGTCCTTAGAGATCACGTACGCATGGAAAGTATTATACGCTTACTGTGAGCACTTATTACACTTTAAAGCAGGGGTCGCCAACCTCTTGGCCAAAAGCGGCCAGCAGGGAGACATAATGCGGTCCGCAAAAATTTTCAGCCTGGAAATGAATATCAAAGAAAACAAGAATAATAAGCGAAAAAGGAAACGTAATAAAGATATTATCCGTATAAAAAAGTCGTTCAAAAACAAATTATGTATACGTTTCAACAAATATATATTATTCAAATGAAACAATTAAGATAAGAAAATGCCATGCCTTTGACTCCTCTACCTAAAATAGTCTAAAATAGTCATGGGTCTTGCCAAAAAAATCCGATAAGGATCTACTCCCCTCCGGTACCCAGTGGCTTCCCTACCGACTTCCATATTCACATTAGACAGTTTTTATCCGTCGCTGGCAAAGGTTCGTTTTTACCCATAGTGCCCCACTTATAGACAGCTAGTAGTATAAGGTCTCATCCCACCTTTATATTATGTACATCGGCGAGATCTGGCTGTTTAGACAGACACACCAATGCAGGAATCAAGTCTCATACCATCATAAGAAATGTACATCCGTAGGATGTGTTAACCCTCAGGAAAAGCGCTTATAGGACTTGTTGAGCCACGGTCATCGATTTTCCGTGATGTTTTCAATTATCATCATTATCTTTGTTACCTAGATGTTGAACAGCACAAATTACTGTACAGATGATGTGAAAATTAAGACGACAGAAGGAGATTTAGGTTGTTTTAAAAAAAATAAGGGTGTCGTAGTGATGTTTCGGTCTGTGAGCCTTGTCAAGCGGCGAGAGCACCTCTCAAAACTTTCACACCTTTTAGCTTAAAACCTGAATGGACCTATGGAACTTTTTAAATGCCAAAATCGGCCAGGCTATTACCAATCACATGACAGGTATAGAGAATGTCTGATATGCCTTGCATGCACAAGTGGCACTGGAAGATCGCTATTTGGTGCGTAAGTCTATGGGAGAGATTGATCATGGCGGTGTGTGGCTATAAAAGAAGAACAGTAGAGGGCAAGCTTGCAACCTGTCCAGCCCCCCAAGTTCCAATGTGGCAATGTAGCCGAATGATTCAGGATAGCCATTCCCTGTTGTAACCAGAAAGCCAAAAGGCTTTGTGAATCCTTGTTACATGTTTATATTATAACAAACATGAATTTTCCACATGACAAGTATGAGATCAACTGCAGTTATTGTTCTTGAAACACCACATTAACAAGCCTTTAACCCAACGTGATGTATATTTTGGTGACCTCAAATGACATTTGACGTCCACCAAAAGCTATAGGCATCACCTACCCAGTATGGCCAATCCACACATGAAGTATGACATCAGTCAACATTACCATTTTAGAGATAATATGTTAGCAAGTTTTGACCTCGAGTGACCTCAAATGACCTTTGACCTCCACCAAAACAAAAGGAGATTTCTACTTAGTGCATACAATCCACACATCAAGTATGACATCAGTCAAGGTTAGACTCCTGGAGATATTGTGTTTCCCCTTTTTACAGTTTTACCTCTGGTGACCTCAAATGACCCTTGACCTCAACCAAAAACAACAGAGATCTTCTGCTCATTATTACCAACCCACACACCAAGTGCTACATCAGTCACGGTTACCCTTCTGGAGATATTGTGTTTGAAATGTTTTAACAGTTTGACCTCTGGTGACCTCTGGTGACCTCAAACAATCTTTGACCTTCACCAAAAATAAGAGAGGTCGTCTACTCAGTATGACCAAGCAACACAGGAAGTATGACATCAGTCGGCCCTTCTGGAGATATTGTGTTTACAAGATTTTTACGGTCTGAAATCTGGTGACCTCAAATGACTTTTGACCTCCACCAAAAACAATAGGGATCATCTACTTAATATGACCAACCCACGTACCAAGTATGGCATCAGTCACCGTTACCCTATTGGAGATATTGTGTTTACAATGTTTTTACAGTTTGACCTCTGGTGACCTTAAATGACCTTTGACCTCCACCAAAAACAGTAGGGATCATCTACTTACTACGACCAACTCACACACCAAGTATGAGATCAGCCATGGTTACCCTTCTGGAGATACCGTGTTTACGTAAAAGCGAAGTGTCACATACACACATACATACACACATACAGGTTTATACCGCCAAACGGGGACCCCTTCATTTTACTATTCAACCGTGGACGGCTGTAGATAAACATTGTAGTCGGCATTATTGATGGGAAATAATACCCTTTGCCACAAAAAATATATATATATTTTTTAATTAATACTTATCACTATAATAGTGAGTGTGTATCGGTTTATCTCTAGGGAATCGTGGACATGGTGCTCTACACACATACACATGCAAAACAGGACTTAACCCAACACTATCTCAATGGGGACTCTATACTCTTTCAAATTCAATAGATAGCTCCATAGCACCATCATATAGCACACGAAGGCTATTTAAAAGCCAACTTTGAAAAGGGGACCGTCCCCAATTCCAGACTTCCCCGACTGGTATGTGTGATTTCATACAAGGGTCCCCGATTGACACCAATTGTCAATGCATACACACACACACATCACCATCGCATACATTCCTTTTACTTCCGCAAGGAATCAAAAAGTCTTTATCAGTATGATAACTTTCAAATTGTTTGGAACAATATACACGATGCATAATTCGGCTGATTATTTTGTGTTGTGTTCACTTCATTATACATTTTTGGAGAAGACTTAAAAAAGTTTAATTACTGTTTTGTCGTACCTCACGCAGAGTTTTTTTTCTTGCATTTCTTGCAATCTCTGACCGAAGTACATGTAGTATGGATTCGCTTGTGTTTTATTCATTTCTCTCTTTTGTTACTCGTTTTCTTCCTCTGTAGACCGTGATGCATTCAGAGCGACAGAAGGTGATCTTGGAAAGGTGATGCCCCTGCACATCCCTAAATATACTGAAGGTCATCCAACAGAGGAACTTCGAAAATTATAATTGGAAAGCAATTAAAAAGTGTGTATTGAATACAAAGACACCATGAAATTTGAATGTAACTGTATTACGTATTGCACTGTAATAAAGGTGAGAGTGGTGCGGCAAGCATTCTTTCAACTAAAGAGTAAAAATCACTGGCAGGACCCATTCGTAGTAAGTGGGGATTTCACCCGAAATGGAGTGAAAATTCTCTCAAAAAACAGAGATATTCCTTCCATGTGTATGAAATATTGCTCCAATATCACACTTAATACGAAAGGACACAGAGCACACTTTTTTAAAGTGATTTTCGCACTTTGTTTTCAGAGAGTGGGTATTGTTGGAGAATGACTTGTTCTCTAATCGTTCGTTTCTGAAAAGTAAAATTGCGCTCGTTATAAACTGATATCAAAATGGTACAAAAAAAATGAGATAAGACCATCAAAGAAAAATAAAGAAATATCCACTGCTTGCAAATAATCTTTGATTAAACCGGTTATTCTGTTTCGATATAAAAAAAAAAACATTTCAGATATTGTTTTCATTCATAATGGGATCCCTACTTAAAACATGAGAAGCAATGTTAACGTAACACAATTTTATTTTCTACTCTTTCAAAGCGATAATCATGTAAAGGAAAGATTGAGATACATCATTCACTCATGCCAAATATTGAATATCATCAGAGGGTTAAAAAAAAAAACGAAACCTATAGAAATCTCACATTTAATATAGAGAAAGTCAAATGAAGTGCAATGCCCTTATGGTATCAAATGATTGGAAAAGATTGATCAAAGTGACCTTCACAATTTGTGTATAACTAAATCCAGTGTTCGCAGCCCGTGGTGTAACTAGTTCCATGGTGTAACAAAGCTGGAGTGACCAGGCCGGGTATTAAATGATCTTACTTATTAAAGAAACGCATTAAGAGGATTGACCATTAACCTTTTCCGGAATTATAGAAAAAAGAGGCAAAATTGGAATAGAATGATGAATTACCAACTTCATTTTTTTTTTCTTTTTAAAGGAGGGATTGTCAACATTAACCTAATTGGTTACGTGTTCAAAGACATGAGTTTCCCGCGTGAGTAATGTCGTTTTTAAATGGCGTGGAATGATTTACACACTGAGCGCTACTGTGCCAAGTGCAGATATCCACGACTTAAAACAGGTAACAAAAGTCCGGTGTAGTAAACATAATATTGTAAAACGCATTGGAGTAGCACTAAGTAGTGGACGTGACTTAAAAAAAGACACTGTCGTTGTGGTCAAAATCAAACTTTTGAGACTGGCTGAGTTATGTTGAACTTAAAAGGGAAAACAAGTTCAGCTCCCCTTCGATGGGAATTACAGGGAGAAAGGAGTCATCCACGGAGCCTTCGTCACAGAGAAGACAGCAGTAGCACACACGCGTATGTCGGCGTCTCTGCAAAATACTACACACGGACCTTTAACAACTGCAAAAGCTCATGTATTTACAAAACACAAAAGAAACAAGACTGAGCAATATAAAATGTTAAATATTGGAACCTTTGGCAAAACCTTAAACTAATACTCACAAATGACGCAACTTATCCTTACAAGTGAATAATCTTAATCGCCTTTGCTTTTCTAATTTCAAGGTCAATGTAAGGTCAATTATATTCCTATATTTTTTGTTTCTTTGCTCGAGGTTTGTCAGGCACTCTGAAGAAGGTCAGACTTTCGACACGTTTGTTTTTATGACAAATAAATAAACATTTGGCGTAACTAGAGGCTCAGTATATTTCCATTAACTTTTTTCACGTTATAACAATCTAATTATGAAAGATACTAGTTTGCACCTTTTGTGAATATTTATGATGGTAGTACATTGCTCAGTGCAATAGCTGGAAATATACAGTTTTCCCCCAAGTACTACACAGTTTTACACTTTTTGTTGGTTAGATCAAGTTGAAGATACCTTTGAATGTTGGAATAAAAAAAATGTTGATTTCCATTATTCAGAGAGTATTTCTTGTCTTGAAACATTTCCACACAGTGATCAAAGGGAGGTTAAAACCTCCAACAATCCTCATTTTCATCCTTGCTGCTAATTTGTTTCTCCCTTTTTTTCTGGGTTTTATCTTAGTTTATAGACCCCAGTACCTCTGCCCTAACAAGGCATAAGATATCAAGAAAACAAAATTAGAAGGAAGACCTTAAATCATCCAAACTCTTAATGCATCTTGATGGTTCATCAGTGCGCTAGCGCTGAAAAAAAATTAAACAGCAGAAAATGTTTCTTATATGACTGCGAATAAATAATAGGCAAAGTTTTGGGCACCTTTGGCATCGTTTGACAACAGTGAATCTACGATTACGGAGGCTGTGGTGACTTTATGACTTGAGCATTCAGAACTAAAAATGCGTTAGAGAGAGAATACGTCTGGAGGGAAAGCGCAGGTTTATAACACCAGAGGCAGTGACGACCTTCATGGACCTCCATGACAAGATGCAGAACGTCACTTCCTGCAAAGGTCAAGTTACTTCCAAGAACTGTACGCGGTTCACGTATCTTCCATAGCAACCTATTTATTGAATAGTTTACCTAGGTAATATCTCTCCATCTTTTTCTCGTACCCATATTACCGATTTAAAAAAAAAAAAAAAAAACAGTGATGTTCGTACTTTTTTTTGCAAGATACTCAATGGATGGTGAGATGGCCGCTATCTTTGTTTTTGACCATGTTCTTGTTTGCAATTGAGACAGAGACTGGTAGTCTAGGTTGGATTGGCTACTACTTACAATGTGTTAGGCTACCGTAACCATTTAACAACAGCAAAAACATCATGGATGTCTTCAGACGAATTTCCTGCATCACACAATAAAGATATTATGATAAACAAACGAAATGCTACGTCTAGTTGAAATACATAAATAAATAACTAAATTAACAAATAAATAAATAAAAAAAAGGGTTTGCAGTAGCCGGAAAGCATAAACGTGTTCATCACGTGGAGAACGCATTCTGCCAGGGTTGGTGCTTGACATCTTGAGAAAGTATAGAGGAGGTACGGTTACATGTTTAAATCGCCTTCATCAATCTGAGTAGTAACATAAAATACTCAATATGTTAAAGCATTCACATTACTAAAGAGGGGAGTTGAGGGAAGGGGGACTGGTGGTTGAATATTAGAACATCAATCGACACACTAATAAAATTTAGTTATTTCTTTAAACACAGTTTGTAAGTATTAATACAACATCATCACTTGCCACATTAGAGACGATCACATCGAGAAAACCTATTGAAGACTGAACAAATTTACAACAGCTTTCAAGTTTCAAGTTAACTTCCCTACAATTCACATACGAAGAGCTTTGTACAAAATATTAACAATATTAATCACACAAATACAGAAACTGGATGATAAAGCACAGAAAGTTAACATATTTTACAAAATGGATATAAAATGACAGTAGATGAACCAGAAATTAGATTTAACTTTTCTAGTTTAATCTCTCTAAGAAAGACAAAGACAGAGATGAAATCACGTACAGTATTAAGTCACTGTGGTATTATTCACGATGATATTTCTTACCGTACGTTTTGAGCTCATTAGAGTCTTGTTTAATACCTACAGTGAACATTTGCATAGCCACAGGAGAAGTATGGACCTACAATTTTATTACGCTATTTACATTTCATATTTTGTCCGGATGTGATATTTCACTGTCGAACTTGTTGTGACATCAGCCAAACCTGATGTCGTTAGATAATTAACTAATATTTCAATCTTGACTTCAAGAATGCGTTTCGTTTATAGACGATTCAAAAAAAAAAATTATTTTAAAAGGGAGTATAAATTGAACTTTAGCCTGGTGTAATGTACATGTTTTTAACGTAGAACATATTAATACTGGGAAAGAACAAAAAGAATACTACAGAGTCTTGCCGTAACTATCCATGTTTCTGTCTCTCCTAGAGAACCAGGCCTCTTTATAATTTAATATTTTCATTCTATAATACAATAACTGGCAAAGATTTTTGATGAAGTTCGCTGTTTCGGCTGTCCCTTAGGTAAAAACTACTGGAGTTTGCAATCGATTGACAAATAGAAAATTGTCATTGACCAACGACAGCGGCTTTCGTCAGTTTTTAGAAAATAAAAAGTTTATGCATAACTACAAACTACATCAAACGAAGCACCGGTGCGCACCGTCGTAGACAAGCAAAGCCAACTTACGTTTGCTTACAGGTACTTCTATCAGTTGATGGTCGGTTTAATTTCGACAAGGCTAGGCCTGGGATGAAGTAGCTGTTCTAAGTTGAAACAATTGTATCAAATCAAGTACAATCGAATTCCGGCTACAAGACTTAAGCCACTCTAATTTTACATCTTAAATTATCTACACCAAAATTTAAAATTAAAAGTCAACGTTTCAAGTACGTTAAGTTGTTATCTAAATAAATAATATGAATAATAGTTATATTAACAGTAATTAGATTTGTAGAGATCTTTTCCATTCGTGGAATAATCCCCTGCGTTTACTCAAATCTCGATACATAAATTATACGTAAAAGGTTCATTCCAAAGGTCCATGCATGCTGGGAACCACACAAACCAAGGCTGCAATTAATTGGAGTCACGGTTAACACTGACCACGTATTATTACTCTGTTCCAATCTCTAATGCTGACACCAAGTAAGAACACAACATGTTCCATGACATCACTCAACTGGGATTTGATCCCGGCCCTTTTTGGGGAAGAAGGGGATGAGCAGATTGGCCAGCCAGTAGGTACAAAGATGTGAGTATATACGACAAATAATTTATTTTTTTATTTATAATTTATTTATAGAAATGTTATACATTTGCATGAATAATTTGAAGACTGGATCTCACCTCCCCATCAATGATCACCCCACCCCCCTTCCTCCAATGTTTACCCTCCTTTTTACAAAACTGATTGAAATTATTTTCAAGGGGTTCATGAAATTAATGAAATTATTCCAAGACAAGACTCCATACTTAAACTGCAAACAGAGAGAGAGAGAGAGGGTCAAATTGACTGTGCTCGCTTACTTGTGAATTAAAATTAAATTGGACATTTGATCAAAGGTATAACCGTGTTGTACTGTTCACATTACTAAGTATCGTCTCTCTACCCATGTGTTCATCAGATTAGACATGAACTGAAGAAAATCTGTTACTTAATATTTGTTACTTTTGACAAAAGTTTCAAGAAGGATAGTGATGTTATCTTGACAAACAATCCCTTTATTCCTCTTGACAATTTAAGTTAATTAATGTTCATTTATGAACAGAAGAAAACAAGAAGTGCCATCTGACCATTGGGACTGCACTTTGGAGACTCTCAGACGTAAACGTGGACAACAAAGCAATCAAATATTTTCCAAGATCGAATACTTTCCAAGAATATACAAAGAAAGTAACGCAGGTATTTCAAAGACATCAGTACAATCTTCTCATCGAGTTTTGCTAGTTAATTGTGACATGAAGTAAGAGAAACAGGTAACTTGTGAAAAAAATGATACCGAAAAAAGAGACAAAAAGCTTACCCACCAATTTATTTAGAACATTTTGCCTTCACCTTGTAAGTGTGAATAATTTCATCAGGATATATTTCATGCCGTCTGCCACACTGGGAATGTCGTAGTATAGTCTACACGAAATATAGTCTATTTTGCTTATTCAAATAAAATTTTTTACCCTGAAATAATGTTTGTATATCTACCCTAATCCATGTATATTTTTCTTTGTAGATGTCACTATGTGTATGTACAATGTGTTTGTAGTAATTTTAGCAGACCACAAGTAGAGCGCACTGTAGCATATACTTGTTCAACCAGCGCTGGGCCTCCTTTTTACAAAACCTGACGCAATTCTCTCTAATGATATGTAACGACAACTTAGCACTTCCGTTTAAATTTCTTTAATGAGTCTTTCATGTTGGGTTTCTCTCTTTTATTTTTTTTTTTGTGGGGGAGGGACTTTACTTTGTGATACATAACTAAACTCTTACTATAAGAGATTACGTTCTTTAGCCAGCACCTTGTCCATACACCCACAATCACTTCCTGTCTTATTTTCCTCCTTTTTTATCTTCTCTTTTTTCGTAATGCAGTGAAACGCACAGGTCTGTAATACAGAAGAAAAAGAGATTTATTCATCCTTACGGAGAAATCTGATTGGTCGAGCGAACTATTATAACCAACCTATAGAATTACAGGTAACGAAATATTAGGGTATCCAGTTTATTAAGACAATGCTCTGAGTTGCTTATAAAGCCAAACTCGTTGAAGAAAGACGGAAGATATAACAAGATTAGAAAGCAAAAGAAAAAACACGGGGAAACAGTGACAAGAAGAAGAAAGAGAAAAGTCGTTACGCAACAACAGAAAAAGAAACGGAACGTCATCGTAACAAGTTAAGTTGTTACGGAGCAAAATAGAATCAGAGACTTAGGGAGAAGGAAACCTCTGCTGCGAGAGAGAGATTCACGGGAAGAGGAGAGGTAACGGGAACAGGTTAACAAAATAATAGAGAGAGAGAGAAAACCTAGCAAATAAAGAACTAAAAGGTAAATGACAGAAACACTCTCAGGGGATATATTTACTTACACGTAGCAACCTTACACATTCGAAAAGAGAGAAAACTAAGACGGGAAGGAAAATATCGACGGATCTAAAAGACAAAAATAAATCCCCAAAACAAACAAACTAGAGAGGACCAGAAGACTGAAACGAGCAGTGAGAGAGAAAGAAATAGAGGTTGGTTCTTCACTAAAGAGCAAAACTGACTACCAGAACAGGGATGGCTGTGTCAAAATGCCAAATAAGAAATATATTTTGCTGTTGCCTCGTCGTGTTGCTTCTCGGCACGTTACTCCTTCCATCGACATCAGCAGATCAAATGGAGGCCGCTGGTCGTAAGAGAAAGCCATACAAGTTCATGAGATGGGGTAAAAGGTTCTATGATGATACAGGTAAGACGTTTGAAGATTTTTTCATTTTCGCCCTGTTTTTATTTTAAAATCAATTTAACTTTTCTAAAGAACTATTTTCTGACTACATGATTGGTAGTGAAATGATATTTGCAGAAGTGTAGGATGGACTGCTTACTTCTTTGGTTCACTTTGTTTTTTTTTTAACCAAGTGTTCGTTTCCAGCAATTCGTCATCATTCACAGAGATTTTTCGTTGTCAGAGTGAAGTACTTTCACTGCTTGCCTGAAAAAACTTCGTATTCCATTTTGTGAGAACTTTGCAGTACCTTCAAAATGAATAATTGTAATAACAAAATCCTGTCATTTTATTTCCAGTAATTACTCAATTTTTGTAGAAAATAAACTCAGTGTATGATAAATCCTCACAATTGGAATAGTCCGTTTCAATTTTTCAAAAGTATTTGATATTTTTATTTCGTTTTATATTATTGAAATCGTATTGCCTTATGCATGGGTAAACTTTAAAATGTCACACGGTTTTCTCGCAAAATAAACGAAAAGTTTTCTTCTCCAGAGTCAAAAGATGATTTATTGACTCTATAGAAGCAAATTATTGTGTATCAAATCACTTGAATAGTCAGATCATAAACAAAATCTGAGAATGAAATTATTTTACGTCTGTTGCCATATTTTATCTATTCACTGTGTGCCTACATTTCACACCGCTTTTCGACAAACACTTCCTTTCATCTCAATCCCTAAAAGAGAAGAAATGTTTCTCGTGATTTCAGTGACTGTTTACACAGTGGTAAATTATTATTAACACAAGTAATGATTTTAAAGCAATATTTATTGGTCACTATGGGCATTATTATGACTGTTTGTAGCCAAATTGATTCCCCAGGATATTTAATTAGTGTTATCAAAACCTACGAGAGATGAATATCTCTATCGTACAAATAAAGTGTGTTGAATACTTTGTGTTCATTATTACCTTAATTCCATAAAAAGCTTAGATCTCAACCATCACAGAAATTATGTACCTGTATTTATCTTACTCGATATTGCACAACTATTGCTTTAGCTTACCACGATCTACTGTTCAGAAGCTTAAAGCCGATGTTCGTATTGAGTTTGCCTTTCTTTTGGTATGGACGGGAGGTTGTGGTGAAGACTTAATTGTTTCATTCCGATTTTCGTTTCTCTGTCCTTCTTTGATCTTCGTTCCTTCCTATCTTCACTGCCTCTTTTTAACGCCTCCCTCCATTATATTCTTCCCCAACCTGGTTTTCCAGGTGTCTCTCATCCATTTATCCTCTTTCTATTCCGTTTTCACTACTGTACTATGCTCCCCTCCCCCTCCCCATTTCCACTACAAATAATCTTTTATAAAGGACCGTTTGACGTTCCAGTATCTTTTTTAATTAAAGCACAAATAACTAACCTATCGTGATCCTATCATCACGGTAACCGTATAATTAAACAACCAACGTAAAATGTCGGTCTAGAGATAACTCATGCCTTCAAACGTACCAATATACAAATTAGTTTAATCTACCGATACTGAGAGCATATCTTTCAATCTTTATCTTACAGTTTTCTCGATATTCTAAGTCATATTGATTGTTTATACGGTATTGTACTTTCTACGCACTATCATATTAATTTCTACAATATAGTTAATATGAGAAATATCAATAGAAGTGTTTCTATGTTAAGTTTTATGTGTGTGAAAAGGTCGAAAAATTGAACGGTTTTGATTATGATAATCTTACATTTTATTTTCATTGTGTTATGTTTGCATTTTACACTTTGGGGTTAAAGGAAAGGCTGGGGGAAGAAACCATTTTGGAAATAGCGTTTGCATATACATCTAGCAATACGTTTTAATTTGTGGGACCCAAACAGAAGATTCATGCAGCATTTGTTCCGGAGCACCATTTGAGTGAACTACTCTTTTAGGCCCGTATGCAGCTTTTTTCAGTAGGGGGGGTTCGATTCCACCACAAGTGGAACATTTTACCCGACAAAGCTCTAAGGAGGGACTAACAAAATTAAAACTCATTATATATGTTGCTGAGGTAGGTCTACTATCATAAGCTAAGCGGAACTCCAGATGTTGTGGGGGGGGGGGTTCGTCCGAACCCCCTGACCCCCTCCCCCGGATACGGGCATGTCTTTTGGGTGTGCAAATTGGACGATACTGTGTCGTTCATCAATTTTAGAGGAAGCATTTCAAATAAATGGCTCATTTAGATAGAAACAATTATACCAGGGAGTTGCTAAATAGCAACCCCGTGATTATACTCAGACCCTGAAGCATTGAAATGATGCTCCGTTCATTGCATTCAAGTTGAACGAAAACAATTTTGTACGTTACGACATCTGCAACTACAATATAATACATTATGACCACCCTTGTACATGAGTCGAGTTTGTGTTAAAGTCACATAAATCTGTTCTACTTTAGCGGAAAATCGTTCTAATCTATACAATTTATTGTTCATAAATCTACGCAATTGTAACTTCGAATGCTGTGAATGTCTGCGCAGGTTACTATATGGACATGAGAGTCATGTTTCGATTATCGGCATATTTCAGTCCCCTATCACCCTCACCTCTTCAGCCCCTCGTCAACACTTAACAAATACCAGCCTTTTACTTAAAGTTACTGCAACAAGGTTTCACAAGGGAGACCTGCAACCCTTTCGCTATTTTTATGTTTCATGATGGGTATTGATCTTCGTTTACTTGTTCCGTTAATGGGGGGGGGGGGGAGAGTTCTGTTTAACGCCATTTTGACTCTCCAATCTGATCTAAGTGAGACTGTGGTATGCGCATGCTCTCTGAGATAGGAGATATGGCAGATACGTGATTCTCACAAACAGAATTTGAAGACCCTTTAATTAAAATCTTCCTCCTGTAATGTTGATATTTTCCTCCTCCTTTCCCTCCCATCTTCCTCTTTTCGTCTTTCTTTTTTGTTCTACATCTTTTTTAAATCTAAATCTTTTCATTTTTATTTCTTTCTGCTTGGTTTTACGTAAGCCGGGTAATTTCATGAGTCAAAAACAACTTCCTATTCTTCCGGCCAGCACATACGCTATGGCGTCAACTACAAATAATATGAGGACAAGACATTCAGTTTCTCTCTCTCTCGTTTCCTGCTTGGGAAAACAGCTTCATTTCTAGAAGAAAAAATCACATACACACAGAAACACACACACACACATGTACATGTATATAAATAAAAACAAAACAAGAAGCACTCGATCTTTTCTGAATACTTGTGAATAATTTGGAGTTCCACTCGTGATAATACATCAATTATTTCTTTCTCGATATCTCTACAAATTTTCCAATCTTCCTGCATAAGGGTTTAAAGAAGTATCATTGATACAATAGTACGTATCTCATTATTGACATTTTGTAAGGAAATTCTCGAGAATTTACCCAGACATGGTTGAATTTTATATCCACTTTTTATACACAGAATGCCATGCATGGTAAATGGATGGGAGTATTAACAAAATGGAGAACTGGGCAGACGATTAGGCTATATCAATATATGTGGAACACGGAAAGTAGCATGAGGGTGAAGTGGAATGGACGGTTTGGTTGGAGATATCCAAATTTGTTCCCCGGTTACTAAATAAGAAACATCCCGAAGAAGACTGTTCATTTGTTTGTTTGGAAGGAATAAATATGATAGGAAGAATGATATGAACTTCATCAGACAAGGTTCGGCATCGTCATTTTACTATCAAATATCCTCTCATCATGAGTTTTATACCCACCCCACCCCACCCTCCCCCACCCCTCCCCTCCCTTGCCGGTCACCTGGTTTGGAGAACCATCTCGTGAAGAGTATATCTTACGTTTCCGGTGAAGAGGTGGCCAATGTACTGAAATTGAAAACAAACATCTGAGAGATACACTTGACTAACAGATGATTAAAATAAAAGAAAGGAAAATAAAACCATTTTTTCCCAGCATATATTCAGGAACGAATTGGCAACAGCCGTTTTACTATATATGAAGACCTTTCCAATCATTAGAGAGGGAATCCAAATGATGACGTCAGCAAAAGTGCAGTTGACTTTTTACCTCTGTGACATCTTTGGAATGGTTATTTTCTTTTGTCATCGTTAAGTTTAAGATAAATGATTTATTTTGTCAATTAACCTACTTTTACTTGAACGTTGACTTTAACTTGTCAACTAAATTTTGACGAATGAAGTGACAACCATTCTTTCCCTCTAATTTGAAGTGATAAATATTAGAGTATTGCACCAGAGAGATGGATTAGACAAAGCATGTCTGAGGTTAATTAACTACAAAATGTCATTAAAGCGGGCATCTGAAATACGCCGGAGAGAAAAATAAAAAAAAGTGGTATTATGCAATTTTGATGGCATTGCTTAGTTTGGGGTCTGTGCTTTGTTTTTTGTTTTTTATATAATTCCATTCATGGTGGCATGTTGGTATTTTGTTTTATTTTTTTTCTTACATCATTTTCATTTTTCAATATGACGTCATGTGTTTTGTATGATGCAACTCAATCGGTTTGTTGAATTGAATCCCTATACAGTGATACTCCACATATGTTTGTTATATCGAATAAAGCGAATTAAACGTTGCAACTTGTAAATCAGTTTACACCTATCAAAACACGGATACTCGTTTACACATTTCATGGAGAGAAAATTTCATTTAATGTTATTATAGACATCCAGAAACATTCCCAAAGACCAATATCCTAACTTCTGGGTATTTTGGACGGAACGATTTTATGAAACGACAGCCTACCACATAGTTATCTTTGTCGTTCGTTCCAATCTGATTAAATGTTTAGTACATAATTATTCTACTAGTTAAGAGAGATGGGAAATATTAAAGGACAATTAGAAATGATTAAGACGCTGCCGATGTCCTTTCACTCATATTTTAAGGCTCATCTATGACGTATTCAAATGTAATAGGCTACGTCATAAGATTTCCTAGAAAAAATTCTTATTAAATCGTTATTGTTTGCCCACAAAATAAAATGAAATTGATTCTTTCGAGTCAAAACCTAGATTTTGTCCTTCATTTAAAAAAAAAAATGGATTTCGAGGGTGTCCTGTCAATTTAGATATTACCTTCAAAGATATTTGAAACAGGGTTGGCGCAAAGAAAACAGAGGAAAACGTGTTCTACGTTTCTGTCACAGAGAGCTCGTTTCTCTCCTTCACTATGTGGCCAAAAAAGTAAAATAATAAAAAACGCGTCTTTATCATGGTGATAACTTGAAAATGTGCCTCAGTTACACTGCTATATCGTGTTAGCCTTATGTCATGCATGGGGATATTAGCATAGTATTTTTGTGACGTAGATGTTCAAAAAGTGTGTTTATCCACGTCTACTAAAAAAAAAAATCAGACTTATTATTGCAATAGTTACACCACGGAAAAAAGTATGTACAATTGATGCGTATTTGCATCGTCTCTGATTGTTGATGTTACAGTGTTTCCAGAAGCGAAAACTCTTCTTCTAGGAAGAAACGCTACTGAGGTTAACTTATTTATAGTACTACATTTTTTGGAAAAAATGACGTTTATTTCTTTTTTTCTCTCGTCTTGATTTTGTTATGTAATTTGTATACAAGTTGAAGTGAAAGGGTTTGACACAGAGTCATCTCAGCAATATGTTGTACACAAATTGGTTTACTGATTCCAGCGATTAGAATAAAGCCTCTTAAGAAAAACGGGCTATGTTTACGGGCATAGAACCTCTCACGTTTCCTCCCTCTCACATACACACATATTAGAGGCCCAAGAAAGGCAATTGGATAATGAACAGACTTGAAATATTCTGTTTTTTTCTTTTTTGAAGAAGTCGTTCCATAAATGAACACTTTTGTTGCACGTTTGCAATTTAATATGCAACATTATTTAAGTAAGGTCAGACATTTAGAATGTACTGGAGTCAATGTTCTTTAACTGTAACTTTATTTCAGTCTCGTTTTGAATAATTAAAGAGAAAAATTACAATGAAATATGTAGTTAAAGAGACTGCGGAGTGATTACAAAAAAAAAACTTTTAAGAGCTTGTCGGGGTAATCCTCCCTGAAAAAGAAAGAAACAAAGCTAAATCAATATACAAAACAAAGGAAAAAGAGAACAAACAGCAAAGGAAAAAAAAAAAAACCAGTAACAGGTGAAATTAATCCTGTTTACAAACTAAATGGAATGATTGGTTGATCAATTAAACAAATCAAGAAAATAAACAAATAGGCCTAAGCCAATTAAAATGAATATTAATCTGTAAGAATTATCAGTGCCCAGGGACTTAAAAGTCGAATTTCTGCTTGTAGAATTTCTCTTATACTGTATCTTTGTGTACAGAAGATACAGTTTGACTTCAGATTCTTCTCAATTGTCATGTCACAGTGTGAAAGAGGAAAACTAAAGATTAAGTAACTGTGTTTTCCTATCTTTGTTAGAGATATCTGCAGTCAGGTGTTGATAGTTAAGTTCTGCTGTCAGAATAAGAGATTTTGACTCTTTAAGGGCAAATCAAGGAGTGTGGCAAATCGTTCCTAACACTTACCTAGCCATCGTTAACCCTCACTACCTAGAATTAACCGGAAGGAGTTCCCCGAAGCTATTACTTGTCGGTACTGACCTCCCACGCTTACAATTATTTATACCAACAGTGTCTCACTGGGACTACCAAGCCGTTTGCTTTTGTGAGGTTGACAGAAATACAATGGCTTGTAATTAAGAGGGGACATCCCTGGAGTCTGCTTTATTTTATTTCTGCTTTATTTTATTTTTGCTGCAACGATTGCATAACCTTCATTCGTTTGGTTAGATAATGACAAAAACGAAATGCTGTAAAACACGTATTTACAAAGAACGCTATATTTAAAAGAAAATAAAGGTCATTGATTGAACAATATTTGCAAATGAACAACATATACTCGGTATCCAGCAGTAGTAGATGAGATGATAGAATAACACAAAGTGACACACAACTTTCATTATGTTGCTTTTAGAAAGACTTAAGAAGTAAAACATCTTTTTATCAACATAGCTTCGTAGTAGACGTAGTTAATGAAAACTTACAAAATATTACAACGAAAATGCGATCAGATAAATATTTTACCAGTTGTCCGAGGTGCACGCCAAACAATGTGAACAGATTTTATCTGCTTAATTAACTTTAAATATTTTTTTCAAAGAAATTTACTTGAAAGATTTTCCTATTTGAATGATTTACTTTTGTTTCTGTTAAGATACAGCTTTGTGTTAATTCACAATCATATTTACACTGCTGATGTTTCCTGCCATTTTAACAATGCGTGTTTTGTATTCTTTTAGTGTAACTTGTCTGGAAGATTGTCGGTTTCAGTTACTTTCATTTATTATCATACTGGTCATAACAAGTGGAACTATTTGACTCTAGATTCCAAACAAAGAGAAGGACAAAAATTCATGTACACCTTTCAAAACGAGCATTGGCGTCTGTGTGAGGCCCTCTTCAACCCTTTTCCCCTTTTTCTTCCCGTTATACCACTGACCTCGATATAAGAGAAGAGGAAGTATGCTGCGCTCGCCTGCGGTGACGAGAGGGGTTTATCCAACCGCACTCTCCTCGGTCAATCGTTGGGTGTCGGCCCGTGATCCTGCATGCAGATAGGCTAGCCCTCTGACGTTGTACTCTCAAGTACATCCCCTCAGATAAGTGTCGGATCGATCCGTTTAACATAAAAATCGCCAACTTTTCGGTGCGTTTGGCCTCCTTTTACCCAATTCTGTTGTCTACAATTTCATTACGTTAAAAAACAAGAAAGGAAAAAAAGTGATATTTACTTGACGTTTTTCTTTCTCTCTTTATTTTTCTATCTTTCTTCTACTTTTTTGTGTTCGCTCACATTCCTCTGAATTTCGATTCTTTTTATTTTCTCATTCTTTCTTATTTAAAAGATACCTACTTGTTGAGCGAGTTGCTGTGATGTCAAAAAGAGACAAAAAAAAAAAAAAGACAAGAAAAAAGCTTTGGATTTTTTTTTTTAAACTAGAATTGGTAGGAAACCGAGCGAGACGGTCTGTGCAACACTTAAGCACGAAAACTATCAGGTATAACACTTGAAGATAATCTGAGGTAACCACTTCGGTGGATACCAACGACGTTGAGCAAGAATCTATGAATTCGCTGAACACCACGAACACTTCAACCATAATTAATCATTTGGAATAATTATGTGTACATATGCCGTTAGAATACTCAGCAAGTTGCAAACGTAACGCATCCATCCCCTGTTGCAAATGTCATATGTGACATTTAAAGTTTTTGCCATCGCGATGACTGCGAGGAAAAAAGTAGGGAAATGCCTTAGCCGAATTCGCTACTTCTTCTTCTTCTTTTTTTTTTTTTTTAAGATATGTCAATTTATTGGTTGTAGCTTAATAACGAAAAGAGAAGAGAATAGATAAAAAAAATCGTGATTTGAACAAAGCAACAATTTAGCACGTTTTCTCATAAATTTTCATTGCCATGCACGACTCGATATTAAACAGAAAACGTGTCCCTCCCCTCTCAAACAAAGGAGAAAAGAGAGTGAGGAAGCCACTCAAAATATTTGAATCGTGGCTAGTATATATATAGAATAGCCCTCTCTGACGATGTGTAGTGTGTACATAAGGAACAAAACGGTCTGAAAAAGACTTTATATCGGAACTGAAGGACCGTAGCAAAATGAGGTTAAGAAGTGGATTGAGATACTAAGATTTAACAATCACACACAATTCGGAAATTTGATGCTACTGGGCATCGATTTCTTTTACCTAGGCCCTATTTACATATTTTTTTCTTTTCATTACATATTTTTGTCAATAGGTAAACAAACTGGACATTGACATAAGGGGTGCACATATTTCAACTTTTGTAGCTCGTGTGCTGGCGGATCCTATACATTAAGGTTGTTCAGTGTGTATTATAAAGATGGAGGGGGTAGGGGAGCGGTGGGAGTACTGCGACGAGAGGGTGTGTAGGTATCCGAGAGGTACGAGGGTAAACGAGAGTAATCAGAACTAATAAAAAAATTAATTAATAAGTAAAAAATCAAATAGTTAATACTGTTCTTAACTATAAACTTTACAATGACAATATGTATCATTTACAATAACCTTTGCTGTTCTATTTAGCCCCCTTATATATCTTACATGTGAAGGAATCTCTCTTGATTCTTATGGCTCACACTATTGACATTCACATGTTTAGAACATTTAATTATCAACTCAGAGGGAAATATGTTCAAAATCTGTCTTTACTCTTTTTCTTTGTTTCGATATTCCCATTTTTTTTTTTTTTTTTTGTGGGACGAATTAATTTTCTGCTTCTATTTGCTCTTGACTTTTTCTTTGTCGCTGTTATTGGAAATCAAAAATGTCTGTCATTCCAAATGTTAAGTATATTCTCTTCCATTTTCTTTCAGATGTTCTCGACATAGGTTCATCGGAAAACCCAGAATACAACGATTTACAACACCTTCCAGCAGAATTACAAGTCCCTATTTTTGGAACAGATGACATCATATGTGTCAAGATAAGCGATGGAGGCTTATATCAATGTGCACGTTACTCCTCAAGGTAAATAAATGTATATATTTATTTTCATGTGTGCATGGATATACACGTAATTTGTTTTCGAACTCCGTTACAGGAATTTCGCATTCAAATAGTACTTCCAACTTCCTGTATTACCTGTTTTCTAACTTAGGTGAAAGCAATGACACCAATATAATTCGAGTTATGTCCAAAAAGTATTCTATCACACGTAATATTACAGACAAATACAATAAATATTATACGTTTATTTTCTGATTAAAGCGTTACGATAAAAAGTATAAACAATTTCTTGTCGAACCGACTAAGCAACATAATACTAAAGAGCTCGAGCATGAAACGTCATAACCTGATAACGACGGCAACAGTGGCGTAGCCAGAGGGAGGGGGGGGGGGGCGTAGCCAGCGGTAGGGAGACAGGGGGAGAGACCCTCCTACAGAAATTTTTGGAGGCGATGGATGATGATGAAAAATAAAGGAGAGCAAAAAAAATCGAAGAGAGGAGTCATGGATGATAAGTTAACCGAGTTTGGGAGAACTGGTAGGCTGAAACAGTAAGGGGGGGGGGGACAGCCTGGCTTCCAGAGTGTGATATTTTCATGACATTGAAAACTAAGTCCCAAACAGATGAACAACTTAATTGGAAAAAGGTGTTCATAAAGGTGTGGATTCGCTGATTCGAGGTTTCGATTGGCTATACATGTGCCTGTTGGTTATACCCAGTATACGTGTATGCGGGTAGGGAAAGGAACCCGCGGCAGAACGGTCGGCATGTTTATTTCACACAGGATCCATTGACAAGAGCTGTCAATTAAATTATTTTATATTAATGATGGCCTTTATTCTAAAAACAATGTTCGTTTATTTTTTTCCAACCCTAACTCTGAATTAAAATAAAAAAAAAAAATCCCCAGAAAGTATTGGTTGCCAAAGCAAACTAAACCTGTTGCCAATACGAACCAGTATTCCGTTATATTACTACTTGTTGCATGCAACAAGATCATGTTTTGCCGTACTCCTCCCCCCTCCACAATTTCTGTCTCCACCCATCTGATATGTATTACCATTTTTTATTCTTTGACTTTTAGCCCATTGGGGCTAATTGAGAAATTGCAGGCATGAAATCCTTATTTCAAGGCTGGGTACATGCAGCTGTAAACACTCTGGAAGTGACGTTTTCGACCATCTGGAGTGTTTGAAAAGCCAACGCTTTCCTCGATGGTTCTGCTCCAACCGATGTTGGCGCTCCCCTTAGGTAGTCCTGACGGCCGTAATACCCCTCCAATACCTTTAATCCTTTATTTTAAGTTTTATAGGTGCAGGTGTCAAAGAGAGTCAATTTTGCAACATGATTGGACAACTAAGAAGGGCGAACATGATTCTTCTTAGGCAAAAGAGAAGGGGTGCCCCATCCCCTGAGACCTCTTCTCATGCCTCGTAGGCCTATTTGTGGGACTAACTGATTTGCAATCCTGGCTTATAAACCTTGAGAGGGCAACACCCCTCCCCTTATGCCCCTCCAAAGGACGGCGGTCAAAACTAGCCACGATGTGTTTTTTACGTCCTCCGAGACAAAACCTGACTACGCCCCTGGACTTCAAGTATAATGTGACCACGCACTACGTGTTAATTGGCAGTGGGTGGAAGACGAATGGCTGGGATCACGTCGACGCTTCATCTGCAAAATTGGGGGGGGGGGGGGGGAGACAGCTTGGGGAGTTTACATTAATCATCAAGTCAATACTCTATATATGACACAAACGAGATAATATAAAAGATAGATGACTCTCATCCTTAACATACGGTGGTGAATCTATGTCATTGTTCTCTATTTTCAGATCAGAGTCCTTGAGGCACAAGTAGATGTTATTGTTGAGGATGAAGACACCGATGATGATGATAATGATGAAGAAGAGGAAGAAGAAGAAACTTCTGCTTTCTCCATCCCTCTCTGATTTCTGATCCAACCGAACTAATCTTCATTAGTTTCCGTTTAATAGGATAAAAGAAACTACTAGATTGAATGGAGAGGACTGACAAGCCTGCACTTGTTTTCTTTTTGGATTAGCATAATTAAAGAACTATTGTACTTCAATTGTTTTCTGAATCGGGATTTGAATTCGTTTATATCTTCCTTCGTGTTTCTTTCTTGACAATTCGATGACAAAATGGCATGTCCCCTGTAATTTCATTATGAACAAATGAGCAAAAATGAAATGAAAAAAAAAATGAATAAAAATGAATAAACATGGCTACTGGTTTGGGAGGTACGTAGTATGATTATAATTTAAGGGAATTTTCAATCATCGAGAAAAAAAAAGAGAAAGCTGATACATTGAGCAGGAGTAGTTGCACTGGTGAGTGTATGCAGACGTTCACGCTGTGATACATTTAGTTCATTGACACTCACCACACTGTGTTTTCACCTAAGAGCGGGTAGCACGGTGTCAACGGTTTTAGTTTTCCACTCATTGCGAACGTGCAGGTGACGGTACTATATCCGCATGTGATATCATATTGTCTCCATAAGAAGAGATAGCTGATACTGTGTTCTTGTTAAGAGTAACAGATAAGTATGTAATCAAAGCATTTGGCCACTCAAAGTGGGGGGGGGGGGGGGGGACTTGTCAGTTTACCAAGATTAGAAAGTGCACTTTTTACCTCCACGTGTTGACCTTTACCACTATGTCAATTTTACCATTTCCCTTCACTAATTGTGGTAATGTACCCCCCCCCCGGGTTACAGTCAGAATTGTTATATTTTCACGAATATCTTTACCCATAATAGTTTTCATTTAAATGATTTTACTGACTGAATTTTCCTTCCAGTTCTCTTCAAACTATTGTAGTATGTAAGATATCAAGCACATATGTATCAAGTTCATGTTTGTATTAAGGATATTGATTTGTTGCAACATAATACAGAGAGATATTAACACAAAAAAACAAAACAATGTCCTCTGAGTCTCCATAATTGTATCTATGGTATAATTCCAAAATATACTTAATATAAGTTAAGAGCACCGTCCGACCCTCGTTAATTTATGCTGTCTTCTAACAATTATATTCTGTTAATCTTAAATTTATTTATTTGTCAATTAGGCCTACTTCTTTTTTTAATTTTATGTATTCTCTACAAATGTGTAGCTTCTCGCAATTCAAAGTTTGGATGAGCACTTAAGTT
Source organism: Stichopus chloronotus (assembly GCA_021234535.1). Classification (NCBI taxonomy): domain Eukaryota; kingdom Metazoa; phylum Echinodermata; class Holothuroidea; order Aspidochirotida; family Stichopodidae; genus Stichopus; species Stichopus chloronotus. The sequence continues at coordinate 1,462,277 of CM037835.1, forward strand.
TGTCGTGGAACAATGTGTGATCTCAAAGATATGCTGCAATTCTTGATAGAAAACAGAGCTGATCAGAAATCTTATCGCATATTGATTCACTTTTTAAAAAAAAAAGAGAAAATCAGTTACCCGAAATCGGAAATAGAGTTGAAGTTCAAAGTATGGATGTAATAAAAAAATGTAAGCAGACAGTATACTTAAATGATCACCCTAAATAGTTTCACAACGGTATAAACGTTTCTTTATCAATCTTGAACAGTTACTTAGTTATTCGTCTGTAATTACTCGAATACTCGGTTTAACCGATATTATACATTGCAAACTAGTTCTTTTGTAATGTTCGAACCAACCAGGGAGTGGCTTAATTTCAACTATTTGCTCGAACACCGTACTTGACTTGTAGATATTCTACTATGCCGCTGTGGATAAAGGGTTGCCTATTTCAGGCCTTCCGCAAACGATAAATTCTAGGTTTATTTCCTACAATTTTCTCCTTTCCTGTCAGTACAATATTTGATCCCTTCACGAACTTGAAGAGAAGTAAGTCACGCCTAGATGTGTTTGAGGCCTATTTTCAGAACACGTACATTTACAAGGTTTCCGATTCGTGTATTTTTTTTTTGTCTTGCAGTTGTATATCTACGTATGACATGTATCCTGCTTACAGTTGTCGTATAAGCGTTATTATTCGAGTTTTATAGAATTTGTTTTATTTTCAAATCTTTATTTAAATCTTTTACATAAGGGAAAGCCTATGTTTCTGGCAAGTATTAGCATACATAGTTTTCCTCTGTTCCCTTGTAATGGAGGAAAATGCTTGTAAATGTTCACCAAATAGCGTTGGCTAAACTAATAATCTAGGCAAAGTCCCTTTTTTTACTGTTATCGCATGTTTCTTATCATCTTTTATTGCAATATTCATTAATAGGCACATAAACCCCCCCCCCCCCCCGTGAACATTCGTTTATACAACCCGTGCCCTTGGATGAACATGATGGCCTTATTGGCACCGTAAAAGATGGCCTCATCTTGTAAAGCCAAATTGAATTTATTGCTCGTTTTCAGACGTAGAGAGTCGCAGTCAAAAATGCCAAAGTTGTTAACTTTTATTGAGTTTCATTCCCTTCAGGGTGTAAAAAAAAAAAAAAATGTATCTAGCAGAGAACAAAATTCTCCGTCACTTAACGACTCATATTTTATAATGTGTTATCATACCTTTCTGTGAGGTTTTCATGTTTTTTTTTTTTAAATCTGAATAGTTGTACTGTGAAAACAGGAGGAATCTTTTGTTTTATTACTCGTGCTGCATGCACTTGGCAACTGGGTACGTGCAGCCTATATATACAAGTTACATAAGTATTGCCAGATCTTTTACATATATGTAAATAATATGGCACTCTGAGGTCACAGGTCACGCAGGTTAATCACTGGATCGAAAATTTCTCTCGGAACGACCTAAAAATTCAATAATTTATTCGCGAAAAGTGTTAGTCCTAATGGTACAAAACTGACATTGGGGAAGGAACAGACACAATGGTAAAAACTGAATAGGTCTCATTTGCCACTAAACAATATACCCTTCAATTGAAATTCCCGCATATTGTTCTATTCCATGCATATAGTGTAAATCTGTAATTTCCGACTAATTTATTTCCCTGTTTGAGTCCCTGACTGTTACTCCATTGTTAAAGACGTTTAAATATTCATTTAGTTTTATTTTATCTCATATGTCTTTAACATCATATTTCGTTATTCTTACATGTCTCCATAACATAAGTTCAAATCAGAAGAAAAAAAGTGTTCTCCTAAACACAATTAGGAATTACACATACACATACATGCCAGGATATATATGCATACAATAATGTACTACTGACGCAGCTGGACTATATTTGAATATAACAAGACCCTTACCACCTCTCACATTAGTTGAAAAATGTCAAACTCTTAATAATGTCTGGATATTACAGGTCTAATTGAGAAGTTCTAGAAAAGAAAGGACCCATTTGAATGGAGTAAGATACTTCAAATTACTTCCCATCTGGGGGTTTGCGAGGGGAGGGGGGGGGGGGTAATGCCAGGCTCGGCAGGACCAAGAGCAAATATAGTGCTCGATAGTAAAAGGTGTAAGAAAAATGAGTAAGGTGCCGGCAAGTGTTCGCGTCTGCTACCATTGAAAGATATACTTTAAGTTATAATTTTTACTTTCACATGAAGTTATCCTCACAGACATTAAAGACAGAGAAAACGGGATAAATTAAGAAGATAATTTCACATTTAGATAAGTTGATAAATCATCATGATACAACAACTAATGACAGATAAGAACAGGCTACTTCCGTTTTCAGTAATTATCCTTTATATTATCTTTATTTTCTACATTGACAGTCAGAGGTTACAACAGACTTAACCAAAGTCAAATTCCATTTACTTTTATCAATATTTTTATTGTCGAGAGTAAATCCCATTTTCAGTGATGGTAGAGAAATGCTATGGGATTAAATTGGCACAGGGCACTGTGGAGACGTCTTTCCTTGAACTCCATTGCTTGTGTGTCTCTGTTAAGGAAAGTAAATTACCTTGTAGGAGGCGGCCTTCAGATCTGGAATCCAAGTCTTAATTACAGTTTCCTCTAGGAACACTCCCGCAGAGACATATGTGAGCATCAAATCTAAACTGCGTAGTCCTGAGTTTTACATCTTTAAACATGGAAGTTATTCAGAAATGTTACCATTTATTGTAATTACGCGTAACTACTTTCCTAAAGAAACGAATCTACTTCTTGACCGAGACACACTTATAAACATCTCAATTGACAATATTTAAAGAGAGAGAGGAAGTTGGGAGGGGGGGGGGGTCTATGTACGACAAAGATGTCTAGATGAAGGATAGGAAGATCGTGTTACAAAAGTTTGTTGAATATACTTGATACTGTAATCACGGAAATTCTGAACAAATTTAATATTCTCCCCCATATCACAATGACATGTGATAACATGACAAATCGAATATAATGAGCAAAAGAAACACTGCATTGGTCTCGATTACATAGCGTTCTCATTAAACGTAAGTTTAGTCGAAATGTCATGGACATAACATGACCTCGCCGAATCAGCCATGCATGGTGCTTGTTCCTTCCTTTGAACATTCATTGTTAGCAGCACCCTGGGTGGCCAATGAATCCTTGAAGTATAAACATTGTATCAATCCATTAACAGTGTTAATCATTAGCTTATGCGGAAAGTTTGGTATATCTATTAGAAGGACAATCAAGCAATCAGTATATTATAATCCACATCGGGGTAAGATGGGTTACTGTAGTTACTCAATTGATTCCGTTTCTTACACTGCTCTCTCATTTAAAAACTCGAGGTGGGTTAGCTTCACCCTCGAACATAATGACAACGTAACCATTGCTGTGGAAGACACTTATTACAAAGTAGAATTAAAAATGTGTCATTGGACGATTACAAACCGGGTTAATAGGTCTGAGTTTGCGTTGGTCCACTTTTTGGTTTTCCGGTCTCTTTACAAATATTTGAGCGATAAGTGAGGATAATATGTCCGAAACATATTATTTACATATGGTTTGATGGTTTCGTTTCATTTTTCCGTTTATGGACATGTTATTTTGGGGTGGAAAACCTTATTTTGCTGCATAAGTATCATTGAAATGTGTCAATAAGCTCTCGATAGTGAGCTCTCGTATAACCACATTTTTCACAATTAAACCAAGAGAACACTCTGCGCTGGTCTATGAATTACCATTACAGGAGAGATCTGGTGTAGGTGATGCAGCTCCTCGCCAAGACACTGAAAGGTACATTCATGTCAAGTACCAAAAAGGAGATGGAGACACATGATGCCTCCCGAGGGCCGTATTTGGCCCTCTTGGATGCAGAACTGGTGGTGAAATTTGCCGGGCCTGATCCGCCCAGCCAGCTGCAGGAATTCTGGGATAAGTGTAGACTATCGTTGGTATATATTAAACTAGCCAGGACCACACGGACTAATCCACTGACTAGTTTGTGATTTCTGACTAATCCACAGACTAATTACGTACTAATCAGTCAAATTTGTCAGAAGAGGCACCATCCTGACTAGTTTACGTTTTCCGTGATGTTAGCAAGAAATGTTTCGCTACATCACATTTTGTATTTGAATTTCTCACACTCAGTGTCTGATGGGTGATAAACTGAAATAAACGTCATTATGTAATTTTCAGAAACTAGAATCAAATAGGCTAGAAGTTAATTTCAAACACCTCATTGCATTGCTAAGTGTTATTTTGAAATATACTGAAGGTGACGACGAGATATGCAACTTCGTGTATTGCTTTTTTTTTTTTTTTGCAATTGAGTGAAGTCGAAATTGTTTGCTTAGAAATATAGCCCTTCTCTACAGGGTTATATGCCTATTCAGAGGTCAAAACGTTGTTCATGAAAATTGAATGAGGATTTGCAGAGGAATTGCTTTTACGAATTGCCTCATAACAAATATAAGTGTGTCAACTCACCATGATGACGTACATGGGCAAATTTAAAAAAAAAACTGTCGACGCAAGTTTAAACTAAACAAAGTAAAACAAAGGAGAGAATTACGAAAAAGAGATGACCGTTATATGATACCTGTCGGAGATAAGAGGATGAATGGGATGGGGGTGGGTTGGGGGTGGTGCTAGTAATGGGAAAGTTGCGTAAATTTCTTTCGGATCTTGATACTGTCTCGAGAGATGAGCAAGTGACTGGTGTTTGACAAAAAAAAAGAAGAAAAAAAAACAGCAACTGACAGATGCAACAACTGAGCGACACATACACATCAATTGAGTAATGATTTTGTTGCAGTAAATTATTTGAAATCAGTGATTCATCGGTAGAAAAATTTATTGTGCAATACTTTCAAAAATGTAACGTGCCTTTATTACATTTATTTATCACAAATGTGCACATGAAATGATGACTTGTACATTGAAAAAAAAGTGACCCACATACGTAACGGCGATGACTGACGGAAACAAAACCCAATATCTTAATTAAAGATTCGAAGATAATGAGACATTGTTTTAGTGTAACAAAGGATACAGGCCTCATACTGCAGCAAATGCTCGATGCCATGTTGAGAAAAAAAAATAAATTAGATCAATAACTACACGTGAGAATCGGTTTTACACTCCAGAATTAGTTAGCACGACGAATAGAGTACAGGTAATACCGCATAAAATAAAGGATTAAAAACATACAAAGAAAAATTACAGAAAAACTCTGATCTGGTATCAAAGCTCCTTGTTTTAAATCTGACAGATCTGATCCCAGAAACTTTCAGTGTCTATTAAGGAATGGTTTTAATTCATAATAAAAAATAAAAAAAACGGGGACGGTAAATATTTAAAATGCATTATTTGATTCAATCATTCACTTGAGGCGTTCGCCATAATCCGCCCATCAGACTTTAGTCAAACATCCGGCAGACTTATGGTCACGTGACATGCATCTAGAAAGGGCTGGCAGTATCCAAAAGTTGCTGAGTGAAACCCTGAATGAAAGTACTACATCAAGTGGAATTGCGTTTCCGTCTATTACATTTTTTTTTGCGATGTGGCTTCTCAAATTCGGATGAAAATGAAAATAAGATGACGCGGTGTGTTGCACAGTGTCAGTCTTTCTTAAGTTAGGCCTATACATATTTTAATTACTTATTAGGTTACTTGGGTTTTGCATTAATACGTGGCATCAGTATTTGTAAAGAAGAAAACACATGCTTACAAAACAAATCCTCGAATAATATACTTCTAAATTGTTTTTGAAATAAAAGTAAACAAAGGAAAAGACATATCATGTAAGTGGAATTGTCTGACAATTTCTATTAGCAGATCTTCTCTCGCACTGTTTAAGTCAGGTTTAATGTTGGCTTTCGTTAGGCTCGTTAGATAGTTAATACCCTGCAGATTTTAGCTCCCTTTAAGTTCATTTAATTTTATTATTGAGTCCCTCCGTATCAACTTCATGAATTTGAATACATAGTCAATGCTTATCCATAAAGCCAGTATATAAGACAGAAATTTGCCATCATATTGGATCGAGTTTCATGGAATTGTTGACGATTTTCAAGATTTTTAATGATTAATACACTCACTCATCTAAAATGTCATTTTCATGTCACACAACCTTTATACTAATGTACCGTTCTACAGCAAGCTAAGGCGGGATTTACTACGACTAATCTCACACAAACCCTTTCGGTTCAAGTACTTATCGATGATTAAACCTTTGCACCACCAGCCTTTCTGCGATTTTGTTTTTATTTTACTCGTTTTTCTACCTTTGAGCACACTGAACTGGATACGTACAGGTCAAGGGATGTGCACTTCCGACGGGGGTGCACCACGGCGTCGGTCATAATACATGCTAGCCGTGTGTTCATTGAGCAATTAAGTGTATAGCCTATACATATCTACACTCTATATACATCCACGGTGACGATTCGCGGGGACATGTACCTTCCTATATCGAACTTACGACATAAACGTCCATTAAATTCTGTGCTTAAATGTGAGAACAAATGTCCCTGCAGTCCTGCATTTACATGGAGTGACATTTATGTGACGTCACGAAGGCCCCCCTCTGCCAATTGGGCATAACTTGACAACAAAATAAACTAAAACAAAAAGGTATACACGTTGTTATCAAAGTCCATTAGATGTCACAACTCAACCTTAACGCTCGTATATTACTGGCCAACCTAACTTTTCTTCTTACTGTTTTCTTTACGCGTTATGTACTTCTGCGTTTATTCATTAAAGCGCAAGGCCTCTTCTCGTAAACACACTGCGTCTTTAAAAACGAAACCGAGGGAGGGAAAACGTTGAGATCTTTCAGAACATTCAGGAAGCTCAAAGAGCCTTATATCTTCAGTGGCTGGACAATATTATTCGATTATAAGGTATATCGACACCAAATAATAGCGTATTTTACCTGGTGTGATACACCTTAATAATTTTCCCCCTGTTTGTATACCTGATTGGCATTGCTATACCATAGTCTACAGTAACAAGTGACCTAGCTAAACACCTGCAACTCCGCTAGCTCTCATTTTTAGTTTCTTTACGCATGTCTCTGTGTGGGCAACTGTATCCTTCAGTACTGTGGTTGTGCTACATCAGCATCAACTCCCCATTCAGTAGTAGATTGTTCATTTTGGTAAGGACCTAGAATTTCCATGTGCTAAAATCATGCCTCGAGAAGACCTTTTCTACATGATACAACATGATGTGACATCCAGATATACCATAATGGTAGGTACATCTCGAGAAGGGATAAACAGGTATGACACCATGGGACGATTGACTGGTCTGAGGTCGTCTTACATGAATAATGCATACACCTCCCATTGTCATCCTACGGAGAAGGATTAGCAGGCCCACGTGGCTGAACATTCAAGCCTGGTACCAGGCTCAATTGCTTCTGGTAATCATAAAGCTCTGGGTAATGCATTCTGTTTGTTTTTCATTTTATTTCATTTACACTTTCATTTTTCTTAATGATCCTTTTATTCTGGTAAACTTTTTTCCTTTCTGAGACAGAATTCTCAGACTTTTCGGATTGTCTAGGGAACACAGACAACGCAACGTGACGGGATTTTATTAGGCCTAAATTGGACGTCACAACTATGATGTAATACTGATGACGCAAACGACATTGCGGATGTCTGTTGCTAAATTCTGAAATTAGTAGGCCTACTGCTTAAGGACGTGTCCTTTCCTCGACTTTAAATTTGGACTATGTTATCTGTTGCTGTCAACCTCTTCAGTACTTATTCGAATCCAGTAGCCTAGACAAATTTTAGACGTTTGTCAATTAACATGAATCCATCAATATGTCCGACTTTTCAAATGAAAAGAAGAGACTTCTAAATAGTGTGTGGGCGTTGACATGCCTACAATGGCTTTATCGATTTTAAGGTGTTGTAATTTATGTTAAAGAAGTCTCCACTAACAATGTAACACTGTGAAAGAGCCGTCACTTGCCATGTGAACACATTTCAAGATCATCACCTAGAAACTGTAGATTGTACATCACGTGATTAATCTAGTGAGGGACAACATAAGGAAGAACAGTCAACAATTCACTTTAAATCATTCGATAAGTGTTTGCACCTGGTGGAAAATTCGAATCCGGGTGGCCGTCCGTGGTCGGGTAGTCCAACAGTTTAAGTTACGTCGGGCTACGAGCTCTTGTAAAGTCACATTTTGCTTCGTAACTGTTTCCATGTTAACATGCCACTATGTATCTTTAACATGCCACTATGTATCTTTTGCGTGGTCATGACAATAAAGTGCCATTACTTGCATACAAGATGGGTTTTGGCACACGCACCACGGAAGTATTACCCTCATAGGGTAACACTTTCATGGTGCGTGTGCCAAAGCTTCCAGTGCGGTGAATTCGGTGTTTACACTGCAGAATATTTCACTTATGTTTAAATTGTGTAGTTATTTGCAAGACATTAAAAATATAAACAGAAGATGAATATTTGAACTTAGATCAGACGACACTAAACTAACTACAACGTGACTCTACATGTCAAAAGAGCATTTGAAGAGGAATAGGATGAGAGCAGGTTGCTAATGCATTGAAGATAGCCCAGGGTCAAATATGGGGCCTAACGGAAAGATTGGTGAGACACTGAGGATTTTGTTTCCCGTTTTTAGGATTAAAATAGTGGTTCTGTTGTCTTACTAGTTAAAGTGCGGTAAGCAGTAACATTATGATGTCACATTAGATCCTAAAATTACTTTTTTTTTTGTTTGTTTCGGAAGTCACTCGTGTGGGTTTCTTTTATAAAGCAAGCGGCCTCTGCCTCTTACAACAATGTCATGAGGAAAACAAAACCAAACTGCACATAAATTATAGGAAACTACTCTTTATTTGAACTGAAGAACGTGAGTAAACACATTCAATATGTTGTCGTTTTGCTGAACTAGCTGACTAGCAGATGGTATTTTTCCAGTTTACACTTTATCCCGAAACCCTTCTAATCTTGTGATCCTGGCGGCTATGTTAGATGGCGGAAAAAACAAACTAAAGCCGTAACTGACATCATTACAGTTTAAGATTAGGATATGAAAAGCTCACATAGTCCTCTGTTTTAGGGAGTTGATCATCACACATTGACGGAGGTAATAATGAGCTTCACAATGCCAAGAAGGGAAGGATACATGCAATTACAGATGATACAATGTGGTTGTAAAGTAGTACTTATCTGGGAATATATGATATACATCCTCTGTCAACGAGGAAGGTAATGACCCCACAAGCAAATTGTTGCTGAAGTAGGGCCTATATGTTGTTGTCCAGACACCACTTACGGTACAGATTCAGAGCCATTGTGAAGATTCCGTGTGGGCACCCTAGACACCAGTGGCGGCACCAGGATTTTAAAAGTGGCAAATCTCTTGGTAAAAAATTAAGTCTCAGGATAGGTGTATGTTGGTCTATACTATATTTCAGGAGCTGAGTGGGGGGGGGGGGGGGAACTGGGGGAAGGCTCTGACTGGGGGCATTCCCCCATGCCCCCCTGGTGCCACCCCTGCTAGACACTATTCATGATTCAAAGGCTTTGTGGGGACTTTCACTTGTGGGTACTCCAGACACCATTAATGATAGAGATTCAGAGCAATTGTGGACTTTCACTGTGGGTACTAGTCCAGACAACATTCATGATATAGATTCAAAGCCATTGTAGAGAATTCAGTGTGAGTACCCCAGACACCATTCATGAGATTTAGAGCCATCGTGTGGACTTCAATGTGAGTACTCAAGACACCATTCATGGTACAGATTCAGAGACACTGAAGGTCTTTTACTTTACCTGCCACTGTATCATCTCTCTGTCAGCTTCCAATCACACTGTTCTATCTCGTTGTCTCCTATCACTGCCAGTTCCAGCTCTTGCAGTCAGTACTGCCTTTAACTGTCTATGTCCCTCTCACTGTAAATGTCTCCCTCACTATTAGTCTTGCCTCTCACTGTCAGAGTACCACCTCACAGTCAGGGTACCATCTCACTGTTAGTGTTATATCTCACGCTCAGTCCTCCCCCCCCCCCCCCCCACTATTTGTGTATTTCTGTTGTATATAGCAAGTTCGTTATGGGCAAGTTCGTTATATCCGGTGCTTACCCGAGTTTGTTCACCTTTTTATTTTCCTTCAGTTAGTGTTAACACAAATTATATTAGAAGTGGAAGCATTGCGCTCTGACAAGAATGCATGTTTTGCAATAATTACCGGATTGGTTAACCATGGGTGGTAACTATTTGCATATGCGTTTTTGTGATTTTGATCGGTCAACGTCACCTATCGTCACCTATCCCTTGATCCTCGGCTGTTTGGCGTGGTTTCGAAGCGCCGGCGACCAGGAGGGCAACTGTGGTGATCTGGTTGTTGAACTGTAAACTTTTCTCTCTCTGTACACTTTGTAGGCCTGTGTCATTGTATAGTTTCTCTCCTTTTCGTCAACTTCATGTAATCCAACCATATACCACTCTCTGATTTACAATCATCGTCATCATCAATTTAATCGATATTTACGTGCTAGTTGAATCATCTATAATGGAAGTCAAATCAACATGATCAAATTGGTCTCTCTTTGGACTTTCCTCTCTCTGTCTCTGTTGAATCACAACAACCAGGATATTTGCCACCGGGGCAACCCAAACACGACTGTAAACTCTAAATTCATATCAGTGTTTGACATTAGCCTTTCACTGTTAGGGTAACATCTCACTGTTAGGGTAACATCTCACTGTTAGGGTAACATCTTACTGTTAGGGTAACATCTCACTGCTAGGGTAACAACTCACTGTTAGGGTAACATCTCACTGTTAGTGTCACATCTCACTGTTAGTGTCCCCTCACTGTGAGTGTCTCATCTTAATGTTGGTGTTCCATCTCAAGCTCAGTTCCCCTGTCACTATTTGTGTAACCTTTCACTATTGAGGTCCCATCTCACTTTTAGTGTCCCATCTCACTGTTAGTGTCCCATCTCACTGTTAGTGTCCCATCTAAATGTTGGTGTCCAATCTCACTGTTAGTGTACCTTCTAACTCTTAGTGTCCCATCTCACTGTTTGTGTCCCCTCACTGTTAGTGTCCCATCTCACTGTCACTTCCCTTCTCACATTGTGTAACCTTTCACTATTGAGGTCCCATCTCACTTTTAGTGTCCCATCTCACTGTTAGTGTCCCCTCACTGTGAGTGTCTCATCTTAATGTTGGTGTTCCATCTCAAGCTCAGTTCCCCTGTCACTATTTGTGTAACCTTTCACTATTGAGGTCCCATCTCACTGTTAGTGTCCCATCTCACTGTTAGTGTCCCATCTCACTGTTAGTGCCCCCTCACTGTTAAAGTCCCATCTCGCTGTTAGTATCCCATCTAAATGTTGGTGTCCAATCTCAATGTTAGCGTACGTTCTAACTCTTAGTGTCCCCTCACTGTTAGAGTCCCATCTCACTGTTAGTGTCCCATCTCACTGTTAGTGTCCCATCTCACTGTCACTTCCCTTCTCACGTTGTGTAACCTTTCACTATTGAGGTCCCATCTCACTGTTGGCTTACCATTTCACTGTTAGTGTGCCCTCACTGTTAGAGTCCCATCTCACTGTTTGAGTCCCCTCACTGTTAGAGTCCCATCTCACTGCTAGTGTCCCATCTAAATGTTGGTGTCCAATCTCACTGTTAGTGTACCTTCTAACTCTTAGTGTCCCCTCACTGTTAGTGTCCCATCTCACTGTTAGTGTCCCATCTCAGTGTCACTTCCCTTCTCACATGTGTAACCTTTCACTATGGAGGTCCCATCTCACTGTTGGCTTACCATTTCACTGTTAGTGTCCCCCTCACTGTCTATAAATGTGCCACATATATAACCACAAGGTTTTTATGTTAGTGGGATTGGAGTTATTCATTAACAACGTTTTTGCTATTCACTGCAAATCTCTTACTTGGATCAATTTAAAACATAGTAAGAACAATGCTCAGCTGTGCAATTGAATATTTTGCAGGCTAACGACCAATTAAGAAGAAAGGCACACCAAGATTTGAGGGTAATTGAGCCCTTTGGGATTGCTCCCTGCAACCATACAAAAAACAAAATGAAGCATATCTTGTATAGTCTATCTTCCTTTGTTCTCAATAATTTTAATAGTCTGCATATAACATTGAACTGAAATGAAAATGACATTTTAGAGGCACAATGTCTTGAACGTCACTCTCTCATTCAAGTCACCAATATTTCTGCCGTTCACTGTTATTGTCAACCTCCTATCCGTCCTAGCCAAAGAACATAACAGTATTGCAACACTGTTCACTCCATTACCTCTATGAATGTTTGCAAAATATGCACGTTTGTTTCTCATCATCCTCTTGTCTCAAGTCTGACAAAAAATTGCCCATCCCTTCCTGATATTGTAAAGATCACCATCTCTTTTATAAGCATACAGACGATGTCAATCTCTATCGTCACGTCCAGTTCATAGCGTAGCACCTGTTGGTTTAACCTCTAAATGAACAAGCACAATAGAATATATGCATCTTTGGAAAGACAGCCTCCAGTTAGCACGATGAAACTGAGACAATATCTTCCTTATGGCAACAGACAATTTGTGTTTCCATGGCAACAGAAATTAAGAAGATCTTCAAGGAATCCACAACATGTCTATTATTCTGGAGGTGATGAACTGGTTGCAGTCTCTCCGTGGATGGGAGCAAAGTAGTTTTCCTGTATCCTCTCCACAAACCTCGTTAAACTTGGGAAACTGTTAACAATGTCAGCCATCTTATCATCAACAAGCTGAAATGTAAGGAGACTGTACAGATGACCAAAAACCAGGGCATCCAACTCCGATGGCCTACAAGAGAGGAAGGCATGAAACACCAGTTAAACTGATAATCATTTTAACTTCAGTGAGCCAAAGAAATAAAAGAAAACTACCATGAAACTATAATGTGATGAAAACATCCCTATTGAACCTGCTTTATATTTCAGAATAAACCACAATAACATGTATTTATTAACACAGTCTATCTTCCCACTCGTACAATATTTGGACACTATGACAATGTCATGATGTTTGGAAAATTCCACCATTTCATGACAACCCACAGTTTCTGCTTTAATTGATTGAAAAGACAGAACTGATTGCTGCTTACCTATCCAAGAAGAAATAATATTGATCACTCAGTTTATCTGAGAGGGCTTTGCAAGCTAACTTCAATTCTTCATAGACCTACGAAGAAAGAAGAAAGCAGGAGTCAAAGACAATATTTCAACTCTGACATGATTGTTCCACCAGTAAAGAACTAGTAGATAAATAGACTTAAACCAATAGATCAGGGTTAATGGAAGATAAAACTTTTTCTAAGAATGTCTAACACACTTTAGGAGAGGTTTTCTTCCAGTTAAGCCAAAAATATAATCAAAGCATTCCCTTCTTGACAGAAAATTAAGGTTAAGTTCAAAAGTTCAAGTTTGTTCAAAAGTTCAAATTTAAACTGTGGATTAAGAAGTTTGGTTTCGAGTCAATTTCTTATGCACAATCTTTGCATGATGCATGATTATGAATGCATAATGATAATACAAGATCATGGATGCATGACTATGGATGTATGGATCAGTATGCCAGATGATGATGAATGCATGATGATGTATGAATGATGATGCATACATGACTATGGAAGCACAATGAAAGATGCATGACGACGGATGCATGACGATGGATGCATGACTATTCATGTGTAAACATGAAGGCATCAATACATATGCATGTATATAGATGCATGACTAAGAATGCCAGACTGTGGATGCATGACTATGGATGTGTGAAAATCAATGCATGACTATGGATGCATGATGATGGCTGCATAAATATGAATGCATGGCTATAAATGCATATGATAGATGCATGAAACCAGACGTAAGATTACAGATGCATGACCATGAAATGCAGGAATATGGATACACAATCAATGGATGCATTCATAACAATGGATGCCTGACTATGGATGCATAGTTTTTTATACACCAAAATGGAAGCCTGGTTATGTATGGATCAGAAATCTTTCACCCTGTAGTCCTACTTTAACATAAGGAAGTGAGATTACAACAATATGGTTCAACTGTTGTGGTAATTTAATGTGGTAGGCTATGAACATCAATCACTGACTCATCTGAACAGTCTGTCATCTTGTATTTTATGAAGTATCAAGTGTACAAGTATTCTTTTATTTTAATTTTTTCTTTACATACAATAAATGTTATTGCGGAAAAATGCCTTGTTTTCAATTATTGTTAATTTTTATAAAGATATTGATGAGACTTGTTGGAAAACATCTTCAATACACTGTCAAACTATACAGGCACAGTGATGTTTACTTAAGTCATTAAGAGTAAATCATGATTTGTGGTTTAAAAACAAGTGAGACATAAAAAACACATGAATCTGATCGACCAAATTGCTTGGTGGTGAATATTTTGTCAGGCTGTCGGTCAGTTTTGTTTGCAACAAAGCATTCAAATATGTTGATCATTGAAATTACTTGCAGGGAAAAGTAAAAGGATACTTCAACAGATGTTATATTACTAAAAACTATACAGATAAAAATTTTTGATTTTTGTTTCTTTTTTTGTGTGGGACTAAAGATGTGGTACTAAAGGTAGTGTGGGACTAACGATATGTTCACCCCCACAGAAATATTTGCCCCAGTGCTCCACACGTATATGAAAGAGGATGCACAGTTTATAATTTTTGCATCATCTCAACCCATCTGATAAGTATAAGCATTTTCATAGATTTACTTGTGCTCTCATTAATTTGAGAAATAGTAAAAATGAGATCCCTGTTTCAAGACTGTGCATATGCACCCCATAACACCCAGGAGGTGCCCCTTCTGGCCATCAGGGAGTTGAAAAACCAAAATTGTCTTGTACACTCTTTGCCAACCAATGGTGGCGCTCTGCTTATATACTCTTTCAGGATTCCAATATAGAGAGGGTTGAGACAACTGGGCAACTACTGCCACTTTGTCTCCAACTGTATGACCTAAGTCGTCCCACTGATTGTGCAGTTGGAGGCAAAATGGCACCTTCAATGGCACCCCCATTTATACAGCAACCATTTAACAGTCATGCCGACACCCACCCATCCCCTGTGATGAGTAGTTGATATTTCTATTACACAGTGCCCCCTAGAAGCCATTTTCACCCCCTCTGACTCAAATGGATGGCTCTGCCACTGCTTTAATAAAATCCAACCAATATTTTGACTATCTCATGAAATGATTAAAATTAATGAAGTTGCAAGAGAAAAGAGGTATGAAACAGATTAAACACATCCTTACCTCCTCTTGTGTCTTCTCCATCCAACCTTGAACTTTAAGGTATCTTTTGGCTTCCCGCTGCTTGTACCAAGGTAGCAGTTTATTCAAAGGCCAGGGATATGGTGAACCATACCTTGGCTTGGTCACTTTGCTGACGATGGGCTCACAACACCATGAGAGATATACCTGTCAGGTGACAAGGAAGCAAAAAACTGGACAGACTGGGCTCCCCTAAACAGCATCACACAATTTAATCATCACACATAAGTTGAGCAGTTCACAATGGACTGCTTCCCACTGTACTAACTCCTGCTTGAACTTTTTCCAGCAAGCAAACTAGCAACCTTTAAATTTGTCCTTTGCTTCACCTTCCTCATAGAGCTACTAAAGTACTAAAACTTTATACAGATATCAACATTTTTCAATGCATATTTGAGCAAAACCAAGGAATAACCAAGATATGTTGCATGGATAACCATTTCAGTAATCGCTTAGTTTTCCAGGGATTATAATACTTTATCTACATATTCCACATTTATGTTTCATGCAAATAAATTGGTCCTCTAGATGTAGAGATTACAGCTTATTATATCATGCTAATCTGATAGTGCACCTAAGCTCTCCTTGAAAACCTGGTTGCATGATCAATAAAACATGTATAATCATTCAGGAATAGCTGAGTTGAAGTACAAAAGAAATGTAATTCACATAGTCTACCATCGGTTAACTAGATTCAGTATCTTATACTGTACACTACCTTTCTGACTTTCCTTCACTTGCACTCCCACCTCCACTCTCCCGCCCCACTTCCCAAAACAGGTCTTGCCGCTTATGTCCCACACGTCATACAAAATCACTAACGGCAACCCAGCAGGATGATTCACTGTTACACTGTAGAGCCATTACTCAGACAAACAACCACTAGCAGAATTGAAGGGTTTCTAATTCTAAACGAACACTGATGCCATAAATTCTAAATACTCATCAGCCCAAACAAAAAATAAAGGAGAGAATAAAAAATCATTATATGTGAAATCCTTACCTCGGTGTTGCAAAGTCTGTTTACAGTCAGAGACATGTAAGCCTTCATCTCTGACCTCTGCGGACCACTGAGCTCACGTGACAAAGAGATACCCTGAAGGACAATAATACATACGTAAAGACCAACCTTACTTTCAAAATGGCTAGCTTCATCAATAATAAAAATAACTTCAACATTAAAAATGACTGGCATTTTCTAGATAGCAATCTCATTTTCAAAATGACTGGCTCCATGAGTTTATAAATCTGAGCTGTGTTCTTTTAGATATGATTGAATCTTATTTTCCTTTTGAGGTGGGTTGAGCAGGTACTTGCAGCTTAATATCTTACTTCATGTCAACAAGTATACTACCACAAGTAAACAAATGAAGATTTGTAATTTCCTTAGCAACAGCATACTCCTTATTCATACTCCTAGGCTCAAAGGACATCTGAAGATTTAAAATTCCCTGAGCAGCAGCAAACTAGTAGGGTCACAGGTGTAGGAAGTGCAATTTCATCTGCTGCGAAAGTACTGTATTGCAGGTTTTTGCAATGTTTTGGAGTTCAGAGTGGTATTGCTATAATCGATTTTAGAAATATGCATGTACCAACTTGAATTTGCCAAAAATTTCTGAGTTTAGTAAATTAGCCCCTTGGATAAAAAGCACAATGGCACAATGGCACTGCATTGAGTTCTTCATGATGACTTTATATCAGTACCTGCCTACTAAACAGAACTAATCAGCAATACTTCTAAAAAAAAATACACAGTATGCATTGTTCAGAAGAAGTCTTCGTTACTCCATATACAGTATGTCAGTCTGTGTTGTACTTGTCTGTCGGTTTGTTTGTATCAAACATAGTATCCTTAGGAAATTAAATTTACTGTTTTCATCATACGTCCATGTAGAAGGTGTATTTCATCGGTCATTTGTGACTAGTCCTTTGTTCATCCTTATAGTATTGTATTTATGTTGTTTCATCCTTGTTCACGCGTATACACACAGTTTGAGCTTCGTGTGTTTTTCCAAATAAATTACGGTTAAAAATTAAATACAGTTAGTACTTAAAGTTACAGTTGAGTGACTCATCATTTTATCCGTTCCAAGGCCTCACCACATGC
Source organism: Stichopus chloronotus (assembly GCA_021234535.1). Lineage (NCBI taxonomy): Eukaryota > Metazoa > Echinodermata > Holothuroidea > Aspidochirotida > Stichopodidae > Stichopus > Stichopus chloronotus. Next base: position 1,479,780 of record CM037835.1, read on the forward strand.
ATAAAGATTTAACAGCGAAACTTCACGTTCAGCATGACAACCATGACATGTCTTGTTTTAAATATATGCAGGTGATGAATCGAGCACAATTCACATTAATTCTTTAACAATTGATAGAATTGTTCTAATCTGTGCCGCTATTAAATGTATACATCTCAAATACCTCTATTGTTGATTGACAAACAAAATAGCCTAACCATGAAAGGTTTTGTAGTGGGCATTGATATTTTCCAAAATAGATTTCTCAGTGCACAATCGAAGGAAAGGGATTGAATCGGCTAAAGTGCACACTTATTTCATTCTGTTTGGAAAAAAATACTTTCGTGCTGGGGCACTGATGTTCTGCGAAACGAAGCGAAACAAAGAAAAATGCAGACATTTCTCTGAACATCTGAATAAAGGTTTAAATCTTTACTGTTATGCCCTCGTGAGTATGTGTTAAACGCCTAGACTTCCGTGGTTTCATGTTCGCGCCATACGGTGTATACACAGTATTTATATATAAAATAGGTTTATAACGTACATTATAAGTCTGCTTAAATCTGTTGCATTTTTCTTCCCTGCTTCTTTTTTACTCTACCTGTATTATTGGGGGGGGGGGAGGAACTGAAATGTTTGCCCAAACATTTTCTCGGGTGGGGCAATTGCACTCTTAAAGGGAAATAGGGCATTTAGAATACACCAACATGACATACAAAAGAAACAGTTTTAGTCATTGTTAAACCATTCAGTCTCATAAATAAACACCTGCCAAAGCTTCATCTCCTCAAAACATTATGCATGTGATGAGTTACGGAAGATGCATCATTTGAATTTTGAAAAGTTTGGGTGAACAAATTGGTGTTGAGCAACAGATAACTGAGTTTCTATCTGAGAGAAACTTATTTCTTGAAAAGAAGGCTACTGTCCTTCCTTATTTTGAATAATCTATCATTCTGCATCCACAAATTAACATTGGTTTTAATAATATGGATGTTTTCTGTAAAACAAACGCCCTATTTCCCTTTAACTCCCCCAGGATCGACCACCCTGGTATAAAAAGTAAATTGGAGAACTTTTTAAAACACTGTCAAACACCTGGTGAATTTCTTGGTTTCACTTATTGCTCCCTGACGTCATTCTAGTTTATCTATGGTTTACATCATGTATGACATCCAGGTCAAACGACAAGGTTGTGTTTCTAGATCTGTATTCAGATATTCGGAGAAATATCTATCTATCTTTCCTTTCTTCCCTTTCATTTCACAGAATATCAATACCCCCAACACGCTAATGATATTTTGCAAAACAGAATGAAATAAGTACATACTTTGGCCTATTTGATTGTTTTCCTTTAATTACTGTATGCATTAAGAAGGCTATTTCCCACATCAATGCCACAAATAAACTTCGATGGTTAGGCTTTTCTGTTTTGCAGAATATCATAAGCCACAAAAAGATACACCTATTGTACAGGTACGGCATTGTGTGATTGTGTTATTGGCTTGTTCGAACTTAGAAAAAAAAAGCAGTTCAAGTTTTAAGAGATGTCTTGCAAGAAAGTGAAACAGCTAAATGATTCCTTGCCCCAGAGCATAGGAGACATATTGCAACATGGACCATTAATGAACAGATGTACAAGGGGACCAATGAGCACTTGAGATCTCATGGAAGAATAATCTTTGACAAGAAATATTGCATTTATGTTACAGAAAAGATCATATTTTTAAAACAAATATTTGGGGATAAACAGAGTTTCTCATAGGTGGAGTTTCAGTCATTTGTTGCTCATAAACCATTTTCTTCACTCAAACTTTTAAAAATTCAAATGATTCATCTTCTGCAACCGTGAACTCATCTTATCCCTAACGTTTTGGGGAGATGAAGCTATTTTTTTATTACTGTATACAATGTTGGTGTATTTTTAAATGCAGTATTTTTCTTAATAAGACTCTGAAAATTTCTTGACATGCAACAAATAAGGAATCTTCCACTAATGGGTAATACAGTTAAATCAGTGTCATACTATACAGCAACAGGATGGCGCTCACAGTGTGCTTTAACTTTTGGCAAAGGGCAGTATGATTGTCACAGACTGTCTGGAAATTCCTAAAAATGTCCTACACTTTATGCATGCACAAAACGGTCACCTCAATCAGGCATCTGGAGGTGACCATGAACTTCTTCTGGATACCAAGAGAGTTTTCACTGTGATATCAATACGCTCTAAGAGACCTGACTGCGCTCACCTCCGACACTTTCATGATTTAGAGCAGAGGTCATGGCTTGAGTGACGGTGCAGTTGTACACCAGGCAGGACAGGAGTTTTACTACCAACAACTGTTTATTCTTGATAGTTTTTTCTCCTGGCACAATGTGTAGAATTTTGTGCAATACTGATCTCAATTGAACTTTGATCTTCAAAGGAGATGAAAGTAAACATCAGTTAATTCATGGAGGGAAACCAGCAGGTTAAATGTGTACATCGAGCAATAGTAACCTACATTTCAGGTTTGAAGTTCTCAGGAAATTTACTCTTTGATTGAACAATTCTTCCCAATTTCTGTAATGCTTAACAAAGTTGAGCTAAATGAAATACATCTGTCATGTTGTAGCTGAATTGGCACTGAATTGACAATACATGTTATTGCAGATCCAGGCAAGAATCTGTCAGTAACACAAACCAACCAACCAAAAAAAAAAAAACAATCCTGTGCATATGTGGTTTGAGAGAAACATTCTGTGAAAACCTTTTATAGTTATACACTTTTCCTACACTACTATATTACAATCTTTGACCTTTCACAGTGAATTATATTTTCTTATATCTTAACTATTCATTTATAATAATTGACAGTACTGTAAATCAAACAACCCTGTCAAAGTTGTAAGCAGAATTCAAACCATTCTCTCTATAAGTAGCCAAAGGTTTTCATATTCACCTTTATATCCAGGTATTCCACAATGGGATCAAATTCTGACACAATCTGGGGTCCAACCTTGATAAATGGCACACCACCTGTGATGAGAAGAGAAATACTGTATGTAACAACTTATCTAATGGGTCCATCACAGTAAAAGAAACGAACAACCTTCTACCTGCACAATCTACTGTAAAATTATGCAGGCAAACAAACTGAGCTTCACAGAAACTTGATATAGTAGACCGCTATCTTCAGAATTCACATAGACCTCCCAAACTCTAGATGATACTTAGAGTGATTAAGGAATTATCTTGGAATTTACAGCCCCTTGAATTGTAGGTACTGTAATAAAGGCAGCTGCAAAAGTTTTTGGTTGATTCCCTGCAGAAGCTAGAGTTACTTAAGTTATGACACATTTGGCACACACAGCTGCAGCTCTTGTAAAATTTGTGGTAGAACTGTCATCAAAATGGTGTCAAGTTGGTAAATGGGACTTATAAAGGGGCCTGAAAGATAAGTAAGTATATGTCAAGTATGGGTAGTTTGTAATATAGAAAATACAAGACAAGCAATACAGAGAAAATGCAAACAACTGAATACATAATATGAGTTGTGACGATCAATCAAAAGCCACATACATGAATGAATACATGTAAAGAAAAGGCAATAAACATCACCTGATGGGGACATGTGTTCTGCATTTGCTCGAAGTCTGAGAGAAAATGGAAGTTTACACATATGAAGGAGAGTCTTGACGGCCATACACTGAGCTTCTTCTGGTAGAGTGATTTGATCCTCTGCAGTGAGAAAAAAAAATAGAAGACACTGTCTGCTTACAGAAGTTTATGTGTTAAATTTGCGTCGATCAAAAGCATATTTACAGAAAGCATTTAGAAACAGTGTTATAGAGTTATGTTGGTCACATCAATACTGTAGAGGTACCTTTCACTTTAAAACATAAGAGTCAGGGCTGTTTTTCTTCTTGCATAAAAAAAAAAGATATTAAAAAATCAGATTTTTTTCTTCTTTATTGGATTTTTCATTCCTTTAATTCACCTTAAAATTCACCCTCAAATTCTATCCAAACCTTCCACAAACACATGATGCAGAGCAACTTAGATTATCTGCAAGTAATGTAGTCAATATACACTTTGTTCAATACCCTATGCTCATCTTAATTCCATTATATAATAAAAGTCCTGTTTGTGAACAAACAGTTTACAGGTAGCTCCCACTTATGTTATGGTTTATGAAAATACACAGGAGTTATGTTCAAAGTGGTGGTCCACACGGTTGGTGTTAATCACATATAATTTTATTCTGCCTCTGTTTGTCAAAATCTTTGATTACACAAGCGTTTGTTTATCCTAGGCGATCTTATCTTCATGGTGACACTGCAAGTACTGTATGAGACTCATTGTACACATACTGCAATTAAATACAGTTCACCAATAATGTTCACTGAACTTCACTCCCACTGTACTGCGGCCACTGACCTGTTGACATCAGAATATCATCTTTAAAGGGAAATAGGGCGTTTAGAATACACCACCATGACATACAAAAGAAATAGCTCTAGTCATTGTTAAACCATCCAGTCTCATCAATAAACACTTGCAAAAGCTTAATCTCCTCAAAACATTATGCATGTGATGAGTAACGGAAGATGCATCATTTGAATTTTGAAAAGTTTGGGTGAACAAATTAGTTTTGAGTAAGAAATAACCAAATTTCTATCTGTGAGAAGCTTATTTCTTGAAAAGAAGGTTACTGTTCTTCCTTATTTTCAATAATCTATCATTCTACATCCACAAACATTGGTTTAAAAAATATGGATGTTTTCTCTAAAACAAACCCCCTATTTCCCTTTAAGATTATGATAGAAAATTGCTAACACTTTACTGCATACCAGGTGGGCAACATCATGCATTTGGCATCAATACCAAGGGGGTACTTTATAAAAGTTATACAAACAAGACTGAATGACAGGAATTAGAAACTTTACAAGTACTTTTTTTCTGTTCATAAAGGGTATACTAGGTAGGACAACAATGACTAAAGTTACTTCAAATGATCATTCTCTACTGGAAATGCAGATTTTGGAAAAGTACAGTGCTTCATTGAAATCAGTGATTTTGTATGAGGCAAAAATAATGTGCAGGCCAGGAAAGGGCCCCTTAGAACAAAGGACACTCCTTAATTGCTGAAATATGGGTATTTGATCAAGTCTTTGAATGGAACACAGGAAATAAGAAACAGCTGCTCAAACGAATTAAGGATAAATATTACATGCACAGCTGCACAATTTCTGTGGAAATCTAAAAAGGGCATTTCTTGACATGATCTTAATCATGATTTTAAATATTGATGTCAGTCAATGTGACAGTAATCTAACAACCCTCATGAGAGTACTGTAGGCCATCAGTAAACACATTCTGATGCTCTTGTGAGGAACAGTCCTACAGTAAGCATGAAATGAACCACCGAGCTACCGCAAAATGAATCTGTGTGACTTGAAAGGATGCTATTGAATTATTACCACTTCAGAGTATCTTACTGCACATGATTAGCAGGATTCTTCTGCAAAATATTCCAGAACTGCAATTTTTTTAACTAGCAAAAATGTGTTTTATGTTTGTACAAATGCAGCGATTGAAGTAATTTACTAGCGTTAAAAGAGATGCATGACTAAAGTCAACACAGTGACACTCTGAAACACCCACATGACAAGACAGACCATTCAACGATCAACAGGCAAAACATTGGAAAAAAGCCCATTTTTATGAACATTATTTGCTGATATTTATAATGCACTAATCTTACTTTGGAAAGGCTGAAATAGTTCCAATTCCTCTTCAATACTCCCTCCTTGAAGGTTGTCCTGCAAACCTGGTGACCCAAGAACATTACAAAATATTAAAATAACAAATGAAATGATTACAACAAAATGCATATTTAAATTTACAAGCTAACTAAAATGCTTACCTTGTGCAGTACTCTAGTTACTGCAGCCACATTGTACAGTAATGCATAATTTAGCTGTACATACAGTATGAATCTTTTGCTTGGTTCATACATAGTGTAATGTCTAGTGTTTTCATCAATTCCTAAAACTCAGAATTGGATAATTTTTTCTCATACACCTCGGGTACCCCGGTACCCAACCAAAATGGCGACTTTACTGTTAAAGTGGAATTTCCATGGTACCTAACTGTATGAGGAATCTTACTAGTACACTAAAGTATGTACACTTGCCTACACCTTCTCATGAATAGGACCACCTACAGTATTTCCTTGGAGGAAAAAAAGGAAATTCCATTTTGAGCTATTTGCTGTGTATGGTAGGTAAACTTTGGCAGGAAGACACAGTGTGTTCACACAGCAGTTGTGTTGTTTTTCCCTTTATGAAGGAATCAGGTATTGTAGTAAATTTGGATCAGGGTAATAAAATGCCATTCAAGTACAGTACCCACGTATCCTGGTTACCTGTGAAAACTCCAGATACAATTTCTAAAGTATCTGATGATATATAGGTCTTATACTTGGTCAGCAAGTGTCGTTAGCATGTTTTATTTTGTGTATTCTTAAGAAACCTACTGTAAAGGTGCACTTTGAGCAATTGGGCTGCAATTCTCATATAGGAGTTTTAAGTAGTTTTTAGGTCATAATACCAGGGAATAATTTAGCTTGCATAGCTTGTATAGCAGTTGCAAAGACATTGAGTTGTCTGCAAACACTTTGAATCCACATCCAATATTATCAAGTGATGCATTAAGTTGATATTAATAAATTTGTGGTGATTTTGAAAGGTACAATATAACCACATGGCAATGCTTATGGTGGATGATCAACTCCATGTATCTTCCATAAAAACCTAGAAAATCCTACTTCTAAAAGCTGAAAATTAGGCAAATTTCCTAGTGTATGAATCTAATGATCTTGGTTTAGTAAGCTTTTGGTTCATTTTAAATATATGATCCAATCTGGTAGGCACTGTACAGGCTAAAATAAGCCCCCCCCCCTCCTTTGCCTCTAGCTTGACAAATCAAATTCATCTTCTCACTATAATGCATCCATATGCTGTACCAAGTATAAACTTTTAAAGGAGAAGGAAAGCCTGGCAATACAGATATCAAAATAGAGCAGAAGTATTTGACAAACATCTTCCCAAAGTTTCATTCAGAGATATTTTTTTCCTATCTTAGTTACATACAGTACTTTAAAAATTCAGAGAAGGGCTCTGCCATTTTTGCCTAAGTTGAATGTAAACAAACTTGAGTAAGTTGAATAATGATGTCACATAACCACTGATAGCAGGAATTTTACTGTATTTCTTTGTTTTCTTTACCTACAGGGTATAATCCACACACACTTATACACATTCTGTATTGAATTACTGAAATGTATCATGCAATAACCAAACCATTAATACTCTGACTTGAATCTATGCATGACTGTTAAAATATATTGACAATGAAATATAAAGAAAAAGAAAAGCTTTTCAAGTACATGTGGTCTGGTGATGTCATCACAATTTCAAAACGGCAGCGTCCTGATCAATTTTTTATGAACGTTGAAATTGCAATATCTTGGATAGTAAATGACAAATGAAATTTGATGTTGGTGTTCACCAAATGTTATTGCCAAAAGTTCTGACTTTTCTTCTCCTTTAAGTTGTTCAGCATTTCTACCTTGAGATACAGTATGTGTGTTGAGAAGGTTTACAAAGTTTTGCACCAAATTCACCCAGATGACCTTATATTAGCCTCCACTAAAGACAACAGGCCAATCCTTGCCAATATGGCAAACCTATAAATACCAAGTTTGACTTTCATCTATCTCCCCCACTGAGTTAGGGCATACTGTACCCATGCAAGTGTCACAGACACACACACACACATACATGCCAACCTGACTGCATAGGTTCCTTTGCTGATGAAAGGAACTCAAAGTGTTCATAAACAAAACCATTTAACAAGCACTTGCTTGAGTTAGGAACACAATGCAATCACTCCAAACTTAATACCTCATACGGAACATTAGCATGACAATCATTACTTTACATTGCAAACAAATCCTGCATAAAATACTTTACCTGTGGATAAGCCAGATTGGAAAGTTTGCCCTGCACGGGGGATTCATCCCCCGCTCAAAAGTATCTTGAAGTGTCTAACCGCGCAATTTGACAACTGCAGCCATGCAACGCAAGTTTGATAACACGTTCGCAATTTAAATACAAACTTAGGCCAAGTCTCGGATTTATGTACAGTACCGTACTTTCTTGCGCATTTCGTCGAAGTGACATGCAGCAGTGAGGCGACCTATGACGTACGTACAGTAGGCTGACTGCATAGTACACATGTACAATGCATAATGGCATATATATCACATGCATAAGAGGAAGTTGGTGGTTTCAGAACTTGGTGGCTTAATTTGGAGGGTGGAATGGTGAATACAGTGCCTGGGAAAGGCGATTTCCAGCGATCTAGGAGGGTAGTTTTGGCCAAAATTTTCTTAGTATGCTTCGCGCCAACCGATAGTGGCGCTTCGCTTAGATAGTACTGGCTGTGCAACTCTCTTGATCTTTATTAAAATCCCCCGGGCGCATATTGCAAACTTTCCAATCTGGTGGACAAGTAAGCCATAAAAATGGTCAAATCCATTTTAATGGTCAAACCCATGATTAAAAAGTTGTAACAAGAGGGCTGCAATTTGCAAAGAGAACGAACTATCTCTCCTGTGTAACTGCAGCACCATAACATTGACTATAATTATGTGTAATTTGGTAATTCCGATGAAGTAAACAGTGTTCCAGCTGTCTTGTAATGTTACAGTAGTTGTATTTGTAGTCATTACAACAAACACTGTACACTGTACAGTATGGTAGTCAAACTCTTGTACTTAGGCCTATGTACTATACTACATAAATACTGCACATGTACAACTACAAAGAATGAAAGATCATGTTATGATGTAGGCCTAGCCTGAGACCTTATCAGCCTCAGACCTTATCAGGCTTATTCCGTTCTGTAATTTGTAAGGTTCTACAGGTGCACATACTGTACAGTAACTGTAACAGTACAATTGTGGGCCTACAGTACAGTGTATCAATTTAATGCTATTGCATGGTGCGAAGTTTACGACAGAAACAGCAACCGAAAATGACTAATAAGCGGTTACCCTGGGCATGAATTTGTGCTGCTTCTTCAACCAAAGACGCCATCTTTATGAAACGGTCTGCTTTTATTGCACGAAACTAAAGTAACATGACTGAGGAGCTTAGCTCATTCGAGAGATTTTCGATGTGACCCGTTACAGTACACCTTACTTCTACCTCTGTCATTTCTGCAGCCAGAGAACATGCACTGTCGCAAGAAGTAGTTCAGCGAAACATCATAAACAATAAGTCACAGGCCGACCTTCGAGGTACCGAGGCCGTCAGGCTAAATTGAATTTGAAAAGAAACTTGGAGCTCCTCAGAACAATTGAATGCATGGAGGTTCGAAATGGGTTGGACATAAAATCCATGAAAGCAACCAAAATATATCAATGAATTATAGAATGACTTAGAAAATTCCAAGCAATTCGAATCGGATGTTTTTCATCGTGTGACTGCTGGTCATCATATATGCCTAACACTTTCAACAGTATACGCCCATAAGTTTAGGTCTACACCTTGACTGGTAGTACTAGTGGTAAGTGGCATAACTAGTGGTAAGTGGCATACTAGTGGTAAGTGGCATAACTTTAATTTGGCTAGGTCCAAATACTGGCTTCTAAATTAGTACTCTGACTTTAAATATCATGTATGCAGTTCTACATTTTTAATGTCATGAAAATGAAAACTAGTTCTCCTATTACTGTTACATTTTGTTTAGGCAATTTGTAATTCAATTTATTAACATTTGAAAAGAGGGTAAGACTCGGTTAGCAAAGAATGCTAATCTCCCCCGAGGCCCTCGTGTAAAATGACATGAAAGTACAGAGAAAAAAATACAAAAGAGTAAAACAATGAAGACAAGGTAAAATGTACAAGCAAGAGAATGCATAAACACATGGACCAGAATAAAGCAGAAATATAAAACAAAATAAAGGAGTAAATTAAATGTGAATAGAAAGTTGAAAAATTAAGCACAGATGAGTAACACAGATAAGAACATAAATTTTTAAAGCAGGATTAAAGAATGAAACAGTTAACATGTGATAATAAATTAAAATCATTTGATTCACTGAAATCATGAGACTACGTTGTAGATTTGTGGCTGTGAAGTTGATTTTTAAAAACATTCAGAGATTTAACATTTCTTAGCTCCATGGGCAGTTCATTCCATTCTTTAGCGGCTAAATATGAAAACTTTTTTCTGTGATGGTCAGTTTTTCCGCCGGAAAGATATAATTTATTTTCTGTAGTTGATCGTAAAGAATGAGAATGGACATTTCTATTAAAAGTAAACATTTCTTCCATGTATGAAGGAGCAAGTTCATTAAGCGATTTATAAACCATTACCAGTCTTTTCTTATGGATTCGCATGTCAAGGCCGTCCACGTTTAATGCATTAAACATATCATGTGACCTTTGATCGTAACCAGCATTTAAAATGATTCTTGCAGCTGTTTTTTGTAATCGTATAAGTCTTTGGAGATCACTTTCACTACATGTACCCCATACGATACTACAATAGTCTAAAATTGGTAAAATGTAGCCATTATAAAACATAAAACTGGTTTCTAAATCAATAAAAGGTTGAATTCGTCTTAGCAAAGCTATCCTCTGGCTTACCGTTTTAGAGATAAAATCAATTTGCATTTTCCATGTTAAGTTACTATCAATTCTGACCCCTAGTAACTTTTCACAATCTACATTAAGCAAAGTGGTGCCTGCAATCTTAACATGAAGTGTATTATCATTTCAATCACTGTAGCATGGGCCTACACTGTGCCACCATTGGGTAAATATATGCATTCAGCTAAATGAGACAGTCAAGAGAATACATAACTTTTTTTTTTTGGTGATCCGTAGCTATGCCCTTGCAGAGCCTTGCAAAGGCGATTTTCAGCCATTCAGGATATACCTTTATGATCATCTGAAAATTTTTAATACGAGCAGTGCCAATTCCATGGTGATCGGATGCTCCAGCTAGCCTACAGTAGTCTTCCACAAATTTTGTTATTACTTTTCTTACAAATGTTTTTATTATCACACCTAAGGCTTACTGTAAAAAAAGCACTAGTTTCTTGTCCTTTACTTTTCAAAAAAATTGGGTGTGGGACCCTTTTTTTTATCCAAACTTGCCCCATCACTGTATCAGTGAGCGCTATGTTGCAAAGACATTGCTAAAGACTTGGAGAGAAGATTTCCGTGGTCAGGACATGACATTTTTGGTTAGAAATCCCACTTCTGATACAGTAGGAAAAAAAAGAATATCGTGCGGGAAGAAAAATGAATGCAGGGGGGGACAAGAAACTATTTTTTTCTTCACTTTTACTTGGCGTAACTTGACTATTGGTAGCCTATGCTCGATGTTTCCAATGAATATGTGGATTACCTGTCTCAGCTTTTTGCATCCTGCTGCAGTGGACCATCTAAGTTATTCCACTAGCCAAGTAAACAAGACAACTGCTGAATCCCTGAGGAACAAATTTTGTGTAACAATCAAGCTCCATTTTTAAAGGGAAATAGGGTATTTGTTAAGAATAGACATCCATATTTTTGAAAACAATGTTTGTGGATGCAGAATGATAGATAATTCAAAATAAGGCAGTACAGTAGCCTTCTCTTCAAAAAACAAGCTCCTCACAGATAGAAATTCAGTTATTTGTTGCTCAACACTAATTTGTTCACTCAAACTTTTCAAAATTCGAATGATGCATCTCCTGTTACTCATCATATGCTGTTACTCATCACATGCATAATGTTTTGAGAGGATGAAGCTTTGGTAGATGTTTATTGATGAGACTGAATGGTTTAACAATGATTACTGCTATTTTCTTTAGTATGTCATGTTGGTATGTTCTAAATGCCCTATTTCCCTTTAACATCATCATCTGTAAAAATTGCAGAAACCTCAAAGGTAGATTAAGTCAAAATAGTCATAGCTTTTTAGAAATATGTTTAGTTTGCTAGACTGTAATATTGTGCAAGGAGGAGAGTAGTAAGAAACACTTTAAGGTAAATTTGGTCTTAGTGAGGTCTGAGGACAGTTGTTTATTACAGGAGTTATATAAAAGAGGGATGTACACACTGCCAAATGCTGTATTTCTGCACGGTGGCAAAACATAAAGTTATCAAAGTTTAGCTTTGTTAGGAGCTCCTTGATAGAGTTACACAAGAAAAAAAGCCTCTTGGCATTACAGTATCGCAAGAATTATACTGTACATTTATAAAACCAAGTAAAGAGCAAATCAACACAAAAATGTTCTTTACATCCATTGTTACCACGAAAGTTTTCAAAAAATCGCTTCTTCATCGTTAGGTGCAGAAATACTGTATGTTAGTTTGAAAATTCTTAGTCCATGAATAGAAAGAAAAAACAAATACATCTACTGTAAATACAGAAAGCATAATGCAAGATCCATGGTGATGTAATTGTGTGTTGAGGGAAGGTTTGTGCTTCTTTATGAACGAAGCTTCTGTCACTTTTATTTCAAATCTGTTGCTACCATAGTGTGGAGAAATTACTGCTGTCAGAGAACCTGCATTCTTTACAGTTGAGTGTGTAGTCATGGATGACTGATTTGCCCGATAGATGCTCTCTAATCCTGATAGACAACTGTCGTTTGGTCTTACCAATGTAAGATATTCTTATCACAAGAACTTTCAAAAAGATAAATAACATTCGCCTTCAAGCTGTTTGGGGTGAGATCTTTCAATGAGAAGTACAGTAACTAAGTTGCAGGTTTTAAATACAATATGGCATTTCTTGTTAATATTCTTAAATCTGCTAAGCAGGGACTTTCGTAAGATTAGAGATGGGTCGCCAGTAAAAGGTATACTTATTACCTAAGCAAAATCTTTGTCATTAACCTTCACTGTGTTCTTACAGTAGTATTCTTGACAAACACCAACTACAGTAACTAAGACTTGATTTGGATGTATACTTGTCCAGTTGACCCCACTTATATTCTGATGGTTCTATCAAATTTTGCGACGTTGAATCCCTTTTGAAGGGCCACATCTCCTGGACTGAGGTTCCGATTTTGCTTAATTTTTTATTCCTTGCTGCAGGCAAAAGGAATCTATGCAGACCTGATGTCGTGTGTGGGTGTGGGTGCGTGCGTGCGTGTGTGACGCTTCTTGTAAACACGTACTATATCACAAGAAGGGTAACCATGACTGATCTCATACTTCCTGTGTGGGTTGGTCATAGTAAGACCCCTATTGTTTTTGGTGGAGGTCAAAGGTCATCTGAGGTCACCAGAGGGCAAAATGTGAAAACCTTGAAAACATGATATCTCGAGAACGGTAACTGTGACTGATGTCATACTTAATGAGTGGGTTGGTCATAGTAAGTAGATGATCTCTATTCTTTTTGGTGGAGGTCAAAGGTCATTTGAGGTCACCAGAGGTCAAACTGTGAAAATCTTGTTAGCCCAATATCTCCAGAACAGTAACTGTGACTTATGTCAAACTAAGTGTATGGGTTGTTCGTATTAAACAGATCATACCTATTGTTTTTGGTAGAGGTCAAATGTCATTTGAGGTCACCAGAGGTCAAACTGTAAAAATTTTTTAAACACAATATCTCCAGAACAGTAACTGTGACTGGTGTTATACTTGGTGTGTGGGTTGGTCATATTAAGTAGATGACCCATGTTGTTTTTTGTGGAGATCAAAGGTCATTTGAGGTCACCAGAGGTCAAACTGTAAAAACCTTGTAAACGCAATATCTTCAGAAGAGTAACTGTGACTGATGTCATACTTAGTGTGTTGGTTGTTCATATTAATTGGATGATTCTTTTTCTTTTTGGTCAAGGTCAAAGGTCATTTGAGGTCATCAGAGGTCAAATTGTGAAAACCTTTTAAACACAGTATCTCCAGAAGGGTAATTGTGACTGATGTCATACTTAGTGTGTGGACTGTATATAGTCAGTAGAATACTCCTTTTGATTTTGGTGGAAGTCAAAGGTCATGTGAGGTCACCAAAGGTCAAACTGTGAAAACCTTGTAAACACATTATCTCCAAGAGGGTAACTGTGACTGATGTCATACTTAGTGTGTTGCTTGGTCATGCTAATTAGATGATCCCTATCATCTTTGGTGAGGGGCAAAGGTCGTTTGAGGTCACCAGAGGTCAGACTGTAAAAACTTGAAAACACAATATCTCCAGAAGAGTGATGTAATACTTGGTGTGTGGCTTGGTAATAATGAGCAGAAGATCTCTAATGTTTTGATTGAGGTCAAGGGTCATCTGAGGTCACCAGAGGTCAAACTGTAAAAATGTGTAAACACAATATCTCCAGGAGACTAACCTTGACTGATGTCTTGCTTGATGTGTAGATTGCATATACTAAGTAGAAGACTTCTTTTGTTTGTGGTGGAGGTCAAAGGTCATTTGAGGTCACCCGAGGTCAAACCTTGCTAACACATTAACTTCAGATGGGTAATGTTGGCTGATGTCATACTTGATGTGTGGGTTGGCCATACTGGGTACAGTACTGTAGGTGATCTCCATTGCTTTTGGTGGACTTCAGATGTCACGGTGATTTCATGTCACCAAAATAAAGGTCATTTTGGGTTAAAGGCTTGTGGTGTATCAAGAAAAAAAACTGCAGTTGATCTTATACTTGTCATGTGGATAATTCATGTTTGTTATAATATAACCATGTAGCAAGGAATCACAAAGCCTTTTGCCTTTGTGGTTGTATTTTTCGATTTGGCCATTTAGTTTCTCTAAACAACAATTTTCATCAAAATCTGAGATGTACAGTACAGTAGGTGCATTTACCATTGGGTGATTTGACATGGCTCAATCCTAAAGTAAATTCCTCTTTTCTCACTTACAGAAATTACTATACAGAAAGGGTGCAACCATAAATTGTAGCACTGCACATATACAGTGCATTAAGAGGTGCAGTACGTTTTGTGTGAACTGTTCAATACTTTGCCAAGTCCATGAACTCTGCGAGCCAGTGCACAGGATTAAAAACACTGTTATGCAGCCAGTGTGAATATAGCTTCTAATTAACTCAGCTGCATCTCCAAAATGGATCAAAACTTCTCATCTGACTTGGTGACAGCTTTAAAGGAAGTTGTTGAGTCACACCGCTGGCAGTGTATTGGAGATGTGGAGTCTTTCAAGAGAAAGAAATGCACAAGGTAGGATATCTCAAAGATTAAGGCCGTTTGAGTGACTCATGCAGTTCCTCAAGTTCTTTTGTATTTCTGCTGTAAAACCTTTATAACCGTTTTGCTTTTCCACAGGCCCTACCGCAAGACATCGAATTAACTGTGCAGCAAAGACATATATACTGTAATTATTCTAACCAAGCATGGCTTGCATGGGAAGAATACAAGGCTGGTAACATACATATGTAGGCTTCATACATCTGTTGCATTTCTCATGGGAGGATCATGTCTACCATTGTCCTGTATAATATTCTTTTACAGGGCCTTAATGGCCATACAGAATACTGGCTGGCTGATGAAGTGCACTTTACAAAACAGACTCACAGGCTGCAAGAATCAACTGATTTGTAGAATTGATCTATCTGTCCAGAGAGTGGTAGCATTTGGCGAATGGAAATTCGATAATTTTTCATCCCAGGATAGTTATCATGTACTGTATCATTTTCCCTTAAAGGTTGTGTTCAGAGGATGGTGAAGACATGGTCATTGTCTATGTTGCCCCTGACAGGTTCTTTGCTATGGATGCATCATGCCCACATGCAGGTACTGTAAGTACTGTGCTAACTGTTTTTAAGAGCTTGCGGTGATGATCTGACATTGCACATTATTAGGGGATTGGCCGCTGAAGGAAAGCAATACTTCATGAAAATTTTGAATATTATTCATTCTTTATTGGTAAAACAATATCTCATTCTCAATAGCATTTTTGGTTCAGAAGTTATGGATTTTAAAGAAACATTGATATAGAAATGGTACACATAATGAGGAATTTGTGATGTCAGGCAGGCACAACCACAGGAATTTCCTTGTATTTCTCTATAATGTTGACTGTCTTCAAAGAAACATTACAATAGTGTAAGAGATGTTGCCTTGATTTCCATGTAACATTTTAAGGTTAATCTGCAATATGCCCATTTTACATTTTCACTATAGTGTCAAGTTGTAAGGTTAAAGAAGGACTTCAATTACAATGAAAAACAAAGGCCTCTTGCGATAAGTTGCAACTGTGGCAGTGTACATGGTATTTTGTAATCTTCAGGCAACTGGAAATCTAAGTCTTAAAACAGCAATATTTTTACTCACAGTAGAAACAAGGTACTGGCATGGGGTTTGAAATGCCTACAGTGGAAAATTATTCTGTCTCAGTTAAGATTCGCTTCAATTGTCAGTAAAATATGCCTTCAATTACAGTTGCTTCATTCCTAACTACAGGTGTTCAACATCTTGCATATATTTCACTGTTAAGCGGTGTGATTCCAAACATACTGTATGTTCTGACTTGAGTTCACATGTAAAGTACAGTATTGGAAAGAAGGGCAATTTATTCAATGCCATTTAAGTATTAAAATGAAATTATCATATTGCTTTGTCTCTTTGTCAACTAACTATGCATTTCTCACCTTCCTCTCCCCTTGGGTCAAACTTGCAATTTTTTCTGTTGTGCACAAGTTGGAAAACTATACCTTCCCCAAAGGTCAGATATTCCCCCACTGTTTATAGCAGTGCAAAGGAAGTACTGTAGCATCATTGTATTTCTTTACTCTTGATGAGTCAGGTGGTCCACTAGACCTCGGAGATATTGAAGATATTAATGGAAGGATCTCTATCATCTGTCCTTGGCATGGATATTCTTTCCGTTTGGAAGATGGCAGCTCACCTACTGGCTTTCAGGTAATTTATAAAAGCTTTTGGCAGAATTATATTTTAGTGATAATTTTTACTTACTTTTAAATCATGGGAGTTTGTGTGTTTGTGACTCTTTGCTTGTAAATCTCAAAGACAAAGCTTTGACTGAACTCCTGTTTAATTTGTTACGGTAAACCATGTCGAGTAAAAGGATTTGCTACAGTTTTGTTGAGGTCAAAGGTCATCTGAGGTCAACAGAGATCAAAATGTGAAACCCTAGGAGCTTAGATTGATTTCATATTTATAGTGTGGTGATAAACCACATTGGCAGCAAGTATTCTGTTGTTCATGGTGGAGGTGAAAGGCTAGCAGGACTCAGCATAGGGCCTAGTGTTAAAAGATTGTACACACCATCTCATGAAAGGATGGCCTGACCTCATCATCATGTAATGATGATGGTTGCAAAAAAAAAAAAAAACAAAGATATTTGTAAGTTTTGGTGGATTGAGACTATCACTTTGCTTGTAAAATTACAGCCTAACCTTTTCATAGACCTACAGTAGAATGAATAAGCAACCATATGTGGTGTTGGAGAAGAGTTGTTTGAACACTTTCTATTTGCTAAAATATCGTTAAAAAAAAAATCATGATTGTGTCATAGACTTGTTCATTACAAATAATGCATAAAACTTAAATTTGCTGAGAAAGCATGACTAAAAACTCATTTTTGCTTAAAATTGAAGTCTATAGGTACAGTTTAGAAATAACAAAAAAAAAAGTATATTATAGAAGTTGAAAAATAAATTCTATTCATCCAACTCTCATCTTTACATTTTGTTTCATCACTGAGATATTAAAGGTTGTGAGATATTGATTTAATTTGAAAATTGAAATATACATAGTCAATTTTGCAATAATTTGTGATGTCCTTCCAGTACAACTCACATTACTTGCTTTAGGCTCCTTTTGAAATTAAACTGTTTATGGCCCTGAAAATTGTTGTTACACAACATGTTGTGTGGAGAGGGCTCTTAGTGTTAAGTGACTCCATAACTGCAATATATACCTGCCATCATTTTACAGTTCACTCAAAAGGACTCCTTCAGACAGAAACTATTCTCCCTGATCTTTCAACGAGACAGAGCTACAGTACAACACATTTTCAAAATCCTGAAAAATAACTCAGAGATGCAGAAAACTAACATTCCTCTCTTTTAAGAGCAGTGTTGTAGCATCAGTCTTATAGAGTAAACTATGTTATGGATGACTGTTGCTTGTACTCACTGTTCAAAGCAGTAGCATTATTTCAATTTTTTTCTTCCCTTTGTGAGAAAATCTCAATGTTTCAACCAATCCTATGTTCCAATTATTTAACCCTGCTCTCCCTCCTAAACTTTAAACAATACTGTATGAAGGTAACATGCATGTAGTTGAACAGATATCATATTTGCTATGTGTAGTGTCAATACACCGTTTGTCTTAACCCAATGCCTTTTGCAATTACTGCAAGTAGCTAGGCTAGGTAATTACACTACATCACAACCACAATGAAGATTTACATTCTGATTTCAAGTTCAGTAGCATCTAGGCATCTACATAATGAAAAAATTCTTACTTTGGCCTTGAATTCTACGGCATGCGAGTGCTACATTGCACACCATCACTCACCTCAAATCGCTGTGAGAAGTGTGATTTTTTGCATACCTTAAAGTAAAATGGGAACACAGGCATTCTATGAAAGTTTTATAAAATAGCACACCTACCACACTCCTTAATTTCCTGAGAAGTATGATTTGTAGCCACCTGGAAAATCTCAAAATCAAGGCCTGCCTTTGCTATGTATAGCCTAAACAGGATGTTGTGGGATAGCAGTAACAGAAAAATGGTAGTACAGGTGATAGAATTTTTATGGTACTGTTAGCGATACATACTGTAACATCATTGTACTACCATGTCCAGTGTCATGCAAAACTTGAAGGAACAGTATCAATTGTGAGTTTGCTGTTGTAACATTATGTAGAAACAAATTTAATGTCCTCATTTCTGGACCCCCGTCTTTAAAACTTTGGACATGATTTGTTTTTGATGAGTAGCTACAAGCGTGTGACTTAGTTTGATATTGATAAATTGAATTGCTATGTCCTTTTGGTGGACATTTTGGAAGCAAGATTTGTAAATTGTATCAGGTGAGTTTTTTTTACAGTTTTCACCTTTTGCATATGGCACCAACTGCTTTAATATATCATAATGTGACATATAACCGTAGCCATTACTGTAAAACAAGATATCTTTCCCTGTTTCCAAGTTCCCTTTGAATAGCACTGCCTGACAGTGTGCAGTTTGTCATTACAGGTGGTTGAATTATGAGAACATACTCAGCTGTCAGTTGAAAAAGGAATATGTTCCAATAGGATTTTGTGTTTGATTTGCAAAGACCTGGAACTTTTCTTGAAGTTATGTATATCTATAAACATTTTAATAAGCCCATAGTTACCATTGTTACAAATGTGCCAGCTATTTTCTCTATGTGTCACTGTTAATACAGTCTGTTGGCAGATATTAATCCATTCATTCTTTGCTGTTTTAGTTATTTCAGTGTTGTAATTCAGATGTTAATTCCAGATCTGTTTGTCCTCTATAACAGCAACAAATGTACACTGTTAAAGTTCAAGATGGAAAAGTTTTTGTAAACACCTCTTCAGAACTTATTACATCATCATCATCTGGAGACATCAAAGAAGAAAACAACTCTGAAGGTATATAACATTTAGAAGCTCTGCATTATATATGCACTATTCACATAACAAGTAGGTTCCCATTGTCTTGAAAATATCTTCTGGCGATTTGTGAGTCCAAGTGTTGGGTTCTATTTCAGAGGAACATACTGTGTGCAGAAACTTTTGTAGTTATTATCAGGATCTTGTTTCACATTGGTCCTTATACTTTCAGCCTCTTGAAATGCTTAAAAATAGAGATCAACTGATAATCAGATTGGACATTGGATAAGGCCAACGTACCCCACTATCGGTAAAACATTGGCTCATCAAAATTTAGATACCGATGTTCAGCACACTGAAAATGTACTTGCACAGAGGAAACACTTACCTGTGAATAAGGGCAGGAATTTAGAAGTATCTCATGCATGAAGACTATTTTCTGTGTGGAAGTTAAAGACGTACCTGTAGAATATACAGATTGATTGATATAATGATATGATGATTTAGAAATCATGATAAAAGCACTCCAGAGACCGCATCATGCATACAATGAAATTTTGCATCAGAGAACATGCATCGCATCGTTTAACCCCACAGTGCTTTAAGTTTATGGTTGTAAAGTAGGGGGTGGCAAGTTTTATGTAGATGATAAGTTGAAAAAGTGACAGCTTTATTCAATGGATACTGATATGTCATTGTGAAAGAGGAAAAGCCTTATATTACTAAGAAAACAAGTAGTAACCCACTACTCATGTTAGATTTTAAGAGAATATACAGTATCTGTGAGAAGCTAAACTATTCTTGAATTAAAGAGCATATATTTTTACTGCAAGCATTTCAAATTCACTCCAATGTACAGTATCGTGTTCATAACTGAAAATACAGCTGTTTGAAGAACAACAGCTCTGATCAAGCATGATTTGCAGTTGCTTCAAGATTGTGAAATGTGACTTACTGTACTGTTTATATATCACTTGCCAATTAGTGTAAAAAGTCTTTGTAGTCCTTTGAAACTGATGTGCATATTTAACCTTGAAATTTCTCTCTAGAAGTTAAGATTGGCTTTATTTTAGTTTAACATTTAAATGTTGTTCAAATTGAGGTCACATCTCTTAAGTCATTGTATTGTTTCTTTTAAGGCAGTGGATATGTAAAGAAACAAAAATAATTAGTCTTGTAGTTGATCTATTGTGACTTTAGAGATTTCCCATAATTCAGTGTACCACTGTAAAGTAGATGTTTGTGATTTTCCATATCAAGTTCAGTGTTCAATATCATGTGCAATGTATCACTGTGATATAGATACATTAATTAGAAGTTCATAATTTCTAAGCAGAACATGCTACTGCAATATGGTTTTCACCCGTAAAGAGAGAAAAAATTTTCCTGATTTTCCTGAAATTTCAATCTTCACCACTAGACAGTAGACAATCCCTTTTAGTGGATGACCATGAACATGTAGGTTTTAAGAAAAGCATCAGTGTTAAAAATGTCACCAGTATAGACCAAAGTTTAACTGGATTTGAAAAATGGAATCTGATATTAGCATGCTTGAAAATTGTATACAGTATTCAATCCCCACTCTTCTGATGGTTTTAATAAATGTGTTGCCAATAAATTTACCTGCTTTTACAAGTTTTCAACAAAAACCTGTATTTTTTCACAGATATAAAGGGGTCAAGTTAGTTTTGTTTCCTCTATTGTTTTGGCTTATGATTACATGCTAGTTAGGTTCATGTTATTTGAGTTTTATAGACAGCTTGATTCATTCTTCTTCAGTATGCTTAAATCTTGTTTGCTCCAGGCAGTGACAAATTCTTCTGGTCAGTAAAAGGCAGGATTTTCATACCAAGTAAATCAGAATTGCATTCATAGACTTCATTTTTATAATTTTGAAGTCAAGAAATTTTTAGTCTAAAAGTTGGATCATGCCTGTTGTGCTTTGGATGTACTGATTTGACTGATACATTTTTTTTTGCTTGTTGTGACAGGTGTTTCTTGTTTGGTGCAAGACATCAATTGATTTTGGCCCAAAAGTTGATTTTGGTCACCTGTTTGGAACCAAATTCTGAGAATCACATGCAGTACAGTCCTGTATACATGACATGATAAAGCCAAAGATCAAACCCTCAGATCACTTGGTGTTTTCGTCATGCGTAGATACTCTTCAAGATTCTTGTTGATTCCAGTGAAGGCCGAAGCAGATGTTTGCCAACAAAACTGTGGAAACATTTTATGAATATGATTTCTTATGAAAAGCTTGGATACAGTTATTACCAGATTTGTTTTTAGGGGCACCAATAGCGTATAAGACATTGTATTTGAGGATTTGCAAAGGTTACTATACTGTAGTCGTATGAACAGGATTTAAGTTGTAAAAATGGTGGCTACATGTTTCATCTATTAATCTTCACTTTCATAATTGCTTGCAAGCTTTCCAAACTCAAAAGTTGCTGAAGCTGAGTTATCAACACATAGCTTAACTGCTACATCAAGATATTTTTATTAAGTGGGCTAATATCCAATACTGTCCTGATGTGTTCAATTGCAGAATATCTCCCCTATCAGATTAGGGCAGAAATAGTAGCCTATTCTGTCCAGCCTGGGTAGCCAGATGACTTGTCCTTTTTACTGCAGGCTGGGGTTTAACCAGTCACTTCTTGTTCTTAGTTGAAATTTTGCGGCTGTTCTGTCATAGGGGAGCTTTTTGGTGATCTCATGGTCAGTTTGCTGAATCATTGTCGTGCAGGAAATAGGAAACCTTTCATATGGTACAGTAAAGTAGTAGTTAATCACTGACGTCATTTAAATCACAATGCAATTATTTTTTTTGTACAGAAAATTTTGTACATGTCATTACATGTGTACCTCTCTTAATATCAGCATGCAAGGAAATATAATATGTGGGACATTGTCCTGTTTTTGTGGTGCTGCTGACAGCAGAGTAAAAATGGAGCAAACAAAGTACAGTATGATTTTGCAAATAGCAACATGTTGGTGCAAACAAAAGTGACAAGGTTTGAAATCATTTTGGGCTTTCCGTGGAATGCTGCGCTCTTAGTCTAGTTTCACCATGACCTACAGTTGCACAGGTTGGCTAGCTAATCATAAAACATGTACTGTAGCCCAGTTGCACAGGAGGCTGGGTTTGCTTCAAAAACCACTACACCTATACAGAAGCCCAATTAAGTAACAACCGTGGGTCGTAACAATGGACTGCAGTTGGACGTGGCGAAGAGTTGCACTGTTACTATGCACCATGTCATTGACATTTAATGGAACATGCTAATCCCTAAATGTATGTAACTGTGGCAGTACCTGGTTTACTTCATCAGTTTATCAAGGGAAGAGTCACCTTTAACGGCATGTCACCAAGACAAACATCTAGCCAACATCTAGTCAACTTGCAAAGTTTGCTTTGGCCTAAACCTTTATGATGTACCATCCAAATGCTATGCACTAACCTTGGCTTTCTGCGTGGTTTACATCCATGAAAACTGATGATAGGCCCATGCACTGTGAATTTGTACTGCAGCTGAACTAGTCATCTATGTCAAGTATTCATAGAAAAAAGAATGACTGTCGGCTATACAACATTTCTGATTTAGTCCGAAACTCTTTGCAGAAACTCTCAGCAGTTTATAGTAATCGTAAGTCCCATCATTGTTGTGTACCACTGATAAATGTACCTTCATGAAGTGTTGATTGTGTGATTGGCACACATTCTCATCTTGTTTTACTTGGCAAGAATACAGTTCAGGGTGATTCAATCTTCTCTCCAGCAGCTGTTGCCATGACGAACAAGGTGCCTTCGGAAACAGATTCCCTCTGCGAATGGGCTGTAAGGATACTCATGACATCAGATCCAGATGAAAAGGTAGGGTCAGGTGTGCTTATCAGGTTATGGTTGATGGGGGCTTCTAAAGGTTTCCTGTATCTGCCACACACTCATTAAAGGAAATGGACATTACCTCAGATTTCCCAAGTTGCAATGGGCAGCTTTGGGAAGAAAGATATTTGCCTCCACACAAATTAGGTTTACCATCTTCAATCTTGGACAAAATACGGTGGGACACCACACTCCCCCTTTCAATGTTGGCTATAGAATTACTATTCAGAGCGTACATTCACTCCTATAGTGCAACGCTGGAAAGGGGCGTAGGGTTCCATGTTATCCTCTAACCTAAAATTTGGTATTATATTTGCAACATACGACAAAGTGTCCCAACAATTATTCCAAGATCGTTGCTCCGTCTATGGCCATTTCTGGCACATTGTCAGTTATCAATAGAAGACATGCTCAGATGAATCTTCAAGATTGGGGTACTTACAGCACAGTTCAGGCCTTATGGTTGATCATTTGTAGACCTCACCTAAAAAACCACTGCAACCCTTGAAAACTTTGTGGAGCTTATGTGATTGTCTTTTAGGTACATGTTCTGCTATCTGCAAACTTGTGATATTTAACCATTTCAGGTTCGACTGACTCATGAGGTCCAAGAGCGATGGAACTCTGGTGACATTAAAGAGGTTGGATCGTGTAGTCCACCAAGCCAACCTCACAGGCAAGAAGGGCTACAAGTTTTGGCCCCAGGCAAAATCAAACGAGGAAAAGCTGGCACCAAGGTCAGTTCTGATGCTGAATGCGATTTTCTGATCTTTGTTTCTGTCATACCCTAACTATCAAGATGCTTGACAATGGTTTTTTTTCTGACATCACCTCTAGTGATTTCAGCACTTCAGGCTACTACATACCTGGTTCAGTCGTTATTAATGCTATTTATTTTGGTGGCTTTACCACGCTCCACCATGAATGAGATTTGATATCGGTTGGTGTTGACTGTACTCAGCTTGTTTGACTGTCATGCTTAATAAATAATAAAGCTTTTTTTAACCTAAATGGCCTCTTTATCAAAGCCTCCCCACATGTGATGCATGTACCCTGGTGAGACATGTGGGAATTTCAACCTGTGTAGGTGAACTCCTGATGGTCTCTTCATAAGGGATTTAGAACCTGTGGAATGCATTCTCTGATGTCCACCTCATCAGGCCTTTTCACCCTGTGGTACATGCACCCTGGTGGGATCTTCATCAGGTATTTCCATCTTATGAGGGAGTACCCTAATGGTCTTGTCATCAGGGATAACCAATCAGAGATGCTCATCTCTATTGTCGGTGGATGAGATGGAGTATGTAGATGCTCATTGCCACAGTCAGTGGATGAGATGGAGTATGTAGATGCTCATTGCCACAGTCAGTGGATGAGATGGAGTATGTAGATGCTCATTGCCACAGTCAGTGGATGAGATGGAGTATGTAGATGCTCATTGCCACAGTCAGTGGATGAGATGGAGTATGTAGATGCTCATTGCCACAGTCAGTGGATGAGTTTGAATATCTAGATGCTCATTGCTAGAGTCAATGAATGAGTCATGTATTGTGGATGTGCATGCTATGGTCAAAGCATAGGAAAGTGGTGTTCCATAGCTGTATTTCTAGTTTGTATTGTATTCCAGTATTTTGGTCATTAAAGGTACATCTCCTATGGAAAAGCTATTGGATGAATATTTTCTTAAAATATTTCAAAATAAACAAGATTTATTTCTAAATTGGTTCTACATTGTCATGGTACATTCTTGATGATTTGTTTCAGGCTAGCAGAGTTGCTGTTCTACATTCTTTGGCTAACATTGAGCAGTGGGCAATAGATCTCTCCTGGGATGTCATTGCAAGATTCTCAGATGTGGAAACCAGAAAGGGAGGACGTTTACCCCGAGAATTCTTTACAGACTTTGTCAAAGTTGCTGGCGATGAAGCCAAGGTGCTGTGCTACAGTATTTTGCTAGAGTTAAAGTCAGTATAGATAAGGAATAAGTGACAATTTTATAGTAGGCAAGTGCTGACATCGACATCTCTTTGGATGTGGTCAGACTGACGACTTTAGACCAAAATAAAAAAAGAAAACAGAAGAACTTGACAACAATTTTATGTAGATTTGAATTCGAACTTTTTTGTTTTCCAGTAGTTTTGAACTAATGTATGTGTTCCATTTGTAGATTTTTGAATTACAATTATTGCTGAAGTAATTGTGCATAAGTGAGAAATGAGTTCAAGTCACAACATACCACATTCTACTTATTGTGCATTTTGCTGGTAGACATTGCTTCCATTGATTTTGGGTTGGTCCTCAGTGGTCTGACATTCAGGTCTGAGTTGGTAGTTTCACCTACTCAAAAAGTGACATTAGTTTGGTCTCAGGTGGTCTGAGTGGGATGGTTGCATGGTTTTTAGTGGTCTTAGTCAAGTCCAACAGACGATCAGGTGGTCCGGACATCGAAAAACCGGTCCGACGTAGACCTTTACTAGAGAGTTAATATAGGTAAAGAAAAACATTCAGTGTGACCATTGTGATGTTGAGACGCAGCTAGTGATTCATGCCAAGTATTATATATAGTGCTGCTGGTCTGCTAGTGAACAAATACATCAACCAGTAGAGGGAAATATCAGCTCAATATAATAGGTTGCACCATATGCACATCACATGAACTATGGTCTGTGGTACACAAATTTATATTGACTCCAGCTTTTAATTAAACTGCTGTATTTGTTTTCTCGTAATTATCGCATACAAGGTTATCTAAGTAAATGCATGACCTGACAACTCCCCTGCCCCCCCCCTGGACAATTTACCCTTGGACAACATCCCTCAGAGGATTCCCCCTTAGACGACAACCTCTCCTGGACAATTTCCACCCAAGAAATTCTCAAGCCAGAGAATTCTCCCTTGGAAAAGTCCCCCTGACAATCCCTTCAGGAGAAGATTTAGAGTTAAGAAAAGGGTTTGGGATTTTTTTTGGCGGGGGGAATTGTCTTGGAACCAAATAAATGTAATGAACAGTACTTTGATTTTAATTGTATGATGGCAATGGTCTGTGTATACTATGGATTAATTGTACAGGACATTTGAAAACTGTAAAATATTGCAACATTTTGCACTGCTTTAAATGTACATTGTGACCACTTAAGAATACATTTACTCATCTAAAACATTGTTACTTGGATTGTTGGTTATAAGTGTACCCACTGAAGAGTTGTAATGTTTAACCAACTCTCAGGAGGCTCAGTAATTCTGACTGTTTATTTTGTCATGCTTTCTTTCAGCACTTTCGGATGCTACAAGGAAGACTAAAGGAACTAGGCAGTCATTTTGGTGTTTTACCTGTTCATAATGGTGAGTCCCCTCACCTTGATTCACAATTGTTGTCTAACCAAAACTTGAAAATAAATGTGATGCTAGACCCAGAAGCGTAACATGCTTTCATTTATTTGATCTTGCCAGAGCATAACAAGAGAAGGTTAGCTGAAGGCCGGGACTCAGGAGATATTCTGCTTCAGTTTTTATGCTCAGATGATATGATTACCTCTTGTGTGCCATATTAACTAGTTTTGTATCTATCTTTGGTATATTCTACTGTATTGTCTATTCTCTGAATCAAAGTCCAGTATCTCTCTATTGTGTATTCTACTGTATCTTCCACTGTGTTTATCTACTGTATCTATCTACAACTGTATCTGTATATGAAGAAATGGTTTTGTTACTTGTATCATTGCCAATTGCACATTGCAATACATATAGAACCTTTGATCTTCAGTTTGACTCTGATAGCTATCTAAAGGCAAGTTGTTGAAGATAGGAGAGCATCCATTTTGTATTAGAGGTGGATATTGTCCTGTATGTATTAAATTGTACTTGATTATTCTGTCTATTGCCTTATGCTGAATACTGATTTATGGGAAATTACCTGTCTGCTCATTTTTTGCCCACTGCCCTGATTAGAAATTAACCTCATCAGTACACCCACAAGTAACTTTAAGAGTAGAACAATGTAGGTTACTGTAGTAAAGGTTGCTTTAAACCAGTATTTGGAATAATACTGGAATTCTGTTTATGGAATTCATGTTAGTTACTGCATATGAAGTCATCCATTCTCTGGACTACCTTCAAGTGTAATGTAATATTCCAAAATGAAAAACAGTAACAACAGGAATACTGCAGTTATAAGTTACCATTGTTATAATGATTGCAGTTATTTTTTGAAATCTCTTGTTCAGGATTATGGCATTCTGCTGAAGAAACAAGAGATTCCCTGCTGGCTAGACTGGCCATAGTTCACATGGTCCATGAAGCTAGGTAAGCAATTTAAATGTTGTTGAAGATAAAGCCAAAAGATATTTCTATGTTTTAAAATAATTGAACTCCTACCAAATGCTCGTGATGTTTTTAGGATTGTCATGTCTGTCTGATGTAGAGGTGTGCAGACTCTCTGGTGGAGGATAGGGGGGTGGGGGTGGATGATTCAAGAACATTCTATTAAAGGAAGAGTGTTGCCCTACTCAACTTTTGGATAAAAAATATTTCTGATGATTTCTATGTGCAGTTAGTGAAGAAGCTACCGGGTTGAGAGAGCAGTATACTTTAATTACAATCATGCAGAAATGAATCAAAGATAGTGTACGAGACTCACAGCCATGCTTGACTCACTTTCATTTCTAGTTTTGCAAATGGTATTCATAGTTGTGCCCTGAGAACCGTATCTTTGACAGAATTGAATGGAATTTTCAACAATTTCATATCTTTCCATTTATCAAAGTAGTGTTTTTCTCTGTCCTCCTTTTCCAACATGGTTCAGATTTGATGGAAGTAACCCATGCCATCCACCCCATGATACCACAACACTGCTATCGCAAACCATCCTTCTTAACTATTTTGATGAATTGGTGGGTAGGACTGTATAATCAGTAAAGTGCTAATGATAGTATAAAGGTCCCAGTTTTTGCTGTAGGGTAGATCAGATTTTCCATCATACGGTTTTCTTTTACATGTGAAAGTGCATATTGTTTTTTATACTTGATCAGGGGATTGGATGTTCATCCCGTAACGCAGGCTCGGTTTGCAAGGCAAAATGATTCTGGGTCTGTAGACCTGCTGGAGGTCATTTACACTGATGAGATCACTCACGTCGCAGCAGGTATGAAGTGGTTCACGTACGTGTGCCGACACTCGGAGCCAGAGATCGACTGCATACCAAAGTTTCATGAACTAGTGAGAAAGCATTTCAGGTTTGTGATATATGCTGGGCATTAAGAGTTGGCATTAAGAGTCTGCAGATGGGGAGGGAAATGCATTCCAGTAGGGTCCAGACAAGTGAAGCCTCACAAATCTAAGCTAAGATCACCTTACAAATAGAAGGAATTCCCATTTGCTTATCTTCCTTGACCTGCTAGTAGCAGATTGGGAGAGATTTTTTCCTCCAGTGCACAATTAGTTGTCACCACTCTCTGGCCATGGTCATTCCTTTGCACACACAGTGATCAGATAAAAGGCACACATCTTAATAGTGCTGCGTTATCACATGTTTGGATGGGCCTTAAAATTGGGTTATCACAGCGCAGCCTCTGGTTGCACAGACCGTGAGATTGACAATATTTTTCTCCCGATGGCGTCTGATTCCACAGACTGTGAGAATGACCATAGATTTACTTCTGAATAAACTCTGCCGCAAATCTTTGGAAAAGTAGCTACTGGCAAATTCCTCACATGTAGACCCACAAAACTTCACACTGCTAGTCATTATGCAGCCTGCATATCTCACTTGCTTGAGTGCGCACAGCCACAGAATCTTCCCTGTAATTCACACACACACAGGGAGTTATGAGTACTGAGTGGAGAAGTGGAGCTATTGTTTGTAAACAAAAGAGCTATTGTTTGAAAACAATAGCAGTACTTAGGCTTTATTATTCTGTGGTTTGAACCTTATAATAGCACTTATGGACAATCATTCAGTTCTGGTATATACAGTAACAATCAACCTCTTGAACTTGCACTTGCACACTTGTGGCAGGATTTTTGTGTATACTTTTGTAATGATCCTGGAAAACTTATTGTGTGAAATTCTTCTGGACTTGCTACTTATTGCTACCCCTATTACAGTGGGTAGCAACAGATTGGAAGTAAATACTGCTGGTCAAGTCTTCCTATCAGAGTGGTGACAATCTTCCGGTCAACCTGTTCTACTTTTACAAAGAGGATTCTTTTCTACGAATGGGGGAGGGTCATTACTTTCCTCAGTCACTTGTGTATGAACAATTTTTTTTCTTTTTAGTTATCAATTCAATCGAGGTGTTCAGGTCATGATTTGTGAAATTCTTCTGTCCCAAAATGACACTGGGAGTCTGCATTACATTTGAAAGACTTAGTTTGTGGTACCCTTTATTCTACAATAGTGTTCTTTGGCTCTTGGAGTCAGCAGATATTACCACACGATTATGACTCAACACTCTCTTGTTGCTTATTAATATTCCAATGGGTTGCGACTAGAACAATAAAGTTTAATGAACGCTACTGATGAAGTCTTCCTATCAGAGTGGGGACAATGTTCCCCAGTCTGTTCTACTTTATCAAAGAGGGTCCTTTTCTAGAGGTGGGAGAGGTCATTACTTTCCTCATTCATCTTTGAGCAAACTTTTTCTTCAGTTACGATTTTAATCAAGTGAGGTGTTCAGTTTATGATTTGTCAAGTGATCAATGGCTATCACCTTCCATGATTTGCTGTTTCTTCACAGAGGTTATTTGAAACCGCCGTTTAATGAAGAAGGAAGGCGGACAGCTGGTATGACTAAAGAGGTAAAGATTCCAGATACATCTCCAGTCTCGTGTAAACATTAATCTTCTGTTTACATAAGTTGTGCACTGCTTTTACCTTCATTAATCACCTTTCCTGTACATTCACCGTATTTCTATCACAGGAAATTGTTATCAAATAAAAACTCCAAACAGTCTTGCAAAGCTTTAAATGCGTTACAAGTTTTTGTAGTTTCACCCTTCTCTCTGTCAGCATACACAAGTTAATATAAGCAAGTTTTTAAAATTGTGGCAATGAGGAAGCTGGTCTTGATCCAAGCCAATTCCCCCCTCACACCATTTTATTTGTTAGTACAATGTAGAAACAAAAGCAGGGTATGAATGCCATGTGAGTGGAAGTTTCACGTTTCGTTTCCTTGTATTGGAATTGGTACTGGTGAGAACAAACCACAGGTTTTCATGATCATAGGTAGTTGAAAGGGTGACTTGTGTAGTCTTGGTGAGTCATTCTCCAAGGAGAATCATAGACATACATTCTGCAGAGGATGTTAAGAAACTGGAAATTTGCAGAATTTATTTTCTAATACCCTTTTTTTATCATGGTTGACCGTGAGCATGCATTATCTAATTTTAACCACCTAATGTCCCAACACTTTACCAGCACCTGCTTGATACACATCCCACCCATTATCACTCAGAAGTGGTTAAAATTGTATTTCTTCATATATGTCTTGCATGTATAAACAAATACATCCATGTATTGATGTGTATACATTTTTATATTCTAGGTTGTATTAACATATAATCACTGCTATACAGGTATGACATTTTGTAGTTCTCACCATTTTCCAGAGAGCACCCATACCCTTCAATAATTTTAAGTACTTCTTCAAACTTCTGAAATTTTTTCTTGCAGTGGTATGTTCCTTTGATGAAACCAAAGCAAGATGAATGAAGAGTTGTCTTACGAAAATAAAACCAAACACAACTTCAGCCATTGCAAATTTATCCAGAGGAAAGATCATGGATTTGCTTTATTTACGGCAAACAGGGACTGGGACTACCATAACATTACCTTGTAGTCTGTAGTCTGTAGTCAATTGTGGCACTTGTTTTGTTAATAGTTTTACATTACTTGTACTTATCACAAAAGTATCTTGTCGAAGATTACTTACAGCAATGAATTGGTGATGTCATGCTACCTGTTTTCTGTTTTTGAATTCTAATTTGATGTTGTACCAAGTTTGTTGCTTCTATGTTAGCTGACTGGATTTATCAGACTGGAGTAAGTTTGCTTTCAGCATTATGTAGCAAATAGAGAACTTTTCAGCTCAACACTATAATAGAGACAGACACATATCACCTTTCCAATGTGCAATATATTTGTATGTTTCATTGGGGCATGAGAAAATGCTTTAAATAAAACAAAATCATTCAAATATCACATGATTGTTTTCTTTCTTTTGTCCTTTTTCCGTTTCTTCTTCCTTCTATGGCAACTTCCATTAGAGCCAATATCCACCTGATCATCTACAGTTTCTATTACTGAATCATTCTCAAGCCTCTTGGCTTGGTTATCTTTTCTACATTCTGAATTTTTGTTTTGTGACTGTTTTAACTTAAGCTCCTTCTTGCTCAGTTCTTTTTCAATCTCTTTATTTGTACTTCCATTGCTAGTTGATTCCAATGTTAGGATTTCATGGTCAGCAGATGTTCTGTCTGCTAGCTCTGTTCTCATCCTTTGTCTTTTTCTTTTTGGTACTGCTGAAGGTTCACTGTTAATCCTTCCACTTTCCTGTGCCTCCAGTCGCTTCAACTTCCCACTAGCAGTAAGACCATGTCTTGCACCCCTACAGAAAAGAGAAAAATTTGACATCAACAGCACTATAGCAGATCTCATGATGCAGCCCCCCACCAAAAAAAAAAAATAAAAAATTCTAGTTCCTTTCCCCTTTTAACATTTCACCCCAACTGTATGAGAGTTGTGCCATCATTCTCCCTTCTGCGATAGGGTTGCACCCGCCCAAAGATTCCTATGTTTTCTTGACGTAACTGAAGGTACCTTTTTATGGGTTTCTAAAGAAGAAATACATGCCAATATGCTGCAGTTTGCTCTCCACTATGAAAAGAGAAAACAAAGACATATATGTAGCACACTTACAGCATAATCAGAAGAATGTATTTAGTCTAACAGATGGATGAATAATGGATGGATGAATAATGGATGGATGAATAATGGATGGATGAATAATGGAGGCATCTCTCACAAAAACAAGGTAAGGTCTGGCCTGGGAACAATTCTACAGTTTGCATGTTCAATATATAATTGTGGAGGGTGCTGATATTGCCTTTTCTGCCTCCCTAATTTACCTCAAGTTCTGTACTGTAGCTCTGCCTGATCATTACCCCTTGTCTTGCAGAGAATACATATATTCCTGACTGCAGTTCCAAAATGCTGGTACATTGACGACAACCATGAAACCAGTTACAGGAAGTTAAAATATCAATTTAACCTCGAATCACTTGTAAGGGATTCCATAAGAATATAAATAGTCAATTACCTTGGTTTGCTACTTAATTGCAAATTTAACCCACGATTGAAGGGGTTCTCTCATGGAAAAGGTTTCACTGCAGGCATTTAAATAACCCCCCATGTCAATATCCTGTTCCTAACTTAAGTGATTGCTGTTTGAAGAAAGACTTCTCTGATTGAGAAAGATTTCCAAGGACACTAAAATTCTGAATGAAAAAGTGACAAATTATTGCAAAAAGTCTTTGTTTTCCTTTGAAATTTAAGTCTTCATTTAACGTCGA
Source organism: Stichopus chloronotus (assembly GCA_021234535.1). Lineage (NCBI taxonomy): Eukaryota > Metazoa > Echinodermata > Holothuroidea > Aspidochirotida > Stichopodidae > Stichopus > Stichopus chloronotus. The sequence goes on from CM037835.1 coordinate 1,512,828, forward strand.
TAACTGACGCTAGCAACAATTTTGATTGGGGATATATTGTGGATCTAGATTTACCTTAAAATATTGTGGAAATATATGTCACATAACGTCATTCCAGCTATTGTAATTTGTTTCTTTCAAGACAGTCAAGATTATAAAGGAATACAATGAATATTCAAGCAGTGCTTCGGTGACATCACAAATTACCCATAATGTACCAATATACCACTTCAAAAATAGATATTTCTTTAGAAATTTATAAGTTCCAGATGGAACAAGCTATTGCTTTAACCGACAGAGAGACAAAAGTATGAAATATCAATTTTCTTCAGTGGCCAGTCCCTTTAAGAAAAGGACCCTTGGCAGCAATGTTCAAACTTCCATAGTAAATGGCCTTGAATCCACTTACTATTTGCCCAAGGACAACATCTCTTGGAATCAAGGTTAAATGGTACTAAATCCCTTCACCATCCATTCTTTTTTTTAGTTTCTGGTGGAATACCTGCTTGTGATAAAATGAGAATTTTGGACTCTGATGTAGTATGTCCCACTAACACACAGGTTTTAATATTTAAAACATGAATAACATTGAATTACATGTACATTGAAGCACGGAAAACTTATTGGCATTGGTATCTCAAACAAAAGATCTTTCCTATAAACATACTTATGGGCTGTCCTGCCTTCACAGGCCTGTAAGAGGATTTCATCTGTCTGGTGCAGCAGCAGATTACCATCATCTTCCTCTTCATCATCCTTCTGTGGGGATTTCTCTATCACTTCTTCCTGTTTCACTTCTCCATCTTTTGTGAGGACAGAACTCTTTAAAGACAGAAGAGGACACCATGTAACTCTGATATTCATTGAGTGCATGTTTTGCACATATTAGTGGATGTACTTTTAGATTGTTTAGGTTGAGAAGAGAGATACCATTGAGAAGGAGATATATCAGAAACTCCTTCCTTTGAAGTAGCCTACTTTCCGTCAAAATCACCTCTTCGCCTACTTTCCGCCAAAATCACCTCTTCGCCTACTTTCCGCCAAAATCACCTCTTCGCCTACTTTCCGTCAAAATCACCTCTTCGCCTACTTTCTGTCAAAATCACCTCTTCGCCTACTTTCCGTCAAAATCACCTCTTTTGTTTACCACTTACTGTACTGATTCAGAGGAATTAAAGGGTACTAGGACCTTAATGTAAAAGGTCCATGTCGTACGTTCCATTGTAAATTACCTATCAAAAAGTTTTTGTCTATAGCTATGACATAGCCAGGCATTATTCCTGAAAATCAGCTTTCAACTTCTGACATGTTCCAACACCTGTCACAGTACTTAGAAACATTTGATGTTGTGTAACTTTTTGAACATGGATACACCCTCTGCTAACTTGCAAAAGTTGGCAAAAAGTGATGAAATGCTACATTCAAATATAGTCTAATGGGTTATGACCATTTATGCCATTTGCATATGGCAAAGGTCTATGTCTTATTCTTATAAACCAGTCTGTCTTGATTCCAAAGAGATAACCAGTTGTTTTAATTTTTGTTGTCTGTCGACTGTCGGCAATGAAGCTAAAATCAAAGCTTTTTGCTGTGCAATCCTTTTCAAAGATTGTAAGCAGGTGTGAATGAAGATTACTTCTATGTCTCTAGAAGTAAGATACATCACACAAAAGTAAAACAGCACTCTAAGCTGTTCTCATCCCTTCATGAACTGAAAGTTACCGCGCCGGAGAAAATCAAATAGGATTAGCATAACTTAACCTTCCTGTTGTATCCCCTCAATTACATCTCCCTGGGTTGAGCTACTGTAGGAATAAATCTCATAATAATCTCCTGGAATTACTGCTAATAGTCAGAGAGTTTAGACTTATACAACAACACTTTACTGTACACTTGAAAAGACTTAGAAAGTGGAGAGGGAGGAGGGACTGGAGGAGCAGGGTATACTTTTCTTTTATAGAAATGACTTTTGTACTCATTCTTGTCTTTTCACTGCAAAGGGAGAGTGGTGAAATGGTGTACATTACTGTCAACAACTTCCAACATTACAGCGTATGAAATAATAATAAGTGAGGAGGAAGCACAGTTATACTTCAAGAACCTTGTATGATGCTACTGTACGATATCCTAAAACTAACGACAAGACAACAGACTTTATACTTGATCCACCAACCGCCCCCTCTCCCCATTGCAACACAAAGGTCAGAAAAAGCCTTAACTCTCAGTAACATTCTCCAAACTAACTCAAGACAACACAGACATTTAATACATAACTCAGAAAGAAGACCTTTCCCCCCAGCAGTACTGCTTTTTCCAAACTAATTCAAAACCAGAAAGCCAAAAGGCTTTGTGACTCCTTGCCATGTGGTTGTAACAAACATGAATTATCCACATGACAAGTATGAAATCAACAACAGTTATTGTTCTTGAAACACCATATTGATAAGCCTTTAATCCAAAATGACCTTGCATCTCCTCATAAAACATAAAGGTGCAAAAATTGATAGAAATCATCTATTCAACACGGACAATACACATATTAAGTATGAATCCCTCACAATTAATCATCTTGAGATGAAGTGTTTACAAGATATTGACAACTAAATATTGCACTACCCTGTACTGAATAGGAGTGATAGACATGTAAAGTATGAGATCACTCACAGTTTCTCTTTTTGAAATACCTGTAGGAGTTAACATGATTTTGACCTTGGACCTCTGGTGACTCCAAATGACCTTTGACATCCACTAAAATCAGTAGGTGTCCTCTGCTCAATATGGGCAATCCAAATGCTAAATATGAGATGCCACCACAGTTACCCTATCTGAGATATTGTGTTTACAAGGTTTTCTAGTTTGATCTCTTGTGACCTCAAATGACCTTGACCTCCACCAAAAACAAAATCGATTACCTATCCAGTATGGCCAACCCACACATCAAGTATGACATCAGTCAACTTTACCCTGCTTAGGTTAACCTCTGGTGACCTGAAATGACCTTTGACCTCCACCATAAACAATAAGGATCATCTAGTCAGAGTGACCAACCCAGACACGAGATGTGAGATCAGTAATGATTACAGTTCTTTGATATTGTGTTTACAAGAGTGTGACATACATACTGTACACACACATACGCACACAACATCACCATCGAATAGATTCTCAGCCTTCCACGAGGAATCAACAAAATGACAGACATAACCTGCTCAACTTCCAGCTGGCGACCACACAACACAAAACAAGAAAGAAGGTAGTAAACACATCATAGAAGTATGTTCTTCTGGTAGAGTCTGAGCTGAATAAAAAAAAAATCCCTTCACCAACTCTAGCATGCCACATTCAGCATGTCATTGATGGCTAAGATGACAGAGCAATGTTTACTTCACATTTTTATTGTCTCTAAGTGGTGTCCTCCCTCTGCTCAACAGGTATGGATACGATGTGGGGGGGGGGGGGAGGCAGGTTAGGGGGAGATGGAACACCTGACAAAATCAAGAAGAAACTTACCTGAACAAAGACACCATATTTTAGAGGTTTGCTACTATCTGGTGAAGATTTCTTCTTCTTCTTCCGTTTCTGTATTTTCCACTTTTTGTTGCTGATCAAGTCTTGATGATCCTCAACTTGTTTCATCTCAACTCCATCCTGTAAATTCAGATGTCATGACTTAAAGATATATACTGCACTGACCATAGACTCTGGAACTGCACTTTTCACCACTCCATAACTGCAGAGTAGACAAATATGTCTTTGGCTTTCATTCCTTAATGTAAACACAAACAAAAAAGTTTGTTAGCTTAGCCAAAGTTGCAATTCAAACTAATGATTCCAATGCCAACCTTTCATGAAGCTCAACAAGTAAAACCGTGCGAAACCTGGACTCGGAAAAACGTGCCATGAGAAAATTCGAAAGTATCAAGTTCTTTTCTTCTATTAATTAGGCTAAATAGAGGCCAAGGCTGGTAAGGTTTCACCAGGATTTTCTTTTTTAATCACTAACATGCAGTGGTCCAGCATTTCTCAAAAATTTGATTTAAAAGCTAGTAGTTTTATTCACCTTCTTAAAAGACCTTACCAATGCCACTTTGAGTTTCATCCACCCTTCATAGAGACCCATAGGCTTTATCATATACTGTATATTGCAGAATGTCATTGGTGAATTAGACTGAAGGATGCATAAAACTGTGTAGTACTAGTACAAGTCAAAAACAGAAGTCCAAGTACCAAACAACACATGTGCATGTGCACCCCAATTACATCAAACATAACTGTATCACCGTCAAATGTCAATATACCTCAAGACCACTACCATTTTCCCTTTTGTGATCAAACTTACATTCATATTAGGACCAGAACAAGATTCATGTTCACGAAAGTTTTTACATGATTTCTCTTTAGTTTATTCAACCAAGTGATGATTGGTCACATTTGGTCAATTACTTTGTTGGCACACAAAATTACATAATTTGTTCAGAAAAAAGTGTCAGTTTTATGGAAACTGATGTCGCAATTTAAATTTCAACTGGTATTTTCAACACAGATTTAAACATCAGATATTTCAATCTTTTAGTTTGTGAATATCAAGCAATTAAGCATGCACACAAGAGCCTACTTTGGAATTTAACCAGTCAATTGCATAAACCATAACTTTTATCCCACTGCAGAATTAATTTTTGTCAAAATGTCTTTCAAAATTTCAACTTAACCCCTCAAAAATAATACACTGTAAATATTTAAAATATGCCATCACATTCTTTTTGGTATTTATCTATGCAAATACAAGCAAAATACAGTGTCTTTATCTCACTTGTAGGGGTTGAAGAGCTTTTTCTAAATCATTTGCCCCAAGCAAAAACCCTTTCTATTCTTCATTTTTTGAGTCATGAAAAACTCGAAATTAAGGTCAGATAATCTCTAGAAAGCTTCTCCAATCAATTAGTCTGGTTTTTTTTAAATAAAGGAGGCCACTGCAGTATTGACATTCGAAAGAAAATACATACATGTGGTCCATGCAGTGATGAATTTGCAGCCTATTCTAGAACACTTCTGGGTTTCATATACTTGTATACTGTGCTTGTCTTATGCAGTGGGTTAATGTTAGGACATGACAAATACACTCGTCTCATCATACACAGTTAACTGGTTAAGCTTTCATAATTACTGAAGACATGTTCCTATTAAACAATTGATCTAATACATGGAAATCAAGTCAAATAATGACATTTCCACTGAATACAAAAAAATCTCTTTTGTATTTCTTGGTTGAGAACATCCACTTAGTATTGTACCTGCAGATACTTTCAGGACACCTGTTCCATTCAAAAAAGGGTCTGGAGCATGATGAGAGCAACAACCTCAATCAATCATACAATACCATCCTAATATCATACAGCAAACTGCTCACTGCATGAAACATGAGAAAGTGCTTATAACAACAGATACAATCTGACATGTGCACTAATGAGGATGGTAATCTGGAAGCTGTATGCATGGATACCATGGATGACACAATTATTAATTATTGTTAATGAGAGGAAAAAAGTGTTGGAAGAAGACTGAACCATGTTCATTTTTGAGATACTATATAATATTGTGCATCTACATGAATCTAAGCCGATACCTCTGATTGTTCTACTATGATGTTACTGGCAGCGTTCTTGTAGAGATGGTCCCACCAATTAAACGTAAGGTCATCTGCTGCATTGTGTCCAACCTGAAAGAGTGATCAAATATTACATGAAATATATGACAGCATTTCCTTGTGCTTATCTTGCCTATCATATCTTTTAACATTACTGAGAACACAAAACCATTTAATATGAGAGACAGTCCTCCAGAAAATGCACAACGTCATAAATTTAGCATCGACAAAGCACAAACAAATGATATGAACTGTGAACTCTTTATATTTTAAGTATTTCTACTTACCCCTGTCTTATCAAATTTTAGAGATGGTTTTATGGCCTCTGCAGTTCCTGATTCATTCCTCCCTAGTCCCTTTCCTAAACGAATGTCAAAAGCAAACAAATTTAGGTTTAGTTGAAATAGTACATTTCAAAATGAGCATGCTGCTATTATGGTATAAAGGAGAGTGAAAAAAGAAACAGGCACCAATCAACCTGATAAAAAGAGTCCAGTCCTATAATCTTCACTATCATCAAAACATTTGGGGAACGATGGAAGTAAGAGATTTACTGTATAAAAACGTTAAAGTTATGCAAAGGCTTACTTACTTTACGAACATTGGAGATATCACATGCAGCTTGGGACATTAGCTAAATTAGTATACGGACACAAACCAACAAGAAATATTATCATACTAACTGCAATGATGTTAGCTTTTGTTTACTGAGACACCAGAGTGTTACAAAAGAATGACAGGGTACCGATGAATTCAACCTTTGATATATTAGGGCATGACATGCCCAAAATCAAGAGACTTCATCGAGTCAATAGGAAAATTCAGTGCACCAAGTATGACAATTGTTCATGCTTCATAGCTGAATCCAGATGATTTTCAGTCTATAAGCTCTGATGTACATGAGATGATATTCCACCAAAAATAAGAGGACTCATCTACTGTAAGTATATGGCACATCATCAACATACTGTACCCACATTGAAACTAAGGAAACCAAGGGTGCAGAAGCTCACACCTAAACACATTAATTTTGGAGCGAACTGTTGGAAGAAAATTGCACATTTTTGGACAAAGTGCATCACAAAAACTATTTATCGAGACCAACGGGTCTGGGGATTGTCAAACTGTAAAGCATTCTGAAAATTTTGTGACTATGAAAATAAGAAGTTCAATTTTTATTTTGGGGTTTATTTGTGTATGTTTTGTTGAAAAAAGAGTGATCATGAATGAATAGACTGTTTCATGGTTTTGAATGCAGACAGAAATGGTTGCATTTAGAAATAACATTGATGGGCAGTTGGTGCGTTGCGTAACAAGAGAAATGTTACTCCAATTGTAGAATGGTGGTAGGAAACCCAACTGTAAAATGTCATGAAATAAGTAGCGACATGTTTTACCAATTTGCGTAAAAGTCAGAACTGTTGATTCAGTAATCATACTGTACAGTATTAAAATGATAGAACGTTAGTTGGTTGGCTGGTTTTTTACATTGTTTTCAGCTACTTCCAGATTTTTAACTACACTTTTTACAGTACATGAAACTGGTAACATATCTAATATTCACTCTTGTAATCTAGGCGATTTTCCCACATGTCGCTTAAATTTTCCTGTCAAAACATTTGGTAGAACATGGGTTTCATCAACCTACAGTACACTGTCGGACACTGTAGTTACTGTAGGTCTAAGTAAGCATGGATGAAAAGGCCGGGGTTCGATTCCGGGTATGACCAGGTTTTTCACTGCTTAATTTTTCATTTATTAATTCAAATGTCTGTCAACTTCTCATTTTTTATTCATTCACAAATAACATAAGGTAATATATATATATATTATTATGGTGCTATAGCTCTAACAACAAAAATGTATAATGTCAAGTATGTTGAAACTGCTGAAAATGACTTACATATTTGGTATTGCACCATGTACAGTACAATAGAATGGGTGTCACAATGTCACTGTTTGATGAATATGAACAAACGTCACAACTACAGTACAGTACATGTACAGTATTTGATTAGCATTTGCGGGGGGGGGGGGGGGTTCTTTTGCATAATGATAGCACTGTTTTCACTCAGATTAACCTGTAAGTCAAGCATAATAGTCATTATGTTTAGTTACATACTTTAATACCAGACACCATGTCATTTACTGTAAACAATTTCAATACAGTAAATAGCACATATGCATTATTCCTCATTTACTCCCAAATTTCAAATTTATTTCTCATATGATTTACAAAGTACAGTATGTGCTGTACAAACTAAGTAATGCAGATTGTAATACATGTATAAATGGACATTAGATAAACAGAGTAGACTGTTATCTAAGCTAGTGACCAAAAGTGAAAAAGAATAAAAATATACAAGAATACAAAAGTAGAACAACAAAGGAACAAAAAGAAGAAGAGGAGAAGGGGAGGGAGAGTAGAAAGAAGGAGAAAGAAGGAGAAGGAAGGAAAGGGTCCTGCAAGAGGAGAGAGTAAGAATAATGGAGTCTCAGAGCATAGTGTAGAATCAGTATGTAGTATACTACAATTCTGCCTGTAGGTTTTATTGATCTACTATCTAGTCATTTTGGATTTTTGTCTTTTCGGTAGAAAACAGTTGACGGTTGGCCAGTTTTCGTGGAATTTACCTCAATTTTACAGTGATTGGTCACTGTGTCACCCACTGTTTGTCATACAGAATGTACAGTAGTACTGTACACTAAGATACAAATGCACAAATGTGGCAAGTTAGCATTATCAAGTATAACAGTACAACTGCAGAATACAACGTCTCTACTGTACAAGACAGACTCCGGAGGGGCAGTCGTAGTCACAGTGAATCTCACATGTATGTTTTGTAAATGAATGACAACTGGGAGTGCCACTGTGCCTCTACACCACACTAGCAGCCCAGTGAACTTAAAATATTTTTAAGCAATAGTGTATCCCAATCACATGCTGAGTCATTCTCAAAATGGCCACTTCTTCAGTTGTTATAGCTACCAGTACCACTGGGACTGCGCCTCCACTCAGATGATAGAATCAGTGAAATTAGACTAATGTTTTCAACAAAGTATTCGATCGGAAACCACTGAGGCTGCACCTCCACTCACATGATAGAATCAGTGGACTAAGAATGTTGTATCCCAATCACATGTTGAGTCGTTCTCAAAATGGCCACTCTTTGTTAGCTACCACTGGGACTGTGTCTCCACTCAGATGATAGAATCAGTGGACTATGAATGTTGTTAGCCACCACTGGGGCTGCACCTCCACTCAGATTATGAATCAGCTGGATTTAGAATGTTTTCAAGAAAATATTCGATCAGCCAACACTGGGTGACTGTGGCTTCTCTCTGGATGGGAAGCTCATACTGTAAGACAGATGACTATAAAAAATGCATCGCCACTGACTTAAAACTATGGGACTTTACAAAAAAAGGTTAAAATTATGTACACAATATCTACTGGAAGCGCAAGGAAGAACCACAGTGCAGTTCGCCTCCGCGATTTTTTAGGGTGCTATTTCACCGGGACGTTGTATTCTGCAGTTACTCCTTCAATACATGTAGTATATGTACGGTGGCATTACCAAGTATCACATCATCATGATGTAGGCCTTGTACTACTACTTTACTAATACTAGAGTTACGGTAGTGTTAGGTTAGGCCTCGCCTGGACATTGGAATCACTTGAGCGATGCACGTACCAGAGGTCCAGCCATAGCTTTCTAAGAGTTTTTTGCCGAAGTGATACTTCTCAAAGGATGTCATCTCTTACAAACCTACGAGATCTTGATGAGTTGTGATATAAAATTACTGCCCACTGGTGTTGGATAAATCAGAAACGCAAACACGTGGAAATTTGAATCAGTGAACCTACCGACCACAGAATTGAAACATATATGCTACGTATTTTTTCTGACCAGAGTCAAGTGAGCCGTATGTATTTCAGATATCTGAAATTCAATTTCAGATACCTCCAATTTAAATATCTACAATAAGACACAATTTGAGATATCTGATATTGACTAGAGATCTCTAAAATTCCTGATTAAAGGTTAAAACGGCTTTCCATGGAACAGCGTTTTCAGCCTAGCCGCACATTTGGAAAATAACTGTTGTAAAGTAGCATGCTGAAGTTAGCGGTCACAAAATTTGATATCGTAAGCGTGCGTTCATTTCGCGACAAGCACGGAGGCCTATAAACGGTGTGCAATTTTGATCGTCTCGTGAGGTGTTTGTGATTAATTGTGACAATTCTTCCCACTTCGCCTCAAAATTGGTTCAGGTTAAGTGGTTTTTTATTACTTGCCGAAGGAATCAAGAACCATCGCATAGGAATCTATGCGATAGTGATGGCGTATGTGTATGTATGTGTCTAAGATATGTGTGTGTGTACATGACGCCCTAGCTTGTAAACACGATATCGCAAGAAGGGAATGGTGCTTGAACTTCAAAGTTGGTGTGTCGGTAGTACGTTTTGGGTATGTGATTCCTATTGTTTTTCACGGAGGTCAAAGGTCATTTGAGGTTACCAAAGCTTAAAGTATGAAAAACTATTCAGGAATATATATCAACAACTGAATATTGCTGGAACTTGTAACTCTTATCATTGGTAGATGCCAATAAATAGATGATGTCTTTAATTTTTTATGGAGGTTAAAGGTCATGTGAGGTTAATAGAGGACATAGTTTGAAAACCTTTTTAACACAGTATTTCAAGGAGGGAAAGATGCTTGAATTTCAAAGTTGGTGTGTTGGTAGTCCACTTAGAGTAGATGATCCCTATTCGATTTCATGGAGGTTAAAGGTCATTTGAGGTCACCAGAGGTTAATTAAGTAAGATATCTCAGCAACTGAATATAGCTGGAACTTCCAACACTGCTATCACTTGATGATTACATGACATCTGTCCATATTGCCCAATGGAAGACTTTTCATCACTGTAACTTATTGTGACATGAAATGAATTAGTTCTATAATTCTAAAGATCTGTCCTGGATTCATAAGCCCAACGTGTGATACTTTGAAAGTTCTATATGTCCTGAATGTATGTGTGAACATATGAATAGGTAAATGTCACTCATCTTGAGAAAATAATGCATATTTTTTCAAATTGAAAACTTGCCAAAAAAGGAGATGTTTTATAGCATATATTGCTGCTAAATAGCACCCTTTCCAAACAATCACTTAACATAGCTCTTTTGATTTATCACCTTTTACAAATAGTAATCAGTGAATTTTTCAGTTGCCAGAAATTGTCTGCCAAGATTTACAAGTACTTTATTTTAGTCAGGATAAACACTCCCTTGGGAATCTGGTTGCCTTTGTTGTCTTGCACAATGTCATATATTTAAACCACAATTTGGTGTCAGGAACTTTCTATCAACTTGTGAACTACCTTGATGAAGAGATATATGGTACGCCATCCTTCATGACCACAATTTTCATCAAGGCTGAGTAAATCTCTTCCCTTCTCAATTGGTTGCTTTTGTTTAAAGTGCTGTTGTCTGTATGGAAAAACGAGATACAAAGAATCACAAAGTCATTTGACTCTCTGGTTTAATGTGACAACACACTAGTAATTGACGGAAAGTAGAAAGTGATGAAAATTGCTCCAAACACACAACTGTTTTGAATTAAAGAAATAACGGGTAAATTTTCATTGTATTATCAATTAGGTCTAAGAAAACATCGTCAGTCATTTAAAGCAAATTGACACGATGTTGCATTCACATCCAAGTGTATTCAGTTGCCAGCATGTTGATAACGGGATAGGGAATAAGCCCTAAAAGATAGGGGGTGGGGGGAGTACGTAGAACTTTAAACCGTAACCATACACATTTTATGATATCTACAATAACCCAAAATAACATTGCTTACCAAGATACTCCTTAACAACTAGAAATAAAATAAAATACCTAAAGTGATAATCATATCACACGGGGGTGCACTTGATTGCATTAGGCACACTGGACACGGTCCTCCTTAGGTTTCCCCCTGCGGTCTGTGTAAACAGAAGAGAAAACCTGAAAGCTCTGAGTTGTTTGCAGAATTGTCATTGAGCTTCGGAAGGTAGCATTTATGTATCTTTGAATGGTCTTAAACGTGCAATACTGTTCAGACATTTCACCGTTCATTTATTTTGAGACTAACCATCAAAGTAATTATTACCAGGGGAGCCGACAGGGTATAGTGATTTGGGGAGCACATTGTCATAGGTATATGAAAGGACATGTCATGGTTTTCAACTGGGCAGTTTTCCTGAGGGCACGTTCGCCAGGACTATCTAAGCGGAGCGCCCCATCTGTTGGCATAGGGCGCACAAGAAAATTGTTGGACTACAGTACTAACCTCCCACTGATGGACGATGATTGCATTTACCGGCCGTCCTAAGCTACATATACCCATGCAGACGGCTGGAAAAGGGGATCTCATATCTGCTAAAAAAGGAAAACATAAATATGAGAAAAATTGTTTATAACAATTGGACTGCTTTTATCTACAATATTTCCACTTAGCATTTGATCGCGTTCGGCGGCCGCTCGCTTAAGGTCATCGCCAGAAAAAACATCTTAGTGTCATGCATATACTGTCTAATGGCAGCCTCACTATCATTTGCCGCGGAGCGCACCCAAAAAACCTCAGCAAAAAGCGACTTCCAAATTGAAGCTGAAATGGCATTTCTAAACCCGTGTTTTTCTTTTTTTTTTCCTGTTGACTCCTCATTCCGCCCATACAAACAAATATAGCTTAAATCCGTCAAGTAAATTTAATTTGGGGTAGAAAAATGATTGAAGGGAATGCGCAATATCCCATGCACACCCATCCCACCCACATCCCCACCCTCGGTGACGGCAGGAATTTGGCTGTATTGAGACGGATGGTGGCCTATGAATAATAATTCTACGCGATTTGGATATTAAAGCTTCCGAGAATCATGATAGCAATACTAAAAGAATCATGATTTAGATTGAACGACATATTCCCCCATCTACAACGAAATGAGGTTTGCGTACTATAAGTATTAGGATAATTGTAGTTTCACGCAACGTGGCTGTATTTTCTATCGCGTTGTGCTTGAAACGGCAACGTCGCAACTTCCCCGTCTCTCTGATCTGCGTCGTACACTTCTAAAGTTCTGAAGTGGCGAGTAAAACGTTCTTTGCCTCAAATTTGGAAACGGGGGAGGGGTGCCTCCTTGTCCATGTCTATTGAAACCTACTGTAAGTATGAAAGAAGAGGAGAGACACTTAGAGCGCAGAGTACCCTGAAAATCATAAGCCCATGATTTGACAATTTGAGGCCTTATTTCAAAAATGTTGAGGTAGTATTTTCAACATTATTAGGTAGAAACTGTCCTTTGTGTATGCAGGTAGTGTTGGGAATGTGTTTTCTTAAATTTCATCACTGCATAGTTGTGTATTCTGTGCATGCGTAACTCCATCTAGAAAACAGTTTGCGGTTAACGACGAATAAGTCATGGAGAGTAAACTTACACACTTTTAGGAGATATGTAACAAAAACCAAGTAAGCATAAGTGTATATCAACAATTCACTCAAATATACGACCACCAAAAGAATTTTGACCGCACTTTTACATTTTCGAATTTCTAATTTTGTTGGTGTATCGATGGTGAGGGAACGTGTGCCACAATCTACTTGTTCGTCATGAGTCAGAACGTTTCCCGCACCAGTTCGGTTCCCACTTTTTGAGTGAATCTCGTCTGTTACAATTTCTTTATTATGAAGTATAATGTTATACAAAGTAACTCTTAGCAATTTTCAAGAATAAAAGTAGGCTGATTATATAATGTGACATGTGATCGCATCCTCATCTACAGTTTTGAGATTCCGAGTGGGTCAGTTGCGTAGTGGGGAGGGGGTAGCGTAGTAAGCATTGCAAGCTTTATCGCAAAATGCATTTCATCATTACTCTTACCTTCTTTACTACAACGCAGTACCTCTTCTTCTGGAAAATTGGGACACTTCAAAAACGGTATAATATCACCATGGATGTCAAACAGTAAATTTGAACAAATGACTAAAAACTGTGGTCAGTTATTAACATGAGTGACGGCGCATCAAGAGCGAATATTTTTCGATCGTTTGTCTTGTTTTAAAGTAGACGAATAATAAAAGTTATATGCTAATGAAAGTTACAAGAACGCTTATAACTATTCCAGTGCCAAAATCTTTCAGAAAAGTAATGTATTAATCAAGTCATATTGCATACTGTATATTAATTCTTCACTTGTCACATATTCACCATTGCACCTGTACCAAATGTAATAGACTATGCAAGTAACTTTTGTTCCAGTTTCTCTTCAAAGGCCGCGAATTTGGTATTAACCACGTTCACTGATCTTAATGTATATCCAACTAAATTTGAATGTAATCCATGACGCAAGTTTCATGACTACGCGAACAAAAAAAAAAAAAAATGAATAACGATAGGCGTCAATTTCATAAAATGATTACCCGTTGTTCGAAATAATTTCATGTCACTTTGGTTTGATTTTAAAGATGTTAGGGACTATTTTTTTTTATTCAGTCAGTAACTGAGTGACTTCGCACGAACAACGAAACCCGTTTCCGATCGTAGCCTATGTCTTGTTTTAAGCAAACTTGTTCATCGTAAAAGATCCTGTCCAAAAAAGTTATCCGAAAACTAACTCTTCCAGGGCGGAAATTTTTCACACAAGTAAGTAAGTAGTTTATATTGCGTGTTGTATGTCAATTCGTCGCTTGTTACATATTCACCACTACACGCGTACAGAATGAAGTGGACCATGGTGTGTGCCTTTCTCCACCTCTCTCCACCCTCTCTCCCTCCACCTCTCTCCACCCTCTCTCTCTCTCTCGCTCTGTGTTGTCAACAACGTAAAACATACGTCGCTGCAGGCAGTCATACCAATACAGTGAAAACTCCTAAAACCCCCATCTAACACGACAATACAACTACTCTGGGATACAACACAGTAATTTCTTCTTCTAATTCGTAATAAGCCAGCATGGTAATGAGTCAGCAGATGTATGTTACAGCACTATTTTCCAAGTGCAGTTTTAAGGTGGGTCTGCCAACCAAATGACGCACTCCCTAACCCCCCCCCCCCCCATACAAAATACTGACCTCCCTCTTGAAAAACTTGAAAAACGTTCCGCCGAAAAAAGTTGACAATAGGCTACTGACATTTGAAATAGAGCAAAAACAGTCTCTAATTGTGACACCACTTTGCATCTCAATTATTGAAATCTTCTGGAGGTGGTGTTCCTGGCAATCGCTATGAAATCTTGAACGCAGTATATGTGTGACTGCATCCCTCTCTTGAAATTCTGTTGAAAACATTCTTATGTTATAACATGCAAACATACAAATGAAAAACAGTATAAATATCAATAAAGCACCAAATGTCCAAAACCTTTCAGGCTCAACATTCGCGGAAGCTTAATATAGATCAGTGATCTGCTGTACTGTTGATTAATTTTTTTTTCTTGATGTGTTGCATGTGATGGCATTGAGAAATATTTTGGATAAAAATACCCCCTAAAGTGCTAGCATTAGAGTTTCTCATTTTCTACAAGTAAGGTCCTGGAAGTATTTTGTTTGCTGGAAAACGGTCTTCTTAACATTATTGAAAGTCTTTTTGAAGTTTTCACTCAGAACCAGTGGCATTACAAGTGCTGTTTGCATGGTGGGGGAATATGATATTTGAACTGCACCCAGAGACATAGCTATCCTCCTGTTTCTATAGGGACATGGCACAAGAACGAGGTTCTTCAATGAGGAGTCACTAGCAGATCATTTAAAACGAAATTTTAAAGTGATATGGAAATACAGTGTGCCTGTACTAAAGTGGCGCAATCGGGATTCTAGATGGTTGGGGGGGGGGGTGCTGAGAATTGTGGGAAACCATCGGTTGCCACATCTCCAGAAAACAGTATGTTAATGTTTTACATGTTCATGATGTTGACGTTGCGAAACAGGTGAGGAGTTCTGAGCCTAGAAATCCCCCCGCCCCCTCCGCTCTTCTAATTGGATCCATACTTTCACCTTTGACATACTGGCGTTTCCATGAGGTCAACTTTTGGACATCATCATCCAACATGTACACTACATGGCTTGGTGACATTATCAGCATCGTGGCATGTGCCTACCAGACATTAAAATATAGTTACCATAGGGGGAAACTTATCCTAATCAATTGACTGCACATTATAACTTGCCAACAACATCGATCACAGTATTCCTGGAAATACCAGAAAAAAGAAAAGAAAAAACAAAAAACTAGGGCCTAATCGAATTTACAGGTCGAACAAAAAATATAAGGGATATATAGGAATTGTAGGGGTGGTAGAACGCCTGTGCATTTGATCAAGTTTGAAGGTTGTTTTACTAAACATGTGATTAATATGAAGTCAACCAATTGCGTAGTGTGCCTGAGTGAGCAAACTGTACAGGTAACTTCAAATGCAGAAACAAGTTTACCAACCTGGAAACCTTGAATCTCCTGCAGTTAATACTCAGGCTGCCCTCCTGGTGCATCCAACAAAACAGGAAAGCAAACCGTAGTCACTCCAGCAGAAACAAGAACTGCAAAATATTGTTTGATAGCTTCTGCTTCTTTTGCCCTTCTTTTATAAATTTATCTTGAATGTAATCATAAGTAAACCATAATTACGATCACTTTGCCATTGTAATCCATAACAATTAAAATTACTTTTCAATTTTTGCGAAAGTAATCTATTACGATTATGATAACTTTCAAAGATATAATCGATTATAATTGATTATGATTACTTTTTACAATTACCCCGAGCCTGGTAGGTCCCCCTGCTGCATGTGGCCCTGTGGGCCTGAAAAAGACGCCACAAAATACATTCAATCAAACGATACCACTGGAGACAATTTAACGTAAATAGGTACATCTTGCAGAGTATAAAATGGCCCCTGCCAGACAAATTGTCTGCTGCATAGGGCCCGGCAGACATCCTAGAAAGGCCACAAAATGTAGGACTTGATCAAACATTGCAGGTACCACACGGAACAAATTGCAAATGATTATTGACATCTCACAGTGTACAGAATGGCCCATGCAAGACAAATTTACTGCTGCAAATTAAATGGCCTGCCAGACAGCGTATATAAGTATAACCCATAGGTTCATTCCAGCACAGATGACTTGACTTAAAATGTTGAAAATACCACTTGGAACCAACTTTGACTATCAAGTGTATCCTGCATAGTTCAGAAATACCCATGTCGTGGCAAATTATCTGCTACACAGCTCCTGACTGATGGCCCCAAAGTGTGATTGCTTAATTAAATGGAAAGGAGGTGGTGTGGGAACATAGGAATGGACATTCTTCAGTTTTGAAAATGGTGCGTCTGAGTGAAAGAGGGTTGAATGACCCCCAAAATACGTTCAAATTACATCTTTGAGTACATTCACGAAAATAGCGCAGTTTGGTCAATTTCATAGGTCCTGATTGCAAAATTTAATCCTGATGTTCTAAACAGCACAAAAGGGTGCAAAAGGCACTTGAGAACGCCCTCAATAGGCGTGGTTTTCGTATTTAAATCACATATCGAGTACATTGATAAAACTTTGCATGTATTTTCTTTGCATGCCCCTGATAACATATCAACAATTCTTTAGTGTCCAAATTGCTGCAAAAGACGCCTAAGAACAACCGAAGGAGGGCGCTGTTTTGGATACATTTAAAGCACATATTGCGGACATGGATGAAACTTTGCTCAAATTGGTGCAAAATGCACCTCAGAACAACCCAAAGAGGACGCTGTTTTAGGCACATTTAAAGCACATAGCCTATTGCATACATCGATGAAACTTTGCAAGTACATTCTTTGCATGCCCCTGAGAACAGATCAACAATTCTTAAGAGTTCAAATTGGTGCAAAAGGCACTTCAGAGCTTCCTATGAAGGGTGCTATTTTTTTTCTCATTGAAAGCATGTAGGCCTGTTGAGAACATCCATGAACCTTCGCAGGTAAATTGCTTGTGTGCCCATAGTAACAGATAGATCAGCATTTCTTAAGTGTCCAGATTAGTGCAAAATGTACTTAAGAGGTCCAAAACACATTTCCACATTTCACAGGAATATTTAAATGTAGACTACAAACTATTTCGCAATCCCCATTGAAGCACACAAAAACCTTTTCTGCAGTCACAAACAACCCATATCATAATTTATTTACATTATCTAACTTTTTCTATCGTTCCACCGAAACTGAAATTAAACACTTCCATGCAGTGTGTGGGCACGTCATTGCAAGATCGACCGTGCGACTTTTATGTCTGACTATACAACGCATGTCACCTAACACGCATGTTGGAACTCTCGCTTTCAGCACAACCAATGTTCCCTCACCTATGCACATGGAGTTTGAATTTTAGCTTCATATTTCTGTGGTACGTCTGAATTAAATGTTGTGTGCATCGATGAAACTCGAAAACGAAAATTGGGGGTATGCCGTTGGACACTCTCTACCCCAGGGGTGGGGAACCTTTTCCCCAGTAAGGGCCACTTTGATGATTACAGCATTGCTCGCGGGCCGTATGAGGAGACAATCTAAGCGGAGCGCCACCATGAGTTGGCGCGGAGCGTACCGAGAAAACTTTTGATTCACAGACCCCCTCAGATCGCAGGAAATGGCCTCTACGACTCTATTTGGACCCATTCGAAACCCTCTCAAAATGCTATTTTTCCTCACTTTGGAATGGACATGTGGCCATTACGTTATATTTCCTTTGTTTTGAAATTAAAAAAATTATTCTGTAACTCGCCTCGCGGGCCGCATGAATTTGACTTTCGGGCCGGATCCGGCACGCGGGTCGGAGGTTCCCCACCGCAGCTCTAACCCAACAAGACGACGCAGAACTCGACTGAGAATTTTTTATCGGAAACGACAAGGTGAAACATGAGCTTGCTGCCTGTAACCGTTCTGAAAGATTTTTAACTTCTTATAACTGAAAACGTACTTTAAATTATGGAATTAACGTACTTTTGAATAATAATATGACAAAGTATCCTGTTTTATGACCAACTAGATCAGTTTTTGCTCTCATATTCAATTTTGGAGTAATGACATCAGTAGTAAAACATTTTAATATTTTGTGTATTTGACGTATATATCGTGATATTTTTCTTCTTAGAAAATGAGTGTTCTGTGGCGCACGTTAACGAGTATGAGCTCAGAGTGCATAGTGCATTTAACAGATCCTCATGCGAGCCCTGACTGTCAAATGATTCTTCCTTACTTTGGAACCTTGATTTAACAAAAAAATCTTTTAACTTTTGAGCGCTTTTGTATCTGTTCGGATAATAAAGAATCGGTTAGGCCGTTGGAGGCAATATCTCACCACCAAACACAAATAATGGGAACCACCTCTAGTCTTGAAACTGATATTCCACAACATATAAAATCCCAGCTTCTAAGAGGCTATTCTGAAACACTGAATTTAATATCAGAGCATCCACTGTTATCCAAGTTCCGATAATACACGATGATGTTAATGAATAGGTCTTTTATGCCTCCCTCTTGATTGAACACTGGTATGTTGCTTTCTCGCAGTTCCAATGTTACCTGAATTCTGCAGGTGGACATTGATGGCCTTCACTCAAGACCATTCCCTCTGCAAAGATAGAAAGAGGCGAAAACACATACTCATAAATATTACCTTGCTGGCCACAACATATTAAAAAAATAACTTTTTGTTTCTCTATTGGGGCACTCTCTAACAAAATTTGTCATTTGCAGATCACTTTTTACCAGAAATCTGTCAAAAAAAGAAGGATTCTTCTACTCGAATTGGGGGAAAAAGTGCAAAAACTTCTGTAAGATGTATTATACAACTCAATAACCTCCTTTAAACTTAAAGTGCTTTTATCGATCTCATTTTTAGAAAACATGTAAAGCATCATATCTTGGACTGACGTTTTAGTTTCCAATGTCACATCGCTGTCTAACTTTTCGTAGTGGTAACTAGACATATGCTTTTCAACTTCAGCTTGATAGTGTGCGTGATTGAGTATTGCAATGTCTTTACCTTTATGAAACGGTTAAAAATGACAAAGAGGTCGTGTTAGTGTGTTTAGTCCAAGCAAGTCCATTAACATTGCCTTTTACATTACGGATAGGAACACAAGATTTTTTTGCCAGTGTTGTTTCTAGAAAGTCGGCAACATTTTTGCTGAAGGTCAATTGAGTTGACCATGTAGATGGAAGCCGTAATTAACTATATCATGTTTGCTTTTTATCATCAATGATGAGGCGTATTCTCATCCTTCTCTTTAGGTCTTCCATGGTGGCGAGAATTTCACCTCGTTTCAATTTTAGCGGCCCAGCAATAAATATCAGCTATTTATCCAGTGCAATATTCTCGGTATCAGACATGTTTCTGTCAGAGATGTCGAGCATGAACTTTGAAAATGTTTCTACTTCTCTATAGAGTGATAAAAGTTTTGAATGGTCACGTGTAGCCTCATTTCCATTGAAGTTGATACGACATTTATTTATGCTTTTCTCAGCTTTAAAAGAACAGATGAAATTTTTTGCGAATCTATTATTATTCTTAGATATGGTAAAAGTAGGAGGAAGAAAACGAGAGAGAAAACTATGCATGTCTATAAGATGGGAAAATGAACTACTCTTTTGTGAGGATTTGGTGGCCCTAAAATGAGCTGTTGGTTTTTATGGCGAACTTCTTCTCTCCTTACGTACCCAATTTGTCTTATGGATAAATTGAATGCCTTCAGACGACGAGAGACTTTATTCTCTTCCTTCCCGGCTGATGCTTTTAAGAGCATTTGTCGGAGACGGTTAGAATAGGCGAATTTCAAAATGGGGTTCAGCCTTAGTTCTTTTTTCCTTTTCGTTCAATCTTCCACGTTGAAGTTAGGTTGGCGTGACAGCTTTTCTTTGTAACTCCGCAGACCCTTTTTCCCATTTCCGTCGAAGAACAGAGTTCCAAGAACTCGTGAACTTCTCCTAGAAGATAAACAGCTCGAGTTCTTGAACAACTGTGCAATAGGCATATACGCTGTACAAATATACAAATATACCTGAGTTAAGGTACTAAAGCATAGGAAACTTTACTTGGCCAGAAATAATCACAGACCTGTCAACTCCCGGTTTTTGTACAGATCTCCTACCCTCTCTGCACCCATTGTAGTATACAACCGAAACGTGGTAGGTCAGTAGCCCTTATGTGTGTGTGTGTGTGTGTGTGTGTGGCGGGGAGGGGGGGTGTACTACATGGAGTATACAAACTCACAACGCATTTTTCAGGGCATTAAAAACATCCAGAGAGACGACGTGACGTGTGCCAATCTGAGGAATAGTTTAACGCGATCACATTTCTAGGAATCCTACGCAAATGCAGGTATTTGTGGAAAGTTTGATGCATCATGCGCATTTACTTCAGTACTAGATCACTAAGCTAAGTAACTTGTACATCAAGCACTGCTATCCACAACGGAGGATCTGAACCACTGATGAAAATCATGTACAGCTCAGCACACTCCAGAAGTACATGAAATTATGTATGAATGGCCGTTGAAGAATGATAGTAATGAGATTTGCAACTCCATGGAATACCTACTTGTTCCAATTTTAATACACAAAAAATGCCCTTGTTCTTGTAACACCACAAACTTTTGATGCACTTAACCATCATCAAACAAATATAAAAAAAAACTACTGTATAGTCAGACATCGACAGTAATATCCACGTAAGCCTACTGAACGGTGCCTGCTAGTACAGTTTTGCGAGACTAAGAAATTAACACGTCACACGTTTCTTGGCATCTTTGACTAACTAATTGTAGGCAGTTGCAGGCGTAACATGCATATGCGAGTACACACCATCATGCATGATTGCATAGATCCTTCCGGAAAATTTATTGGTCCAAACAGGGAAAATGTTTTGTGAGTAATATAATAGGCCCCCGACTGTCATGTTATTAATGTTTGTACTGTTCCCACCAAAGTGTGGTAAATATTATATCCTCTAGGGGAGGCCGGGATAATTCTTCAGTGATAGACCTTCAATAAACTCAGTACGTAGCGTGATTGTGCATGAACGTATTGAGATGACCACTGACGATTAAATAAATAAACAATAGATTACTAAGATAAGTTTATCGCAATCTATTAGAGTTTCTCCAAAAGTAGTACTTGTAAAGTGGAGTTATCCCGATGGATTAGTGCGGATTAATTTTATCATTATCAAATTGAGTAGCCAGTCAGGATATTACTTTTCTTGCTTTTCAACTGTCACTTCAATGCCGGTATGACACCATGGTCTCTTTCTCGTCGTACTATACACGACAACCCCCCCCCCCCCAAAAAAAAAAAAAAAAAAAAACGTCAGGTGTGCCAGCTGACAGGACTTGGTAACAACTCATTGGTATGAGGATCATTACGAAATTTAACTTGTAAATATTACTTTTTGGTTTGAAGAAATTCTAAATTCTAAGCGGTAAATGTGAATCTTCCATTAGGGGTAATTGACGATTAACAATAATGAGCATTACAATTCGCAATCTTCATTTGTACATGTTCGGTAGAAGAAACCGGGAGCGAGACAAATTCACACATGACACTTTTTTTTTTTAATTTCAAGCCGTCTTGCCGCCTAGGGAGCACAACATTACATCTAATCATGACGTTAGTGTAAGGAAATTGATGTAAGGAATTCCATAAGTTGTTGACGCTTACCCTTTATCATGCCAACGTTTGTATTATTATGTTAATAAGTTTATGCATCTCTAGGTTTAGTGGTAAGTTGTATTTCGTTGAGATTGTATGTAGTCAGTGACTGGAGAATCAATCCAAGTAAATATTTTTCTCTGCACCTGAAATCACTGCATGTCTAGTGAATTCACCTTGACTTCTCGCTTCCCGTGACCAACTCGGCATACATTGGTATCAGCGGTGTTTTAAATACTGCTTTCACCGTAACAGCGTCAACATTTATATCAAATAATCTCATATAATTCAGTGGATGTTGTACTGGAGACTACGGATATTTCGAAGAGTGCTTATTTCAACTTTTCTTGATCCTTATAATCGGAAACTTGGTCAACTGTTTCACTCTTATTATCTTGGCATGCCGACATAGTGCACCATAGCAACAAATTCTATATTGCTGACGAATCTGACGCATGTTTACGCCAACGTCTGTAGTAGAACCTGGGAAATTGAGCTTTCTGATCCATGGATTATCTGATGTACAGTCTTCGATGATAGTCAATCCTCTAAATGGGCTCTTCCGTGGTTGGTGGTAAGCTCTGACGACTCCTAGGTAAGTTGCATTGTTTATAAAAAAAAAAAATGAGTTTACAGGACTTCTTTGTTGATGGTACTCTCCTTAACGGCATAAAGACGGAGAACATGCTTAAACTTTTGTGGATAAGATAGGGAACATAACACAAAAATTACTGACTGTAAATGCATACCGGACCTATAGTGGTGTATTGTATTTATGTTGTTTGTTTAGATTTTTCAGAGGAAACGAATGTTGTGTGTTGGTTTCGATATTTTACCCTTTAATTCAAAGGGCTCATTGAGTTGATAACAATAAGTTTGTGATGATTTTGAAGGGTATAAACCTATGAAAATACTTATGATTAACATCATTGTTCAAGTTTCACATCCAGTAGTTTTAAAACCTTTGTGAATTCTTGACCTTTAATTGTACTGGATGAATGTATGTAAATATGCCTAAGTACTAACATGAGAAAGTGTCTGGGCACGAATTTTTGAAGCACAAATTGAATCGTCACTTTATTAGTGTTCCTTTGTGTATGAAACATTTGGATTTTGTTAGTTTAACCATTTGTCATTAGTATGCTAAGGAAACTTGATAGGTTTAAAAAAGTTAGTGAATTCAGTGAATTTCACGGAAACAAATCAATGAGCCTCTTTAGTTCCTTACATATTCTTAATCTTTAGTACATTTACCATGCCGAAGGAAATCGACGACCCTTTAAATGATTACAGTGTAAAACGTACCCCCCATTTTTTTTAATGAAAACGACACGAGAGACTTTTCCCAGTGGTTTCTCCGTCTTCATGTGGCATTGACGGCTTCCCATACAAGGAAATACAGAAAACATAGCAGATACTCTTCCCAGTAGACTCGGTGGGGCGGCATTTGATTGTGAAATTAGACTACGACAAAGTTAAGACATTAATGATACAGGTCTTTGGGAAACAGGAATATGTTTCCACCATAAATACATGAATTAATGCCAGACACGTAATCCTGGTCAGGAATCCTGACACGTAGGCCTGGTCCGGAATATGATATGTAAATGTAATATTTTGCAATTAATAAAATTAATTGATTATTTATTCCATCCGCGATTTACTTGTGTAATGTTCTAATTTTAAAGCATGATTCTGTAGCATTTTCTTTATTTTATAGGCCCAGAGTTGATAAATCAAGAAGAAATCAGAATCAGATTCAGTCCATGTCATATGTTGATTACGTAATCACATGTGGCATAGTGCAACGACAGCCCTTGGCTATGTACGGCACCATTTTCTTTGACCTCGTCCGATTTGTCATTTGTAATTATTTTTTTGAAATAATCATTCGTGATCTTTTTCCTTTTATTGCCGATTAGATAGGGTTCGGTCTAATTTAAACTCCCGATTTTGTATTCATTTGTAATTGATATGCCCCCAGTTGATAGAAATGGAACCCAAAACGATAAAATTCAATCCATGTTGTACGATGAATACGTAATCACTTGTGACGTAGTGAAATGACCGTCCCCAACCATGGGTGGTAGCATTGTGTTAGATCTCGTCCGAAATGTTATATATAATTATTATTTTTTAAAACTATTATTCATGATTTTTTTCATTCTATCGCCGATTAGATTGGGTGCCGGTCTAATTTAAACTCTCGATTTGGTAGTCATTTGTATTTGATAGGCTACTAGTTGATAAAAATCGATCTAGAAACGATAAAATTCATCCCGTATACTGTGGAAATACCAATGTTAACGATAAAGCGGACGTTTGGTTTGGCACCTGATGGTTATGAGAAAAAAAATACCTGATTTTTATTTTTAGGAATCTGTGAAAACACTAAAACAGACAGCACCAAGGTGCACTTGTATCCTGTAAGGTGTACTTTTTAATTGTTGTTTGCCTGTTGGCTAGCAAAGTGGAACAGAAGAGCAACAGGATGAACCCAACTTCCAGTATATAGAAAGTCCAAATGAGATTATAGCGTATTCTCATAGCATAAAGTAATACGGAATTACCCACCTTTCCATTTCCAGCTACAGAAAATATTCTTACGTATGGGAGCATCTTTGTTGCAATGGTACACCCTGATCGTGCTGCAGATTTGATGGAAACTTAACAGATATAACAAATGATGAATGTCATAATTAGAGCCAAACGTGAAGGTAATTATGAGTATATTTTCAATTACTACATTGCAGACATCAATTGCACTTTCTCAACGGACGTGCAGTCAGAATGCATGCACCGTTAACATAATGTTTCCAATGTGTAGTTTGAAAACCTTGTAAACAAGTATCTCAAGAAGGGAAAGGTGCTTGAACTTCAAAGTTGGTGTGTTGCTTGTACCTTGTAAGTAGATGATTCCTGTTTTTTTTCATGGAGATTAAAGGTCATTTGAGGTCAGTACGAATTGACTTATTATATGTAATTTACTGTACGGGTACACATGAAAGAATATATATAATAAGTTCTATCATTCCAAAAATCTGTCATGGATTCGTTAAGCCCAACATGTAATACTTTGGAAGTTTTCATGCCCTAAAGGTGTACATATGAAGAGGTACAGTAAATGTCACACATATTAAGAAAATAATACATATTTTTTCGTATTGAAAACTTGCTAAAAATTAGATCTTCAATAGCAGATATTGATGCTAAATTAGAATTTGTTCTCATTTTCTTTCAACTTACAGTATGGAGCTATCAGCCCACTTAGCTCTTTAAATTTATCACCTCCAACCCTCTCTATCCCAGTTGCCAGTCAAGATTTAGACAGTACTTTGTTTTAGTCACCATAAAGGCTCCCAAGGGACAAACTTTACTTTTGATACTGTGCCCCTTGCAATTCCAGATCATTAACCACAATTTGGTGTCAGGAACTGTCAATTCAGTTGTAAATTACCTAAGAGGTTAAGAGGTCAACACTGTATGTCATGCTTCATTACCACAATTTCAATCAGCTGAGTCAATGAATTTGTAACATTATACCAAACCAAAAATAATATGGATGATTTTCTGTAAGGTGCTTTAGTTTGTATGGATCAATGAAATATTGGAAAGTAATCACAAAGTGATTTGACTTTTGGTTATCTTTCAAGTAATGCTACGGTAAAAGTCACGTGACCATTAAATTCAGCTATATCGTGAATTCTGCTGATTCTGTTTTTATTGAGACCAACACACCTTACGTATTGGAAAGCTAACAAGTATAACTCTAACGTCTTTCCTGTAGTGACTGTGCACCATGGTCGTTGAACCTTTGAGCTAGAGGGACTTTTCATAAAGCCTATTGTAGATGTCTTTTCTTTTACTTCATTGAACACCTAGAATTATTACTCAGATACATAAAGTTTAGAGAACAGTATTTGTAGATTGCTGTCGTTTCAGTTCATTGTTCACAGAAAAGGTCACCTTTACTGTGTGTTATTATTGTTCGCCAGCGTCCATTCATTAAGCCACCCTTTAACAATCAGTTCACCATGAAACGAGGACAATAGCCACATATTGTTAGTGCCTTGTGACTCCTCCCCCCCCCCCCTTTAAAAAGCTTTAGTCGTTCGGTCAATTAAAAAAAAAACCTTTTAAAGAAAAACAACTTATGAATATTCATTACAAACTGCTTCTCCTCTCCAAACAAATGTTTTATTTTAAAGATAGATGAATTTGGTCTCAATAAAAACAGAAGCCTCGGAGACTTACGTCTCCGAGGCTTCTGTTTTTATTGAGACCTTTCCTATCAAATGATGATTACATGAAATATAGAAACTGTTTCATTGTATAATGGGAAACTTTACATTTTAAAAACACAAATTGGAGCCATGAAAAAATTCCTTCGTTTAAGGGGGTGGGGTTTAGTCGTCTTGATCATGTCAACTAAGAAAACGTTTAAGAAAATGCGTCAAGTTGCAATATTCACGTTGTAAAATAGTTTCTGTCAGCACTTGCCTGCAACAACGTCTTTTGCTCTGATTTGGGCATTTATAGAAGGACATTACTACAAAAACAAATGGTAAATAAAGGAACAAAATATTGACCTCTTGCAGCTAAAGTGAAGACTTCATGGTCAGAGTATGGTAACTTTGAAGTGAGATAAAAGTCACCTTAATTCAGCTATATCGTGAGTTCTGGTGATTGCAATTGACACCAGTGGTTAAAACTTAAACGTGGATTTACAAATCACTTCTTTTAGAGATAGATGTGTTTGAAAATGTTAAAAATTTTGCAACAGCTAAGGGACTGGGTGGTTGAAGTACGCGACCTGTACAACACACCTTACGTATTGGAAAGCTAACAAGTATAACTCTAACGTCTTTCCTGTAGTGACTGTGCACCATGGTCGTTGAACCTTTGAGCTAGAGGGACTTTTCATAAAGCCTATTGTAGATGTCTTTTCTTTTACTTCATTCAACACCTAGAATTATTACTCAGATACATAAAGTTTAGAGAACAGTATTTGTAGATTGCTGTCGTTTCAGTTCATTGTTCACAGAAAAGGTCACCTTTACTGTGTGTTATTATTGTTCGCCAGCGTCCATTCATTAAGCCACCCTTTAACAATCAGTTCACCATGAAACGAGGACAATAGCCACATATTGTTAGTGCCTTGTGACTCCTCCCCCCCCCCCCCTTTAAAAAGCTTTAGTCGTTCGGTCAATTAAAAAAAAAACCTTTTAAAGAAAAACAACTTATGAATATTCATTACAAACTGCTTCTCCTCTCCAAACAAATGTTTTATTTTAAAGATAGATGAATTTGGTCTCAATAAAAACAGAAGCCTCGGAGACTTACGTCTCCGAGGCTTCTGTTTTTATTGAGACCTTTCCTATCAAATGATTACTGAACACTTAAGAGGCCACCGTAAGGTGGTCAACCATTTACGTGTCAATTCACTAAAGCAGTTCAATGGAGTACAGGATCTCCTCGCTATGATACTACCGATAGGGATGAGTTAACCACCTTGAAAGTAAAAAAAACTTTAACCCATCGAGTTATCCGCATCTAAAATAATTGCTTCATGAATTACTAACGACGACAAATCCCAAAACTTTTTCGAGGACGTTAAAAGCCCTTATAAACCCTATCCGTAACCGAGACAGTGACAAGTTACAGATAAATGCATCAAAGATGAAACCTATTGGTTTCCATTTTTGAGGTTTAAATGAAAGTATTTTACTGTATTTAAAAGAATTGGAATCTGACATCTTTAAATTTCAGACCTCCTCCTCCCCTTGACATAATACTATGTATCAAATTCCTGACATCCCCCCCCCCCCCTTCCGTCTTCTCATATTCTTACTTTTTAGTGAACTTTATTTTCAAAACTTCCTTCTGGAATCCTACCAAAATGGCATTAATTCAAATGAGTAAGTCAGTAAAGATCGTACTAAACAACACAACTTCCAACAGTCTACCCAACATCTAGTAAAAATCGCATAACGACCCACTTGGAACAATGCATCTACTTTTTTCGCCAAGGTAAATCCAACATAAATCAGACATTTTAGCTCTCCGGAATTCACATTGGGCTTATCAAATATTTTTCTGGTTTGTTCCTACTGGTTTGTTCCTACATGTCGAAAAAAAGCTTTTAATAAAGCGTTGCACACCGGTATCAGATACACAATGACCAGATTCAACCCACGATTTAACTAGACTCTTTTCTTTCGTTCTCCCCAACCTGGAAGTCCAAATTCACTGCAAATCTTATCCGAGTGATACCCTTAACGCAGGCATCCCTTTACGTAACCTGAATATTCTCCAGGCTACAGAACTGCAAATTCAGGCAGTATACCGATAATAATTGTATACAACGCACCAGAAAGAGAAAAACACTAACCAAAATTTACAATTTCTTACCTTGAAAGCTGGTGCTTCATGAAACTGACATCTCGAGATAGATTTTTCTCAATATACTGTCTTTTTATACATAAGATACTCTTTTTTATAAACCCTTTCTCTTCTAAAGGTTTTAAAATAACACCGTGCATTTGTCTTCAAAATATCATCTATAATGCTTTCATTAAAGCCTCTCCCAGTGCAGCTTTCCTTGGTGTCACTTTCGGAATCAAACTTTAACTTTAAACGTCAAAGCAATAAATCTGCCATTCCGTTGCTGGATTGGCACAACTGCAATATTTCCATTGCCTTTGTTCCGTCCGATATCCTCGTCAAGATTGCCAAAAAGAAAAATCCGTCCAGTCCTTTACCACTATAGCTTACGCCAATGAGTAAGTCTAACCAGAATTCGTGGAAGTTGCAACCCATATCTGCTCGCTCGTAAAATCCCTGGTTACATTGGTAGGTCTTATACCCACAATCCTGACAACGCAATATACATTTTTTTCATTTCTTCAGAGACTTTAAGATTTGAAACTTTACAAGGATAACAACTCGGTTGTTGGTAATTGATCTGAACGTTAGTTACGAAAAGACCAAGCCGTTACAATGCATTTCCCAAAACATCCTAATTATGCAGAAACTCCTCTTGCTTTAATCCGCATTCCTTTCTGGCTCACTTCCATTACCTTCCAAGTAAATTGTTACAGCTGTTTTTAAGAATACAGTGTGATTGTAGACATCCTCATTGTTGTCAATGGATGCTTTTACCTTCAGAAGAAAAGAAGGAAAAAAATGTCACCGTAGCTTATCCACACTCCCTTAGAGTAGTACCTTTCGTGAGGGTGATCAGAGGTGAACTTTATCATTATACATATGTATCTGGGGCATTCCATGGTATTTCTCTGTCGCGAACGTGACATTTTGCACAATTAGAACATTAATAAATCAAAATAGGTGATTTGCATGGTTGTGTAATATATTTATTCAGGATCAGCCTCCCTGAAATAACCTTAAACTGTCTCCATTTTAGTAATAACATAAAAGATCATGTAATTATAGCCTCGTTAGTGTGCGTCGCGGACTGGACAGAAAATGGACATGGATTTTCAAGGGTTAAAGTGAAACTAGAATTGCTCTGAATGTGGGTTGGGTAAGGTGGGTTTGGTTAGCAAGTTATATTTAGGAACCACTTTCCTATTACAAATTGTCATGAAAATTTGAAGGGACTACTCTTTAGACTGTGAAATCGATGTTTTAAAAAAAAAAAAACCAGAGTCCCGGACGGAACATTTGTCAATGTCGCGGACTGGACAGCATTGATTTACACAAATTGTGCATACAGTATCTCCCTTGGTCGAATTAACATGAACAATGAACAACAATGTGGACTCATGGGGTCTAAACAAATACTGTAAGAGAATATATGTTCAACCACCACCCCTGCCCCCTCCCAACCCTTCCCCCTATTGCAACCAGTAGGAATTGGCAGACTGATACCATGTCTCAATGGCAAAATTAAGAACCAAAACCAGTAGTGAGGAGTTGTAGGGTCCAGGCCTTTACTTTCAAGAGGCCCCAAGTACTCTGCACCCCCAGAGAACCCTGTTTAAGCATGCATGCTACGTGTGAATTACATAAAGCATAGGGCCTGGACCTTGATTCATGCGCACAAACAATTTATCGTCTATACAATGAATAACCTAGATCCACAGTAAACTAGCCGAGGCCTACAAATCACATGCATCTTACTCTAAAACTAGCACACATATATCCAGTAACTTCTACACTCCATCATGATTGTGATTCTACAAAATAGAAAACCACATTGACCTGGACTCCTATTAGTCTCAAGTTGCTTTGCAAAAAATAAACTGTCACAAAGCCAGGTCCAGGTGCCATTATGTAATAGAATTGCAGTGTGGACCACATGAGGCTTTCAGAATGAACTATCAAATCTCACCTTAATTAAGGAATGATATGTGGAAGTAGGAAGTAGATGAAGGTACCGCAATGTGTACAATGTCACTGAAAAATGTCCCGTCCGCGACAGTTTTTCATTAATTAATTACTCCGGTTAAATGATAGCAGTGGACAAAAGGAAGACAAAGGGGGGTGTTGTATTGAGGCCAGTAAGAGAATTCTCAAAAAAGAAAAAATTGAACCAATTATTGCTGAGTAATGTTAAAAATCGTGTTGAAATTGTCTCGGACGGGACAATTCAATTTTTACTAATTAATTAGTATTAATTTGCAGTACAGCAGAAACTTTGAAATTGATTCATGATGTAACCTATAACATGCTAAATATGTCCTGACTACTTCTATACCATTCCTCTTCTGTCCCATTCTGTATTACCAGAAAGGGTAATGTCCCGTCCGCGACGCTGTTCCCAGGTTCGTTTACTCTGTTTATTAATTAATTACCATAAGAGTGATTTTTTTTCCAGAAAAAAAGTTTACCACTAGGAACTATGACTGGTGCACTTGGAAAATTGACTAATCACAGGTGGATACTTTGCATTTGAAATTTACACATTCATGTCCAAATTACTGTGGAATGCCCCATCTATTCCTATATGTCCCCTGTTTCTAAAGTTCATCTGATATGCACCTAGAAAAGAGCTCGCTTTATTCAAAATTTGCAGAGTGAAACGCGGAACAAAATCCAGTGAAATCCTTTGAAATTGTGCATATATCTTTTACCGTTTTTGACATAGGCTATCCTTTTTCAAACTAAATGTGATAAAAAATATGGTGATAACGTGAGGTAGTTCTCAGCATCTGTATTTCTTTAATGGTGAACATTTTCATATGTTACAAAGGTTTTATACTTTGAACGTGATATCACCAGGCCAGTATCCAAAGGAGGGGGGGGGGGGTTTAGGGGTCCCCACCCTACAAGATCTGGAGTTCCGATCAGCCTATGATAGTAGGCCTACATTAGCAACATATATAATAAGTTGTAATTTGTTGATCGTAATTGTCAGGTAAAATGTTCCACTTTTTGTAAAATCGAACCCCCCTCTGAAAAAAAAGCTGCATACGGGCTTGATCACTATCATGTAAAGACGAAAACACATGCTACCATGACAAAACAAAACAAAAGACACATAAAGAATACCCTTGAAATAAGACATAACATAAGACATATGATGCGAGTCCCTCTCTTGTCATATATTTGCATACTTAGCGAATGCTCATTTTTGAAGCAGTTTATGCTCACTTACGAAGACAGGAATTTTGTGTCTTGAAAATCGTCCAATATTCTATAGATCTTACATTTTGACATTTTTGGCTATACAGACAAAACATTGTGTCCTTTTCTTACAGCACTTACAGCAACTAGTTCAGTCGGTTCAAATAGATTAACAGCTCAAATTTAACACCAGCTTCATTTCAGGCTGTCCGATATTGGAATCAATGCCACTGTTACTTTGACCATTCACAGTTAAAAAGGAAACTCAGGAGAAAATTGCACTGGCTGACATAGGTTCTTTATTTCTTCTTATCAAGCCATGACGTAAATTACTGTAAAGAATAAACAGAAACTCAACGGTCAATGTAGAAAAGCTTTCTGGCTGGTTAAATGTGATTCTAGCATAGCGCCACTGTAGCAATGCATACACGGAAATGGAGTTTACATATATATGACACTTCATTATATGTCGATGGTCATCAACACACATGTGCAGCGCTATGATTCGTTCTTCAACACACTGTGATAGCTACGGTACAATGTGACAATTTCAGTGTAGTAACGTAAACGCTACAACTGATATACGACACAAATGAAGCATAATCTACAGTATGAAATCACAAACTAATGGTATTTAGTCAAAATGGTAATTTAGGCCTACGCATTTTAGTACGCCACATACTGAACATCGAAAACTCCGTGACAATTACCAGAAACAACTTCATAAGGGTAGGTTAGTAACATTAGGTCAGTGATAAAGTCAATGCATGGCGCTTTTCAGAAACCACACAGAGATCACAGGATCGCTACAACCCCCAGAAACTCATTAATTAGCACAACCCATAAGAGTGGCTTGAGGAATTTCTCATTTCCCAAAAGTCTTACGAGAATGTCACGAAAATCATTATTGGCGAGAATCTCGCGAGGATTTCTCATTAGGGTAATATTTTCACTAGACCCATACAAAAGATCTTGCTAGATTTGTTTGGAGAAGCGGATAAAAATCTATAAAGTGCACCACACTAATGAAACCGAGCGCCACAATCAGATGGGGCGTGGCGTGTGTAAATTCTTTTTTTTAAAATACAGTTCAGAACGCAGGAAAACGCAACTTCCCACGCATTGAGTTTCGAGATGTTTTGTGTTACAATCTTAATTTTCGGTGATATGATTCTTTCAGGATATATTTTTCTCACGTACCTTTTTATCAATGAAAAGATACCCTCCTGCGATGATTATGAAAGTAGAATGCTCTTAATGCATGGTTAAACAATGGAAAGTTCCAAGGTTAGTTGGCGAATGGGGAGAAATTACTCAGATATATCAGGCAACCATGGTTAGATGCAATCTGGTGCAGTGTTATGTACATTTTGAAGTTGTGTGTTTTCCTCACAATTCCTAGTTTCCCTTAATCTAACAATAATACTTAACTTTGTGTTGAACATTTTTTAACCTTTCCTACAGTTTTTTATGTTACCATAACAAAGCGGAGTTTCTATTGCACCAATAACTATGTTACTCCGCATACGTTTGAAGTATAATTTTAACAGAAGATAACGTGAAATGGATGACCGGTGGCCTAGTATAGAGGAGAGGTCTATGGGACAGGGTAACAGCATTCCCTACGAGGAATTTGTAACTATCAGGTGACATAGTTTGCATCGTCTGAAATCAGAGAATTTGCCAGACGGTATCATGTAAATGTGCCGTATATTGTCTGAGAAACAATATATTATAATTTCTGAGAAACTCAATGACAAATTTGCTAAAGAACCAGCCATGCTGAACCTTTAAAACTGATCGATGTCAGCAGTAAATGCCTGTGCTTAATACAACATACAATGGTGAAACTGACTAGCGTGCACATTGCCCTTGGGTATCCAACACACACGCATGAGGGAAGTCAAAAGCAGTATCAAGTGAAAGATATGCTAAAAACAACAGTAAAGGAAACGTCCCAATGACAGGCCGAGTACACCTTAAAGCCTGCCAGAGACATATGTATATGTATATGTGTATATATATATGTGTGTATATATATATATATATAACTATATATCATACTTTGGACGAGGTCAAACAAAATGATTCCACCCATGGCCGGGGACGGTCACTGCACTACGTCACAAGTGATTACGTATTCATCATACGACATGGATTGAATTTTATCGTTTTTGGTTCCATTTTAATCAACTGAGGGCATATCGATTGCAAATGACTACAAAACCGGGAGTGTAAATTAAACCGGACCCTGCATGCCTAATCGACAATAAAAGGAAAAAAAATCAAGAATAATTATTTCAAAAAATGATTATAAATGACAAATCGGACGAGGTCAAACAAAATGGTGCCGTGTATAGCCAAGGGAGGTCGTTGCGCCACTATGCCACATGTGATTACGTAATCAACATATGACATTGACTGAATTTTATCATATTTAGATCGATTTCTATCAACTCGGAGCCTATCAAATACAAATAATTACCAAATCGAGAGTTTAAATTAGACCGGCATTAAATCTGATCTGTGACAAAATGAAAAAAAATCATGAATAATAGTTTTAAAAAATAATTATATATGACATTTTGGACAAGGTCAAACAAAATGGTGCCACCCATGGCCGGGGACGGTCACTGCACTACGTTACAAGTGATTACGTGTTCATCGTACGACATTAATTGAATTTATCATTTTTGCTTCCATTTCTATCAACTGGGGGCATATCAATTACAAATGAATACAAAATCGGGAGTGTAAATTAGACCGCACCCCACCCAGTCGGCGATAAAAGGAAAAAATCACGAATAATTATTTCAAAAAAATAATTACAAATCACAAATCGGTGCCGTGACAGGTGACAAAATGGTGCCGTACATAGCCAAGGGCGGTCGTTGCACTATGCCGCATGTGATTACGTAATTAACGTACGACATGCATAAGTACATTGCATTTGTGTAGAGGGATCTCACTAATGTACTGCAAACAGCCATCTACAGTTCTACACGTACTCATTAATAGGGCCAGCAATTTTCCAAGAGAAAAAGAAGAAAATTCCATTTTGAACTATTTGCTGTGTCTAGTGGGCAAAATTTGGCA
Source organism: Stichopus chloronotus (assembly GCA_021234535.1). Classification (NCBI taxonomy): domain Eukaryota; kingdom Metazoa; phylum Echinodermata; class Holothuroidea; order Aspidochirotida; family Stichopodidae; genus Stichopus; species Stichopus chloronotus. The sequence continues at coordinate 1,547,858 of CM037835.1, forward strand.
ATCTGACACAGTCTTTTCATAAAGCGGTTGTGTCGTTTTTCATTTTATGAAGGAACTGATGGATAGTAACTTTGGATCCGATTAGTAAAATACTGTGCAGGGTACCCAGGATACCCTGGTTACCCGTGAAAACGCTGGTTCTGTAGCATGCTGTATACTGACAATAGCTTTCACCTGGAGTTCTTAATAACTTTTGAAAGTGGACCAAACTTCAATACATGACTACAGTAGGTTGTTAGGCCATCAGCCAAGCCTACTTAGAAAACCATTTCACTGCATGATTGAAAACAAGAGCCCAATGGGCAATGTGGTTCCTTGCAAAGAAGTTAGGGCAAGTGAAAAGTTGGTTCCTCAAAACTGGGGACCCAAACATTGGGGCTTATCAAGGATGGGGCCCAAAAATGGAGTCCAAATCAGGTCCAAAAATGGAGGCCTATCTGTACAGTGTCCCCATTGAATTAAGAAATATACTACATGTTTAGATAATGAATTAAAAACATTTTGCGCCCATATATAACCACTAAATTAACAAACAACTAAACATGTTAAAATATATTGAATTAATCAGTTTCCCATTTTTTCAAATTTAAGGATAATGCAAATTCAATTGGTACACACATTGACTATACTGGTTACCATACTGCAGTTGTGTACCAACTGCTAAACTAACAACTCACTATACCATGTTCAAACACAGTGTCTGAAACTGTTCCCCAACCCATTTTAATCTATAAAGATAATGCAAATTCAAACAATACATACATCACATGATGGTGTTCTAAGCTACCATAGCACTAAAACAGCAACAATTTTCCAATGACCAACAAGAAAGCTAAGAGGCTAAGTGATTCCTTGCAACTAATACATGCACCTCCATTAATTTTTTTCAAGTTGCAATTTACTTTAGTAACCACAGGCTACCAGATGAAGCCATAAAAAATTGTACATCATTTTCCAATACCTACTGGACGCATGTAATGTAAGATAACACAAGAGGCCAAGAATTCTGCGAAAATGCGTATTTTATTTTTGGGAGGAAAACGTTTTGGACTGGAAACGTGTACCCGTGTAGTCCAGGGTGCTGCAGCCCCCTGTGTAGACCCACAAGGGAGATGCCACTGAGAACTTCATGGCGTTCCCGGACAACTCCCCCGACAACACCGCTTTCCCCTCATACCGAAAATTTCCCACAGACACCCCGCACCCGGACAATTCCCAATTCGGACAAGTTCCCGTAGGACAATTCCCACAAGCAATTAACTCAACACTAACCGACACTTTTCAATGAAGTTATTCGTTAAATTCTCCAGGTGGGAACTTGCAGCCTTTGAATTAAGGTAAAATTGGATTTAAATGCTTCCATAGTTTTGCCTGTATTGTTGGTTACAGTTAGTTTATTTACCAACTTTAACAATAGCGTGTCTAAAAGTTGTTAACAACACACATGCAACCGCCCTAGAAGGTGCAGTACTCAGTAGCACTTGTCATTCTCGTGTTATTGTTATCAAGTTCAAGACATAATATGAAACGGCAGCTCCGTTGCCCTTATTCTAACAAAGGCCCAAAAGAATGACTTTTATTATTATTTTTTAAATGTCATAGCACCAGGTCGTGAGGAGCCAGATACGGATCAGTTTTCTTATATCGGATAAGTACAACTTACTTGAACACACTTTTCAAAATGTTCGAGAGGTAAGTGATAAGCAGACTACATGTAGCTACAGTTCAAGATAAGTTCCTATTTTGTATAACAGACGTTTTCACTATTGTGGCGTGCATTGAATATCACTCAAAAATTCCCAGTTGTCATGACTTTGTTTATCATTTACTGAGTATAATCAGACACAGTGAAACACACAAAATTAATTGATTGTAGCCTAACTCATGTAAATAGCCTTGCTTAAAAGAACACTGATATGACTAAACAGAGCTCTCGGACCTACGTGGGGCTGGTTATAATAAGGTAGCTGAGATTGGGAAGATTTGTTAATTTTTTTTTAACTGGCTGCCTCGTTCTTTTCCATTTAGCCATATCAGAGTGAGGAGGATTCCTGCAACAAACCGGTTGACAACGGAATCAGGCAGCAGAGACAGCGCCGACGCCGATACTACTGATAACACACAAACAACTAGGCCTCCTACAAATGGCGACAGCACCACCACGGAATCATTAACTCGGCCTACAACAGATAAAAGTAGGGTATATGACACGACGGCACTATCGGCTACCACTTCCGAGTTAACTTCGTCAAGAAATGCTCTCGCTAATACAGACCCACCAAGGAATGCTCGCTCCACTGCAGAAGTAAAACTATTTATAGCTCTACCTGTCATACTTATAGCAATAGCATTAGTGATCGTCATTTGGTTGCTTCTGAAGAAGAAGTTCAATCGGTAAGTCCACTCGGTATCGGTCAGTATCATACTTTTCTGTGCAGTTTTAGAGCACCCCAGCAAGACTGTGTGCATATAGACCGGGTGGGAAATTTGTTCAAAATCTTTGAATCGGCAGTTGTGATGTCCGACAGAATTTCTTAAGAGTAGCACATACAACAACATAGGTCAGGAAATACACTATTTGAAATTTACCTAAATAAAAACCAAAAAACCAAAATAGGTTGGGAAGTCGCCAATACACGATCTTTGCAGGGTTAATTTTCTGTCTCATAAAGAGTGGACAGGGAAGTAAGTCCTCACTATGACCTATCTGGATCATTTGGGCTAGGCTAGGCTGACTATAATTTCTTGGAGAGTCTGAATTTTGAAGGGCAAAAAATGTAAATACTATTTTCACACTCAAATATCTGGAAAATGGGAGCACAGATCTCTTCAAAAGGTTTCGTGACATGTGATCTTTTGCTCTACTTGCTCTTCCCTGACATACTGACGAAGAATAATGGAAGATGACCTGGTGATTGTAGGTATAACTCACATTCCTGCTTTAAATATATATTCACCTTCAACACGCAGCTTGGGCGTGCAGTGTTTGGTTTCGTACCTCTGTGTACTGTACAGATCATTATACTGGACTATAGTTGTTTAGGACCCCATGTCCTATTATTGAAATCGACAGAAGGTAGGTGAGTCTTTGCTTGAGTGCATTTGGGTGGGTGTTCTTCGGAATCTGCACCATGACAAACCTTCGAAATCACACTATGCTCATTACGTTACTGTAATATTTGGATTTAATCATGTCAGGCTTATGCATTGTTTTCTTTTCGATAACAACAGGTAAGAATTCTAATCAAATATCTTAGGCTACCAGTGAATGGACGACAACACGGATCGTCTCATAAATCACATGACCACCCGCGCTTTCGAGTTGCACTGAATACATCATGCACTTCCACGTATTGCATGTATGTTGCTTGCGAGAAAAAGTCAACTACTATTGGCAAGTCCACCAATGTGTGATCAATGTGGAAGATTAAATTGAGGAATTGGCGCAACGAAGTCTGATGTATTCGATTCATCATGACCCTATTCGTTGGCTGTTAAATTCACTCCTAGGCGTGGCAAAATCTCCAACTATTTTGGGAGTAAATAGTCGGGATCACAGTTATTTGTCCCATACAAAAGCGCAGCTCAATTTTTCATCTGTTCCAACTTGAATGGGTTTCACCAAAGACAGTGCATGGCTGTGATAAAGTATAGACCAATCTATAGGTATTATTCAGGTTCAGTAAACCTTTTATGTTTGACAAACAACAGAGGGCAAAATTAAACTCAGAAACGTCTAGGCCTAGTTTACCAACTTCATCGGAGAAACCTAGACAGGGTGTAACTTTGCCCAAAACAAAGGGGCGACAAACAAGACAGAAAATATGTCGAACAAGCCGGTTATAGTGCAAATCATGCACCATCTTTCTTTCCGCACAATCAATAGGCCTAGGTATTTATGACATAAATTTGTCTTGCTGCTGTCGGCAGTTTCCAGGACACTCCACGTACGGCTTCAACTTAAAGATATATGGAACGAATAGCAATATATCTACAAAGTATACGTATGTAGGCCTACGCCTAACGTATGCGTATGTAGGCCCACGCCTAATAGTCACCTGAGTGTCGGTGCTGAATGTAATAAGCTTTGTCACTGTGGACGATGCGGCAACTAACCAGAGCTTCTGGTCATCACTGGCATTCTGAATTTCGGATAATTTCGTCAAGAGTATTTGATGCAACCGAAAAACAACACACTGACATCTTGTAAAAGAGTTGCAAAGCTATAGCTTTGCATATCTGCGTTAAAAGAAAAGAAGTGGAAAGACAAGCATGATGTAGGCGAGATAATTGGTGGGCCACGTTGACCCCAGATGAACTTTGACCTCCACGAAACACAGTAGACTTTATGCACTCAGTAAGGTACCCCACAAATGAAATATTAGATCTGTACATATCTTGAGATATTATGTTTACGAGGTTTTCACTACTTGAACCTTACTGACCCCCAAATCACCTTAGACCTCCACCAAGAACAAAAAAAAAAAACTGCTTGTACTTAATAAGGTACACCCTCACACCTAATATGAGAGCCGTACAAGCTTCCTTTCTTGAGATATCGTGTTTACAAGGTTTCCATTATTTGACACATGTTGACTCCAAGTGACCGTTGACCTCCACCAAAAACAATAGACTTTTTGTACTCAATATGATACAGCCACTTACCAAGTATGAGATCCGTACAGGCTTTCCTTAATGAGATATCGTGTTTACAAGGTAGGCGTCACAAACACACACACAGATACACACACGCATAAGCCCGCATGATACAAAGGTTACGATTTCATCGAAACCAAAAAACAAAGAGAGGAGGGCCCGAGGGATGATAAGTTAACGGAGTTCTGGAGAACTCGTAGGCCTAAACGGGGGTGGGGGAGAGACTGGGAAATTGCCGGGCTTCACAAATGTGATCCTTTTATGACACTGAAAACTAAGACGAAACAGATTAACAACATAATTGGAACAAAGTGATCATGAAAGTGTGAAATCGTTGATTCGAGGTTTTGATTGGCTATACATGCGCCTGTTGCTTAGATAGGCAGTATACGACTATGCTGTTAGGGGGTGGGAACCGCAGCAGAACGGTCGGGATATTTATTTCACGTAGGGCGTATTCGCAATACGCCTCACCGAACAATCAATCAAAACCTTGGATATTAATGATGTCATGAACCTAGAGACAATGGTCCTCTATATTTTTCCAACCCTAACGCTGAATTAAGAAACAAAAATAAAAAAAAAAGGTATTGGTTGTCAGTGCCAGCTAAAGCTATTGACAATATGAACCTATATTACTATAATATTTTTATGTAAAAGTACATCAGTTCTACCACTTGAAGTGTGCCAATTCTATTATTTAAAAGTCATCATCATCTTTAAAAAAAATCTGGAAATGTTTCACCACAGGTGACAACTCTCATCCCCCTCCCATACAATTTAACCTTTGTTTTAGGTTAATGAGTGCAGGTGTCAAGGAAAGTCGATTAAGCACCATGATTCCAGAATAAGAGGGGCAAACATGATCCTTTTTAGCCAAACGCAAAGAGGAGGGAATACCCCATCCCATGCCTATCTGTAGATTCAAGTTGACTGATAGCAAATCCTGACTTAAGACTTGGTAGGCTAACATCTTTCCCAATAACCCCTCCCCCAGGAAGGCGGCTAAAATAGGGAAGATGAGTCGATTTGCCCCCTGTGTCGGAGAACTAAATCAATAATTCCATCCAATAACAGTGCGATAACACACCGTATTACACTAAATAAGCACAACATGTATAGGTGTACTCTGGGAGGTGTAACAACTCCCTGGTCTACTTGCATTTCCAATAACGTCTGAAAGCAATCGCCTGCGTAATGCATAAGAACCTGTATCAACAATCAAGAGCTCATAAGTCAATAATAGACTTTCAAGGAATTTCTGTCAGAACACGAATGAAAGCCTGAAAATTTCAACGATTCTTTGAGGTGTGAGAAATTACAGACTCTGGAAGAGCGATAAGATGAAACCATGAATCTGTGACATTCTATACATTTAGTGAACTTCTCTTACAATGTTCAGAAAATAGGACAGCCACTTCAGAGAATTCGGAGCAGACATGCGCGCCAAAAGTACAGAGTAAAAGTCATTTAAGTCATTACTATGGGTAAAAATCAGAAACGGGAAAACTTAAATAGGCTGGCCAAAAAAAAATATTCCATGCAACATTTGCAAACCTTCAGCCATGTTGGCGTCCAATAAACGCATGGTGATGTCCGTCGCGAGGGTGTGTACGTGCGTGCGGTTGGGGGGGGGGGGTCACCGGCTTAAAGTTGGTTATAAAATGTAGAAACACCAGTAGTACGTACGTAATCATTATTCCAGCAATTTGATAAGCTGATGGCATGATTCTGTTAATGCAAAGATGATAAAATTGAAGACATCTTTTTTTTTTCGTCTTTTCAATTTAAACGTAGATCCAAAGAGAGACGAAATCAACCTGATGCTGAAGAAAAAGTGGGTAAGCTTAAAGGTAATTTCTCCAATCAATAATCTTGGTCTATAGACTCTGCCTACCACATAGAAGTTTTAGTTATGTTGCCTATCGAAAGCATTAACCTGCAACAATATTAATAATTAGATAAAGCATATGTCAATTCAATACATCTGATTTGTCACATGTTGAGTCACTGACGTGACAGTGACAAATAACAAATTACCGAATTTAAATTCGTGAGTTCGACATCCTTGCATTACCGACCAGTGTATGCACTTGTGACAATTAAAGTGCAATATCAATGGAAAACCTTCAAAACGTTAATGATGCTCTTCCCCCCTCCCCCTTCCCACCCCCGGGCGCAGTTAACTACACTTCACGTACGTAATAAAAGTTGAAACCTTTCTGACAAGAGAGAAGAGGAAACTACCATTGTTATAACATAACAGGGACTAGACGAATCCTCAATAAAAAAAAAGCATCGGTTACCTTATTGTCGTAGGCCTTAATTTCATGGTTGTTTGAATATAATGATAATCAACTATATATGAATCATTTAACTATCGGCCAATTTCTCTCCTTAACACCGACTACAAAACCGCCGCCAAAGTCATTGCTTCGCGGCTGAAACTTGTCTTAAGTCATTTATTAGGTAATACTCAAACTGGGTTTTTGCCCAATCGTTCTATTGGGGAGAATATTCGTTTTGTTCTTGATTTGACTGAATTTACTCAGGCTAATAATATCCCCGGTTTTTTGTTCTCTATCGATTTCGAAAAAGCTTTCGATTCCATTGAATGGAGTTTTATTCATAGAACTTTGGATTATTTTCACTTTGGACCTTCGTTTAAATCCTGGATACGTACCTTTTATAATTTAAATTTTGCCACTGCTTGCAATAATGGTTTTTCTACTGGTTTCTTCCCTATCAGGCGTGGTGTCCGTCAAGGATGCCCCTTAAGCCCATATCTATTTATTCTTTGTGGAGAGATTCTTGCTATCCATGTGCGTTTGAATAATGTTTTCAGTGGTATTAATATCCTAGGTAATGAGATTAAGATCCTACAATATGCTGACGACACTGTTTTCTTTACCAATGGCAGCCGTAATTCTATCAGGGCTATTTTAGATATTTTGTCATATTATCATTTGGCTTCTGGTCTTAAAATCAATTTGAACAAATCCGTGCTCTTTCCTTTGGGCCCTTTCACATTTAATCAACCTGCCTATGTTTCTGACTTTAATATTAAGTGCACTTTAGGCCCTATAAAGTTTTTGGGTATTTACTTCGCTAATGACGGAAATGACCTGTTTAGACTTAATTATCTCCAAAAACTCTCTCGTCTTAAGAATATTTTGCGCATGTGGTCTTTTAGAGACTTAACTATATATGAATCATAAAGAAAATGACGACATGTCTCTGTTTATATTTTACTTATTTGTATATATATTCCTATGGGAACAAAACAGGAATTAAGAACCGAAGTTCTTTTAATAATATAACATTATTAACCGTTGGTATAGTCCGTTGCGTTTCCTCTTGTCAATATTAAACTTTCCGCTTTCCAACCTGGAATTCCGAACATCGGAATGTTTCATGTATACCTCCGTTGATTAATGGTGATATGTCGTCATAAGATAAGTGTGAATAAAAGACTACATCTACCGCGTTATAGTATTGAACTATTGAACGCAAAGAGGGACAAAATGTGATAAGTAATTATGCTAGGACAAGTAAGTATGTAAATAGAATTTTTTTTTTTTTTTTTGCCACATAATTATGTAAAATTGTAAAAGTCCTTATGTGACACTTTTAACACCGCCACATAAGAGCTAGGATCAATTTACTTATCGTGCGGTTACTTTACTGTTACATAATGAGCGCCAACAGAGACAAAAATCCAGTAACTAATTATGTGAGAGTAAGTCGTTATGCGAATATAAATTTAATGCCACATAATGATGTAAAACTGTACAAGTCTTCATGCGACACTTCTAACACCGTCACATAAGGACTAGAAATTGTCACATAAGGGCTAGAATCAATTTATTCATCATACGGTTACTAAACTCTTATATAATGACCGCCAAAGGGGACTAAAAGAGGTTCATTGAGTTGTTGGTGAAACACTAATTTTCCTAAACCTGTTCAACTTTCCTTCACATACTAATGACAAATGGTCAAACCAAGAGGATCCCCATGTGTCACGTACGAAGGAAGATTAATGAGTGAGTACTCAACGAATCAGCTTTGGTTTGTGAAAATTCGTTGAAAAGACACTTGCAGGCCCTATGTGTCAGTGTTAAAAGTGTCGCATAAGGACTTGTACACATTTACATCATTATATTGCCAAAAAAACATATTTATATAATGGCATACTCACATAATGAGTTATCGTATTTTTGCCACTTTTGGTGTTTCATAATGAACATGTTGAATACGCTACCCTTCTGTTATCTTTTAAAGACTTGAAAGGCAAAGATGGTAATATTGACGTTGAATATCATCCTGCCGTGAAACCATCTAACTACTACACAGAGGTCGGCAAAGAGCCAAAGAGAATGTCGAAGGGTGCAGGGAGTAAAGGCAAAGATAGTCCAGGTCAGTACGAGGAGATCGACAAGATTTCGCAAGCAGATCAACCTAAATCAATGACCTCCTCAAACCACGGTGATAATGAAGGGTACGAGGAAACGTCTCAACATAAAACGCCTTTCTACTACACATTAGAACCACCTGACAACGGTGTTTCGAATGGCGAGGTAACGTCACACCAAAATCTCGGGTACGATAAGCTAGACAGAGGGAGTGGTCCAAACAACATTGCTACAGGCGACAACCCGGGGTATGCTAAATTAGACCATACCCCTCGGGGTAAAAACGACTATGATCGACTCAACAGGGACGGTACCATCGAAAAACCGTCTCAAGATGACGAGATCTCTACTAATGAATATTCACAACTGGATATACAAATATCGACTGCTTCGGCATCTTACGATAAACTGAATCACGAACGAACGAACACCGGAAAGTGAGATAAGACATTGCGGAAAATTATCAACAGTGTCGCTATAGGATAACTCCATGTTTTACTTTCTCTGGTTTAAATCATCTCTTTTGCAATATTAAGTAGTTTCAGATGTTTACGTTCACGTATTGGCAGTAAGTGAACAGGTGAGGGCGGTAGACTGTTACTTGTGTCACGTCATTTCTAATTTGTCAGTGTGAAAATCAATAAAATAAAATCGTAGAATGTGGTATAATGAATAAGTAATGAACTCCTCCTGGTTAGTTTGAATGTAACTATGTAACTTTTACTTGTCTCAACTATTGCATATTTGACATTCGGAGCCCTCCAGTAACAATATGCCCTGCTTCAAATTATCATAACATACATTATAGTACATCAAATTTCCTTTCACTGATTCCTACAATATAACTTTTCATACAAATGCCTTTGCACTAATTTTTGTTTGATACATGTGAAAAATTTTCCCTAATAGTAAGAGATCATACCATTACATTGATTGAAACAGTGTTATGAATAAACCCTTGTGGTCTTCAATTCTCTAAGTCATTTTAAAGAAGGTTAATTAAAGTGCTTTTTATTTCATATACTCTTTGTGTGTACATGAATACACTGATTCCTAAAAACGTTGATGTGTCATTATTGCAATAAAGTTACTTCCCAAATTTGCTCTAAAATTTGTAAATGTCAAAAGTAAACTTACATCATTTTTTGTTAGCAATAAAAACGGACAAGAACGATCAAACTTTTCATATTTATTCTTACATCAATGAACGTTGTTGTTATTACTATTTATATGACTGTTGTACGGTCTGCTGCTTTAAATATTCATCCTTTTCATGTATTTGATATTGATCGTGTTGTGAGGAATGGGAGGATGAGTCTGGAAAAGTATTCCCGACCTTCATCGGTGTCTGTGAGGGGACATTGCTACTTTACATCACATTTGTAGATTAACAAGTCCAAATTTATGTGTCAGCCCGTGATATTATTTGTGGAAGAAAACTAAGCATCTTGCAATACCTTTAACCACCCCTGCTCACGTAGTGACATTGACTGCAACTTAAAAGATGGTGATAGATAAAGGTCAAAGGTCAGCAGGGGTCAGAAATACAAATTAACCTTGTAAACATTGTATCTCAACAAGAGATATTGTGGGTAAGCAACCTGTATTGTGAATACAGACCATATTAACGGGACTAACCCTGTAGTGGTCTTCAAAATATTCTTCATCTTTGTTTTACACTCTCGTTTTTCATAGCTGACCTGTAGCCTTAGTGATGAATTACGTCACGGCTAATGAGGCTTCAAAATAAAGTCGAGTTAACTTTCAAGCATTCAAGATATATAATATCTACTTCAACTGGCCTCATAAGGGCAACTCGCATGGACCCTTGTATAGATTTTCTAAATAGTTGAAGTAAATGGTTGTGGTCGTTGATCCAGTTCAAGTTCACCTATTTCAGTTTTCAATCATTAAAGTAAACTAGCCTTTGTAATTTCAGGAAGCTTAGAATACTGGAGTTGAGTCACTCCTAAGCAAACATTGAGTTGTCTAGCATAAACATCGTAGTCCTAAATTCTGGTCGTAATAGTTGAGACCCCTACTTCCTTTTAAAGGTAATGTGATGCACTACAAATTATGAAAATGAAAGAAATAATTGTCAAAAACTCTACACACACAAAAAAAGGAATGTTATTACACAAGGGAAGTGATTCACGCGACATAATTCACTTATTGTGCAGATTATTTAATTCGTTTCGGTAAGTAGATATAGTTGTGTATTTCACAAACGCACATGACTGTAGTTATATATAGTGAAAATCATACTTCCTCGAAGCATAGTGCTTAATTAACGCCTTCATCAGTTATACATTGCAAAGCGAAGACCAGTTGGTAAAGGACGACCAGACTTTACTTTTAATTCTTGAAGTGACCATCACTTGCTTTGTGGGAGGTATACATAAACGACCCAAGGTGACATCATTTAAACACACAACTGATCAATCAAAGTGCTCAATTAGTTGGATCAAATCATACCCACACACTAACTGACGAGCGGACATTTCAGAGTCATGAAGAAGACAGATACCCACAGTTCTGGATCAAACACCAAGTAAGTATTTACAGGTATACATAATCAGTTTGAATTGGAGGATTTCGCCAATATAGATTTTTTTAAATCCCCACTGTTGTTCGTAAATTTATAAACTATCTAAGTATACCTGACATCTGCATCAAACGAAGCAACTTGTGCCTCAACTCTAGATAGTTTCACTGAAGACTAAAATACATATACACAAAGCGGGATACACGTAATCTATTGTGTCTCAAATTGCTTCTCTTTGCCTCTCTTCATAAGTCTTGTTATTAGTAACGGCCAAGCCTGAGGGGATAAGATCACTGGTGGATCTAGGACCTGTGGGAGGGGCAAAACTGGTGGTACAGTGATATGGAGAAGTCTCAGGGGGAGGGGGGAGTATGTCCATCACTTTGGAAAACTTAATGCTCTCAGACAGTATTGACGTGGGTGCATCTTTCGGGAAGGGGGGCGCAATTTATTCCAGTCATCTCTTCCTTTCTATACTTAACTCTTTCATTCTATTACTAAACTTGACGGTGGGAAGAGTAGGCGGAGCACAGTCATCGGTAGGTAAGGACGGATGACCGGAAGTGTGGGGGGGGGGACTTGTTCTTAACTGATTCTGCGTTTTCGAAGCCTCTTCATGTTGAAATGCAACTTGTCCTAATATCAAGAGAGCCATGTTCAACTAAATTCAGTTTGAGCGAGTAAAATTGTTTCATGAAGTTGGTAAGATACAGTAACCTGCAAGTGGGCTCTATCTTCCGGAGCCTCCCGCTAGTTTTTTTTATAATGAATTGAAGTGAAAGAAAGAAAAAAGAAAATAAGAGAAGAACAAAGAGTTGCCCGATTACCAGCCCCTAACTCGTACTCAAATTGCGTTATGGAAGGTATATTGTTAATGTGCAGTAAATGACTATGTAACTTTTACCAAAGTTTATGACTAAATCCACATAATACGTAGTGGTCAACTGAAAGAGTCATTGGTCATTGCACTGACGAGGCTTACCTGTACGTCCATTAGCACATTTCCCTATTCACACACGTGTACATTATCCACCTACACATGTATACCCAATGCGTAACCACTTTCAAACTGTTGTGTACATCCGGTTAAAAATGCTTATGCAGAAGAACATTTAATGAAAACCGTTATTGTACAGTTTGTCTTTCTATATTTCAGAGAAGATTCCGATGACAATGACAGTGACGATGAGAGTCCCGACATCGATGACGACGGGAAAACCAGAAACAAGACAGATGAATCAGAGGAACGATCCACATCTCAATCATCCAGAACACCGCATGTAACAGATGGGTCAAGTAGATATGATGAGGAAACGACAACTGATTTCACCTCATCCTCCAAGATGGGGTTGACGAACATTACCGTCATGTCATATTCAACCACGTCTTCAATCATGTCCTCGTACACCCCCATCAGAGATATGATGTCAACACCGCCCCCATCTTCGGGATCCTCCGGTCCTCAACACACAACTCAAAGATTGGTTTGGTTGGTGACATTTTCGTCGTTTCTGATAGCGATAGTGTTGCTGTTCTTAATTATTTGTTTCTTATGGAAGATGTTCCGAAGTCGGTAAGTTCTTTCTCCTTGTAAAACAATGAAAGCGATTAATCTAAACCCGATAATGGGTCACTATTAGAGTCTTGTTTCCTCCTCCCCAGCTTGCTCTCTCTTATGCAATTTTCGAGACCCTTTGAAGATAACTTTTCTTTAACGAAAGTATGTGTCTGTTAAATGGAAATGTAGCTTAGGAAAATTGTTTCTCTTATACATTCACCACGAAACAAGTTTTCTCCTTCATCATTCTCGTTTCATACACGTGGAGAGGGAAGAGTTGCAAGAGAGAGAGAGAGAGAGAGTGAAGAACTAAGGAGGAAGTATTCTCTTCATGTACAAAGAAAGACACCCGGAAAGACCATTACGGCAGTGATAAAATTATTAATAATCTCTAAATGCAGATTAATAAAATTTAGTTACAGGTTATTAATGTGTAATTACAGATTACTGTTTCTTACTTTAGATTTTTAATAATTTTTTATAGCAATAATAGCTATTCTTACCGCAAGGTTTATCTGAATGTTTAAAGGAGGATAGGTCGTTGTGAAATATATCTAAATCAGATATATTGTAGAATATTGGATATACTGTCAGTGTCTCTCCTTAACAGATTTGGGGTGAAATGATCTACAAATGTCACTTTCAGTTAGAAAGTGCCCAGTATACGATCACTGCTGGATTGTTCGTTAGTTTCTTTTGGTTCGTCCAGACTAGCCTATGCATAACAACAAGAATGAGATTCGATACTGTAAACAATTCCATCTCAGTCCACGTAGGTTGAAAATAAAAATTTGAAAGAACATGATTTGTCAGCCTTCACAACCAAGCATTCTTATCTAATTAGCATTTGACCCATATACGTTTGTATGGCGCCAGTTCATAACCAGTCCTCTGCAAGTGACTCAACTCGGTTTAAGTTTCCATTTTGTCCATGCTTTCTTTGATAGAAATCGAGTGCAACTTTCAGGCGACATCGAGGTAAAAGTTAAAGGTAAGAACAGTTACCTTAAAAAGTAAAAATTACATTCATGGTCACGTCGGCAGGCTATGTAATGATTACGGATAAGTACATTGATACACATCATGTAATCATATACTTGATGAACTGACGTGAAGAGAACGTTTGTAGGATTACCTTCAAGTATCCTCCAATCTACAAAGTAGATTCCTTTTGATTTTCTCTCTTTCAAGTTTGCATTTTTAACCTTAGCACATCAATCAAACAACCCCCCCCCCCTTATAACCGTTAAAAAAGAGGATCGGAATTTGCTGTAAGTGAAAGCGTAATATACATGAATTGTAAAGTTAAATGTTTTTGTCTTCATCGATGACTATAATTACTGTTCAAAGGGTTGAAAGACGGCAAAGTGAAGTCTGATGTCAAAGGTCAAACGGTGGAAGCACTTAACTACTACAACAATCCTGATAAACACAGAGACTCAATCCCAAAGGATAATGAAACTGAACTTACCATGAGACCTTCTGTAGTCGACCAGTATGAGGAGGTGAAAGACCATCAGATATCAATGACAAATAAATCTTCAAAGATCAGCTTCGAAAAGGATGGACCGAGCCAAGAATACGAAAAGACTTCAGAAAATGTAAATCCTATTTATCATGTATTGGAACCAGAAACTCAGATCGGTTTGAATGACGCTATGACATCACACCAAAATACCGGCTATGATAAGCTTCATAGAAATGGTGTCCATGACAATAAAATCGATCATGGGACCGCTTCCGGTATGACATACGATCATGTAAATCCGACCTCACGTGAAGAGGCGTATGACGTACTCATCAGACAGTTAGCTACAGCTCCAAGGGGCGTGTCTAGTAATGACGTAATTGACGGAAGTGAATATTCACATATGAATAGATCGATGTCATCAGATTTTGCATCGTACGACAAACTAAACGAAAAGTCCCGGTATCAGTTAAACGATATTGCTATTGCTATTCCCGCCAACTACCACGTATTGAAATTCTCCTAAATAGTGTTCTTCTACATGTTGTATTGTTTTATGTCTCATTTTCTAAAAGAAATAGTAATTAACACTTTTATTTTGGTGAACAATGCGGGAGTGTTGAGTTAATCACACTTTGCTGCCATTTAAAGTAAAGATACTGGAAATGGCATTGATTAGACAAGTATCACTTTATTGTCTAAGCGGTTGCTAGGTTGCCTTCTTTGCTTAATATTTTATAATTTGTCGTGCTCGAAGACTCTTATCAACAATTACGTCACACCTATCATTTCTCTTAATTATGGTACCATTAGAAGGTATAGGTGACGTTATTCAAGTGTAAATAAAAAACGAATGTAAATAAGTGAATTTAAGAATGGATCTTTTTCGCTATAGTCTGAAATGAATTGAAGCATATTGCTCTTCTTAAAAATAAATCCTGTGAGAGGATTACAAATAATCATGATATGTTTCTGTTACAAGCTTACTCAGCTCGGTGCGTGTCACAGGGCGTCAACACACTGAATATATAGATATTTACATCTTAAGACATGCTCATACATTCATCTTGATTTAATCCATGTTCATCCTGAAATAACTTTTCATCTCATCTCTTTCCAGGATCGGCTCAGGCACAAAATGTCAAAAAACCCTCAAAGGATGTGTAGATTCATCTTCAAATTTTCTTATGAGCGAACTAATAGCATTTAAATTCTCAAAAATGAGAGGATACTTGTTGATAATGACCGTGATCTTGTTTGGATTATTTAAAGGGGGCAAATACATTAAACCAGTCTGTTTAATAGAATAACTACCAGAAGCTTTTGGGCAAAATTTGAAAAATATAAATAAAATAAAGCCTTCCCATGCAAAACAAAGATTTCAATAGTAATGTCCAAACTGGAGTTATAAATGACTGCTTTTGGAAGTAATGAATGGTGTTATCAACAACTTTGAATTTTATTTTGTAAAAGTATTGAGAAGGTGCATGCAAGAAAGAAACTTGTGCAAATAAAGTATATAAAAGACAGCAATTGAAATATGTAATTTAAACAGAAACCGAAAATTGACAGAATGTGTTTTTGTTTTTTCTTATTCAATTTGGAGGTTTTTCTCTCTATTAATTACTCTATGTACACTTCTCTTTTCCATTGCCTACTTTTTCCCTATGGACAGGGGTAATGTTGTAAAGTGCCTTGGACATTCACACTAGCTGGGTGCATTCGCTACATAAGGCTTAATTATCACTTTTTATCATAATAGTCTATAAGGACGTACGTGTCTAGCAATGGTTCAAAACGTACTTGCTCCTTGTGGTCGAATCACTTCACTCAACATTACTGACATGTACTGTTCTTGTATACACTAGCTACATAGGTAGAACCAAGGCCGATGTTATCGTTTATATTTGGCAATGACTGGCCCACTTCATGCAGTGGCGGCTGCGTAGGAGACCTGTGTAATAACATTTAACATGTCTGTGCATGCTTGGACAGAAGTCCCACACTAAACTGACCGTTGATCACTGTATATGTCACGATTACTCGACCAATCATCGGAAGTTAAGCACCATCTTAATGGTTAAACAAATGATATTAATTCTACATTTGTTTCAAATCAATGAAGCAAACCGTGTTTAAGGGCAAACCGTTATGAGTGAACATTACGTCGTAATTTTAGGATAAGTGTGATAAACGGTTTTCCTTCACAACACTAATTTGACTCATGTTCGAGTATTTTTGATAAAGACAAAGGAACCACGACAAAGGATCCTTGATCATGCTGTCAAATTAATGATATGAAAGTCTACTTCAATTTAGCTGAAAGTCCGTGTAATAATGTTAAAAATACAAACTTAAGGGATGGTTAGATTCTGCATCCACTTGTCAGTTTTAGACATATTTGGCAAATTAAAGGCCCATGATAACTTTTGGATGTTTTTTTTTTTTTTACGGATTACGTGAGAGGCTTCGTCTTTATGGTAGATCTACATAATGTCACTGATGTGGAACTTAAAAAGAAAAGATGTAGTAAAGTTGTGAATATTAGAACTAACTATTGTGTTCAGTGTTCATCCAGCTGATCAAAGAGAAAAGACTATAAGTAAATAATATAGGAGTGGGAACCGACGTGGTTAAATGTGATTTTATACAATTTTGACCCAAGAAATCCTCTTAAATCCATGGCTCAAACAATTTAAAGTTTCAAATAAAATACACACTATTAAGGAAAATTCGAATTTAAGCTGCCTTTTCGTTCATCTGAAAAAAATGTTTGTTTTATGTTTGATGTAAACCTAGTAACAACGTTTCGTATTTTTTATTTGTAGCGTCATATATGGCTATAAGTATGCTAAGTTTCTCTCACAACGATGATCAGTTTACGATCGATTCCAGTGTGTATCGTTACAGTCTAAAGATGTACAGATGTAGAGCTGTACCAATTTAAAGCAATTTTATCATAATGTAACTATTCAACGGTATGAGCTATATTTAGCTAATGACGTTATGACTGTGACAAAATATTCCGACAGACCCTCTTCCATTCTAGATTACACATATATATTTTTTTTGGCCTATTAGCATGACACATCACCCCTGTCAGCCAGTACAAGAAATCAAAGATAAGGGACAACAGGTTGGAGGGACTCTCATTTTAGTGTAAGAGATACGGCATGCCACAAAGAGAACTATATATGATAAGGTCAGATATGAAGACTTACTTTTATATACATGCATGATCAGTGGCGTAACCAGCGGGGAGGGGAAGGGAGGCGGTGGGGGAAGGGGAAGGGGTCCAAACATAGAATGGTGGTAGGCAGAATCGAACATAAAGTAGTAATATTTATCTCTACTGTAAGGGTTGCAAGCTTAAGCCTATAGCCACTACTTTGGCTCAAGCAACGATAACAATAACGGCTTAGAAGTATCTGTGTATATTACACTACATAACAAAATTATAACATTTGGTTATTCCATATAGGTTAGGCTTAGTGGTTATAGTTAGGGGCAGGATATAAGAGCATCCCTACATGGGTTCATTTGCACATTAGTCTCCTATTTACCTGGTTCTGCTAAAATTATTGTTTGACTTAAAAATAATGATAATTCTCATAATTGGCAGGATTGCTCAAAGACATTATCCACAGGGACCAGTTCTGCTAAAGTTGTTTTGGCTAAAGTTAAAAGATGGTGTCTTTTGACCCGGATGCTGGTTCTATTTATTTTTTACTAAACAATCATACAATTTCACCATTTGCTATAAGAGTGATATACTTCATCTTCATTTATGTGTTCATAGGAACGGCTGTGCAACATTTTGCGTGTAATGCTCCATTAGTTCTCAAGATATGCTGGAAACGCAAATTTTGAGGCAAAATTGACTTTTTTTTCTAAAAAAAATCGGCAAATGTCACTCTCTTTACTACAAAAGTGATATATTACATTTTCAGGTGAGTCATTAGAAAATTTTGCATTAATTGCTTAAATACATCTCAAGATATGCTGGAAATGCTTCTTTTTTGGGGGGGGGGGGTGGGGGGGATTGGCTTTCTTGACGTAGAGACACGTAGACTTACGTGGCTGATTTTTACACATTCACTAGCTCTGACAGTTGTTCCACTTCCCCCTTTGATTCGGTATTGACGATCGTCAATTTAAGGCCAGTGTTCAGAGCCGGCTATCTTGTATTGGTGTGGAAATGTACAATTCCTTCCGACAAAGTGCGACCAAAAACCAGATTCTCAATGAACGGAGTTCGGGAAAAGGGAAAGTTTAAACTACATTATCTCTAATCGACGCATTACGTACAGTGTCCCTACACACTGTGCAAATTCTGTCATACCATGAGATGGTCCCTTGTGGGAGCGCATACGTTTGAATACCTGGTATGTCTCTTTGATAAGGCTTTAGAGCTGCAGGCAGGAAAGAAGAACAATTGGTCGGACAGACCGATGGCTGCACAAATCCTGTAGAATATTGAGAGCGAAATAAAAGAGAAAAGAAAGAAAAAGAGCATCTTGATGCTTCAAATTATGCCATTCACATGTGTATGGTTAGACAAACTTTCTGAGATTCCTGATCTGTTTTGGAGGCGAGCACGCATTGTGATGATTTCATCACCGGTAAACTGGTGTAAACGTCACGTATTCCATGAAGTGAATTTAGAAGGATAAATTTCAGGGACTTTTATACACATTGTTACTAAGGTCATTCTAAATTAACATAAAACGGTTACTGTTTTGGAATACCGTGCCATCCAGTCGTACCGTTATTAGACTGAGACCATAGTGACGTAATGTTTGTGTTCAATTTGGCCGGATGGTGTAGTAAATAAGTTGAAATTAAACTTTGCATATGATTAAATTCGAATTTAATGACAATTAAAGAATATAATGAACTGGATTTACACGTCACAGATGGCTATGGTAAATACTACGTAGCAGTCAATAGTTCAAAGTTCTATAGAGCTGTGTTTTATTGTTTTATGATAGTTGCATACACACATCTTTACGATTAAACCATGAAATGAAAGTCCTAAATTTCTGCAATTGCTTCATTTTACAACTCACCGGAATAAGTACATAACTGGCCTTAGAACACAAGCCGTGATCATTTCTCCTTAGTACACTGCAGAAACACCACAGAAGTCACCATAACAGTTGAAATTGTAAATGAAAACAGTTATATCAAAGTCACAGTGTTGACGACAAATGTTTTCGTACTGTGGTTCCAACTCATGCAAAGAGTAAAAGGTTTTTCATGATCATATCAGTACCGTATTTGTCTCTGCTGTATATAGACAATGTAGGGCCTACTCTACATTTTTGTTTAATTCAAGAAAGGTGAGCCTAACTTTTTATTTGTTGTACCAGAATAAGGTTGTTCGACATGAAAAGTGTAGGCTCGATATTACTATTTTAACGGCAGACGTTCCCTTCCCTCTATGTAAGTTTGAAAGTAGTAAAGAAGAAAAGATCTTTTACGTGGCTGCCCAGAGGTCTGCATGTAATACCTTGTTTGCTAACGTGCGTTCTTTAACCAATCTTAATCATTTTGAAAGGTGTTTGACAAATTATCTTTTAATTTGTTTAATTTAAGCACTGATCTAGTGTTTTATGCGTTTTCTTACTGTGTTTCCAACTATAGATTTTATCTGTTTTTCTTTCTGTGTATTTTGCATATTGTTTGTTTCTTTTAACCCTTAATTGCACAGCGCTTTGAGTTTGATTGGAAATTGTTGAGCTGTGAGATTAATCGATATAAAGAACATTATATTTTTCATTATATCAATTAACGAAGACTTCTGTGCTACTTAGGGAAGATAGTAATTTGGAGAAAAAAAAATGTGATATAATATAACTTTCAGTATATTTAACTAGCTTCACTTGTCGATTAGTAATATAACTCCTACCTATGAGTCTAAACCTTCGATGACCAGACTACACTGAGCATACCGCTCCTTCACTGTGACCATACTGCACTGTTAAGTATACCGTTCCACCCATTGCTGGCGCTGTTCTTCAATTCGTTGTGTTTCCCTGTAATTTTTTCAGGTCGAACTGGATATCTTTTGTATGAATGATCTTTGTCCACACCTATAGCCTTATCAATACTCCACTCAGGTTTCGATATCTTGAAGGGGATAACTTTTGCTGAGTATCCATTTCTTGGCATGACGAGAGTACAAGATACTCCCTCTTCATATTTTGAAAAAAAATTATGTATGATATAATAGTGTGAAGCAAAATAGTGAAACCTATGGCTGAGTTTTACCGAGTAGAAAGTTAAGATAGATTATATTTTCACAGATTTTACATTTTGAAACTTAAAACAAGGAAGCCAGTTATCAACATCACATATCCCATGTTGATCTCCGTAAGTACACAAACTGACAAAGATACCACACAACGTTGACGATAATGGCTTACTGACACATGTTTGTAGCATAATACAGTGTAATAAGGGTACGGACCAAGGTAGCTAGATTTTTGGGGGGAGTGGTCAAGGCTCGGGGGTTCATAAATGAGGGGACCTTAGCGAGAAGTCATGGCAGACCATTTTATAAAGAAGTGACAGTGGAAATACAGTGTGCTTTCACTACAGCGTAATGCACCAAGTATCTCAGACTACGATGAGTTTTTCATTTCCTAAGAGAGGGTCTTTAATATTTGCTGAGATTACAGAGGCAACATCATCATCATCTTTGGCTGCATGAGGGTCCTCTTACAGAGCTCTAACTTGCATTGACCTTAGTTTTCTTTCAATTTTCCCTCTTCTTTGTCTTCCTCTCCTTTCTTATTTTTCGTCTACGTAACTTTGCGAATCCTGGCCCGTGTAGAGATGGACGTTTTGACAACAGATTTTTTTTTCTTCTTTTGTCGACTTAATGAGTTTCGAAGGTTTAATTACATGGCACAAACTACGTGTCATATTACTTAGTTCTCAAACCAAGTACTTACATACACCTGTTGTTGATGACGATTGTCTCTGTGTTTGTGACTGCTTGCCAAACCCACAGTTATATAGAGATCAGTGTTTAAACTATAAGCATGTACGATTTTACTTCTGTACACAGCTGTAATTGGTAATGGAGACACCGACGGTGTTTGAGAGCAAGACAGACCGGATCGCTTTATTTGGATATAGTAGGCATCTTTATACAAGTAAGAGGCTAACTAAGAATCAGTTAAGACGTTTGCTTTACAACAAAAAAAAAATCAAGGAGGGGCTTTAAATGATTGTTCAAGCAATAGTTCATACATCACGTGTAATTGTTTATTATAAGATATATCATGTGTATTTCTTCAGGTGTAAATATTAACTTGCACTATCATGTACTATTTTCTTTGCAATTCTCTCTTTTTGTATTACATCGTTCACATTCATCTAAAATTAAAACTTAAGAAAGGATACACAAACTCCAAGCAACTCCAAAAGATCCATAAATAAGTGTAGGGTCTATGCACAAAAAGAAAGAAAATTTATCATTAAAGCAATATCACATATTTGTATTTAGCATTTTTCTGTTAAATTTCGTAGCATATCGCAGTCCGGGTTGACGCGAACGACGAACGACTATTCTATTGGCAAATGTTCATTTTAGTAGCGTTATACGATTTACTTTCTTGAAACATTACAAAATTCCTCTCTAGAAGGCCTACTATTTGTAAGCAGTACCCCCAAGTCCAGTAAATTGACATAGACCTCTCACCATGTCTTTGATTACAGTTAAAAGTGCTCTCTGTTAGTGGTATTTTTCCCCTACCGTGCAATTTGAGAGTAAAGTAAAAGCTTTTTTGACCCCCCCCCCCGCCCACATTCACGAACTTTTCCTAACACCAGACCTCGCACAATTGATTATCAAGCACCAGATTGTAGAGTGAAGAGACTGGCTAACAAACTTCCCTTTATATTTTCCAGTTGCAGCAATTTTTCAGTCATAAAGCTCATTTATACTGACAGAATAAAATGAAAACAAAATTATTGCACTCATTTTTCCACCCAGATAGTGTTCAATCTGGATAGACCGTCTGTAGTGATAACGATAATCAATAGAGTGTAGTTGATGGTCCTATGGTTGGGCCATGGTGAAAAAAAAGAAAGTCATTCACAGCCGTAAGAATTTATTTTTAGACGCATAACCTCAACAGCAAACCTTGATGAGGCCAAACCTCCGCTAACTTTGTTTTCCTTTTGTTGTTTTGATATGATTTCCGCTTTGCAAGACTAACGTAATAACTCAATTCATTTGTTAATTTAAATTTAATCTGCATAACATGAAGTTATCTGCATGTTTAAAGTACTTGAGAAAAATGACTTTCAGTGTTTTTCTTCTTTTTTTTTTTGTTCTGCTTGATGCTTACGGACGTAGGTTGTGCCTTTCACTTTCACTAAGGTTTTAACATTAACGAAGGCAGATACTTTTATCATAGATATCTGTATCCGAGAGTAACAGCAACTGCCTGTATATAATACACCGATGTCTAGAAATATCCAAAGTTGATGAAATTTCACTGAACCGAAATTGTAAAGAATTCATCAACCGTCGTGTTTATGCATGGGTGGCCCTCTATTTCTAAAGAAAAAGGTGAAATATTAAATTTGATTCTCAGAGTTCTATAGTGCCTACCTGCATTTCACATACCTTTATATAAATATCAAAAGTTGTTAAAAGGAAGTGATCTGAAGAAGACGGAAATACAGCAAGAGCATAGACTAATTGTGACCCTGTACAGGACACTACATCGTAATATGTAGGTATAATGTGAACGATTCATTCTAACTTGATACTGCATACTTCCTCATTAGGTGTTTTGATTTCATTCGGTGTGTATGAAGTGAAAACAACTTAATAAACGAGTTCTCATGCTAGAGTGGAGAGCATAACATGAGTATCATTTCTTTGAAGATTATTCAAAAACTTTGAATGGAATTGGGAAAACAAAGACCTCCATGTGACGTTACCTGAGTAAAATACTGTAATAATGTCGAGTCATATTAGAGGGAATACATCATAAGTCCTATAAGCACTTACTGTAGTGCTGGATTAAAGCTATACACAGAGTTTGCTAACTCAAGTGAATCATGCATGAAAGGTTACTCAACTCTAAATTATGCATTAATTAACAGAGAGATAATGCACTATCGGGAGTTAATGCAAGCCCCGTCCGAGACCATGCAGCGATAGTATCAACCCCTGTCCGAGAGTGTATTACAGTGCTGTATATGCAGAGGTCCAAGGTTGATTAATCTTGTCCATATATAAAAACGATATTTATGTATAAACGACTAAAACGAAGGAACACTTGGGTCTCTAATTTTACTGAATACAAACCCCGAGCAAAGGTGAACAAAATTCACAACAAGTCAACAATGTTCGTGTGCGATAGGCAAAGTGCCAAACATTGTTTTGCATAAGACAGCAGACGACAAAGCATTGTCGTCGATATACGGTTTTGGTTTCAATGAAATCATAATTTTTGCAATCAGGCGGCGGTGTATGCGTGTACGTGTGTGCGTGCGTATGTAAGTGTGTATGAGTGTTTGTGACGCTTACCTTGTAAAAACAATATATCAAGAAGGGAAGCGTGAAGAGCAGATCTCATATTCATTATGTAGGTGCACCACATTGAGTAAAAGAACCCTATTGTTTTTGGTTTTGGTCAAAGGTCATTTTGGAATCAATGCTGTCAAATTGTGAAAGCCTTGTAAACTCGCTATCTCAAGGATAGAAGCTTGGGCAGATCTCATATTAGGTGTGTAGGTATACCACATTGATTGAAGGGTAAACTTTTGTTTTTGGTGGAGAACAAAGGTTATTTGGGGTCAAAAGGGATCAAAGGTTAAATTTTGTTAACACGATATCTCAAAATGGAGAGCTTGGGGGAGGTGCCATATTTGACAGGTAGGTGTATCACATTGCGTAAAAGATCCCCATCGTTTTTGGTAGGTCAAATGTCGGAGTCAACAGGGGTCAAATTGTGAAAAGCTTTGTAGGCAGGATATCTCAAGATGGGAAACTTGGACAGATAATGCTTTTAAAAGGTAGGTGAACTGATTAAATTTAAGACACCTGCTAGTTTTAGTGGAGGTCAGATGTCAACAGGGACAACATGGATCAGATATTTACAACCTCGTAAAAATGACATTTCAAGAAGGAAAGCTTGCTTTGAGGCAACCGGTCGCTTCACCCGTTGCAAGTTCGCCCCCAACCAATTCGCCTCCAAATTACCTGTTCACCCCATGCTGTTTACCAGTTCCCCCAAAAGACCAATCAGCTCGCCTCAAGTGCTCATCAATTCTCCCTGTAATCTGTAGATGTAAATTTACGTTTTTTCGTTAGTGGTAATAGTGTTATGGAGGTTTAATTACATTTCATGTTTTGGTCTCATGTCAGACCCGTATGCAGGTTTTTCAGTGGGGGGGGTTTCGATTTTATCACAAGTGGAACATTTTCACCGATAACAATGACCAACAACTTAAAACTCATTATATATGTTGCTAACGTAGGCCTACTATCATAGGCTGAGCGGAACTCCAGATCTTGTGGGGGGTTCGTCCGAACCCCCTGAACCCCCCCCCCCCCCGGATACGCCCCTGCATGTTTTCACTGTGTTGTTTAAGTGATTTTCATCTTTTTTGTTCAGTTCGACACCTGAATTGTAAGATTTGTAGGTTAATTGAGTGAGTGCGTATTCATGCTGGAGATTACGTTCAGAGGATACTAGCTTAGTGCCGGAATTTCACCTGGTATAGTACCATACTATCCTCACTATTTAAATTAATCATGATTTTATTTGATTGGTGAAATGACAAGTGTATGTAAGTCAGTATGTAAGTCAGAATAAAATATTACTCAAACAAACATCTTGAAACATCAAATAAGTCTTTTCAACTACCACGGACATTGAGCACAAAGTCGTCTGAACGATAGAATTTTTTATAAATGGTGCCGGTATTCTACTATATATTTGTTACCATCAAGTGTAATAGGCTATGACTTGACAATATAAAGATATGAAACAAGAGGAACGATACGTACTTTTCTACACAGTGATCGTAATCGATCACTCCTTTTAAAGTTTAAGCTGACCGGAAAAATTTGCGTATTTCAACTGTTTTCATTAAGGGACGATATTCGGTAGCTTTAAATTGCATCTCTCATTGGGGTTATTTTTTAAAGGGGTTGATCACTGAAAAAGATCAACAATTCATTAAAAAGTAGGAAAATGTTTTCCTTTTTCTATTTGTTAGAAACGTATTTCAATGTAATGTTCCATTGTAAAGATATGAATTGAAAAAAAAATATCTATTTCAAAATGTACCATTGCATTGTGGGAAACTGTGATGTCACATAGACACAATTACAGTGGTTGAACATCCTTTGTATTCCTTTAGAATATTGAATCATTCAAAAAAATAACCTTACGACAGTTTTGAATGTGACTTTGATTTCATAGCATTTTGAAGGAAATTTACAAAAGACACAATTTTATCTTTTCAGTGCTTGCTTTGAAATTTCAAGATAAAATATAGCACTTTTACTTCAAAAGACAAAAAACTGTTTGCATTAATTTGATGGTGTTACGTGATATTTTGTAATCTTGAAATAACTGGCTGTCCAGAGCATTCCTTCTTTAAACAACGATGTCGTGAGTTACAAACAGGATATTGGGGTTGTGTTTGCAATGTCTGAAGCCCAAAATTATTCTCTTTCATATAAGGTCCCTGTTCCTTGTTACAAGAATATTTCGCTTAAAAGAATCAATCACTCACTGACAGAGTCCCTGAAAGTTAATGCTTATGGAGTAAAGCGGCAATGTAGGTAGAATGACGTCAGCCTCTACAAAGTAGCTCGCACTGCTCTGATGTACAGATTAGACATCTGCTCTGTAAACACTGCGATAGAAAATTGTGTCTCTGAGTTCAAGAGAAATAAGGCGTTTTGTTGGGAGAAAAAAAAATCATACTGTGAACTTTGAATTTTTATGAACGCAGAATCACTGTCGTATTCAGGATTTTTGTTTGGCGGGCTAATCACAGGGCCTGTGATCGTCGGTCTGGAGTCCGAAGGGTTCGTGAAAGTTGTCAGAATGTTGGTGAAGCCGTGTATAGTGAGACGTTTTCCGATGGTTAGGCAATAGACTATACAGACTTTCCGGTAGTGTTGGTGTAATTAATTTATAACAAAATGTCAAACAAATTACCAAAAAGTCATTAGCGTTATAACTTGAAAGTGGCTCATTGCTTTGGCTACAGAAATATTGATAAAGCCATGAGTTGAACACTGGCATTGTCAGGATTAACTGCGTAGGCTATCTGCAATAAGAAAAATTTTACAATGCAAACAATGATGCAATGTCATTGTCATAATTTCTATCATGTGTAGAATGGAGTAGTTAGAGGCATTTGCAATAAGAAGACAATATGACGACAATACTCTTGCCAAATTTAGTTAAGTAAATCGAAAATGGAAATTATTTCCAAATGATTTTGTTTGGGGGTTCACTTCATATATGTATATATATATATGAATAATGGAAAATGAATGAATACTGACATATGTTGACTAGACATGGATACCAGTTTTCGAATACTAGGGTATATACTTGCATATGTGTGTTTGAAGTGTTTGAATACTAGTATACATGGAAACTTGTATATGTGTACAATAGTACGTGCACGGAGCTGCCACTTGCATGGCTACTGAATATTTGTATGGCAGTACTGGCATATAAATAATAGTATGTGTCTACTAGCTGACTAGTATATGAATACTGGCGTACGACCACTATTAATGTTGTGAAGTGAAAATGATTTTATAGTAATGTTGGTGGTGGTGGTTTCATTATACACTTTGACTACGGAGAAGATGCAGCTGAGGACTATTCACAGCAGACTGTAATTAATAAACGAAAAAGTCCTTTTATTCTCACCTATTGAAATCTCCTTTCTTCAAAGGTTCAATCAAATATATTTATCTTTTCAGAGGGAGAAGAGTATTGAAATCAAACAATGGGAGACACCAACCAATTGCCATCAAAGCAAGTCCCAATTCTCTTATAGCCTTTCTATTAGCATGCGATGAAATGAAATGTTTTGTCTACAGAACATTTTTTTTATTATCATTTAGATCGAATTCTTTCCTTTCACTTGAGTGAGGCGTGTTTTTGATGTGATGTCAATGTTTGTGATGTCAAATTTGATCAATCCCCGCGATATGTATTTGTTTGCATCCACAACACTCTTACTAACTAAAGGACAAATATATTTTGTAATGTTCAGTTTTTGACTAATGCATAAGTTAAATCGCAATCAACTTCAGAAGCAATTGTATGTTTTCAATTTGTTTATTTTTTTCATTTACCGATGACAGGAGTGGAAGTGCCAATGACAAAGATTATAGCAACGACATTAATCCGGAGGTGAATGACGATGGAAATCCTCTCCAAAATGCTAGCAGAGATTTGGTACAAAAACAAGAATCCGTTGGTGGTGGTGTTTCTAATCGTGATAGCGGTTCAGGACATCATGGTGGTTTTGGTCAAACTCGTTTTCGTGATGTTTCTGCTCGTCCTGGACCACCAGGTGTCAGAAGGAATCCACCTGTACCCACCAGCCGGCCTCGTCACACAGTTGACTCAAGTAGTCTCCTTGGTTTCGTCACCCATAACCCTGATGGCTTTACAAGAGAGGTCACGAGTGTCAAGGAGTTTTCTCGCACCGGCATCACTGGACAACATGGGCCATTTGGTTTAACAGGGACCCAACCATTCACTACCGAGGAAGAACTTAAACTAGCCAATAATTTCATCAGAATGACGTCACGATCAACAGAGAGATTGGTACATGTATCTTCACATCCATCACTGACGTCATGGGACCCATACAAAGGAAATCAGTCAACATTGGTGTTAGCGACGGTTCCGGTTATACTTATCCCGGTGATCGTCTTACTGTCGATTTGGTGTTTCTGGAAGAAGTTGAAATGTCGGTAAGCCTGGCAATTAGAATCACTTACTTTCACATTGTTTGGATAGATATAATTCCTAAAATTTTAATAGGTGTTAAGAAATAAAACAATATAACATAATGTATTGTATTCACATTGTATGTTTTGTCTGTATGTAACATTCCTTGTTGTCGTGGTAGGGATTCAAATCTCAATGTCAAAAGACATTTTTTACCCAACAGATTCCGGAATCGAAGAAAACAAGTTCAAACGAAGGATGTAACCTTAAAAGGTAATTTATATTCAGTTTAACTCAATTCAGTGTTTTTTTTTCTCATAACTATGCATTGATAATCAAGCCTTCTCGCTCATATCGGAACCGATTTATACCAATTACATCGAGTCTGCTTTAATTGCTAATTAACATATTATATGTAAAATTTCAACTTATTTAGTTACATGGAACAAGCAAGCCAACATCACATGCGCCATGGACAGGAAAGAGGGGGGGGGGCAGATATTATTACATCATGAGAAATAAACTTTTATACCTAACCTCACATTTTTCCTCCATCGCAGCATGATTAAGTTGAATTATTTTGTACACTAACTATATAGACAGAGATTTATATTGAGTCAAACTCAAATCAAAACTCATATTGAGTGAACAATATTTACCGTTTTATTTTCAGCAGTCATAGTACACACTGCATGTTTTTACCATCAGCGTAAGTTATATCGGCCGGAATATGTTTTTACTTAATTCGTGCATGTGGCTTTACTGTGACGATAGTGTAAGTGTACATTTACTTTCCCAACAGATACAGAGGTATATTCTAATTATCTTCATTTGAATTTCACAGAGCTGGACCCACCCACGACATACTCTTCTGGAACTGAGAAAGAGACAAAAATAAAGTCAGGAGGAGTCGATCAGAATCTAAGTCATGATCATCTAACTCAGAGAAGAGAAGTCGAAGAAAGATCTCCAATGTTTCCTTCTCGTAGCGATGCAAGTTTTGAGAGGAAAGGATACGAGAACAATGGTAACACATCCTTGCACCACAACGTGACACCGGAAGCAGTCTCAAATGATTCTGTGACGTCACACCGCCAATATGACCTTTATGATAAGCTTGAAAGCGACGGCAACATCATTACAGTAAACACTGTTGTCAAAGATGCCAAAAGTAGTGAATTTGATAGATTAGATGCCATCTCTTCGCTTCAAGAGAGTGTCAAGTACGACATTCTGAATAGAGACGTGTACCGTGCAACTGTTGAAACGCCTCTACCTGACGTCACTGAAGACGCTGAATATTCAAGACTTATTAGAACGCCTTCAACATCTTCCTCTTCGTCGCACAACAGATTAACTCGTAATGTAAAGATCAAAGAAGAGCGAACTGACTAATAAATAGGACAGTCTGACCGTCTCATAGGACTACAATCTTCACCGATAATGATAGTCTGTGAAACGAAACGAAATAGCCTAACCATCAAAGGTTTTGCAGTGGATATTGATATTTTTCGAAATAGACTTCTCAATGCACAATGGAAGGAAACAGATTGACAGGCTAAATGGGACAAAGTATGCACTTGTTTTATTCTGTTTCGCAAAATATTATTGGCTTCCTATAGTTTGGCCGTATTAACAGTCAACTACACAGACCACCATTAATCGGGCAAACACTCGAATGCATAAATCATTTAAGTTACAATATTAGAATCAAATAGTGGGGACTAACAGTCCAAGAGTGGGGTTTTATTTATTTATTTATTTATTTATTTTTGGCACTCTGTCATTAAGTGTCACTTTCTTAATTTGAACTGGTTATAAACAGATTTTTATTTCCACCTTTTTCTTCATAATGAAGATTGTGTTCTGATTGGTCGAACGCCTAAATCTTCTTGTGTCACCATCGTAGTGCAACTTGAAAGATGGTGATAAAGGTCAAAGGTCATCAAGGGTCAGAAATACATATTAACTTTGCAAATATTGTATCTCAACAAGAGATATTGTGGGTAGCTAGGCAGCGGGTATTGTCAATACAGACCATATTAACGGGACTACCCCTGTAGTGGTCTTCAAAATATTCTTCATCTTTGTTTTACACTCTCGTCTCTCGTAGCTGACCTGCAGGCTTACTTATGAATTACGTCACGGCTTATGAGGCTTCAAAGCAAAGTCGACTTAATTCAAGCATGCAAGCTTTATAATACTACTTCAACTAACCTCCTAGGGTAACTCGCATGGACCCATTGTAGAGAGTTTTAATATGATTAGTAAGACAGGTTGTCTAAATAGTTGAAGTAAATGGGTGTGGTCGTTGATTCAATTCAAGGTCACAGTACAAGTTTACACAGTGAAATTTGTTCAGTTTTCAACATAAAAAGGAGCAGCTTCACAAT
Organism: Stichopus chloronotus; assembly: GCA_021234535.1. Taxonomy (NCBI): domain Eukaryota; kingdom Metazoa; phylum Echinodermata; class Holothuroidea; order Aspidochirotida; family Stichopodidae; genus Stichopus; species Stichopus chloronotus. The sequence goes on from CM037835.1 coordinate 1,578,863, forward strand.
CTGAGTGTGATGCCAATAAATGAAAAGACTTGTGTGATTTCAGGAAGCTTAGAATACTGGAGTATTGTAACTCCTAAACAAGCATTGAGGTGTCTATCACAAACATCGAGCCTAGTAACCCTAAATTCTGGTCGTAATAGTTGAGACCCTCATTTTTTTAAAAGTAATGTAATGCCTTACAAAGTTCTGAAAATGAAAGAAACAATTGTTAAAAACTCTGTACAAAAAAGGAGTGTTATTATACAAGGGAAGTGATTCATTCGTACATACCGGTTTCTCATTTATTGCGCGCCTTGCAATGTAAACAATAAATTTGTACAAGATGTTCGTTTCTGTATATAGTTAACTGTGTCGCATCGTCACGCTCACATAAATGTATACATATCTATTTGTATATATAACATAAAGGTCACACCTCCTCAAAGCAGTGTGTAACACCAGGCAATTACACATTGCAAAGTGGAGACCAGTTGTTACCGGACGACCAAACTTCACTTCCAATTCATGAAGATGGAAAAGTGAACGTAGCTGTCTTTTGACAGAGAGATGTGCATAAACGACCCAAGGTGACATTCATTAAACACAACCGTACTGATCGATCAAAGAGCTCAATTAGTTGGATCAAATCATACCTACAGACTTTGAGTGAAGAAAAGTACATTTCATATGAAGAAGAGAGATACACGCAGTTTCAGATCAAACATGGAGTAAGTATTAACTGACATATAGATAATCCGTTTGAATTTCAGGCTTTTGCCAGACGTATAGAATTTTCAAATCCCCACTGTTGTTCTTAAGTTCACATAAGACCTAAGTATACTCTGCATCCCTAGCTCGAAGTAATTTGTGTCTTTTGTCCGAGAGTGTTTGACTGAAGACATAAAAATGCACAAAAAGTGGGATACACAGAATCTATTGTGTCTGCACGCCATGTCTTTGTCTCTCGTCATAAGTCTTGTTATTATTAACCGCCAAGTCTGAGGGGTAAGGTCACTGGTGGATCTATATAGAACCTTTGGGAGGAGCCAAACTGCTGGTACAGTGATATGGACCAGGGATCTCAGGAGGAGTGTCTACCATTTGGGAAATCTGTATGATCTCAGACAGGCTTGTTGTGGATACATCCTTCGGGAGGGTCCCTCGAGTCTTTCCCATTATTTCTTGCATGCTACGTGGGATGACTATCTAAGCGAAGCGCCATAATCGGTTGGCGGGGTACGTTCCAGAAAAAATGGAGTTAGATAAAAAGTTTCTTAGATTGTCCTCCTCACTGGACTCACGTTGTTACACATTGATTAGGTGGTCATTCAACGTACATACCAGTCTATGTTTAGCCCATGGGCGTAAGGGCCAAGTGGGAAGGGTTTGAAAAATTTCCTTCACATACATTAAGGAATACATTTAGGGCAGATAATCTCAATAAAAATGCCAAATCAATTGCCATTTAGTCAATTTTAGGAAGATGAAAACTAACCAAAACGTGAATTTAGTATATTAAAGGGAAAATGCAGTCCCCACTTTGTATTTGTATAGTCCCCTATCGTAGTTCATGGATAGCTCTTTTGCATCAACTGACAATACTTTTGTCACTGGATTGCTAACTTTATGTTATTTAAGTTATTTGTTTACTTTGTGTACAAGATAATTTGAAATATCCTGAAAGATACTTGTAAGGTATAAAAGAGAAGCTTTTTAAGGTTTAGCTGATGCCTTAAAATAAAGTTGGGATGACTGCTTATTCCCTTTAAGACCGTTGTGATAATAGAGTATGCCTCTCCATATTCACAACTGTAATTAAAGTGGGGTTATAGGTTGTAAACATTGCGTTAATCTGGCAAAAGTAAACAACGTGTTCCCATACGCCTATCATGATGGCATTCTGCGAGGTAACCAGGGGGAAACCGAGGCGGTTTCTGTCATTCCCTAACACAACTTTCACTCCTCCCCGTCAAACCACATGTCAACATTTCTTTTTTTCCCCTTATTCTTGGGGGGGGGGGGAGGGAAGAATGTGAACTGAAACGTATCAGACTGACATAGAAGAAAGCCCGGTTATTGGTATTGATCATATTATACGCACTGTCGAAATGCAACGTATATATCAAGAGCGCCATGTTCAAAGAATATAGGGTTCTCACACTCCCTTACTTTGTTAACCAAATTGAGTTTGAGAGAGTTTGATTGGTTCTTAAACTTGGCTAGATATTAGTGGGTTTTATCTCCTGGACGTCTTCGGATCCTTCCTTTACAATCACTTAAATTAAAACAAAAATCAAATAGAAGAAGAAGAAAAAAGAGTTGTCTGATTTCCCGGTCCCTTTCTCTGACCCCAATGGAAGGTGTATTGTTAACGTGCTGTAAAGAGCTGTATAAATTTTACCAACAACAACAAATCCGCACAATTCGTAGTGGTCAATTGAAAGATTTATCGGTCATTGTAATGAGGAGAACCTGTCCCATCTGTTGCAAAGTTTCCTTTACACCCACGAGTACACATCCGCCTTCACATGTATTCCGACCGTGCAACTACTTAAACGCTCTTGTGTGTATCCGGCCGGTGAAAGACTCCTATGAAGGTAACATGTAATGAAAACCGTTATTGTATACAGTTACTCTTTCTAAATTTCAGAGGCGGTTCCGGTGACTATGAGAGTGATAATGAAAGTGGCTACGTCGAGGGCGACAGGACAACCAGAGACGAGACAGATATATCAGAGGAACCATCAGAATCTCAATCATCCACAACACCGCATGTAACAGATGATGAGGAAACAACAACAGATTTCACCTCATCCTCCAAGATGGCGTTGGCGAACACTACCGTCATGTCATATTCAACCACGTCTTCAACCATGTCCTCGCACACCCTCACCAGAGAGATGATGTCAACACCGCCCCCATCTTCGGGATCCCCCGATCCTCAACACACAACTCAAGGATTGGTTTGGTTGGTGACATTTCCGTCGTTTATGATAGCGATAGTGGTGTTGCTTTTAATTATTCGGTTCTTACGGAAAACATTCCGAAGTCGGTAAGTTCTTTCTTCTTGTAAAACATTGAAAGCGATAAATCGGCGATGAATAATTATTATTTTTTATATCAACAATGGCTATTCTTAGAGCAAGGTTTATCTAAATGTTTAAAGAAGGATAGGTAGTCGTTGTGACGTATATCTAAATCAGAAATATTGTAGAATATTGGCGGGGTATAACTGTAAGTATCTGTCCTTAGCAGACTTGGGGTACAAATGATCTACAAATGGCACTTTCAGTTAGAAAGTGCGCAGTGTACGATCACTGCTGGATTGTTGGTTAGTTTGTTTAGTTTCTCGAGATTAGCCTATGCATGTCAAGTATGGGATTGAGGATAAGATAAGACTTGAAGATAAGACTTTGAAAGAACATGATTTGTCAGCCTTCAAAATCGAACATTCTGAACTATAATTACCATTTGATCTATACACGTTTGTACGGCGCCAGTTCATTACCAGTCCTCTGCAAGTAACTTAACTCGTTTAAGTTTCCATTTTGTCCATGCTTTCTTTGATAGAAATCGAGTGCAACATCCAAGCGACGTCGAGGTAAAAGTTAAAGGTGAGTATAGTTACCTTAGATTTAAAAGTAAAAATTACATTAGCGGTCACGTTGGCAGGCTATGTAAGGATTACGGATAAGTACATGATACCCATCATTTAATCATATATTTAATGAACTGAAGTGAAGAGAACGTTTGTAGGATTACCTTCAAATATTCTCTAATTTACAAAGAAGATTCCGTTTGACTTTCTCTCTTTCAAGTTTGCATTTTTAACCTTAGCACATCAATCAAACAATTCATCAATTAAACATTTTTTGTGTCTCTTCATTGATTTATAATTACTATTCAAAGGGTTGAAAGACGACAAAGTGAAGTCTGATGTCAAAAGTCAAACGGTGGAAGCACTTAACTACAACAGCAATCCTGGTAAACACAGAGACTCAATACCAAAGGATAAAACTCAACTTACTGTTAGACCTTCTGTAGTCGACGAGTATGAGGAGGTGAAAGACCATCAGGTATCAATAACAAATAAATCTTCAAAGATCAGCTTCGAAAATGATGGACCGAGCCAAGAAAACGAAAAGACCTCAGAAAATGTAAATCCTATTTATCATGTATTGGAACCAGAATCGCACATCGGCTTAATAACGCTATGACATCACACCAAAATACCAATTATAATAAGCTTGATAGAAATGGTGTCCATGACAATGAAATCGATCATGGGACCGCTTCCGGTGTGACATACGATCATATAAATCCGACCTCACATAAAGAGGCGTATGGCGTACTCATCAGACAGTTAGGTACAGCTCAAATGGGCGTGTCCATTAATGACGCAATTGACGGAACTGAATATTCACATATGAATAGATCGATGCAGCCAATCCTCACATGATAGCGTACATATTTATCCCTTCTCGAGAGGAATATATCCTAATCATTATGGTATATCTGGATATATATTACGTCACGTTCTATCATGCATGACAGGTCTTCTGGAGAACGTGATTTTAGCACATTATGTGTATTTTGTGAGGACTATGTTTTTTTCTGCATCGTGCTTTAAACTAAACTACAAACCCATTTTGGTATCAGTTGAACGATATTTGGACGTTATTGAACCTATACTAGATATCGTTGCTCTTATAACGTAAATGAACATGTATGTTGCACAAACTATATTTCGTGTTGTTTTGTGTCTCTTTTCCTATAAGAGACAGTAATTATCACTTTAATTTGGATGAACAATGCAAGCGTGATAAGTTGATCACACTTTGTTGTCATGGAAACTTAAGGTTTGTTTAGTTTAGTTTATTTAGTTTATTGTTTTTCAATTGAAGTACATGAACTGATTTATACAAGATGAAGTATACATAGAGCAATTAACGTACGTATCAAAGAAAAAACGGAACCAGATGAAGCTGAAAGCTTTTCTAGTCTTCTAGTCTGGTCCAATTCAGAGGTTTTATGTAAAACATTACGACAGAACGTGATGCAGTTATATACGCATATAAAAGTGCAACAATGATTCGTAAGGAATTTTAGGCTCGTAATACAAAAGAAACAGATTAAGAAAGGTATAGAGAAAACATATTTTTCTTGAAGTACTTCTTAAACAAATTAATACTTGAGGAATTTTGTAATTTAGTGTCAAGGGAATTCCCAGATGTGTACATCATAGCTTCTCACCTGAGAGTCAGCAAACATTGCTCATCTGAAAGGTTGTATCAGATTATCTCATCCCCTTGTAGGATAGTTATGATGAGTACTGTGTGGATGGAAAAACGAGTTCAAACCTTAGGGAAGTTGATTATTATGATGTCTGTATGAGAAGATGTCTAACTGATATTTATAGTGGTCCTTTGAAGTAAGAATATTGATGGTATAAATATACAGAAGTGTATGGGTGTAAAGTGGAATATTTGAGATTAAGCGGACATCTCTCTGTTGGAGAACAAGGAGATTATCGAGGTACGTTTGGGAGGAGTTTCCTCAGAGCAAAATATTGAAAGTAAGAGGTGGGACTACTAGAGAGTTGTAGATAGTCAACAAAGTGTTACTGGGGAGATGATACCTTAATCTATTCACAGCACCAACTATTCTAGAGACAGATTTTGCAACATTGTCAATGTGATTTTTCCAAGAAATCTTACTGTCAATTGTGATACCTAAAAAAAGTGTGAAATTACTATTTTTATAATGGTACCTTAGAAAATTAGGAAGAAATGAGGGTCATCTCCTCAGCCAACTTAGTTTTGTTAATGTTTAAGGATAACTTGTTAGCAGCCAAACAGTCAGCAACACGGTTTAATTCTGGGGATGCCACTTGAGGGGCTCCGCTTACATATACGATTGTGGCAATAGACAGTAGTGTCATCAGCAAAGAGTACAAACGTGAGAAAATTAGAAGATCGATACAAATCATTAACATATAGTACAAATAGTAAAGGTCTCAAAACTGAGCCTTGTGGGACACCGACAGAAATTTCCTTAGTGTTAGAATCTTTACATTGTATCGGACAAATTGTTTTCTATTTACGAGAAAACTTCTAAACCAATTTAGTGCCACGCCCCGTACTCCGTAGATATACATTTTTTTAGTGAAATACTATGATTAATGGTATCAAATGCCTTTGATAGATCAATAAGCAAGGCTACAGTAGAGGCCCTATTATCCAGATTACATACAATGTCATCCACAAATTTCAAATCGGCCATAATATGTAGAGTGATACAGTATTCACTAAGACCATACTGTCCGGTATATAGGAGGTTATGCTTGTTCATAAAATTAAACAATCTATTATAAACAAGTCTTTCAAAGATCTTAGAAATAGCTGGTAACACTGACACAGGGCGATAATTTGATACAATATTCGAATCACCAGACTTATACACAGGTATTACAGGTATTAATTTAGCAATCTTCAACTCATTCGGGAAAATTCCCTCTCTGAAAGATAAGTTCAAAATATGAGTAAGTGGATGTACAATATATTCATACACATGTTTTAATACTTCATTGGTTATATCATAACCCGGTGATTTTGCGTCTTGTAATTTCAGGATAGTAGATATAACTGCCTCCTGGCTTACAGGATGTAAAACGCAGGTATCTGACACATTAATTTCATTTAAGTAGGACTGACATTCCTGTCACCTATCTCATTGGCTAGGTTTTCACCAACAGTTGAAAAAAAAAAACACTGTCACTGTCATTAAACAGCTGTCATTAAACTTGACAGCGAAGTCCATTATACTTCAGGCTCTTTTAGAAGTGATACTTGGACTTGAACAACGAGAGCTAGGCTCCCCTCAATTTAACAACCTATTTACACCAGTCCATATCTTCTTGCTATCTCCATTATTCTCAGCGAAAACATTAGTATAGAGGGACTGTCCAGCCTTTTTTTGTGTGTGTGTGTGTGATGGCACATATGAGGCTATTCAAAGTCCAGTGTCTTGCAATATTAGGATGTTTTGTTACCTTTGCAGTTAAGGATTGCTTCAAAGTAGTTGTCCGCATTAATGAAGAAGATCCGGTTGCCCTTTGACGACTGCCCTGCATACTCTGTCCCTTACTTTGCATGAAGTCAGTCTTACAATTATGAACCTAGGCTTGTTCTCAAACAATTTCTTTTAGAATATTGCTCTTGATCATCCAGGTTACTCTGTAGGTCACTTACGTGCTTTTGAAGGGTGTCATTTTTTTCCGTAGCACTTTCAAGTTCACCAGACCTGAGTTTTAACAAGTTCTAGTTTAAAGGCATCTTGAATCTCTTGACATATTTCCTCCTCTATAGCTTTTGTTAGAACTGGTAATCTTGCCTTAATTAGGTTCAAAGTAAATTCCTCTGACTTTATAACACAGTTTAGCTCCTCCCGTATAACATTAGCAATATGTTCCTCCGTTTCGCCACTGTTAGTAAAGCTAGGTGTAGATCTAGAGGATGTAACCTTATAGGCGTAGGCTTCTCTTTAGTCTTGGCTCCTGGTTGATTTGTTGTGTCAGATTTCCCTGATCTCGTGCTGCTATGCATTTTACGAGGTTAGCCTCAATATGATTACCCAAAACTATTTCGTCAACTTTTGCCAAGACATTTACTGTCCAATTTTTCTGACAGAGATTTTTTTTTTCCGGGATTTCTGGTGACAGATTGTATCTTCGTAACTACATGATGCTATCGCAACAGTTGATCATCAGTGGGTACTGAATCTTGCATTAGTTAGACAAGTATCACTTTTTATTGTCCGAGAGGTTTCTGGATTTGTCGTCTTTGCATAATATTGTGTAATCGTTCGTACTCCATGACTCCACAAATACGTTACACCTACAGTTTCTCTAAATTATAGCACCATTAGTATGTAGGTGACATTACTCCAGTATACATATAAATCAAATGAATGTAAATTAGTGAATGTAAGGATGAATTTTTGTCTCTATATTCTAACGTGAAATGTTCTTCTTAACAATAAATCCAACCGTAGAATTACAAATAATCATGACATGTTCCTATTACAAGCTTACCCATCTCAGTACGTGCTACCGGGCACTACTGAATATGCAGATATTAACATCTTAAAACATCATTCTCATACGTTGTTCCATTTCATCCGGAAATAACTTTCCATCTCCTTCCAGGATGAGGTCACGTGACAAAATGCAAACGAACCTTTAAAGGATGTACGGGTTAATTTCCAAATTTTGCTGTGAAATAACAGCATAAAATTCCCCACCTTAGCCTAGTTTCTGTTAACTCATTTAACCAAAGCTCCAGAGATCACACGTGACAGACAGAAATGTTTGAATTTTCCAAATCTCCATCACAAATATTGACTGGCGATGGCATTATTGAGAAACAGGTTAGGCCTATCATGTGTTAATGATACAGTGATCATAACAAAAGCAAAAGTAAACTAGTCAGTACTAGTTAGAATAATAATAAGTCTATTAATGCATGGCTGTAATCGTAAGTCACCTAACCTGCCAGTGAAGGTATTTTTTGACGGAAGGTGGCATTCCGTCGTTTGCTTGACTCCTGATCTAAATTAAGAGAGCGCAGACAATTCGAAAGAAGCCTTGAATTCCTGACCAAGTGATACATTTTCTAAGAATTCTAAGTAAATGGAGATGCTAACATTAACTCTAATTATAATGTCGTCGAGGTGAGTTCACTTGTGACTTCTTTAAATCATTAACTAAAGCGAAACTATTAGAGATCAAAGTTAGCCCCTCACCGGATAAACATAGACAAACAAAGAAGCGCTATGGATTGGGGAAATCAATATACTTACAACTGGTGTGTCTATTACATTTTTGGAAAACATGTGAAAGGGCAAAAAAGAAATGTGAGGGGGTACTTCAAGAAAGGGAGATTAGCGTAAACCCAGCTTTAACCAAGCCGTTGAACCACCCACTATTTCCGTGTTATTAGGTTTCTGGGTAGGACAAGACAAAGTTCAACAGCGCGATGCTTAGGTTTAATCTTTGGTAACGTCCATTTATTTAGAAGATGTCGCAAGATGTTAGTTACTTCGCCCACACGGCTCAACTTTTCAACGGTCTGAAAATTAACAACTTATAAATTTTAGGACAGGTGTTTTCATGTTTAAGGCATACCATAAGTTTTTATCTGAGAGGGTACCAGAATAATTTGGCTTTAGCATGTAATGACAGATAATACACGAAATGGGAACATAACTTTATACAAAGTTATGTAAGAAGTAGAAAATATTTGTATACCAACTGCGTTAACCAAACGTTGGAACTCACTTGATGACACACTGAACAATTGTAAGACTTTAAATAATTTTAAAGTATGTACAAGCGGCAATTATATATTTACTTAAAGTGATTACGTGCGTAGGCAAAAAGTAAAAACATTGAGATTTCATCTCCAAAAGTTTGGTAAGGCCTATAATTACACCATTCAGACAATCTGGGAAAATAAATAGGTTTCAGTTGCTTAATTTTACCATATGATTTCAAATTCTTCTAACATAACGACAAAAAGTGTAGAATACGATAATGTAGTGGTTGACAGTTTTCATTCAAATCAACGGTGTGCTTCTTTGAGCTAGCCAATGGGAAGCATTCTGGTATTGAATATTCAGTTAACAACTAAGGATCACTGATGCCGTGGGCAAGGTTGTGTTCATTTCGTTGGTTATTTGTAAATACAGTATTTCCTTTCACCAAATACTACAATTCCTAATACCTAGCAAGAAGCGACGTGACTTGAGTAGTGTGTGTTTGATACACTAGTGAGACCTGTACTGTTGCATATTCATTATGCAGGCGGTTACAGTGAGAACCAGTAATTTTTAAATATGGTTTCTGTTTTTACTGTTTTTATGCCAATCCCATTGCTTTTCAAAGTAGTTACTGTCATTTTCCTTCATTGAGAGGCATAGTCCGTTCATGTTCAACCTTGCGTGTACATTTAAAAATAAAGAAAATGTTAAGATCAAACATAATCTTATCTTTTTGGTTTTTCAGTCCACATAGCGCACGCAATCACTTTGAAATACTGTTTAATCATTGTGTTAGCATAACATAAGTTCGATGAATAAAGCCTACTTTGGAGTATCGTCATGATTACAAATATTATTATGGAATTTCCTCTTTGTGTAATGTATGTGTTATTGTTATTTTATTTCTTTATTTTTGTGTTTTTCTGTGTTATAGGGAAAAACAATTTATAAGTTTGGAACTTCCGTTTTCTCCTTTTCTTCTTGCATTCACTTCTTACTTGCATGATCTGAAATGGTCATATTTGATACTTTGCTGAAAATAAAGCGTTTCATTCATTTATTCAGATATCAACACCGTAATCGTCCTTTCTTAAAGCACCCCCTCACACTTTCTGGTTTTTGTCCTTTGATATGCTTGTACACAGATCGGATACTGGCCCACCAGTAGCTTAGGTGTAAATCGATGTCCCAATCCATCAGATTTCCTGGTATGTCGAGCAAGATGCTGATCAGCTTAGGCTAACATATTCTCCTTACGTGTTGCAATGGGCGGTATTTCCTCGTATTACCGGTACCACTTTCATTTTTTATATTTTTTTTAAAAAAGAAAATCATTGTTGGGGAGGAGTTTGAGAGAAAGTTAATGAGGGCAGTATACTGCTTTATATACACCTTTTTTCGGGGGGGGGGGGGGAGGGGCTGAGCTGCGTTTCACCTAGTCCACACAGAACATCCATAATGTGCTAAGATCATGTCTCGAGAAAACCCTTTTCTGCATGATAGAACATGAGGTGATATCGAGTCATACCATCATTGTTAGGTTTTGTTCCTTCGATGAAACCATATCATGTATGATATCACGTGAGGATTGACTGCTGCGTGATCCATTCAATGAATATTCATAAGTGAAAAGTATGAAAGTGAGGTAACTGCGATATAATCATTTTTTTTTTTTATCATCATTTTCAACTACTAGACAGATTTAAAAATGTGTCGTCATCATAAAGAATCCTTGGAGAGAAAATTTAACAATTTGAGCTAGAAGTTTACTATTAAACAAAATATGAACACGTTGCAATTTCTTATTGTCATACTGAAAGTTGTCTAACAAATGACTATGTCTACCAGTTCAACCGCTTTGTTACAGCTGTAAGCTGGTTACTTTGACTGGAAAAAAAGAGAATATTGAAACCATGTCCGTTCGTCTTTCACCATCACGGTACATTGAGTTTAATATCATTCGTCCAACATTACTGCAAACAACGCTCCCGCACTCACGGTGTCACCGTGACGAACGAGTTCTACGTTAAACAGGTTCACTATATATCTTGTTGATTGTCCCTGTTTTTTCGAGTTCCTGTTCACTGCAAATCAAGAGTGCTTCTCGTGTGAAATCAAATGAAACAATCCTTGAAATCATCGCGTGTGGATATAAGAGAGATATACGTTGAGAAGCACATTAACAGGTAAGACTAGAATTATGAGCACTGTATCGTGAGTACCATTGAGTCTGTTTATGGAAGCAATTGATATTGAATTTGAGTAGCGAAATAGATTGATTACATTATATGATATGATTCTCTGATTTGAGTTGGTGTTCCCAGTTTCGCAAGCTGCTGACCAAAAAAAAAAAAAAATGTTTTCGATCCTGTTTGCTCATTAGATGGGTACATGACAGGCCGAGGCCTATTCCTTACATGACCTCAAAAAGTTTCAAGTTTGATACTGTAGCCTCTCCGTTTGAGGTGCAGGGTGACAGAGTTCTAGACGCGCCCTGCCTATCGATAAAAAGGAAAAAAAATAACAACTGTACGATTTTAATTGGTGCAAAAATGTCCGAATCGACACTGGGTGGTTCGGTGTGTGAGGTTCGACATTTTACAGCATTTACATCTCATGCTCGTCATTAATGGAAAAGATGGGAAGATGCATGGAGAAATGAGGAAATGAGCAAGGATGTGAACGATCCAGGTAAGGAGATTAAAAGATACGATGATCTGGTATACCAAATACTGCTGGTAAAAGGAAAATATATAAACCGAAGAGTGAATCAACGATTTCGGCGAAATTCTTTCTTCAACTAACTTCAATTAAAATTCTATATAGACCATTTTATGGTAAATAATCTTCCAGTTATGTTAAGGAGAAGAATTTTCTATCCAAGAAAATACTGACAGTATCATTTGAGGGGAGCTTACTTGATGAGCTTCGGAAGTGCGATTTCCGGCCATCTGGGTGGCATTTTATCCAAACACTTTCTTTTTCGCTCTGCACGATGATAACTATTCGCTCATAGTCTGCGCTTTTGTAGTTGAGACATACTGCACTTCCGTATCACACTATAACTTTGTTTAACGCTTTCCTCAATGACTTCTTGCTAATGCCCTTCTCCATTTAGGCCTATGTGCTCCATCACCATACAGACCACGTTCTATCTATGCCCCTGGTCCGTACATATGAGTCACGTTTGTTATGCTGTTCAACAACCTATCGGCAAATCGATCCCTCTAGTCGAATTGTTTACTTATAGAAGTCGATACCGAATATGTGACAAATAAAAGGTTTATTGTGTCAATTTCCATAACGTTAAATTGAGAAAATGGAATATATCCATTTATACGATTCTACTCGGTGAAAAGCATTAATAGATTGCGCGCCACTTTGCATTTGACTTTATGTAATTCTAAACGTTTCCAAATGTGAATTTCTCACCCTAATATTAGTTGTTGAAACGGATGATGCTCCACAAAATCTGGCTCCTCCACACGTTCAATTTGTGGACGCCAATTATTGGTGATCAAAGTTCCAATTAACGAAATTTTGATAACCGTAGGTGTTGGTTAGGTGTTGGCCATTTTAAATATCCGCCTGCTTCCAATTTCTACTGCAGTGAAATTCTTTCGAGTATGAACGATGATTATAGAAACAAAGGTAACATTTCCATCCTCATGGATCTCCTAACTTTAGTCAACATGATTTTACACCGGCAGTCCAACATGAGGGTAGACGAACTTATATGAACAGGAATATCTAAAGAGCGGACACCAGCACGATTGCACAGATACGGTAGTCTACCAGGATCGTCCTTGGCGCTTAGACACGGTGACCCCAAAATACAACACAATCGGTCTAAAATACCGATGAAGGAGGTACCACTCAAAACCATGTCAATTTGTGCTGAACTACTGCATATAAAGTAAGCAACTTTAGCATCAGAAATAGGCTCTGGACTGTCGGTATGTGGGATTATATCACTTTGGAACATACATCATCAGCCAGGGGATATGTAAGGCTGAGAGGTATTACCAGTGAGGCTCTCCATGACACATTTTCATAGCAGGATATTCATTATGAATTATTCCTATACAAAGGGATATACAGCATCTACGTAAATCGACATATAAAGAAGTAATTGATTGCGAGCCTTACGTTTGTAACACAATCTTCTTCGGAGGCTAACGAAGAAGCACCATAAAGCAAGGCACAATTACACATACTTGGGGAAAGAGCACTTAACGGCTATATTTTTACCTCCCTGAAAGGAAAATTCTCAACTGGTTCTAAGTTACAGTACTCTTAGATTGCCAGCAAATTCGAAAGATGCAGAGCAGCTCGTATTACACAGCGTACACAGGGATCCATTGTTTAGATTACACATGTGGAGGAATGTAAGACAGGCTGAGGGAGGGACTAGAGGTAGGTGATTGGGAGAATTGAAACTGTCTGGAGTGATGCATTACAGCCGTTAACATTTTGAGTGTAGGAGCTAGCAGAATACAGTGACAGATAAGTGAGAGATGGAACTACTATACATTGGTTTGCTAGGAGACACCATAACAAGGAGTGACGTGAATGATATTGTCAAGGATATGTTTTAATTTCCTTGTTAATCAAGAGGATTGTTCGTAGAAAACATTTGAAGGAAGTAGAGTAAGCGTTTCTATATTTAAAGTGATTGCGTGTGTACTGAAACACCAAAAAGGATAAGATTAAGATAACAATCAAGGGATTCAAACAGTCAAATACAGAAATCATATGTGATAATGAAATGTTCTTACTGTAAGCACGTAGTGATGATGAGGGTAGGTACTTCTAGAGAAGAGATAAGCATGTATGATATCACGTGACGATTGGCTGCTGTAGGTTTCTACATAATGAATATGCAACACCACAGGATCTCACTAGTGTGTCAAAAACATACAACTCATGTCGTTGCTCCTTCATAGGTATCGGGAATTGACGTATTTCGTGAAAGGAAGCACTGTATTTACAATTAACCTACGAACTGAACACAACTTAGCGACGTCAGTGGCGTCACATCATCCTCGTCAGTTGTTTTGACATACTGAATATTCAGTACCAGTACACTTCCCATTGGCTTAGTTCAAAGAGGCACACGGATGATTTGAATGAAAACTGCTGGCCACTTCATTATCGTGTTTTACACTTTTTGTCGTTATGTTTAAAGAATCTGAAATCACATGGCAGAAAAAAAAAAAACCACCTGAAACCTATTAATTTTTCCAAATTGTCTGAATGGTGCGATTGAAAGTCCTACTACACTTTTGGATATGAAATTTTAATATTCTTGCCTAGGCACGGAATCACTTTCAGCTAAAACGATAATAATCTTTCCTATTATATATATATATATATATAATATATTATATATAATATATATATATATATATATATATATAAATATATATATATAGGTGGAATAGCAAAAGAGCAACAGTTCAAACAATGTGCTCAAGAAGATAACAGGGATGCCAAGCAGTAACTTCATATTGGAGAGAATAAAAACAAAAGACGTATAGGAAAGAAACTGAATCTGTTACTCCAAATTTATTAAAACAACTATCGGTCGTTCGACTTCTTCATTGGAGCTTAATATATATATATATATTATATATAGATACAATAGAATATCATATCATATACTCATCTATATATATCTATATATCATATATATATATATATATATATCCTATATATTATATTATATATATACTATATATTACCTTGAAAGACCACAAACCGAATTTTTCCAATATACAACGTGCAGATTGATCAATCCAGCCAAATCCGAACTAGGGAAAGTCAGTAAAACCATCCTGGACAACATCAACAGAGCAGTCAGGTCAGCCACCCAACTGAATCAATGGCGCAGCACAGCTGAAGTCATCGACTGGTTTTCCAACATCAAAGACAAACACATGTATACATTTTTGGTGTTGCGATATCGCAGAGTTCTACCCCACCATTTCCGAAGAACTGCTGCAACAAAGCTTAACTTGGTGCAACCAATTCCACCCTATATCCCACCAAGACATTCAAACAATAATGCATTGCAGGAAGTCACTGCTGTTCCACGACTAAAAGCCCTGGGTGAAACGTAACCATCCGTCAAATTTTGACGTAACTATGGGGAGCTTTGACGGGGCTGAACTCTGCGAGAACGTTGAATTGTTCATACTATATAAGATCTCAGATATCATTCCACCCAACCCACTTGGGACTATACCGCGATGACGGTCTAGCCATCCTTAAAGGCACAACAGGCAGAACAGCAGACCTGGCACGCAAAAAACTCACCGAAGTTTTCAGGTCACTCGGACTAAAAATAACGGGGGTGATACGATATTGCATCCGTGTACAACCACGCTTCCAACCGCCCCCCCCCCCCCACAGGTCACCAAACAAATTCCTGGAGGCATAAGCAAACGCATTTCACCTACTCTCCCACAACGAAGAGTCCTTCGACACTGCCGCGCATCTCTACAACAACGCCCTGAGAGATGCTGGGTTCCCTGACACGTTAAAGTACACCCCCTACCCCCCCCCCAGGAAAGAGCAAAAGAGAAAGCGTAAACGACAACTCATCTGGTTCAACCCCCCCCCCCCCCGTTTTGTAAAAGCGTACGCACAAACGTCGCCAAAACATTCCTGCGCCTTATAGACAAACACTTCCCACCCAACAACCCATTACACAAAATTTTCAAAAAGATACAGTCAAGGTAAGCTACAGCTGCCTCCCAAGCATCAGGTAAATCATCCAGTCACACAACAAGAAAATCATGCGTGACAGCACTCATACGCCTGCACCGGCAGCAAGTGAATGCAACTGCAGGGTCAAGGCCGAGTGCCCAGTCAAAGGCAACTGCCTGACCTCAAATGTGGTCTACCAAGCCGACGTCAACACCCCAGAAAGCACCGCATCATACATAGGGATGACAGGGGGGACATTCAAATCCCGGTTCGCCAACCACACGAAATCCCTCAGACACGCGAAGTACGAAACGGAAACAGAGTTGTCCAAGTACATTTGGCAGCTAAAACGCCAGAACACCAACTACTCCATCAGCTGGAAAATCATAACCAACCCCCCCCCCCCAGATCTGTATATATCTGTATATATATCTGTGTATATATCTGTGTATATATCTGTATATATATCTGTATAATATCTGTATATATCTGTATATATATCTGTATATATATCTGTATATATATCTGTGTATATATCTGTGTATATATCTGTATATATATTTGTACATATATCTGTATATATATATATATATAGGAAAGATTACTGAAGAGTAACACAACTAGTAAAGTTTGTTTTTATTATTGTTATTTTACAGATATGTCTGATCTGGAGCAAAATAAAGTAAGAATGTATGTTCCGTTGGAGGAGTCTGAAGGCGGTGTCAGTAAGGGAAGTAATGGGTATGGTACCCGTTATGAAAGTGGTGGTACTGGAGGGGATAGTAACAATGGGGGTAATGGGAAGACGATGGTATTGGAAGGAATAATGACAACAGGAGAAATGGTAGTATTGGGGGCTATAACGGCAATAAGGGCAATGGACGGTATGGTCGTAGCAACAGGGATAATGGCAATAAAGGAAATGCGAGAAATGGTGGTACTGGAGGGGGTTACAGTGCGACTAATGGAAGAAATGCTGGTAAAACAGGGGGGAAGGGAAGTGGAGCTAATGGAAGGAAAGGTTATGACAAAGGGAATAATGGCAACAACGGAAATAAAGGAATGGGGGAAAAATGTAGTGATGGTGGTATTCAGGGATGTGACGGTAATGAGAAAGGTAGTGAAGCTCTCTACACTGTGGGACATACAATCACATCACGGGCAATAACATCACGTAATAATCAAGTTGGTCCAGCAGTGACAGCACTGTCAATGGTCTCTTCCGTTATCACAGCAGTTTTGATGCTCTTGCTGATAGTCTGGTACATTAGGAAGAAATTGAATCGCTGGTAAGTATGATGTTAAAAATATGTTAATAAAATTCAAAAATTTAAAATTTTGTTTGCAACTAGTCATAAGTGCAACTGACGAAGTGGTATTGAAGTTCTGGCAGGATAACAGCTTCCATATCTTTCCTCCAATAGGTAGGGTGTTTTCTTAGTCAGTGAAGCTTATTTTAGTACTCCAACAGATTGACGTACGTATAAAGGTCCACTGGTCCGAGACTGAATGAAGGTGGCGTTCCCTTCAAATTAACTTAATTTTAACTATTTAATTAATTAATTGCACAAAAACTCTTTACATCTACGGCATGTTATTAATATCCACATAGAGCACCAGTTGTGTGTACCAGGCTTCTAGAGAGGCATCTAAGGAAAATTGAAGTGGACACTGCCCTCACTTTTCGAGTACTTGCTCATTTAAATGAAAGCCAGTGTTGGTATCATGTCTTGTTCATTGACATACTAATACCTCTGCGAGAGCACAATTTCCTCCCTTTTGTTACACTCAGTCATCTCTTGCTGCTCCTTTGATTAAAATAAAACTCTCTTTTGGAAATCTAAATAAAAATATATTTTAGTAGGAGTTGCACACGAAGTTGTGAAACCAAATAAAATAGCAATTAGCCCCAAAATATGTATTAAATCCATTACTATCAAGAACGCTGATGGAAAATAACTCTTTCCTAATGAGATACAAACCAAACGATTTGTCAGACAAAACCTTAAAAGTTATTAGTCCATAAGATAAAACATTTGCAGCAAACATTCAAAACACACACGCACACACACACGCACACACACACACACAAAAACAAAAACGAATGAGCAAATCAGCAGAAAAATGTTCTTGTCAATCAAGCTAGAAAAGAAATTGGCAACCCCGTTCCTTCTCATAAGCTAATATATTAAGTCAGGGGGCTGATTAAACCGACTTTAAAATAATTCCATCAAGGGTCGTTAAGGGTCACGTCGAATCAGATCAACAGAACAACAAGAACAACAGAATGTCAAGTATCAAACGATCGCGTATGGTCATAGTACGTTTTATGCTCTCGTTACTACATGTCACTCTACTTCATCGAAAACACAATTCTTTATTGTTTGTATTCTGCAACAGGTTACGAAGGCAAAGAAAATCTGTGAATAACGTGACCATAAAAGGTAAAACAGTATGAACAATATCGCAACAGTAATATATGCATATAATGATCCTGAAACCTTCCCGAACAGTTTGCCGTATAGACATCACTATTATCAACAGACAATCACTGTTGAGCATGGCTGATCACATGTTTGATCATACTAACAAGAAAGTATCACATCAAAAGAAAAGAAAAATCATCAATTGTTTGGTTGTGTTAACGTTGCAATTCGGAGTTTTTCTGCACCATTTAATTGTTAGTTGTAACCTTTTACGGGCGCAAGTTCATTGTAAAAATTATGGGAGAAGTAATTTGAAACTTTTTTTAACCTTTGAAAAGGTTTAATTGACATGGGATAGTGATATCGTATCTTCAAAAGATCATCAGATTGAATCACAAAGAGACATCTTAGATATCTTTAAAGAAACGTGTGTACAGATCTCTTGTTTCTCTCCAAGGAAGATCTCTCCAAGCTAATTCCCCGTCTCTTCTCTCACTGCTCAATCTGAAACTAATGTTTTTATTTTTCTTCATATACTTTTCAAAGATTTGGAATCAAACACAATTAGGCAGGATAATCACAGTGAAACGCACATGGTTGCATCTCCTCACTTCAGCAGGGATTCTGGAACTTGTGCAGGAACCTGGAACCCCCACATGAAAGAGGAGTGTGGAAATTACGCCGGTAAAGATAATGTACGAAACATAAGTGAAGACCAAGAGGCAGAGAATAAAAAATGTGAGGATGTTCCCGACAGTGAGACAAACATTTACTTCACTATAGAGCCATGTTCTCTTGCCTACGACATCGTGACGTCAAATCAAACAACCATTCACAACCAGCTTCACCGAGACAACCCTCCTACCAGCGACAGCTACTTCGAAGCCACTGGGGTTACAAGGCGATGAAGGGGTGAAGGCGGGCCGAGATCATCGATACTGATGAATATTCAGAGTTTATATTCAGAGTTGAAAGGAACTGCACCATCCAGACACGTCATTGCACAAGAAGGACTGTCAGTGACATGAAATGATAACATTTATGAAAAAGTTCAACTTTACCACAAAAACATCAGTTGTAAGCAACTACATTGCTAAAGTGTTGATACCAAAGTCAACTGTGCTTTCAATTACTCAGCATGGGATCGTTTAACAAGGCGTAATTAATAATATCATAGCATTAAATGGAGAAAAATCAGTTCTCACATGATATCATAAATGCTTATGCCTTCCCGAGAGGAACATACCCTAATCATTAATGGTATATCTGGATATCATGTCCTGTTCTATCACGCAGAAAATGGTCTTCTTGGGAATACGATTTTAGCAGATTATGTGTATTTTGTGAGTAGGTGCGAGAACAGCAAATTTGACACGTGCCCTTCCAGCCTGGATGGGAGGGATACATGCCAAATGATACTAAGCTGATGGAGATGCATTCCTAACCCTAACTCTGATGATGACATCATGAAAGATGCATTTCCTTGTTGTTGGTAGCATCAAAAGTTAGCTCTCACGTGGGCATTAAGTGGAGAGAGTCAGGATAACATGAATATGCATAAGATACCTAACAAAGGCACCTAGTCCACACAAAATTTCCATAATGTGCTGAAATCATGTCTCGAGAAAACTCTTTTCTGCATGATAGAACATGGGTGATATCGAGTCATACCATCCAGATAAAACCGTATCATGTATGATATCATGTGAGGAGTGGCTGACCAAGGGATAACGTGTATTAATTAGCATTGAAGTGATGGTACTAACTCTTTAGTCAGATAGATGTTTAGATAGGCCAAAGATGGCTTTTTCGAATCAAGGCGCCACATTGCCACATGTGGACTACGTGGCGGAGCGCACATGCTATAGGTTTGCGATGTTTATCCTTCTCTTTTTGTATATGCGCTGTAATAAAAAAAAATCGGAGCCAAAAAATGTGTAACAAGTGAGACAATATAATTGTATGAATGAAGTTGTAATTAAAAGCATCCAGACGCGTCTATAGCAAGGTGAACGCCAGAAAATGTGAAAAAGTCGAGACATAATTATCGCGAGTATAAGTTTTAACAACAAGATATTAGTGTTCAGAAGCTTTCATAAGAACATCGTCTTTATAACTTTCGTCGCTTTTTTCTTTCTTTTTTTGTTCCGTTTATTTTTATTTCTGTTCGAAAGGATGTTTTACTGTCCCCTGATGTCTCTCCGATGTACAACATAAGATGTAAGAATGAAAATCAGTCAAGTTTAATTTCGCCCTAATCTACCTTCAACTCTTTTGCAAAACGATAAAGGCAGGGGTTCTGCTCTTTTCCAGCTTGCAACGTCTGATAGAATGTTGGCGATAATGCTCTCTATAGAAGAACTTCTCTAAGGTGATTCTTTAATTCTGTAAGGTGATTCTTTAATTCTCTAAGGTGATTCTTTAATTCTCTTAGGTGATTCTCTAATTCTCTAAGGTGATTCTCTAATTCTCTAAGGTGATTCTTTAATTCTCTAAGGTGATTCACTAATTCTCTAAGGTGATTCTCTAATCTCTTAGGTGATTCTTTAATTTTCTAAGGTGATTCCCTAATTCTCTAAGGTGATTCTCTAATTCTCTAAGGTGATTCTCTAATTCTCTAAGGTGATTCTCTAATTCTCTAAGGTGATTCTCTAATTCTCTAAGGTGATTCTCTAATTCTCTAAGGTGATTCTTTAATTCTCTATGCTGATTCTCTAATTCTCTAAGGTGATTCTCTAATTCTCTAAGGTGATTCTCTAATTCTCTAAGGCGATTCTCTAATTCTCTAAGGTGATTCTCTAATTCTCTAAGGTGATTCTCTAATTCTCTAAGGTGATTCTCTAATTCTCTAAGGTGATTCTCTAATTCTCTAAGGTGAAAAGAAGTACGGTATCTCTCCCATCACTGGCATCCTCACCCGCAAAAGAGCGTTTGCCGAGTTACCTTTTTGTTCCAATATGCACATTCGTCTTTTGATAAAATATTCATATATACTTAATTTCATGTTTCATGAAAAATCTGCGCAAAAAGCTTGACTTTACTTCATTTAAAAAGACCGGTCTCTGTGACTTGCAACATCAATATTTTGACATGATCTTCAATAAAGGTTTGTTTCATAGTTTATTTATAGCTTCCTTTAATTATTACCTCAACTCTCTATTCCACAAGCACAATGGAGTATGAGGAATTGGGTGGGTAGCATGACTGGGGTTCAGTACATCACATTTCAAGACCCAATGAAATTGTCCAAAAAGCCACTGTTTTCAGAAGAGTTTCTTCAAACAGTCACCCGTTTTTGTTCCAGCTGCGACAAAAGTAGTGGCCTGAGGCTTCGGAGAAATAAGTGGTGACCAAAAACTGAGAAAAAGTGGGTGATTTCTGCGACAAAAGTGGTGAACTGCGACAAAAGTTGTAACTTAGAAGAAATGTTTGGAACAGTCTTGCGTACATGTTACACTCACATAGAATTAAGCGTAAACATGAAAGTGCACTGCACCAAAATTTGTTAAGGACTCTCCCTCATGATTTTCATTAAGATGATTACATCATCATCAGTATGATAAGAGCATGATCAGAGCATGATCAGAGCCTTGATAAGAGCATGATCAGAGCATGATCAGAGCATGGTGAGAGATTAGGGCATGGTAGCTCAGTGGCGACTAAGTTATCAGACTCATGATCCAAGGGGTTATGTGTTCCAAATCCAAGTAGTCCCTTAGTTCATAGGACACACAATTCAAAGTTGAATGTTTTCTTTAAAGTACACAAGCTTAAGGAAATACGAATTTTAGCTAGATTTTCTTTCAACTGAAAAATATTTGTTTTATGTTTGATGTAAACCTTGTCACAACTCTTAAATCTTTTTGTATGTTTTATTTGTAGCGTCATATGTAGCTAAAAGTTTGCTGAATTTCTCTCACAACGATGATCAGTTTACGATCAACTCCAATGTGTATCTTTACAGTTTAAAGACGAACAAATGTACAGCTGTACCATTGTAAACTAGTCTAAAGCAATTTTATCATAATGTAAATATTCAACGGTGTTAAGTATATGTAAATTAACCACATCCGTACATTGGAAATAAAATAGAAGCGTTGTAAGAATATATTCGTATGGAATGTGGCAAAGGATAAAACTTACGCTAATGTGGGAATTATTTTGTATTTTGGGTAGTGATATCATAATCCATTAGTAATTCATATATAACCCAAAATAATGTATGATAAGAAGTTATACTTTACAGACATACATGGTGTAAACGTGAAATGCAATGTACGCGCACGTTCTAAAATTTCAAGTAGATGATGATAGTCCATTTTATGCAATAAATGAAAAAAAAAATGGTTCAACTTATATTCTAGTCAATGTCATATACCTACATTTTCTAAAAGGTGCATTAATAGAGTGCTGTGTTTATGAGAGCATGTAGTAACAGCTCCATGATCTAAAGTATATCTATGATAAATCTAAAGTGTACCATCGTACACTAATGATGTATGCATATCGGATGAGGGATGAATTGTTGATTGTATGTGAAATATTATAGAGTGAAAAAAAAATGAATGGGGAGATACGCAACTGGTCATCTGGAAAGGGAAATACCCTCTTTCTATATTCATTACTCAAATTTACATACCGCTGAGTAAATAAAGATACAGACGGTAATGCGCCTTTTGAAAATAAAATTCCCGAATCCCCAAAATGATTTGTCTCATCTTAGATGACCAGATGGCACTGTTGAGGTGAATCAAGGGCTTGGTCAGATGTAAAAACAAAAACTCATGAAATTTAATACAAATTTATTATACCTTCTTAGTCTCATAAGACGTTCACAGCGTTTCGGCACTGAAATTTGATATGTGGGTTTACTGGGTTATGGACTCAGTATGGATTGTGTTTCAATCATTTGTTCAATGCGACATTCCAATCAATTCCCTCTTATGTTTACATGATGAATGTACGGTACTTGCCTGTTGAATCCTTCGTATGGATATATTGTTGTATTCTTCTGTGATTCATCACATTCCGATGTTATTCATATAATTTGAGAATGTTGTTACATCAAAAGCAAATGCAAACAGATGTAATAGAAATCCTCCCGCAGGACGAATTACTTCAGGACATCGACTGCCGACTATTGAAAAATTCAAAATGCTAGCACTAAACATTAGTAGAACCAGGGAGGTGGTAGAACAGTCATCATAAATTTTTGTACAGTGAATAGTATCTCCAGTTTCTTCGATCTTTATTTTTCTCCTTGTTGAAATGACGTTGCTAAGATGCAAAATTACGACATAAACTAGAAATTTGAGGAAAAATATGTTTAGATGTGAACTTCAGTAACTTTCACGTGTCTGTAATAGGATGCGTGATCTGTTAACGTTCAGTCATTAGCCACTTCAAACGTAATCGTACCACAAAATAGAGGGCAGCAGGTTCGTTTCTTCGTTACCAACAATGATTTCATGTGGGCATTTTCTCAGAAGAAAAAATACGTAAGCTCACATGGTTGATTTTTACATTTACTAGTTTCTGAAATTGTTCTCTCCCTCACCTTGGATTCGACAAGGATTAAGAAATTTGAATGCAAATAACAAAAAGAAAACAAAAGAACAGCTTAATTTGCAGCCTTAAATTATGCTATATAAAGGTCCCGGTATGTTGTCAGACACGCTCTGATCCTAGTTTAATGAACTGGCTTTCTTTTAGACAAGCATGCATTGGGGTTACCATGACCTTTAGATTTTGTTCATTCGCCAGTTTTGAATTAACTCTCGGGAAAAGTGCCCAATTGAGCAACTGCATCACTTTTTCATCATGTTTTCAATCATCATCGTTATTTTTTTACTTGGATGTTGAAGAGCACTAATGAAAGTACAGATGATGTGAAAATCAAGACAATTAAAGGAGATTAAAGATTAAAGATCGTTTTAGAAAATCGAAGGTATCTTAGTGATATTTCGGTCTGTGATTCTTGACAAGGCAGCGGGAGCGCCTCTCAAAACTTTCTCCCCTTTCAGCTCAAAATTTAAATTAAATGCCATGATAGGCCAGCAGTATACCAATCACATGATAGGTAGGAAATTCTTGATATGACTTATCTTGCATGAACAAGTAGCCCTCGACGGTCGGTATTTTAGCGTGTAAGTCAATGGAGACATTAGTGGTGGTATCTTCTACCACTGGCTTCCAGTATCATAGGAAATCATGCTCGACGAATGATGACGAATCATTTGAAAGAAAAAGAGCGAATTATTGAAATGATTCAGTTTGTGACAAAACTGCAAACGTCATGCATGGATTCTATTGAGGAAATTTACGAAGTAAATTACAGTGAACTTTCCCTTCTCTTATGATGACAAGGCCACACTCACCTGACAACCTGACAACTCTGTTTTGGAATACTGTACCATGTAGAGTGTGGATTTGTTTTCCTGATAATAGACTGGGACTACATGTACAGGTTTCCTGTTAGGATATATTATCATGTGTGTCACACTGGTTAACTGAATCACGTGATGTTTGATGCTCAACGTGCCCGGATGTTGCAGTAGATTATTTGATTTAAAAGTTGTAAACAGTTAGGTCTGATAATTGGTTAATATCTTGGACTTGGGGTTTTCGACACAGATGGCTACTGTAAATACTTCGTATAGGTCGAGACGTGATCTAGTAGTTTGGAGCAATGATTTACTCGATTTATCTTCCTTACATTTTTTAAAGTACAGATAAGTACATACAGATAACATTGTACCGGGCTATTAAGGGAAGTGCACGTAACTCGGTTATCACACCAAAGCTATACTTATGGTCTTCATGATCATATCAAATGCTATAACGTCCTCTGTATAAACAGGTCACCCAGAGTGTAGGTGGTATTAGTGTACAGCTGTAACTGGCAAAGGAAACGCATTGGCCAAGAGCAGAACAGACCGTATATGAGTAAGTGAATATAAAACATTATGCTGAAATGTAGAGATCGTTCAAAAGGAAAAGTACGGAAAAGCAAAAGTCGGTAAAGACTTTCCTTAAAACAAATTAAAGTAGACGCTAAATTGATTGCTCAAGCCATATACATAGGCCTATTGAATTATTGTTTATTTAGAAGTCATCTGCCAATGCGTGAACATTTAGAGTGAAAACAGTTCTCTCAACAGAATTGGACAGTGAGGTAAGATTTTCAATAATCTCCCTCTGTTTCTGCGATGTGAGTTTTAAATGTGAATACCTTAGATATATCACTAGTATTCGGTACATTTTTACTTGTAAAACAGATCCGACTTTTCAAGCAAACCGCACATATTATCGGACTTATTATTAAGACCCACTAAAGTAAACACACAAAGGGGAAAAAAGTGAGTTCTACCACTTTAAGTACAAAGCAATAGCTGGCTACTTTGATATTTATTACTTTCCTGTGTAATAGATCTCGTCTTACTGTATTGCATTGAAAGACACTGAAAACAAATTTAGGTTTTGTTATGCATGTGCAATTTTTTCAAAGGTTCATTTTAATAAGCTTAATAACGACGGTACGGTGTAATGTCTTAAAATGTAAGAACGTTCCTGAAGTAACTATAAGATAGACATAGACCTTCTTTATGTAGAACATAGTTCATTTTAATGAACATTATCTATCACAATCGTATTAATGTTTCAACTTTAACATATTGAAGTAAATTCTGCAGAAGTAAGGTAACCGTATCACAAATTGATTGACATTTTCATGTCTTTGATCACGCAATTCTCACTGCTTGGGCAAATATTTCTTAACTTACATACATACGTGCTGTTGTGTGATTAAATGAATATGAAAAAAGTAAAAAACGTCTCAGTTACCTCCCCCCTTAACACCAACCCTTGCAACACCCTCACATATCTCCAAGACAAATAATTCTAGTAAAATTAATACCTACGCACCAGCATCGATGAATGGACGGGGGGGGGGGGGATTAAGAAATGTCAACTCATGAGTTCCAGTCATGATAATTCTACAATTTTAAAGTTCATTTACTCGCTAATTGAATGAAATGAAAGAAATGAATTGCAATCATTTTTTCCACCAAACTTTCTCTTGTACATGGACAGATTGTTTGCAGTGATTAGGATAATCGTTTGTCGTGTGTAGTCCATGAGCCTGTGATAGAGCCATGGTGAGAGAAGTTGCGGTTGCAATAGCGTAAAAATTGTTTTTTTTTTTTTTTAGACAAATAAATTCCATGTACAGGGAAATTCCTTTAGGCAAAGTCTAATGAGCCAGCAGCCTTCCTCCCCTAAAACCTACCTCCTTTACCTACCACCCCTACCTCCCCCTCCCCCGCCCTCTTGGCATCAGTGGCAGGAGCGAGTATGTTCACCTATTCATTTTTCCTCTTGACCAGTTATAATGTGATATTTGTTTTTACCATCATTTTTAGTGATAACTAAATTCATTTATTAATTGAAATGTTCGGAATTGTATGTTTAAATTATTGGACAAAAATGCCTTTATTTTTTTTTTTTTGGGGGGGGGGGGGATTGATCTTGCTGACACAGGTCGTGTTGGCATCGTCCCTTTCACTTGTGAAGCGAAAGCAGATGCTTTTATCATAGATATTTGTATGCGAGAGATATATAGCAACAGTCCACATTTGTCTTCATAGATGATCACTTTCAGTTCTAAAGCAATCAGAAGTACCTCTTTTTCAAGTGAGTAATAGTAACTACCTGCATATCACATACCGATGAAGACCGAAAGTTGTTGAAAGGAAGTGACGCTTATACTTTGAATAACAAAAAACGTAGAATGTGTTGTGACCCTGTGCAGGACGTTACGCCGATTTAGAATTAGAGGGTAAAAGATTCATTCTGAGTTGACGCTTTGTAGTTCCTCCTTGCTTGTTTTGATATTTATATGGTATGTATGAGATGTAAATATCTTTAAAAGACGTGTTGTCATTCGTATATGTGTGTGTTTGTTAGAGTGACAAGAAGAGCATTAGCCTTGGTCAAGACGTTTGTGACTTTCGTTCTTTGGTATATTTCCACACGTAACGCTTTAAACATGCCCATCAATCTGTTCATCAGCAGTTTACATGTGAGCTCTGTACCGAGCATATCCTAGGATCTGTTCGCAGCCAAGTATCACATGATATCATACACGTTTATCCCTTCGCGAGAGCTACCTACCCTAATCATTACGGCATATCTGGCTATCACGTCCTGTTTCATCATGTAGAAAAGGTTTTGTATTACAGGAAAAAAATTAAAGCCAATATTTGTGGACACAGAAGGATAGATTATTCAAACTATAGATTATTCTAACTATCACGTCCTGTTTCATCATGTAGAAAAGGTTTTGTATTACAGGAAAAAAATTAAAGCCAATATTTGTGGACACAGAAGGATAGATTATTCAAACTAAGGAAAGACGAAGACACTCTCATCATGAAATTCGTTTCTTAAAATAAAAAATCCACTTGGAAGTTGCTCAAGAATAATATGTTTACCCAAACTTTTAAAAACGTCAATGATGCATCAACTAGAGTTAATCTTATGCATAACGTTTTGAGGAGATTAAGCTCATGTAGACTGTTTATTGATGAGCCTAAATGGTTTAACAATTAAAGGAAAACCGTTATACAGTCTCCCCACGTCGTCCTGACAATTCAAATATAGTTTTTCAAATAATAAGACCATTCGGTAGTAAAATGAATTCACGTCCAAGAAATATAAAGTTTTTATGAATACACATTTTATTCACTCGCAATTTTATTCACTCGCAAGTCGCCATGTTGTTGCGACATGGCGTGATTTGTGACGTCACTCATGCACCTGTACATGTCACGTAGTATTGCTGGTGCATGTGATACGTCATACCTTTCCAAAATGCCGATACGCTGTACAACCACGAAGTTGTTACGAAAATAAAACCAATACTGTCGTGACTGTTTGTAGATGTGCACTAAGGGTGGGTTGAAATTGAAACACCCACTGCGGTTCCTCTTTAAGATATTTTCCTTTGCACGTCGTGTGGTGCAATGTAAACACCCTATTCAACTATAAAGAAAATTTGACTTTATTTAACTTCAAATGTAACCAATTTACAACCTTAGATGAATCTTTCATGCATGATCAGGAATGAACAGATAGCAGCGATGGCCTTCAAGTTGTATACTTGTGTTACGAATTCGGCGTGATATATTTCAGAATGTACGGTAACATCACATTATGAGAAATGTAGTATGTCACACAGGCACAAGTACAGTTATAGCAATTTCATTTTTTTTTATTGTTTGTTTTAAAATGATTTCCACAACAATTTAATGTAAATCTGCAATGGACACAATTCTAATTTTTCACTGCATGGTGGCAAATTTTAAGGTTGTTACTTCAGTTTCAAAGGAAAGCAAAGACTCTTTCAGAAATTGTCGGTGTCAGATGGCATTTTGTAGCCTTTATGCAGCTTTATCCAGAGAAGTCCCTCTTCAAGCAGAAATAGCTTGAGTTATAAACCAGAAACTGGCAGTTGGGTTTTACAGGCCTACAGCGGAATATTTCTCTTTCACTCAAGACCCCTTGAAATTGTGACTGGACCTATTAGTCAAATAGAATTAAAATCTCATTGAAAGAGTCCCTAGACACTCTGAAAGTTACAGGTTATGACTGACAATGATTGTAAACAGAATGACGTCAGCCTCTCCAAAGCAGCTTACACTGGTGTCTCTGCACATGTACAGCCTGTGCTCTGTAAACGCCTTGCCAAAGAATCGTTGTCTGTTAGTTAATCTTCGTTGTAGAAACAAAAGCATTGAGTTCCGTGTTTTCTTTAGTTTCATTAATTTTAGTTTAATTCTAGAGCTTGTTAAGGCACTCTGTGAGAGATCTACGGAATAGCAGAACAAGTTCAGTTGACATCAATATAAAGAAATGAAGAAAAGTCAGAAAGCAGTGGCATACCCAGGAATTTGTGGAGGGGGAGGCCGTAGCCTCTGCCGGAATTACTGCAATTGAAAGATCCGAGCGCAGCGTCACGATCGGTTGGCGCGGAGCATACAAGAAAGTTTTTGCTAGGGGGGGGGGGCATGCTTTCCCCGGAAAATTGTGAAATCTGCAGATTCTCCTGCAATCTGGAGCATTTAAGAAGACCTTAAAAGACCTTCCAAGGGGAGGGGGTGCAAACTCGTGAAGACTATCTGAGCGGAGCGCCACCATCAGTTAGCCCCCCAGATGGCCGAAAATAGCCCTTCCCAAGTTTTTTCAGCTGCATGAACCCAGCCTTGAAATATAAATCTCATGTCTACAATTTCTCAATTACTGAGAAAATAATTAGTCTGTGAAAAATGAGGCAATGCCGAGATGAGCATTCAAAGAAACGTTTGTCTCTACAAACCACTCAGATAGATGAAAACTGCCCTTCCTGGGTGTTTAACATGCAGACATATATGCTCCCAACCCTGCATTCCACCCCTGCCTTGGTAGGCCTGCCACATAAATTGAGGGGATTACTATTTAGCGATATCGCGGAGAAAAAAGCGAAAATGAGATCAAGCAGGGTCGCCCTGTTCGCCCTACTTTCCCTGGCTGCTTATGCTCCTGGGTATTTCTGCTAAAAGTGAACGATATGTCAAGATAAAAAAATATTTCATAGCTGACCCTTCAAACACATTGCTGGAAAAAATGGACCTCCCTCAACTTAGGCTGGGTCGTTCGAACGCTCCGACCCCCCTGGCTACGGGCCTGTATTCCCTCAAGTTTACCTCTACACATACAGTAGGCCTATATCGATACTAATCATGTCAATTCCCGCTTATTTCTGATATTTTCAGCAAGATATGCAGTATTTAAGAAAATGGGGAATGTGACCCCCCCCCTGTGTACGCTAGTGTCAGAAAGGGTCAAAATCTATTGAAACTGAGAAACACTCATTCAAGGTAATGATATGAAAGGGATAAGTGCCTCCTACAAATAAATTCAAAGTGTCGTTGATCGATTTCATGGTTTCTTACATGTTCTCTGTTTTAAATAAATACAAATACTGGAATACAAATACTAGCGTATTCATGAATGAGTATATTTATGCTAGTTTATGAGCATTAGCATATGAGGTAATACATAACTGTAAACTGGAAATGATTTTACAGTGATGTTAGTGGTGGTGATTTGATTGATCAAACATATTTCATTATAAACTACTACTTGGGCGAGGAGGCAGTAGAGGCACAGGAAAATGTAGGTAATAGACGTAAAGTTCTTTTCTTTGTAGGGCTAAAATCAGCTTTCTAAAATAGTTCAATAAAATACTTCTTATTTCAGACAAAGAAGAGTATCGCAAAAGACGATGGAATACACAAACCAACTTCCAGTTGGGTAAGTTACAAATACTCCTGTACCCTTCTTTCAGCATGCATGCTGTGAATTGCCATGACAACGTAACTTTTGTTTCTAAATTATCATTCACATCGTATGGTTTGTTCACCTGAGGTGTCATTAGGATGTGATATCAATTCTTGTGATATCACATTGATAGATCCGTGTAATGTGGATTGGTACCAGGCATGCACAACACTCTTACAATAACTAAAATACAAATACATATTTTTTAATCATTTGGTTAATTGCACGTTACACATGGAGTTTGTAATATATCCCCGATAAACTTTAGACTCAATATGTATTTCCAATTCATTTTGTTTTTCTTTTGCTTTTGCCGATGATAGGAGTAGAAGTAGGGATAACGATGATGATAACAACGACAATGATCAATATTGGAATGAAAGTTACCCTCGAAATCTAAATAGAGGTCGTGGACGAGGAGAATCCACTGGACGTGATAGGACTGGTGGTTCTGCTGGTCGTGGTCGTGGTCGTGGTCGTCCCTCTAGTCCTGTTCGTCGTGGTGGTCTTGCTGGTGGACAGGGTCATGATGGTTCTGCTGGTGGTCGTGGCGCTGCTCGCGGTGGTGTTTCAGTTGGTCCTAACTTACCACGTGTAACTAGGAGTCCATCTGCACCCGTCAGCAGGACTCGTCACACAGATGTCGCAACTAATCTCTCTGGTGTCGTAACCCTTAACCCTGAGAACTTTACTAGACACGTCACGAATATCAGGGAGTTTTCCAGCACCCCCACCACTGGACAACGTGGGACATTTGCTTTAACTGAAACCCAACCGTTAACCACTGAAGAGGAACTCAAAACAACCAATAACTCCTCCAGAATGACGTCACGATCAACAGAGAGATTGGGACATGTATCTTCACATCCATCACTGACGTCATTGGACCCATATAAAGGAAATCAGTCAACATTGGTGTTAGCGACGGTTCCGGTTATACTTATCCCGGTGATCGTCTTACTGTCGATTTGGTGTTTCTGGAAGAAGTTGAAATGTCGGTAAGTCCTGTACGTTTTTACTTTCACTCACATTAAAGAACGTAGAAATAGAACGTTTTTGTGTCCATTCTGTATGATTTGAATGAATATAACGTTCCTTGTCATGGTAGGGATCCAAAATTCAAAGTCAGCACACATTTTCTTTCCCCCAAAAGATTGAGAAATCGGCGAAAACAAGGTCACACGAATGATACAGCAGATGTAAACCTGAAAGGTAATTTACATTCAGTTAAACTGAATCCATTTTTTTTCTCATAAATATGCATTGATAATCATGTCTTCTCAGCCAATTCGATACATGCCCTCCCAGCTTAGAAGCTACAAAAGTGATACATGCCTGAAGTCACTAAGCTGATGGAAATGCATTTACTAACCCTAACTCTAATGATGGCGTCATAGGAAATGCATTTCCTTGTGGTTTGTGGCGTTGAAAAAAGACTATCAGGTACTAATTAAGTGGTCTTCTTGCTCTTCGAAACTCATTTACACCAATTACATTGAGTCTGTTTTAATCTCCAATTAATATATTATATGTAAAATTTCAACTTATTCAGATACATGAAACAAGCGTAGCCAACATCACTTGTGCCATGGACAGGAAGAGAGGGGGGGGGGGGGCAGATATCATTAGCCGAAGAAATATCATGAGAAATATAATTTTGTACCTTGCCTCACATTTTTCCTTCATCACAGGCTAAATTGAATTGTTTTATACAATATATAGCTCTGCTATAAAAACTTGTATTGAATCAACTCAATACAAGAAACTACTATTTATTTTCAGCAGTCATACACTCAGAGAATTATTTACTTAAATTATGTAAAATAAGAACTCCATAAATTTTATGTAAAATCAGTGTAAGCAGTATTTGTAAATTCTACATAATTTTGGTAAATTTTACTACATTTTAGTAAAATTGTTGCATCATAATGTAAGATTTACATTAACTGTGTGTAAAATTTTACCAAAAGGTATGGAGTTCTTATTTTACTTTACGTTTTTGTGAGTGTAGCACACACGGTACTTGTTTTTTTTTTTAACTGTCAGTAAAAGTTATAGCAGCAGGAATATTTTATTTTCAATTAATTCATACATGGAGTTTTACCGTAACGGTAGAGTGTGTGACTTTGAAGTTACTTCTTTAAGAGATGGAGAGCTATTCTAATGATCTTCATTGGTATTTCACAGAGCTGGACCCACCCACGACATACTCTTCTGGAACTGAGAAAGAGACAAAAATAAAGTCAGGAGGAGTCGATCAGAATCTAAGTCATGATCATCTAACTCAGAGAAGAGAAGTCGAAGAAAGATCTCCAAAGTTTCCTTCTGGTAGCGATGCAAGTTCTGAGAGGAAAGGGTGGCCGCACAAGTACGAGGACATTCCAGATTGTAACACAGAATTGTACCACACCGTGACACCGGAAGCGGTCTCAAATGATTTTGTGACGTCACACCGCCAATATGACCTTTATGATAAGCTCAAAAGGGACGGCAACATCAGTACAGTAAGCACTGGTATCCAAGATGCCAAAAATAGTAAATATGACAGATTAGATGCAATCTCTTCGCTTCAAGAGAGTACCAAGTACGACATTCTGAAGAGAGACGTGTACCGTGCATCTGTTGAAACGCCTCTACCTGACGTCACAGAAGATGCTGAATATTCACGACTGAATAAAATGCCTTCGACATCTTCTTCCTCTTCGTCTTACGACAGATTAACTCGTAATGTAAAGATCAAAGAAGAGCTAACTGACTAATAAATAGGACAATCTGACCGTCTCATAGGACTACAATCTCAATTAATTAAAGGGAAGATCGACTGAACTCGGACTCACAGTGTTAATATTTCAGCAAAAATTACTTTGTTGTATTTCAGAGAGCATTGAGGAATATAAATTTGTGTTTAGCTAATTACTTAAATCGTTTAGTGCTATGATACGTTGTGAGTGGAATTCTATGTGATTGTGCACAATTGATAACCTTAGGTCTGGCCATAAAAAAGAAGTAAGTACCTATAGACGGGTCGTATTAACAGTCAACTGCACAGACCACCATCAATCGGCAAACACTCTTCCACCCACTTACAGAAGAAGAAGAATGCATAAATCATTTAATGTACAGTATTAGAGAGTCAAATTGTAAGGACTAACAGTCTAAGAGTGGGATTTTATTTTCTTTGGCACTCTGTCATTAATTATCAGTAATTTGAACAGTTTATAAACAGGTCATTTTTATATCCCTTTTCTCATCAAAAACCTTGCCAAAATATAATTTACAAAAATTGTTGTATTCAAAGATTGGCAAATTCCACAGACTTAACAGACTTTTTTGGTGATAACAACAAAGAAAAATCTTGATGTTTTCTTTATTTTTTGATGTATTTGACACATATCCTTCATTCTGTTAATCGACGTTAAATGTCCTTTCAAGTATACTTCTGATTATATTTGTTGTATCGCTGTGACTCTAGGGAAACGTCAACATTGATGGGTATGGCTTATCATTTCCTGTCATTCTTTAACTTTTTTAGGAATCAATAAAATCTTCAGGTAATAGGGAAAGTTTGAAAGGCGATATCCAAATTTTTGTGTGACGTAAATGATGAACACTTAGCTCTACACTTTAAACAAGTCTGTAAACTTACAGGAAATAAAATAAAGAAATTAATAAAAATAACAAAAATTGTCTAGAAACTAATTACCAGAACATTTCTGTATTTCCGTTTGTATTTCTTCATTTTATATTCTGTAAATTTATATTTTACAATTTACATTTTTAACAGTGTACTTATTTCATCGAGAACAGAAAAACAGTATGCTATAAAAGGTAATTGTAATCATTTTAGAAACTTGTGATATGATATCTGCATCCACCCCTTCTTTAGTACCCTCAACCCTGTCCCCTCCCGGTCGTATAACCTACAAGTATCCAGACCTATACCCAGACACGATAACTCGAACACAAATAGAAAAGTTTCATGTGACATGCAACAACCATTTGGAAAATAGCTTTACATCATTCTCGAATGTTTTGGTCGACCCCACTTTTACCTCTGAATTCCTCCACCGTATAACTCCATTTCCATTATTCCGTACCCAAACTGCACCCCCCCCCCTTGTCCCCTCCTCTCTCCTGTCGCCATCCCTCTACGCCTTTGTCAATGCTCCCTTAGACTATTAAGTCTCCATGATCAGTTTGTACAACTCATAAGGACACATTTGAGCCGGTTATAATACCCCGTGTAATTGATTGTGCGCTTAACGGGTCAGATCTACACAGATGTATTCCATCGCTTCCGCCATGATAAAACCCTGCGGTGACACTGCAGCTTTTGTACTGATTTTGTTTTCAAATACTTCTTACGGAAGTTGTAGATTTTGTCAGTGTTGTTGTTACTCCTTTTAGTGTGGATAAGTAGAGTCTTGTACAATATTGTACAGAACTGAGCCTACATGACGGTTTACATGGTATACGGTGTGTGCATTACTCTGTAATGGGTTTTTTTTTTAACCCTCATTGCGGACTACCATTTTAAAATTCGTCTTTGTGAACTTTCTTTCTGCGACCAGTTAAATGAATTCTTGATGACTGATCTTTATGAATGTTTCTTCGGATATTTTAGTGATCAGTTATATTAAATACATTGTTAAGTGTTGCTTTGGAATTTGTAGAGAGCAGTATTTACAGTGTATGGAACTCTTATTCTTTATAGAATTTTAAAGGATCAGTGTCACTGTTCTACATTGTCAGAAAGTAAGTGACGTCATAATGCCTGTTGAATCCGTCGGTGGAGGATATTTCCAAACCGTTTCAAAGTGAGTAAAAAATGATCGCCTATGTAATATTACCATGCGATAATAAATCCACAAGCTCCCCGTAATGACCACGAACGGAGGCCTGATGGAGACAGACGTCTCAAAAGAGCTGATTATCTACATGATTTCTCTGAGAGATCTAACCAGGACATGTTTTGGTTCCTCGAGACTCATCAGATCATGTGACAATCTGAAGACATTGTTCATGATTGAGATCCTGTTTTCTGCGATGATGATCGTTATTCTTAATCTAACCCGTTATTTGTTTCTAACGTCATAATACCTAACGAGAAGATCTACCAACTTTCCATGAGAGAGAATTCCACTTCATTTGCTACATGTATAAATTGAAAAATATCGTGACAACTGATCGAGATTCAACTGTCTTGAGGTAGCCATAAGGGTTCATAAAGTGACAAGCGCACTGCTCTCTTTGGACATTGCATCCGTCTTGAGACTAGTGACATAATGTGTATTTATTAATCATACAGTCAACATGGTTACAGTCCTATGGTCCGACACCCCTAGGTTCCGACAATCCTGTGTTGTTACACATCCATTAAGTCCGACACCATTTTTGGCCTTGCTATGATGCTACTGATGATGCATTGATCATATTATGCAGTGCTTACTTTAAAGTTGCAACATACGGTTTATAAGACTTAAGTGTTGAAATATAACAGCATCAATAAATACCATGACATAGTATCGCATATACCATGTATTGTGCATTTGGTAATTTGTAAATATGAGCGCT
Source organism: Stichopus chloronotus (assembly GCA_021234535.1). Lineage (NCBI taxonomy): Eukaryota > Metazoa > Echinodermata > Holothuroidea > Aspidochirotida > Stichopodidae > Stichopus > Stichopus chloronotus. The sequence continues at coordinate 1,615,249 of CM037835.1, forward strand.
AATGGCCGGAGAGAGCTTACACAACTGAGATTGTGATTCCCTTCGTCTTGGGGCCAAGTACTGCTCCTTATCCATGGAACCCAGACCGTCTTACTTAGAGCCCCTGCAGTCGGAATATAGGAGAGTTGGGATATAGGGCAGTCACCGTTTATATTGAGTAAGTCATTGCAAATGTAAAACGAAAGGGGAAAATGGGTGCAACATTGGGGTGTCTTCATCGAATATATCATATCATCACAGAATTGTTTTATCAATGCTAAATCTGGAGAAGTAAATTAATTAAGACAAGGAGTTGATATCCTCTCAAGTTACGAATTTTCTGCGCATGAGCATCTATCATGTCATCATTGTGAGGACCCTCCCTCCCCCCGCCTCCATCTAGTTGGATGTCTAGTAAAGTCCATAAAACCCAGCGTAATGATGATTCACATATCAGGACAACGTCATCACTTAGCAGGATACATTATCTGGTCCCGTGAGTGTCCTTTGAAGGAGGGGTATATATTAATGGGGTGCCTCAATCAATCACATGATGACTGATGGTACACTTAGCCTTCCTTTTGATCACTGAAATAAAATAGAGGGAGAAGTATACCACTGATGCAACATTTTGGTTTCCTGGCCTTATGTTAACTCGAGACACCTTATTCAATGTAACTTTTAACTAGCCCTCTCCTCTCAAAAACTTAAACAAATGACTTTAAGTACGTAATTCAATACCAAATAACGTATTTAAAATTTGTGTGGTGCAGAGTACTTTTACTTTTATACAACTTCTGATATTTGTAGATACACTGAAGACAGGCCAGAAATTTGTTTGAGACAACCATATAGCCATTAAATGTCTTTAATACAACTATAGCCATTAGAACTACGCTTTGTATATGTTTTTTAGAAGGGTGTTGCTTTCCCAATGTGGAGAGAGGAACAGGACCATTTAATCCCACCTGGGCTACAAGGAGTGAATGTCTTCCTGTACGCTTTGAGCACGTTGCTGGGGGACTGAATGATTGGGTTATGTAAGCGGAGCGCCATCATCAGTCAAGAAGATTTTTGGTTTTGCAGAGCCACAGGTGGCCGGAAGCAGCCGTTCCAGAGCGTTCTATGCTTCATGCATCCAGTCTTGGGATAGGAATCTCATGTCTGTACGGTAATTCCTTAACTGTGAGAAAAATCAATCTGTGAAAAATGGTAATACATATCAGACAGGTTGAGATGATACAAGAATCATAATGAATTATACCACCTCTTTAATTTATTCTTGGAGTACTTGCAAACATAGGGGTGGAAAATGAAGGCTTAACATCTGTAACTTCAACATACCATTTTACTCTTTTCCGTTGATATGATTTTGCTGACCCTCCAAATTTTGCGTCGCAGTTTACATTAGCCTATTAACTCTGTGATTAATCGTTAATGAAAAGCACTAATCCATGTAATACACTACATTTCGGGACGCACTAACGTTAACGTATGCATGTTGATTGGGAAGACATACGGTATACTTAAGGTTGCATTTTCAAAACGCGTCTTATAAACCGAGGTGCCGTGTTAGGTAACACGGTTGTCACAATCAGAATTATCGCACGGCAATCCTTCCAAAATATTTTGCAAAGTACACAAAAAATGTTCGTTCCTCTTTTCAGCTGTTGATGAGAATATTGGAACATTCTGATGACGCTTCGAACAAAAAGTGGGGGCCTGGTCATTTTGAGTGATGTCCCCTTGCTAAAACATGTAAAAAGTTGATGTTTTGGTACAGTCCATTGTAATATAATTCCTACCCTTTTTCATGGAGGTTTCGAATGTCATCTATAGGGTCACCAGAGTTGAAAGTATGAACAAAACATTAACGAGGATATTTCTGCAATTGAATTTTGCTGGAACTTCAAACTGATAACATTGTAGCTCTTGATGGGTGATCTCTGTCATTTTTATGGCGGTGCATCTCCATGTGAGGTCAGAGGAGGCAGTAATTTGAAACATTTGAGATACAGTATTTCAAGAAGGGTAAGATGTTGGAATTTTAACATTGGTATGTAGTGTTCTTTTACTTCTCTGCCTTTTTGACAAAAATCACAGTCATTTGACTTTCTGGTTTAAACAAGATCACTTAGCCGAAAAGTGCAGGCTCGGACCTGTAGTGCTACATACTGGCTACGCCCTTGTAAGTAAGGGCAGAAAGTGACATTTGATAAAGGTTTACTGTCCAAGCGGAAAGTTTTACTGTGAGATAATCGAGTCACAAATCTACGCCTTTTTAGGTAATTGTCAAACAACAGAGATAGGAATAATATCACTTCACTTGCCACTCACATTCTCCGATGCTTCTCCGATTCTCCGATGTTTCCCTCAGCAGCATTGATCACAGTCATAACTGGAGGACAATTAAACAATTGGTGACATTGTCTCAGTCAATCTGGAAGTCTTGTATTAAGGTGCATCGGTCATTACTCCAACACAGGACCTCACCATACATACCGACAAGCCCCCCCCCCCCCCGTCACTCTCTCCACCCACTTCTCTCCCTCTCCTGACCTTTAGGAGAGTGTAGGATCTAGGATTGGGAAGTGTGGAAGAGGAGAGCCAAGCTTCATCTATTCTTAAATAAGGAAAGAAAATATTTAACAGAAGGAAACATTTACCAAATTACTTAGAGGAGCATAGGTAGTTGTAAAATGCAGTTTTCACTTTCTTTCTCCAAGTTGAGTAGAGGCACATATATTAATACATTTGTGGTGAAAATGATATATTAATGACAAATTCTTTTGGAAAGTGTCCCTGCAGAGAGAGTAAACAGTGTTTTTTTTATTTCTCTCATGTTGAAGCCCGCAAATAATATTCGTATTTATTTTATGCCTCTCCCTAGATTGCGTATGGAATGCTGTTTGGTCGAAGGCTATCAATATTTACCTGGACCCTTCAAGTGGATATTGGTGGTCTTCAACCAACAACTTTGCTCCTGCAAAGTCACGGATAGACATAAAGTACATACTCATGAATATTATCTTAAACTCAAAAGACACATTCAAAGTTAATGTTTTTCCTGGTCTATAGGGGGGTCTCTAACAAAATTTGTCATTGGCATTTTTTTGCCACGAACCTCTTAAATAGGTATGCTTTTGCTCGATATGGAGAAAGAAAGTGCAAACAGTTATGTAAGATGTATTTCATAACTCCCCATTCTCCTTTAAGATTACAATACTGCTGCTACATATTCTATATGCTGGAACACGGTTGACGAAGAACCATCCCAATACATATATGAGTCCCCCTTTCAATGGTGAGAATCGTTCTATAACGTTTCTTCATACAGTAACAGTGGAAATTGTAAAATAGCGAGAAAACAAGTAACTTGTAGATTTAACTGAGTCGTCCTTGCATATGGAACATTTGTGGTATCTTGTGTGGAAAGGTAATTTTGCTTACAATGTGAAATCAACTAGTTTGCATTAAGAAGTTTACTTAGACAGCCATTCATAAATTTACTGACAGCCATATTGATAGAATGTGGGCATCGGATTTGTTTTCTTCAATTGAATGTAACCAGAAATATTAAATTGTTCAACACTGTAACGACTGTTGAAATTTAACTCTATAAAAATAACAAAGTGAATAATATTGAAAATGGCGGGGAATTGATACCTGGTGTAACTTACAAATTGAAGCACTTCAAGTTGTTTTACACTTTACTATTTTTTTTACAAAATAAGAATGAAAACATGAACGTTATAGAAGACAAGTAATGCGTCTGCAGACTTACAGTTGTAATAATGTTTTAATCTCATCAATATAGTGCCATGTTAAAGTTTCTGGCACTAATAGGCTCTCGTAGTGATCCATGGTTTTCTGATTGTTCTGCTTTGCACGAGTTTACAATAATCCGTCATGCTTCACTAGTTTTATTTCGACAAAATAAAGATCTATTGTTCCACGCACATAAAAGCCCCTTTAACAACCATAGCACTAAGTATATGCCTTTGACATAGCTAATGCATAAAGCAAGTGGACTTGCATACACTGCACATCATATCCTTTGCACTGTTTCCTTCATTGTGCACATTTTATTTTCTTCAGCAAAAGCAATTCTTTCTTGGTTGTATTATGCTGGAACCTGTACCTCTTACAACATATTACAATATACCCGATAGGACCTCTATAACGTGGATGTATAACTATATAGGCTGCATGGTGTTGTTTGTTCGGAATGGTGACCAGTTCTAATGTACGGATGGGTACACCTTGAAAGCACAGACAAACATCTGTTGCAAGCAAAGATAATGTTCGTTTCTATCTCTGTATATGGGGAAGATCTGTCTTATTCTCATTAAACGCTGGTTTTCTGTTTTCGTTTCTTTCAGGATAATGGACGAATTCACGACACAGTATACATGCACAGGTAGACCCACGGGAACAAGTAAGCTTCAAGATGATACCGTGCACCGTTTTTTTTTTAAATTTACATAGGATTTTTAATTTTAGATCATTAATCGTGGTAGTGAAATCTCATGTGACGTCATAACTGTCTGCATACGGTACATTGTTTCCGTTTACTTTCTACAGGCACTCGTATACAGTTAATAATGATACAAAAAAAAAATGTTTATACAAAGAGTAAATGTAAACACGTGACGTTAGCAGAGGGTTATCAAGAATCGACTGATGTCACGTGACTACTCATTTAATAGCTATCCTTCATAGAAGGAAAATATTGCACAATGCACTAAAATGACGAGCAATGAAAAAAAAGCTTTAGTCGTTGTTGTATCATTTAGTCTCACCGTGAACATCAGCAATAGTTTCATCTCCTCAATACATTATAAGATACAAGTTACGGAAGATCGTCATTTGAATATGAAAGTTAGGGTGAACAAATTATTCTTGAGCAACAAGTGACTAAATTCCTATCTGTTAGGAACTAAGATGGCTATCGCCTAGCCTCATTTAGAATAATATGTCATCCTGCATCCACAAATATTGGTTTCGTTAATATGCCTTTTCGGTAGCACAGGCGCAATCATTTACTTTAAGTAGTTGATATCATTGGCATTGTTACACTGTTGCGTCTGCGTGCTGTAAAGAGTGCCTATACGAGTGCTTATCTGGATGCTGTCCATTGTACCGCCTGATCACATGACATTTGTGGCACATCTGTAAAGTTTACTTAAAATGGTAAGATTATATTTTAAACTTATCGAATGCTTCGAATAATTTTTCAGTTTCAACCAATCTTGTCTTGGTATGTGAGGTTAAAACGCTTTATTTTTAAGTTATAAATCAGTTATTTGATATACGTGATGGATTTACGCATATTGTTCCTTTTCATATATTTTCCTTTTTATATTTATACAAGATTGAATAAAATTAAATAAAATGAAACACAACTTTCAGCAAAAAGTAGACTTTAGACTTTCTAAATCTAATTGGATTCTTTAATGGAAGTTCACAAATTTGCAATAATTTTCGACTGGGATCATCATGCACAATCTAGTTTTATCTTGGCAACCGAGTCCTGTACAAATATTTTTGATAAGATAAACTTATCCTTAAATCTATTTAGAGATTCATATCTTTTCCAGGATCATTATTGATGTGGGTAAATCTCGAGAAGAGTATTGTAGCCACGTGCACAATCAGTTTCGTCGTAGGCTAACCTAACATAGCTGTTCGTATAATTAGTGACTGCATGTCATCAAATACTATGACCAATATAACCATGAGGTTAGCCACAAAGACAGATTTTACTGTAGCTCGTTACAACGTGCTACCTTGCACTTAGTATAACATAGATCTTAAAAACTATATAATTCTTGCCATAAAATTTATGCTTCTCAGCTACAATTTTTAGGAGATCTGACATTTCTACATCAACCACAGCTGACGTCACTGACTCTAACTACCATGAACACATTGAAGTTGTGTCCCTGCGGATTGGATTTTGTGTACTACTGTTTGTGCTCCTATTATCGGTGTTCTTACTTTTTATACAGTGGTGAGTGAAACATCCACTGACGCTGGGTGATCAGAGATTTTCGAAATCTATTTTTAATTTTGATTTTGATGTTAACATTTCAATTGTTTTCAATGTTTTCTTTCAATTAGTAGAGTTTTGCTTTAAATGAATCATTCTTCTTGACGAATATCTTCAACGTTGTAAAGCAGAATGCTACATGTACATAAAGTAGCTTCCTGTTGATTATTTGCATGAAAACACGTCCACACTGTATTCTATATTAACCATTTTGTTTAACAACATATACACTATGCACTTTATATATGCACTTACAATCTTTTCGCAGGTACAGATCATGTATAAGACCTAGTGACTAACGTTTTTGGCTCTAAGCTTTTTACGTCAAGGAGAGGGAAGAAACTTTTAACATGAAGGGGCTCGTGCATGGACGAGCACACGTCATTGACAATGTGACGAAATGATCTCAATTAATAACTGAAAAAGCATTTAATATTTTTTTTTTATTTGTATGAAATTGTCGGCAACATGGCAAAGAATAATCCCAATTTCTTCTAGTTGCGTAAGTTTGTAATCTTCATTATTTGTTTGTTTTATTTTGATTTCCACTGTTTTATCGATAGTCGGAAGAACAGAAGAAGGTCAAGAGATGATAGTGAGTCCATTTAACTTTGGTTTCTATTTTTTGATATTGTTATTTCTTTGTTAGTCTGTTTTTCATATGTAGGGAGTAACACTGTAAAGGTGTAGCCATTAATATTAGCGGGTGTGTAGTAAGCAATGACGTAACTAGTACGCCATCAGCTGATATGGTTTCAGTGTTTTAGCAAAGCGTTCACATGCGGAGGTAGCAGGCGCACAGAGAGTAGGTCTTTGGCGTTATATCTGTTCATCAAACATGCAAGTGTACATTAATTACTTTCTACACCAACTTGTTTTAGCTAGTGGATTGAAAAAGATAATTGGCACTAACTTTTTTAGTTACCTTTATTCCAAAACGAACGAAGCTGATACTTCTGTATGTACTTATATCCACCCCCCTCCCCCCATTATATCGGGGAGCGAATTTGGTCCAGCTTCAAATTTTCATCTTCTGGGTTTGTATGCAGATGTCAACAAAGTTTATGACGAATTAAATCAACGTGTTTCCAGCAATATACCTCAAAACGACATGGATGGTGAGACTACTCTGCTTTCACGAGAATATGCCTCTTTAAAGTATCCAGAAGATACAGTTCGTACCAGTCAGAGGCACCATTATTATCATGAGCTAGTTGAAGGGAAGACCAAACTATCGCAAGAGACAAACGGTCATTCTGATAGCATAATATCCTCCAACGGCCCACCTTTATCTCACGAAGAGGAGACAGTGACGATCAAAAGTACTCACGGAGGTGATGAACGGTACGATAAACTCCAGAGAGACGACGGTCAGTCTTTCTCCAACGACTTACAAACTTCGGAACAAGTTAGCGATTACTCTTCAACAAAATTTGCAAATGATTCAAAAGGTTACGATCACGTTCAACGATGCAAGAGCTCGCCAACACGGAGCGTCTCTGATAATGAATATTCATTATCAACTCCAAAACCAAGTAAGAATCATCAGTACGACCATTTAGATCGCAATGGTGTTGCTTCCATTGATGACGTCGTAGTTAGTTCATCTACCTACGACGAACTTCAGGATGTAAAACATCTGGTTCTCGATCCAGACTTGGTCATGCCAGATGTGAATAAACTTAATCATCAATACGAAGCAACGTTCATCACGTAACAGCACCGATTGTGAAAACGACTTTAAACACTGAAATGAAATTATGTCATGAATGAAGACTGAAAATCAATTCGTTTTTGATAAATTCACTAGAAAATCGAACAACGTAGAAATATTCTTCTAATTCGGCAGAGAAAATGTTAATCTTTTGAGAGAGATAGAATACATTATGACAAATGAAATAAATAACGACCATTCGTATGTAAAGTACTTGTTATTTTATCCCTATATTGAAACTTTCATCCAAACACCATGGCTGGGGATATATTGGGGCATTAACCCACCAATCGTTAATTTAGTGACAATGTAAATATGAAAAGAATTATAATCGCACTGACCACGAAACTGCTCGTAACACATTGCTAACAGATTTTCGTATAAACGTTTTTTTTTTTTCTAATTGTTCATTTCTTTATGATGATGTGTCGTGTATTTCATGAAAAATTTCCATCAAATTTGTATTAAGGGGGCATATTGAGTTGTCTCATGATATTTACTAAATTTTCTTGAGCCTGCCAAGGTTCCTGAACATACTAATGACAAATGGTTAAATTAAGTAGACCCCAATGTGTCACCACAAAGAAGCATTCATATGCGAGTAGCGAACGATTTAATTGACAATTCGTATACAGACACATTTCACATTGCAGTACTCACGTGAACGCAGACAAGAATGCCTGTTATAGACGTAAGATCATGGAGTCTCTTTTCATTAGGGACTTACAATCTACCCTGAATAGAAACGTCCAGAGTTTTAATCTTCAGCTATTCTGAGCTGGTTTTACTCACTAACTTCTGTAACAGCTGATATTGTAATGTATTGACTTGCATTATCAGTTTGCTATTTCGCCTTGACGATGTAAGGTGTAGTCTTATGAAATATTGTCGTAATATATTTTATTCCTCATGAATTTCAAATTCATCGCTATTTTCATTTTTATATTTGGATATTCCTTGTTGAAGGAATGAGGAAAACACACAAAATGGACTGGGGTACTCCACGTTTTACTTTTTCAAATCCACCAGAGGATTGTTCTTTCACCATTTTCTGTAAAGAAGACTCAGAGCAGTACCTTACACTTATTATTTTTAGTGATTTCAGATATTCAGAAAATAAAGTCAGGAATTTTCGATCAGACAATTATGCTAATCCCATGGACTAAATCATTCAAATTGCAATCTTTTTAACTAGGTCTTCACACTGGTGCATGTGCCAAGTGTTTATGCCTATCCTAAGACATAAGGGAGCATTGCCTATACAGACGAGTAGCATGGTTGCACCTAGAATGACGCACATAAGGATTTGATCTATAATTATGAAGTTGATAACAATGCAAAACACTCATTACTCATTTAGATACGGTTTAGGCTCTGGCAGTACCTCACAACTGGATTTCTGCAGTGTTAAAAACATTTTATCCACCTAAATTGACACATTGTAACTTTTGTCTAGTCATGCTGGTAGGCAAAGTCAAATGGCAGAGCAGCATTGGCCATGAGCTATATGTATCACGTAAACTTAAGTCTAGCAGGTTGATCATCATTTTGGAGACATGGTGGTATTTCGAGGTGTATTCTGGGTTGTTTTGTTGACATAGTGACATTTTAAATTAGGATACGAAGCCTAGCCCATAGGCAACTTAATTGGGTGGAAAACCTTATCAAAGAACCAGAAGTGTGACAGGCTTCATCAGCAACATATTATGTTTAACGAATTACGTCATTCTGCTTTCAATAAAATAGGTTAGGTTGTCTGAAGTAATACACTTTCAACAATAGCTAAAAGAGGTGCCATTTTACCTTTTGTACTGATAATTTTCTTTTATTTATATATCTTTACATATCCACCTGTAGTCAAATATATATCCTTGGTGACATAAATTGTGCACCTTATTGTAACTTATGGGCCATTGCCACATGTTCACGATGATATCAATGACTTAATCGCCGCATATACAATCATGTTGGCCACTGTCTATCAGTACTACAACCAGTCAAACCTTGGTCCCTGGGAATATAATATCAAAGTTTTAGAATTGATAGGATTTACTCCCTGAGTGACTTTGACAACGGCAACTAAAGAAAGTACTACGTTACACTCTGACCTTAATTTAAGTTAATAAACACAAAAATGCAAGGAAAATAATTCACAAAATAAGTAGATTATAGACTCCAGAAAGCATAGATATAGACATATAGATTATAGATTCCAGAAAGCAGTGAAATTTGTCCAGCTCGTCAACTCCATTGGAAAATTGGCGGGGCTAAATTCCCTCTAAGACGCTCTTCCCAGTTCAGTGCCCCAGTTTCAGTTGGGATAGCACCTGACAATTGCTTCAGGAAAAGGGTTAGGTTAAGAAGAGAGTTAGTGGAATTGTCAGGGGAAACCTTCCCCCAGGCCAGGGGCGGTCTAATTCTTTATGTAACTAATCTTCTGGTATTGAAGGTTGACCCTGAAAAAAGTATACTCGTTTCGAAGTTTTGGTAATGATCTCAAAAATATTTTTAACCCTGTCCGGAAGACAACTAATATACACTCTGTTTGTTAGCCTCTTTGCACAGAGAAGAATCCTACGGACGGCCATTCCATTACTAAATAAGTGATCGCTAAGATAATAATTTAAAATTGTCAAAAGTTTTGTCCATTATCTTAACATGAAATACGTTGTTTCCTTATAGCAGGTCAATCCACAACGGTGTTTTGTGACGGCTAAGAAATATTGACTATCCACTGAGCCACCAAAAAATAAAGACTGATATTAATCAAACAACACCGAGCATTTGACTAAGAATTTGAGACTTTGTTAAAAAAAAAAAAAGAAAATGGACATCAACATTTTCACAATAATAACGGAAATGTATTTGATTCTGTCCCAATTGCAGAAGGTGTTAGAATTATTTTACTGATTTAATCTGGGTTCTAGTGGCAAAATTAAAGGTTAAAGACATGTTAATATTGCTCCCTCTAACGCAGTTCCAGTCTGTGTTACGATGTATCTCTTGCCAAATGGCAAAGTCACTGATGTTATGGTTTAGTTCGTCCTACGGAGGATATTCGTTGTAACTGCACTTCAAAGAGAAACACCGCCACCTTTATTGCTGAAACAGGCGACAAATGGCACTACAGAAGGGCGGCGTCTATTAAAGGTACTAAGTCGATTACATATGGTCTGATCAGGGAGCTGTTATTTAGAAAGCTCCCTGGTCTGATACTGACTGCGGGTAATATTATTTAGCAAGGCACTAGTTTTAAAACTGTAATTTAACAACTTTTCAACTTACTGTGTTTCTTGTCCATGATAACGCAGTAAAGAAATTAAAAAAAAAAAAAAAACAGTTTCCTCTCTATCAAATACGAAAGCATACTAAGCTTTGGATATACAATGGAAGTAAATTTTAGGTAAATAGTAATTCCTTGGGTAACAAGTGACTTACCTTCTTTTTTTTCGTTTTTCATTTCTGTCCGTATCTTCATGGCGAAAAAGAAATCCCAAACGTTCTCTCTTTGATCTGGCCTAAACTGAGGCCCAATTACATTTGCCTTCCACCATCTTTAACTCATGCAAATGATATTATGGTAGAGTTGCAAAGGCTGACAATAATATTATCCATTCGCAGGTATTTTCCGTGGAAGACCACTACAGGTGGCTACCATTCAATGTGGTACCATTCTTTCAGTGGTGTGTAGCACTCAACGTTCTTTAGATCGTAATAGTAAAGAAAATTTATAGGGAAACCATATAGATGATGGTTACCTGTCAACTAAGGCCCGTTAGCAGCTTTTTCGGTGTGTGGGTGGGTGGGTGGGGGGGGGGGGTGGATTGTATCAACAGTGGAACATTTTCCCTTAGAATTATGACGAAGAGACTAAAACTCATTATATGTGTTACAAATGTTGCTAACGTAGGCCTACTGTCATAGGCTGAGAGGAACTCCATATCTGGAATCCCACATCCCTGGATACGGGCCTGCAACTTTACATTCTTGGAATATTGAAACATAAAGTAAACCAAAATATTCTTCAGGCATACTTTGTGAGGTGGAAGCATCAACTGCCACGTAAATTTGTTTACTTTTGATTCACCTGCGTAGTTATTGCTCTCTATACCAAAGTGCTTGGTACAGAAATCGTAGTGCCTTCAAATTTAGGAAGGTCAGTCGGTAACAGTTATCGCATATTTTATTGAACATTGTTGAAGAATTTAATACACAGCTATAAGCACTCACTTGACATTATGATAATTGGACAAAGGTTATGATAGGAAATTGACATTTGACAGTATCGATCTTTGCACATTTCAATGTTCATTTTTTCTTTGAATCAATATTCCTTAACCTCCAGAAAACATGTGTCTTCAGGCTCCTCGGCTTTGGAGCCCTTGAAGACGGGAACAAAACCGAAACGTGTTTTTCTGTGGTATATAGTTATCGAGATCACTCGTCAGAAACAGGTCTATAATCAACCAACCAGCCACCCCTCATCCACCAACCAGCCACCCCCACCCGCTATATAACCATTTTTTAAGTGCCATAATGGAATGTAAACTACTTGCAAAGAGGTTACTTGCGTTTTGTCATTTCTCACATGTAGTCCTTTCAGGAAAGTATGATCAATACTTCGGGCTGGCTCGTATTTCGAGAGGAAAATTTAACAATTTTAAATGTAATAAATTGGTTGACATTAAGTTCTGAATTATGCTCCATCTCTGATTATCAGATTTACATTAATAGCCAAGGTAGTATTTTTGTTATTAAACCGGTGTTTACTGTGACAGGTATGGTACCTTTAATATAAGGCTATTTTCCTCCCATTGATGTAATATCTTTTTCTAGACGACTCTTGAGCAGACTTTCTTGTTGGATCAATACAATCACGTGGCTATCACTGTTGAACGACTGATAACTTCGAAAGCAAAAATAAACAATAATTCCAAACAGCGTTCAATTAAGTGTATTCTCTCCTCAAGATACATTTATCGCATGTAAAATCCATTAAAGAAAACTCCAAAAATCTCGTGGAAACAAAAAGCTACGAACCATATTGTTTAAGTAAATTTAAAATTCCGCCATAAAAAATGATAAAAAAAAACGAATAATGAAAAGACATGATATTTAATGCAAAAAATTAAGCGAGGAAACTTCTGTGCTGATTCTTATTGCTTCTTTTAGAAAGAACTCTAACTACAAACATGATTAAGCAAATACCAAAATGTAGAAGACGATTATCCAAAAGTAACATAAAAATACTACAAATGATCCATGTACTGTGAGGTAGTTAGGTAAAAAGAGTACCAGTGCACACGATGGATATTGGTTGTCAGGCCTGAACGTTCTAACGTCACTGCATATAGACATATTCCCAAGTAACGATAACATGCTAGCAAAAACGCTAAAATACAAATAGCAGGGTATAAGGTTTTACGTTTAGGTCTATAATATTATTTATAGTTTCCACAATGCCTTACAGCGATTATCAATTACCTCAAATAGAGTTCAGAAAGAAAAAGGAAACTTTTTCTTAAGTTGTCGAGGCCAACCTTACAGTGGTTTGCTTTTATTTACAATGATAGGAATGTTAACATTTTTTTGGTTTTATGAGTGTTCAAATCGGTCCAAATTATCTGGAAATCTTTATTTTTCATGCATGCATCAAGAGAAATTGATTTTGGTTAACAGTGTAATGACATTGGATGCAACATTTCCACAAAGAAGAAGAATAAAAGTATGGCCATTTGGTTGCATCTGCAACAATACACAACACTATAAACCCAGTGAATTAAACTAGTACTTTTACCTTGGTTGGTACTATGCCTGCTAAACTAGAAGGTAAAAAAAACAAGAAAAACTGGTCACAAAATTGTACGTTCATTTGATTGAAACGTTACCATCAATTTCAGAATTTTTCCCAACACTTTGACAGTGGGCACACGCACCTAACAATACTGAACTCACAATCCACTAAGATCACTCAGAAATTTCAGGAGTTGGGTTGTATTTACACGTTTAACAAATCGCATACAGTACATGATACAATAAAGAGAGTATTAGAGTGGATTTTGGGACATCTGTATAGACAACACTTTGTCAATTATGATCATTCAGATATTTCAAGATTTCAAATTGCACACATTTTTTTATTTAAAAATCATATGTAATGCAATTTACAGCAACGGCAGTGGATTTTCATGTGCTTGGTCGTCGTATTAATTTTTCGTGTGACGTCAGTTTCCACTTGATAATTGTTAACAAACGTCACTGCTTTGTTGTTACTCTTTGTATGTAGCAGAGGAGGTATCGATTGGCCAGTGTTTGTCAACCGCTTTGTTGTCATATTAACATTATTCTCGCGTACGCACAAAAGGTATACAGAAAAACCGTAAACTAGCAACGTTTTAGAGAGAGTTGTCAGACTGACTGACGTCATTTGAGATTTAATGAGACGACCTATAACATTTAAGTTGCATGAAATATTCAATGAACGAGCACAGCCTGCTATGCAGGTTGCACGAGGTATAGGCATAGTTATTAAAGTTACAGACACGGATACAAACTGTATGGGGAATATCCTGACGATTGATGATGTAAACTGCAATTACTGATAACCTAAAACAACGACATTCGATCACAAGTTGATTTACTTTGTGGTTAAAATACGTACAGGGACGTAAGATTTGATTTCTTCATTATTTTCTACAAATTCAAAATCAGATTGAAGACTGTTTTAAATAGTTTATACAGTGCCGTCACCGATACACGTTTTACACTGTAAAAGTAAGAAAAGCCTACCTTCACCAGATAAAAAATGTAAACATGAATGCGTCTGGGTAAATCTAGGTCTCTTGTTATTTTCCTGTGTGGAGAAGAAAATAAAAGAATAAAAGAAGTTGAGTTTGTTCACGTTAACCAAATTTCCTTTAATGTATTTAAACTTTCGCTCCAGCGAGTGATGGTTTTAACATAGAATGCTACATAAGAGATCAGAATCTAATGTGTGTTGTAATCCAGTTATCGCCCACTAAATGTTGAGTTTTTATTATAATGACCAGTGCGTGGACATAGAAATTACCTACGGCACAAAAATAAAATAAAAAATCCTGCTATGTGAACGCACACACACACGCATATGCATGGTCACCGTTTTCACTTATACCACCTTATATCACTTTACAGGACCCCGTTGTACTCAAGATCACTTTACCAGGAAGTCCCCTTGCGGTGTCACTACTCATTCACTGCAAGTGTTTCCATAGCAACAACTCTCCCATGGGTAGTACAATATACAGCTCAACGAGCTAAGTGACTATACAATATCTTTTTTATCGCCTACTAACGGGGATGAAATAAGAAAAGTGAAGAACAGAACTAAAGCAAAAACTTAAATGCAGGTCCGTGTCCATGGGCCGGGGGCAGGGAGGTCGGATGACCCCCCCCCCCCCCTCTACAAGATCTGCAGTTCCGCTCAGCCTATGATAGCTTGCGTTAGCTACGTATATTATGAGTTTAAATTTGATGGTCATAATGTAAAGTGTTCCACGTGTGGCAAAATCGAGCCCCCACTGAAAAAAAAGCTGCATACGGGCCTGAAATTAGTTGCCTTACAACTGGAACACCAAGTGACATTGGAATACTTACATTACAAGCCGAGTATGAATACGAACGGTGGGTTGATCGGTTCTAGACAAAACCAAAAGGTGCTCCCTGCCGCCACAACTAGAGGTCCGTTATTCTGCTTGTTCTGTATCGGAACTCCTGTCCCGTAGCAAAAGTCGAAACCCAGGATGAAGTTTACGTTAACTTGAGTACGAACATTCACAGTGCATACAATGCAATCGATACCACCATTAGTTATCATGTTCAACAAACCATCAGGTAATTGGTAGTTTGGTTGAGGTCTGATAGGTCCGACTTGATGATCGTTCTTAAGTGAAAACAAAATCAGACGGCAAAGATAGTCAATATTTCAAGGTACAAGTAAATAATCTTAATGTACATTCATTTGATAGTGATACATTTTATCTACTTTTGTTTCAAGACAGGATAAAAGTGACAATTCCCTGCACAAGAGCCAAGTATAAAGGATATGAGTCTAGGGTGGCTCCACGGAATTTTGATAGTGGAGGGAGGGCAAAGCATGGGTTCAGTGATAGCAGTGGTGCAATATTTTACAACCTCTGAAGTTCTGCAAGATTTTTAATAATAATTTAATATTAAATATAATAAATATTAAATAATTACTATCCGGAAGACTGCATAGTTTAAACTTGCGATACAATCGTCAATAAGTACATACCAAATTGGAATTAGTTTTTTCTACCAATCTTTATTGTAAACAATAGTCGCCATGTTGAGAAAAAATGTTGCTTTACAATGGTATTATCTTAGGGGGAAAGCATGAGTGATTGGTGGCCTATACTTTAGGGGGTTTAGCGAAATTTTTCAACTAAAAGGTAACTTTCGACGCAATATCTGTTGCAATATTTTGCATCTTTTAAAGTCATATCCTTCCTCGAAGAATTCTAGTTTCCAGGTAAACTAATTAACACTTAAACTTTCGGACCACTGCAGTTCCTAAATTCTGTAAATGTGTTATTGATTGCATAACAAAGCTAGGGGCTATGCTTTTATGCTAACATTGCGGCGTCAGTGATCCTGAGTTGTTTTGACTAACTGAATATTCAATACTAGTATGCTTCCCATTGGCTTTCTCAAAGAAGCACACCGTTGAATTGAATGAAAACTGTCAACCACTAAATGATCGTACTCTACACTCTTTGTCGTTATGCTAGAAGAATTTGAAACCGTATGTCGAAACCAAAAAGTAAACGCTACAACGGTCCTTTCTGTGCCGTTACACGATTAACCTGTAAGCGCCTTAGACTCAACTGCAATTTCACGACAACTTTACTCTGATAGCCCCAAGGTATGATTCATGCTATAGGCTTACTGATATTTGAAAGAAACGGCGCACGTGTGGTAAACACCAACATGTTCACGACAAACATAACGTTGTGGTAACCGTTGTACTTGACATTATGTTATTCAAACGTAAAATTTCGATATTTGTCTGTGACATATTGATATTGAACTGTAACATGTTAGTATTGTTCTTCAAGTTATGAAACAAATGCCGCACTCTCAGTCAACGCCGATATGTCACACGAATATCAAAATTTTACGACGTTTGTCTACATACAATACGTATAAAAGCTCTTCGTGACATGTTAATATTTCAATGCAACATGTTGATATTCCTGTCTGACACAGTGATGTATGTTTCTAACGTACTGATTTTTCCATTGGCATATTGATGTTAAACTGTAACATGTTGATATTTATCCTGGCATATTTCCTAACATTTTGAAACACATGGTGCTCCGCAGTCACATAGTTTCAATTACACTTTTTATATTGCCTTATGGAAAATACAGCAATGACATGCAGTTTACTTCAATCAAATACATGTAGCCTTCGTTAGCAGTCTAATCTGCTAAGTTTAACAGGTTCCAACAAAATTTAAAGTGAGAGAATAGAGACTTGGTTTCAAGACAGGACTTGGAGGCCAAGTCAGTAGATGGTAGCGATTAAATTTCAATGAAAGAACTAATGAACTTGAAAAGAGGTGATCTGAGACAGGGCAAATTAAGAATTGAATAGTCTGAGAATGGGTCCAGTCTTACTTCTAACACTCATATCTTTTAAACTGATACCTGTAACATATCAGAACACAGTAATTCCAATGAGGACATCTAAAAACAAGTTTCACACGTAAGGGTAAGACTCCACTGACTGGAGATCATCGAACAACACCTGCTCATGGGGATTGGTCAATAACGAAAGGTAAGACACTGAATATTCATTAAAATGAGGTCTTGGCCTGAGCAACTAACATAGATTAGCGATATCCAGCTAACCCATAATAGCCTAAAATTAGCAACTCTGTGGTCCAATCTGGCAGATTCCTCCATCTTTTTATTCTCCTCCAAGAATGCAGATTTACTTAAAAATGGAAATCAACTTGGAAGGTCACAAAAACCCCAAACGAAACAATATTGTAAGGAAAACATGAATTTAATTAGTCGGGAACTCCCAGGATCTAAACAGTGATTATGCCTGTTCATACCACAGATCATAAATAATGGTTTGTCGAATAAAAATATATTAACACATTAGTAAACATGGATGGAAACAAAGACGCCAGTTGACCCCAAGGCCACTAAACAAGTGTCTTTCTAGGAAAGTAAACAAGTAGGTAAGGTCACACCTGTGATGTGCATGTGATCTCACTGGTCATTGGACTGTTCAAGGAACAAAAATGACTTGATCAAGTCTAAGTTTCTCAATACTGAAACCTAGAGAGTTACAATGTAGATGTTAACTACTAATTAGATAGTAGGAAACAAAAGAAGGCCAGACCGTAAAATTTAGCTATGATTACAGAGAGCTCCGTGATCGTTAACGTCAAGTGTGCTATAGTGCCGAATCACTTTTTCTGAAAAGAACGGTTAAGTTAGAAAAACAAATGTGAACTTCATTAAGCTATACCCAAATCAACACTTTAGTTGATTCATTGAATTCATTGGTAACTGTTAAGGACAAAACTAATTAGTTTGTTGATACGATATTAACAGCTACGCTTTTTGTTTTCTGGTACACGGAGACTTTAAAGGGGCTCATATTGATTTGATGTAGTTTATTTTGTGGCAAATTTGAAACCATTACATGCCAATACTTCCTGCAGTTAGCTTCATTATTTTGTATCTATTCCTGCACTGATGAAAATCGGAGTAACTGTAATAGATTTATGCACAGGAATTGCCTATGTTTAATCGATTACAGTAAAAAGTGTCTGGTCACAGATTTTCAGTAAGTGATTTTGATTGTTATATACCTTATCATTGTTGCTGTATAGTTGCGTGTCATAGTGTTCACATCTCTTAGTTTGGCCATTCACCATCAACATATGAGTGGTGCTCAACAGGTGTAACAAAATGTCATAAAATTTGTGAACCAACTCAATGAGCCTCTTTAATAGTTGATCTCACAATGCATCGGATGTACACATTCGCGTACGGTAGTTTCTTCATATTACGTCATTGTATTCCTGAAGCCCAAATCAGGTAACCACCTTTTCGCTTTCACATATATTTTGCCAATACTTCCATGATTTTTCATTACTGATATTTAGACCATATCCTAATCTTTTGCACATCGGTAAATATTATAAATTACGTTGATAAAAGTAACCATTTCAACACATGCAACAAAACTATCAATTCGCCTGTGAAAAACGAAGTTGGTTATCTAAAGATGAAATACTGATCGGGTCTGCAGTCTGTAACTATTCCACTATTGTAACATATTTTTGTGTTTCTCACATACAGAATTACTTTGAACTAGACTGAATTATAAAATTTTGACTTCTGGAATACTATGTAAATAGCCTCTATCATATGAGATATTCTTAAGAAAATACACACGTAGGCCTATGAAAATTTGATACGTAACCTTGCCTTTACAAATAAAAGAATCATTTCACAACTATAAGAGAAGTTTGGTTGTAAGGAGTTTTTAGTCAATCAAAAATCGTGAAGTGTTTCCAAGGAACCTTGAAAACTGAATGAGTAACAAACTCCTACAGAAAAAATAAATGAATGAACCCGTTATACATCTAGCCAAATTCCTACACAACTGAATGAATGAAATTCTTATGGCCAAAATCTTTCACAACAAATAAATGGTTATCTCAATAACTTGACGCTTTTTAAATGGGTTGAACTACAATGATGATGAAATTGCTGATGATTTTTTTCCCTCTTTCGCAAGGGTTCTAACTTAAAATCTCCACCCTTACATAATCCTTTCAGTTTTATCAAATGCAATATTTCAGATTTCCTTGTCTGCTTCCTAATATCAAGAATGTAAAGGTAGCTATAACTAGATATAAAAATGGAAAATTCCTATATGTCAATAATACAAATTACATTGCCTTAAATTTGGTAGATGTTATATGTCAATCCACTCACTCAAATTGCCAAACGCTCATTACCAAGTGACCTGCTCAGTAGAGGTGAAGGTTGCTGAAGTCCAGGTTTGCTTTTCCCAGCCTGCCGATGACCGGCTAATAACATCGGTCTTACTTGCCCATCACAGAAGTCATTGAAACCTTACCTGTGACAAACTAAACATGTTTATTACGAAACACAGTGCCTTGCTCATATTTGTATAAATGGTATTGTTATTTCCTCAGTAAATTTTAATTTGATCTTGTACGCTAATGTTGCCAGGTAATTGTCCTGCAAAGCAGTAATTTACGTTATCTCCTGTGATAATGCAAATATTGAATTTTTACACATTTCACACTTTTTTGGATCAAATATACTTTCTCGTGATACTGCGATCTGAAAAGAGCCGAGCACTTAAGGCCGCAGTCTGAGTTTTTCAGCGAATTTCAAAAGCAAACAAAGAGTTAACCTATGTTTTTCAAACAAAACCAGTAAAACGGTTGTTGAGACAAAAGAACAGTAAATGAGGGTAAAAAGCAATTAAAGAAATCATGCATGTCACTATTGTAATTGTAACAGCTGAACTCATTGTGAGGATCATGACATTAGCAACGATTAGACAAACTGAAAGTCGATATATTTCTGAGAAAATGAAATACTCTGATAAGAAGATGAGAAGGTCCATCTCAAACTTCTCCAAGCTAACATAATTTTTGCCAAAAAAGTCAAGTTTTATGTATAAAAAACGCAAACCTGTTTTAAACAGTTAACTGTTTCATCATAGATAATCCTATACACTCTATGCGTTCTAAAACCTGCACCTTTTGTATAGGAAGAGAGGGAGATTGGATATCTTCGAAAAAGTTTGTAATAAACTATGACTTTCGTTAACATTGTTTGCGTTACTTTGATCTTTTATCTGGTTTTACATATGTAAAACTCTTCCTACATTATATAGTTTTTGTTCTTTGTTCATTTTTTTACGGTGAAGTTTTGAAAATTTTCTTGATTCAAATCCAGCGATGAGCTTTTATAGACCTAGTTGCCCATATTTAATGGTATCACATGCTTAACTTAGGATTGCCTATAGGAAGCTTACTTATTGTTCTTGTGTTACCTCGTCTTAACAGAAAATTTAGTTTCTTGTCTGGGGTATACCCATGCATATACTATTACTATAGCTTATTTGAGATGCTAAAGCATTATCCGAAATATCAACTATGAGGCATCTATGTCTACTTTCAATTGCGACTTTATGGAGCTGACACTTAGACACGGGTGACCGCTACCCTTGCTGCCCCGCATGGAACAATTTCACTATCTAAGCGTTTTAAGCCTATTCACTATGGTACCGTAACTAAGCTTTTACTAAATTTGCCCTTTATTTCTAAAAGAAAATTGACAGTCCTACACAAGAAGATAGTCACCTAAACTAGTGAGGTGTTTGTTTATACGTGATGCGTTGTACAGTATAACGCATTTTATACCTAGGCTGTCATCCATTTAGTGTGATAGACTATATCTAATTTCATGGCCAAAGTTTGAAACCTGAAACTTTCCATATCATAACCACATAGATTATTAGGAGAGAACGGAAGATGTTTATGGTGATGACAGGGGCAGATCTAGGATTACACCCCACCCCCTATCGATGGTAGTCTCATTGTGTTAAGACGATGGTAGCACTGTATAGGCCTATTCTTCTTCCATTGTACATCTCATACAGTTCCGACCAACTCATTCACACAGCACGCGCCTACTACAATATATGAGTCGATCACTGTCCAAACAAAATACTGAACGAAAGCAAACCGAGGACATAACAGTTCAGAACAGAGCAGTACACAGAAGGGGCCGTACAATGGAGTAGTGGTAACAACAGACTTTGGGGGAATGTGGGCAGGAAGGGAAGAGATTCCCTAAGTCTTGACCAGGACTACCCAGATGGTCGAAAACAGCCTTCTCCAAGGGCCTTGACTGAAAAAAAAAAAAAAAAAGAGATTCCTTTGTCTGCAATTTCTCAATAAAAAATCAATCAATGAAAAATGGTTTTAAGAGTAAGGCATCCTTGAATGTGGGGCGAGGCTCATATGGCGCGCTTCGTCACTTACACGCCAGCTAAAATTGTGTGTGTGTGGGGGGGGGGGGGGGCTACCTAAGCGAAGCGCCGCATCAGTTGAGCCCGCCTGCAGGCGAATACCAGAGCTTACTCACCAGCACTGGACTTCACCTGTGTAGCAAACGTTTGTTCAGTACCTTATGCTCTTCGCATCCCATGAATAGGTGGGTATTAATAGCCAGCAACGCACACTGCTGACATTGCCCTCTACAAGTACAACCAACAAAATGGCCCTGGACCGCTGACTTTACAAATGACAAATTCGCACTAATAACGCGGTCTAAGTAAGAGGTTTTTCTAACACGTTGGCGGTCACAGGTGCGTAGAGAGTGTGAATGCATCGAACGATGTCATCTAGAGGGTTAAGTAAGGTTTTTAGTCGGCGTAGGGATGTAAAAATAGGCCACGTTTCGTGTTAGAATAGATGTCGTACCCTGTAGGTATGTTAGGGCCTAACTAGGCTAGTTCCAATTGGGGAACTTTATAGTAACGTAATGTACTGCTCTATGACTGCAAGAAATCAATGATTGGGACTTTTCATGTCGCTGATCATTTATTTTGTTCCATAATTATGCAAATTTTTTGGGACCAGGTAAGTCTATGCCGTTTTGTCCTTAGCGACCACCAATGAATTGTATTGTTACTAGCCTAACTGTATGAGTACAGTATTTGTTTCGCGAAACTAAACCTTATGTTAATCTATGTGTGAATTTAGAGTCTATTCGCCCGAACACGGGAGAATCATCAATAAGGAAGACGATTATTCGCACAGCCACCGATGAATAGCCTCCATTATTCAGCACGAACCCTGTCCGTGTCAATTGACAGTGTCAATTCGCCCTTGTACGTGCGAATAAGCTTGCTTATTCGCTCGAACTTGTCCGTGTGAATAGACAGGCAGTAGGCCTATATGACTTCTGAGTGTCTATTTGACTGCGTTCGTGCAAATAATGTGACTTATTTGCACGAACTTGTTCTTTTCGTCCGTACACGTGCAAATATGCAGTAGGAGCAATTGCAGAATGCAACACCCCACCTGAAATTGAGTGACAACAATAGAATTGCTCATTGTTTAAGTGCACTTGTAGGCTTAATAAATGATAGTAAATAAGACTCTAGACTCATCCACAGACGTCGCTACCGATCCTTCATGCGCTTAAGAGGGCTTGGTTGGTTCAGTCCACTCTCCTTAACTCTTGGTCTGTTTAGCTAATAATTTATATGAGAAAATATACCTAAAATTGTAGGAGCTTCCTATCTGTGCGAATATAATAAACGAAACTAAATGCTGCCTATGGCCGGCATGTGCACGTTTTATACAAGCAAAATCACTTAACTCCGCAGTCCGGTCTGGGTGGCTGTATTATCACTGCCGCCCAAACACCAGTCCTACATGCACCTCTACAAGTTGTCGTCTTCTCCTGTAAAGACTGCGTGTGGTTCTGCTGCATGCGAACATGCTTCTAGAACTACTGACAAAAACTATGTACCGTACAGGCAAAAACTTTAACTAACAATGTCCACTCAGTTTCCTCGGATACAATGTTGTTACATATAGTCATGTGGAAAGAAGTGCTGCCGACTATACAAGATACAAAACGCAATAGTGGCACTACACATTCAAGCGAGACATTCTTTTGAGAACGATTCAAAGTTGGAGTGGGGCGTTGCATTCTGCAGTTGTACCGACATATGTTGCATGTTTTCTCGCCCATGCACATGCCAAATTAATGAAATCTTATTTGCACGGACTTCAGTCATATAATTGCTACTGCTTATTGGGCTGACAAGAACTGAGTGTCTCTTAGCTGGACGGTATTTGTCTCTCTTTTCGACTGTAAGCACTGTATTTCTCTGCCTAGTTGACTTTCGTACTCAAGGACACTAGATTATACCTCTTTTCTTTCTCTGTTAATTTGATGAGATTCCTGAGATTTTGTGGATAAAGTTTTTCGGCCTCCACATATATGTCGTACACATGTGGCCCACTCCACATCCTAACCCGCAACTGTATATTCTGTACACATTACACAGAACTGTAGGACTAAGTTCTGAGACAAGTCAGACAAGTTTGTAGGCATCAAATTTGGTGACAAGTTTTGAATTACTCTAACAGTATCCTGGCAAGCTTTCTTTCTCTTCCTGAACAATGAGTGGAAAGGCAGCACAGAAAAGCAAGTTCTGCAAAGGAAGGAAAGGACACCTGTGGGAAATGTGAAAAACAAATGCACAAACTAATGAAAAGCAGCTATATGTGATGCATGTAACTTTTGGTATCATGCAAAAATGCAACACTAAGGCATGCAAAAAATTTGAGCTCTACTGTTAGTTATTCGGGTGCTTATATCTGGCCAGATCTACCATTTAAACAGAGGACTGCATATAGGAAACTTAGGCAGGAATTAACTAGAAGACAGGGTCTGGGAGAAACTTATTTAAGGATAAGCAAAAGTAAACTGATTCAAGAGATTGACGTGAATGGTGTGCAACTGGGTAAAAAGATGCCCTTTCCCTAATAGTAATAATAAAGTCTCATTGGATGCGCAGGCTCTGCCAATTATTAACTCTAGGTCTATTTATGTTAAGAATAATTTTATATCAAACGATGTTCAGTTAAACTGTATGTATACGAATGCAAGAGGTTTTCCTCACATCAAATTTGTGTTGAAGATGAGAGCTTGGATTTGATCGCTATTACCGAACCTTGGTGAAGCGAGTCTATCACAGATGCAGAGATAAGTCTGCAAGGCTATAATATGTTTAGAAAGGACTGTGCCGGTCAGAGGTGTGATCTGTTGCATCAAGGAATATTTAAACTGGGAACCTTTAAGTTATACCTTTGGATTTGAAGAAGCACTATGGGGTAATTTAATTATAAATGGTAAAATCTTAATTGGTGTGGTCTACCGTAGCCCTAACCTAAGGGAAGATTTAAATGCTAATCTTTTGCACAGTCTGAAACGACATCCAGGGTTTTAATCGTTGGAGATATTAATTTCCCAGATATAAACTGGGTTACTTTTACTGCTAGTAAACCTTTATCAAGAGATTTTGTTAATATAATAATGGAGAAATTTTGGATACAGAATGTAAACAAAGGTACTAGACCTACTAATATTTTGGATCTCATTCTTTCTTCTAAAGAGGAGACGATAACAAATCTTGAGGTTAGAGAACACTTTGATGAAAATGATCATAGTATTATATGTTGGACATGCAAGTCATGCAACCTAATTCCTTGAGGGAAACAATTTTGCTTTAATTGGAAAAGAGCTAATTTTCAAGAAATGAAAAAGATTATAAGTTCTATAGATTGATATGTAAATTTTAAAAGTAGAAACATTGATGATATGTGGAACTTTTTTAAACAACATTTAAATGAGGTGGTGGAGAGTAACACACACCTCCTAAGGTCAAGAAAGAAGAACGTTTAGTTGGATTAACAAGTGTCTGAATAAACTATTTCAGAAAGAAAAGGTCAGCGTAGCTGATTAGATAGGGTAAGTCACATACTATGGAAAACTGGGAGCACTTTTGCACCCAGCAGCATACATTGAAGAAAGAGATATGCAAAGCTAAGCTTCTATTTGAAGAAAAGTTAGCTGACAGTATTGACAATGATCCTAAATCATTCTATGCATATATATTCGTTCTAAACAAAAGATTGAAGATACTGTTGGATCAGTTATATAATATCGAAAGGAAGATTACTGATACTCCTCCAGAAATGGCTGAATGGTTAAATAAAAATTTCGCCAACACCTTTTCTATTGATTAGGAGACCTTACCTTGCTTACCCATACACGATAAGTTACAGGATATTTCAGCCATTTATGACGTAGAATTAATCAAACATATGTTGTTGGAAAAACTTGTATCTTTAGATAAATCAAAAGCACCTGGACCTGATGGTATTTGTCCACGGGTTTTAGTGGAATTGTCAAGTGATATTGTCACACCTCTTTTGCACATTATGCTAAAATCAATTCAAGACCAAAGATTGCCACAAGATTGGAAACTTTCTTATATTACACCCATTTTCAAAAAAGGTTGTAAATCTGAAGCAACTAATTACTGCCCAATTAAGGTAACATCTGTGCCGTGTAAAATTTTGGAGGTGTTGACCAAAGGTAAGCTATATAAGCATGTTGAGGCAAACAATCTTATTAGTAACTCACAGCATGGGTTTAGAGCTAAACGTTCAATGTTTACAAATCTTCTGGAACACTGGAATTATATTACCAAATGTATTAATTGTGGTAAGTCAGTTGATGTACTGTATTTTGACATGAGTAAAGCGTTTGATACTGTTCCTCACGCAAGACTTCTTGCAAAATTAACGATGTACGAAATTCATGGTAGTCTCCGTGGTTGGATTAAAAACTGGTTGACAGATCATAAGCAGAGTGTAGTGTTACAAAGGCATTCTTCCAGGTTACCGGTAACAAGTTCTGTGGTACAAGGTTCTGTACTTGGCCCTCTCTGTTTTATCATTTATTTGGATGTCTTAGAGACTGATTTAACTTCTTTTACAAGTAAATACACAGATGATACTAAAATAGTGAAAGTCATTAATACAAGAGAGGACCAGCATTTGTTTCAAAGTGACATTTATAAACTTGAGTGTACTGTAAATTGCTGAAAATGTTTGATACTCAATCGTGCATATGTTTGTATTTTGTCTGCACAAATAATGTATGGAAGAGCCAGGTTCAATTCCCAGGCAGTAAAAGCAGTAAAAGTATATATGCTCATACTAGACCTACCATTCAGCTGTAGGCTTATAGCCAAGTTCAGGAGGCTCAGCCATGGATAGGCTGACAGTTTCCAAATTCATCTTATTTTCTATGATACATGAATCACATTTTATGTTTTGTAATGAGAGAACACCCAGAGGATGCTCAGTTCGAAAGCAGGTCATACAATTCTTATTGTACCCCTTGGTTCAAATTTGGTTGTCTCCCATGAATGTGAAGTACTGTTGCCAGTGGTCAAAGAGTATTTTTTAGTTTTTTGTTATTGTGCACTCTTTGGTGCAGTTTGCATTAAAATGTTTGGTTGTCATGCTAAATGTCAGGCAGACACCTAGACTGGAGACTGCATTTTACCAAACTTTGCATTTTCACTCTTTTGCAGAATATAGAGTCTACAATATCCTTCAGAGAACCCACCGTGACTCACACCCGTGCAGTCAAGCATGGCAAGCTCCACAGCAGGAAGAGAAGCGTTGATTGTCCTGAGAAGTATAATCAAAGAATTGAGATACATCAAACCTGGGGTATTCATACTTTTTTTTCCCTCTTTTGGTTCCTTGCGTTTACAAAGGAACCTATGCAGTCAAGTTGGCGTGTGTTATGTGTGTGTATGTGACGCCATTGGAATGTGCGATATGTGGTGGGATAAATCAATAATAGAGTTTTCAATTCTTCTTAAACTTGTGTAAGCCTGTACAGAAAATTTAAAGAGTTTTTGTGCATGTTGTATGCAATTGACTTTTGGTTACTGAAATTCCTGTACTCCATTTTTTATGCTGTGGATGCTTGTATGTTCCATCAGTCCCCCTCCAGCAAATCATGGAAGTACTGCTTGAGGTTGTAGTTTCATGATCAAATGGAGAAGCAGCAGTGTTGTCCGAAGCACTTAGCACTTCACAGCCCCTGTAACGATAGGCTATCACTGTTTTTAATTCAAAATGTAAGGTTACATGATACCAAGTCATATTTACAGACAGACTGATCCATGCCCTCTTGAAGAGCCTTTTTTTTTTTAATGTTTTGTAAGGCTGGACAATGTGAGTTGGGCAATGCCCTCACCCTCTCCCTCCTGCATATCCCACTCCCTGAGCCTGTATATAAGTGTGAAATTGTGACATGATGGACCTGATGACTGACTGTAATCCAGGGGGATGGCCCTTTGGAATGTTTTTGATTTTGGGATGGTGGACTAGATCCAAATGTTTCTAGATTTGAACTGAATATATCTCCAGGAATTACTGTTTTGTAAGTAACGATTGTAGTTTTTTTTTTTTTTTTTTTTTTTCCCCCTGCAGGTGAAATGTTCATTTGTAGATGTTATCTGAGTATGTCAGATTCTAATTCCTTCATGCCTGTAGATTACTTTGGACTAAACTGAATGATGTTGAACTAATATTCTTGTTGACGCTTGTGATCAAAGACATCTTCCATGACATACATATAGTTTTTTGGGGTTACTTCGCTCATTAGTTTAGGTCACAAAATGTCTGCCAGTGTTAGTTGTGCATAGTGCCATGGTTGCATAGTTCCATTCACTAAACCATAAGGTCCCACTGCCATGCTCTTCCATGCACTGATCATAACACCAGTGCATTCACTCTCAGCCTACTGTGGCGAGGGGGGCATTTTTGTGGAACGCACTTAAGGCATACTTCACGCACGACGGTTTGTGACACGCAAAATCTGGGGAAATATGTTGTTCAAATATGAATTATGCATGAAATTGTCTCACAATTTCTTATTCTAGTAAAAATTTTGAGAAATGGGAAAGGAAATATTATTATCCCATATTTCTCAAATTTCCCCAAAATTTCTTTCCATAGGGGGCACCTTGCTCCCTACCCCCTCCCACCCCCACCCTTATTGGCTATACCACTGGTATACTTGTGGTAGCTCCAAATTCTTGTGAATAAAGTTATTGCAATGATGTTAACAAGTTTTTCAGGATCCTCGCTCTGTTTTCATTTTCTACACACCTCACATAGTGGTGTCACTTGGGAAAATGCATGAGTATAGGTACATTACTTTTCTGTATTCCATACTGTTAGCCATCCTAAGATTCCTTCAGCTATTGAAATTCACATTTACTAGCTTGAAAGTTGAAACATTCAAGATTTGATCACACATGAGTAAGCTTTTGGCTCACACCACAAAATCCTGGATTTATTTTCACATTATGACAAATATCTAGTCATATGACACCAGCTAGTAACAGATTGAGCATTTGGTCAGGAAGATATTATCAAGAAAGCTAATTAAGTGAGTCAAGCACTAAGTGTGCTTTGGATATTGGCATGTGGTCAGATATTTTTTCCTTGGAAACTACCTGAACTGCATTTCTCAAAAAACACTACAGCATGTCTACAGGAGCGGTTCAAAGAAAGAAGAGATAGCAAAGAATGATTCTGAATTTGAATAGATTGTGAGATATCCTGTAAGAAAAATAAAGTGAAGATTTTATTCCAATCTCCAATTTCTCTTTCTTTGTTATTCTGTCATCTATGATGTTGTAATGCAGTACTACATACCTGATATACCCTCATTGTTGATGCTACTGTAGTGGTCAAATAGTCATTGTTTTTAACTTATTTTAATTACATTGAGGAATTACTGTAGTAATCTCACACCATCCTTCATAACGACTTGTTTTTGTCACGTTTAACCTCATTTTAGAGTTCTCCACGAAATCTCATGGCATATCAGCACATCATGGAACAGTACAGGAGTAACCAAGTCACATCTGAAAAGGTATGCAGGGCACAGCAAGAGCTCCTCCACAAAGCGAAGTCATATCTCAGCTTACTTCAAGGGATAAGAGAACATGAGGTAACTTCATCTACTTTTTGCAGTGCTTTCCTTTCTGTTACCACATTTGCAGCATGACACCAATGAGAGTCAGTGTAACTTACCTTTCACTCTACTGTAGGTTGCAGTGTTACCAAAACTTCATCAAATTCTATGACTCAGTTTTAATGTTACTACATGTTATAGTTTCTACATGTTATAGTTTCTACATGTTATACTTTTTTTTCATGTTTTTTTTTAAGTTATTTAAGCTCAGGTGTGTAGTCTTTGCCTCTTCATAGGTTACGGTTGGTGGTATACTACTGTACAGTGTGTCCTTTATGATGTATTGGTTTGTGATCACAAAATCTCCAAATGGGAAACTGGGAAAGTTCCTCATTTTCAGTATTGCTCTCCTGACAGCTGGTGTTGCTCAAGGTCATTTCAGGACAATGTATGTCCAAGTGTGAAAACCTTGTAAGAGGGTTCCATCAGTCACGGAAACCTGGAAAAGTCATGGAATTTATTAAATGTTTTTGAAGGAAATGGAAATGTTTTGAAAAGACGGAGAAATTGTGTAAAGTCCTGGAAATATTCAGAAAGTGACATTGTTCCTTCTATTCTCTTCAGTCTTCGCCTCATGTTGCATTGGCTTTTGCTGAAAAAAGTCGTCAAGAGGAAGGTCATGTTTTTTTTTTTCATTTGGCCCTGGGTAAAGTCATGAAAATTCATTCCCCGAAAAGGACAGGAATCCTACTGTAAACACTTGGCTCAACTGTAGGTACTGTAGGTCTGGTTATTATATAACCTCTTCTACTTTATTTCTTTGAGTAAAATAAAGGAATCTTTGTAGAAAAGTCTTGTCATTGTTTGACATGGCTTGTAAACAAGAAGGAAAAGTTGTTTGAATGTTGAATGTTGTATGTACAGTCTGTAGGCCATAATGAGTAGTTGATCCTTGTTATTTTGATGGAGATCAAAGATCATTAGTTTATATCAAGTGAACATTTGAATTGCTTGGTCAGTAAATTAGGTTCCTTTTGGTTTTCATGAAGATTAAAAGTTCAACTCAGCTTCGCAATTGGCCAAATCATGCAATATTTTACAAAGACTTAACTAAGTATGAACCAGATTTGTTGACAAATAGCATGAACTTGACAGTTATATGTATGTTTATAATCAAAGATGATGTTATTTATAGTGGCCAAAAGGTAGAATAATGGAACCCATTCACTCCCTTACAAAAATTGTGGTAATATTTTGTCAGTGAAAAAGTTCAGTTTGCAAAGCATCCTAGTTTAAAAACAGACTTCACAACTGTTAAAGGGAAATATTGTGTTGGTTTTATGGAAAAAAATCATACTTTCATACCAGTATTTATAGACGCAATGATAGATTATTCAAAATACTGCAAGGCAGAATGGTAGCCTGTTCACAGAATAAGTTTTTCACAGATAGAAGTTGTTATTTGTTACTGAAGAATAATTTTTTTCACCCAAACTTTTACACTTCGAATGATAAGTAATCTTCCATTTAACTCATGTTATGCATGTAACGTTTTGAGAAGGTGATGAAACTACAGTATTGTTTAACAATGATTTGTTAGTACCATATTGATGCATTTTAAATGCACTATTTCCCCTTGCAATGTTCAACTATTGCGATCTTTTTAGCCAGTTGAGATCATAAAGAAGAACAAATGATATTCATTACGTCACAGAATTCCCATCATGCAATGCACTAAACTTTATGAAGAAGAAATTCGTTTAAAAATTTATCATTTCCAAGGAGCTCATCCTACAGTGAATGAGATTAACATGGTTTGATCAAATCAGGAGAGTGTCCTTCAATTGCCCGATACATGAAAGGCAGCGAAGGGATCATCGTACTTCACAAAAGACATTATACAGTGTCAAAAATCAACATACACCTTTATTGGTTGGCTCGCTACCCCCTCAAGTCGGGCCTGAATTGCTGTATTCTTTACAGTTTGTGACTTACAGTAGATGGAAGTCCAAAATTTGAGCATTCTCAGACATACACCTTTATGGCCACGTAGATGTCTTTGTATTGAGGGCACTACGTTACAACTGCCCAACTATTTCATTGAAGCAAACCATAGACCAAACAGTCTTTTCCCATACCTACAGTAGTTTGGTCACAAGATTTCAACAGTACAGATTTAAAGATCATGACACTTAAAATGTGAGTTGTCATTTTTACTGGGTCAACTTTGGGGAGAGCCATGCCATGGAGGTTTGTAAGTTACAGGGGTGAAATTCTTAGAATAATGCAGATACTTTACAGTATGTCCAACAAAAGTTGCGCTTTGTGTCACCAGATAACACACACTGAACATAAGACTCTCCGATGTGATGCAGTCCCCCCTGCCCTAAAATCACTGAATTTATTGGTTGTAGCCTGCAACAGATAGTCAATTTTTCATCCTTGGTACCTACAGTAGGTATCCAGGGTGAAAAATTTAATGTTGAGCTCATAAACAATTCTTTATACTCAGAAAAAACTCAGGAGAATGTCACTCTATACTAGATGTTCAGTTTCTCTTCCAGGGGTTGTACTCATTTTTAATTCAACTTTTAATAGTTATTTATGTACAGCAGACATCTGGTACATGTACTGTACACACAGAATGCACAGTAGAGTGGGCCAGTTGTCAAGAGTCTACTGTACATACCCATAGAAAAAGAGTGTTATAATAGTGTATACATAGTCATAGAGGTACAATGAACTGTATTGTAAGCTAGTTGTCTTCAGTTTGTATATACAGTACATTGTTGCATTTTCTGAAAGCCTGAATAGGTATCAATACATCGCCCTCTATTTATCAACAATGTATTCTTTTCATTTGATCCATGCAGTCGAGATTTTCCGTAACTTTCATTTCCTCCAGGCTCTGAATGAAGAGTACAAAGGCAGAGAAAGAACAGTGGAAGAAAGTGCGAAGCTGGTCGGCCTTCGTCTTCCAAAAGCTCCTCAGGACGATTGATCCCTTCAGGCATTTGGATCATGTCTGGTAAAGACAGTCATGAGGATGATCGTTAGTTGACGACCGTGAATGGAACGGGATGAAATCTGCGACACTTGTACTAGATGTTACTGATGATGCAAAATGTTAGCCATTGGCAGAGGTTGTCAGTTTAACAGTTAAACAAAATGGACAGTTTCCGGTTGTAAATGAAACCAAAGAAACCAAGGTGATAACCTAAATATTTAAAATGTGGTGCAGGTGTGTACCAAATACACTAAGTAATATAAAACCTATTGTCATGCTTTTTTTTTTCTTTTTTTCTGTTGCAATTTTGAAGATGTCTTTTATATTTGTCACCCATTGCATAACATGAGGGAAGGTTGTGTATACGTGGTTTTCTTCATTTTGAATATTTTTCTTGTGGAAGTTCATTAACACCCCAGAAGAGCTGCAGTGACAGGTGTACCATATCTACTAGTTAACAAAAATATGTTAAACACACATAAACAGTTAAAAATACTAAATCGCAATTTTTGGGTGAACCAACCATAATTTTCAGCATTCATGTCCAAGTGTGTAATTTACTGGGGTTGTTGTACTGTTTGTGGTTAGGATGGTAAACATTCAATCTATAGTCTTAAGTATTAACACATGTAGACAATGAAATACAATGACCGGGGACAGTATTTCAAATAGTGTTTTCATCAATTACAAAAACTTGTAATCAGGTAATTTTTTCTCATACCCGACCAAAATGGCGGCTTTATTGTTAACATTGATAGTTCCACTGTACCATACATCACATTTGTGTGTCACATTTGTGTACATCACATTTCCCTTGAGAAAAGGAAGAAAATTCTATTTTGAGCTATTTGCTGCTGTGTATGGTAAGGTGAAATTTGGCAATTGGACTCACTATGTTCACATAGAGAAGTGTCATTTTTCACTTTGTGAAGGGATCGCATGGTAATTTTGGATCCTGGTAATAAAATGCCATTCGGGTACTCAGGGTACCTGGGAACACAAATTTCAATGTAAGCAAATGGTTCTTGTTAAGCTCAAACAATGATTCACAAAACATGTCACCCAAATCCTTTCATTGCAGTCAACAAAATCAAAATGGTCAAGGACTTCCATTTGTCAATAGATACACATAAAATCAAAACAATGCACATTGTTTCTTGACATCGATCAGTACAATGCCCTTTGTTTTATTTCACCATGAAGACAGAAAAGACAGAAGATCTGCTGATACAGATCACAAGTCACAAGTCAAGGTTGAGCAATGACTGACATGATAGATCAAAGGAATATCCTTTTTTGCACTTGCTAAGTTCAATGCTATCAAAAATTTCCTGGGGATGACTCCTACCAAACTTGTAAACAAACTGTGCTCTCATTCACACAACTAATTAAGAATAATTCTGATTGATTCAACAGCAAGTAATCCAACATGGAAGTCTAAATAATAGTACTGTCATTGGAAAACAGAAATTCTTGCTTATTCTAAATTATTTGTGTGTGGAGTTGACACTTTGATGTGAAAAAAAGGATAAAGGAATGAGTCACACTGATCTTAAATGATATAGAAAAAAAACATACTTACTGGTTTTCATCATACAATATACCCTTAAAACCTGTTTCCTAAAAGTCTTTGCAGTGGATACTGAAAAATGCACAAAACAATCACAGTGCCTCTTTTGTAGGTAACTTTAAAACATCATTTTTTTCTTGAGTTGTCAGTGGTTGAATGTTGTACCTGGAACAATAAGTATACCTTATTATTTGTAACAACTCTGTATCAGTCTCCCAATGCCATTCAAAATCATCAAGCTCTGTAACAGATCCAGAATACATGCCAATCAAACACGCATCCAGGTTAACAACGCTGATTGCAGCAGAATGTGCTATAGGATGAAAAAAATAATAGTCTTTGTAGTTCTATAAACTTTCATCTCTCTCTTCAATTCCATATCAACAACTATGTCACAGTTTCTTTCAGGTGAAATTTTTCTGATTAGCATGTTGATTATGGTAGAACTTTAAGGACATATATCCAGCTTAGCCATTCTAGGGTTCACTTCTAAATATGGAGGAATAACAGTACATTCCGCTCTGTGGAGACTATCAGTCGTTGAAGAGAGGATGGGTTAATATATTAATTAATCAGCTATAAATACACAACATGTTGACATCTGTGAATCACCACTAGAGTGACATCCAATAAATTTCCTTTTCTCGATGATGATGGCCTTTCTTTATGAACAGCATATTTTCAAAGAACATTTGAAATGAAAAAATCTTCCTGCTTTTTCTTTTATGTGGGCTTTTTTTTTCAAACTTAACCTGCAAAATAGGGGAATGAGAGTTCAGGGCAGAATGCAGAGGTACCCATAAATTGTGATGATTGTTGGAAGAAATTCAATCTCCTGTTACAATAAAAGGTCTGCATCACCAAAAGCAGATGGTGACCTGCTCCCCCCTTGATACGCTTTGACAAAGATCTCTACATGTGCTGATGTATTGATTTGTCATACATACAAAGTTGTAGCTTGATGTGATATCAACATATCCCTACAGTCCTTAGAGGCTCAGGTCTCCAAAATAAAAAATGTTCTTGTTTTAGGTGTAATAAGGTGATTTAAGTAAGCCAAGCTAGGTCGATCCATGCAGAGTAAATTGTAACTTGGTTTAATATTTGACAGAATTGCTGCCCATCCCAAACTTTTCCAGCTATCTTTAGTCGCCATGACTGTCCATATCGGTACTTGCTGGATTGCGTTACCACCGCACATTGGAAATGTAGGTATTTCTGGGAAAACATGTCAAACTTTTCACAAGATATCTAGCATTCATTTTTGATCCTTTCCTTGCTCCCTGTTATGCCTGCTACTTTCTCTCCTGATAGCATTAATAAACACTTTGATTCACCTCCATGTCCATCCATGGCTGCTTTTATTCACCTACATGCCCATTCATGACTGCTTTGATTCACCTGCATGCCCATTCATGACTGTTTTGATTTATGTCCATCCATGACTGCTTTGATTCACCTCCATGCCCATTCCTGTTTTGATTCACCTCCATGTCCATCCCTGACTTGCCTTTGTTGGATGGAAAGCCTTTTAAATAACCTGAATACAAGCACTTTTCCTCGTGTGACCACACAAAACAAAATGAAGTTCGTGTTTATAAACTTGTGTTAAGTTGACTTGACATTTTTATGTCCAGCAAATCTTTAGCCAACTTCAGTAGTTTCAGGCCTTTATGATGTAATATGTTTCCTGTCACGGGCATATTAGTGCAGTAAGCACTTCATGAATCTTTTTTCATTCAATGGGTGATAAAAACAAGAACTACAAAGAGCAGATAAACTACCACACATATTATCAATGCTGAAACATCACTATACCATATTTACATGTGTCTGTTGACAATTTGAAGTCCGCTGCGGAATAAACCAAACTGTCTTCCATTAAACATACAAAAACAAGACATCAGAACCAACAATAAGTCAACCATTCACTCAAAGACAATGAAGCATAACACTGACTATGATCTATATACAGTAGTCTTACAGTCTATTTGGTTCAGTCTAATCATATTTTACCTAAATTTAAGAACTATGCTATCCATGATACAATGTATTGTTTGCAAAGAGTGTCAACAATAGGTTGCCATTTTACAATTTACTGCTTTTGGCCTTTTGACAAAATCATAACAGTAATATCAGTTTTCAAAACAACTAATTGAGTTTTGCAGTTGTGCGTGATTTCAGAGGTCTTGAAACAGATGGCACCAAAATAAAGCTGCTGAACATGATATTTATGTGGTATTTATAGTAGCAAACCACCTACAGCTGATATTGTATCTCCTTGTACTGGTTCAAGAATAAACCTCTCTCTAATGTCACTGTAAGATACATGAGCTGGTTAATCATTATCTTTTGTCAACTGTTATTAATACTTACCAGTAAACATACACCTTTCATATTGACCACTTGTACAATGTTCAAGCATCACATATAAGCATATATGGAGCAAAACCCCAGAAATGACATTTATTCCTCTCCAAGAAGTATCAATGTTAGCTGTCTGCCATTTATAGATGAGGTATTTGATATGCTGGCTAACAACAAACTGACTTCACCTTTAAGGGTCACCATACATTCTTCACATAATATAGTCATATGCTATCACTGTATTTTGTGCTGGTGGATATCTGATATGATGACTTACAACTTGACCTAATTTCACAGTATGGCATACACAATCTCCAAGCAACAAACATTGAGTTCTGCATACTAATAGAACTCTGTACATGGGAAACACCATGTTGGGTATTAACAAATCAAACATCACTGTATTCTCTAACATTTCACCCATGTTTTTTTCTGGCATACAAGGTGAACTGCATTGTTCTATAATGTGTATCTAGAACCAGTCAATTCTGGTGAAGGGCATTTTAAGATGCCCATATGGAGATAACAGCTTTAAGATGAGGAAATACTAAATACGTATTTCATACACAGTAAATGACCTTGGCTGATGCTGCTTGGTGTATACAGATATACACTGTGGAGGCAATATTCTTTCATAAGGTGTTTACTCCTGGCATGCACACTGTTGAAACTTTCTTTTGGACAAGATGGACTTAAGAGTTTTGTTTAGACATTCTGTAATAAGATGGACTTCATGAATGTACAACGTTGAGACATTCATTGCGACAAGATGGACGTCTTGATCATACTTTATTGAGACATTCGTTGGTAAGATGGACGTCATGGTTGTACATTGCTGACACATTGATGGTTGAGATGGACTTCTTGTATCATGCTGGTTGTCAATGATGTTCTGTCATATGAAGATAAACACATCCCAAGGAAACACTTTAACTGATACAAGTACTTTTCCTTCTCTAGTTTCTATGGGGATTACAAATTTGGTTGTGTCTGCATATTTGCTTTAATTTTCTTGTTGATGTGAAATGTCTTTGACCTTCAATGCAAGATGTAATTCACTGATCTAGTCATCATCCTCTTCATCCTGGGGAAAAAAAAAATGAAAGTATTTTAAACACTTTGAAGGATATACGATCATATACCCCAAAACAGCCTACAAATTACTGTAACATTGTAATAGTACCTCAGCTAAACACATTAATGGTATGGTACATTCAAGTAGAATGTAATGATATGATGGACTTATCATATAATGGACCATTCCTCATTACTCCAGATATAGAAAATTGGCAAACTTGGTATTTGTTTGACAGGACACAAGGTCTTCTACTATTTAACTAATACAAAGTTCCATAGGTTAGCACAGAGGCATTCAGAATAGCTGTAATCATGATCACTGCCACATCAAAGTGACTTGTCACTTGATTTCACATCCCACCTGCCTGGTCTCTCGTCACAGAAACCAGACTAGATGAAAAAGACTTTGTCAGAACAAGCTGCTGGTATCAGAGATTAAATGACAATGCCTGTGAACTCACCCCAGAAGAGATGCACTCAGGGCAGTACCAGCCGTATCCTCTAACTTTTGGATTTTTCTTGTATGGTGGGTCAAGACATCCAAAATGGTAGCACTTTTCACACTCATCACAGCTAGCAATAACCAAAAGTCAGAAACAATATATTTATTGACAGGAAACAGAATCCTCCTCATCATACAAGCTAAATGATAAGAATGAAAAGCAGTTTCAGCAAAGGCAATGTGAGTTTCTCTCTTGTCATGCAGTAACTGTATTGTTAAAAAATAAATCTATGCAAGTTCAACATTTTAAACAAAATCAATATAAAATGTGTTATGTAGCTGACCAAGGTTTTCAGAGCACCACTTGTATTACAGATGCTACATAATATCTAAAGCAATATAAATACATTACCTAACCAAGGTTTTCAGTGTACCACTTTTATTACAGATGTTACATAGTTTATCTGTTGGTTCCTCCTCCTTGGTTGTTGATCTTGGCCTCAAGAAGGTTTCTTCTTTCTTGATAAGTACAGTTGGAGATGTCTTTGATACCTTTGTTAAAGATCAGAGCAAAACCAAATTTCCTGTTTCAAAAATGGGCTGCTGCACATCCATGAATCACTTAAAAAAGAATGTATAGATGAATGTTGAACAAATCATTTGTAAAACAAATGTGATGGGTTATTTTCTACAATGTAAACAGTCAATGTTGTAATGTTGAACTTGAAACACAGAATCATTCCCATCATTGTGTCAAACTGTGCTGAAAATTTGCAACTACCATATTTGATAGAATGCCTTGTCGGTCTGTTTAAAAGTTAATTATCTTTAAATAATTGGAAGAGGCGTTGACAGTCCAACTCTTGCCAATTGAAGGATGGATGAAAGTTTATTTTCTTGGCTATTCATCACCATCACATCCTAACCCCCCCCCCCCCCCCCTCCATTAGCTCAACTTCATAAACATTGCAACTTTGGATCATCATAATTTTGGAAGGCAATTTTTATATCATTTGATGGATAAAAGAAGCTTGTTGTACCACAAATACGACACAAAAACAAACTGTATTAGTTGAAAAGATAGATATGTGCAGGGTAGCACAACTCAAGGTCTCTTGATGGAAGTTATCAGGCAAACAATACCTTTACACTTTCTTCATCTTTTTCTTCAATCGTTCCTTTCCTGGGTCTCGTTCTCTTTTTTTTGCGACCTTTTCCCTTGAAATGAAGTAAAGACAAACGAGAGGGCGACAACTACCTTAAATACTCACATTGACGAAGATTGGTGCACTCAGTTAATTGCAAGCTTCAAAATCAATGCAACTGACCTGTGAATCTACAACTTTGAAGACCTAGGTATGTGTACAAAAGACCATGAGACCTACGCCTTAATCTCTGGCATTTAAAATTTTGTTCAAATAAAAGCTTTAAATCATCTAAGAATGATACTCAAACAAGTTATACCAGCAACATTCAAAGACAGAATGTGAACACCAAAGATAAAACTTAAGCATAGAATCATGCAAGTCAAAGTGTGAAACACAACCATACTTCCCTCTTCAAATTATAGTGAATTATTAACAAAAAAGGAACTATATTAAGCCAAAGTATCAAATTAAATTTCCAGAAATTGAGACGTTTAGCACGTGAGGAAAAGCCAACTAAGGTTACAGAATACGATAAACTGATGAGATTTGAAGATCAAAACAGAGAATAAAAGTTTGCAACTGATGAAGAGAGCATGAGCAGGTGAACAGACACATCTGAGATGATTTCATGTTATTCTGAAGAGCTCTTGTTGATGAGGATATCACAATACACCTCATTATACATCCTTCTCTGCCTGATACCATCTCTCTACATCACAATCTCTCTACATCACAATCTCTCTCAATGGTACCTCCCTTGGAACCTTACTCCCTAGCCCTCTCTCTCTCTGTACATCACAATACAGTTTCATAATTTCACCTTCTTTTATTTTAACTCCCTGACACACCTCTTCCACATCACAATCCTTTCATAATGACACCTCATTTAGTGCTTGGCTCCCCAAAACCCTTTCCCTGGTCTCCAGTCAGAACAAAACATGTATATTTTAATTTGTCACATACCATTTTCTTTTTCTGAACATCCACCACTGGGGTGTACTTGGACGGTTCCTTAATGGCACGTTTTACCCTCTTGACACCTGCTTCTCCTTGCTCTGGTAATGCAGGCATTTCATCATCACTAGAGCTCCCAACACACTGCGAACATTGCCTGCAGGTAATAAAATACAACAGCAAATTTATACCAATTTGGCATGTTAGCCTGAATAAACCTGTAATATATTACAGATACAAACAAATTTACATATTAGGCTAGTTTATATGTACAACTAAGAGGCTCAATCTTGCTTTCATTGATCAACACAGTCTGGTCCATCTGTTAGAAGTTGAAGACTTTTGATATTAAAGACCTATAGTGATATAAATCTAGAAAAGGGCTGGCTTCATTCAGAAGTTGCAGAGTGAAATCCTGAATGACAATCCATTGAAATAGTGTTTATAGATATCCCTGTTTTTGAAATATGGCTTTTCATAGCTTGAAAGAATGCAAAGATGGAGATGTCAAATGTTGCATAGTGTCGTATTTCATTCATATAGGTCTATTTATATTCCCTTAATAACTTGCCGCCTGGTCTACATATTGTAAATAATATCAACATATGTGTCCAAAATAAAACCCTTGGGGCATCTAAAATTCTCAAGTGTCATAAGGATAACTTGAGAGGAGGATTAGTCCAGTATTTCAAATGTTAATGTTCCATTTACCACAAGAACAAACAAGGACACAGAGAAAGTTGAAGAAACATCCTAAAAACATTCCTCCTTCAGAAAAAAAATGTTACGCCAATATCATCTAAAATCTTAAAATTCCATGTGTACCAAAACCTAATATTACATTCCTTTTTAAGACAGAGTGTAGAGTAGCTTGACCAAAAAACTTACCAAAACCTATTTGGACATCCTTGTATACAAAAGAATAGTAAAAATAAAACAGCAATTTGTCTTCAAATGCTTCCATATTCACATGTTTTACACTGTCACATTTTAGACAACACTTTGACAATGGGCTAGGTTTCATCTTCGTTCTTACATGTACATCCTAGAGTTATTTTATTTTTTCAAAGTCTGGCCACCACAGGCATGGCTTGTGAGATGCAACACTTCTGACACCTTTTACAAGAAGATACTTTAAAATTAATACCTGACACAGGTAGTTCTGCAGTGCACAGGAAATCTTTCTTTACACCAGGAGTTAATGAATCATAGGTGTTCTGAGTGAACTGCAGGCAGCTCAGATAATCTCTGGATACTGAATTGGGAAACACTAAACCATCTGAAGGCCTCTCTAAGAGTCTATTGCAACACTATCATGTGAGTAAGGTTTAAGGTATCATTGCACTTCAGTCTAGGGGCACATGAGCAGTGAAGTTCATTCAATTGATCTGCATGGTCAGTGTGGTTTGTTACAGCTGGTATATACAGTAGTGTATACAGAGCTGGTGCAAATGTGTATCTCCTGTGTAACTAACCGTGAAACAAGTTCCTTGCCAGGCTGTCATTTGAGAATGTTAGAACAAAAAATTACAAAAACAGTTCAGATACCCAACATACCCAAGAAGACATTGGGCAATGATGTTCCTTGTTCTAAGCAGCCTGAGAGCTAACATGGGGAAATGTTTTCTTCCCTTCAAATCAGTTTTTACCAATATATTAAAAGACCAGCTTTGTGAACTATGAAGCAGCTGAATATCATCTGCCAGATTTCAACAATGTTATGGGAAAGTAAACACTTCAGATTATTCCAATAAACCATGCTGACAGGTAGCATACTGATCTGACCTACCGTACATCTCAAAATGACCAGCTTCTTGAGTGTTACAAGGTACACCTGTGTTAGGCCAAATCAGTTGTACAGTAGTTCTAAGTTATAGTTTAATAAGGTTAACATAATGCAATCTCAACTGAACTCAAGTAAATTCTGTCCTTTACCAACAGCGCTAGTCTCCTTGAACTTGCCAAGAGTGGAATGCCTGCATACCTGTATGAGGCTGATCCAAGTTTAATAATTACAGTATGCCTCAAGATTTCCAATTTTTTTTTTCCAATGTTGACTCTGGTGGCCTTTGACCTCCAACATATCCTTGTGAGAGTGTTATACCTACACTAGTTTTGTTACTCATTCCCTTCTTTAGGTGTTTCGCTTTAGAAGCAGAGCCACCTCACAAGCATAGCTACCACCCTCCCCTGGATGTAGCTACACTCACATATGCTGCCATTATTACATGGGTACTATGACATCATTAAACCAGCAAGATTTAAGCTGCTATTGTAATTGCTTGCAGTTAAACGGTTTGCACCATTTGAACTCCCACAAAACTTATACTGTGTTGATTTTTGTTTGACAAACTTATCTGGAATTAAAGGAGGACAGTATATTTCTGTTTTGGATGCACAATATTTTCAAAATGTGACCAAACAATTAAGATGGTGAGTGAAATGTCAACTTGACATACCAGCCTGCAAAGGCAGTTTTCTTGGGCATCCTGGTGAGAGGCGGATCCAGGCACCTGAGATGATAATGTTTCTTACAAGTATCACACTGGAGTAGTAGATGCTGGTCATGGGTATTCTTGCAAATACCACAACTGAAAATAATAAAGTAGAGAACACAGTTTGTTTAGCCTCAGTATCATATCTATTTATCTTTGTGATCTTCTGTTCATAATGAACCACGACCTGGTATCTTCCCACACCATCCTACACTAGTCTACTGGTATAATCACAATTAAAAACCCTATTTAATGCAAACAAAAACAACCAAAAGTCTATACCTTTACTATCAGTTCTCTTAGATGAATTATTACCCTATCACCTACATAAACAGTGGTGAGATCAGCAAAACTCAGAGTAAAAGGTACATGTAATTTCCAGTTATGTTTCTGAGACAAAGCTAAAACATCAAACTGTCAACCTTTTAAAATCAAAATAGGTAACCCCCCATCAAATATGCACCCTCAACAAATTGTCCCCATGCCCAAACTGTCCCCACATCAAACCTTTTACTTTCAAACCTTTGAAAACAACAGTTCAGAGAAGAAGACATTGAAAATTATTTTAATAGGGATGGCAAGCTACATTAACATGTTATGTAAATGAAAAGGAACCTTCTTAGCCTCTGAATTGACTAACTGCATTTCTGCATTCCTTAAGTAAAACTGATGGCTTTTCACTTCATGCTGTTTTCTTCTACAGGAAAAACAGTTTACTTTTATCACTGGACAAAACTGGCAAGAAATAAAAAATGACAGAAGTACTCATCAAGAGCTACCAATGTTGACAGTTTGAAGATCCAGCAACTTTCAGTGGCCGAGATATCTTCTTTAATACATTTGCAGATTATAACATCTAGTGACATTATATAACCATTCAACAACATGAAAGACAATAGGGATCATCTACTAACAATGGAAAACCTACACATAGAGTTCTAAGTTTCAGCAACTTTCCCTTATTGAGATACTGTGTTTACAAGGTTTTCAAACTGTGACCTCATATGACCTTTGACCCCATAAAAAGGGTACAGACATCATATACTCATCAAGACCTACCAATGCTAACAGTTTGAAGTTCCAGTAACATTTAGTTGCTGAGATATCTGCCTTAATGCTTTTTTATACTTTTAGCTCTCCTGACGGCAAATGACATTTGATTTCCATGAAAGACAATATTAGGGATCACCTACTAACAATGGACTACCTAAACAATGAGTCTGAACTTCAAGCCACATTAAGTTTTTGAACCTCTGATGATCTCTTACTTACAATGGACAACCTTGCACCCTTGTACACATCAAGTCTG
This sequence comes from Stichopus chloronotus, assembly GCA_021234535.1. Lineage (NCBI taxonomy): Eukaryota > Metazoa > Echinodermata > Holothuroidea > Aspidochirotida > Stichopodidae > Stichopus > Stichopus chloronotus. The sequence continues at coordinate 1,659,031 of CM037835.1, forward strand.
AGGGTCCAACTACTTTCCCTTATAAAGCTATGTTGTTTAAAAGTTTTCATGCTTTGACCTCTACTTAACTCACATGACCTTCAAACTCAATAAAAATATCAGAGATCATCAGCTCATCACAACTTACTAATTAAAACAGTTTAAGTTTTAGCAATATTCAGTTGCTGAGATAGCTCCCTCAGTGGGCTTTCAGACTTTAACCTCTGGTGACCTTAAATAGACTTTGAACCCCGTGAAAAACAACAGGATTATCTTTTCACAATGAACGGCCACAACGTCAGTTTTGACAGTCCAGCAACTTTCACTTATTGAGATACTGCATTTGAAAGGTTTCACGCTATGACCTCTTTTGACCTCACATGGCTGTGGACCTTCATGAAAGACAATTGAGATCATCTACTCATCTAGACTTACCAATGATAAAAAAAGTTACCTTTGACTCACATGAAAAACAATAGGGATTATCTACTCCCAATGGAATACCTGTACACACTTACTTTGAAGTTCAAGCACCTTGCCCTTCTTGAGATATTGCATTAATGACTGAAGTGTCACATGTATGCGCACACGCCATAACAATCGCAAAGATCCCTTGCCTGCCTTCGGCAAGGAATCCAAAATGGATTTGACCAAATGACATTTCTTTTCCAATAATTTCACGAAGTGATAACCTATCAGATTCTTCATATACTGCAGATTGCATTCATGAGAGGGTGATCCTCTGATATCAAAAGAAATTTAAGATTGATTGAATGTGATCTGTCATTCTACAAATCACAAAATGAAATGGACCTTAAAATAAGCTGTTAAACAGAACATCAACGTGGAGCAATGGGACTTTCTACAATAAACATAAAAGACTATATCCTCAGAGCAAACGATCTGTTATCAGCAAGGACTGCTTTACCTCTGGGAGAATGCCAGGGTGGAATGTTAATGGATCATCTGTCAGTTTTGAAGAGATGATTTTAGGTCATCAACACAATAATCTCAAAGTAGTTATAAACATCCACACACCTGAGGAAGATGACTTTTCTCAAAATTTCCTTCCTAAACTTTCGTTATTAGTTCAGCCTACATAACGACCACACAGCAGCATGGAGAAAAAGTTAAAATAAAAGCCTTTGGTACGAAACTTGCACGCGGTAGAGTCACCACAAGTATCACTGGTGAACATTTTTCAAAGACGAAGAAAAAAAAGAAGTGGCGGTACATCTTATAGTAGTACTGCAATAGCAGTACATCTTATCTTTAACTCACAGATGAATAATGGTCGGGCTCCGAACTTCTGCTCTTTTTGGTGGAGTCCTCTTTATTTTTTGTGTTCTTAACACGCTGGGAAGAGGGAGTTTCTGGCCTGAAATGTCCCGCATCATCTTCCAGTACTTTTCTGCATCTTGTTTCAGCACAGGATTGGTTACCCTGAGGACATCAACATCAGTAGAGAGCTGCAAGAGACAAATCAAAATCATTACACGGACTAGGAAACAACTCAAAATCAATAACTGATCACAAATGCAGTGCAGAAAATCAAACTCTTGTATTGGTCATATACAGTATGCTGCATCAAATCATCTACTTTACCCATCCCCTGCAACTCAGCTTCTTGTTTTTATCATGATAAGGTTGGTTCAGATACAACAAATGATCATCTGAGTGAAATAAAATCAGGTTTTCGTCGCTGATCGTGCGTGGATTGAGGATCAACTTACTTCTTCATTTCAGAAAGACAAATCAGAGGAGACTGGCTTAACTTATAAGTAAATCAATCTGTCTAAAATTAATCAATGGATGTGACACAAAGCTCTTGACCATGCCCTTGATATAATTTTAATTGCCCTTTCATTCATAGATCACTTCTTTGAGTTCATTACCTGTAACTTGTTATCTTATTTTAAAGTTTGAAAGTGATTGTGTGCATACAGTAAAGCCATAAATATAAGATTATTGTTTGGTCCTAAGTTTTTCTTTATTTTTAAATGTACAGGTGACCATGGTGGACGGAGTATGTCATTCTTCGATGATCAGAAATGACATTAACCACTTTGAAAAGCAATGGAAACAGCATTTAAAGAGCAAAACAGCATAAGCTTTATTTACAAATTAATGGTTCCTCTTCTATGCACTTACATAATGAATATGCAACAGTACAGGTCTCACCGGTAAATCAAAAACATACCACTCAAGTCATTGCTCCTTGATTGTTATCAGGAATTGTAGTATTTAGTGAAAGGAAGCACTGTATTGACAAATAACCCACAAACTGCCATATTACCTCATTACAGTGCCAGTGATCAACCATTTTGACCAACTGAATATTCATTAATAGAATACGTTCAATTGGCTTGTTCTAAGCCACTCTAACTGTTAAGTTGAAGGAAAACTCAAACACTGCATTATCATACTTAACCCTTTTTGTCATTATGTTATAAAAATTTAAAGTCATATAGCAGCATTTGCCACCTGAAACCTATTTTCTGTATTTTCCAAAATTGTCTTAATGGTGCAACTAGAAGACATACAAAACTTTTACACATAAAATTTTAATTTTTCACTTTTTGCCCAAAATGCACTTTACACAATTTGGAGAATGGGCACTCTCTGACCACCTAAGATGGAACATATGGTAAACACAATGGTTTTTCAAGGTTGTATCCCTGAGATAATACCTTGGGAAGGGAATCTTTCTGCACATAACTGTCTATCACTACTTCAGCCCTATTAATTTCACTTACAATTAGCAGTCCCTTTGCTAGTTTCTCAAATATCCCCTTCAACCTGACCTGAAGTAACATCATGAAATGCGGCATCAGCATCCAAGCAGCATCTTGACATAATTAGATCCAGGTAGAGTCCCACTCTGTAAACCTTCTTGATGCACTTACTCCTACTGAATTAATAGCACACCCCCTAACTGAACTCTTCACTGAACTCCTCACTTCTCGAAGACCTTCCAGATTTTTTGCATTTTCAACATCCAGCGCCTTTAAGAATTTTGCCCAAATTCACCTTCTGCCGAGGGAAATCAACCACTAATTGTCACCAGCCATTTCTTTACCCCTCTAGACCTCTAGAAATTTCATCCCCAGAATTTTGCTCTGACTTAACATAACAACACTGAGAGATCTCTTACACCCTGTATTTTTGCAACTACTTTAGCTATGAAGGTGTGAAACCTACTTTCATTCTGCAGGTACTGCAATACTGAAGTAGAATCTTTCCAAAAAAAAATACCCGTTAACTCATAGTTCAATTCACCCTGAATAACCTGAACAAGCTTGAACATCAACACAGCAGCTGATAGTTCCAAACGAGGAATCGTAACCAACCTGGTGATTTTCATCTTTCCCACCGTGATGAAGGCATGATGAACGTGCCCATTCGGGCCCACAAATCGCAGATAGAAACTGTCACATGTCAACTACTGATACATCGCAAAAACTGTGCGACTCCACAGCAGCAAATTTATCCATTTTAGGACTCTTAAACCATCAACCCACAGCTGCCCTAGTTAGGTATGACCAGTCGTCTTCCCATTCCTTCCACTTGACTGCCACATTCAGAGGGATTTCTTCACCCCAACCAAGTTTTAGTCTAGTAACGTCTTGTAACAACGACTTTGCAACCAACATTTCTGGACCAAGAACCCCCAATGGATCATACATTGAGCTTAGAACTGACAATACACCTCTTCTAATCATTGGCTTGTCAGTACTAACAACATTAAATGTGAAATAATCTTGATCCACATTCCACTGTATGCCTAATTTGCATTCCATGAGCTCATTGTCAAGATCTATTGAAACTACAGACTCAGTTCTTTCTGACTCTGATATCATTGCTAGAACTTCCTTGTCATTGGTTATCCACTTGGTGAACCTAAAGCCACATCAGACTGCACAACTTGCCAAACAACCTGATTTCCTGAACTGCAGTTTCTGATGACTTTAGTCAATCATCTACATGAAAAGTATGAATAACAGTGTCAACTGAATCTGTGTCAAAATCATCCTTGTTGTCAGAGGCAGTTCTTCTAAGAGCAAAACTTGTGTAACTGGGGGAAGAAGTGGCACCAAACAAGTCAACTACCAGTTGGTAATGAGTTCTCTTGATAAATCTCCTCATGGCCACCATACAAACCTCAATGCATCCCAGGCATTCCTTGCAACCATTATTTGCTACAGGGTGTTGTCTAAACCTAAGTACCCCTATCAGACCAGGCTATTTGTATTGCCAAGTCCCTCCAGTAGTAGACAATCATTCAGTGAAATACAATTCAACTTTACGGCACAGTCAAATGAAACACCCAGCTTTCTTGGCTTTTGCAGGTGCACAACTGGGTAATGTGATAAATACCACACAATGCCGCTAAATGAATCATAGTCACCCCACACTCCCGGTTCTTCTTGATGGACCATGCTGGACTTATCTGAACGTGGTACCTCCACTGACACACCAATAGAATAGGGCCTAGCATTGCATAACGCTGGTTTCGCATATCCTTTATCTATATAATCATTAATAACAGACACATACTTTTCTCTCCTTTCTGGATTTCTCTCTAGACGTCTCTTCAACAATGCTAATCTTGTTTCACCCGAGGCTCTATTATTTGGCAGATTGGGATTGGAATGTTGCCATGACAACTTTAGTTCATGGTGTCCCTCCGCTTTTTGGATGGACTCCACCATAATTCCCTTTGCCCTGCAGTCTTCCTTGGACTCACCCTTACTTTCACTGACAACGGAATCCCCAAAATCAGTTTCTCAGAATTTTGCTACATGCTGACTCAAGAGGTCATCTTTGCACCTCACCTGGTGCACATTCTCTTTGGTTCCCTTCCCATAACCTACAGGTCCTTTAAGTGTCCAACCTAGCAATGATCGAATAGCAAATGGTTCTTTCCTTCATCTATCTTCCATTACCCAAAATGCTTCAGACACATCACTACCAATGAGGAAATTCAGTGTCACAGAGATGAGGCCAGTTTTGGTTATCCTCTACAAATGGTAGACTATCTTCATCTATATGTAATCTATCTACTGCCCATACATTCTGCAGGTGAACCCAACTATCTCCCTTCAAACTCTCAACATTTAAACTTTGCATAATCTCCTTTCCTGCTTGAGGTTTACAACCAATAACTGTATTCAGATTGAAAGTAATGTCTCAAGCCTTAGGATCCAACATATTCATCAGTCTTTTCTCACATAATGAAACGTCAGTGCCATCTTCTAACCACACCCATATCTGTACCTCTCTACCATGTGCCTGGATCTTAACAGACCTCATGTAGCATCGAAACCTTGCTACATACTCGCATCCATCTCAGGCTCTTCACGTAAATGATGAAGGTAGAATTACATTTCAACCAAATGAGGTTATGCCCATAACATAGTCAGTGTATGCAAAGTATGGCAGCACATGGTTGTGATTCAATCTTCGCTACGCAGATAGTTAAAACGACCCTCCCCCACCAGCGTAACATTGGTGTCAAGGGTTATGCATTACAGTCGTACTAACTCACCAAATAAGTAGTAAGTAGAAAATAAATACCAACTTTGATCTGAGATTGTTGAGTTAGTAGTCACTTTACATGAAGTTGTAATGTATAAGGGACAGGCTTCCATCGCATCCAGTACTGGATTATTATTATTACATTACAAAGCTTAATATGTTATTAGCAGGGATGCCCAAACCCTGACACTTCAGGTCAGTCAGATTAGTAGCTGATAAGTGTTGGAATTTATAGCACCACACAAACATATTTGTCACTCATAGCCTGTACACAGCCACAGGCATTGCAATCCCATCAGAATTCACCTGTCTTTGCGAGAATTATATCGCGATACCACAATGTGATAGAGAGTTCAAGGAGTTTTCACAGAGTTTATAAAGAGTTAGTCAAAGTAGAATTCAGAGCCATAATACAAAGAGGCAAACTACAGTACAAACCCCTTGAGCTATTTATTTGCATGTGAGTCACTTCCAATAGACCACACTACCCAACCATTTCAGCAAGAGTTGATTGAAGTGAACCTACACACAAAATAGTTGAACCAAATACCTAATAATGACATTCATCTGATCTGTCATATTACCACAAGAATGGAAAGTAAGCTGAGAACAGTTGCACATCACCGATTCCAGTTGAAGATATTGATTCACAACAAATGTTGGAACATGTAACCTCTTTAAAGTAACACCTGCGGTGACATCTGCCACTCAAAGGAGTAAAAATTGTGGGTAAACTTTGGTAGAACTTCGCATAAACACAAGACAAATATCCTTTTGGGACCAAATGTTGCTTATATCAAACACAATGTGCTCTTGACAAATTTAAAAGCACCAGTGCATGTAAACTGAAGAGCTGAACTTTTGTTCCATTGTTCAGGTATGTGTTGATTCTGTGACAACTGTCAAACTGGTCTGTGTGTTTGTCAAAGGATAAAGTAATGTGTGAACTGAGACTGACATGAAAACCAAACTGAACATGTGAAGACTTTGCTTCATTCCTACTTAGAAAAATGCCTGACAATAAAAATATGACAATAAAAATATCACCACAACAACTTTAAATTATTTTCACTAATTTTGGAAAGGGAATCAAATCAAAGTGTAGTCAGGGAAGATGGCTCTCGCTGTCTTTCAATAAGGTAGAGATTTGCTCATACACAGTCAAACTTGGTTGGAAACCAGAAAGCTATTGAAAGGCTTTATGACTTCTTGCCATATGGCTATATTACAACAAACATGAATTACCCACATGACAAGTCCAAGATCTTTTACAGTTTTTCTTCTTGAAACATCATGTCCATCAGATTTGACCCACAATGACCTTTCACCTGCTCTTAAGACAAAAGATGCAAAATTTGAGTAACACAATCTATTCAATATGGGCAATACTCATGGTAAGTAGATCTCTCACAGTTACCCTTCTTGAGATAAAGTGTTTAAAAGATTTGCCTTGTGGTGACCTCAAATGACCTTTGATCTTCACAAAAACAAAAGGGTTCAACTATTAGAGATGAGCAATAGACATGCCAAGTATGGAGTTTACATGACTTTGATCTCCTTGACCTCTGGTGACTCCAAATGACCCCCGACCTCCACCAAAGCATCTACTCAATATGGAAATTCCACATACTAAATATGAGATTCCCCACAGTAACACCTCTTGACATACTGTGTTACAATGTTTTCTCAGTTTGACCTCTGGTGACCTCAAATGACCTTTGACCTCCACCATAAATAAGAGGCAACATCTACTCAGTACTGTTAATTCACACATTAACTATGAGGTCAGTCAAGGTTCCCTCCTGGAGATAGTGTGTATACAAGGTTTTCAGTTTGACTTCTGGTGATCTCATATGACCTTTGACTATCACCTAAAACATTAAGGGATCATCTACTAATTACAACCAATCCACACACTAGGCATGATATCAGTCAACGTTACTGTTCTTGAGATATCATGTTTACAAGCACACACATCATATCACCATCAGATAGATTCCTTCAGACTTTGGCAAGGAATCAAAGAGTACATCGTCACTGTGAAAAGCCACATTGCCAGGAACTTTTTAAACAGTAAAGGTCTAAATCTTGTCTAAATATACACAAACATTCACTTGAATTCTTTACATCTTGATGGGAAAGATGAAGTTAAAACCTTTATTCCTTGTACAGTAAATCATTCCTGGGTATATAGAAAGGAATATTGCTTTAAATGTAAACTGAATTTTACACAAATAAATATGATTAAACTTGTTGGTCAAGATTTCTCTCTTACCTTGTTGTAAAAATTCCTTAGCCTCTGTTCTTCTTTATTCAACTTCTCTGAGTGTTTGATAAGTTCTTGAAGTTGGCTCTTATAATTTGAGAGCTTTACATCTCGATCTATAGTAGTAAGAAAAATCAGTTCAATGCCTTGATCTATTGCAACTACAGAATGTTCTAGGTAAAAAGTGTAACCTTCTAATTGGGGGTTTATTTGTACATTTTTTTTTTTTAAACCAGTGATCATGAATGAATACACTGTTTCATGGTGTTGTGTGCGGATAGAAATGGCTCCGTTTAGAAATATCATCGATGGGCAGCTGTTGTGTTGCAGGAGGAGTGTCACTCCCAATTGTAGAATCTTGGTAGGAAACCCAGCATGTCATGAAATAGAGCCATGTTCTACCAAAATTTATAAAGTCAGAACTGTTGATTCAGCTTCACATTATAATAATGGTTGAACGTTAGTAAGGGCTGCTTTCTTACATTTTCTTGCAGATAATTTGAAATTAGTTACCACAATTTTTACAGTACATGAAGCTGGTAACATACATAATAGTTATTCTTGTAATCTAGACAATTTTTCCACCCTTTGCTTAATTTTTCCTGTCAAAACATTTGGTAGAATGTGGATTTCATTAACCTATACTGTCAGATGTTCTTGTTAGGTAGGTCTAAATCAGCTTGGATGAGAAGGCCACGGTTTGATTCAGGGCATGACCAGAGTGTTTTTCACTGCTGAATTTTTCATTTATAAATTCAAATGCCTGTCAACTTCTCATTTGTTATCCATTCATACATATATAACATAAGGTTACATATACAGTATATGGAACATTGTGTCCAAATGTGTGCATTGTGTGCATTGTGTCCATTGTGTGCAAATGCATGAAAAGTATGACACAGAAGAAGCAGTTTGAACAATTTTGGGTGGGTGGGTGGATGGATGGGTGTAAGGACGGATGGATGGACATACAGACAGATAGATACATAGATACACTGAGTGATGTCGCACCATTACATTAGCTCACACCAGCTAGCTGGTGTGAGTTAAAACCTAAGAGATATGTATTTACAGAGAAAGTTACTTAGTACAACTTTATCGAATGCTTGCACACTAAATTTCATCTGTATAGACCCAACCAAATCTAAGAAACACATATTACAGATAATCTTACTTGGTACAATATCATAGAATGGTTGCACCTTAAATGCATCCTGTATACACCTGAACAAAAACAGTGGCTTTGATGAAATTCATGCATCTTTCTGCCCCAGTCCCAAGTTCCCTCCCCTTATGACAAACTCATTTCCTCAGTGAGATATCATATTTGTCCTTGGCAAATATGATTGAAATGTTCAAAGGGTGAAAACAACTCAAAAACAAGAGCCGAAGGGCACTGTGGTTCCTTGCACAGATGGAGAGTATATTGTAAATAATGAAGTAAAAGGGAGCATATTGCATTATTTTGTACAATAGCCCATATGGCGCATTTCTGACCATGAACTCTCACTTTTGTAACATAACTCTGTAGAGACAGAAACATATTTCATGCTTTAATAAAATGGCCCATTTCAGACATTGGACCCCAAACATGACAAACATGCACCAACATGGAACCACTTCCATAGCACTAACGTGACCAACCATCAACAGTGTTACATACAATCTGTAAGAGAAAAAGTGTTTTGCATGATATCACAACAGCATATGGGCACTATGGTTCCTTGTACTTGAAATATACAGTACATACCGCAAAATTATATGCCTGAGTTCATAAATATCAAAAAAGCCACTGCAATTAATGTAATGAATTGAAGATGTTGATTTCTGCAATATACTGTAGAATATGGGGGGTTTTAGGGGTTCACAGTCGTGGAATGACTGCCCCAGCGACGGATGTTTAACGTAACGAGAGAGACGTCAGATTCAGAACCAAGATTTAACGATTAAAGTTCCATTTATCGATGATTAGACTGGCACATAAATTAACGAGAATTAAATTGACGATGATGATTAAATTTGAAAGAAAGTTACATGACGTTGACAAAGAAGAGATACGATGACACAGGCCTACATGATACAGGAGAAAGCACGACGTGTATGGTTTGATGTCCAGAGAGCCAGTGTCAGCGGCATGGCGAGGTCAATGGATTAACCCACGCCAAACTGCTAAGGATCATGGGATAGACTGCTGACACTGACCAATAACAGGTCAAATGGTTGACCTACGTAATTGAGTGAGGCGGTTGCCATCCGTGATCTACCAATCACGAAAGGATTGAGCAACCTTTTCTGAGAACAGGGTCTAAGTTTACCATTTTTAATGTATTTTATTGTCTAATCTGACTGTCTGAGGGAAATAAAGAAAAGGTTAAATAAATCTGGGGTAAACACCTGAAGACTGAACTTTGTACGACCTTTTGCCTACAGTGGGGTAGAATGACCATCTCTATACAACAATACAGCAATATCTTATTCATTTTACAAAACACAAACAGCTGTGAATCTCTCTTTTTAAGAAGGGGCTCTGCAAATTGCAATAAGGCTTATCACATCTATGCCTCTTTGAAGTCCACCCAACTGATAGCATGCCTTGGAGGGAATTCCTTGGGTCTAGTTTAAACTGGTAAGAACACCAACTGACTTTTTTTCTTTCATTGTTACCTGCCCACCTCACTAATTGAAAAGACACTTACATGAATGCACACATTAGCAATCAGGCACGAGGAGGTAAACTGATCCAGCCAAAACTTGTCTGGTGTGACCACCTACAGTACTGCAAACAACACTGCTGCTTTTACATTTGATCAAGAAACTGCTAACTCAAGCAGTACTTCCATGATGCACTGGAAGGGAACTGATGGAACATATAAGCATCCATAGCATAACAAGATTTTCAGACTTTTGCCCCTAGTTCTCCCAGATGACCTTTGACCTCCACCAAAAAGTAATAGGGCACACCTTCTCAATATGGCAAACCTACATACCAAGTTTGACTTTCATCTGACTTTCCCCTATTGAGTTACAGCATACCCAAGCAAAACAGACTTTTTGCCCCCAGTTCCCCCCGATGACCTTTGACCTCCACCAAAAACAATAGGGCACACCTTCTCAATATGGCAAACCTACATACCAAGTTTGACTTTCATCTAATTTTCCCCTATTGAGTTAGAGCGTACCTAAGCAAGTGTCACAGATGCACACACACACACATACACACCCTCACACACGCACACGCACGCACACCAATCTGACTGCATAGGTTCCTTTGCTGACGCAAGGAACCAATAAGATTTGAAACTTCTGGCAATTGTACATGCTTTTAAAATTAAGGCCAAAGGCTGTGACCTTTACATGTTTCAAAAATAGAAATCATCAAACTTACCCAAAAAGTAGTTCACGAATTCTGGAGTGAACGCTGGTTGCACATGCCATTTCCTTTTGGCATCTGTTGCATTCCCTGCGACACTGACATCAGAGACGATACCCAGCAGTTCTGCCTTCCTCATCAATTTCCTGCAGGCAGAGGCACTGGTAGTCAGTGCTCGTGGCACCTTCTCTGTCGGTACCCACGGGGGTGGCCGTTTGCTTTTGGCATCTGCATATCGACTTCTCGATTTTGTCAGTTTTTTTAAGACACGCTGCATGGCTAAGGATTCGGCCGGAGTTTCTTGTTTGGTGGCAGCATTGGGGCGACTTTGGACAGCAAGGAAGTTCTGTCTTTTGTATCTCATGATGGATTTATCCACGTGCAACTTGCAGTAAGCATAAAATGGATCAGCGATGTGCTATGTGCAGAGAAAAATTAGCTCTTAGTACATGACACCAAATCAAACTAGTGTAGTCAAATCGGCAATTGTATTTTTTAAATATTTTCATGTCTTCCTTGTAGCCCACAGTATACATTGCATTAAAGTAAACTTGGCAACACAAAGCACAGGCAGTGACAAAAATAATTCCTGGAGTTGGAGTGGAAGGTCCAGTGGTTCAAGTGTCAAAAGGATAGGGAGTGAGAGTTCATGGTCAACAGCTCAAAAAGTTTAGTTCAACTGTAAAATAAGATTAGTTCACAGAGTTTGAATGAAGTTCTTCAGACGAAAGAGTGAAGAATGTACAGTCACAATATATAAGCTTGCAGGGTTCAGAATTAGGGATACCCAATTTCTCAAACGTTTGGGAACAAGCAAGAGGTTTTGAGCAAAAAGATCTAGTGTTTGAAGTTCAGAAATTTGATAGATCTGCAAAGCTCTAGAGATAGAAGCTCGATAGACTGTACCGGCTAAAAGATGCAGTAAAACTTCTGCAGAGACCAGTATCAACAGCCACAATAGCAATGAGGGATGGGATGTGTTTTGGCTAATGAAAACTATGGAGGAAGTATGCAAGACATCCAACGGGACACAAGAAGACAGTGAGAAATATCCACAGCAGATACTGTACTTCAAGACCATTAAAGAAGAAACGAACAGCAAATTAATCTAGCTTCACAGGACTGTAGCAAAACAAACAAAATAGAGACAATCTCAAATATAAGTCAGTGCATAATCAGTACGATGGGAATTTATGACAGACACCATACTGTAAGGAGTATCTTAATCCCATCAACATCCCACACCTCCCCCCCATCACCACCCAATTTTCTTTTTCAGTTCCCCCTTCACAACACCTCTATCTTTCCCAGCAAACATCATCCACCCAAGATTGTACAAGGTTAGTGATGTAATGATTAGGTGGTAGATGACTGTACATAGTAATATACTGTACATCTTGGGAAATAAATAACAAGGCCAGTCGAGCTAATCTAATACATTTAATATTTTTATGAGGTGGCAACATAATAACTGGTGAAGGCTGCTAAACACATACCACCTCAGGGGATACCTCTGAGAGAAGACCCATTCTCTGTCCACTGAAAATAAAGAACAAATTTTGTTAGTGTTTACATTCAGTGATTTCAAAATTTATGAACATGGAAACTGTTGTAGCACAAAATACTAACATTAAGTCCATTCCTTGGCTAACGAATACTTAGGATTCCTTGGCTAAGGCATAATTTGCATGCTATTCCTTGGCTATGACATTCATACATTGCACCCCATTTGTTTGCTATGAAATTAATTCTTTGTCTTTCAGTCTCTTCATCATCACTCACATTTGTTTTGTATTTTCTGTCATCTTCCATCACACAAACATGTTGTAGCCCTAGGGTAATGACATTCAAATATTCACAATCCTCATGACAAAGGGACAGTTAATTCCTTCTGCTTTATAATCCTGCCTTTGCTTCCTTGAATTCCATCTTCAACCTTTCCTATGTAACAAGGATTATCACATTTGAAATCTTAACTGGCAATGGATATATCTGCAAGCCATGTCTTTCCCCTTAAAGTAGGTTGTCTAGACTTCTATCGGAATAATTGTCTTCAGAAAAAAAAAGGAGAAGAAAATAATGTTCCCTATGACATACAAAGTCTATTCCCAAGTGAAAATGCTGCCATCCTTTCTTTAAACAGCAGCCTGTTAATCAAGTATAGTACTGTATAATGTATTGAGATACAGTGAAGGCACAGTCAACATACCATGTGACATGAAAGTAGTTCTTGCACATGCCAGCATCACAGCCAATGCAGACACCGGTACGACTAAAGCATTCTTCTTCACAGTAACAACATTCCTGCAGAGATAAATGAAATGTGATAACCATTACTACCACTACTACCAGTCACATTGTGTACTATTTCATCTTACAACCTGTCACCAGCAAGCCTGCAGAATGATCACTATGATATTGTCTGCTTGTGTAACATGGACAGAACTGACAGAAATGAAACTTGCCTGTAATTTGCAATGGGAACTCATCAAAAATCTGTGAATATATATATATACACACGTTTTTTCGTAGTGTAACCGAGGTATTAAGAAATGCAATGTGTTTGCTATAAGCCTGAAAGTTTCCGTCTAGAATGAATGCCACAACTGCTAAACCTTGAGTAGTCTTGTCTTAAATTTGAAAAAAAAAAAAAATATATATATATATATACAAAGATTGGAGAGGTCCATATACTAATAATAAAACTGAAAATAGCGATGAGTTTGAAATTCATGATGAATAAAATATATTACGCCAATATTTCGTACGAATACACCTTACATCGTCAAGGCGAAATAGCAAACTGATAATACAAGTCAGTACATTACAAAAACAGCTGTAACAGAAGTAAGTGAGTAATACCAGCTCAAAATAGCTGAAGATTAAAACTCTGGACGTTTCTATTCAGGGTAGGTTGTAAGTCCCTAATGAAAAGAGACTCCATGATCTTGCGTCTATACCAGGCATTCTCTACATGGAGAACTTTAATATCACCTGGGTTTGGAAGTTTATGGGACGCCGTTTTACAATGATCGTGTATGGAACTGAATTCTTTGAAATAGTCAGCATTTACATGTTTTTTAAATCTATCGCAAAGCCTGAGTTTAGACTCCCCAATATAATTATCTTTACAAGTTTTGTCTCCACAAGGAATATGATAAATACAACCACTGCTTTTAAGATCAGGAGGTTTGTCTTTAACCTTGAAAAATGAACCAATTTTAGAACATCTGAAAGAGATCTGTAGTTCTGCATTAGAGCAACGTTTGAAAGACTTAGAGATAGATCTAGCAAATTGATTAGATATATTACCACAGTATGGTAACTTAAGATAGAATTTAGATAAGACTTTATTCCCGTCCACAGTGCAGGGGACAGGGCCTACTAGTAATCTAGATCTTAAATTACAGGTATATCTCTCGAAGCTCTTGATGAGTTTAAGAGGATAAGCGTTAAGAAGAAGGCAATTACGAATGTTACAGCTGTTACAGCTGTTTGTGTAATGTACTGACTTGTATTATCAGTTTGCTATTTCGCCTTGACGATGTAAGGTGTATTCTTACGAAATATTGGCGTAATATATTTTATTCATCATGAATTTCAAACTCATCGCTATTTTCAGTTTTATTATATATATGTATATATATATTTATATATATATATATACTGTATATAGTTGCAAGATTACTAAATAAAAACCCAGCAGACATTGCTTCTCAATTATAAAGTGTATTGTCAAGCTTTCGGCCTCATTGGCCTTCTTCAGGATACTATATACAGAAAAATAGAGAGAGAAGATAGATAAATATAAGTTACGGAATGGAATAACTTTGACAGATATATATATATAAGTTAAGTTACTTAGATATTACGTGTTACTTAGCTTAGAAAGTAGAAAGTAATGTCTTTAAGAGTAAAGAAAGAGGTAACTTACGAGTGTAGAAGTTGTTGCGTGATCTTTGTCTGAGGATGACGTGAGTAGCAATGCTATGTATTGTGTGTGTGGATGCGATGTAGATGGTCACGTGTTTTTGTTTAGCTGTCTACGTTGATGCCATTGGGGCTAAGGGTTTTTAGTTTTTCTATCCAGAAGGATTCACGATGTAGGATTGTTGTACGGGACTTCTCTTGGATCAGTTCAATGCCTGTAAGGGAGACGTTGTGTATAGAATGTGATGGGGAATTAAAATGTGTAGTGTATGGTAGTTGTTTGGCGTTAGTTTTATCAAAGTTGATTATTTCTGATTTCGTGTTGCTAAATCTGGTATAGAGTGTTGTTTCCGTTTGGCCGATGTATTGTTTGTTGCAGGCTGTGCAGGTGATGAAATAAATTAACCATTTAGATTTGCAGTTGATGTGCGATGTTACAGGGAAAGTCTGTCCTGTTGTGGTGCTCGTGAATTTGTCTGTGTGTTTGATGTATGTATGTAGCATGCAGCGTTTTGACTTGCAGGCAAAAAAGCCGTCCTTTGTGGTGTGTGGGTCGTTCTGTGTGTCAATAGGTGAGGGGTCCCTAGCCCGTACGAGAAGATCTCGTAGAGAGCGGGGACGACGGAAGGCGACCATGGGAGGTTCTTTAAAAATAGATGTGAGTTCCGGGGAATCAGTTAGTGTTTGTGTGCATTTTTGTAGTTTCTTAGGGAGGTTGGAGAGAATTGGTGAGTACGTGAGTACCAGTGGCACTCTGGTGTTGTTTTTCTTTTGTGTGTAAGTAAGTAGGTCGTGCCTTGAAAGCTGTTGTGCATTTTGTATTTGTTTTGTTACTACCTGTGAGTTGTATCCACGGTGTATGAATTGTTTATTGAGTTCGGATAGTGGTAATTTGTTGTGTTGTCTTCAGAGCAGTTTCGTATGATTCTGAGCGCCTGGCTGTATGGAATATTTTTCTGTATATAGTATCCTGAAGGCCAATGAGGCCGAAAGCTTGACAATACACTTTATAATTGAGAAGCAACGTCTGCCGGGTTTTTATTTAGTAATCTTGCAACTATACAGTCATGACCAGGCACCATCTACGTTCGGGTCCAAAGCAATTTCTTACTCATATATATATATGCAAGTGATTTGCGTTCCCGGTGTAGAGTGCTCAATACTTGGTAAGAGTAGAGCTGGCATAACACAATAACAACATGGGATTACGTTAGTCACTACCCGCAGGTTTCGTGCTTACAGTACAGCACTCTTCAGGTGACTGAATCAGCTTGCGCAGTGTGGAATCCGTTGAGCGAGCTGTTTTTATGCTTGACTGGTTTTCCAAAATACTGGGGGGTGTGTCGACAAGCGCTGAGATAGTCGTTTCGTTTATTGAGGAGGCGGTTGCCCTTGAAAGTCATGATACATATTTTCTCTTCTCTGCACAGGTTGCATCTCCAAGGGTCTACAGATTTGGGGGGGTTGGTTATGATTTTCCAGCTGATGGAGTAGTTGGTGTTCTAGTGCTTTAGCTGCCAAATGTACTTGGACAACTCTGTTTCCATTTCACACTTAGTGTGTCTGAGGGATTTCGTGTGGTTGGCGAACCGGGATTTGAATGTGCCCCCTGTCATTCCTATGTATGATGCGGTGCTTTCTGGGGTGGTGACATCGGCTTGGTAGACCACATTTGAGGTCAGGCAGTTGCCTTTGACTGGGCACTTGGCCTTGACCCTGCAGTTGCATTCACTTGCTGCCGGTGGAGGTGTATGGGTGCTGTCACGCATGATTTTCTTGTTGTGTGACTGGATGATTGACCTGATGCTTGGGAGGCAGCTGTAGCTTACCTTGACTGTATTTCTGTTGAAAATTTTGTGTAATGGGTTGTTGGGTGGGAAGTGTTTGTCTATAAGGCGCAGGAATGTTTTGGCGACGTTTGTGCGTACGCTTTTACAAAACGGGGGGTTGAACCAGATGATTTGTCGTTTGCGCTTTCTCTTTTGTCCTTGCCTTGGGGGGTAGGGGTGTACTTTTGCGTGTCAGGGAACCCAGCATCTCTCAGCGCGTTGTTGTAGAGGTGCGCGGCAGTGTCGAAGGACTTCGTTGTGGGAGAGTAGTGAAAAGCGTTTGCTTATGCCTCCAGGAATTTGTTTGGTGACCTGTGGGGGGTGGTTGGAAGCGTGGTTGATGTACACCGGGTCATCATTTGGTTTGCGGTAGGGGCGGTGTGAGTTGCTACGGAGGTCAAATGTGACGTCCAGGTAATCAACGACCTTGAGGTTGCACTCTGCCGTTATTTTCAGTCCGAGTGGACATCAGCTGGAAAATCATAACCAACCCCCCCAAATCTGTAGACCGTGGGAGATGCAACCTGTGCAGAGAAGAGATGTATCATGACTTTCAAGGGCAACCGCCTCCTCAATAAACGAAACGACTATCTCAGCGCTTGTCGACACACCCCGCAGTATTGTGGAAAACCAGTCAAGCATAAAAACAGCTCGCTCAACGGATTCCACACTGCGCAAGCTGATTCAGTCACCTGAAGAGTGCTGTACTGTAAGCACGAAACCTGCGGGTAGTGACTAACGTAATCCCACCTTGTTATTGTGTTTTATATATATATATATATATATATTTTTTTTTTTTTCAAATTTAAGACAAGACTACTCAAGGTTTAGCAGTTGTGGCATCCATTCTAGAAGGAAACTTTCAGGCTTATAGCAAACACATTGCATTTCTTAATGCCTCGGTTACACTATGAAAAAATGTGTCTGTGACTGTACTGCAACTCATGGAATTGCAAATGGCATGCAACTGCTTGCAACTAGTGCTGTCTACAATCGGGGCGGGAGTGTGACGCAGACAGTACTGCAACTTGGCCGCGTTGTTCTGCATTGTACAGCAAATGGTCTGCAAACCAGGACGTGCAACTATTTGCAAAACGTGTTGCTCTGTGTTGCGTCGATCGGTGAATGATCACGAATGCGCGCAACACAGGCAGAGCTGAGCTAAGACGGGGCAGTTTCTCACTTACAAAGTCGATTAACCTCGTTTATCAACTTGATAAACCTGGTTTATCAACTAGATAAACCTGGAATTTCGAATAACTGAGCATTTGGAATTGATATGCCTGGTTTATTGCCCAGTCAACTGATAATCCACGTTTCTCAAATTATTGGGCATGTGGCTTGCCATAGACGTGTGGTGGCTGCTGCATGAATAGTTGAAATCCGTGTGTGCAGATATCGTGATGCGTCCTGCTGCAAACGTGTTGAGACTTGTTTGCAGCCGGTTTCAATCAGGCGCAGTAGAGAATACGTTAGGGGAAATGGCAAATACTAGTTTGCAGTATAGCTGCTGCGTCATGCTGTGCATGTTTGCAATACGTTCGCAGAATGTTCGCACGCAGGCGGCATTTGGACCAGTTTTTAGGGAGGTAAAAGATGTTCTCCATACTGCGCTTGTTGGCACCGCACAGTATGAGACTGTTACAGTCTGTCGTATAGTTGCTAGTTTAGATGCAGATCGTGTTAGGAATGTTCGACGATAAGCGCAGTAGATCGAGGCATTGTTGCAGCACATAGGCGAACAGACTGCAACCAGTTGCAAGGCACTGTATTTCCACTTGCAACCAGCTGCGTCATGTGCTCCGGTGAGCACCAGAGCACATGCAGCAACTAGTGACTTGTCTACAACCCATGCAACTAGTCCCAAACTCAATGCAACTCGACGCAGTCCGTGCGGAGTGTAGCAAACATTTTCAAAATGACCCAGTTGCAAGCAGTCGCAGTACTTGATTTGCTATAATGTGACTGGGGCATTAATGCAGAAGCTAAAAGAGGCCGAAGCTAGGCATAGAGGGCAGGCAAGGTGTTAGATCTTCATCTGAGCACAAGTTGCATGGAACTGAACAATGCCCTAATGTGAGCAAGGCATAAGTATATCTGTAATGTGAATTTTGTGCATTTCTTTCTCATATTAAACCTTACAAAAGTTCTCCTTCCCAAGTACTGACAAAGTTTTTGAAATCAAGTCCATCAGGAAAAAATTTCCTCATTCCAAAGATCACCTGAAAAGCTGGTTTTATGAAAACAAAAGTCATAGTGTGAGAACAGAAACTGTCATAGCACTTGTGACATGAATGGATCAACATAGAGTCATGCAGTCATGTGAATGTGCTGTTCAATTGTTTTTGCATTTCTTAGCTACAAAATGGATAGATTTGATTGGAATATATTCTGTTCAGAGTAAGGCAAAAATTTGGCAAATTTGAGTCAGTGAAAAGATTTCAACAACAGAAATTTCAATCAAAAATAAATTTTACTGACATAGCATTTATACAAACAGGTGTCTCTGTCTTCATATTTTTTGAGTAATCATCCAGAGAGGTTGCAAGTCTAGTCTGCACACAGCATTTCAAATGTAATCTACATAAAATATATTACTGATTCTGAGTTTCAGAATATCAATAAAAGAC
The DNA here is from genome assembly GCA_021234535.1 of Stichopus chloronotus. Lineage (NCBI taxonomy): Eukaryota > Metazoa > Echinodermata > Holothuroidea > Aspidochirotida > Stichopodidae > Stichopus > Stichopus chloronotus. Next base: position 1,678,573 of record CM037835.1, read on the forward strand.
CACATGTCAAAAAACATGCCAAAAGACACGAAATAAAAAGGATACTCATCCAAAACAGGCCCAAAGATGATGGCAAGGAAGTGGGGTCCTAGTATATCCATCGAAAAGGTTGAAAACTTGACGATGGCAATAGAATTTCGCAGATGCAAACGCAGTGTAAAGACTTCACTGGCAGACCAAAAGGCTGGCAATTACGGAAGGGCGGTGGCCAGATACACACACACACACACAAATTGCCAGATGCTAGACCATGGTCAATACGGTAATGCATAGCTTATATGAGGTGAGGGAGTACGCGCTGTGAATTTAGATGACCATTAAAAGCCTAGTAGTTTACACTGCAGAAGCTAAAAGAGGCCGAAGCTAGGCATAGAGGGCAGGCAGGGTGTTAGATCTTCATCTGAGCACAAGTTGCATGGAACTGAACAATGCCCTAATGTGAGCAAGGCATAAGTATATCTGTAATGTGAATTTTGTGCATTTCTTTCTCATATTAAACCTTACAAAAGTTCTCCTTCCCAAGTACTGACAAAGTTTTTGAAATCAAGTCCATCAGGAAAAAATTTCCTCATTCCAAAGATCACCTGAAAAGCTGGTTTTATGAAAACAAAAGTCATAGTGTGAGAACAGAAACTGTCATAGCACTTGTGACATGAATGGATCAACATAGAGTCATGCAGTCATGTGAATGTGCTGTTCAATTGTTTTTGCATTTCTTAGCTACAAAATGGATAGATTTGATTGGAATATATTCTGTTCAGAGTAAGGCAAAAATTTGGCAAATTTGAGTCAGTGAAAAGATTTCAACAACAGAAATTTCAATCAAAAATAAGTTTTACTGACATAGCATTTATACAAACAGGTGTCTCTGTCTTCATATTTTTTGAGTAATCATCCAGAGAGGTTGCAAGTCTAGTCTGCACACAGCATTTCAAATGTAATCTACATAAAATATATTACTGATTCTGAGTTTCAGAATATCAATAAAAGACCACATGTCGAAAAACATGCCAAAAGACACGAAATAAAAAGGATACTCATCCAAAACAGGCCCAAAGATGATGGCAAGGATGTGGGATCCTAGTATATCCATCGAAAAGGTTGAAAACTTGACGATGGCAATAGAATTTCGCAGATGCAAACGCAGTGTAAAGACTTCACTGGCAGACCAAAAGGCTGGCAATTATGGAAGGGCGGTGGCCAGATACACACACACACACACAAATTGCCAGATGCTAGACCATGGTCAATACGGTAATGCATAGCTTATATGAGGTGAGGGAGTACGCGCTGTGAATTTAGATGACCATTAAAAGCCTAGTAGTTTACACTGCATTCCATATTCAATGCATTAACTGCATGTCTACCTAAACATTCGGAATTAGCGACGCAAATTATATAGAGGGCAGTATAATTTACAGCAGCAGATGAATTGAGATTACAAATAATGCTAATCGTCTAACAAAGGAGTATGAAGTGCAAACACATTTAGCTTTGAGATTTAGCAAATATTACTTAATTTTCATAATGGTAGATTTCCTTATGACAAATATACTCAACACTGTATATCATTAGCAACAAGTTTGTAGTGCAAACATTAAAGGCAAGTTATACATTATTCATCACCACTTCTCAGAGCTTAATTAAACAATGCTAGAAATTGATTCCACATCCTTTTAAGAGATATTTGCTGTGATCCAACTCAAATTTGGCCATTTGCAAGAAACAGATCTACAAAGAAAACTGCAGACTTCATTGGTTTGAACAAACATCTTCCAAAACAAAAAACAGTACATGACGGACTACCACAAACATTGTGACAAAAGTTAAACATTTATAATGAGACAACACTTTAAAATAGATGTTCCTCATCAATGAACGCTTTATGCAAACTTTTGATTCATTCCATTAAATGTATAAGATCATCCCTTCAACTTCGCCTTATTGAAGAAAGTCAAACAGCCATGAATAGATGTTGTGAGACTTACTTTTATTTAGACATTTTTTGTTGTTGTCCTTATCACTTAATTTACAGTTCTGATCAACAGTTACACATCTAAACATAAACATCTGATGTAGCCTTTAAACTTTGCTGTGAAATTAAAACATTTCATTTCCCCTATTTGTTCTTACAATTTTCAATCTTACTCTCAAGTGTTCATCAAAAACATAAATTTGTGGGACACCAAACAAGAAATGACAATAAAGAGAAAAAGTCAATTACAGTCTATGGAAAATATCAAATAATTGTAAAATTGTTTGTACAAATTATCAAAAATGTGAAAGCAGAATTTGCAGACCTTGCTCGTACTTGTAATGAGATAGAAAACAGAGATGAAGCAAGCAATAAATGCAGCTTTCCAATTTTCCTTACAGTAATTTATTTTATGATGTGCTAATGAGTTGGTCAGTTCATATGGAAATCTGAGTATTTTTCCACCAGAAATGAAATACCTGCAGTTCTATTGAAAGATAAAATTTGAAATGTTAAATTGCAGGAATCATGCAAGAGCTCACACCTTCTGTATTTTCTTGTACGGTAACAACACAAGCTGGTTCTCGTTAATACAGTGGGAACAATGGCACCTTCTTCTCGCTTATAATTTGTTCATGTCCTACTTCATCCAAAAGTATCCACCATCCTTATTTTTTATCATCATATATTCTGACAGTTTGGCATCATCCATGTACAGCCACAAATTTTCAACTTGATGACATCATCATCAGTATGTTTGACAATGAGATAATATATTCAATTAACAGGGCCATTTATTGGTGAATAAACATTAAAAAAAAAACAATAATCACTTCAGTGTATCACTCTGCGAGTTATAATCTCAATCTTATGAAAAAGACAATAAACCTAAATTATGCTCTATGACAAAAACTGGTGTCCAAATTTGGACCCAGATACCAGCCATCTACTGTCGGTCAGGTAATCAAAAATATATCTTCCGTTAGGTTAGCAGTTCATCGTTAAGCTACAACACATCTTGCTTTGCATGTGCATGTCATACCATAATGTATGGGCATGACAATGAACTCCTCTCAAGCACACATGCGGAATGTTTGTTTAATGAATGGTGAAATGATTGGTTTTCAAAATTGTTCCATGTGTATAATTATCAATTTCTAATTCTATTACATCAAATGAGTTGGAAATACTACACAAAGTATTTGCAGAAGAGTTTTCAGGTGACTGATTTCATTTCATGAAACCTGAAAAAAAAAACCTAGAATGCCTAAATGCATTGTGGTTTTGATGATTTCATTATGGGGATTCACATAAATCTGATATATAATGATTGATAAGTATCATGTCTTAACATGCAAAACTGCATATTACAATTGGTGATGCAACACCTACACATTACCTATGATATCATCCACGCTGATCCCTGTTGACCCCAACTGACCTTTGACCTCCAGCAAAAACAATAGGGTTCTTCATCTCAATGGTGGTCACCTACACACTGGGGTGGCCAGTTTCATCCTACATTACCCATACTTTGATGCTATAGAGTGACAAAGACACACCCATGGGTATACAGTCCAGTCCCTACACAAATACCACACAACATAACAGACGATTTTTATTTACATTCTTTCATCTAAAAATTTCTCACAGTTGATTTGTTCACCCAGCTCCAGAAGGCGATTGATTAGTGAAATATGAAGGCATATGGAGACCTTTTCCAGACTACTGTAGTGCATTACTTTGAAATTCCATAGGGCCCATACAGTTGGAATGTACTGTGGGACAACCAGGGAGTTGCAACTCAGGAGATGCATCAGAAAGTTTCACTCAAGCAAATCCTTTTACATTTTCATTGGTGTGATAAGAGTTTCAATTCAGAACAAATGATTATAGCTTATGGCTCCCTTTACTCTTGTGTGATATGTCCAATTGCTAGTTGGTATCAAAGTAATCTCTACCGACATCTACTGATACCTTAGGAATAGGATTACGTAGACCAATATTTTGATGTCAAGCTCGCTGCCAACAATCAATAAGTCTTGCGACATCGACCTGGTAACTACTTCATCAATCAACTGATGTTTGGTTGTTCCTCTAGAAGCATGGTGTCTTACAAGACAATAAGAAATGAGGAATATGTATTTTGTTTTTAATATTTTAATATTTCAAAGCAACAATGTGATAATAGTTTATGCATGTGTGTGCAATATATGTATTAAGTGAAGCAAATAGCCACTGTTTGTATCCAAGAGAAACCAACTGTATGCTCTAATTTCATACGTTTAACTAAGAATTAACTTTCAAGGTCTTAGATGTCTGAGACTGGCCATTAGTAGTCTTGCATTAAGATGATGGAAGTATTTTCTTCTTACATTATACATCCCATACAGTTCTACTAACTCATTCGCACAGCACGCAATATGAGAGTCAATCACTGTCCAACCATCGTCTTGTCAGATTCCTCGCAGCGTGTTTATGATTCTTATTGAAATCAGGCAATTTTTCTTTCAATAGTGGAAGGAACCAATCACATTACCACAAATGAAAATATGACTATTCATTATGACGTGGCACATAATGATCTACTCATCATGTCAATGATGTATCTAGCTCAGACCAATTTTACTGTGCATTACACATTGACAGTGTGTGATTGACACAGCATGGATATGATTAGTGAGCGTATGGGCTGTACCTCCTGTCATTACGTACACACCCACGGACATAGAAGTAATCCAAGACTTAGCGAACGAAAGCAACTTAAGGATATAACAGTTCAGAGCAGTGACACAGAAGGGGACATATAAGGGAGTAGCGGTAACAAAAGGCATTGTGGGAATGTGGACAGGAAGGGGAGAGATTCACTGAGTCTCGACCAAGACTAGGCTATTAGGAGCTGCAGGTACATCAGGGAAATGTCCATATTCCACACATTAATGTGAGTGCCAACAGTGTTAAGACTATAATACTGAATGAATGCACATGCCTTTGAGCACACCGCCAAGAAGACCAATTGATGTTCAATTGCATTCCTTGATGAGGCCAGACTTTTAATCAGTTTAACCCAGTAGCAATGAATAACAATGAAGACAAAGCTTACTTACAGGTGAGAGACAATGTACAGTTCATTAGAGAAACAAAAAGACATGACTAATAATGAGGACAGAACTCATAAACATGAGGGGGAAGCAACTGATGGTTCTACACTGTACAGAGCAACTTGATTTTTCATTCTACACTGTTTGTTTCCAATCCACCACGCTATTTAATGAAACCATTTCCCGGTTTTTTACTCTTTTTTGCATGCTGTGTAGTTGGTTTCAGCTTTTGTTCTATATTTCACAGGCATATTTTCAGTCATGTTCATGCATTTCATTGTTAATGTTTTCAATGACTCATTGTAGTTAAACATTCCATTCTTTTGGGTTTGTTTACATATGTTACTGTGAATTCTGATTGATTCAGTTCAATTTTGCCTCATTTGTAACCTGAACATTTGTAACCGACACATAATTTCATACAAATTTATGATTGCAGTGTAGAGGTATAACCTAGAACCAATGTACAAAAAATGCCTACACAAGTCCCAAGTTCGAATTTCAAAAACAGACTTGCTATGGGTGGCATTAAGGGACAATATTCCTACTTTATACATCTCATCAAATCTCCTTTCTTTATTTCTGTTTGGCAACAAAATACTCAATACAAAACTGCATAATAATTTTTATGTTTTAGTTTGTAGACCATTTCAGAAGTAGGGCTGTCATTTCATCACATTTAATCAAAAGGACTGAATATTTTAAGAATGACAGTCTCACACTAAGATCCCCTTGATGTCAATGATCGACAGTAGGCAATACACTCCACTGCATCTGGGCAAGCTGTTCAGCAAAGTTTGTGCAAGTACAAATGGTCGTGTCCTGCCATTGTACATTGCTAACATTGGTCTTTTTGTGACTGTTGTGAGATCTGATTGAATCAAGAGTGATGTTACTTTGGCATTCCAAAAGAATGTGGCTGGACAATTTCAAAGCCCTTAAAACAAATCCCAATAATCAATATTTATAAAGCATTAAATCTGTAAATGAAACATTCTAAATGGCTGAACAAAACTAATACAAATTAATAATTATTTAAAAAATAAAAATTAATAAAAACGTAAAAAAGGCACAAACAAGAATTCTTAAGATAATGAATAAGACAACTACACCACTTTAAGAAAATGATAAACCACCATAAATATAAAACAATTAAGAGCAATTACTTCAAAATTGAGTGACAAGATAAGTGACCAGATTTTGTTATAATGCAGCAAGGCTGTGCTAAAAGCAAAGCTACTATACAGCTGGAGTTCGTTCCAAAGCCAGAGAAAACAATCAGGTAGGGAATGACCACCAAATGTTGAACAAATAAAACTAGCCTGGGGTGAACAAACTGAAATTGTCCTTGGATCCTAGGTTGAAATGAACAGTGGTTGGAACTAATTATTCCTTCAGATTACCTACAGTAGGGACCATTTTTATTCAGAATTTTCAAAAACAATTTTTAGCACCTCTAATTGAATGTAGAGGTCCACCAATAACAATTGCACAGTAGCTGAGACAGGACTGGAGTAATATGCTCAAGTTTCTTAAAGTACTGTGGAGCATCTGAACTCATTTCGGTGGGAGGGGACACCATTTAAACAACTACTGCAAAGGTAATCAACACATGGAGGAGAGAAAATGCACCATCAGGAGTAAGATAATTTACCAATTTACAAGCAATAAGGGTGAAAGTGGACAGCTCTGCTAACCTAATAATGTCATATTTAAGTGTTTAACACTTAGAAAATCAGGATCCGGGTACCTGATTTCCAAACCCTGTCATGCCCTCGGACATTCAATGCCCTACAAAAGCCATTCCTATTCAGCAACATAGATCATGTGTGCTAAACGGGGTGTAACCTAAGTGAAGCATGGGTACTTAATAGAATTTTTAACTTCCTCTCCACTAAATTTTCACGGAATGTTTATCTTTTAAACACCAATTAATTTTGATTTTGCTTTGTTTTACAAATGTATTATTTTCATTCTAATTATTTTTTTTCAGAGACAGACAATACTGTATATACATCAATTGTGGTTTGCATATGAAATTCATGTTACACATGGCACATCAACACTGTATGATCAAAACTGAATCAGTCATAATTGTCTCATCCCCATATTTTGCAAACTTTTAGCATTAATTGCAGGATTATATTTCCATCATCTTCCTTGTGCTCTGAACACTGTAGTGATAAAACAACGGTCGGTTTGAAAAACAAAGCTGTCATTGTAAAGTCATTCAGGAACAAACTCTCCTGTCCCTTGCACAGAAAAAACTGACTGACGATAACAGGTGAAATCTTGCGGGTGCTCATAGTAAAGTTCTCACAGAGGAGATGGTAGAAAAGGGGGACTGTAACACTTAACACACACTTATCACATTGTTTACGTGCAACGAAATCATACATAAAGGAAACAGTCACAACCCATCCCAACGAAACACAGACTAACAACTTTTGTTTTTTGTTGCTTTTCAAGTGGATTTTTCTGTGTGATATGCCTCATCACCTTTTGATCTATGTGCACTGTCCTAGTCCAACTTTGCATTCTTCTGTGAGGAAATTTTATTGGTCACATCAAAAGTATTCCGTTAGAGGTGTATGTACCCCAGTAAAGATATAATACAGCCAACCATAACTGTGTAAATACCCCCCCAGTGATAAATACCCTTAGACAGACACCATGGAAAATGGCTCCAGGATGGGTGTTAGTTAACCAGGTGATAAAAAGACCCAGGGGGGTTATCTGAGTCATGATTTCTATCGGGTGGTATCTGTCTTGGTGGTAATTGTCCAGTAACTCAGGTCATTATAGGGGAATTTTGCTTGGATCCTGAACAGTTTATAGATTATGCAGATTTTACAAATGCTCAGAGTTACATATGGACAGTTCAGTGTGCAGAGTGTTCAGTTTGAGTTTCAAATTAAAATCTCTGCATACAATATATCCTAATAGTCATCTAATTGTCATGAATAGGCTAACAAATTGGTACATGTTACAACAACAGATGAAACCTCCTAGCAAGTTCACCAATATCCTTAACTTTGTAATGTGAATGAAGAGAAGGCAACTTGAAAATGAAGTGAAATAATGGAAAATGATACCAAAATGCTGCAAAGCAAACACTAACCGAAACATGACGAAACTGAGCAAGCTTCAGTGTACTTGAATTGCTTACACTGGACCTTTCCACATAGCAAGGGTAAGTGGAAAAAGACTCCAAGGACTTGACTCTCAAGAGTGTGTAAGTACAAATGATTGGTGTGTTAGACTTTCTTGTCAAGTGACTGTGAGTTATAAGCTGTACATTCCTCAAAGTTTCATAACTCGAAAAGTACAGAAAAACTGAATAGAGATTTGGAAAATTTTACAACCACAGTTATTCTTTCACTGTCATGAAGAGAAATGACATACAAAATACACTGCCTTTCTTTAATGTCAATTCATTGCATTGACAAACATTTGAACATACAAATGCTTTACCAAGAACTGACCAAAACAAAAACAGCAAAGCTGCTGAATTTCAATACTTCTTCTTATTTGATGTTCCTTCGAAAGAATATCCTGAATATGTTAGAAACAGTTCAATTGCGATTGCAGAGATTGAGAACAACAACCAGAGAAGTTTGAATCTGGTTGATGTATCTGGTGTTGACAAAATATTAGACTTCTGCCACTCAGTTCACTTGCATACCATCCATTGATAGCAATTTAACAAAGTATATATGTATTCTTTTATGTCAATTACACAATCGTTTCAATTTTTGGCTCATGTTCTCTGAAAATGTGAGTGGCGAACAACTGGAATCAAGCCATTGTTCTTAGCGAGCTAGTGGTGTAAGGATTAGACTTAAATGATGTTGTTAGGTGAATGCTATTGCCTCATAAAATTAATGAAATACCTTTGAGCTAATTGAACAGCAATTTAGAGGGTCTTACAGTACTTGCATTAAATTAAACGCACACCTTGTATCTGACATTCTTCCTTTGTACTTCTTCTTTAATGACTTTCTCAAAACCATTTTCTGCCCATGGCACACCAAGCCAAACAAAGGATCAAAACATCTATAATTTATGCAAGTGCCGTGAACAAAACTCTGGGAAAAGATCTATCTTTTCCAAGTTTCAGGCCCTTTTTTGGTCAATAATTTGCAAAAAAAGGACTTATTGTACATATTTTTTCACACCTTAACCAGCAACATTTTTGCTTACATGCATAAAAACAAGGTTGAAAAATTTGATGCACATTGACAATGGATCAAGACACTGACATCATTTTAGAAGAATATCAGAATGCCCAGTTAGCCTGAAAATATCTCTATACCATTTTTAACATATTGAGATAAAAACCTCTGAACACTTAACGAATCCTCCTTCTCCTACCTTTGCTCCCCACTTTGAAGGATTCATCTCAGAGAGGGTGATCCATCTGAGCTTCTCTACGTCACCAAATGCAACTCCCGGAATGTAGAGAGCACATACAATATGCACCCACCTGAAGATAAAACCACCGGAACAAAGACTCATCCAATTGATCAAATGAATTCTCTTTTCAGGTTAAACCTTTAATCTGATTAACAGAGTTATGAAAGTAATATACTGCAGATACCACAGATACAAGACAGCATAGGAATAGAAAATTGCACCAAATAGAAAAAGAAGCTAGAAAATTTTAGAATTTATCTAATATTTTGCAAAAAAAGTATGATCCTTTATATCATAACATGAGGTCAAATCAGCAGTATTTTCATGTTTTCATTGACAAGCAGATGAATGATATGTATCCAAGATCAAAACATAGATTACCTTCCGTTCAACTGTTTGCAATCACACGTGGTATCACTCGAGGGTATACTTTGCGGTTTCACTTTGCAATTTCTCAAAATTAATAGCTGCAATATTCCTTTGACATTTCTAACATTTACGTAAATTGCTTTTGACTGTCTTCATTGGTGAACATATCATCAAAACCACAAACTTGGCAAAACTAAGACCATGAACGTCAAAGATAATGCAGTAAACCTTTGCTTTTGAGAGAGCTATCAGACAAAGGGTTTATGATCTTACTTAGGACTGCTGGTTAATGCAATAATCCTCTACTACAATCACAAACCAATAAAACTGAACACTTGTTAAAGTGTACCTAAAGTCTACATTTACAAGGAAATATATTTTGGAGGCTGAAAAAAAATCCTTTGCATCTAAATCTGAATAAATGTAAAATAGTCAGCTTTGCAAACTATTCCATCCTTTTGAAATCAAATTGTCTATATAACTTTGAATTTCCTTGAATAGTGATTTACTGTTTTGTTGCACAGCATGTTGGATGGAGGTGACTCATATAGTCAAATCACCCCATAACAGTAAGACGTGATCACATTTTAAGGCAAAGTGCAACTGCTTTCGATAAAACAAAAAAAAGAAAAAAAAATTAAATTGAGTCCTACAAGAATGACAACAAAAATTACTGCATTGTGCAATATAACATTTTAAATTAAATGAATCAGCTTTAAATAACATCTAACATAGATCTCACTTCAGGAATGTTCTGTGAATGTGAAAGTTGAACCATTCAAATTCACCGTTTTGGGGATATCGTGAAATACATGTTTGAAACTATTGACTTTTGGGAACAAATGGGCTTCACATTAAAATGTGGAACAGTCATTTGCAGCAACTACAATCAAGCTATTCTGCAAAATCTTTGCATCAGTAGATAGTAATCTTCATCATTCTCATATAACAATGAACAATGCAATCACATTCACACATCTCACATACCGTACAGCTAAAAGATAACAAACATCAATTTAGAATCATTTTACCCAATCAAAATGGACCAGTAGTGTTACATAATGAACCTCAAGGTAAATGTTTGATGACAATGCACAACCAAAAAATACTGTTGCATGCAATGCAGTATAGTGTATGCAATGCCATTATCAGCAATGCATTACCATATATCCATATACAATGGCATTTTCCACAATGCACTACCCTATCATATATGCAATGAAATTATCAGCAATGCTGTACCCTATCATATGTTTTACCCTATCATACATAGCACCCTATCACGTATAATACCCTATCATATATAGTACCCTATCATATATGCAGTAGTACCCTATCATATATGATACACACATATCATCAAAGTGGCACTATGTTTAAAGTGACTTTGGCATACTAAAGAACTATATATGAGAATGAATCAATAACAGACAGTCAAGAAGGGTCACATGATAAGTTATCTACCAATTAAGCAGGCTACTCTTCACCTGTAGGTCATCCCCTGTTGAGACAGGGGAAAGAATTTTAATGTAAGCTCCTGACACATATACAAGTGTTTTTTCTACCCGTAACAAGACAAAACAAGATCATACAAAAGAGACTCACCGACCACTCAGAACTACACCTAAATGTAAAAAAAGTATCTCATACACCTGCCTCACACCCAGACAGAAAAAGAAATACAACATTTTCATCTCACATATTACAGAAATTCATAAAAAGCAACGCACTAAACATTAATGTTACTGGAACAGTCCCTTTCAAGAAAAAAATTAAACGTCCAACAAAGCATAGCCTCTCTACTCAAGAAAAAAATCTTTTGAAAATTTTAAGTAAACATGCAAAAGGTTATATGACAAAACTTTGACTGTCCACATTGTGCAGGCTTATGCACTGAAAGTATGCACATTCCAGTCACTTGTGATCTATGGACATATGAGATATAGATAAACAGCAATCAAAGTGAATACAAAGTGTTTTATTTCTCCCAAAGAGAAAGAAGGTAAATGGTAATAGTAGATATAGTTAGCATTATTACACTAGACTGTAGAAAATAGATTCTTACCTCCCTGCATCTGTTTCTTTAAATATTCCTCCAAGATTCGGGCAGAGTTCACAAGGCTGACGATGGAAAACAAAAAAAGGGGGGGGGGAGAGGAGAAGAACAGCAAATGAAGAAACTATACATTGGCAATTTATATTAATCCACTACCTCATCCTCATTATCTTATGGCGATCGTTTCTTGACTTTGTTCACTCTTACATCTCACTTTCTCGTAGTAATCTCCCAGCAAATGGGTCTTTGGGTGATCCACTTTAATGGATTTGTTGCTCCTGGCAATAATATTAGTTTCTACAATCCTCTTTGAAGTCCTACTTGCTTTTCTGAAAGTTTATTCTACATCTGCAAATAAGTGGGGCCATTATGTAGAATGTTGCCATTATTAATGATTCATATTTTTCTTTTTAAGATGAAAGAACAGTCTAATACAACAACAAGTAGATGGCTGTTTAACTGTGTCTCTCATTAAAGTTGACATGGAGTAGCCGGCACCAGAGGCAAACCGGAGACAATTGAACACTATCTACCAAACATCTTGTCAAAACCACTTAACCTAATCTTGTGTTACTTTTGCATACCTGTAGTTTGTTGTATCAAACATCACTGGTAGGGCAGAAAAAAAAATGGAGAAAACTAAACAGCGACAAAATCAGATCTTCCATCAAGATCTTGGTTGCAATCTGAAGAAATAACTAATCCAAGTCCAAATGCCTCTTGCAGTGACATGAAAGTATTTTTTGTGGATCAATGATGCAAGTAACAAACTGAGAAATTTCTGTAAGGTTTCAACATACAAGACTGCCTTTTTTCCCTCTTTGCAAGATTCTAAAGTTCATCAGCCTGGTTTTTTCAATGTACGTGATGTTACCATACCAAAATCCAAAATCCAGAAAGATGTTGAAACATTTTTCAGACAGTTAGTGATTAGCATTGTTACAGCTCTTGCAATTAACATAACGATACCATGTGATGTACTCTGTAGACCACTGTGCACTACAACTGTTGTATTTAAATAGTTAATCCTCATCTTCTCTCGAAAGCTTCAAATCTACACAAGAGGAATTTCTTTTCTCTGTTCCCAGTTGATGATATTATCAGAAAATACTAAGCAAAAAATTACAGCCTTTGTCAAACTTTCACTTCACTGGTGTGGAGGTGAATACTTTTTTGTGCATATTTATCAATGCACTAAACTGAGTCAAAGTGGAAACTTGATCATATGGTACGCCTGCACTGGTACACAAACATATAACCACTGAAGGACAGCAACTTGAAAAGAGCAAAAAAATTCTAACTTTTGGTGAAGTGTACACATGACTGCTATAGGGTTTTGAGCATACGGTAGAAGACATCTACGTGGAAATGTTTAATGAGTTTTCAGATTCTTATTTAATATACTGGCACCCTCTATCTGAGATTGCCATTTTGGTCAACTGTGAAACAATCCAAGCAGGTTGACAGCTTCATCTTTGCTTTCATAAATGAAATGCCCTAAAGGCAGAGGATCACACTGGCAGATTTTTCTTCTCTCCTTTTTTTGACTTGACAAAAGTGGATCAAAAGATGCAACAGAGATTGAAATAATGGACCAATGTCAGTAATTTTGGTCACATGTTAGCAAATTCTGATCTCAAAGATCTTACATACAGGTTCCACAACCATAATGAGATGAGACAATTACTTCAATGTTCCGTTTCCGGTCCATACATTCAAAAGTATGTGGCAGGAAATTGCTTTCTTGACATGATTGCAGACTGACAGATACGTCAAGGGTATCATCAGCAGCTCAATCTTTACCTCAGTAGTGGCTTGTACAATGAAAAAAGGCTAACAAATAAAGTTCTTTCAAATAAAAAGATGTTTAAAAGACTTGTCAAAGTCATTAGTGTTAACACAGATCATTCACAGTCAGCCATGATTCTATCAGCTCCCCATCCACTCACTACGTCTGACCTGTAAATCTGGTTCTCTGAGTTACCCAGCATATTACAATCTAATTCAAGGAAATCAAATCGCGCCATCTTTTCCAAACAAAGTTGCATCTTTATGAAGTTGTGTAGCTGCCACGGAGAGGCCCCTCTGCTGAACAAACATGTTTTAAATTTCACTGTGACAACTTCTTAACCTAATTTTCTTTGCAGAGTAGATCCACTATAGAAGCAGAAAACAATTTCAAACAAGGCAAATTGTCATGACCTTTGATAATGACAGTCCAGACAAAAAACACTTCATAATCCACAAAAGAGTAGTATGAAGGAACCAGTCTGGGAAGAGAATGGAACCAGTCTGGAAAGATGAGTATGATGTTACAAGTCTGAGAAGAGAATGATGGAACCAGGATGGGGAGATGAGCATGTTGGACCCACCCTGCAAAGAGGAGCATGCATGGAACAAGTCTAAGATGAGGAGAATGATGGAACAAGTCTAAGAAAAGGAGAACTATGAAACATTTCTGGGAAGTGGGGAATGATGGAACCATTCAGCAAAGAGGAGCATGATGGAACCAGTCCAGGAAAAGGAGCATGATGAACCAGTCTGGAAAGATGAGCATGATGGACGCAGCCTGAGGAGAACATGATGGAACCAGTCTCAGAAGAGGAGCATGATGGAACCATTCTAGAAAGATGAGCATGATGGAAGCAGCCTGAGGAGAACATGACGGAACCAGTCTCAGAAGAGGAGCATGATGGAACCATTCTAGAAAGATGAGCATGATGGAAGCAGCCTGGGAGGAGGAGAATGATGGAACTGATCTGGGAAGCAGAGCATGATGGTATCAGTCTGAGAAGAGGAGACTGATGGAACTAGTCTGAGAAGAGGAGAATGTTGGAACTGGTGTGGTAAGATGAGCATGCTGGAACCAGTCTGGAAGGAGTATAATGGTATCAGTGTGGGAGGTGCAGCATGATGGAACTACTCTGGGTGGAGGAGCATGATGGTACCACTCTGGGAAGATGGGCATGATGGAAATAGTCTGAGAAGAAAATGATAGAACCAGTCTGTAAAGACGAACACGATTAAATGAACCTGGGAAGCGGATCATGATGGCAGCAGTCTGAAAGAGGAAAATGATGGAACCAGTCTGGTACGACAAGCATGCGGAAACCAGTCTGGGTGGAGGAGCATCATGGTGCCAGTTTGGGAAGAGGAGCATGATGGGACCAGTCTGGGAAAAGGAGCATGATGAAGCCATTTTGGGAGGAGGACCATGATGGAACAAGTCTGAGACGGGAAGAAAGCACCAGTCTGGGAATAGATCTACGATGAAACCAATCTGGGAAGAGGATAACAATGGAACCAGGTTGGGAATTTACATTGATACCTTTCATCACAGAATCCTGCTATATCAAGTTTCTAGAGGAAGATACTTCCCGTTTCTCACAGCATAATCTGTATGATTCCTGTGTATGCCTCTGCCATGCAGTTGAATAATATTTATGTACAGAGTAGTTGTTATAAGTGTAGCCAGGTGGTTAAAATGTATTTTACTTTAGTTAGTGGTTAGTGGTTAGAGTCATTGTTACCTTCAAAGTCTCAGTTTAGGGGATTAGATTGTGGGAGATCATGACTAATTAAATTAATGTTATTCCTTGTAGTATAATATTGCTTCATTTGGGGTTTTTGTGACCTTCCAAGAAGTTTTCCATTTTTTAAGCCAATCTTTGTTCTTGGAAGAGACTTAAAGTCTGGCAGAATCTGTTAGTTTGGACCCTAGGGTTGCTATTTTAGGATATTTTTGGTCAGCTTGAAATGGCTAATCTGTGTTAATTAGGCAGGCCAATGGATGCATTCTAATGAATATTCAGTGTTTACATCTCACTATTGACCAATCCCCATGGATAGGTGTGGTTCATTGAGGATGATCTCCAATCAGAAGATTTGTACCCTTTCATGAGAGAAGTGTTTTCGGGTGTTTTCTTTGAAATAACTATGTTCTGATATGTTATAGGTATGGGAGATTTAATTAATCAGTTTAAAAGATGAGTGTTAAAAGTAAGAGTGGATACTCTCAGTCTCAGACTATCCATCTCAACCACCCCCATCCCCACCCCCCACACCAAGTGAGCACACATCCACCTGTGTTGCTTTGTCATATTTTATTATCAACCTCTTTAAAGCAACGCACAGTTAGTCTCTTGTAAACTTGTGCTAAATTTGAGGGTCCTCTGTCAGAAATTGCTTCTGGTTAACTTAAGTCATATCCCATAAATATTATCTACACTAAATCGACCACGTCTTAACATTTACACTCCCCCAAAGTGGACTAATGCCTGATTCCCAAACTGCCCTCAAAAAATGTTAGATGCTGAAGTAACCTCCTTGTGTGTTCTTAAACAGATTTGGATATTTTCACCTTGTAAGGACTTCTACCTTTACTTGCACAAATAATAAAAGTTGCATCATAGTGACTTACATACTGTGATATTTAATGAAGAAGGTTTAACATAAAAAAACATAAATACTGCTGATGCTGGTGACTGACTTGATCTCTATAAGATTCAAAATGGGTTACCTACTTGATTATGATATTTGCCTCATCTCCTTTGAAATATAAGAAATCAATTATTAAAGTAACTAGCCTTATTTTGTGAAATTCCTACTAAAATGTCTCTACAAAAGATTAAAACTGCATTGTCTCCATGGTGCATTGAAATCCTGTAATTTTTTTTTTTGATGTGGAAATAATTCAAGATGACAAAATGATTGCTGCAAGAACCAGTGGTTCAAATCTACTGCAATGAAATCAAAACATAAAGCAATGTGTCCTATCAGTTGCTGCCTTAAAACAGAGGGAAAAGTATTTTGTAAGATATAGCTATGTGACAGTCGAAAGATATAGCTATGTGACAATCCTGAAAGTCACAAAAGGCTTTAATTTCATTTAATTCTGATGTAGAGATAGCTTGAAAATACTTACAGGATCAACAACTCCAGCCTTGCAGGCATCACAAAACCATGGCTCAGTTGAGCTGTCAGTTTCAACACTACTCACAGATTCATTGTCCGCTAAATTTTCACCATAGCAACCTACAAAGAGAGAAAAAACTTGCAGCTGTAACCTGTACTCAGAAAACCATAGCAATATTATTTAAATTACTGTAGTTGATTGTATCTGGATTTTCTAATCCTTAAACATGGGTTCATATACAGTACAGTTGATACCAAAGAATGAGATGTACACCTTTCCCATCTTACAATACCATGTTGATAACTTGACCATCACATACTCCTGTGCACAACCTCAACTTTTATGCAAAGGCTAGTAATTACTGTATATCCTGAAAACAACAACATCATTCTTGTGAAGAGCTTCTTTGTCTTTTGAAAGAGATCCATCATTGATCAAAACTGTGATCCATGATACCAAATGTACAGTAGGAATATAGTCAAGATCATTAATCCCTGACTGTAACTGATGATAAACATGACAAAAATAGTCAACCTTGATCATCAATCCCAAACTTTGACTGATGATAGACATGTAGGAAAATAGCCGAGGTTGATTATCAATCACAAACTACAACTAATGAAGGAGAACCACCAAGATTGATCATCAATTGTAAACTGTGACTGAAAAACCACATGTTGGAAAGTCAAGATTGATTGTGCAACCTGTGATTGATGATACAAGATGAAGATGAATCATCAAGACTGATCAACAAGTGTGCAGACTGTGATTGATAACACATGTAGGATAGCCATAAAGAGAAAACTGTGACTAATGACACCGTATGAAAGGGAATCATTAGGATCAATCACACACATTGTGAACAGGGTATTATACTCTTTCTATATTGCTTCAAACCATCAACCACCACTGGAAGCAACATTGAACTAAACAATGAACCTTAATTAAAAATTCAAACACCATTCACCGAGAACACACCAATGAATTTCCAACGTGCCGGTATACATGTTTACCGAATGCACAGCTGTGCATGCCAGAACACTCTGTGGGCTCTTTATTAAATGCCGAGAGCCCTCATACAGTAGAAATGCATAATAGCCCTGCACTACTTTACCAGGTTCCAATTTTTTAACTTCACTACATTTGGAATTCACTCACAGTACCCCCACTAAAAGAGAAATGGAGAGGTTAATGATGTTACTGATTTTTTTATATTTCTGAAGAACTGCAGACTACAGTACTATTCAGAAACCCAGTTATTTTGCAATCTTGTGGCAGCATCATCTAGCACAGAGTCGGGAGGGGGTGGAATGTGAGTGGGCACAATCAAATCACAGGAGACAGCAGTTCATATCCACACTGTACTCAAGAGACTATACCGCACTGCTTTGGCACATCTAGCTGCATGCAAGTAACAGGTTTGTGTGAGTGTAAACAAAACATGACATTTAACATAATTTAAGCCTTTCACAGCCAGTGTCCATTACTTGGACACCAACCTGTTCAGCCAACTACTTAAACTGGAACATTGAAATTTTATGTAATAGCATGTTCACGGCTGTAAATTGAAACTTTTCATGATACATAATATTATGATACATAAATGGATGCAAAAGGATTAATCAGCATTTCACATTGCGTTTCACAGAGATGGTCTTTCACACTAGGCTGCCAACAGTGAAATCCCGGTAGTTCCTGGTGTAATTTTCGACTTGACGCTTTGTGGGTTAAAGTTTTAAAAACTGAATCAGTATTTCATCTCGGCCTCAACAGTGCTACACCTTTAGTACCCTTTCATATTGAGAGGGTCAGTGGGTATACACTTGGTGAAATATTCACCAGTCTAAACAAGGCAAGTATAAGGACATAGCTGTTTCCACTTCTGGTGAGTTGAGACTATGTTTGATAAGCATCAGTTTCAGTAACCACATGCATGTGGAATCTGAATGAGTGAATACTCAACACAGCAAAGTTGCAACTGCTGGGGTCATCTTACATGTGGCAGAATCTGCACCTGTGGTACAGGTATAGTCTAGGTATTATTATAAGCCAGAAGATGGTGAGAGGACAGGGTAGGACACCAGTTCTTCAGTTCTCTAGTTTATTAAACACAAATGAGGGTCACACAGGTCATTGAAAGCAAGAGCATCTCATGAATTGGTCTTCATTCCTGCATAATCGATTGACTTGCGCTTCAACCTCTGCCTACAGTATACTCATACGTCACTGCAACAGAGGATTCCACTCCATTTTGATGTAGATTAAAATCACTGAAAATTAGGACTGTCAGAGGAAGGCACCTGCGCATCACGCTAAAGTTACTTTGCATTTTGGAAATAAATTAGAAATAGAGATTAGTTTCTACTGCACTGTAAACACAGGAAAAATAGTTCTAGTTACTGTAGAGGACATTTACGTTTGACGTTGACAGTGTAAGCTTCCCCATTGTATGGGTGATACGCAGGCTGATGCTGGCATAAATTCTTGTGCAGTATCTCTACCACATGCTGAGGAGGAAATGAGTCTTGCAAAGACAAATATGGTATCAATAAACTCTCAGCTTAGCACTATCCTTCACCATTTATCACATAAGGAGAGTTAATGCAATATCGTATACAAAGAAAAGGATTTATATTTTGCGGTACGTTTTATGAATAAAATATTAGAATGTAGTGTTGCATGCCTTCATGAATTTCAAGCAGTGGAATCAGAGTGCCAGCAAATTACTTTACCCTCACGAAATTGAGATCCTGCAATTCGTGCATCTTATTTCATACACACTAAACATATGTCTCCATAACCAATTGTATTAATGGTTATTTTAGGCTGCAACTTTGCTACAGTACCATGGAGATATGGCTGACAAACTATTGGTTGAACTGATATATCTAACTGTTTTGTCATTTTGCATCTTCCAGAAGACAATCAGGAACTTGTTGCAAATTATGAATCTTTCTTACATTGTCACATTTAGCTATTATATTGTGAGGAACTATCCAGAGAAATAGCAGCAAATTTAATCCCTATGAATGCTTTAACTGTTTTCATGACATTCATCTCTCCAAACCCCTCCGAGGAGGCAAAGTTTTAATCTGTTGATGTCTCCCTAGATTAAACACACAACTTAGCTTTAAGCTGGGGATTAAATACCATATAGGATTTAGCTTCTCTACTTGACGACAGAAACAAAACCGCATGTCTGAACCATCTAAAACTTGAATTCATACTTAAGGCAAACTTTGAAATCTGAACTACTTTCATTTTTGAAAACCCTTGCCATTCATTTTATGTTAGTAGACATTGATTGGCATTTTGGGAATGAAGGAGACCCACCCCATGAATTGAAGCCTACATACCTCACAGAGTACTACCATTAATCTATGCCACAGTTCGTGTTCCTAAACTATTTATAAATGCTCTGTGTGGAGTTTCATAACGCTTATGTGAAATATCAACCAATAAGGCAATAATTCCTAAAAGAAATGGACTGACAGGCAAGAAGAGAATATAAACATTTCTTAAAGTGATTATCAAAATGCATTTCATATCCCATGCATTTGATGTATTACAGGTTAATACCTCTCTGTTTACTTAATCCTCTGGGGCAGAAACAAAATCATTTTGTGCATAAAAAAGACTTTGCATCACTGATACCTTCCATCCATATTGCTATCAAACAACTGAACCACTGATTTTCTGACTGTCAGTAATTTACTACAGAAAAATGTGAATTTGTGAACACAGTTGGACTATCTACCTTCCGTCTTTTCACCAGCATTACACAGCAAGATAAATGAATTGTGAAATACAATACTGTTTTAAAGTGAAATATATGCAAAAGATGGTGTAATACAAAACAACTTATTTGACCAGTGGTATACTGTAGCTAGGATATTTTACATGGGAAGGGACGGCCACAGACATAGCCAGGATTTTTCAACTGGAGGGTCCAAATGTGAATGATCAACTGGACAAAAGGGGACCAAGAGTCATTGGATGTGAGGAACACATTTCACTCAATAAGGTTTCACAGCGGGCAAACACGACTTTAGACAATAGGTCTCTCTCTAATTAGCAGAGTATCACCATCGGTTGATAGCACATAGCACATAAGAAACCTTTTGACAAATATACTTGGCAGATTGCAAGAAATGGTACTTCACAAGCCCATTATCAAATCGAAACCAACCTATGTAATCCCCACAACTTACTGGTGTAGGTATTCAAGAGTGGCTATACCTACCCCTTGCATCACTAATGCATCATTTGACCTTTGTTCAAATCGTCCTTGAAACTAATTCTAGCACCACACCCTCTGAGGCCTAGCTTGCCCTCGTTTTCCTTTCACTCGAGTGCTGACAACACGTTTGCAATGTTCTCTGCTGTTTAATGTCTCGCGAAAATGCGGCTGTCTCGGAAAACCTTAAGTAATCTTGTTTTTCATTCCTAATCATTTCGTCCTTCTAGCCTGTTATATTTATCTAAATTTCATTCTCGCTTCTCCGAGAAATTTGAGTTTAAATATTTCAGTTTCATGCAGCGTGCCTAGGACAGTTTTCATAATTAGTAATTTTGAAAACAGGGTGGAGTTGAAATTAGAGCGGGATGTGGGATTGTGCAGCAAGACTATGTCAGTGGAAAGACATCATCAACTTGCATGAGGCAAACCAAACAAAATGGCTAACAATGTGCCAGAGATGGTCCTTCCCAGGCTCCACAAGTAAGCTTCTGGAAATGACGTGGTCAGTATTTTCTTGGCTGTCTCCTTAGTACAGTACTCTTAGAATGACTTTGCAGTTTCCCCTCAAATCTTCAGAACTACAGTAGTGGTGTAACAAAGGTTGGTTATAAGGGGTCAAGAGACTCAGTGTGTGCTCAAGAGCATAGCTAAAATTTTGTATTTTGGGGAGGGACTGGAACATGACTGAAGTCATGGCAGATCTTCTAAAGACAAAATTACACTGTGACATTGAGATACAGTATGCCTATACTACAGTTGAGCAACCAGTAATTGAACTCAATGGAAGGTGACTGAGAATTGTAGGAAGAATACCTAAGCAAAGCGCCACCATCAGCTTGCTTGGAATTATATCATTGTCCAAAAAGTGAAAGCATTAAGAGTTAACTTTAGATGTGTGCAAAGAAAAAATATTCACTATACCACTTGGGCAGGGAAACCATCCAACTTTCATACATCAATGGAAAATAAGGCAGGCTGCACGCTAGTTGATCTACATGTGAAGGGAAGAGGGGAGATGGTACCTGCTGTCCCACCAAGGTGAGTCAAAAAGTTGTTAATAGAATTTATACTGAGGGAAATTGTACACTTTTGTGTAATAGACCAATCACATCTAAGGGTATCCAGTGACAGAAATAAATGCCAGTACCTGAACAAATACAATGAGATTTGTTTTCTTAAGTTAGATCTAATGAGATTTGGCACATACAGTATATCTCAAATTTAAAAAACAAACAAAACAAACAAAAAGGCTTGCATTTTACCCACGAGACAAGACATTACATTCCGTCAAACATGGTGCATAAATAACACTTTGGGAAGTTAAGTTTCTACCAAGTCACAAAGCTGAATAAGTGGTTCAATTGGCAGAGAACAGAACTCATACAGTACATCCTCCAGTAAACCTCAGTTGACTTGCCCTTTACAGACAAAATTAAAATGCAATATCCAACATCATCACCCCAACAGTTAAAAGGTCAAAAGGCAAATCTAATTTGCTATATTATTGAGCATACCTCCATTGTGTTCTAACCATGGGCTTGGATCATGGGAGACAGGGGGCATGTCCCCCTCACTTTTTTGTAAGGGGGGACATCAATTAAATGTCCCCGTCCACTTTTTCAGAATGATAAAATCTAAAACTGCAATGAATGCTTCAAAGAAAGGATTTTGAGCATTTTCATTGATTTCAAACGTCCACATCGCCAGTTTAACTGGGTTATAGTTCACGGTTGAAGTGGTGCAGTGACCATGTCATAGAGAGTTTTCCTTTGACAAATGGACTACTGCTACTGCATGGCAGTCGTCATTTACAGCATTCCTTGTAAGTTGTAACTGATGACATGTATTTCGTCAGGTACAGGGCCTACTGCGAAGCACTCTAGTTCACTCATATAATTTCTATGGATCAATTATGTACAAAAGGCTAGTCCTATGTACCCTCAGTGTCGTATCCAAAAAATCTCTTATATGAAAATGTAATGGACAACTTATCATTTCTTCAATTTACTGCCCACTACTAAAGTACACTAGTGCACAACCTAGAACAGCTCTGTGATCTCACCAATTACTACTGTCAACTGTTTCCATTTTGATCATAGTACTTATAAATGTTTACGGCTTTGAAAAAGTATGTAAGTGCAGACAAAAAAATAAACTTAAAAAAGCAAAAAGCAAATAAGAAAGCATTTTTCTTTAAACTTTTCAATGATTGTATGTTTTCAGAATACTTTTACAATACTGAAGATTAGCCAGTACAATCACTCAGGCTGATTTTGGATAGGCACATATGACAATGACAGGATTCCAATTAACTTTTTACGTAAAAGGTGTAAATAATACATCAAACACTGCGAAATTGACACTACATTTAACAGGTAAATTTTGGCCAAATATTGCACTATTTGTCACACAGACACCTTCCTTTTCCTTTTTTTTTTTTGAAGGGTTACCCCATCCCCACAGACCCTAGTATGGCAATTCGCAAATTCGTAAGTCCCCGTCACTTTGAAGATGGAACCATCGGAACCATCTGTGAAGGAGTTCATTACAGGCATAGCAGAACATCACGTGAAGGACTCACATGGCTTCTGTTCATATGTAACGATGCAACTGGTCAGTTCAGTTGTCTCATGTCAAACTGTCAACCAATCGGATCATGTTCAGAAAATACAGCTTGGTGTAGTTTTCAGAGCAGAGCTATGATTTTACTGATTACAGGGTGGATTAGCTGATACAGTATTTAGTTGTGAGAAATTTGTTTAGACATATATGTCATGATGGTCCTGTGATATTCATATAGATCAAGTACTATCAGATCTTTGCTACTTCAACAAAGATAAATGAATATGAATCAGTCCCAAAGATGTACAAGTTTCATTTTTTTTCTGTGTACTTAGATGTTAAATGTGGTTAAGATACCAGTGTTAACTTAAAATGCTTACTACTACATGTGCACCATAACCCTAGTTATATTGATGTAGAACTTTGTAAAACACTGGTATGGTAGCTAATGTTCGGTTGTGCATGGATTAATCTGGCTGAAAATTAAAGGGACACAAAAAAAGAACAATGCTATAAGAAACAAATAATTTTACTATCAACTGACAAGACTTATTTCTACAAACACCACAACGTTATTCCTAACAGCACTCACATACATGTAATACATATTATTTATCACTGCAAGAGAAACTCAACCACCATAAAGTGACAAAATTCAACCATATTTTCAGTCCCTCTGGCAAAATTACTTACACTCCACTAACTTAGCTCAGGTGAAATTATCCTGACCTATCCTCAGGAGAGGGGGCTTAGTCAAGTCCACACTTGTTGTGTTCCCATGCAAAAAATGGTGGAGTAAGTGAATATGTTGACCAAACAGTTACGCAAGAACGTGTTCATGTGAACAGCCTAATGGTCAAAACTGCATTGCTTGTTTTGTAACAAGCTTCAATGTGCATGTATGAAATAACTTACCTTCATGGACAGCTATTCCACAATGATCACATTCGATAATCTCATCACTATCCTCACTGAAAATACAAAAGCAAAAACAACTTGGTTAACATTATTTTGTCCACAATTATGTTATGAGAATGTAAAAGAAAACAAAAGAAATCCAAAGATCAAAGAGCAAATACAGGCAGGTGAAAATATACCTGTAATTGTCAGCAGCAGTTGATGATTAAAGTTATTTGAGAAAAACAATCAATGCATGAAGAAATTGACAAAAAAGCAAGTAAGCTGAAAATGCAACTAAGGAAGTGGGGGGGGGGGGGGGGGACTGGGCTCTATCTTTTTTGAGTACAAGGATATGTGCAATTATTGTACTAAGAGAGAGAGAACAAAGTAATCAACATAAAGGTAAAATACAGTCACCCAAAACTGATTCGTATGCTCCTGTATACTAAGTCATGAATGGCTCTTTTAAAGCAGGCAAAGTACTCCAAATGACTGGCTATACTTCTTACAGTTGTAAAAAGCTATAAAAAGTCATGTGCAGTGGTCTATTTGTCCAAATATAGCCTATAGTAATTTCCAATTGAGATATGTTTGCATAGCAGTTTTGTTGTAAGAGTATTCAGAAGTGGAAGTGCCACACATTTACCACAGGACCCAGTTCTGGTGATGTTTTAGCCAAGAAAAAAACTACATCACTCTTCTTTCTAACATAATTTTAAGTCTCTAAATTGTGAAATTTCTTCTGAAGGAGACATGAAATAAATGGTATTATTCAAACTGGCATCAAATGAAAGAAATTGATGCAAGATTTATGATAATGACTATTTTTCTTCTTCTCCAAACAACACATCCTGCTTTTATTAAGTGCTATCATTTTTGCGGCAGATTTGCTTCATTATGCAGCATAACACCTTGGTACGGCATGCAGTACTGAGATTGAGCAACATCACGAAAAATAATTTTAGTAAGAGAAATGAGAAGAGAATTACAAGATGACTGCTTGTTCCCTTTAACTTTCATACATATGAATGCATTCATGCTTACTTGAAATTACTCATGCATTACTTCTAAGGTATGTCCCACCCATTAATGCATTCATGCTTTACCTGAAATTTCTCATGTAATGATGTCAAATATGCAAAGCATATTGTAATGTAAGTGTTCACACTTCTGATTAAGACAGTATGTGAACTAAATCTCAAAGATACAACTGCTGCTGCTATACCAGCCGAAGAAGATGTAAAAGCTTTGACTGTTTCGATCTTGGGCCATGACTAGAATCTTTAATAGTACTGCAGTTTGTTGATGATTTCTAACTAAAATAGATAGCAACTGTGAAAGAGGACACAAGCTGACATACAGTACTTGCTGGTGTTTACCCTTCAATCCTGTACTTGAAAAAAATTAATGGTTAAGATGAACTTTCTACAGTAACTTGAAGGAAAATGAGGCCACCTAACGATTCAGAATATTTTGTTAATGTCACTACCAACATGCCAAGTTACGTGAGGGTTGTGAAACAGAAGGTGGGGAAAGATAGAGGGCACCGGGAGGGAGCACTTACTCTACCGACCTGTGTAGCTATGAACACAGAAGTCAATGTATCTGACTTGCTTGGTGTTAAAATTTCCAATTTAATAGTTAATAGGTGGGAAGCATTTAATCTGCTGTAGTTGTATGAAGTGATAAAAAGATGGGTGGGTGGAGAGAAAATGAGATGTTGAACATGAGATTCGGAAAAAAACAGCAAACATTCACAAGAACTCTGTATTCTTGAAGGAGAAGGAGCACTAGACCCAGACCCAAACAAGTACTTCACACTGCAGCTATAGCAGTTGTTTGGTGCTTAAAAGATCACAGAACAGTAGATGGAGAGCTTAAATTCATGTACAGAGCAAATTACATAATTGGCTATTCCAATTTGTCCATCCCATTGCATTTTACCACATAAATTTTGCAGTTTGCCTGTAAGTTGTTTCAGCTCTCAAAAATAATCTCAGTTATTACCTAATGCTGTCATGAAAACCTCAGTCTCTTTCTCTCTGTGATAAACGACAATGTGACAATTTCTTTTACTGTACCTCAAGGGAACACAAGTTGAGTAAATACTGTAGATGTGTAGCTCAAGCACATTCAATTTACCAGTTGAGAATTTCCAGGGTATAATTTGCTTGATTCCTATAATTTTGGAACTGGGCAACCTATGGGCTTTCCTTTGAACCTGATGGTGTGGGATAATCTGTCTTATTTGATAATAATTTTGTTTCTCAATCTTCTACCTCAAAGCTAGTGCAGGTTTTTCCTCCAAGAAAAACATCACCAGATGTAGGCTGTGCAAATAGTTGATGATGATATTCACACTCTAGAGAGGATGCTTGTGGATGCAGGTGGCAGTAAGAGCCCATCCATCAATGGAGGCCACAATTCCTTAATTTCCTCATTTTATGTTCCTCAGTCCTCAGATCATCAATAACACTGACCTACTGTACCACATACTACAGAAGACCATGAGCAATCAAACAGTACACTTCATCTAAACTGCAATGTATACAAACAGCCATACACAAGCTGCAGCCAATATCAATAGAACCACAACTTCAGAACAGTAAGTATATATTGACTGAAAAAGAGCCCAAAAAAGAGAACCTTTGCTGTACATATTTAAGCAGACAACCGGAATCACAAGATTCACTTTTTGTGTACCTACTGGAGTGCAAAAATGTGTTTACCGGGGAGTATGTTGACACTCTCGGTGTAGACATTTTTCTTCAGTAAATACCACTCCAGTAATTTACAAATTAATCTCTCTTTAAATAATAAGAAACATAATCAATATTGATTCTATTTAGGAATGAGGAGAGCCATTCACATTAAGCCACAACCTTCCTCTCCTTGATACCTGGTTTATACGTATACTGTGATAGAAAGTGAACCCTCATGACTGATGCTGAACACTTTTAAACTGCCACCTCCCTGAAAGAGAGACTATACCCCTAAATCAAACTCCCACCCTCCTACAAAGTTCAGCTCGGACATTGCCATAAGGAGCAAGAAATTGTCTTGCAGTGGCACTATTTGATATTAATGAGGATCTACACTATCAAAAATTTCTGGAGGTGAAGGAGAGCACAATCAAACCCCTTCAAGGTAATTGCTTTGCTATTGTGTACATGCTTGATGCATGGCTGCCCCCTCCCCTCTCTGATGGAAATCTGTGTGAACACTGACATGAAACTGTGTGTACACTCTAGTCCAACAAGTACCAGTCAGTCTGGGATGCCCCAAGACTTACTACTCAACAATAAAAAAAAAAAAGAAGAACAAAACTGGAAAAAACTCAATCAGGGAAAAAAACAGAAAAAACTTGCAGAGACAAGACACAAATTTGCAAAAGACGTCAATGAAAGTCACCATAAAGAAACCACAATAACAAGACTTTGTTTGATTTGATACAGTTACCCTTCTGCAGAAAGGAGTTTCAGAAATACCCTGAAGTACTGCATAGTTTCATTATTGGATATCGGCAGCACTTTTGCTGTGCCCTTTGAAGTTTTGATCTTCAAGCCCTGCATAATGTGCATTCTGTTCTTTCAATGCTGTATACTCTCTTTGACCTTCAGCTTGGTCTTTAAAGAGGAGGTACATTGAGTTGTCTTATGACATTCACAAAGCCATCCTAAACCTGCCATATCTCCTTCAAATGCTACTGACAAATGGTCAAATTAAGAGGATCCCCATGTCTCATATACAAAGTAACATTAATGAATGAGTAACTAACAATTCAATTTGGTTTTGGAAAATTTATGACCAGACACTTTTCACATTAGTGCTAGTTCATACAGTATGTATACAGCCACTACAATTCAGGGCCAAAAACTGAATTGTTTTTACTGTTTTCACAACTGTTTGACAAGAAACTTGACCATTTATGCTAATTGTAAGCAGTGTCATGTGTTTGAGCTTCAAAATCCTCACAAACTTAAATCAATATCAACTCAATGAGCCCCTTTAATCTCCGTTCTGTAGTTTGTCGCAAGCCAAGTCCATTCACAGTTGTATGCGGGGACACCCACTCCAAACATCTGGCTTTATTCAGAGCCAATTTAATTAAGGTCAGAAGGAACTCCTGTTCATTGGAATGCAGCATTTAAAGTGATCCATCACACTTACAAAGAATATGCATGAATAAATTTAATCTTCACAAATGTCCAGTTCAATGTCCTCGGGGAATTAATACTTAAAAGGTTTTAACAGGTACAGTTATCTTTCTGATTGTATCACATGTTGAGGGGGTGGTCACACCTTGGGGGGGAGGTTGATCATATTTTCTGGCATGCTTATAGATTTCTTACCTGACTTCACCAAGACAGACACTGCAGATAAGGAATTTGAGCTTGTCAGTAGGGTTTGAATCTTCTGTGCCACCCTACAAAAAAACACAAGTGCAAAGAAAGTCCTAGAATTAGTGAACCTTCAAAAATTAAACAGGTGCTGAATACATGCATGATAACTTTTCGTTTCTGCCAAACTTTCTACTAGGAGCTTATAGTAACTTGATGATACTACAACTACTGTCTCTTCCTGTTCTGTCAATCCCTCCAGGAAATATAGGCTGCTGCCTCTGGAATAACTGAAGGTTTGAGACATGAACAAATGGACCGTCAGCCGGCACTACTCCTAATTTGCTCTGCTGAAAGAGTTTGACATCCAAAAGAATATTTAAGCAACTGATTTCAAAGGAGGAAAGGGCGCTGAAAAGAGAGAACAAAAGCTCCCAGGTGTAGCATCCTTGAAAACCAGTGACTCATTTATGGTTCAGAATTGCCTAATTTACTAACTTACTTGTTTTGATCATCTCAAGAGTGACAACATTTCAACATGCACCACAACACCATGCAACTGGACTGATAACTCTTTCTCATGAAGTCATGATGTGACCCTGATGTGCTTATGTAACATTCCCCTAAGGTACCTTGCATTTCAACCCCATATTAAACAAAGAAGCGTGCAAGAAAACAGACATCCAAATTGCAAAAGTGATTAAAATTTAATTCTTAGTAAAAACTAGAATCGTGCTGAGAGCCTTTGGAGAACAGGTGCAAGAAACAATGAACAACCGGATACCGCCATGAAATACAAAACTAAAACTGAATGTAAAATCACAAGTAACTCTACAATCTCGATACAATACAGTAGATGGGAATGGACTCTATGTGTTGTTGAGACAAGGAAGTAAGGACTTACTATCTATTATACTGCATACAGTATTTGTGGTCTAATGAGATGTTTTGCAAATAATTTTGCTCTTAAAGGAGGAAAGGGAGTTGTGAAATACTCTTACATAACTTTTTGCACTCTCTTTCTCCAAATCGGGCAGAAGCATACCTGTTGAACAGATTTGCGGTAAAGAATAAACTGCAAATGACAAATTTTGTTAGAGATAATGCACATCAAGAGAGGAAAAAAAAAGTTAATGTTTGAATTTTGCTCATATTGTGCCCCACAAGATTATGCTTGGACAATCAATGTTACCTGGAATCTGCAGGTAGACATTGATGGTCTTCAATCAACAAAATCTCCCTGCCAAGTAAAGGAGAGGCGTAAAACACATACTGTACTGTACTCATGAGTATTATCTTGCAGGCCACAACATATGAAAATTTAAAAAATTGACAGTTTTTTCTCTCTACCGGGGCGCTCTCTAACAAAATCTGTCACTAGCAGACCATTTTCACCACAAATCTAACCGTTACATAGATATGCTCCTACTCGATTTGGAAAAAGAGAGAACAAAATGTTAAGTTAGATGTATTTTACAACTCCACATCCTCCTTTAATTAGTTTTTGACTCTTTGCAAAGCTAATGTTTCTCTATGGCTGTTGTCTGTTGATAGATTCCACAGAAGATTTTTGAGAAGTCTTTCTCGCAGCCATCTAACATTCGGTTCAGGCTATTGACGGTACAATATGAAGTCTATATTCAACGTTAAGGTACAGTACAAGGCATGAGACCTAAATCAGCTACATGAAATCCACAATTGAAATGATTGCATTCTGTACATATGGCCAAAAGGTAAAAGCAATAAAATGTCATTTCCACAAGTTTACTTACTGTACAGTATAAAGCCTTTTAATTGCACCATTCAGACAATTTGGGAAAATAAATTACAGGTCTCAACTTTCAGGTGATACATTTTGCCGATGCCATATGAGTTCAAATTTTTCTAACATAATGAAAAAATGTGTAAAATACAATAATGTCAATGTCAAAACAACTGCTCACTGATGATCAACCCATTACTGCTGCAATGAGATGATCAGTTTGTACAGTAGTTCATTTGTAAATACAGAGTTTCATTCACTACAAAATACTACATATTCCTGAAAGCAATCAAAGAGCTGCAACTTGAATAGAATGTTTTGGTAAACAAATAAGATGTGTGCAGTTGCTTATTTATTATAATGTAAGCTCTTATAAAATGAAAATTTCAGTCCAAAAATCATGTCTGTCACTTCTGGTTTTTTCATACACATGCAATGACTTGAATGTCATTTGGGGAAATGCCAGTACTATATTTGTTACTTGTGTTTCAAAACTGTTGGAACATATGATGTTTCATTGGTTTTAACTTGCTGAAAACTGATTTAAAAGTATGTCGAAGGCCAAAGGTAATTATCATGGAATGGTAAGCAATTTTCTGAAGTTTGAATGTCAGCGGTACCGCATATCCTCCTATAGTACATTGCTAGCAAACTTGAGACAGAATGTTCTCAGTAGACTAAGAAGAAGAAAAGCAAAAACCAAAATATGTTTTTACAGTAAATGGAGCTGGAAGTACCATGACTTAAGCTAGAAATGAAGAACTTAATTGCTACAAAGGATGTATATGGTCAACAGAACTATATAACAGTTTAACAGCAGTGATTAGATCTATACTAAGAAAAGATTATAGGTAGCATTTCTTTACATACAGGTCTGGTTATATTACTTTCAATTTAGTCAGGTGATGAATAAACATCAGTGGGCAAGCAGCAAGAAGGGTTGATATTCTTATCCTCTTATCTACAAAACTAGGTCAGATCATGCCATTGACACATGTGTTGTGCAGCTGGCTCTCCAAATTTCGATGTGAAAAGGTTATTGCCCTACATCAGTCAGTACATGTTCCTTCTGACACTGCAGAGAAGAGACCACAGGGAATATCACGTCACATGTACTAAAAAATAATTTGTTTTAACTAATGAAGATCATCAACTCTTTGTTTTGCTTTAATTACCATATGTTATCACAGGTCATGAGATGCTCAGTAATGCCTCTTGTTAAGTCATCTTCATCAGAAATGCAACCTCAATGCCCACTCAGTAAAATGGATGTAATGGTACTGTACATACATTATCTTAAATTATGGACAAATGCTTATAGTATCATTGAACTACTGTACTGTAAAGCATTGACAGAACAACCTTCCTTTTATTTCATGACCCCTAGTGCTTTTACAAGTAACCTGGGTACTGGTATTTTATTACCTGAATCCAAAATACTACCCCATTCCTTCAGGAAGTGAAACCAGAGTGCACAAATGCATTGCAGTTTCCATGATCTGATTATGTGAATATTTTCTGACATTGTAGCATAGTATGTGTCAAAGGCTACCTATGCCTTATATATGACGTCTGTACAAGCTTCCTTTCTTTCGATCATGTCTACAAGGTTTTGACCATTTGACCATTGCTGACATCAAATGGCCTTTGACCTCCATTAAAGAGAAACTGGTTCTTGTACTGCACTCTATGAGATACAACTACATACTGAATATGACATCTGTCAAAGCCTATCTTGAGATATGACGTTTACATGAATTTCATACTGTGACCATGTTGACCTCAAATGACCATTGATCTTCACCAAAGACAATGGAATTCTTGTATACTCAATGAGATACATCTAGATTCAACATGGAAGAACTGCACAAGTTCTTCTTCTTGATATATCATGTTTACAATATTTTCACAATTTTAACATGTTAAACTCAAATGACCTTTGACCTCTACAAAAGTCAAAAGCGATCTTGTAATCAATGTGGTACACTTGCATACCAAATATGACATTTGTCAAACTTCCTTTCTTGAAATATACAGTAGTGCTTACAAGGTTGTCGCAGTTTGACCCTTCTTGACCTCAAATGACCTTTGACTTCCACCAGAATCAATAGAGATGTTACACTTAAAATGATACACCAATATACCACATATGACATTTATTCAAGCTTCTCTTCTTGAGATATCATGCTTGCGTTTTGACAATTTGACCCCTTTTGACCTTAAATGACCTTTGACCTCAACCAAAGTCAGTAGGGACCTTACTACTCAATGTAGTACATAAACACATTACATATGATGTTTGTCCAAGCTTCCCTTCTTGACATATCAAGTTTACAGGGTTTTCACAATTTGGACCCTGTTGACCTCAAATGACCTTTGACCTCAACCAAATTCAGTGAGGAACTTATGCTCAATGTGGTACACCTACACATTACATAAGACATTTTCCCAGGCTTGAGATATCAAGTTTAAGAGATTTTCACAATTTGACCCCTGTTGACCCCAAATGGCCTTGACCTCCACCAAAATCAATAGGGACCTTCTAATCAATGTAGTACACCTACAAACCAAATATGAGATTTGTCCAAGCTTCCCTTCTTGAGATAGTATCATGTTTGCAAGGTTTTCACAATTTGACCCCTGTTGTCGCCAAATGATATTTGACCCCCACCAAAAACAATAGAGTTCTTGTACCCAATGTGGTGCACCTATGTACTTAATATGATATCTATTCAAACCTTCTAGAGATATCATATTGACAAGGTAGGCATCACAAACACATACACACACATACTGTACACACACCACTGCGTGATTTATACAAAGGTTACAATTCTATCAAAACCAAAAATGGAACAACTGTCCTGTGGGAAAAACGTGTCAGACTGCCGAATTTGCCCTAATATATAAATAGTCACAAAAGAATAAAATAAATAGAATAAAATAGTCACACAGCGAAAGGATATCAGACAGGAAAACCAGTCATTGTTGAAAAAAAAACCCTTTCTTATTGGTCCAAAAGGAAACTAACAATCAAAACAATGGTTTTCCTCTCCAAAATTAACTTTCAGTCTTTCCAAGTTAACAATGAGAGAAGCAGCATTTTACTGTTTGCGGCCTAAATTCAATATCAGATTTTGCACTCTTTCAGATATTCTAACTACAATTTACTGTATGTATAAAGTTCTCAAATTTAGTTGTTTTCAGGAAGAGCAACCTCATAACATAACTTGGTAATATCTTGTAAGAATTCTGCACAGCATGTCAGAATATATTGTGCCTAATACTGAAATCGTCTACAGAAAAAAAAGAGGTGCACTTGAAAGAGAAAAGATTGATATGTCATCAGGCAGTAGGTCCTATGAAATATCATTTCAGCTAAACCCGTACATGCTACATACTGTAAAAGTGAGAATATTATATCTCATGTTTAACGTCAGATACTGAGGTTATCAAATTTTGAAGAAGTTGAGCAACTATCGGCAAATTAATTTACCATTAAAATACCCAGATGTGGTAGAACATACAGTACATCTGAAATAATAATATTTACAGTACATTGACTGACATTGTGCATAAAATCCAGCAATAATTAGGGGGCAACATTTTCACTCATGGTCAGACCAGTTTGAGACTTTTCAAGTTGAAGGTTCTACCAGCTGTACAAAAATACTCTCCATGACATAGTTACATCTTTCACAGGGACCAATTATTTCATAAAAAATAAAATGAAACTAGACAGACAGAAATTGCATGCAGCATTACAAAATTCCAGTTGGATTGCTAACTTCTGTCTTGTGGGATGATCAGAATGAGCACCGAAGGTCTAGGATGAAGCATGCGACATGTTCAGGTGTTGTTACAAATACTACAGCAAGCCACCTGTAACTGTAATGCCCAATAGCCTTGCCTACCATCAAACATCGGGAAAAGTTTGATTAATGTCTGCTACCTGCCTCTGTAATTTGGAAGCCTAGCTTGTGGCACTCTGCTATGGTACCAACATTTGCCTTGGGGAGTTTGCCATTGGCATACCAGTATGTCTTCACTTGTGAGTCAATGAAGAAAAAACATGAAATGAAAGAAAATAGACTGACTCTGCCCCCTTTGCAGCATTATATTATCTATGTATAAGTTTGTTACAAAGTACGATGTACAGTATGGATCAGAACAGCACTGCACATGGAATGCATACATAAGGTATACACAGCGACCTGTATAAAAAAAACAGGTACAGCACTCCTCCTAGAAGATGAAAACTTGAAACAAAATAGATGGAACTATAGAAGCATAGAAAAGACTTGCAAAGTGTCAATTTCTGAAAGACTGTAGTGTTATCGAGATTTTTTTCTATTAGAATGTTCTTTTAATGTACCTCCTTACAGAAACGACTTGAACAAGTCGATCAATTGCCGTTGCTAACATGGATGATATGTTGAACATTGACAAATCGCACACGCTGTGGTAAAGTTCAAAGGTCACTGAAGTACACACAAGCAGGTCAAGTTAGATGGATCATTGCATAGCATGCATACTGTATTTGCTCACCCGTCAGTGAATCTGCGCTTACAGTAATGTGCATGCCTGAAAATTCAAACACACATTCTGAAGCAACTATATGCAGACAAAATGGTGGGAGAGATAGCCAGTGACGATTTTGCAATATTCCAACAGTTCAAAGCTTTAGGCTTCAATTACGTATTAATTTACAATTCACACGTGCTTTGCTTACGAAAAGAAGGTCTCATGTCCTCAAAGACCTAGTGCTCTGAAGACATAACAGAGCTCTGAAGAAGTAATCAATGTCACAAATATTACCACAAGGATGGTAATGACATCACTTTGAGTTTATACTAAAAAGAAACCAAAACTTAATAAATATACGATAACGACAAAGGGTAAAGGAGAAACTCATTATCCATCCATCAATGAGAGCATTAATAAACTGTTTGTTAGATCTATCAGATACACACAGAACAATTCTAAGTCTCATTAGCAGTATACTTTGAAAACCATCTAAATGTAATAGACTTACAAATTATATTCATTTGGATCAAGATTAGCTCTCCTACAATTGTGACTATTTCCATCACTAGAGCCTAATAGTGTCTCTTCTTTTCTTTTGTTCTAATAACCTTGAATGTTGAAACACAAAACCTGAACAGATGACAGGTTTTTGCCTGCTTTAATTATTCATTTCTGCAAACTAAATCATGAGGATGGTGAAATTAACCTGTACTGTAAAGGTATAGGAAGACAAGAAAAAGATACATCAAATCAAACTACTTTTCTGCTCACAATCTCGGCTTGATGTTTGAGGGTTTTTTCAAAAGCACTCTCAGAGAAGAATTTAATAATTTGACAGCCACTGTATGCTGCAATGGATGAAAGACAGTGGTGGTGCCAGGATGTCAGACTTGGGGGGGGGGGGCAAACTGAGGGCAGAGGAAAATGTTGGGGGGCAAAGATTTTCACGTGCGAGGCCTTGTGTGGGGTCCAGGGGCCCTCCCTACAGCCCCTGGTGGGGCCCAGGGGCAAAGCCCTGGTGGGGGTCCAGGGGGCGAAGACTCCTGAAGCTCTGAGGTGTTAGCATATCTCTGGGTGGAAAATTAGGCCCCAAGAGAGGTATATTATTTATTTTTATATTATTGATTTTTCGGTTGACCGTACTCCAAGGTTCCCAACTTTTTTCTTTGGGAGTACCATTTCACATTTATGCGGTACCACTGAGTACACACCCACACACATACATAGGCTACATACACTTCCATTCCATTCCTATATTTAGGAAACAACGACATTCCTATATTTAGGAAAACAACCACCTACCCGCCCTTCCCTTATGCTGGACGGTAAACATTCCAGAGAAAATTGGTCTGACCAGGCTGGCCAAATGTTGAAGTGGCTGCAGGCATGATATGAAAACTGTCAGCCTGTGTAACATAAATTAGGCATTTATCAATCATGGTTCCCCGGAAGCTGTTCTTATTCAGTCCAATACCAATACATAGTTTTGTGATTAAATTAATTTTGGATGAGTACAAGATCGGATTGGGAAGGGTGAGAGCAACTGGAGGGCAACAGGGGGGCCTGGGGGGCAAGGAAACAATCTGGAGGGGCAAATGCCCCCTCAAACCCCCTCCCCCCCTCGTAGCGCCGCCACTGATGAAAGAGCTCAATTGACTGGACACCTGAGGAGGAAAACGATAACCCACTTTAAAGTTAAGTACACTGACAAATGTCTACAAGCTGGAAGGAGACACTTGCACAGTACAGTACTATGCAGTCCAGTCAACTTTGCGCTGACTTGCTCAGAGTAAGAAATTTCACAATTTCAAACGCGAACAAGATCAGAGATGAAAAGAATCACTGCAAGCAAAGTGATACATCATAATGATCTTGTATCATGTCAGAGTTAAAACTCTCTGTATACTATCTTTAATATTGAAGGTATATGGGCAGTTATGCCATGTGCTGTAGTTTGCATAAGTATTTTGCACTTTCTTTGCCAAAAAAACAAACGTACGCACAGATACGCCAGCATGACTGCAAAGGTTACGATTACCATTAAAACCAAAAAGAAAGAAGTTGTTGCATGTTGCTCAAAAAAAAAGTTCCATCCTTTTGACAAAATGAGTTACTTTTTGTGTAATGAAATGACAAAAGACTATGAACGACTAGATCATTTAATTCTGTGCTCATGCTGTAACATTAAGGAGCATCATTGGTAGTGTGCTTTTGAATATTCAGCTTAATGCGAACTATGATTTGACATGTAAATATTTTAGATTTGTGACCCCAAGTAGTCAAGAATTAGTTCATTGAACAAATCTAGATGGGCCCAACAAACACGTTCGATATCTGTCGCAAAGTTTTGAGCAGAAGTATTTTATTCGAGTCATGTAACACTAATGTGCCTCGAACCTGACTGCTACAAGACCAGGTGTTAAGTAGCCAATGAGGATGCATGATGGAAATCACATGACCGTATGAGGTGGAAGAGATCTGTCCAATTCAATGATTTGAACCTGTTTCAATGGGCTGTTATGATGTCACACAACATGAAATACTAACTTGTGACAAGAAGTCTCAAAAATTTCTGTTGCAATGCTGCGGCGTCAGGCAGTGTGCGGTATCTGGTTGATGTTTGGATTCATGTAAAACATCACACATGTGTTAAGAGCTGATTAAATTTGTATGAGGGGTGTTCAAACTGATCTCCACTTTGTATGGCTTTGAAGAGGATGAGTGAAGTGACTAAATGTTTTTTAGCCAGTTCGTTTCCCATTAAAATGTTTTTCTCAAACTTGTGATTTCATCTGTAACCTTCTAAAAAATCATATCAACATTTTAAACTCATTAAAATGGGTGATTTGAATCAACCAACCCTCAGCTGGTACAACAATGTCTCATACTTAGTGATACTCAGTAGATTTCTTTCCCATAAGTGTGGGATAAACAAATTCCAAAACTGCATCAAAACAAGGAGAACTACAGTATTACTACAGTAATTAACAGCAACCTGTAACTGTCTCTAATGTCAAATATATCAGCAGTATAATTATGCTCATTGTAGCGGATCAACATGAATGTAAGCATGTGTTTTTTGGGGTGTCCAGTGATTCTGAAGGTTGTTAAACTTTGTGAAACAAGGAAAATATTGTCATGAGAGAATACCAAAGTCGCAGTTCTTTTTTTTTTTTTGTCATGAAAACACATGTCAGAATTCACCCTTTAGTTCCACTGTTTGATGGACAAATACTTTACCTAGTCAGTGACGTAATAAGTAACTGCTACCTCTGCGATGAGGACAGATTTTTTCAGCCATACACCAAAAAGTGGCACGATTTTTGCACGTTATTGGATAACGGATACCAAGATAGTGTTTGATGGATCATTTGCACCTGATTATGTGGTTGAATTTTCCAGTTTGGAGCAGAATTCATCAAAATACTTACTTCCAGATGCCTAATCCTTAAAAAAATTGTTTAAGGTTTGCTGTTCCCTAAGTGTGTATCCTCCCTACAAAATATCTCCTACCACACATTTGTTGCATGAAGCATTGTCACAGCAGTTAAGTTGTACACAGTGCTTGTGCAGTGCAATAAGTACAACACTGTAGATGCTGTGTAACCGTTGTTGGAGTAGAGAAGTTGGTAACCTAGTTACTGTACAGTACGAAACACAAACTTAAGACGTGATCAATGTAACTTTGGGTGTTAATTGTATAGTCTGATGTTAAGGTTGAAGTTATGAAGTTAAATCCATAACATATATGTAATAAGGTATAAAAATATAAAATCAGTATGTCTGAAAAGCCTGTAATTGAAATCTCATGTTTAATAGGGTGCAAGAACATATATTTGTTTGAAAATTGATAGTAATGGTACAGTCCTAATTGACCTAATGATATTGACAATACTGCAGAGGAGAGAAAAAAATTTGTTTGCAAGAAGGACACATTTAAAAACGAAAAAAGACTGATATTTTGTTAAATTGCTTCCTACCCAACCAAATTTTTCATTTGAAAGTGCAATTCAATGTTAAATCGCCATTAGATTTCGTATCTGGACATATTTTACTGTCAATTTCACTTTTCTATGTTGTCTTGTAAAAAAGAGGCCAGTCAGCCAGTGGAGAGAGGTATTGAATTACTTTCGAATGATGCGGTTGCCTTGATATGTGCCTGCAGCAACGAAAACCGGATTGGCATGCAGTGCGATTAAAAGGCGCTTTTTCACATGAGCACATCCTGTTTTAAAAGAAAAAATACTTGCAAATACAGTACTGTACATCAAAAAGGTCAAAAGCAAGTATTCTTGAGAGGATCTATCTCTTTATCGCAGTAATCATACATGTCAACAACCACAGTGTTCCTACAACTCTGAGCTACTATAAAGTCAGCTTTAAGAGCTTCTCTTTGCCATTACTTCAAACTACTAAGTACATTTCAAAGCAGACATATTAAGTCTAGGAGGGCTTTCCCATTTCACCGGCTTCCACAATGTACATCAGAGCAGCCAATTACACCTGTAATTCAACCGCATCAAAAAGCCACAAAATATTCCTCTCTGAAGTCTGCACCCATCTATTCCTCTCTGTGTTTATAGATGACTTCACAAACTGTGGCAGGTTCTCTTCCTACCTGCCTCTTAACATGATGAGACAAACACAGTGCAATCTTGTGAAAACACTTGAATCAGAATGGTAGTTTAGGGTCAATTACTAGAAGATGGTGACTGATCTGTTCAAAGGATAGATGAAAGAGTGAAGCACCCTCAAGGTTAGTTCTAACATGTCATCTTTCCATCTGCCTGCAGATGCTTGAGCTGATGTTTAGGGTTGGATAGCCATCACATATCAAAGAGACAAATTACAGCCACCGCCCTTATAACAGATGGAGAAAAAAATGGCCTTCCAAACTTCAGCAAAAAATTTATCCTGGTTTTATTTTAGAGCTGTACAGTAGATAATGTACGCTAACAAGTAGAAGATAATTTTGTACTGTCTAATCATTGGCTAAAAGGTTACTGTCTTTTCTACTTTAGTGTTCTATAGAACAACTATGAGGCAGTGGAGATTAGTGAGAAGGGGAGTTTAATGAGAATGCAGGGAGAGGCTGCTTCTTCCAAGTAAGAGGACCATATGAGAGGATGGGAAAATCTCGTAGTCTTGATAGTTTAATTGATGTAATGTAATAACACTAAACAAGAAGATTGGGCAAAGATACCCTACACCAGCCATTTTGACTATCTTCAATGATAGTTGCATTAACCTTCAACTGCATGGAAACATTTTGACAACATTAAAGTACCTTTGAGCCATGAAAACTTGGCAAACTTAGTTGGAATTTCCTGAGAAAAAAAAGGTCACTGAAAGGAGGGACAGCCACAAAAAGGGTAAGTCATAAATTTAAAGACGGATGAAGTTTCACATCACTAACACGCCAATGTAACTTTCATGATTATGGAGATGTTTTGGGGCCTAAACCACTGACATTTCATGAAAATACTTACAAAATATAGAATCCATAAAGTCATGTTAATGATGCCATTTCTTTAATTCATGTCCTTACAATAACAACATTTCTCTCTTATCCAATTTACAAAAATTTGTGAATCAATTACCTAAAAGTTGGCAATGACAACAAACAACTTAGAAATCTATTCGACATTGATGACAAAGAAAAAGGTAAAACAATTAAGCACATCTGAATCCCCTGTATACAGTAGTGCTATTCTAACATGGTAGGTAGACTATGAATATCATGGGCTACCATGGCAGGGAGATTTTCAATATAGTACCATACTGTACTAACATGAGGGTAGACTACCAATATACAGTAGTACAGTACCTTGCTAACATGGAGGTAGACTAGCAACATTGCACAAGGCTAACATGGCAGGTACATGATCAATATAGTACCATACTAACATGGGGGTAGGCTACCAATATATTGCCATGCTAACATGAGGGTAGACTATCAACATTGTACAAGGGTAATATGGGAGCAGACTATCAATGTAGAACCACACTGATATGGGGTGGAGTACCATGCTAACATGGAGGTAGACTATTAATGTTGCACATGGCTGACATGAGGGGAGACTATTAATATACAGAAGTACCATACTAACATGGGATAGACTTATCAATACAGTACCATGCTAACATGGGGGTAGACTATCAACTTCGTACATTCCAGGGTAAACTTTCAATACAGTGCCATACTAACATGGAAGTACACTATTGATATAGTATTATCCTAAGATGGGGCTAGACTATCAACATCGCATAATGTTAATATGGGTGTAGTCTATCAGCAATGCACAGGGCTAACATGGCAGGTAGACTAACAAAATAGTACTAGTGATACTAACATGGGAGTAGACTACCAATATACTGTAGAACCATGCTAACATGTGGGGACAGTATCAACATTTTACAGTCAGGGGTAGGATACCATATCAATATACAGTAAAGTACAGTACCATACGAACATGGGGGTAGCTACTATCAATTTACTGTAGTACCCAGCTAACATGGAGTTAGACAATCAACATTGTGCAGGGCTAACAAGGGAGGTAGACTATCAATATAGTACTGTGCTAACATGGGGTAAACTATCAATAAAGTACCATGCTAACATGAGAGTAGACTATCAATATGTGCACATAACAGGGAGGTAGACAATCACTATACAGCATTTAGTACTTTGATAACATGGGGAACAGTATTATGCAAAGCATTGTTGTAAGCTTCATTCTAATCATACTGCAGTTCCTGCAGTATGGAACCTGCAACCGCTTGTGATAATTGCAACATCCTTTTAGACTTTACATCAAATAATCACTTTCTTTGAGACTTTTGAAAAAAAGTTCTTCAGAATATCTCAGGATTAACAGAACCTCCCCTGCCCCACCCCCCTCCATTGCACTGCACAGATATAAGACAGATGCACTAACAATAAAGACACTGGTATATGAGATCAAATTTAAAGGGACTAAGGTGTATGCGATCCCTCTCCAAACACACAAAGAAAGTCCCCTCAAAAAGGGGGGTGGGGTAATTAATACAACACACAGATTGCTAGTTTTCAACTCATAACATTATAACATTATGTACAGACATCTGAGATGCCTAATCTATCAGTCTCCACTGTTGTACAGTACTGAAGAGACACTAAATTAATACACTAGTTGTATTCATACTGTGAAAGCTGAAGGCAGGATACTATAAAGATCATAGAACTCTGAAATTTTGCCTCACACACGTTTCTTTCCTCCTTTCCCTTTTTCCTGTTTTATTTTTAGGAGGTTGGAAAGGGCGGGGGGGGTTGCGATAGATAACACCTCAAGAGTTTTTCTATGCACCACAAGTACAATTTGGACATGTCATGAGAAATGCAAAAGAAAAAAGCTCCCATAGCACTTAACCAGTAATGGTAAAGACATTCTTCATGTAACTGATATGTTTAACAAATTATTCATGTGGGAGAAATTTCCCATGGCCAGGGGCAAAGCTAATTAATGACAGAATTCTTGCCTAAAATGGTGGTTTATTTTTAGATTAATATGGCAGTAGGAGTTTCCTTTGCAATATTGTATGTGCGTGCAATGTCTTGACAGGGAATTCCGTTATTGATCAGAAAAATCTGGGTTAATTATTGCATATTGCTATTAATAAGTAATAACGAAGAACCTTAAATATGTTGTTCTTCATTTTTAGAATTTCAATTTTTTGTTTTGATATCTCAAAGGAAAGAAAAATGGAAGATTTACAGTAGAGTAGGCTATTTTGATCCGTAAATGCATTTTCTTTTTAGAATGCAATATCATCCACATATAATGTGCAATAGACAGCAGAGATAAGAAAAATAGGCCACATGGCCTAGGGCTACACTGAAGAGATAGAGTTTCCTGCTATAAGCTGAACATTGCTATTCAGACAAACAAAACCTCTTTCAATGTCAAATGAACAACCATACATGTTTTACAACAAAAGGTAGGAATGTGTATTTAACAACAAAATGTGGGAATGTGTGTGTACTTATATGCTACCGTTAATCGCGGGCAAAATGTTCACCTTTTTCAAAAATTTACAGTACATTGCATAGATGCTCAGTATACACACAGTTTACACAGTATGTTATCATAAGTTGATATACTGCACTGTATGTATATTACCATGTGTCATGGCTTGAAAAAATCAGGAGGCTGAAGGGCTAATTCCGGGAAATGTTTGCGCCTCGCAAGAAATGTGTATGACAGTAACCTACAAAAAATACACAATGGAAAAAAATGAAAAAAAGCAAAACATTGTTACTGGCATGTTTGTACCTTACAAAAAGTTTGCAAAGGACCAAAATTTTTACAGAATAAATCCTACCACTAAATGCATTGACCCTGCTATTCATTCTTTCGACGATTGTGTCAGAATGCACTGCAGACTGCACACTGAGTCCATGAACAGACAAAAGAAGCTACACTAGCGTAGCGAGTAGTATCAACAAAACATGTGGACTTCTTATGAGTTACTGCTACAACGTTGCAAGGCTTCAGAGATGTCCGTAGATCATGGCCCAACATGTATCACGACTAACAGCTGGCAAGCACTATCACAATCATGGAAACCAGAAAGTCAAATGACTTTGTGATTCCTTGCCAATATCTCATTTTGTCATACACCCAAAAA
This sequence comes from Stichopus chloronotus, assembly GCA_021234535.1. Taxonomy (NCBI): domain Eukaryota; kingdom Metazoa; phylum Echinodermata; class Holothuroidea; order Aspidochirotida; family Stichopodidae; genus Stichopus; species Stichopus chloronotus. The sequence goes on from CM037835.1 coordinate 1,722,403, forward strand.
TCACTTACAAACAAAAGCAACCCAGTGGAACAGGGAAGGGACCATATCAAAATATGAAAAGCAAAATACAAGAATGACAATCACATTCTGTATCACTTATGGGTTTGATGTTAGCAATTGCTAGTATGAAAGAAAAAAGTCATTCACTCAGAATTGATGACAATTGTGGTCATGAAGAAGGTAATTCACAAGTTTGTGACACAAAATTGTGGTTACAGACCTGAGAACCCAGGACAGATCTTTGGAATGATAGAACTTATTACACTTATTTCATGTCACATTACAGTGATGACAAGTCTCCCATGGGGCAATTCAAATGACAGCCATCGGCTGCTCATCAAGTGCTGACAATGTTGACACTTTCACCTTCTACCCGAATTCAGTTGCTACGATATCTTCCTAAATAGGTTTGAACCAATGATAGGTTTGAAGTTCCAACAACATTCGGCTGTTGTACTATCTCCCTTGATAGATTTTTGCACTCTAAGTTCTGGCAGTGTTCCATTTTTACGGTTGTCCAGTAGTCCGTGACTACTAGAAAATCTCTCAGACTACCAAATCTTTGCAAAAACATGCTTGGAGGTTGTCCAAAAGATCACCAAATTTTGTGAGGCTGTGCAGCTTTTTAGAGACTTGGTAAATAACAAATACATAGGCCTACTGTACACAGTGGATAAAGAGGACTGTGCAATTAGACTTCAAGTATTTATGATTCATTTCCCCTTCCATTTTGAACCTACGGGCCTGAGCAATATCTATGGGCCATCGGGCCCAAGGGCCCTGTTTTTTGATCCCTGGATGAGAACACCTGTTATATGATGTAAATAAATTCTGTTTACCTTGGCAAATCTGATGTTCCTTCTTGTTTTTCAATAGAGTGCAATTTCAATTTTTCCAATGCAGGACTACCATTTTTCAGCAGGACAACCAATTTTCAGTAAATGGTTAACCATGGTAATTTATTAAAATCGAACACTGTCTGGTGACCTCAAATGACCCTTGACCTCCATGAAAAACAATACGGATAATCTTCTTAGGATGAACTACCAACAACAACCAACACATCAAGTTTAAAGTTCGAGGACCGTTCCCTTCCTGAGATATTGTGTTTACAAGCCAAGGCATCACATACTGTACATGCACACACACATGTACCCACACACACACACACACACACCATCACAACAATTCCTTGCCTGAATTCAGCAAAGGAATCAAAAAGGGAATCACATTTCCAACCACTTTTGCCAGCCAGTCACAAGTCTGCAAATGTGTGTGGTATGCATGTTTTATTTTCCCAATTTAATACAAAGAATTAAGCTTCTTAGGGCCACGGATTTTCCATTTCAAAAAGAAGCAAATCCCGTCTTAACTTTCTCATTTCAGTTTTTCCATTTCCAAGTAACCTATGCAAGCAGTAAAAATCAAGACCTTCAGGGACTTTTCCCAACTCACTGCGAGGTCCACAATTTATATTCTATGTCTGCATCTAGCAATAGCCTGTAGAGCAGTGCATTATAAGCATGAAGACCATTTCAACATAATGAAAGTATGATTACATGAAGAATCATTGATATTGCTTCAAAACTCAAGTGCTGCACAAAATGCAACACAGTTCATGCAAACCAAAATTTACCTTACTATACTACAACTTCAAAGTTAAAATGTACAAAAATGTCACGTGGAAAAGAAATAGAAAAGATTGTGTAAAACCTGCCTAAATCCAAAACTAAAGCATGATATCTTAACATGATGGGATGTGTAGAGGGATAGCCTTACCAACTCAGTGGTTGTCAAACTTATTTGTGTATACTGGCACAGGTATCAAATTTGTTTAAGTTTCTGGAGAAAGTTTCCATGTCCACAAAAGAACCAATTTTCAATGTTCGTATTTGGTAAAAATTATTTGTAAATACTCTACAAAAATTAAAAATCTAGACTAGGAATTTGACCGGGTAGCAGCAACTTAAGTAATAAGTGACTTTCTCAGTTGCAAATGGTGATTGGTATGTGGTCAGCTACATGGATTGCATCGATAAAACTCTTGTTACATTTACAACTGATTTGGCTGCTGTGTACAGCATTGTCAGCTGAATATGGCAGTCATGAGAAAAGTCAATGCAACAAGAATACTTACAGTACATACTCTAAACTTTCTAGAAAGTGTGTTTTTTTAGACATTACTAATGCATTGTGATTGGCCAGGTTAGCATTACCATGGTTACCAGCTTAGGTGCTAGAAGAATTCAAGAGGTGCATGCAGTGACTGAAACGGTTACTTGCTACAGCACTTATACATGTACTCATGTACGTCTCATTCGCTGCAGCAAGTGCAATACAAGCAGTGCAATATATTGGACTGTGTACGGTAAAATCAAACGACCTTATTAAATTTGTCGTTTCAAATGTATGAGTAGTGCTGCAAGAATATCAATTGGGCCCCCGGCCTGCTGTATCAAATCCATGCACAAAGAGTGACAGAACAACACAGATTCATAAAAGATGAGTAGAAAAAGAAAACAAACCAAGATCAAGAAGATTCATAAAGAAAGACAGAAGGCATACGGCAGGTAACTCCAGAATATTTATTTATTAGAATAAAACTGGATAATGAAATACAATTGAAACTGGCCTTGTTTGTATGATGTTGTTTGCATGTATGTATTATGCACAACCATTTAGATAGTGATGCTTAAATATGGCTACAGCATTATCAAACCTTAGCAAACTACCAACACATCTCAATGGCAGTATTCAAGTTACACAGGCTTTTACAATATCTCAAAGAAACGTTTGTCTGAAGAAAATATGTGCATCATTTTCTTTTTCTCTTCTTCTTTCAAGCCTAAGGAGATAAAATCATCAACTCTAGGCTTAAAATTTGGCTGCAAATTTGAAAACTAAATTTCCAGATAATAGACACAAATTGATCCCAGATGCTCCCATAGGGAATACATTTAACACTTACTGAAACTGAGGGGAACTGGAAAATACACTACATATTAAACTTTTAAAATCATTTTTCATCAAATTTGAAAGGGAGAAACACTCTAAATTGATGAAGTAAAACTTCACATTAAAGCAAATGCAGTCTATTCAATTGTAAGTCATTTCCTGTACAGAAACATGGTTACTATACTGCTGTATAGAGTACGGAAAGTCATTTCTACTGGCTATAAAACATGGAATTGCTTTAAGTTTGGTGACTGATAACAGTAACAAAGACATAAATGTGATGCACAGTACACAAGTAGTTATACGCTGACGTGACCCACCTCATCTTTAACAGGAAGAATAGTTAGTTTTGGTGCTGGATAATTACCAGTTGATTTAAAGTGAGTTCTGTAAACTTTGGCATTCTGGTGCTAGGGGTGCATGGAATCTTTCCCTTGATACACTAGACAAAAAACACCTGATCTTTAGCTGAATTATGACAAATCCGTTAGTAAGTGACCAAATGAACATTCAACTAAAGTCAAAATGTGTGAGCCATGAGAAAATAAAATAAAGTTTTTTAAATATGATTTTGTGAAAACTAAAAGCTCATTTTAATATGAACCACAAATCATTCCAGACAGTAACTTTTTTGTGAGTAACGATTCAGCCACACATAAAATTGGAAAATTGTAAGAGTTCAAAGCAGACAAAATGACAGTTATCAATTGTATCATACAAGTAAACTCAAAATAACGATCACTGGAAAGCCAAAGGGTACGAAGGATACACATGATCATGTGTGGTATGGACGGAGTGAGCACTTACCAAGTTAGTGGTTCTATCTTTGACCTGTTGAGCCTTTGCTTTTGCGATAAGCTGACCAACAGAGACATCCTTTGACCCGATGTCTGATCCTGACATTTCTTCTGACACAGACTGTAAAGATTCCTCCTCAGACATCTCTTCATCTTCCACCTCCTCTTCCTCTGCATCTGGGGCCCTTTCTTCATCTGACTCTGTGGAAGTATTGTAAAGTGATGTACCAATCTTGCAGGATAGGAAACTACAATGCAGTAAATTTATCCATGAGGAAGAATTCAATTGGAATCCAGATGATTTTATAAAGATGAAAAGCTCTGTCAATCACATAGTTGCATGTTCAACCTCTGAAAGGTAACTTCTGAAGTGAGCGGAAACAAGCAATGATGAAACAGAAACGGTTAGTCAAGAGTGGAAGTAAATGCAGAACTTACACCTTACGTGGTTCAGGTATTATGATTTTGGGGTACTGTGATGCAGAGGTGCAGTATTAAGTGATGTCAAATTGTTAACTTTAACAGTTCTTTAATACAAATGAATAAACTGTTCATGCTAAAACAACCATTTCTCTGACTCCACATCTTTTCATGTGTACATGTACCGTAGTATAACCCATTTTGATACAGTACCTGGACTTTGTCACACACTACATATTCTTAAAGGTTGTGTCACACGAAAACGACATTTTGCAGTATTGAGTGCATGATAAAAATAGCCAAAAATTTCATCAAAATCCAAAAATTGACACTTTTACAAGCAAGTAAGTGTGACACAGCTGCATCATGAATATGTACATTGGCTATGTATGCAAATTTGTGACATCAAGAGATGGACTCCTATGGTATGTCTCATCATGTCTCATCTGTTAATCTTTGGTTTACCTAACCTTTACTTGAAAGACATAGGGGATATCTGCCCAGAGGGTTTTACATTGGCAGCATGCATTTTCTGCATGCACAAAAGAAAATTTTTTCCTTTACCGTACAAAGAATATACTTCCTTGTGAAATAACATGCAGAGCAAACTGTCATATAATTAAGACTTCACAACAAACTTGTAGCATTACAGGTTATATTTTCAGATACCAAGGTACAGTTCCAGGTGCAAATGCTAGAAAATGAGGAGATTTCAGCTGAATGGCCAATGGAAAACTTGCATGTAATATGTGGTTGTCCTTTCCAAAATTGTTGTCCTACCAAACCTAAGAACATTACTCACAAAGATAACAAAGTTTTTCCTACCTTCCTGTACTTAAGTTCAGCTGCTAGCATACGGATCATTGCCAGATTTCACTATTATATTTAAAATATTCTGATGAAAACATCTGCACTCGTTAGAATCATCTCATTTGGTTGTCCATAGAACAAACTGCCCTTAAAATCTGGTCGCTACTTTGAATTTGTACCATTTCTGATGGCATGATTGTCAAGTACTGTAACTTCTTGTATGTAGTACAATGCTTGGTATGATACAAATGACAGAAGTGGAGCATCTCAGGAAAGCACTCTATTATATATTGATGCCAAATTGGCATGGAGACAGACACTCGAGATGCTTGTCTTGTCTTTTAACCTTGATTCATAGCAGAGGAGTAAGCTAACTTATAAACTGGCTCTAGGCTACATAACAGCATCATATAGATGACTCATCTTTAAGTATCAAGATAACTTTTTTTTTTTCAATTTAGAATGGATTTTCTTATCTTACGTGTATTTAACACTTAATACCACAGGCACCTCTAAATGCTACTGTACTTGAGATCTCAGTGATGTCTTCACTGAGGCAATGTGATCATAAAAACATGACCAAAACAATGCGCAGTTTGGTTCATCAGATGAGATCAGTAAAATGCAGATGATTTCAAAGGTAGCTTAAAGTTACATGTGACCATGTGTAACAATACTATTGATTTCATGATGTAATAAAAACACAGTACTGAAAAACTTTCCAAGCTTCTTTTTTCTGGAATGCAGTTTGGGAACTTACCTTCCTCATCATGTTCTTGAATCTCAAAATCACTGTCATTCTCACTGTCACTTAAACCAAAGTCAACTTGAAGGAGATGGCGTTCTACCGGCTTAACTTTACGCTTCTTTGGATCCCTTTCATCTGCAATGAAGAAAAAATAACAAGCATGTATCAAGAATGATTCTTTGTCCAACTGGAGAATTGGAAACAAGAAGTCTTTGTTTCTAATGATTATAAAAAATACCTTTCCAAAATATGGGCTTCTAAAGCATTGAGCAATGATATAATTCTACTAGCATATAAATAGAGTGTGCAGTGCACTGTTTACAGCTACAATACAGCCGCATTGATTATATATCCTGCAGATACTTAACAGTGGTATGGTCAATTAACTTGATTTCACACAAATCCTGCATGGACCCTTAAACATCTACAACCAAATTTCAAAATGCACTAATACTCTAGATACGACATGACACAAGGGGGGAATACTCCTTTCTCTCTTTTACCAGGGAGTATTCCTATTGCCAGTTGCCATTGTCCACTTAAACTACTGTGGTCAACATCATGGGTGGAAAAAGTTGGGAAGCTGAGAGGCTCCTTCCCTGGAAATTTGGGCATCTGGAGGGAAATTTTGGCTTTTGGAGGGAAATTTCCCATTTCTGTACATGAGAATATAGTGAGAATTGTGGGAAATTCTACTCCCTTCCAGGGAAATAATTTTACCCTCTTCCAGGAAAATACACATTTTTTCCAGCCCTGGTCAACATGCTACAAGCAAGGGGTTCTGTGTCTTGTTCAATGTGGTAAAAACCACAGGTTCTGTGCCCTTTATACTGTGGTAGTAATGCAGTAACTTGTACTCGTCTTCATAGTAAATTCATTGACAAAAACCATCCAATGGCAAGGCAAAAAGTTTTGTTTGCACAGCTTCAGCAGGGTTTGAGAGCAGTACTGTATACAGCAACTAAATCAGCCACCAACTTTTTGCCGATGCAATTATTTGTCAACATACCCAGTCACCATTTGTGGCCTAGAAATTCTTAAGTCAACTGAAATGATTACTGTACATTACTTACAAATTGTTTCATCACATAAAATCATTGACAACTTGTCTTGTTTTGTTGTACTTTCTTCAGAAATACAAACTAATTCACTGTCATTGCCGCTCTCATAAAAACACAAACAATGTAACTTTCATGATACAAGCACACTACTGTACAGTATGTGCATCGTATAGTACTTTTGTTGTTCCAATCGAGCGATTCGCTTTACAATTTCGACGGGAAATTTTCACCTGTTGTTTGCTTCCTTGTTTCCAAGCTTTTTTCGTTTTCATGGGACTAAAGCAATATACAACTTGGATAAGCATCCAGGTGTCACAAAAAAAAAAAAAACACTGCTAGAATTATACCAGTTTGACACACAGATGCTTTACTCTTCGTTTACAGTAAGTTAGTGTCAACAAAACATGCAACATGTGTAGGGCTAGCCTGCATGGTTTGCATGATTTTACCAATGTAATGTAAAGTACTGTAGCTGCTTTATTAGCCATAAGGCAGTAACCGTTACTGCGTACCAGGTTAACCATGATGGTTTACGGGGATGAATGCATATACTTCAGAAGCCTTGAGGTTTGTTGTTGTGAGATATCGAAATGGAAAGTTTTGAAATGGATGTGTAACTTACTCTTGGTCCACTTTGATGTTGATATGTACAAGTATTAACGCTGCATTCGTAAAAAAAAAAACAAATTTTGCTGGAGATTGATTTGTTGAAGATGTTACCCTTACCAAGAATTAACCCAACCTGGTTTGCTAATGTTAATCTTCCGATGAGCACCTATCCACTTTCCAACACTTACTGAACTCTAAATATGAACACTTAATTTATGGCTCACAAATAACAACTTCCGGTGCTACTACCAGAGCAAAAACTAGGCACTAGCTTAGAGAGGTTCTGCTTAAGCACTGTTCTTTCCAAACAGTATTTAATGTACATTAATTGTACATTAGTTACGGGAAACTCCATGCAAGAGAGGGCTGTTCATTAAACTTCATTTATTATTTAATTGTGCAGTAGCTACTGCGCTCTAAGTCTCTTCTTTTGTCAGTCTTCAAGTCTTTCAACTTCCCAACCTGCAAAATGTTACAAACTTTTATATATCTGAATGTGTAATTTAGCTGTTCTAATGTAGAAGGTACTGTAGCTGAAGAGCAACACAAGAGAAAGACAGCTCATTTTTGCCAAGCAAGTCACTTGGATGTTTACAGTGCAATCTACAACAGAAACATGTACCCACTAATGGCACTATCCTGTACTTTATGAAGTCATCCAAAGCAAATATGTTTATCTGGAAGGTACAAATGGATCAACTTAAGAATCCATACAACTTGAATGAGCTAACTAACTTCAACTTGCTTCAGCTAATAAAATCAGTGCTGTACCCATGGTTAGAGCGAGGAGTTAGTTAGGCCTAGTTAAATGTAACGTGAGACTGAGATTTTGATCCTTACACTAATAAGAGATTATACAGATTCTTAATTACTACAATAAAAACTTTCACTAGAGGGTCTTCAATTCGTGCCGAAAGAAAGTAAATGTTATTTACCAAGGTTCCACTGCAGCTCCAGATGCAGGAGAGTAATGTCAGTGTTTCAATTTATAGAGGACATGCAAACCTTTTGGATGTTTTGTTTGGTTAGAACAAAAAAAGTCATACAGATAAAGACAATGATGTTATAATACTTAAGGCAAGCCGGTTATGTGGTCTCAGTCTTACAACACAACACACAACCGGCGCGTTTCGTTTGTAAGCATTTATTTTGGGGGTTCTCCGGACTCTAGTGTTAAAAATTTCTCCTCTTGGCGGTGTCTGTGAGTGTGAGGCTATGCCCGACATTATGTTATATCATAAAACACCAATTCCACGAAAAGCACACTGCCATACATCTGTTACATCCTGCATTGCATAACAACCGCATATAGTACGCTAACGATCTAATGTCGATATCACATTCAACATTTCTGAGTAAAAGATGGTTTCCTTTGCGTAATCACTTACACAGAGCCTTAAATAGAAATTTAACTTGCTCGGGTTCGTCTTCTATGTTGGGAGAAGCATGTTTTTGCCTCTTTGAGGAGCTCGGAGCATCGTAATCTCGGGACATTGTGATGCTAAAATTCTCAAATCTTGAAAAGAGACTGACCATAGAGAGGGATGATTATCGGCTAAACTTTCAAGGCAATGTGCCATCAGTCAGAAAAAAAGAAGTTAAAACAACTCTTGGGTACGCACGCGTTCTCTCGCTACACATAAATTTCAACAAAGCAAACCTTTCCAACGACGCATCTAGGATTGATTTTGAAGGTGGAGGGAGTCCAACATAAAGACGGTACATTTAGTACTAATAAAGTAGAGCGACACAATCAGTTGCCGCAGAGCGTACGTAAAAGAAAATTTTGGCTTTTCCAGTCCCACAGATGGCCGGAAGCGGCACCCATAAACCAACTTTGAAAAAGAGATGTTACGTATGCAATTTTTCCAAAACAAAAGTGACTTTACAAGCCCCCTTCAACCGATGGCGGGAAACGGCACTCGCCAGTGTTTTAAGCTGTTACGAGGCTTGAAAAATATCTCACGTCTGTAATTGCTCAAAAAATGGCAAAAAAGTATCAGTCTCTGAAAAATGGTAAATACATATATCAAACAGGCTGAGGTGATATAGGCCTAAGAATCCTAAGGAACTATGCATCTTAGTTTAGTTTAGTTTCAAGTTAGTTTAGTTTAGTTCGGTTCGGTTCGGTTCGGTTCAGTTCAGTTTAGTTTAGTTCGGTTCGGTTCAGTTCAGTTCAGTTTAGTTAGTTAGTTAAGTTTCAAGTTAGTTGAGTTTAGTTTCAAGTTAGTTTAGGTTAGTTTGGTTTGGTTTAATTTGGTTTAGTTTGGTTTAGTTTCACTTCATTTCACTTTACTTTACTTTATTTTACTTTACTTTTCCTCCGTAACTGATTAGCTAGAATTTTTAGGAAGACAAGGCGTTAAGCCACCATCACTTTCGGCCGAGCGTAATAGGAAATTTTGAATAAAAGTACCCCCACATCGCCAGAAATCGTCTTCCCAGACTCCACAGTTGCCTTTAATTGTACACTTGAGACGCCCCTCAGAAACCGGTGCTTAGAGTCATGATTCCATCTCCCCCGGCCGCGCAGCTCGATGCGATTTCATGCCAATTAAAAGATTACAATTGCATAATTTCCTTTTTGCACAATACAATTTATTCCTTAATTATTAGGCACAGCCCCCCCCCCCCACCTCCGAAACCAGTCGGGGAGGGGATCCACTTAGTCCGTTGACTTAATAGTAAGGCGAAGAGCTGCAGATGGGGGAGTCTTCATCGATGTAATAAATAACGCAGTCAGACGCAGAGGCCTGTTTTCACTCTCCTGAGGATATAACACCCTACCCGTGCTGCAACTTAGAGCTCCTCCAGGTTCCTCAGTAGTTCCATCCCACATTAGCCTACTATACAGTACAGGACCTGCCCACCATATCAAGTAATATGTAGGCAGGGTACACAGTTTATGTAGGCCTAAAGCCTAATTTCACTCCATGTGACAAGGCCTAGTTGCTGCTTCACTCTCATGTGCTTCTCATGCGGTACGTCTATAGTGACTGGGGGAGAGAAGTACAAACGTAGGTGGTATGCCCAATAGGACCCAACTGCCAGGGCAATTGACCTATATAAGCTTTGAATAAGCACCAATATTCTAATATATTAGTGTAGGATAACTAGAACTTTTCGCTCACTTCCCGCGCCTTGCAATTTCTCACTTTAGATTCCAGGACAAAAAATAAGCGTATACACATTTTATGGAAATGGCATGAAACAAGTACTGTTAACTGTTGCGATCATCTGGAGCAGCCTTCTTGACCAAATGACTGGTCTCATAATGTTAAACTTACTGTCCTGTCAATGTATGTGACACACTGCAGCCTACCACATCATTGAGGATAACCTGAATTCTACGTCATAAGACGACGAATTTCATAAAATCTGAAAGGAGAGAAACCTGATCAATAAAGCCTCAAAAACCAGTTTTAGGCTTTCTTATTAAGTCATATTTCTGGAATTTCCGTGTCTCCGCTCCATCAACCCCCACCGGGGTTCTGTTCCTGGACCCCGCCAGGACCCCTTATCCCTCTGGACCAGCGCGGGCACACTCGCCCTTCAAGCTGGAGGTGCACCTTCTTTGTACTTGTGACACTTCTATACATGTCAGTCGGTGGAATCACAGGTTGTGGCCACCAACTCTGAAATTCTGCACATGCCACTTTCCGATGCCCCCCCCCCCTCCTCCTCCCTTGGATCTGCCAGCCTAGGATTTCTAGCATTTCGTCAGTCCTCAAGTGTACTTGAAACCGTCATTTTTAAGAAATGCCATGTTACTCGAAGTGGACAGGATCTTCTGAGGTCGCCGCAGAACGTTTCGACTGGGCGACAAATTGCTGCGCGATTGTCAAAAGTCAAAAATTATGTCAGAACAGATGACTACAAGTCAAAGATTTGCTCTTTATTTGCAACAACAGTCTGTAATAGGTCGAAAGGCCTCGGCAAATTGAAAGAATGGCATTGTTATTTGACATGGGGGGTTATTTTATACTTAGCAATTTAAAAGTAAAAAAAAAAAACCGATTCGTCTATTGTAAATTTTTGTCAACTCCCGGCTGTGGACATTGACTTAAAATTGGCTTTTATTCCCATCACTAGGGCAACATTACAAACCCACAGTGTAATTTCATGAATATCATAGCGAAACTTATTTACCCAATCTCTCTTCTTTTTTTAAGGGTGTCATAAATTTTGCCTGATAATACATTTGAAAAACGTGAACTAACTTACCAACATCTAGGTCAGCTCCTGTACTCAGTGGATTTACTAGTCTTGAATACCTAATTTGCTGCTCTTGAACCGCACCTAGGGGGGAGTCTGCCAGTGATTTCAGTTTTATTCACACCAAACTCTCTTCGAAGATGCGTTTCTCCACTGGAATTTCCAAAGGCAGTTTATTTAGTAGTCCCCCCAACCCCGAGTTGTACCCCCCTGCTTCAAGCGAAGTTGAATGATAGCATTAAATCAAATTGTGACCTACATCTTTTGTTCGTGGAAAAGCTCAATCAAGATTCCCCCTCTACCGTACGTAAAGGATCTCGTAGAAGGACTTAATGAGCCTTATGATCACATGACATAGGGACAATACCGTTATAATCTCAATTTGTCGTTCACGTTGTGAATTTTATTGGCCTCGACTTCACAATTAACACGTACCCTGAATTCACAAGGCTTAGCAAGGATTTTGTTCTTCGTTTGTCGTATCATTTATTGGTTTTGCCAGGCATTCACCACTTTTATGCTCTATTATAAACTCAATGTTAACGTTCAGTCAACACAGGGAACTGTAGGACAAATGACAAATACATTCTGTAACTTACAATCTGAAACATCTTCAAAATTTAGGGATGAGGGATGGGATGAGGAGAAGTAGGAATTCATGACTTATTGAAAAGAGTTCCGAAGATGTGACCAGTGGCCTTTAATTTACCATCATGCACGTGCCTAATGAGTTGGTGCACTGCAGTACTAAGAGGTAAAGAAGGAGTGCATAATGATACCACGCGAAAGTAAAAGCAGTATTTACTGACGTCAAGTTTTGCCAGCCTGCCTGGGAAGTATTTACCCAGAATTAAAGTGTTTTATTGATGTCTCGACTCGGTATCGATGTCTTGTCTGATAAAGATGTAGACTAGTGGTGCTTCAGGATGTTTAAATTTTGTCCTATTGTTGGTGGAGTGACTGAGAGTTGATGCTCACAAGCACTTTGAGGTGGGGGTGGACGGGGGTAAATTTAGTGGAGATGATACGAGCGTGTTGAGACATGAAGACATGCAAGTACCAGTATAGTTGATAAAATTAACAATCGTTATCTAGAATAACACCAAGGCCTGCAGTGATTCTTTATATGGCATGGACCTCCATCCAATATTACTCGCCTCATTTAGAAATGCCTCGGTTCAGCACAGAATCCCTATAAGTGGACGAAGGTATGAAGTTTGAATGAGTTCACGGCAGTCGTTGTCTTCACATGTGAAAAAGAGTTTAGTCTTGAAGTTCGTAAAAATCCAATAAGGTCTAGTTATCATGCATTTCAACTACGTAACTTAACTCCGGTTCCAATACATCACCCATCACTATCATATAAACCCTTTAAGTTGAAATACGGTACCTATTCAATGAAACATAATCACACGACTTTGATACCACCACCACCTCCCCACCCCTATCAGTCCACCCCCCCCCCCCCCCATGTTCGCCAAAGTCACAGTGAATATTATAAAGGAACTCCATTACGACTTTTTTTTTTCTAGGATTGGTAGTGGGAGTCTGGCCACGGCTATAAGAAGACAAAGTCCTTGACATTCCAGTATGTCATGGGAAAGGTGGAAATAAGAAATATAAGAAACTAAGGAACTCGAAAGAAAGGTCACGAGGTGTTTTTGAAATGCCACGTAAAATGATCTCAGCCTGCCCGCCTGAGAGTAGCCACAAACAGTTCTGATCCAGATTATAGCCCAGCACAAAATATCAAAACACATCTATTAAAGGTGTACGAACTACTGGCTTAACCGAAGGACTCCCCAAAAGAGTTTTGTGATTAATGTTCGATTTGTGTAAATCTTTTATACAATAGATGCATGTGACTATCAATGAGTCCTGTATGACATATATTACTTAGTACTTAAAGAATTTAAAATACATAATATCAATAATACGCATCATTTAAACTAATTAGCCTAATGTGAAATAAATTTTTCCACATTACATTAAAGACCCACTTGAGTAGCTGTAACTTCGTGACTCCATATATATCGACGTCAGTTGGATGACCTAGTGCACGTATCAACGAAGTATTTTCGCTGAGGATATTATAATTATTAAAGTCATTACTATGTTATTACATGATTATCTTTACATTCACCTTAACCGTTTGCAGCAACGATGTTGTAATGTTCCTTTAATTCGTTTTGCTGAAATTTGAATAATTTTTCGGTGGAATGTGATCTGTATCGACTCAGTTGAAATTTAATTCAGAGATTTCGGTACTCGAGCATCATGCCCAGCATGATAAAAAAAGCTAGTTTAAAGGGACGACGATGCTGTGATGTATTTAAAGGGAAATAGGGCGTTAAGAATACACCGACATGGCATACAAAAGAAATAGCTTTAGTCATTGTTAAACCATCCAGTCTCATCAATAAACACTTGCCAAAGCTTCATCTCCTCAAAACATTATGCATGTGATGAGTAACGGAAGATGCATCATTTGAATTTTGAAAAGTTTGGGTGAACAAATTAGTGTTGAGTAACAAATAACTGAGTTTCTATCTGTGAGGAACTTATTTCTTGAAAAGAAGGTTACTATTCTTCCTTATTTTGAATAATCTATCTTTCTGCGTCCACAAAAATTGGTTTTAAAAATATGGATGTTTTCTGTAAAACAATCGCCCTATTTCCCTTTAAGGAGAAATGGTGAACGCGCCTGGAAGTCATAAAAGGATCATGTACAATACACGTTATACTTGATGCACTTGATGGTTTGGGAGTACACGACTTTTTTACCGCGAAGTTTTCTTCAATGATATCATTACTTTCCTTTTTGTTTTCTTTTCAAAACAAAAGTTGTGATATCAGTCATTCTTTCTCTCCTCTAAACTAATCGAAATTTTCGGTAGGGTCAGCTTGATTGATATGCCAGCATGCACTGACAAACCAGGGTCACCAACAGTAGCGTGATCAAGGTGTCCGGGGGCTGGGAGCAGGCGCAAATTCCAATTCTCAATTGAAAACTTGATGCCCCCCTTCCCCCGTGTGCCCCCAGCTGAGATTTGAGATTTTTGAAAATAAAAAGATCTTCTGCAGTCAAAGCATTCGACTACCAGCATTTTTATGACACGAAAAGACAGCAATTTGTATTTCCTTTGCATTAAGAGATCTCCCGGACATACGAAACACATGGTGATTAATAAATTACTGCCGTAGGGTCTGCTACGTAGACAACGGTCCTGGTGATTTCATTCCCTAATCCTCGCCACTGCAACAGATGTGAATACAAGGTCTTGATTAAGTGTAGGTCTGAGTGTAGGGAAATACGGCCGTCGGTAACGTATTGATGAAGCCTACAATGAATCGTTACATAAAATTCATTTAAATGGGTTTATGGAAAAACTAAAAATATAAAACAAGAAAATAGCGCTGTTTAGAACTTAAGGCGTGCCTTATGTAAAGGAACCGACAACGCACTGCATTTAAGAACAAAATGAATTAACAATAATCGAATTCAGTCAATAGTCAAAGGTTTATCTTAGAAATAAAGGAAGGGAGATGGAGATGGGGATGCTGAGAAGAGGCGAGTTTTAACGCTTGAATTATGTATCAATTCCTCCCCGGAAACTAACAGCTTGCAATACATGTAGGCTGCAGGATGAAACAGTAGGTCAAAAAGCCACAAAATGTCACGTTTTCAAGCCTTTTCAGTTATGAAGATGTCATCAAACATAGCAAATGTTATGGGCACGTTTGCTGAAAATCTTTTATTATGGTAGGTTGCTACTAAACATATAGTTATTTCATTTCAATTCATTTCAGTGTAAAATGGACTAACATAATCAGTCAAGAACCAAATTCTTCCTCAGGAAATTTCGTACCATCACAGTGTAATTTTTGGAAGATGATTCTGTTTACGTGGGGGTCCTTGGACAGTGGTTACTGGAGCACTAGCAACAGCTTCATTTGTTTTAATTGAATGAAATATGAAATTAATTGCATGAATGAATATGTAATTATTAATGACAAAGACTTTTCTCATGCCGCCCTTGCCTCAGTGCGTAAAGCTTGTAAACTTGCCAACATGTTCAGTAAGTTTATGACTGGCGACTTGTTTTTAATCCACAACATAATGCAATGGCATCATAAGTAACATTGATTTTATCTCCATAAAAGAAAAACTCAATAGCTCCCTTTCCTAGTCCTTCATCTTTGCCTTGATGGGGGCCAGACCACACCGGTGGCGCCTCCGTGAGTAGTGACTACAACAAACATGTTCTCGCATGCTCCATTCGAGCCATACTGCGCCCTCCCCTATGAAAAGTCTGGTAACGCCAACTGTAAACAATAAGCGAATGGGTGATAAAAGTTTGGATATTTATAACCTTCTGCAATTGTTACTGTTCTGGAAATCATGGAAGGAATAGCCTTTGTCAAGATTTTTCGGCAATAATAATCCAAACCTTTCAATTTACTTACGATTGAGCCAACGCGTAACGTTATGTATAGGATTCATGCTTCGTACATGTTATTGACTCTCCTTTCGATCTGCCTAGCCCACGAGCATCTCCGTCCCGGCCTCAGTTGACGGTAAGGACTTCTGAACTCCCTACCGTATCGTCCTGGTAGTATTAGACTAACCCTGTGCTCTGTTTTTATTTCATGACATAGGTAGGAAAGTTGGTTTCATCCCCTGGCATGTATGGCTACCAGAGTCAAACAGAACTCGTACGAATGTTAGTGGGAAGTTGAATATATGCAAGACCCCTCCTGAGAGTTGTTCCACATTTCGTTTTATTTTCTTCATTCATTGCGTACTACACAGAGCTGGTCAAAAAACCGCTAAACTAGGGACATAAAATGTCAACTTAGAAGAAAAGCATTTAACTCTACAGTGTAGTCTAAATAGATGGAAATTAATTTTTATTTATCCACGGAAAGGATATGTTTTTTTTTTCAGATATAATTGTATTCACTTTCTTTAGAAATGTGAAAATACGAAAGTTCCCCTCCCCCGTCCTATAGATATTTGTGTAAATAGTAGGGTTTATCCAAAAACAGAATTTAACAACAAAAATACAAACAAAAATGTAAAAAAAAGTGAAAACCACAAGTGTATCAATTCTAGTACTTCCTATTATTTCGAATGAATATCATGTCATATAAATGTGATTGAGATGGTGTATAGCCACACCAAAATGTAAACGCTATCTTAGTGTTTCGTCTCATCACGGCACCAAATTTAATTTTTTCTTCCATAAAAATCAAAGTCAAATTTAGAAAAATGAAGAGAACACGGGAATGCGACATGTGTATAAAAGGGGTACAATTTTGTTTATAGCCATAATGCATTGTATTTTTTCATTCCCTATTCTCTTTTCCGGATACTATGACAAGCAATTTTAACATTTATTTCACAATATATCTGGAATTAAATTTCAGATGTTTGAAATTAATTAAAGCATTTCATACATTTTGAAAAGATTTTGAAATATCTCTACTTGTTTTTTAGAGACATTTTGCACTGTAAGCAAAAAAAAAGGAATTTGTTTTTTCTGTCTTTCTAAAACTCCCCTTCTTCGAGAACAAGTCACGAAAATTACTCCTTGACCATCAGTGTCGGCAAGGATAGAACCTCTTGCCCCATTTTCATATCCCGCTGGAGAGTACACCTAGATATTTGAAATAGTGCATAGGATATCTAAACTTATGGATTAAATGGTCAAATGGTATTATCTGATCTCTGTTCTTTTTCTTTTCTAGTGCTGATATTTTAGAATTTATTATGAGAATTTACGAAGTTACTAGAGGATTTCTTTTGTACGGTAGCAAAACGTAGGCGTGGTAGCACGATATGCCGCCGATAAAAGCAGTAGACTACTGTAGTAAGCAACGACCATAGACTACTGTAGTAAGTAACGACCATAGACTACTGTAGCAAGTAACGACCATAGACTACTGTAGTAAGTAACGACCATAGACTACTGTAGTAAGTAACGACCATAGACTACTGTAGCAAGTAACGACCATAGACTACTGTAGTAAGTAACGACCATAGACTACTGTAGTAAGTAACGACCATAGACTACTGTAGCAAGTAACGACCATAGACTACTGTAGTAAGTAACGACCATAGACTACTGTAGCAAGTAACGACCATAGACTACTGTAGCAAGTTACGACCATAGACTACTGTAGCAAGTAACGACCATAGACTACTGTAGCAAGTAACGACCATAGACTACTGTAGCAAGTAACGACCATAGACTACTGTAGCAAGTAACGACCACAGACTTGGATCCCTGTTGACGATTCGTGATCTCTTTAACGTGATGAGGTAATAGGAAGGTTCTGGATAATACAAAATGAGTAAATAACAACACACGACAAATAAGTAGCTTGCTATCTTCGATGAGAGTATACATCAGAATAAAAATGAATTGAACGACGGCTTTATGAACGTCAAACAAATTTATTTAACTTCGTATCTTTGTGATATTCATGCAATAAACGGTGATTTATTCAGAGAAAATATCTTTAAATAGATTACATTATATTTAAATACAATGCGGAATATTCCTTTTATACAAAAAAAAATAAATAAAACTTTTAAGGACGTCCCACACAGTGAGAGGTGAAATCTATAAATTACAAAAAAAGAGTTACCGTTTGAACACGTGTATCTTAAGAAGTGTCAATTCAAGGTGATGTAAAGTCACAACTATATGTACGTGTATTTACATTCTAAACTTGCCAACAAAACTGAGCCAAGAGAGCTCACATGGAAAGAAAGTTGAATAAAAACCACATTATTCATCTTGTTACTACTAGATATTACAAAGCAAGTTCAAAGGTGTAAGGCCTTCACTTGCCTGATCTCGTCATTCTTTACATGAAGTGTAATTAGTTTACATACTGACAACGATGCATATGCAACACAATGGCAGCATGGGATACCATACACACTGGCACCTCCAAAACTATATGGCGCCATACGATATAAGGTGTTGATCAATCTACAAAGTAGGGATTTGTGATCAGACAACTTCATTTATTTAAAAATAGAGATGTATGTGAGACATTAAATTAGCTGTAAAAAATAAGACCAATCCATGAAAACGTGTTAGAGAAACACATAAATACTTCAAGTCAGGGCCGGATTTGCCCTGGGGGATGGGGTCGGGACAAGTTTATGTTGAGTACCGGTCGACTATAATTTTCCACGCGACACCAGTGGCGCAGGTTACGAGAACGGAGGAGGGGGGGGGGGAGGGGAATGATTATATTTGGGAGTAATTTCTGCTTATTTCTCAGGTAACAAGAGATAGGTGAATTCGGCTAAATCAGTTCTCGGCCACTTTGAATCAATGGTTACTGAAATCTTATAATTATGTGAAAGAGCTGAAAAAATAAGATAATCACCAATGTGGGATTCGTTCTCTTGTTGGTACTGCTGCTACCTCTGTGTTCAGTCTAGAATACTCAATCCCCCCCCCCCCCAAAAAAAAATACAATAATGTAGTTTTGTAGAGGCACTTTATGGGGGCCAATAGACATGTACCGTGGTTGGCCCTTGCTTAAAGCTCGTTGCTTGATAACTTAGCAAGCTAAAGTCTTAAATGTTTGAGTTTCTTTGTCAGAAATTGTTCTTTTTCTGTCTCTAAAATGTTTCCGTATTCATGAATCCTGCAAACGTATAAGACGGCGTCGACTTCGTCACAAATCACAGAGATGACGGCAAATTACATATTGATGGGGGAACCCTTAATTCGTTTACATGCATACAGTGTTAATAACTCTGTTAGACGGGGAGTTTGAACATATCGTGTAATCTATGAAAAATTCATTTCCAAACGTCAGGAATATGAACGTAAATGGTTTGAAATGATTTGTATAAGTCAGGAAACAAGCTAACAGGAATGCCCCTTCAACATGTTTCTTTCTTTTCTTCTTTTTTTTTGTTATCTCCTGCTGTGCACCGTAACATTAGACACTGCAACTGCTCGAGATGACTAAACAAAACGTTTGCGTAACACTTTTCTTTGTAACAATTTTCTACGTAAATTATTTTTCTCTATTGTTCAAAACGTTTGCTGAATTGCCATCATCAAAACATGCAAGCCAAGAGAAAATATGGTAATCATATCTGTCTTCTTTGCATAGGAGGACTGCAAAGAAATGTGAACAACACTTTTGCAACAGCTGGTCATATGAATATACAAGTTAAAATGGATAATCACAGTAATTCTATGGTGAATCATTTATGGCGTACAGAGTTCAATGTATTAAATAAACTTTATTGACTGTCACAGCTTTTCGATATTGAAACAAACCATATAGTTTTAGAGAACGTTTGGAATATGAAAATATGTTCTCCTTTTCAAACTTGCCTTGTTGAATATGCTTCACATTAGCAATCGACAATCGTAATTTATCCCACACATCTGGTTGATTAAACATTTTTTTTTATGGATATAACTTATACCTAACGCCAGTACATCAGGGGTTTAAATATTGTTACTTTTTGGTTACGGTTCTTGCACTGGTCACTGTAATTGTCATAATAGACATTTTAATCACTAATTAATTCATAGTTTTGAGTTGTTTCTTTGTTCTGAGAATAGTTTTAAATGGCAAGATTGTTTATTTCAATCTCGAAGATCTTTTCTTGACAAGTTTAGTTAAAATTTGTAAAAATACATACAACAATTTGGTAAATGCAAAAGAACGAATCAACCGTTACTGGTTTTGTTAACGGCACGCAAGTACACAGTGGTATCACAGGTTTTAGGTTGTGCCTGGTTTCTCCTAACCTTTTCACATTTAAAAGTTTCAGAAAAGGCCGTCCTGTAACGAGGATTGGCGACATTGTAAATTAACGGGTTGACGCAGGAGTTTAAATACAGCAATGCCTGGGTTACCGGTTGGACCACTTTGAGCATGTCAGCCATCCAAGCTGGTACCGTGAAGAAGTTAGCGATGTGATACACCAGAGAGAAGAAGTAAAAAGGCATCGTGCACAAAAAGAATATAGAACCGTTAATCACCAACATCCGCGCCACGTAATTACGTAACTGTGTATCCCTACCGATCGTGTTCTTGACACGCTGGTCGAGCGTGTAGATTATTTTAATGTACATATAGACGTTTGGAAAAAGAACGCAGAAGAAGAGGGTGATCTGAAATAGATTTGAAAACGGGTCTGCCCAAGAGTAAAATGGACCACAGATACCGAACCGTTCAGGAAGAGCAGCGAATTGATCGTCTGAAGGCCACACAATACAATAACTTCTCATGTTTCCCAACGCGAGGATGGAGGTGGTGGCGCAAAAGAATGCTGTCATCCAGCCACCGATGACGAATCGGATGGGCATCAAAAATAATCGATATCTCCTCTTGGAGCTCCTCCTGACCCTGAAAGGATGACAGACGGCGAAAAACTTATCCACTGTTACCATGGTTACGAAAAACATGGACGCATAAGCGCACATTTTCACGAAAGGCAGAACGGTGTAACACCAGACCGGCGACAGTTTCATTGAATCATAACGAATCGGGGAAAGCGCCATGGATAAAATTTTCTCTCCAACACCAAATAATAAATAGAGAACGTCAGCCACGGCTAGATTGGCTAAGTAAATGTTGGTTCTCGTTTTCATGCGTCTCACGCATTGATACACCATTAGAAATGCGATGTTCCCTAGAATACCCGGCACCAGGATGATAGGCATCAATACCTCAACGAAAAACTGTTCTCGTTGACTGTACAATAATGCCTCAAAATACATAAAATCAACATTTGTGTAGTTGGATTGATCGTGTGGTAGACAGTTGCGTGGGTCCACCATCATTACATCTAGTGGTTCAATCATTCGTCTGCATACGCTGCTGATCAGGGAGGATCCAAAAAGAAAAACAACTTACTCATCACCAACTTATTCTGTAGTAATAAAATGAATTCCTGTCTAAATGGATTTCTCTATTAAGATCACATTTAGAAATATTATATTGTGTAAAACGAAGTGAAGTCAACTGTTAGTACCACTGAATATAGGTGTGCTTGGATTACTGCGATACCGTTGACGTAGTGAAGTGACATGTAAACAAAACGAACTTTGTCTTCCCAGAATTCACACACTATCGTTCCTTTTTAAAACTAAGGATCTTTCCAATTAAAAGTAAATCAGGCTTTCTGTAATTCGTAGTCCTTAATAACTTGACTCTTCTCTTTGATCCCTTGGCTTTCAATCTCAGTATTAGCGATGATGCATGCAAACTTCGTGATCACTGCTCCCTCTTTCTATCTATGTGCGAAATTTTTTTCAACAGTCGAAATAAAATCGAACAGTAATCAAATGTCATAATCATACAAAACCAGTAATGATTTCATTTGTTACAACCGTAATGGTAATGCACTGTAACCATCGCAGGTATTACTACAAGCGTTCCGTCCTTCCTGAGTTGAACACAAAAAATAAAATAGCTGAATACGTATATCTCTTTATGAAGCAAACGGTCAACATAAACTTCCCCTCAAATGTAAATTTAACTTTAAGAAAATCACATACGGGTAATTTTATTGTAAGATGGAGGGCAGCACATATAATGTCCGTAAACGTGACCAGATCAGTGAAGTTGAATAGTGACTTCTGCCGTTACTAATACACAGGATGTATTGATTAATTGGCATTTTTCCTGTCGAAATAGGAAAATTCACGAAGTGAGCGATTAAACTCACCGTGTCTGTCTTCTGAAGATAGCAAATTAAGGCTAACGTGGTTGATCAATTGACGGAGACGGTTTTGATTGTCATCCTTACACACT
This sequence comes from Stichopus chloronotus, assembly GCA_021234535.1. NCBI lineage: Eukaryota > Metazoa > Echinodermata > Holothuroidea > Aspidochirotida > Stichopodidae > Stichopus > Stichopus chloronotus. The sequence continues at coordinate 1,744,830 of CM037835.1, forward strand.
ACTCTCAATATCCGACAGATTCATCACATCCGAGAAAGGTTTGCTAAGGCACTTACTTGGTATTCAGCTCTCTTTTGTGAAAAATAATATTAAGAAGAAGAGACAAACAAAATTGTTAAACTGCTTTTGGCGACATTTCCCATATGCAAACTGTCAAACAATAAGCACGATGTCCTCGCCGAGTGAAATTGTGTATGCAAATATTTTCCAATGGCATGATCACTGGATAACTTTAAACCATATGGACTGGCTTTCATTCGATGAAAGGCAACGAAGTAACAATGTTAATAGACTGGCACGAAAGTTTAATGTAAACTTAGAAGATGGCTGGATTGCGAGGTAGCTCCTGAGATGGAGGGGTTCTATGTTAGAAGTTACATGTAGGTAATCAGAATCAAGTTCTTCGTCATACGTGGCAGGCACAGTCTGTAATTATTTCGCAGTATATCTACTTTCCAGTAATTTGACTTGAATACTGTAAAAAATAACGTAAGTAACCGAGACTGATGTCTCGGGTATAACCTGTCTTTCAAAAGAAATGAAAGAATGAAAATATACGATAATACACAAAACTCACTTGAAGACACAAAGCTTATTAGAAGTCACAAGAGAGCCGAAATTTTTACCAACGTTTTCCTGCAAATGTTTCCAGTTTCCTCTTCTCCACTATCTTGTGATCAAAAATGTACATACTCCGTTTATATCGTCGCTTAGTATTGCAAAATCCAAATCCGTTCACTACCGTTTCACTTTACCAGCACACGTTGCTCTGTCACAGGCAAATGCAGTTGTGATTGGACTAATTAAATACCTTTCCGCGATTCATACAGACACGACTTCTGCGCATGCGTGTTCATCCTTCTGCACGTCGTAATGACTCATTTTTGGCAGTTTAAACTGATTATCTTGTTGCAGACATTTTGTGATCAACTGGTCGATAGTAAAGATAGAAAAGAAAGTGCTGAGTATCGTTTTTGTTGTCATTCATAATATAAATTAATGCTGAAAATAAAATAACTTCGATTTTTTCCTGACATATCAAAAGGTGGATTATTTGACGAGAATTGCGTCAGAGAGTAAGCTTTTGTCACATCATTAACATTCTAGGGAGTTTTAATGTAGAGCATCGTCAGTTATTACGTTATAAGTTTAAATCTATCTGGTATCTTGTGAAGCAAGCATGCAGGAGGTCCTTGCAAAGTACGGTAATTTCCAAACACAATTTACTGTGATGACATTGTCTCCACCGCCAAAAATACTCTTCCTCTGGACATTACCATGGCGACCGATAATGTGGCATATAGAGAGTTTGAAATTAAAATTTCAATATGGATCTCTTACACTATAAAGTGTGACATGTTATCACTCAAGTAATAGTTTGAAACAAGTTTAAAGCTTAACTACCAACAGAGGACTAGGATACCCAAATGGCTATCATTCTGTTATAGTATTTATTTACAACAAGTAAACAGTGTCTTTCTACTAATGAAACGCCTTCAGTTTATCTTTAATTTAGTTATCCTTTCATTTTGCTAGATCGCATTTTTTTTCTTTTTAAAGACACAAGTGTTTGTTACTTTTTGGAGGTGAGTGCTTACATATATGCCCTTCCGTTCATTACACATGCTCAATACCTCAGGTAATCACTGCTGAGATGACAAACTCCTGTAATACCAGACGGTGAAAGTCAATCTTGACTGGTTGTAATTATTACACAAGGGCTTCGCCAGAGGAGTAAATTTGTCAAATTGTTAATGTTATCATTTGTCTGCCAGAGTGTCCTATTGTTAATGAAACTCTTTATTTGTAACTTTCAGGGAGCACAAAGCTTGGCCAAACTTGTCAGCGTGTGTCAGAAATGACCAATTGTCTAACTATCCTTTCATCGGTGAGAAATGGCAAATTGGCTATGTTTTGCTTTATCTGGGTTTGGCAATGATTTCACTTTCCCTGTGTTTGGCAATGTTTTACTTTATCTGGATTTGGATGTGCATTACTTTATATTGCTTTGGCTATGTATTCTTTTATGTGAAAATAGTCTAAAATTCTATAAAAGGGCTGAGATTCTCTCGTCCTTGAGATCTTGTATCTACTAAATGTTGAATCTATAAAACCCTGATTGCGCTGTGAAACAAACGTGACATCATAACACGTCACTGAACGTCAGGATTTTTAGGCTGAGCTTATAGTGTCATTTGATCTCCATGCTTCAGATTGTCTCTGCTACGAAATTAGACTCCATATCACCCTGAGACGTCTGTGTAGTAGACGAAAATAACAAAAACGTCATCGAGATTCCTTGGACGAATATTTAACGAGAGCCTGATTTTATTTTGTAATCTATAGTTAGTATACAGTCTTCGAATGGGAATTTGGGAAGAAAAAAGTGCTTGGAGTCACAGCGGTTTATTAAAGAAGAGTACATATACTCAGTTTGTGACAATGCTATAAAATTGTAAAAAACAAGATAGAAAAACAAAACTCTTGCGTGCATGACCCACAGGGGTAGTGAGGGCAGCTCTCCGTGGTATTCTGAAAGTGGACAGCCGGTACATCAAGGTGCAATTTTTGTCCCTTCCTCCAAAATGATAACTGACTTAACACATACATTTGGGAATGTACGATGGCCATGTAATTTTTAGACGCCTATTCAAGAAAAAAAGTACACATATCATCACTTAGTTACCCATTTTAAGGTTTTCGTGATATAGTTACACTGGTTCTGTGTTCAATGACATACATACATCACACGGTATTCTGGCGGCTCAATACCACATGATTGTTTAGAAGGATATAGGGTCTGTTAAAAATTAAGAATTTTACATAAATTACTATATTATATATGTATTCATGATGGACAGGTCCGAAGACCCCACCCCTTCCTTTGCTATAAGGGGAAATTGGGGAAAAACTATGAAAAGAAGAACGCGAGTACGGAGAAAGAAAGGAGAGACATGGGCTTGAAATAAATCTAATGCTGATAAATTTGATTGCGATTTAGAAAATAAGGAAGTTATCTCAACTAATTTAGGTAAAGAAATTGTCATTTAAGTGTTTTTAAATCACGATTAAAAACAAATAATTTTGTATTGCTCCTAGATCTTACGTTGTGTAACATATACACCGTAACTCAAAACGAACACTCGGGGAATATCCCTATAAAAATATCATTGCACAGCAACATTTTTTTTTCTGAACATGGAGACAATACATTTACAATAGTTATCGATGGAAAAACTGACTCGACTGTTATGCAATCATCAACGATTGTAAAAAAAAGATAAACACTGAAGTGACACAGAAAGAAAAAATTCTCCGTAAAGAATGTGACTTCAAGAGATGCAAAGAATTGCACCAGATTGCATCTAAAGTGACCTGTACGTTTAACAAGTTCTCAAAGGAGGGGGTTAGACCCCGCCCCCTGCCCCCCCCCCCGCCCCCAGACCGGAGATCTCTCCAATCATGCTCCTCCATCTATCGAAATTTTGGAATGTGCCTCAGACGAAAGCATTCCCTGATGTTTCTTCATCAATAGTTGCCTGCGACACCTTGTCAGATTGCTGTTTAATATTTCCAAAGATATCATCGTCAGTATATAGAAAGGGGTTGTCTTTTCCGTCATAGATCGTAAACCCTTCTCATCACCAACAAAATTTCCATTGAAGTTGTGATTCTAACCTATGGTGTTGCTAGATATTGATAAACAGAATTTCATAATGTTAATTAGAAGTCGCTTTTACAACTAGGCTGCAGTCATAGCATATATTATCGACACGAGATCGACGCTGGCGGAATACCGATTGAGACAGTAAACTTACCATTACTGAGTATCTAAAATTATAGAAATTGCATAATCACCAAATGTATACATATGTGAAACATAAATTTCCATATGGCATAGTAACTATCATGGTACAGTAATCACACTGTGGAGGAGAGGTGACAATATATAAGAAAACTGAAGATGATATGACCGTATTCTTTGAGAATCCACATTTAAACTTAAAGTTCATTCAGTGATTTTCACTTTCTTGAATACTGCCTACAATTATTGGATTCAAATAAGAGAATCGAACCATAAGTTTTTTGAAAAGCGATTCCACCTCCATGTGGTATACGAAGACAAAAGTAATACAAGTAATTCTATGAACTTGACATCTGTTTGGTGAAAATCTCTGCAAGACTTCTCTGTTAGAAACGACTTCTGAATCTCATATATCACTTCTGATGTATCACGACAAATGGAATAATGAAACGCCCAGGTTGACGATAAACGAAAATGGTTCTCCACATACATGCATACATCTATAACCACTCTGAAGCAAATGCTAAAACTAAAATGCGATGTTGCATAAAGAACAGTGTGTCAAAGTTCAGAGGTATATCAATCCAACACATGGTAAAAGTGACCGAGACTGTCTGCAGTTCCTTTATGAGGTAGATTCTTTAGTAATAAATTACTATTGGGAATTGATTGGGCTCATGTGTATAAAGTTACTAATACGTTTGAGTTGAGACTTTTGAGACGTTTTGAGTTTCGTTTGGTATTTAATTTACCCATTAGAACTCTGGAAGATATGTCAAAAGCCGAGTTATGACCCAACGCAAGATGTTCTCATATCACAATAGAAGAAAATCTTCTTCTGGTATTTTTTTAGTTAAATCTCCCTCAGGATTATCACCTTCTGGTTCTCCGCTGGTCAGGTCTCCCTCGGTGTTTTAGTGTTGCCTCAAATGTTGCTAATATTGTTACGGATCATCTGAATTCAGAGATTCTAGGAACAATCATAAAATCTGCCTATACCCCCTCGGTGAAAAGGTATCATTAAATTAAACATTTGCGACTGGGATTCAGTATAAACTAGGGCTACATTTTATTTACCAAGGACCTCTACTTCCTGTCTACAGGAGTCCACACATTTGTATTCATCCATAGTGGATGATTATAAGAGACCAATGACGATCAGCTCGATTCCTGCAGAGTTGTTTCAGAAAATAACCACACGTTTATTGCAAACGGATTAAGTTTAATAAAGGTATAAATTGAAGGTAAATAACACCAAATACCTTGATAGATTTTTTTTCTGTGTTTTTTTGAAACACAATTTTTATTATTACGAACACTGCCTGATCTTAAGATCTAACAGAGGATTAATTTTACATCGATTAAAGGTGGAGCAGAGATTCCCAATTTTATATGAAGCTCATAATTGTTTATGTTAGTCACCGTACAAGACAGAGTTTGTTCTCTAGTCATTAAAGAACTGCAATAATGGTAATAAACATATAGAAATCATCGCTACTACTCCCTGTGATATTTTGCTGTGAGCAAAATTATCACGAAAATTGGAAAGATAAAAAGCGGCGCACCTGATCCTTGAAGGTCATGTTTTGGTATTAAGGAAAACAAAACTGTGAGGAAAAAGCAGACGGTTTTACTTCAAATGATGAACATATAAATGAACTCCAAAATTTACAAATGTACAAATTCAAGATTCATTCTGAAGAGATTTGTAATATTTTTTTGGTGGCAATATATAATTTGGTAACTATTTTCCCACTTCCGTTTGTAAATCTTCAAATTTACAATTGTATACATTAGATGATATACTTAAAGTCCTGTTCAGGTAAAAGATTGCAAAGTTGAAAGTATGAATTCTAAAATCGCTAGTCGAAAACATCACAGAAATGTTATATCGGACTTAGAATAAATATACTTAAATATGCCTACTACCCTAAACTTTGACCAGATATTGCACCATGTCATATGTAACGAATATGTCTCTATGTATGATTATGTATCTATGACCCAACCTTTTCACTAAGCATTTAATGATCAAGTATCCGATCGAATGGGAGGACGCATAATTCAAGATCACGGTCCGTTACACCTTCATTTCAACTCATCTCATTTCAGTCACGTTAGTGTAAACAATTTAAACAGTGCACGGTTAGCTCCCCTGCAGCGATTAGTTACGAACGCCTTACGTCAAGCAATTTCCAAGGCGCAATTCATAGCTGAAATTCGATCTTACACAACGGTGCCTTTCTAAATTATCTTAAAATCAATTGAAATATTACTTTGTAAAAGCAGTAGAGAAAAACAAATACAACTGACCTTCTCAAATGGCATTATTATATTTTTAATAAACTTGGAGTTGAACATGCGAGCACGCTCGTAAGAACACCACCAGTCAGAATTGGATTCCACGCCTGAAGGCTGCGAAGGATTATTTCTTTGAACAGTCAACTGGCATCCGAACGGCTAAGGGGATCGTTTATTTTGGAATATCTTTTTTGGAATATATATATATTATATAAATGTTTAAGAAATTTTGCATTAAAATCCGCTTTTGAAATTCTACACTTCAATTTATGAAAACCTATTCGAAGACTTTGTAAAGAATGATCTAACTCATGATAAACTAACGCAAAATAATAAAAAAATATACAGACTCAAGCTCTTCAAAGCGCTTAGGAAGACTTTAAGTAAACCTCTCAATAGAAGCCTAGAGGAGATCAGTATCTCGTAACTTCATATATTGGAAGGGATTAGCTATTTAAATGTACGCTCTGTCTACTGGAGAACTCATCTACACAGTATTATGTACAATAGCTGCTATATGGTGTATAGAGGTAATATGTATGTATGTGTGAGTGTAACAAGCTGTCGAAGTAACTTCTATCCGGTAACAGCTATCAAATGTTGAGGATACTTTGAAAGATACCGGAAGGGTTGATGAACGAATTATGCTCGAACTGGTTCAAACAAATTTTGACGGAGACATTTGAAAGAAAACAAAGTTAAGGAGGAATCTTATAAATAGGCCAGATTCAATCCATGGCGTCAATGTACAATTTCTAGTACCTGCCAAAGGACTCTAAAGATGAGTGAATGTGTTTGCTAGGATTACATATATAGGATACTCAGAGGTCCGGTTTTCAATTTTTCGAGGATACACTTTGCATGTTCACATAGTTCACAGAATACTTTCGGGTTCAAGTGGTGATTACCGTCACGATAGGATCACATTTGCGTTCACTAATTAAACATCGCTACGCGTATAAATCCAGACAGTGGAATCGACTGCTTAACCCAGAAATGTCTTTACTATTTCAATACTTTACATTTTTTGTTTGGAGTGATAAACATGACGACTCCTAAACTTGTTAAACAAGATTTACAGCAAGTATTATATGTCGGAATGTTTCGTTTTGACGTTTGCGACAGTATATTCAATTCAAACATACTGAAACAATGAATCATATATCCTCGAGATGTGAAACAATAAAGCACACTATGATTCTCTCAGATAAACTGAAATGACTTCTCTCGTCTTCTTTCTTTCAAAATTGTCTGCTATACTCATTTATTTTTATCAGCAAACCTCATGTGATCATACATGATAACGTATAGCCTAATAATTGCGCATTCAAGCTTGGAAATGACACGCATTCACAAAATGTCCCCCAAAATTTGGATTCAAATGCATTTAAATGATCGATAAATCAATAATTTGAAACTAGGGAGTAAAATCTCTCTTCACATAATCAGGAAGAGCCACAAGCTGACACTGTGAGTAACTGGGATGAAGTCAATAGAGAAAGACCGAACGTAAGTCAATTAAAATATTCTGACTACATCAATAATAATGTCATCAAGTATTCGCAAATTAAACCTACCGTGTTGAGTTAACGGTAAAGAATTTCAATAAAAATGAATGCTTGAATCTTACGTCAACCGGAATTAATGTCAGAGAGAGAATTTCTACAAACACTAGACTGACACTAATACGAGTGAGGACCTTTGACTGACTGACGTATCACTAATACGAGTGAGAACCTTTGACTGAGAGGGGTTGTTTTAACTAACAAAAAAAGGAACATGATTTAAGGAGCATGAACATATTCTTTCTGAAGTACTGTAAACTGTTTAAAATACAGAGCATAGTGGGGGTAATAGTTTACAATCATTTTTCGATCATGGCAAAACAGTTTTGATTGTTTTTTTTTTTCTTTTTTTTTGCAATCAACCTTGTAATTTTCAAAACCGTCGGTGGATGTTAGATAGAGACCAGGGAGCAAGGAATCCTCATCCCAAACCCATCTTCCTCAACATCTTCACCTCTCCCTATAGTCAGCTTAATTGCTGTCGAACACTTGCAACTAATTCAATTTAGAATTTGTATGTCTGATGTTTGTGCCATTATTTTTATGAACATCGTTTTCCATAGTTAACCTTGTTTCTGATTGATAATCTGTTGCACCTACCTCATTTGGTACAATGTCACCACCTTTTAGACACTAGAGGCAATCTTCCGCTGTTTCAAAACGTCTTATACTTAAAATTTGATCACTTGATAATAGATGATCTGGTGTCAAAGAAAGAAATAATTACAAAGAAAAGAAAAAATACATTTTTGAATCCCTTTGTGATAGGAAAGTTCCTCTTATTTGTGCAACAGCTGCAAAATTTCAATTTCGAGCAAATATAGCAAAACAGAAAGTAATTCGTGAAACCGAGAAATGCGGTAAGTTGTCACAAAACTGGCAATGCTTTATTGTTTTAAAGGTTGCATATATGCTCAAACATATTCTAGAATATAGTTATTTTTTAGTATACCCCAAGATATGAACTTGAAACCAATTAGATGACAAAGATTCTATTACTTTGGAAAAAAATCTGAGTTATACAATTCTGAGTTCACATGTCAGAATTGTTGTTGTAGGTGTCAGGTGAGTCTGAGGTAAGACATGAGACAACAAAGCATTACAAACGTTTGTTATGATATCAAAGAGTTTGTTTCCCCTGAAAAGGCGCCTAAAAGCTTTTGATTTATCAAATAAAAATCCATCCTGATGAGGCAGATTTATTTACTTTTCTCAATCTGTCACATTTGAGGTACCAAAAAGACAGTCAATATTTTTAGATATGTGACGTAATGTTTGAAAAACTTATAATAAGCATACAAGATCAAACCAAATACAGAACAATGAGGTGCTGAGAAAAGTAGGTGGTCCATCTCACAAGGTTGATGTAGCCAATAATCTGTTGGCTCCCGCAAGTAAAACCATTTTGCAAGATGGGTGTTATTTATTAAATTTTCAGAGATCCCAAGGTTTTTCAGTAAAGTTCACTGTATTATTTCGTAATGATGACATTGAGTTATGATTGATATTTTTAAAACGAGGTATATCATGCCTCATTTTCTGAGATATAAACGTTTAAACAAGCAAAGATTGAACTCAAGAGACAGCCATTAGAAAATAGAAGCCACGTCGTGCAGGATTATAAGAGTGGGCTTTATGGAATATTCAAAGGTAAACTAAATGCTGTAATGACAGTTATTGGCAAGATGTTGGAAAGTGAGAAGGAAGTCTTCACCATGCAGCCAAAAAAAAAACCAAAAAAATGCCGTCAATGTATCTGAATGGATAATGAGTTTGGGAGGACATGAGCTTGAAAGGAACCTTATTCCAAAACTGAAATCCCTTTTGTTGATGTACTTGTTAAAATTTCTTCCAACATATTTTCTACAGCAGTTTTCTATAAGCCTACTGATAACAATATTTATTTGCACTTCAATAGTTTTCATCCTACTACTATTAAGATCATTTATAGTCAATGTTTAAGACTTAAACGCATCTGCTCTGAATCTACTGATCATGATTACCAAATTTCGATCCTCACGGGTGTCTTATTGTCCGCCGGCCACCCCCTGTCCATAATTAGATCACAAATTTCCAAAGCTAGCAGATTTATTCTCACGGACCTTCTGATGTACAACTGCAAAACCTCGAACACATGAGTACCCTTTGTCACCAACTTCCATCCTTCTGTCAAAACTTTCATGAACACCTTTCAGAAGGACATTTTTTCTCCCTCAAAGATGATAATTCTCTATCTGAATTAGCCAAATCCCCACCCCTATTAGCATTACGCCAGCCTCCCAACCTCCAGGCTATTCCAAACTTCATAATTCAGATTCCTTCAACGTAGGCAACAATGATTGCATTAAACCTCGCTGCCAAATATGTCCCCACATAACCACCGGTAGCACAGTCACCATCCCCAACTGCAGGTGCCTGATCGAGCCCCCCCCCCCCCCGATTCCGACTCTATTAATGTTGCTTACGTCGTTTATTGTACTCTTTGTGATTATGGCAATTATGTAGGAGAAACCGGGTCTCAATTTCGTCTTCGTTTCAACAACCGCAAAAAATCCGTCCGTGATAACTGCACCCGCCTTCCCGTTGCCCGTCATTATAACGAGCCTAATCACTCTCTAGAAAGTCTTAAATGCATCCTTGTAAGCTCCAAGTACAAATCTACCACCGATAGAAAGAGGGAAAGAAACAGAATGGATCTTCCGTATATATATATATATATATATATATATATATATATATATATATATATATATATATATATATATATATATATATATATATATATATATATATATATATATATATACATGGACTTTCTTTTCGTTGTACATTCAGATGCATACATATATAAAGAGACAGAGATATCGTTACCAGGTAACTTAAATAGCAAACGCAATTACTCTTGTAATGGAAAGCAGCTTACTACTCATATACAGAGACTGCGAAGGAGGGAAAAAGAAATAGATCTGTGAAACCTGATCGTAGGGGTCAGAAATGTTCATCTTCAGGGTACTGGTTTCTTTAGTAAGTCCTACGACACCTTTGATATGAATCACGGAAACAATCTCAATTTATTGATGCATGAACCAAACTTGATGAGCTCACTGAGCAAACGAAGGAGTTCTGTCCTTCTCCGCCTCCACCTCATTCTCTTCCTCTCTGCCTCCGTTCCTCTGCGCTCTCTCGCAATTTCCTGGTCTGATACAATTTTGTCCCCTAGTGTCAGGTATCATAGTATCCCGACAGATGTAATATGAGATAGTTGAGCGTTGTTTCTCAAGGCGATGAAGTCTGAAGTTCATCGTATCTGCCTCAATAGAGCTGAAAGTTTCATTTGTAATAGACCTCTTGTCTTCTCTCCAAAGATGACAACTAGTGCCAAAACCATGATTCCTTTTCTTGGAAACAAAGAGAAATTGAACAAAAATATGTAAATTATACTGAATTCATGGTTTCGTGGTATCGTATTGTATATAATACAACTATCAATTTGTCATATAAGTTCATTGGCAATGCCAGACATAGTCATCGTATGACTGATTTATGCATAAGTATTTCATTTAAGTCTTCGTTAGTTCATATGTGGTCACGTATAACTTCATTGGCTGTAACTTCCATGATAGTAAAAAAACAAAACTCCCTCGCACACAAATGAAGTCACATGACATTCTTCACAAGGCAGTTAATGTAAGTTCATGGATCATTTGCGCAAATTACTTGTACACGCGCTTTCATCATGTAATTGATTTGAAAATAATGAAATAACATCATTCATTTGGCCTTATTTTCTGAATTTATAAGTTTTCAACATTGATCTTCATTACCCATGGATACTTCTGTAAATTTAGAAGTATAATACACAATTGATTGCAACATGCCTTATTATCAATGTTAATCAGTAAAGTTAATGCAAAACCTTTGGTCAGTTGTTTTTACCAATAAATTTTACCAATAAATTTACGAATAATCTCAGTTCATGAACTCGATATGTTCACTGGTCATCAAAGTTAATGCCACTTAATTGGTTAAAATACAAAATAAAAGGCATACTACATATGACTGATATAATATTTGGATGATTGCATATGGATCATATTATTCATATAGTAAACATTAGTCATATTAGCGAGTCCATTTTATTGGATATGGTCATGCAAGTTATAATAGGTATATTTTTTTTATTGGTTGGTTTGTAAATTGCGATCTGCGATGATTAGTAATAAACTACATTGTAAGTTTACACAAGTTATTTGAACTGGCCATACAAAGTCAGTTAGGCCTATAATATACATTTCATTGTTCGTATAAGTAAATGATGAAGTAGTTTCTTTGTAACGTAAGTATATTCCGTTAAGTCCATTGGCCATATTGGGTTATCTATAATCTGCTTTTAAATTTCTAATTAATTTCTCTGGTCAGGTTACTGGTGAGTAAATTTGACACTGATGACTATGCTCACACATGCTGGATTCTAGCTTTTAAGAAATAAATAATGAAATAAAGAAATCATATCTCATTGGTATACCTGAGCTTGAAGCATGCGAGTGGATGGACTACTGCGCAAGTAATTCAAGGCAAAAAGTGCGTTGAATTGTGACGTCAAACGTTAAAAGGTCAGAGTGACAGTAATCAGCTACCGTACCCCCATCGGCGGGCTGTTAAAAACGTATACTGTATCACCCGACAAATTTGATAGGAGGAGGCGCTATCTAATTCATTATAATTGATCGACTAAATTAAATGAACGTAGGCGCTTGGCTTCGCACATTTATGGGACAATTAAATAAAGTCCATGTACATGGACGGCTGCAGAAACTTCTTTAGTATAGACTCAACTGAGAGACTGTATACGAAAGAAGATGATGAGAAAATGATGGTTAAAAGGAACATAAAAACTGTTCCATGTTCTTCAAATGTTTATTCCCTCATGTTATCTTGTTTTGCTTATGTGTGTGTGTGTGTGCTTTCTTTTTTTTCTTTTCTTCTTTTGTCTCCTTTTTTAATTGCATGTTTTCTAACTTGTTTCTAAGTTAACGAAACGGGTAAAGAAAACTGCTGATGACAATCATTTATAGATTGTATTGCGCACACACAACTGCACGACAATTGCACTCTAGTTATTGCACTACCGTGAAGATGGACTAAGCTGGATACGGTCTACAGTTTCTGTATCGCCTAGATCACATCACTATGCCAATAATGCGCAATTTCATGTACCTCGTCATCGTTACAGTCCTGTAGCGTAACTTGTACATTTAAAGTTGCTACCAGTATCTGATATTATATTGTTACTTTAAAGTTTCTGTTTTTGTTTGTTGTTCGTTTTTTTTAAGCTATGTGTTGATTGTCACTTCACTAAATTTTGTATAAAGCAAGTCGTTTGAGTCTAAGCAGGTAATCAACGTAACGAGTACCTTGTCTAAAAACCTGTTGCAGGGTCTGCGCCACCGGGATGGAGAGAAAATCTAATCCCCCACCCATCGACAAAGAAAAATGTGTCCTTTTAGACCAAAAGGTGACCTTATTGCATGTAATGAGATCTTTTCAGAGTTTGCTTTTAGACATTCCCCCACTGTATTTTCAGAGTTCAGTTAAATTAGCAATTCCCCCCCCCCCCCCCCCGACAGTGTTTGCATAGTGTCCTTTTAGACATTTACCCTGCCAACTGTATGGGGATTTGGCAGGCCCTGGGTTGCGTTATTCCTGACAAATGTTCAAGCGAATCTTGGGCGATAGTGTATTCTATATTCACTTGGGTGTAGACGTGAGTGTGAGGGTGAGCTTGTTAAGAGATCAATTGTTTTTTTTTTTTTTGTCCATTGATACATGAATAAGCATTCATCTGCTGTCAAAATGTATGCTACATTCATGTACTAGGAATGGGTTTCTCATAGCCCAAGAGTATTGTTCAATTCCCTTTAAGTATAACTGCAAGTTCCCAAATTGTACTCTCTTGTCATACTTTTCTGAGACTTGGGACAGAGATATGTCTATAACTGTACGTTAAGTCAATGAGTGTATACAGTAAAATATTTTGTTGTGATCTACTGACTGCTTTATCTAATTATTTGTCTGTTTAACATTCAACTCACGATGAAGAATCTGAAATTTAAAGTCCTTCATAAATTAAAGCAGTGAGTGTGTGTATATTTGGCAAAGGGGGAGGGGTTGGGGCTGTCTCGTCTCAGAGAACTCAAAACTGTGGTTTATCATCACTATTGCTAGACACATGAAAAAGGTCTGAGGATAAATTCATAAGTATATCACGGAAAAGACAATAAGCATCAAGAAACTGAAGTCTATAAATGTTCTTTTGCCAACCCTGTATGGTGTAACGTATCCGTAAATAACTCTAGGAAGTAATCGGTTATGTTACTCTACTATTACGTTTCTTTTCTGATCTCTTGTTTGATGGTAAAACCTTACTTTCACCAGGGGCACAGACTACCTTTCAAAGCATTGTTCGGAACTTACCTTCGCTTGGTTTGGTGGGTCTTAAAGTATTAGCAGTAAATAAATTGTCCATCACAATAACAGCTCCAGTGGTTTCATGTGCGAAAAGTATCTTACTGAATGTAGACATTCATGGGGTTTTCATGATATCTGAACTAAGGAAGTTTTGCGTAGCAAGACCTTGCCAGAAAAACGCTCGTCGGTTCAACGTCACACATTTTCAGGCTCGTGCTGGAGCCCAACTTTCACACCTAAGGAAACTACTTCTGGTAAAATCGTTATATTTAACTGACAGGATGTTACAGAATCTCATATATTGTGTTAAGTTTTTTGTTGGTGGAGAATTCCTTTCACGGTGCTGCCAACGGTAATCTCATTGGTGTAGATGACTTCAATTTTCCAGACATCCCTTGGACTGAGCGAGGCAGGGGTAGAAATGGTGTAGAATTTTTCTTGAGGCTTTCAGGATTGTTTCTTGCATCAGTATGCAACTTTTTTCCGCTGAACCAGCTATGAGAACATTCTCAAGTCTTAACGTCCGATCCAAACGTTGCTGTTAATTTAAAGGGTCTGGGTGATTATACTGTACTTTACACTTTTCTCTGCCGAGGTGTTCAATTCTGTTAGCGGGAAAAGATTCCTGATCTTTCAAGAGGAGATCCAGTGGCAATTACTGATTAGATGAATAGGATGGGGCCATGTGTGCTTCGTGAGAATTAAGTCTTTGTAACTGATAAGTTGAAGTCAGTTTCGCCGTCGTAAATGCAGTATAGGCCCCTTGGATTACTAAGATAGTAAGCGAAGCAATTGGATAAAAAGCGTAGCATGTGGACAGGTGATTATTGGGGTGCGCTCGAGAGCTACAATTGTCTCTGGTTACAAACCCTGCAATAATGCACACGTTGACGTTAGTTGAAAGCACCTACGGCAAAACAGTTATTAATATTTATTGTTTTTATTATATTAAAACAAAGATGTGGTAGGATGCTTGCAAGCTTTGGCACAGATTTCGATAAGCCCGGTTTGGCTTTTACTATGGCCTTTTCTTTCCTTGTGTCTTGTGCTCCATGATTATAGCTATATATCATCCTGTCTTAAAGGGCAATTAAAAAACTTAATTTCATAAATGTATTATCCACTATCATCGATGTGACTATTATATTGACCACGTGAAATGTCAGTGTGAGTCTGGTGTTGTTAAGGATACTAATTAGCCGCTCTTTGATTTGCACACTATTCACGTAGACCCTTTAGGATTTTAGATGTGTGCTAGTCTCGGTCAAGACAGTGAAAAAAAAATTTCCAAGCTTCTTCAGAACCCTCATAGCGCTACGCCCATGTACATACGGCCAGAGCTTTTACATACAGCTTTGTATACTGCTCAGCTATAGACTGTATATCCTCCTTGCTTTCGTTCACTTTAAGTCTTGGATAACTCCTACGGCCGAAGGCCTGATTTCAATAAAATTCATGAACAGGCTGTGGGCATTATAACAAGACGATTGTGAACAAATTCGGATATCGTCATAATGATGTAACTGTATACTGGAAGAAGTAAAGTATACCATCGTCTAAACACAAGACTACCTGCATGAGGAACGTTTCATAAGATCTTCATTTACCAAGGAGTACTAAAATTTTAAAATTCGATACAATGATAACTTTCAATTTTTATGAGATGCCTGTAATGCATTGGATTATCTGTTATTTCATCATCAATATCAATCAATTTATACCAACTTGCTTGCTTTCTTGATTCCATCAATATACAAATGAACTTAGTCGATCGTTGATAAGCTCTTCAAGACCAAGTGACATGTACTAAATTAAAAAAAAACTGGCTTCATTTAGAAGTTGCGGAGTGACACCCTGAAAGAAAATGCGTTTGAATTATGTTTATATCTATATGGTATTGAGATATGCCTATTGAAAGTTTGATGAAGATACAAAGCCGATAATGTGTGTTGCACAGTGTCAGTTGGCCTATTTCTTCTGTTAGGCCTATAACTTTTACCGTCTGTTTGTAGGGAAAGACCTAGATTTGTCACTAGAATATTGAAATATTGTAGCATACATCTAAAATAGCTTTTTCCATTTTCGTCTCCCAAATCTGTTGCAATCATATCTCATCCGTCATTAGATTTGTAGTAAAAATTGACAAACTTTCAGTCAGAAAGTTTCCCAGTAGTCGACCAAGTATATGTATCTACTTTTCCGCTTCATTTTATCTGTGAAATGCATCTGTCTAGCTTTAAACATGAAGCCTTATTTAGTCAAAGGTCATGAATGTTTACTTGGTAAAGCATTTTCCAACACGCTACTGACCACTAGCGTACACAGGGGGGGGGGTCAGTGGACCATGCCCTCCCCTCACATTCCCCATGTTTTTTAAATACTGCATAGCTTGCTGAAAATATCAGAAATAAGGATGGGTTCATGCAGCTGAAAAAACTTGGGAAGGGCTATTTCCGGCCATCTGGGGGGTTTGTAAAACCCAAAATTTTCTTGTACGCTCCACGCCAACCGCTGGTGGCGCTCCGCTTAGATAGTCTTCACAAGTTTGCACCCCCTCCCCTTGGAAGGTCTTTTAAGGTCTTCATAAATGCTCCAGATTGCAGGAGAGCTGCAGATTTCACAATTTCCCCCGGAAAAGCATCCCCCTTCCCGACCCCTAGCAAAAAACTTTCTGGTACGCTCCGCACCAACCGATCGTGGCGCTACGCTCGGATCTTTCAATTGCAGTAATTCCGGCAGAGGCTACGGCCTCCCCCTCCACAAATTCCTGGGTACGCCACTGCTACTGACGGTATCACTGAAAAAACAACAACATTCAATATGTTGGTTCCTACCTTCCAAAAAGTAAACGTAAAATGTGTGTCTCCTGTAACTACTGTATAACTACCGATCCTCCTTTATTAGCAATAAAACTAATTTTGCAATACACGGTCAAACAAACCTGCAGTTGACAATTTCAAATTGCGGGAACAAGAGGGCAGGATTGTACAATGGTTGAAAATTATTTTATTTAAATTTTATTAAATTACAAGCAATGGGAGAATTAGGGGAGAAAGTATTTTAATTTTTTAATTATTATTAATTACTTAAACAAAATGCTATCATTAGAAAATCCTTAACTAATTTGAAGAGTAGTCAGTTAAGGTTTTTCGTATTTGTGTATACTTGTTCGTGATTGGTAGTACTTAGTCTGGGCGGCATGCTTTGAAGCCCTATTTGGGTTACAGTTTAGTCAATGGGGAACACATATTAAAATTATCTTACAACATCTTCTCAATGAGTGATTTAGAAAAATCTTTACTAAATTATCATATGCGTCAAAGTAAAAGAAATAAACATGCCCTTTGACCCTTGCATAGATTAAAAATATCAATAGTTAAATATTTTACTATCAAATTTGACTTAGTGAATTCCTCTTGTTATTTAATGCCTGTTAGATGCCTTTTGCTTTATCTTGAGGGTCTACTTATTATCCGCAATAATAAAGGAACCCAACAGACAAGTGGTGCAGTGAGTCGACCCTGACTTTACCTGTTACATTTTATCTCCTAAACTTGTGTTTTATTGAAACCGAATTCATCTATCTTTTCAAAGTAACTCTTGTTTGGGTAAAAAGCAAAGTTCCAATAAATATTCAAAAGATGCCGACCTCAAACATTTGTTTTCTATTGATCTTTGACGTAAGCCGCTTATTTGTTGACCTATAATAAATAATAATACCTTTATAAACTAAATAACAACTTAAACTGGAAACTACTTCGTTTAAATAGCTGCATACTTCCAAGTATTCAGTCATCTTTGCGTTATATTACTTTGTCAATTAAAACGACACCAAACTGAATGAAGTAAAAGAAATAGAAGTTAATACTCTAATGCGAAAGCTCTGTATGCTGTAAACGCAAACAGCAATAGTACACACGTGCACGTTTGTTGTTTGTTGTTTTAATCTGTCGATTTACAGTGGTGTGTTATGTAGGAAACACATCCATGCTCTCCAATTAACAACCCCTCTCATACAAAAAAGTCTTCATTGACTTTCACACAAAATTTCCAAAAATAAAATAAAAGCTTGACAAAGTTGTCACCATTTTTAAAAGCGAGTTTAACTAGTCCAAGTGAAATAAGCCGAAAACGTGGCCATTTCATGGCACTTTACTGTGATCATTAACTTAGTTTCAACTAGCCTGACTAGAAGAGTTCAAACTCTCGTTTCTTCGTTTCCCTTAGCAAATCATGTTACTAAACGATGTTGTAACCAAGTGCTGAAACAAATCGATTTTAAAAACGTATAAAGTTGAATTTTAAAACGTTCCCTTTCACAACGTTAGACCTCTTAAAAACGTTCCAGGCCCCACCGTCTCACGAATATCTTTTGTTGGTTGCAATTTGCATTTTTTTTTATGGAGATTCCGTTGTGACATGAAAGCGATTCTGTTTTACATGTAATCAGCATTTGATGCGAAAGGTCTCAATTAAACAGAAGCCTCACGTTAGCTAATCCTCAAGTGATATCACCCACGTTTATGCCTTCTCTAGAGGAACATACCCTAACCATTATGGTATATCTGGATATCACATTATGTTCTATCATGCAGAAAAGGTCCTCTAATACATTATGTTAGCGTTTTATGTGTACGTTGTGAGAACGGGTTTTGGTAAGTCTCCGAGGCTTCTGTTTTTATTGAGACCGAATTAATACATCTTTCTAAGGCAACTCTGGTTTAGGGTAGATAGCAATTTTCCAATGAATATTAAAAAAACATATGCTGACCTCAAACATTTGTTCTTTTTTGAAAGATTAATGTAAGCAGCTTAGTGATAAATCTTAATAGTATTGTTTCATTGTGTGTCGATTGTTAAATGGTGGCCAGCAAGATTTAGCTGAGCACTAGACTCAATAGAAGCTCGTGAGCAATAGCAGCTAACAAATAATAATGAACCAATAATAATGAATCCGATTCCCAGTCACCAATACCTACAAATAAAAAGCAAACTCTCAAGTAATCCTATTCGCAGGCATCATATTTGTTTGCTAATAATCACAATAACACTAGGCTAAAATTAATGAAGTACAAGAAAAAAATAATACCCTAATAAACGTAAACAGCCATTGTACACAAATCTCAAAAGAAACATTGAAGGTTTGCACACTAATTCCCAAAGTAATGTAATATGTGAGACCTTGTCAAAGCCTCCCTCTTAAAAACTAGCTTTTGTGATATACGTGGACAAATTGGCTATTTAATGATACTGTGAAATTAAAATACCATGATCATGAAGATTCAAATATATTCTAACCAGACAAATTTTAAGTGACCCTCTGCATTTTGAAAAGGAAAAAAAAATTAAAAGCGGTTGGTTTTCACATGACGAACAGGGATTAAGGGGCTTATAGAAGCTCATCAAATTATTCATCGCGAAACTGATCACTCTGGATAACGTGTGCACACTTCCTCAAAAACACAAAGCCTTCAAAGAAGGGTCAAAACGGAGGAAAATATTCCAGATTTTTAAATGTGAATTTAATTTATAGTTCTTTAATATGAGTATAATAGAGGTATAATATGAGTATGACAATTATTCACCCACCGAAAGGAAAAGAGTATACTAGTATAGGTACCGAATAAAATCATGCCTAGTTGCCAAGTCAAGTAAGGGATGCCCAATTGTAATAAATTTAAGAAAACCCAAATCATGGGATTTTAATGAGACCTCACAGCCGACACCTATATTCTTACACCTGTGAAATGACTTGGCAAATTTAGATTTCACTGCAGAATTTTCAGGAATTTTAAATATTTTTTCTTTCACCTTTGTTGGCCATTATACAGCTTTACAATACGAGGGGGCTATGAAAGTGATTTTCGGATCAGTTATTCTGCAATATTCCTATTCTTTAAAAGGAAGCAGGCAATATGCATCTGCGCTGGTGAGCACAAAGCTTCTTTGCGTAGGACCGTCAAGTTTGCATGTGACACTGCGTTACTGTAGGTCCAGCCTGAGCCAAAGTATCTTCCATGAACAGTGTTAAATGTGGTGAAACCATATTTCAAGACTTTTCTTTTGATACCAAAATTCAGATGTTGTATTCATGAAGTAACCTCCTCCAGAAGATTAGTCTGGAATATTTGACTTGATAGGCCTAAATCTTGTAAAGTGAAATAATTGCAGAGAGCACCATCCAATACTTACCGTATAGAGTGTAAGCAAAGTGCAGATTTTAAGTGTAAGTGTAGCTTACAAGTTGGCAACAAGCACGTCCTTGGTTTCAATTTGTCATGTAAGGTAACATATTTTGACATTGCTGTGCTATGAATTTGATACATTGTTAGGCTGATGCCCAATATTATATTTATGTACGTATCAAAATACGTATATTCTGGATACTTCCTTTTTTATATTGAATATCATGTCATTGAGCAGGTGCTTTTTGGGGGGAGATGGCGTGTTCTGGAACGGAAAGTTCTATCGAGTAATTTCTATGGTTTCAAGGTTCTTGAAGAATACTTAGAAATGATCTGACAAAGCATAATTCATCACCTTCACTATCACCTGTGTTTAATGAAAGTTGACTGTGTAGTGTAGTGATTGGCCTACACAATACCCAACGTCTATTTAACATGATCCATGGCCTAATGTCAGCCCAGCCTACACTCGGTATACAAATCGGATGATTAAACATATTAAGCTTCGGCGATGGAGATGATCTATTAAAACAGTGTTCCAGAATATAGGAATGTCGCATCATCAACATAATCAACGAATGAATAAGTCTAGTCTACTTTTCTTTCTAAAATTCTACTTTTCTACTGATTTTACTCCAACTTCTGTCTCCCCTTCTGTTAGAGTGAAGTGGCCATCTTGTCTAGCTACTCACTACAGTACTGTGACTAGGAATATCCAGCCAAAAGTCCAGATCACGGCTATACCTGTAACCGGTCTAAAAAAAACTTTCTTCTTAGTCTCAGTGCTATAAGACTAAGTTAATTGAACCTCATATATCTCAATGAATAGTTTGTACATTGCAATTTAAAAACGCATCAGGAAATATATGTAATCTATCTAAACATGAAAGCAAAGCTCCCATTCCATTTATCCCGCACTTGATTACACATTCATTTTCAATCATTTCTATCGCCATTCGGTTAAACTATACATTTTAACTGCTCAGCCCAGGGTTGTGGAATAGATCCAAACTCGTTCACATTGCCCATTCAATTTGTTTTTTTTTCATAATTTTAAATTTTAGCAATGGTATTCTGATACAGTTCAATGTCCTTACATTCTAATATGTTCTTGTACACTTAAATGTTCTTGTCCTTATGTTTTTGTGTTCTGAAATGTTCTGGTGTAAGATAATTGTCCTTCTGTTACAGTGGTTGTTATCATGTTCTATCCCTTCTTCCCGCTCCCTATTCCCTGAGCAAAGTATTTCAAATGGAAGTCTTGAGGCCCCGATCCGTTTGATCTCGAGTTTCCCTAACATCATAACATATGACAGATTAGTGGTACTCACTTTTGAAAATTCATTTTGGATCCACTGAAAATTATGCAATTATAAAGCTATATGCAAAAATGCATTGTGGTTTCGATGATGTAATCTACACTATCCTCAGAGTATCAGAAGAAGGCAGTCTACTGAGTTATAAACTCAACCTCATCCCTTTTATTTGTCATGGTAATTCGATACCCATCGTTTCATTTACTCCCCGAGTACGATGAGTTGTATATGAGATCCAGATTGTTCTTTGTGGATCCTTATCGATGTGTTAATATCCGACCCAGTCATTATTTTAAACATTTTCTAGAAAAAGACGGTGTGATGAATTTTTTAAGAGTGACGTCAGTGTGATGTTTGTCCTGGATTCTTAACTGTTTGTTGATAATTTAGAATGGATAACGCATATTAGTGCAAATCGAGGCATGTTCCCTCACAGTGTTTGATGAAAGAGAGTTATAAAGGAAGTTCTGTGTGAAGGTGAACTGAAGCAAAACAGTTGTAGATCATCACGTGATTAGAGGGAAAGAAGTGGATCACTCCACCCAAATTAGGGACTCTGTTTCAATTATAAAAGTGATCCATATAGTCACGGGAGATTTCGTGGATAAATGGAGAGTGGAGGAACAGGGGACTTAGTGGGGGAGAAGTGTTTCCTATATTAACTTCGTTTAAAAAAATGAATTTAGGCATAAATGTAATTTGTTACATGGTTATGCATAAAATTGCATGTAACACGACTATAGGCCTTTTTAGAAAAATTTGATCAATTTTAATTTGCAAAGTTATCTCTGATATGGAGCTACATGTGAAATACAATAACCCTGTATGACCCATAAATGAAATGATTAATCATAAATGGTACATCATAGATGTAATACTCATCATAAATGTCGTACGTTTTTAACCATAAATATAATAAACTGACCCCACCATGAATGTAATTATTTTTAATTATCATAAATGTAATAAAGATAAATAGTAAGGCTGGGTCCAAAGCATCTTTTCTTGTCGGAAATCTAAAGTGTTCTGGACAATCAAAAGTGGGTCACCGAGACAGAATGTGACCGACGGAATCTGCCTGTCCGATGCGATTTGGGTGCAATTAAACCATAAGACTGTGAGATGAACTGTTTAAAAGTGTTAGTCACGTGTGTAAACGATTTATCTGTCATGATGATGGCGTTAAATCAGTTTGCAGGCAGCGTCGGATTTAAGGATGTCCGGCAAGCGGGACACTTGCCCAGAGACGACCACTGAAGGAAACCCTCACAAATCCCTAAGGAATAAAAAGTACGCAAAGTTATGATTTAAGGTATGTTATACTTCAAAGGAGAATTACTACAATACTGGGGAGATCATCTGGAGTAATTTTTGTTTTGAAAGCCTTCATGCACGAAACACATCTATGGAGTTCATTTCTAGTGTGTGTGTTGGGGAAAGTGGGGGGGGGGGGAAGTGGGGGTTAACACCGAACATTACTGCTCTTTGTTTAGGCTCACCCCCCAGGTACATCCGCCCTTGCAGAGAAGGGTTCAGACGGTGAATTTTGTTACACGAGCACGGCTGTCAGATTTCTGATGTGGCCGATTCTTTGTATATCAATTTGTTACAGCGAACGATAATGGTGAAATGATGCAGGCTCAGTAGAATTAAAACTGCATAGGAATAAACTTTGAAGAAACGTTTAGTACGAGAATACAAAGTGACACTGCTGGATGACCTCGACATTTTTGAGTACCACTGTATCTACCCACACTTTAAAATGATAAGAAGTAAAGCAATTACCTAGTTCTGCACAAGCATTTGAGCCGACCGTGAATGCAATCAATCGATGTCACGTGATGACCCACATGACCACACCTACACAGGAAAGCACGATGGAAATCCACTGTGTTGCTTCAGACACAGCACAGCATGCAGAGAAAAAAAGAATAATAACTGACTCAAAGGGTCAGTTGCTGTCTGCTGAAATGTGGGTCAGAAATCGCAAATCCCACTTCGACAGAAGTTATTAATATTTATGGTTAAAAATGACGACATTTATGGTCAGATTATTACATCATCTGTGGTTACTGAAGACATTACATTTTCGGTGGAGTCGGTCTTTACATTTATGGTTAAAGTTTACTACATTAATGGCGGGTATTGCATCTACTGGTTATACAGAGGGAGGAGGGCGGGAACTCATTGACTTGATTTTGAAGGTCACAAACACATGACGATGCGGCTTCTCATTAGCATAATAAGTTAAGTTTCTCATCCAATGTTTATGAAAATTCATTTGTTTTTATTTTTCACGCTGACTTGTACTGGCACTGTGCAAAAGAAATTAGTACGAATATGAAAAGTGTCTGAAAAAGCCGAAATTAATCGTTTAGCAGTGACTCATTAATATTCAGTTGTACGGTGACACATCGGGATCATTATGGTTTAACCAGGTGACATTAGTACGTGATAGAAACTTGAAAGCCAGGCGAAACCAGGTATTTGTGGAAGGGGGCAAAAATTGACTCATCGTCCCTGATCTTGACCGGAGTCCTTGGAAGGGGAGGGGTTCCCCGAAAGATCAAATCAACGATTTCACATTTTTATGAACACCTTGCTTCAATTGTGCTGTTGATCTGTGTCGTCTTAGTTTTCAATATCCTAAAAAGATTACACTTGTGATCCAAGGGAAGTGGGCATGGTCCCCTGTTTATTTGCTGAAAATTAAGAAAAAAGTAAAACAAAGAGATACAGAATTATATAACCATGCTTCATGATTACCTGAAGTAATTATACCCCTGCGGTACTAGGACTTGAAGACATGGTCTCATACATAGGCCCGATGATTTTTTCCCTCACATCTCAGTGGAAGGTATATGCACTTATGTAAGGTGACCTGGACTCAGACTGGCCAACTTTGCTATAGAAGCACTTTGTGGTGAGCGGATGAACATACAGGCCGACTACTATGCACGCATGTACCTACGTACATTCAATCATGGATAAAAACCAAAATTGAGGATATTCGTTCGAACACTTTCTAACGTAACAAAGCAACGTAGAACTCGATATAGGCCCTTCTTTTTCTGTAATGGAAAAGCTAGGTTTGAACATGAACTTGTCACATGCACCCGTAATGAGACTCAATTGCTTTAGCTGACGTACTTTTAAGTAGGCTTAGGGAGATAGTCAATATGACTTCATTCTTGATAATATCCTATGGTGGTCACTATTAACGGGGAAAAAAATGAGCTGACCCTAAAATTGCCAATTCTAGCCACAATAACCAGTACATGACCTTTCCATTAAATTGCTAAACATCCCATATGTACCATTGTTCAGTGATGATTCTAAATGCATTTATGATCAATTGATCATCAATCTGTATGATGATACATTTGATCGTTTGATCCCAAAGCTCTTATTGTGTTGAATATTACCCTTTTTAACCTTTGACAATAAAATTTTAAACAACGAAACAAGTTTCTCTCTCTCTCTCTTTAAAATCCTCTTCATGAAATCTGTTATGTTGAAATTGACATGTGAAATGCCATTCCTGGTCGATCTGTAAACACTTCTGTCCGTTTTTTTTTTATTTGGTTTTTTTTTTCATGCACGCTCCTCGTCAGGAGATTGGTGAAGCTCCGTTTATCTTAAAGCTGGAATATATGAGTTGTACTGGTAATCGCCTGGTCAACTTACTTTGTTCTTTATCGGTTTTTCAGGAAGAGAAAGTAGAGGAAAAGATCACATGTCACAAAATCTGAAAGAGAACTATGCCCTCATCTTCCAGCTATTTGAATATGAAACATGGCCCTACATTTTTGATGGCCCTACAAAATTGAGACTCTCCAAGAAAGCATCCCAATTAATCACCGTTACTTGAAATAAAACAGACCAATTAGGAATAGATATGAATATTCATCTATACAAACGTATGGCTTAAACAATGTTATTTTGTAGTGATTTTGACATAGGCCTATTCGGAGAAGTTTGACTTTCACTGATAGATTTTCAGCTCATATTCCAGCTTTAAACAAACTTGTTGATTTTTGCCCCTTTCAAAATCCTCTAAAATGACATTTATTATCTTGAAATTGGACATGTGAACTGCCATATCTAGCTATCTGGTAAATACATTTGTCAAAGTTTCTCCTACGCTACTCATCCACCGATGATGTCGTTCCGTCAAGACACTCTCATAGGTATTGACGTAAATAACCTTGCAAGTTTTGCCCTTAACGAAATTAGTAGGTTTGAAATTGGGTCTGCAAAGTGCCATTTCCAGAGATCTGACAGGTCTTTCGTTCAAAATTTTTCTTGTACGCGCCCACCTATGGCGACGCTTTGCTTAGGTGGTGAGAAGGTCTATTGTAAATACTGAAGCAAATTTTAATCTCTATAAAGTCCTCTTGAATGAAACATTATGTTCTTACAAAACGTCGAATTCAATGACGATGGCATGAGCCTGGGGTTTCTTAGCTTGCAGTGAGAAAGTGAGGGGTTGAAGGTATGTTTAGCCCCTCCCATTATTTGCAAGTGCTCAAAGAATAAATGAAAGAGGAAGTCTAGTTACTTATGATTCTTGTCATCACCTCATCCCATCCGTCGGATATGTAATATCATTGATTCCATTCTGGACGACCGTATTAATAGTGTCATAATGGTAAGGGGTATTTTCATGGCATACTCTGGTCACAATTCACATAACATAGTACGCGTCAAAAGACTCGGATACTGTGACTTGGACTCGGAACTGAGACTAGGACTCGAAAGGTAAGGACCATCTATACCAGGAATCAAAAGGTAAGGACCACCTAGACTTGGACTCGAAAGGTAAGGACCATCTATACCAGGAATCGAAAGGTAAGGACCATCTATACCGGGACTCGAAAGGTAAGGAC
Source organism: Stichopus chloronotus (assembly GCA_021234535.1). Lineage (NCBI taxonomy): Eukaryota > Metazoa > Echinodermata > Holothuroidea > Aspidochirotida > Stichopodidae > Stichopus > Stichopus chloronotus. The sequence goes on from CM037835.1 coordinate 1,771,359, forward strand.
CATCTGTACCAGAACTCACGAAAGGTAAGGACCATCTATACCAGGAATCAAAAGGTAAGGACCATCTATACCGGGAATCGAAAGGTAAGGACCACCTAGACTCCGAATCGGACTCGAAAGGTAAGGACTCGGACTCGGATTTGGTGGACTCGACTCCAGCACTGACTGGCTCACTTTGTGTATGATATAGGCCTACTTTAACTCGTTGTTGTAGTGCAGTGTAATTCTAACATAGATTTAATCATACTGCTATCATACTGTTTGTTTACTCAATTCACATTACTATCGCCCAATACATGTATGTTTACACTGCCAAAGTCTATGTTTTGTTCTTGTAGCCAACTGATTCATTTAGGCTCTTACATAACTTAATAAATGTAGCGCTCACTGCCGCCACTCTTTTACTAAAAACCCATTGCACAATAGGTCAGGGGGGTGACTAACATTATAAGATCAAGGTACCATGAAATCATCGTCACCTTTGAACTTCGTCGCATACCTCACGGGTTGCACGTCCACCCTCTATTATCTTTTTATACACGCTTTCTAGTGGCGTTTTATGGATAGACGCAAATAACGTTTGCCACCATATGTATACTATCCTTATTTCCTTTAGTCTTTTACTTGTACATTTTTTTTATTCTCTTTTATTTTATTTCTGTTCAAAAGAGGATCATTTACTTTCCCGCAGCAAGTTGACCGTTCCTGCAAATAAGTGATTTGAGAAGCTGGTAAGATCGATAGTTTATGTACAGGATGTACACTCTGCAGTCGCGACATGTTGATTTTCAATATCAAGAAACACTTCTAGCCATAATATGCTGCATAATTGTAGAGAGTACCGAAGACTCTCTGCAAGACTGGAAGATGGATACTTATTATTTCATAGTAAAAACCAAAATGTAGAACTTTACAAGTTACCAATAACGTATCACAGTTACACGTTATACATATGCTTTCAGATGTGTAATGATATATAGTCCCAACCCAGCTGCAGTACCACTTGCGCCGTTGAATCAAAATTGTCAACAACGTTTTTGTTTTATTATATTTGGCAAACATATCGCTACTTCCTGTTTAATAATTCGCAACAAAAAAATCACAGATAAGAAAGATGAAAGTGCATTTCCTTTTTTGGTAACGAATCCACTTTTCCGAGTAAATTAAAAGTTAATGTTTGTTTGTAATGGTGCTTCTTCCCAGCTCTTTGTAGATACAATATATTGAATTCTCCAAGGGGTCTTGGAAGTAACTACTCCCCCCTGAAAATAGTGACCCCTAAAAAGAATCCCTCTCCCATACAAAAAGTCACCTCGGAAGAAAAAAAGTTGACAATACGCCACTGTCATTTCAAATAGAGAAAGAATTGTCTCTTTGTATCACCATTTTGTGTCACTTAGCATCTCAATTATCAAAAATTTCTAGATTTGAAGTTGAACTCCCTCCCATCAGGCACCTCCGTCCCTAGCTATCACTTCTGTGTGTGCCCTCCCCCCCCCCCCGGGCCCTTTCCCCCCTTCTTGAAAATCTGTGGAGGAGGCTAAATAAATTCCTATCGAGAGGATATTTTTTAATATATGTTTCAATAAGTGAGGAACCTATAGTTTGTCAGACAACACCACTGCCCATACTTAATATTTACTTACTCTCCTTAAATTTTATCTGGTCGGGTCCGAAGAATGCAAGCCCTTCGGCAAACGTTGGATATATGTTAATCTAGTTAATCATTGGAAACCCTCCGACTGGAGTTTTATCAACTCCAATTTGAATTTGTATTTTTTATTCGTTTGGAGGGTGCTGATGAGTTGTGTCATTGACTAAATGTTTCTAATCTCATTTTACTGATGAGCTGTCTTCGTTTGGAAGAAAAAAATAAGAAAAAAGAAGTGACATTTATACATAATGTAATATGTACTGAAGGCAGTTGCTGTCAATGCAAAGGTATGTATGACCGCAAGCTTAGGGTTACATTCTGTGTTCAGTAGTTCAGTAAATACAGATTCATACAATGTATAAAGTATGTCATGCACTAAAGGCAACATCAGTTAATGTCACTACTCTAAGCGCAATTGTGTTATGACATTTGTAGGGTAATATAAAAAAGCTGTCCAGTAACATTCCTCAATTTTCTCTTGGGTCGAGACTCTCCGCTCGCAGCATCAGAAGATGTTGTATTAGTAGAAATTCTTAAAAATCACTAGCAAAAAATCAAATTTTGCCGGTTGAAAGCGTAAGTTTCGAAGACTGATGGTGAACATCGAGCTTGATCAAACCTTAAATTAATTCGTGGTGTCTACGTGCGAGTAGATGCACTCTTGTATTTGTATATAATCCCGCATGCGCTCTTAATGATGCCCTCCCTTACATATGTTGACTTAGATTTATTCCATTATTTGAACAGGACAATTATTTACAAAGACATCACAATGACTCAACTTAAAGCACCAGATGAAACGAGTGTTTATTTATCATCACAATACATACAGCCTCGTCTAATGTAGTTGTACAGGACAGATCGTTCTATTTATAACAGAAGGTACGAAACTGTAACTTTCTCCTGTGTCACATACGATTGTATATACGTACCAGTTCTGCGAAAAAAGTGTGTAGGGTTACAGTTCTGGAAGAAAATTAAACAACTTCACTATTAGAACAGTAACAAACTGAAAGCTTTCTATTCTCTAGTCTTGCATGATACGTGTGTTTTAGGACACTTAAAGGAAAACTGTACAGAAATTTATGTGAAAGACACAAAAACCTACAGAATTCTCATTTATAAAGCCAACCAAGGTTTAATAACTGTAGCCTACTTATAACTTTTTTATATTGTTCGCAATTGTGTACTTCAAGAGAAAATCTAAAATTGGTGTATGGAGTCACAGCTTTCTCATATTTCAACCGTTACCATTAAAAAAGTTCGATATTTTTCAAACCTCTTTATTTTAAGAAAAACCTGAAAAAAACCTGGTTTCTCTCGACGGCTTCTTATATCCTCAGTTTATCACCAACGACGTCATGAAGACAGTAAAAGCTGGTATTCTATACACCATGTCTGTCTATAAACACTGATGAACTATACACCAGAGATGGTCAACCTGCCAAAGGCAGGCAAATGCGGTCAGTGGGCATCATACGGCCATAGCAGGCATGCAGGCATCATGTGGGCCTCTAATCCCCTTTTAAACAGAAATAAAAAGTTACAGAGAATGGGAAAAATAAATGAACGAAAGTAGAAAAAGTAATGAAATACACAGTAAAATAGTTAAAAGCCTTTTTGTGACAGATTTTGACAGTGATAAGCTGTTTAATATAAAGTAAAAACAATAAAATACATAAGAGCAATCAACGCTTCATATAGTGAAATACACATTGACACCACTTTGAACACGTGGGACGCGTCTATTAATGAAAAGTGTATAAGTTTTGAACATTACATGTTCAAGTTTGAGTGTCTTTATGTTATTTACTGAACCATGGAGCTATTACGGATGGAGTAAAAGCTCATAATTCAGTTTAATCTTTTAGACAATACGGTACGTATTGAACGTACTTGAAACCTTTTTGTGGAACGAGACTTTGACAAGTCCTTTAGTCATCTTCTGAGTTTGCTTGAGTTAACTCTCCGAATGAGACTTTGATTCTTTCAGGCTAACGTAATCCTCAAACAAAGACTTGATGGTAACAATGCTTTGAGGTGATCATGGATGCCGACAAATGTGAAACCTTTTTCAGTCTTACGCTCTTAACGACTGTAGATGCACTTCTACGGGATCGAATTCCTTTACTATTCTAATTTCTTCCCTTAGCTAGTAACATCTCCTTTCAGCAATTAATGTAAGTCTAACTTTCGCGTATGAAGTTTGTAAAGATTCCGGATTGCTCCGAAACATGTGTCCATATTCAATAAGTTAAATTGAACTGTAATGAACCCTTCTAAAACGTGAGCGCTGGCGTACAATGATAGAACAAATGTTGCTTTCTTCGACGACTGGCAATATTATACAGTTATAATATCATACAGTGTTGTTATATTTATACAATGTATGAAATCATGCCAATAGGTGTTTAAGATCTAGCAGACGACAAGAACTATTGCTGTCACTTTCTAACTACTGGTTCAAGTAATAGATTCATTATTGAACTATTTGTCGTCAAGTGTAGATTAATTCCTGAGAGTATTCACGGTTTATTACTTTCAGATTATCGGAACCCATGATTACTTCAAATGAAGCTTATCTGCTTTTACTCCATCCGTAATAGCTCCATGATTGAACACTATAAGCGTTCAAAATTAAACGTGTGATGTTTAAAACGTAAACCTCACCGTATAGGCTTCAATGTGCTTATTTCACTACATGAGACGTTTATTGCCCTTATAGGTACGTCTGCTGTTGTTTTTACTTTATAATAAATACCTTGAAGAGTTCAAAATCAAAAGGGAAACAAGTCTTTTACAGTGTACTTTGCATATTAAAATGAAGCCGTAGAAGCCGTCTGTATAGTATGTATACATTTGATCTGTTGGAAAACCGTCCTGTGCTTCTAGGGAAGAAGTTGAAGAAAGAAACCCTGAATCCGTTGGAATTGTGTTTATATTCATTACTGATTTTCAGATGTGGCCTCAAAGGTCGATACAAATGCAAATGAGATGTGATGTGGAGTGTTGCACAGTGTCAGTATTCCTTTTGATACGCCTATATATTTTGTCTCTAAATCATTTACCATCTGGGTCACAAATCTAGGTACGTTTATTGATATTACTTACCTAGATGTGAAAGCTAGAAGGAATATATGTTTCCAAAATAAAAGTCTCATGTAACATTCTCAATTGTCTGTGAAATAAAGGTTTAGTAAGCAAAAGATAAAATAAGAAATATGACGTCACAAATTTGCACACTTAGCTTATGTTTATTCATGATACATCCGTAAAACATATTTTAAAATGTTAATATTTGATGGATTGATGGAATTTGGACAGTTTTCAATATTTTCAATTAATTATACAGTCAATACTCCAAAACATTATTTTAATGTCACACCACCACCTTTAAAGACGGAGTGCTGCTTTCTGGTCGGTCTCTTAGTCCAGACCATCAAATTAACCTTCAGCATTGGTCCAAAGTTGTAGTGAACAAAATGCTTGTAGTTCAGTGACACTTGTTTTGTAAGCGAGCTAAATAATTTAAGCCGAATGGAGGACAATGCCCTCTTTCCGAATAAATCCAAGTAAAACCGAGAAGCTGTCAGTTAGAAATGGTAGCTGCTTCTTGATGTTTCGACGGATGTCAGCATCATTAGAAAACGTTATTAATTTGTTGTTTACATTTTCCTTTCCCACATGCAATTGTGGAATGATCTGCCGTGTGTGATATTTTGCACATTAAATTACTGTTACAATCAAATAGCCGCTAGCGCACAGTCTACCGTCACTAATAACACAGAAGATGCAGGTAACGCTAGAATGCCAAAATGAGTTGTTGTTTCGATGTTACTCATGATTTTTTTTAACCTCAACCAGATTTTATATAAAAACCAAAGCTACATACTTATTCGAAACCAACCTTTTTCTTTGCAATGATTCCCACGGAACAGTCAAGAGAAAAAAATAAACTAGAGCGCCATTGGTGCAGAAGCTCATACCTCAACATCCTGAAGGTACCATTTATGTATCATTATGTCAAATTATAGGTACCACTGAGTATCATTATACCAAATCATCAACACTGTACAAGAAAATCTGTAGGACTGCACAATTTTCAGAATTTAAACTAGTGCCCCAACAGTGCAGAAGTTTGATCTTTGTCAATAAATTAAAGTTGTGAAAGTTTTGATGGGTACTGCCAAATAACAATGCTTATAATTAGCATCACTATTCACATCCAATAAGTATGAAAACTGTCAATTTTTACTAATTTCTCTTTATGGTTTGTACTGGCTGTGGGTATATGAATTGGTACTAATGTGGAAAAGTGAATGGTCACAAGTTTTCTACAACCAATTTAAATCATTAGCTACTCAACTCATTAGTGGCAATTTACATGTGACTCATAATGGGGCCCTCTTAGTTGAACATTGATCAGTCACTAAAAAATTGACACAAAAGTCATATGTTTGTGAAGACTAACTGAAGTTCATGCAACAACTCAAAGTGCCCCTTTAAGTCCAAATACTAGTCAACATACCTGAGGGCAATACAGAGTTTGAGTTAGGGTAGCAACTAACACTGTCCAATTACTCAATTATCATTCATGCATGATAGGGATATTTGAGATGTGTATGACAGTTTCAAGGGGACCTTTAACAGTAGAAAAAGTTTGCAGAATTTGCAGAATTCAATAAAATGGGTCATTGGGCCCACATGGGGGTCTTGGACTACCAATTCCTGAACGTGACCCCGAAGGAACCACTAACAGAGTATTATTATGACAAACCAATCATCAACACTGTACAAGAGTATCTATAGGAGGAGAAGCATTTTTGTAGAATTCCATAGAATGGGCCACAGGGCCCACATGGGACCTTGTATAAAAATTCCTCAACACCCCAAATAGCCCACCACCTACGAAACATTATGTCCAAGTTTCAAACAAAGCCATGAAAGCATGTGGGAGGAGAAGCATTTTGAACAAGTGTGGATGGATGGATGGATGGATGGATGGATGGATGGATAGATGGATGGATGGATGGATGGATGGATGGATGGATGGATGGATGGATGGATGGATAGATAGATAGATAGATAGATAGATAGATAGATAGATAGATAGATAGATAGATAGATAGATAGATAGATAGATAGATAGATAGATAGATAGATAGATAGATAGATAGATAGATAGATAGATAGATAGATAGATAGATAGATAGAAAGCTACAAAGATAATGGTTTAGAGCATTGTGTCAAAATTTACGTTATATCTGCACAATAGTCGAGATAACAGAAAATGAAAGTGAACCTGAAACAAGCAGATATGACGTCACAGAAGATCTTTCACAAATATTTTCTTTGTCCACAACTAGGGTTCGGGTTAGGATCAACATAGAAATATAAGATTCAGCATCTAGCTACAATCGTTATAGCATGGAGCTTTTTGTCTCAGAATGGAGCAATAGTCTCAGCAATAAAGTCACATCCTTTCCATGATGAAGACCAGACAGAATGATACTCATCGTTGCTCTGGAAGGTCTCAGACACTTACGTACCAACGATACATGTATGCTTGTACACATGTATACTTGCATACATGTATGCTTGTATACATGTATGCTTGTATACATGTATGCTTGTATACATGTATGCTTGTATACATGTATGCTTGTATACATGTATGCTTGCACACATGTATGCTTGTGCACATGTATACTTGCATACATGTATGCTTGTATACATGTATGCTTGCACACATGTATGCTTGTATACATGTATGCTTACATACATGTATACAAGCATACATGTGTGCTTGTTCCACGTATATACTCTCAAGGAGACGCTGCACCACAGTAGCAGGCGCTTCAAGCAAGTTATGCCTAAGTGCGATTTAATTCTCTGTTATATATGAAATCCAATGTTTTGCCACTGGATTCGCATCGATTCTTGTGTAACTTCAGGTGGTACAGTTTCTCCCAAATTCCGCCTCCATATCATGCAATATACAAAGATTGGCAGAGATCAAAAACATGTATTACACTATCTTATCACAGCCTTTTCCTTGAACATACTATACTTCCTAATTGTCTTAAATTGATTCTTCCTGGGGGAATATTGGATAATTGCATGTGTACAGAGCTGACTTTTGTCATCGGTTTTTTATCACTATAGTTTTATAATTGGAAAGGTTTCCATGTCGCGGTGTTATTCCAACTAATGTCAGCTGTTCATAAACTAAATAGACCCTGTTAGAGTCATGCTTGCTTGAGTACATAGAATTCAATCAACACTGTATGAATAAATAAGACTGGTAGGGTGAAGTGTCGTAATGAGGCATCACTAGGATAGGTCCTTAGGATAACATTCGGACTCACAAGGAGGGGGGGGGGGGGGATTAATATACAGGAAGGTGGATGTCCTGCAGTGTGGAGTGGAAGGCTGTTCATTAGTTTAACATAATATAACAAAAAAATCGAGATACATATGCGATATCGTTAGATTAAACTGTTTAGGCTCATAGATAAATTGAAAGATTGTTACTACTCACGATTAACGTATTACATTTCATTAGCTGAGTATTTTCTCACCCCCCCCCCCCTCGCCCCAGCCCAAACCTACGAGATCCACATACACCCACATCATCGACTGTGCTTGCTATTAGAATTAGAACAAGTGTAACACAATCGAGAAAGCTGCAGGTTCTCAAAGAAATGAATGTAACCAATGAAAATCGAAAAGTAGACTCAGGCAGCTAAGGCAAAGACCTATAGCCTACAGTATATATCACTTTATGAGAGGTCAATTAAATATTATCCACTTTGCAGATTACATGATAAGCCTGTGTTAGAACGGAGACGCTATTGGACATTGATTACTGGCTTCCGATTTTTACCCCTTTGAGTGCGCACATGCCCACAGAACGACCCACAAAGTACCAAAAAGTCTTGAACTAGCACAAGGTTTACATTAGGAGTATACTTGTATAATATACATACACTTTGATCATTCCTCTTATTGAAATCCCGATATGTGAAGACAAAGTGTCCGCAGATGGCCACACACATACACTCATAACCATGCAGAGTGTTTCACATGCGGGGGGGGGAAGCAGTAAATATGAAAACGGTAAAGTACCACCCTACATATTACATTTACAAAAAATGGTTACATTAATGGGAAATACTGCATTTCAAATGCACCAACATGGCAAACAATGCAAACAGCTTTAATCATAATTTAAAGTATTTATTTTCACCAGTGAAAATCAGCAATATGCTTCTTTTCTCCTTAAAGCATTATGCATAGGATGAGTTACGATAGATACTTATTTGAGTTTTTGAAAGTTCCTGTATCAAATTATTCTTGAGAACCAAATAATTGAAATTCTATCTGTGAGACAATTAGAAGGCTAACATTCAGCCTTACTTCGAATAATGTATCATTTAGTTTCCATCAACATTGGTTTTAAAAATGTGATTTCTTTCTGTAAAACAAACACAATGTTTCCCTTTATGGTCTACATACAATGAAATCAGATGAGCACACTGAAAATAGGTTAACTCACACAAAACCATAACACATAATTCATATTTCAAACTATTAAATGCTGTAATGTTTAACTTAACACGTTCTAAATTAAACTAACATATTCTTACTTAATTTTGATTATTCTGAAATAAACTAACTGATTTATATCTGACTTATATTCATGATCTGATATAATCATTTCAACGGGTGATAAATAAATGTTGTAATGTCAGAAATCGGCACGTCACTTCTATGGCGAATAGTCTTACCAGAAAGTGTTTGATGAAGACACAAGAGTTAGGTTACAGATGGAACTGTTCCTAAAACAAGAACAGGGTTTGCAATAGCAATTAAAATGCTAAGTGCCTCTAATCGATCTTGACAATCATAATACCTGAGGCTATCATGAAACGTAATTTCTATTTCTCTTTGATGTGTAAAATGCAATTCTTGCAAGAAATTGCTTCTTAACCAGTTGAATTCTGATATTCTTCCCCAGGGGGATGTTCAGAGTGATTGAGCTTATACTGTTTCATAAACTCATTCACCTTCTGAGCTAATTCGCTCTGCTCACTTCGACGTCTCTGATTTAACTTTTCCAGAAATCTTTTTTGAGCTCTGACTGCATCCTCCGATGGGTCTGGACTTGAAAATCTGCGGCTCATGGAAAGTGCGGCAAATGTAGATGGTAGGATTGCTGTATTCTTTTTACGGGCCTGTCGAAGAGGTTTATTCCTACTCCAATCAGAGTGCGCATTCGGCGTGCCATAAACACGCCGTCTCGGTTTAGCAGAAAGTAATGTTCTCTCCAATTTACTAGACGCACCTACCTTTTCGTTGTTCGATGTTAATGACAATTTTGCCTGAGGTTCCGAAATCACTATTTTTGGAATGATCTTAGACAAATCGTCGTCACCATCTGAATGTATTGTTCGTCTTCGTCAATATTATCGGAGCAGTTTTCGATATCTTGATCAACAGTCTTGCTGTCTGTTTGTTCGCTAATAACACTGTCCTGATCATCTGCGCATGTTTTGTATTCACGTGATTCTTCAATACCGTAACTGATAAAGTCACTCTTCGTGCATGCGCCATCAGTATCTCCCACATTGGCGTCAAAGCTATTTGTCTTTGTACCCGAGTGCGATATCAGACGCCCAAAGCAAGATCCTGACCTTCCCCTACTTGGGACCGTTTTTAGAAATTCATCCGGTAAAACTTCAGATTGGTCGCTAGGATCATTGTCAGAAGCGTCGATGCGTAACGCATTAAATCTCTTCAGTGATTCAACTAGCGCGTCATTTTCGCTGTACCGACGTCTCTGCAAAACAGAAGACTCTGGTCTAGAGCGGACACGACATTTATCGAAAGAGTTTGCTCCTATCGCTGGAAGCTTCAAGGCTTTTCTGTCACCATCTTGATTGTCTCTCAATGTGTCGGCTAAACAAGTTCTGGGTCTTGGGATTGTGGAGGTCAAACTTCCACTCCTAGATCTGGTGTAGTGTGATCCGATGTGATTGCGAGGTAGAGATTTATTTCGCTTTCTGCGTCCAAGTTTTACGCTTTGTATTGAATCTAAGATATTACATGTTTGTGTTTGTAGCTTTCGGTTAGTCTTTCTTTCTTTCTCTTCCAATGTCGCCATTTTTACCTCAAGGGAAGCTTCGATAGCATTATTTCGAATGTGCGCAGCTACTTCTGACGCTCGAAAGATAGTACTTTGTCCAGGATTGGTCCCCATAGTATGAATATTCATGTTCGACGTTGTATGATGGTTTATAAAGAAGATTATTGTATGAAAATATGTTTGATGAAACTTAGTTCTTTACCTGCTGGGGTGAGCTCAAAACTCTTCAAAATGTTCCCTGATAAAATCATGAACGCAGTAAATTCTAAGCAAATTTTCGACAGCTATAATGTGGTGTGATCAATCTCCTACCTGCATCAATTTGTGTTCCTTTGATCGCACGTCACGGTAACTTTGCAGAACATAAAACTAGGACTTAACAATGCCTCGGTAAACACACTCCAGAGAAAGAAAATAACTGTCAAATACAATCCAGTACACTGCAGTACAAATACGATCTGTTTTAACATTCGATGAAAAATTCCCTTGGATTACAAGATGACACGCATCTTGAATATTGTTACTCAAAGCTGCACATTCATTGCCTACAACGGATCGTCATTGGTAGCGTTAGTTATTTTGACACTAGCACGAACAAAAACATTCGAACTCTTGAAAGTTCAACTCTTCACTGTGTAAGTTTCCTTTGATTTATGGGCTCCTATAGTGTAAATATTCGGTACATATCCTATACAGAAATCTCGGTGATTTCACACTAAGTGTTGCACTTGTTAATTTGATTATCGATACGTAGTAAGCCTTGGCTACAATACAAATGTCGGCCTACTTAGTTATCTCTCTTATAACTTTTTATTTGATGTTATCATCTCAACGGTCAAAAGAAAGACTTCTTTATATTCCTTCCCACTCTTAATCTTTAATTCTGTGGTTTTATTTACCTTCTGAAGAGTTTATGTTTTACAGTGTCTGCTTGAGTAACGGAGGGGTTTGACTTTTCTATATTTACAACAGTGCACAATGTGCTCATGGACGTATGAATAACAACTTACGGTAGGTTTCTCCAAGAAATTTAAAGCGTTATACCGTGTAGCTATAGTTATACATATCATGTGTGTTCGGGCTGCTTTTAAGTACCGTTGTTATCAATTTCAAACACGTTTAAGGCTGGATGGCTAATTTCTTAGCGTCCATTAACAATGAGGGATGACACTCAATGCAGACAATACCGGTTTTGTGTTTAGAGAGAAATATTAAACTGTGTGTAGGAACATATGTATACAAATTTATTCGGAATTTTCGGTTCCCCTGGAATCTTCTTCAGCGGAATCAAATAGTACAGTGAGCAACTTTAATCATTAGTTGGCAAATACTTAAGACAAACAATAATTAAAGTTAGTGACAGGAAGTGTCTTTGCAACCGTTTTGATCAAGTTCGTTTCATCTGAAGCACAAGATAGAATCAGAGCACGATTTTCGATACCGCACACATTTGTAGCCGAAACCCGTTCTGCATGGATAGTGTCTCATCAGTGCTATCAATTATCAAGTTAGTTGTGCAACATTATGCTCCTGATTATGACAGCCATATCACACAAATTGCCCAACCCCCATCCATTCGTTTTGTCCAATATGCTTAAAGTGATTGTGTGTGTAGGCAAAAAGGAAAAAACATTGAAATTTCATCTTCAAAAGTTTAGGAAGGCTTCTAATTGCACCATTCAGACAATCCAGGAAAATAAATAGGTCTCAGATCGGTAATTCTGCCATATGATTTCAAATTGTTCTAACACAACGACAGAAGGTGTAGAATACGATAATGTAGTGGCTGACAGTTTTCATTCAAATCAACGGTATGCTTCTTTGTACAAGCCAATGGGAAGTATACTAGTACTGAATATTCAATTATTCAAAACAAGTCAGGATCACCGACGCAGCAATGCTGTGATCAGTTCGTAGGTTATTTGTAAATACAGTGCTTCCTTTCACCAAATACTACAATTCCCGATACCAACCAAGAAGCGATGACTTGAGTAGCATGTTTTTGATACACCAGTGAGACCTGCACTGTTGCATATTCATTATGTAGGCGCTTATAGTCAGAACCGTTAATTTTCAAATATGATTTCTGTTTTTTGACAATCCTGTTGCTTTTCAAAGTAGTTACTGTCATTTTCCTTCATTGAAAAGTGTAGTCTGTCCATGTACAACGTGGAGCGTACATTTCAAAATAAAGAAAAGTAAAGATCAAACATAATCTTATCCTTTTTCAGTACACACGCAATCACTTTAATTTCGTATTCGTAGCCTCTTTTGTTTCAAACTCAACTCAAACCCTGCACTGTTGTGTTGATCATACCGCTTTAAGGGAAAGGCCCAGTTCAAAAAAGTGATAGTGGGCCTAAAAGGAGTTCACGGGGATGTGATTCGTCGAGTGTTAATAATCTTTCACAGAAGACAACATAACACGCATCTCGTTGTATCTTAAGTAGGAAGTTGAAGTAAGTGTAACCATGGAAGTACTACTTCCATGGTGTAACCATGACACCGACTTGCTTGATTTTGTCCTTTTTTTTTTCTTTCTTTCTTTTCTCAAACACTTCACGGGCTGGTGGTCTTGAATAGATTGATGGAAATAAAAAAAAAAACACCTTGAAGAGGAACAGTGAAGGAAAATGAATAAGTAGTAAGTAATTGGAAACCACTTTTTTAATTACAGAACGAAATGAGAATGTGATCTATTGTTGATAAAAATAGAGTGGAAGTCTCCTGACGGGAAGAAAAGTGTCTGACAGTACTGCAGTGAGCACTATTTGTAAAAGGGTACATGTTACGGTCTAAATCCAGAATCCGATCTAGCTTTGCAAGAAAAAGCTAGGTCCTATTTTTTTTTTTTTTTGTCGTCTAAGCAAACATTTTACCAACCACTACCAAGACGATGGCCGATCTGTTGGGGACTAAAGTCAACTGCATGACAAATCTTACAAATAGGCAGACTGATTCTAAGACTAACATGAGCTACTTTGAAACGAAGAATTAATTTCGTTGTTTCTTAACTGAGAGCATGTAATGCATATGTATAATGTGTGCATAATGTATGTCAGCTTGTTTCATGTGTTGAAATCTAATTTGATTCTGCTTACGTGTTACCATACAGAGGTTATACACGCTATGTTTCCCGATGAACATCGATTTTATACACCGAAACACATAACACCGTGATGGATCTTCGGAGAACATTCATCGCCGAGCTGGTTAACCATTTGCTTTCTACTTACGTTGTGAGTATTTGTACAGCATTGTTAAATGTGATTATTAAAGACTTATAAAAGTATTCTCATTACGTATGAGACAGTGGTAGGCAATTACTGTGTTATCATATGCGGAACCTTGACGTCCACCTCACAATACTCAACTCCGGGAGGGTTCATGTATGACGTCATTTATTACGCGACCTCGATATGCTATGGCAACGGCCGCGCGCATTTGGTATACAGTAGTTGCATGGTTCCCCGGGGGTCTCATCAAAAATCTCGTAAACATACAGAAGAAAATACAAGATAAATATGATTCAAATAATGTGATCACTGATCAATCTCATATAAAAGATTGAAGCTACTATTTTGAAAACTAATTATATTGTTTTGCTCATGGTCATCACATTCGAGTTACGTAATGTTTTAATAACCTAACAGCTATCATCATTAGAGTCTCATTTCCTCTTATCCGGTCTCAAAAGTTGACTTCAGGTCATTATGTTATTCCTCTCGTTATACTTTTGATATATTTGCTACAGATACAGAAATAGCTTCGGCCTCTTCCCTCAAGCTGAAGAGGTTGAGTAAGTGTGAAGTTGATGAGCCTTAGATTAGAAAAACAATGATATCGTGTCCGAAAATGAGTCAATGAGTAATCTTTTCAGCCTCTTTGCAGGGACGGGGACATGGCTGTTCTTAACTTCCATCCCAAAAAGCACAACACTTATAATGCAAATAATGATGTACGGTAAATATACGATGATACACTATAAAGGCAAAGGGAAATACACAAAAAAGACATGCAAAGAAACTAACTTTTATAAACAAATAAAAATATTTTTAATTTTAATTTGACAAAATTGTGACAAGTGTATACGATTGTGATCTGGGTTAGTTGTACCTCCAAAATTTTATCACCTCGACGATAACTTCGATATTCGTAAATATTACTGGGTTGAAATTTCTGATATGTCGATCTATATAGCACGTTTCATGACTTAAAAAGACTACAAATATTAAAGACTACACCAGATTGAGTCTAAGATTGCCTATTAGTTGAAACATTTCTCAACCTTAACATTGAGTTTAGTGGCGGCACCAAGGGGTGGGGCATGAGAAACATTTTAAATCAGTCAGAGCTTTGTCCGCCCCCCACCCCCTTGTTGACCGCCCCTCACCTGAAGTGACCTGACAAATACAAACATGTATATGATCATTCCCTGTTTATATTCATAACTTTTGATTTACCTCTCTGTTCTGGGGAGTCCATGAGACTTAATTTTTCACCCAGCCTGACATCCTTAAACACCAGAGCTTCCAGGACTCTGCCCCCTGGACCCTGGACAGGCTTTGTCCCTTGACCTCAAGAGGGCGATTGTAAGTTTTCGTGTCATCAACTGAGAGGATTAGCCGAGTTCATAGAAATCATTTGGAATCAGTGAACATTCAGTGAACGATGTGAAAACTGACGTGACATCTACTCGTTATCATCGTTTTTACATATGCGATCTGCTGCCAATACTAATATTTCGTAAAATTGAATAGATTGACGCAGCCTGTGTAGAAATTCAGTAACTTGTTGCTCAAGAATAATATTTTTAAGCAAAAAATTTCAAAAATTTAAATGATGCATCTTGCGTGAATCACCTTGCGAATAATGTTTGAGGGAGATGAAACTTTTGCGTATGTTTCTTCTTGACACTGAATGATAAAAAACTTTATTACTTTGTGTATCACCTTGCTGACGCCTCATTTGCCTTTAAAATACTTCCACTTCTATAATTTATTCCAATCCAGACTTGGAAGGTTTCTAAATTAATCTGAAAACGGTACAACATTTAATTTAAATAGCTAAAAATTGCTTGATTGCTACGTCAACCGTACACTGAATATCCTAATAGTATGGTTACGCAATAATTGGTTCTGTCCACGACATCACTTCACTGCACATCGTTTCATAATTATAACATTTCCATATCTGAATGTGTGAGTGCTTGTAGGTGACTCTCATACTTTAGTAAAGAGTAGAAATATCTCAGCCCCATTCTCGAACCCATATACATGAAATTTGCTTCATGAGTGGGTCATAAGCGCTGGATTATGTGACCGCAGGCTGTCGTGGGAGGGGTGGGGTGGGGTGCGTCCAATCTTAGGTGTGGCGAATCACTCTAAGCTGTAACCACCGAGGATACTGTACATCAACAGCCCTTACACCTGTCATTTACCGATGCTTTAACAGTGCAAAATGAAACCTTGTGAGGTAGTTCAATATGCTACAATTTTTAGGTGCCTGATCATGACGCATGGACAATACTATGTCTGCCTCCCAAAATGTACATCGGCACACAGTGTCTGGATATCATACCATTGATAGCTACGTAGTTTACTACAGGTATGTTACAAGTATCACTCTCTATATACTATAACTTGAAAAGTTCAAGATGAAAAACTGAATGAATCTCATCTTGGACATGTAAATGTACCATCAAGAATAAGTCATCTTTTGCTTTTAATATCAGTTAATAATTCTTTTGTTATTTACACAGAAAAAAGGCATCACATCTTAATTGGGGGTTAGCCTACGTCTTTCTTATGTCCCTGAATGCCAGATCCTATAGATACTGCCATCCAATAATGACATTAAGAATTAAGACATTCGACATCCGTTATAATGTGACTGTATTGTGAGTGTATGTAGGATGACAAGCTTTTCCTTTGTGTTGCTCACTGACACTGTGCACTGTATGTTATATTCATGAACTAACATATGCCTATTCATGTTACCAAACATATTACTAAAATCACACCGCATTTATTTCATTCTTCGTTTAATATCTCTCCAGACAATGGCACAACAGGCTACCAAAATCCAATCAACATACATAACTACTTTTGTGATAGACGTCACATAATTTTGTCCCTCCCCCCCCCCCCCTTTGCTCTTTGTCCTTTATTTTTCTTTCTTAGCATGGTGGCCAGATGTCGTATAAGTTTCGTTTAAACTTTTTTTTTCTGGCCTCCGTTCATCTCAGTGTTATACTTTACGTTTATCTTCTACTTGTGATTTATCTGATTCTTTACAACTTTTCTATCATATTTTGAAATAAAATTGAACTGTTCCACAGATTCACACTGATGTTATAAATAA
The DNA here is from genome assembly GCA_021234535.1 of Stichopus chloronotus. NCBI lineage: Eukaryota > Metazoa > Echinodermata > Holothuroidea > Aspidochirotida > Stichopodidae > Stichopus > Stichopus chloronotus. The sequence goes on from CM037835.1 coordinate 1,788,524, forward strand.
CCGAATAAATGAATGAATGAAAGTATAATAAAGAGAATGAAGAAGTTACGTCATAACAACCGCGTAACATCCTTTGTGCCTTTGTAAAAAATATGTTGTTAAGGAACTCCTACGGCAAAACTGAAACTGTGGTAATAATTAGCTACAGAAAGGATTTTTGTTTCACTGGAGAAGAATGAGCTCATTACTGTCTTTTTCATTGGCTAATGAACGGCGTCACGTTAATTCTACTGTGACGTAATTAGAGCTAATATTCAGAAGCACCATACAGAGAATGGAAGAAAAGCTTATTACTAAGGGTGGGGATGGGATGGGGGTTATGACGAGGGATGAATGGAGTGATCTGTGGAAAGTAATTACTACATCAATCTTTGATAAAGTTCGTATTGTAAGTCAGTAAATGGAATACCGTAGACGGATAGCAATAGTAGAAGTCGGAAAAGAGTTGGGCAGAAAAATAATATGGTTTCGATTAAACTGAGCAAATCAAGAAATAGGTTTTCAAAAGTCTTCGTCCAAGATAGAAAATAACGTCCTTGGTTGGTTATAAAAGACAAACATCGATCACTTTTGACAGATATTCGAATTCATAGTGTCATTGATTCGATTTTATGATTGGCGTTAGAAGAGAAATAAACTAATTTGGATCTCAGTCAGTGAACATTCTCAGTCAAACAATCATGAATTAATAGAACCATCTAAAAGGATTTATGATACTACCAAAAATTAATCGAACTAAAAGTAAAATTTATGTTACCATTTAATCGAATTCATGCCACGAAAAGTTAATGTGAATTTATGGTAACATAAAATCAGTGCAGTTTTCCACTGGCCCTCAAACAAGTATACTGCTTCCGGTTCTAAATCTGCAGCCACAGGGAATGTTCATCCTCCAACCTGGACTTTATTCAGGAAGTATAAATTTAAATATTTTTTGTACCACAAACTCTAATAATTTTTCCTCTATAGCCAAACGTATAGGGTCCAAAGTTACTGATAATTGTCATGGGCACTCCTTGAAAATTCGATCTTTACGCCTGACCTTTGGTCCTTAGCCGACAGAAGGTTTCTCAGGTATATTGCATAAAACCTAACGTTTGAAATTTTCTGTGATTTATCACAAAACCACATCGTTAAATGTTTCTAGCATTTCTTCGCAATCTTTCCATTCCCTATGAAACACATTTTTCACACAAGTATTATTTTGGAAAGCTTGGATGCAGAGCACTATACAAAAAGTCAAAGCGTTTTAAGTGTGTATCCTCGGATGCAAGTTTAGAAATGAACAGCGTCCAGTATGACGTTTGAAGATGAGGGGTGGTAAGAGTGGAAAGCAATGGCCAACAAGGATATATGGAAAATAACATCAGTTCATTATCAATGAGATGAAACTATCCATTGCTGATTATGTCTTCAGGGAAGTATGTGACCACAACTTGTTAAACATAAGTCGTCCACTCACTACCAATGAAAATTTAATATAACGTCCCGTGATATACACGTGAAATATTTTACAGTTACGTACTGGTACGTGGTAGTTTGGGAGATGTTACTTCAAGAAAGAACAAGAACCAACCTTGCACTGGAAAATATCTTTAAGAGCCAATGAAGGTGGTGTCTTTTATCCTGCTCCCTTCAATGTTAAAACGGCCATAACCACTCAGAAAATCAAAATCACTGATTCAGTTACATCATCTTCCATGGCTTGGAATACGTTTTTGGAGGAACAACCAAGTCATAGTGACGCCACCAACTGCAGTATTTTTATTTTAAATTGGTGACTTAATTTAAAAAAAATAAGGGTTCCTTTGACAAATTTTGATGTAATTGCCACACATTTGCTATCATTGCTGATTTTATGAAATATTAATCGTTTCCATCTGCTTTCACTTTGACACCTGTCCTGTCTCAGCTTCTGCAGTGGAAGCCCCTCCCTTTCCCTCTCAGTTCACCAATAGCACGATGAGACATATAGTGCCTGAAACACTTGGTAAATAACAAGACTTCAATTTGTCTATATGCACAGAGGTTTGAAAGCGAACTGTAAGCTGATCAACTGGTGTCTTTAAGGTGGACGAAACCAAATAAAAAGGGCTTCAAAATATAATTTGCTCCTTTCGTTTCTCCTCGGACACCGCACTACGTCACACGAGTATGAATAGACTTAGTAATGGTTCCTATAGCTTGTATATAGGAGAGATCCATGGAACATGAGTTGAAAATTTGTCAGTGAAAGTCAAATTCTGTGGGATATGTCAAGGCTACTGTAAGAAAACGTTGTTTAAGCCCCATCCTTGCCTCATGAATAGTCATATCCATTCCCATTGGTCTGTTTGATTTCAAGTAACGGTGATTGACTGCTATGCTTTCTTGGGGAGTCTGAATTTTGCAGGGTCAAAAAAATGTCGAGACAATTTTCATAATTATTAAAATGTCTCAATGTCTACAAAGTTTTGTTTCAGATTTTGTGAAAGGTGATCCTTTCCTCTCCTTTCTATTCCCTGAACTTACACTGAAGCAAGACAACGGTAAATGACCAGGTGATTGCCAGTGCATCTCATATTCCAGCTTTAATCCCTATATTTTTATCACTGCATTTTTAACAGTGTACATGTTGTGCAATGTATGTTGTGTGATCTAACGTACATGCGTACTATGTTGGACATTTATGTGCACAGGTAGGTCTTCAATATTTTCGAGTCGAAAGACCAGTGAAAACATTGCTCGACCAATGAGAGTGTGGCATCTTTATGTCACAAATATTTCAAATGTTCCTCATACGAATGCATTTCGAAGATTACCATGAAAATACTTGAAACACAATCAGCATAAACATGACCCTTATGTAGGTCTGTCAATAAATGGATGAAAGCGTTAGAAGACTGAAGCCCATATTCCTCACACTGCTAGGGCTTTTCGTGAGCATAGTAGTGTAGTGCTCAGCTTAGAAATTCTCTCCTCGTTTGCCGAAACACTGAGACCAGAGGAAATCGATACAGTCCTCTCAATTCCAGTGTCGTGTTAGATTTGCATGTCACTTACTACGTAAAGGCTGACAAGAGTTTTCTTCTTGCCGGTATATTTAAAGGGACCGTGGTTTCTGGGAAGAGGCGTCGATCCACAGACGGAGGAACCACAGAATGATAGAAAAAAAGACCAGCTTCGGGTTGGCTCTATTACTGATAATGCAAGGAATGGTGACTATCAGCCTCAAAAAGCATGCAATCCGAACTTGTGAAAGTAGAATTCTCAACTGACTTAGATCATAATTACCTGGTAGCAGGAGGAATGGTTTCTATTGGCTCTCCCAAGATAATTAGTTCACAATATCATAAGTTCACAATGATCCTATGCTCTCTAATCGTCAGTGTGCTTCAATCCACTCTGACCGTCATGTGACTGACCCATCGAAAAAGAGCAGGGTCAGTTGCAATGAAAAACTTCACTCACTCAGCATCCGCCGTCATATCGAAACCTTCGCGAACTCATCTTATCTCTCTTACATCAAACACACCAAAAGTTACCCCCCCCCCCCGGCATTCTGGGTCTTCTGACTGCCATTACTTTGACCTTTGTGGAGCCATTTCTTTTGTCCCCACGTCACTTACAAGAGCAAAGTGTTTTCTTTCCATTTGGTTAAAATAAAGCCCCGGAATTTTAAAGAACCATAAGCTGAGACTGTGCCCTTGGGATTGCGGATCGACTGTAGCCCCATATTGCTCTCCATACACACAGCACGTAGCGGAGACAAAGGCCCAATGCACATCTCAAAATAATAATAATAATAATAATAACAATAATAATAATAATAATAATAAAAAATAAGCAAAGTCATGGATAACTCAAGCATTCTCGTGACGTCACGATTACAGTGATTTGGGTATGCAGACAGCGTTTGGGTGTTTATGCGTTTCGACGAAATAAAATTTCTTGATGGAAATACATAATTATGTAACTTTATGTCTCGAAACGATGCTATGGAAACTTTGAAAGAATGAACTTTGATACTGTTTCAACAGATGTAATAGTCATTAACATGTATGTCTATATAATATCTATAGGTCGCAACCCCTGAAATGATGCAGCATCAATGATAGACTATGAAAAATCGGGTTCAGTTAGTGCTTCTTGGTTATAAGAATGGATGGAGGCGACATTTAATTTTCTCCAATGACCATTGACTATTTTATCATAGATATGCACGAAATGTTAGCATATGGAGGGAAAGGCCAAGCGTGGATCATATTCGAAAACCGGTGAGAAGAAATCATTATAAAAGCTAATCGTGGGTGAGTACCGTACGTAGTACGTATCCTATGTATGTCAGTATGTTATGTGTCATTTTCCGTGTGGTGTTTATGCTAAATAGGTGAATAATTGCACTGATTGTGTATATCTCAACGGATATTATTGACTCACGGCGTGAGGATTCGGTGAGTGCTGGTGAATTGATTTCCATGGTGATCACCGGCATGCCCAAGCTTACACCTATAGCTGTCCAATCATCATGAATGAGTCAGAACATTCAAAAACACCTTTCCTTCTAAGGTTTCTGCAAGGCTTTTTGTTTTAATGGAAAGCAACTTTGTGCTACATCGTTGCCAAAATTTGTCGACATTTCCTCCATCTTGATGCTGTCAGGGAAAAAACGAATCTACTGGATACAGTGACGGATTCAGAGCGGGCGTATCATTATTGGCGCCTAAGAAAACTTTTAAAATTTTAGTGGGATAAGGGAAAACGACGTCAAGTAACAAATGATATAGCCCACTAATCTTACATCGATTGTCTCTTTGACGTATGAGATCAAGCATGCCGGGGGTCATAGACGTCTCAAGTAGGCATAAGTTAAGTATAATGTTGCACATCGTAATTTTTGATAATTTTTAATGCTCACAGTTTCTATAAATTAGCCTATGTCTCGAACTGGTCGGAATTATTGAATTATGTATCCCTCTTCGAATAGAGATTACATAAAACTCTCTTTATTATAATTTCGGCAATCGCGAAGTCATTCATAAATCATGTTGATCAAACTTCGGATATCAAAATGGTGGCTCTAAATCAAAACCATAAGGGGGTATGACACAAAAAAAAAAAAAAAAATGTTGACACCTGATACTAGCGCTTGGCCCGGGTGGAAATTTAGGTAGTCCCGGACAACCCCCCCCCCCTTAAAACTCCCATACCGTTCCCTGAACCCTAACCCTTTCCCTATAAAGGAATTATCGAGAGGTAGTTGACAGAGGGGATTCTCTGGGGGTGGAAATTGTTCGGACGGAAATTGTTTACTGGGAGGTGGAATTTTCCGGTGGGGGGCTAGTGTTTTCTGACTCACGGATATCAAAATATTGTTGCACTCTTTCCAAAAGGAGATTCATCTCCTATAGCCTACATTAATTATTAGTTTTGTTTCCATTTCTTTCACCAAAGCCTTTCAAAATATATTTCAGGCTCCCTCCTTTATCTCACAAAGGGATTGCATCTCCTTTCACAAGAATTCTGATTTTACTAGGGCCAATACGAGCTGCTCAAACTAAAAAGAAGTACTACCATTTCGCATCTTATCCCGCTTCTGATAACAAAGTTTTCTAGTAGGGGAACCCCTCCCCCAGGACTGCGATCCACCGGGCACCCCCACTATATTGTAACTCCTGGATATACCATCGACCGTGACTGCTTGCTAAGCTTTGCTCTCCAGATTACAACCTACACACATTGAGTCTGTAATAGCTCCACTCACTGTGGATAACTAATCTTACTTTGTTCATTGATAAGTTCTTTACTGTATCAGCTAGAGTTCCGTGTAACTCATACAAATACCACCACACAAAGGTTACACAGACACATTTTGTCAACTTCATATACGTTTTTTGAACAATTTAGAAGCAGTACAATGTCTTTTTTAATGGTTGAAGAAAAGTAAAAAAAAATGAGTCAAGTCCATGATAATGATGTATAACATTCAACATAGATTTGTTCTAAAAGTACATTGTTGTCGTTGTTCCGGATATTGTTTTTCATGCTAATTCTGTCCATTACAAAGGCTAAAACTAAAAGTTTTGTTTGACGAAGTATAACAAAGAACCAAAGATATGCATGAAATGTTACTGCCTTGGAAACGAACTTGAAGTTGTCGTGATTGAGTACAACTCATCATAATTTGTAAGATGACATGTTGTCTTTAAGTTGCTTGTGAACTCGACAATATCACATATTTTGATAAGTGACAAGGTCTAAACACTCGGATGTAACGACAGATTCAACATCACTTTTTTTCTCAAAATATTCTCATAAATATATCAATTGAATTTAATTTGGTTTCGAAGGACAACCGCAACCTTTGTGACATGGAGCTGGGAATGTATCGGTATGTTCATGTCAGTAAATGTAGTGTACTTGAAGCATCTTCTTAGTAAACGCCATCACTCACAAAAGGAGGTCTTAATAAATTTCACACGTGGTGTGTCAGTTCACCTTGTCGAGTGCAAGGACTTATTGTTGTTTTAGTGTAGTCCAAGGTCGTGAGGTTGAGAACAGCATTCGTCAAATAGCAGACAGCTTATAAACATGATATCTCACTCACACAATTAATCAACACGATATCTCTCACACCGTATATAAACACGACATTTGTACACCTTTAAAACACACTAACATAGGCTACGTGGGTCATTTGGTTCAAACAGATGTCATATTTTTTGAAAAGGATTTTGTTCAAACACAATAGCGTGTTTAAGGGGGGGGGGGACAGGCCCCCACCTCCGAAGCCAGTTGGGAGGAAATCGCTTAGTTGGGGATTCAATAACAAAGGGAGGGGGGGAATAAGGTTGAAGACTCGCAACAGGGGTTTAGCCAGGTGAGGACAGGGGGACTCCCCTCCCCCTTTCGGGGAATATTTCCCCAGTTGAGGAGTCTTAGTCGATGGGATACAGAATGCAGTCCGCAACAAAGGTCTCTTCTAGCTCTCCAGCGGAAATTTTTCTGATGAGAACCAAACATTTTCGCTACACTCGCTGTAACTTAGAGTCCCTCCAAGTTTGTAAGTAGTTCCATCCCACATTACTAAACAGCATCCCACATTACTAGACAGCACAGGCCCTGTCCACCTTACCAAGTAACATGACGGCAGAGTACACAGTTTATATAGCCCTGTAGGTAATTTTATCCCACGTCGCCGGCAAAGCCTATATCATAGTTGCTGATGTTCTCTCATGTGTTGGCCATGCGGTATATCTATAGTGACTGGACTGGAGGAGAGAAGTACAGCGTAGGTAGTGAGCCCAATAGGACTGCCAGGACAATTATTGACCTGTATAAGCTTGTAATTGGTACAGATATTCTCACATATTACTACAGGACAACTAATTTTACACTTTGGATTCAAGGGAAAAAATAAGTCAGCGCTAAAACTATGTTCCTCTAGTATATACACGTTTTATGAAAATGGCATGAAACAGGTACTGTTAGTTTTCGCGATCATCTCAAGCAGCCTTCTTTACCAAATGACTGGTCTCATGATGTTTAACTTACAGTCTTGTATATGAATGTGATATAATGCAGCCTACCACGCATAGAGGATAACCTGAACTCTATGCCATTGACATCGAATTTCATAAAATCAGAAACGAAAGAAACCTGATCAATAAGGCCTCTAAAACAAATTTAAGGCATTCTTATTACCTTATATTGCTTTTGCTTTGTAATCTGGTCCCCAACCGGGGCTCTGCCCCTAGACCCCGCCGGGGGCCCTAACACGGTCCACTGGACCCCACGTGTGCAAGCTCGCGCTTCGCGCTCGTAGAAGGTGCACCAGTGACACTAGTGACTGTAGTGTCACTAGTGAAACGAAATCCTGCACGCGCCACTGTTCAAACACCAAGACAAAATCATGTGAAATGTGTACCAAAGACTTATTCTGATGAATTACTCTGTAAACATCAGAGGGATTCTGATATGACAGAATTATATTACGGAACTGCGCAAGACGCAACCTCGGTGTAGTGTGTCTTTAAAGTACTGTCAAGAGGATTGGTCCATAGAGATAATTTTAAAAAAATGCCACTTTCAATGTCACCGTTTTATTGTAAAAAGCTTTGTCATGTGCAAGTAATGGTTATATTGCAGCTTAGCAGAAAGCAGGGAAACTAATACCTTGTCAAGGTGCATAAATTACTATGTCGAATGGTTTATGGCCAGGTTGGACATATTTGGGATGAAAAGTTCTACAGATGTTGATACTTTGAACCTTCTCTTGACAACTGCATTGTCAATGTGATCATTCTTTCGCGAACAGTAGCCAGAAATAGGATACCATGTAAAGAGAAGGTTAGCTTAAGGTGTAACGAACATACGGTGTATGTCTTACTTTCGCTGTTTTGCATTTTTGATTTCGGTACTTTCAAGGAAATTAAAATTGGCTCCAAGACCCAGGCCTTGATATTGACCCATGTTCATATTAGATAATTAAAGTATATCTCTGGGCAGGGGACAAGAAGTGTGACAGTATCACATATAGAATGAGTAAATTCAGATTCAAACTAGATAGTTGGGGACCTTGAATAGGCTATGCCAAGTGTTATGGTCTTCCTCCCTAACATTTTTATGTATCTTTACATGTATCTTTAATCCCTGTGCATCTTTTTTGTATTTTAAAGAAAACAAAAGATACAATGAATCGTTTTGCATCTGATATCTTTAACCATCCTTCACTTGGCCATCTCCTTTTTCTGATACATAAACACAACGGCAATCCACAAATAACTTCTACTAATATTCTTCGCTTTGACAAATAACGAATCGTTCCAATCATCTAGTTGTTTCAATCATTCAGTGAACTAGTTTCTGCCGTGGTTACATTTCCCGGCTGTATAAAGACGTCGGATCATTTTCTCTCCTAAATTCTCGACGATGTCATGGAAGTGAAACTAGATTAATCTGTCGCCATGCGAACAAAGTAAGACAATTGTTCACGAATTCATTATAAACTTAACGAACGAGCGATGCAACAGTATACTCTAAAAAAAAGGGCTTTTTTGCTTCCGCTCAGAGGTTTCCATTCTAAAGATCAGTTTCGACAGATCAAACAACCAAGTTTCTCGGACAAAAGTCACGAGTCAATAAATACATATCAACTTGAATGTACAATTCATTAATCAGGGGAAATTTGAGACTTTTTTTTCTAATAATTAAGAGAATTTTTGTTTGGCTGAATCATGTCACGTTACATTTCATGGACAGGGAGAGAGATATTGACTTCACTTAAATGACGGATCGGTTAATAATACGGAATTGATGAAGGTGAATCCACGATTTCAGGTTGTATAAATTAAACGTCATCACTTTCAATCCAACTTCTATGTAGTAAAATTAAGATAAGAAGACAGAAAGGACTATTCAGGACCATGTATGTAATTTTTTACACCAATGTACCCTGTTTGCCGTTCATGCCTTTAGTTTGATCACATGTTATAGACCGTCTGCAGAGGCAACGCTACCTTACAGTCAGATGGGGCTCTACCCCCCCCCCCCCCCCCACAGACTTAAATGAATTAACGGCGTCCTTTCCAGCTTTTCACGAAAACAAGAAAAAAGAAAACAAAAAGACATAAAATGGGGACAAAGCTGAAGAAAAATAAACAAGATGTAAGTCATAATAAAATATATTATAATAAAATTCAAGGAAATGAAGTACTTAACGTGAAATGTACAAATTTTATCAGTAGTGGACGGAAAACTCCCAGGAGCGTATAAGGAGATAGATTTTCCATCTAAAAAATTCCGATAATACACAGTTTTCTGGAGCTTACTTGCTGTGAATGGGAGAGGGGATTTCCGGAGATCTTGGGAGATTTTTAAGTATTTCTTTCTGGTGCTCCTCTTAGATAGTCTTCCCACAATATAGGTTCACCTCCAATCCAAAATCCTGGCTGCACCAGTGCAACAGAGGCTTACTGTGTTTCCATTTTTAGGTGTTTAACTTTTATGATTTGTTCCTTTGTTTATCTATCTCTTATATGTTGTTGTTGCAGGGCCACAGGGAAAAACAGCTTTATGTTGACTTGGCTACCCTGGTAAAATAAGATATAAATTTAAGAAATATAAATATTAGACTTAAACACATTCGTTGATGGGCCCTCATTCATGTCTCAAGCCCAGAACGACAAAATACTAGATACGCCCCTGGCGGGGCACGTAGTGTCACTTGACAAGGTGCAAGCAATCCCTATGGATCCTATGATCACATCACATAACAGACTCCACTGCTCGGCAATGAAAAAAGTTGGGGATTAAAGATATGTGACACACCCCAATATTTGTCAATTGCTCAAAAAATAAATGAAAGAGGAAGAATAATTTATTATGATTCTTGTATCATGCCAACCCAGGGTTTCCCCTGGGTTTTTCAGAGTATAAGGCGGCGAGGGCGAATTACTTGACTCCGCCATGAATTTCGGGTGCAAATCCGTACTAAGTAGGTTCTCGAAGATTAGAAGATTTTGACCATGATATAAACAGGGTCGGAAAAAGTGCAAATTTTCCGGGAGAATAATTACCATATAGTCGGAGTTTCCCGACAGACCTAACATGGCGCCGTAGGCGTCATTCGATAGCGAAGCGATTGTCATACCAGCGTGGGGTCAATGGGCCCGCCATAGGGCTCCTTGTGGGGTTCATGGACGATCACGGTAGGGGTCTAGGGTGCAAAGCAGCCGGAAACTCAGCGATTTTAGTGTTTTTAGACGTGTCCGAATCATTTGAAACCCATGCTTAATTTCAACTCTACAAGTTGAAAACTGCTACTGTATCAGGTGACAACACAATAGTTCGATCAGAAAAAAATAATTGATATTAATTCAAAATCAAAACGTTCTGTGAAATGTTGCACATGTCATGTAGAGTAAACTGTATTACATACATTTTTGACGTTGAAATGTCCCTAAAAGTTTCGTGAAAAGAATCACGTAAAATCTTGCGCAGCCTCCCGAAAATTTTACGTAATGATATCCTAACGCAGTGGACGTATATCGAATAGCCTTACCACCTTGGCAATTCATATTTCCGTATTACAGGGAAGTTGCAGGTTTCAGAGGGTTTTTTTTTTTGGTTCATTGATCCTACTAGTAGTCACTTTAAAATGTTTGGACTAAAGGTTTGAAGGAGCAGACTATTGGTTTCATGAAGCGTTTTGGACATAGAAATATGAGTTCGTTTTTGTATTTCTGTGGGTTGTGATATGTCCGCTAGCTGTCTTACTGCAGATAATTTGCGCATGCAGGCGTGGCAGGCCTAATCTTATGCCTTTTTAATTGACATTGAATGGAGTAAAGGAGGTATACCTAGACTCTTCTGCAAACATTTCCCAACGGTTGTTTTTTCACATATATGACTTGAAAAATATTGATCATGAGTAAAAAAAAAAGGGTATTCTATTACACCAATAGTAATTTACTTCAATTTTTGTTGAAGATTGAAAGTGGATGGGGCATTTGGGATACACATTTGATGGATTTATTCACCAGTTATTTTCGGACGGAACTATTTAGGAAACCACATACATGTGTGATCTCTACCATTCTGTGATTGAAAGTTCGAAATAAGCATGGTATGTACAAGATAAACACGGCCAGAAGTACAGAAGCGGATTTCCCGCGAGACTTCCCGGGAAGGAGCCTCTGGCTTCCTGACTTTTTCCAGTCCCATCTGATACGTATTACCATTTTGTAGATTTACTTTTGCTCTCATTAATTGAGAAATTACAGACATGAGATCACTATTGTCAGTTTCAAGACTGCGGCTTAGAACACCCGATAATTTCCGGCAATCTGATTACTGTAGTTTGAAATGCCAAAACTTTTCTTGTACTATCCGCGCCAACTGTTGATAAGGTTCAACAGACATAGTTCTGTCGGCATTCATCCCCCCGCCCCGCCCTTCTCTTCTTTAATGTCTTTTTTTTCGTTCTGCTGGCCTGCTTGTTATGTAGTCTGGTTGAAGAACACTGGGTATTTCTTTTCAATTGCGCCCCTACAAGCCCTTTTCGCCAAGGACCATATGCGCTATCGTTTCTCTGCGAAATTGTCTGGTGACAGATTCCATTCATGAATACAAGTTATAGGCGCTGCCCCCAGCATGGAAACGACTTGTTTACAGGTGTCTAATTACGCCATGATACTATTACTTCAGTTGACCGCCTGTTTCCGTGTTAACATTCTACTGCATCCGATGATACGTTACCTCTCAAGTAGCCTACGGTAACGTTTGTAGAGAAATACCCCTAGCTCTTCATAGTTTATTTCCATGTTCAATATGAATCTCAGCAAGTATGTGGCAGAGAAATATTTTCCTTGGATTAGCACATCGAGTGGGTGACAAGACCTCTGTAACTAATGATTTCAATTTAGCCCGTTCACCGCCTCTGGTCACTTTACATAAATGCAACACATGCACGCATGTGACGTCATTGACCGCTTTTAAAGGTGCACTTGAGAAGAGTTTTCCAAAGAACTATCAATAAAAATTCCAGGTTTGGTAAATATCGAGCAAATCTGCCTTTATTTGTTTTATGGATTTCAAATGTCAAACAGATCTCATGTAAGTTCTGCATGAATGGCCTGACACGTCTATATTTTCCCTATACTCTCGATTTGAATTGATGAAATAATTAACTGTGAGTACTAATCCACTTATGTGTAGCAGACGTTGGCTGTAAACATTTAAAAATGACACATTTCCTGAGATATATGACTTATAATGGCCTTTTCAAAATTCCCTTGAGCAAGTGAATTCCGAGAAGACACAGTATTATGATATTTCGTTTTGACTTTAGTTAACTGTATTAATCTTACAGAGTTGAAAGAGCGTGCGAAATCCAAACTCATCTTTCCATTTACCTGAGTGGTCGGCTAAGTTAAAGGGTGGGGGATGGGTCATATGTGACATGTTTGTGGCGTACGTGTTTTATGCCCTTTAGGGAACTGAGGTTACTTCAAAGTGTACACAATATTTGATGACGTCGTAGGATGTATACTAAATTGGTTCGTACATTTGAAATTTCTCAATCTATCAAGGAATATCTTTTTTTTTTTCTCAATCTAATCAGCGGAGCAAGCAACGCATTTCTCACATGATGATTGGACATTATACTCCTGTACTTGAATAACTAAATATTTCAAATTTCAAACATAATCACATTATGTTAAGGGTATATTTGAAAATTTAGGTTCTAAACAGAAAAACATTGGCACCCTGTGTGGCCATTCTTTATTTTGATTTATTAATAGACAGATTCCCTGCCAGCTTCTACTCTTTCCTGATTCTCCGCCATTTTCTGTTGTCAGGAACTCATCATTAGGACAGACAATGCCACGGCCTCGCCAACGCGTCATATTGATATATAACAAGAAAATTGCCCGGAAGTAACATTCTCGGGTATGGCGTTTGATATTCACTGACAGTTTCAAGTAATGATGATGGCTAAGTAACTGCTAATATAAGGAACACTGCTCGGGAAGGTCATTTATTTTCATAAATTAGCTTGAAGATTTCACGTAGTAATAAAATGCTGGCGGTCCAATTGTCTAACCGCTGACAAAACCTGTAAAAGGAAACCTTATTTGGTGTATCATCACGCATCAAAATAGCCCTTAATAGAATTGGAATGAAGACCTCACATCAGGCCTGAGAAACAAGGAATTGCAAAGCTTTTTCAGCTTTTTTTTCCTTAGACAAACATCAAATATAAATCTGACAGATTGAATTGGTCTGGTAGGGCAACGACCTTCAAATCACCATGTACCATGACGTCAGCAGCTAGCAATTCCCGGACAGAGTATCTCCAAACATAGATCGCAACACATTCATATGGGAATAAAATTTAACGATTCAAACAGAATTTTAGCAGTCTGCCTTGTTCTTCCTTCATTTATTTTTTTACATTCAAAACAATTATTCATACTTTCCACCAGTAACGATCAAGTTATTTTCATTTGCCATTTTTTGGTTCTTCCTTGTAAATGAAAGAGGTAGTTCCGTGCCCAACAGTGCTGGAATAATTACAGGAGAATCTTGGGGAACTTAAAAGTTCTGTCACAGGGCTCGAATATCGGTTACTTTTCACATTCAGGTAAAATGCAAAAGTTGTTAAGGAAAATTATCTCGCAAGTTAGGTCATAGGTATATTTACTATATGTCTGCCGATGTTGTAAATATAAGATAGCAGTGTAAACATAAAATGGATTTAAGTCCAAGCTCCTTTATAAGTTAAAACTGGATAATGGATAGACTGATATTCTATTCTTGATGACGTGCAATTATTTCTTTAAAAAAATCAAACCAAACAATGGAAAGATGTCTTTGCTCTGTCCTTTTTCTTATAATATCTGCAAATCATCCTTCTTACCTAACAACGTTTACTAGTGGCCTCTCAAATCGTTACGGTACCGAGAGCTGATTTGTTCGACCATATCTGACGTCATGGTGTATCATGTGACCTTTCCTTAAGCTACTTTTAAAAATATTAAAATCTATAGTGGCGATCATGACACAAACAACTTCAAGGAGGTTTTGGATACGATAAGTCACGTGATACAGTAAAATGCCTGCACCGGATCACGGAAAGAAGATAGCGATACCTTCAATCATAGTTCAAACCAGGGTTTTTGCAAAGCAAGATATTTGCCCGGTGAAAGGGGGCCGGGGGTGTCCTTGTGTGATAACATTTCTTTTAATTTCTTGAATTAACAAATCTTTTAGACCTAATAATTTCTTGAGTAAAGAATATAGAATTAAACGTTTTTTTTTTTTGTATTTTCATACAATTTTGTAGTGAGGGCGCACTTTCCGCTGTGCCACCTTATTCATAGTTTTCAATTCATCGAATGTTCGTTATACTTGAGCCCGTCCTCCTTTTGATAATTTACCTTCTAATTGTTTCATATGAATGATTTGAAATATATTGAAGGCCAACAACAAGTCCCCAGGCAACATTTTTTCCCATCCGATCATATGTAGGTAAATGATCATCTCGTGTCAACCCTCTCTCTTTCTCTCTTTCATTAATGTTCCATATTTTATTTTCTCCTCCTTATTCATTTTTGCATTTTGTTGCTCATGACGTTACCTGACGTTATCAACGTACGGCTACTTCTGAAAACGAAAATCGTCCAAGTTCGCTACATGCATCGTTACTACCGAGCCACTGTATCGTTTTTCGGCAAACGGCAGCAAATTACTTGTGACAAAATTACCGGTATTTCACATACCAAAGCCGATGTCTTGTGAAACAAGCATTGCGGTATTATGTCTTGGACTGATAAAATTGAAAACAAATGCTGAGTAACGGCCTTAGACTTAAACAAAAATGCAACTAATGGAGTTTTATTCTTGAATAACTTTGCTATGTCTTGTGTTCTAATCCTATCCAACGATAGAGACAATTTCTTACACGCTAAGTAATTTTTGAAACAAATTTAACAAACATAAAATTAAAGAGAGGTGGAGGGGAGACATGCGCCAGTAACACGTCAGTAGAAATTCTTATATAAATACGTACATCGATATGAAGTGGATAGATGACGGCCGCTAGACCCTGGCAGCTCTGAGCTCTCGGAATCATTCTTGACCTTATTTGGTACTCTTTTTGCCTACATTAAATGACCGCAATTCTAACAATAATAATTAAACACGCTCCCTCAATAGAGTAATCACATTCATTGTATTTGATTGGTCTATCGTTCATATTTCAAAACGTCGAAGGGTCCCGTGTGGCCAACCATATAGACGTAAGCCTGGATTTCATGTCAGGAATTTCAGGAAAAATTTGACCCTTTACCCTCCGAAACAGCTTTGATCTTTGGATATGTTAATTTAGCGTGTGGGTATGCGTTGTGATTCGAAGTGAGTGCCTCACTCACGCAGGACGCGTGAGACTTGGTACGCCCGTTTTTGACGTGAGGCCAGAGCCCGTTTAAGGGTCCGTAAGGGCTTCTAGGTGACGACGCCTCTGGCTCACCAGGTTTTAAGCTACCCGAAAAAAATGTTGTGTTAGCTCTTAAAAAGAAGATGTTAATCGGAGCAAAACAATAGTCCTGAACCAGAAAACAAATTCAACGAATTTTCAGGATCACCGAGGGTTGTTCATTCAAAGACAACCAATTCTTAATCTGTCTCATAAATACCTATACACAGAGTTTTCCAAACGGTACGTACGCCTAAACTTGGTGAAGTTGCCTATTACACTTCCCAACTCGAGTGTTTCCCTTCTCGAGAGGATGTGCGTCAGATATGTGTTCACTTGCGGAGTAAACGTTGTACAAATAGCAAACTTCACCAAAATATAGCACTGCAAACATTATGGACCACGTTTGAAATCATGGGCACAAAAACCAACACATTCATCTTCAAACAATATAAAATTTATTTATGGTGAAAAAATTGGGGACCCCCACCCTAATTCCTTCACGGCGGAATTTCACATTGTTGACACTGATATCATTTGTGTATATGTGGTTTCTGTGTCCTTGATAGGTAACGAAACACTTTTTCGTATAGATGAATTATATACACATACAAGCTGACAGATCATTAAAAACACAAACTCATCAC
Organism: Stichopus chloronotus; assembly: GCA_021234535.1. Taxonomy (NCBI): domain Eukaryota; kingdom Metazoa; phylum Echinodermata; class Holothuroidea; order Aspidochirotida; family Stichopodidae; genus Stichopus; species Stichopus chloronotus. Next base: position 1,805,129 of record CM037835.1, read on the forward strand.
CCCAGACAGCTTCAATTCTCCCAACCACTTTCGTCTAGTCCCTTCCACAGCATGTCTTACATTCTTCCACATGTGTAATCAAACAATGGATCCATGTGTACACTTTGTAATATGAGCTACTCCGCTTCTTTCGAATTTGCTATCAATCAAAGAATACTGCGACTTAGAACCAGTTGAGAATTTTTCTTTCCGGAAGGAAAAAAATATAGCTTAGGGTGATGAGTTACGGCCTTTAAGTTTCAGTACATTTAGTCATACATCAAACACTGACAGTTAGCTCAGATCAGTTTGGTTATACTCCATTCCAAAGGATTTCGATTCAGACCTCTAAACTTAACATACAGATACCGTAACATGCTTCAAATCCTGCACATATACTGCTTGATTTTATTTATTACTCTTATCTAATGCACACACACACTAGCAAGATAAAGCAAGAAATGGGAAAATATCTGTTAGTTTGATACATTGCAATCCAAGGCTTCGGCAAATCACATCCAGTTTTTGCTGACACATTACCAACAAATGCCACAACGAAAACCAATGTAGACAAATATAATCCGCCTGTCCACAGCTTGCTGACTTCAGTTTTAGTCTTACTAACACATTTAGACAAGATTTGTTCAAAGGTATTATTAATCACCCATCCAACACATTACTGTGGCAAAAAATGTTGTTTGTAAAGTAACAAAAAACAAAAACAACCACGGTAGTTTACACTTGATTGCGAGTTCTGCTAAAGATTTGTGACAAGTTAACATATACTTATACATGTATTTGAATAGCAATACAGAGAACAGTCGAGGCGAGTCCAGTGTTATACCGGTAATGTCAATGTTCATCTACCATGGATGTCTCAGTCACAGGACGACAGCATTATAAGATGTATGGAACTTATTAGGGGAGGGGCAACAACCTTGATGACTAATATACCAACATGCGTTTGCGTTATGGCCCCACAGCCACTCCAAAGTAGCACTTATCCGTTAAATCTATACATGTAAACCAACTTATGACAACGACCATCTTTCGGAAGTGTACATAAAATAAAGGCAAATATAGTCACAACGCTTTTAAAGTAAATTCAAATGATCCAACTTCTGTCTTCACAGGGCATTCCTGAGCTAAGCTATAAATGTTGAAGCTATTCACTCAATTTAAAATCATTGTGTATTCTGCAAATAATTTGTTGTGATCTCGTACTGATACTACTTAACTTTTTGTTTTGTTATTTTGTCGAAACTCATTGCATCTCATCATGAAATCTGATCACTGTCCTACTGTTAGGCCTATGAGGTGACTTGACTATACAAGTCATTGTGATATATAACATGGTTTGCAAGAAAACAGTAACATTTTCAAGGTTACATAAAGATTTTAATTTCAAAAGGAAACAAATTTACCTCTTGCCGTGCATGGTGTTTTTTTTTTTGTATGTAACAAGGATACCACAAATTACTGCGAAATTGACTGTCACAGTAAGTGAATATCTTCCAACATATTTTATCTCAGCAATGCAACAATCTATGAAAAAGGCATTTAGATAACTGGACTTTATTTTTCACTCTCTAACATATGTTTTCTTGTAATTTTAGACTTTATGTACACTTTAAGTTAATCTTCAGGTATAATGTTTTGTTTTCTCCTGCTCTAGCTCTATGCTCCTCCTTCTGTCGTCTCATGATTAATTATATGAAGTGTTAGTTTCGAGATCACATGAAACAGGTTTATGTGTGGTGGCATATTAAAAGTGCCGATTGGAGAAATCTATATACTGGACACCACAGCGTTTCCAGAATTCTAAATGTTTTAAGGATTTACATATCTCTGTCTGCCTCATATTATTGACCATTACAGGGGGACTGCAAGAGACCATTGCAAGAGGATATGCGAGAGAATGTGCTTGTCCTCAAAGGGTTTTTAGTAAAAACAGTTTTAATAGATACTAAGTTTTCAAATAACCACCAAACCTTGGTTAAGGAGTTTTTAGAGGACAGCATCGTTTGAATAAGCAAGGTGACCAAAATGCATTCGAAAGGCTTTTAAGAAAATATAAAATAAAATTAAATAATTGAATGCATATTCCTTCACCTTCTGATGATATGATACATTATATAGTGATATGCAGTCACTGTCAAACTGTATTTGTTACTTTAAAGGAGACCATGTGATTTATATAATAATTTAAATATTTTTTGTTAATCCTATAATGAATTGTTAAAAAGGAGCCTACACGTAACGTAGGCCTACTACAGTTGACAGAAATTCCTATCAAAAATTCGGAAAAAAAGATCGTTTTAATTTGACTAGTTCCCCTTCCAGTGGCATGCGCAATTATTCATTGCTTTTCTTTGGTTCCATGTGGAGAATTATCTGCAGCGTATGTTGCTATTAGGATAATCTTTTGCTGTGTTACGAACATGTTAGTATGCCTCATTTTAGTTGGAGAATGACGACTCCAAAACGATGTTAAATCTTTTCTAAGAAAAAAAAAACTTAATCTTTAAGGCAATTAAACAGTACATGATTGCTTCAGGTACATTCCATCAACTCTCCGCTCCTCCTTCTCTTCATGTTTTTATTTACTTTAGTTTGCACCCTTATATCATCCAGCTTTCGGATGTTCAGGAGTTTTTGAGCTTAAAAGTGACCAAAAATAAATCTTAATTGGGTGAAACCCATTTCGGCCGCAAGTGAAATGTAGTCCTTTGAAGTGGCATTGTTTTCCACTTATTTCAAGTAGCTGCTACGTTAAGGTAACAATAGTACTGCTTCAGTTGGCCTGCAAATGCTCAGCACTTTGTAGTGTGTGTGTGTGTGCATCGTTTGAACCTACCTAGAATCTGAGCAATTCAAACTGTTGTGTTTTTATATAAAATGGAAGACTCTGTGGAAGCCCGTGAACAAATCACAAACTCCTTGGACGGTTGTTACAGTGATCTTTGTAAGTCTACAACCGTGTGAGTCTTAACCTGCCCAGCTTAAGAATGAAAGAACTTAATATAGTATATTCATAGTTGACAAAGGTAAATGGTCAGCAACGATCAAATAAATTTCGGTTTTCCAATACGAACAAATAAGAATTATATATCAGAAAGGTGCAAGAAATGCAGTTTAATGCTGTCATAAGATACACTAAAGGCTGCTGCGTGACTGAATCCAGCAAAGTGTGATTAATTGATAGGAAAGAGTCACTTAACATTCCTTTTCGACAAACATTAATGTAGGGCCCACTTCCCTTATTCCGAGATTGTAGCACACAAACGCACAACAATAATGATGGGTGACACGTTCTTGCAATTAACACATGGATTTAATTACATCTCTGTGATCCCTTTATGCCTTACCTTTTCATTGTAGGCTGTATTATTTATTGGGGTCTGTAGTTAGTAGCCTACTGGCCTTCTTAAAACGATTTCCACTTCCAGGATACACTTCTAAAACTCAAAGCCGTACAGCCCACACTTATAACGATATCGAATTTTGACTCTTCACTGTTAGTGAACGAAAACATTCTGAGGAGCACTATAGAAGCTCTGGCCGTACAAGGACGTACGCCCATAGCGGTATGGGCATTGTGAATAAGCTGGGGGAAAATATTCACTGAAGTCTTGACCAAGATTTCGCTTTTGTCTAATCTCACATTCTGCTTCCCTCAGTCATTCAAGAAGCCTACTACTCTTACGGTGGCCCAGCTAGCTTCAACTTACCATGACTCTAAAGCACGCATGGCCGTCATCCCATTTAGTATCCTTTAAAACAGGATGTCTGCTTACCCATTTGTTACAAACCTAAAAACACCCGCACTTCTGCCCCACGTTTCTTTCTGCCCTGTCGCGTTTCAGAATTGCTTTTATTAGACGGTAAGCAGTTGAAAGACATCGCCATGCAAGTATTTTGACACAATGTACTCGTGGCACATCTGATACAAAACTTCGACAAGATATTCAACACATCAAACACGGCTCACAGCAAAAAGAGCCGTTTTGGAGATTTTTTTTTCTCTATTTTAGGTAACTCATAGAAAAGCTGCTATTCAGATTCAGTTCACATACCTTGTAACACAACTAAAATGCACGAGTATAGCAATTGGGCAAACATTTTGCTCACGTGACAGCCTCATCGGCCCTACAAAAATTTACATCATTCATTGAGGTAAATCGGTCGGGTTGACTGTCTAATGTTTCTCTTGATTGGTGTGGAGAGACAGACGGAGAGGTGGGGAGGGGGGAGGAGGGAAGAGCGGGATATGGAGCAATAGTGGGGTGGTTTGAAGGAACACTGTTACAGTGGAGGAATAAAAAGAGAGGATGTTATTCAAAAATGGGATTCTACATGATCAGTACCCCTTATGTCACAAAATACAAAATTATGAACTAACGTGGTAGTAAGGATCTTGGTAGCCTACGCAGCAGATTCTGTAGTAGCCTCCCGACAGATGGCGCTCTCTCAGTAATCGTAATACAACCTTTCTATACACTACATACAATACAGAGTCTGCCAACCTTCGTCGAGTTTTCATTTACTCGAATCCAGCATTTTGGGGGGTTATTATTCATATATATATATTACGTGGCTCTACGAAACAAGTATGAATAGTCATATTTGCGTACATACAACGGCGAACAACTCACAGAAATTGTGTACGTGAAAGGCAGGAAGGCAGCATGTACGAAGCACAAATATTACCCATTACGCGAGATATATAATTTAGTCACTGTCTGAAGTACAAATCTCTAACATTCATTATTATTTTCAACAAGTCCACCATACTTATAGGTACCGGCCTTTGACTTGCAGGCCTAATAATTGACTGTTGAACGAGGCCCACGGCCGGCCTTTTTTGTGAATTTGCAATATAGGCCTAGGGCCAGATGACAGCTAACTGACGTCACAACGTTCGAACTGCAACACCGTTGTTTAGACTAACGTACGTGTAAGCTTAGCCAATTAGGATTCTAGAGATTCTAACATAGCCAGTGAAGGAACAATTGCACTACAGCACCGTAGTCTAATGTTAAGACTAGCCACTACTTTCACGAATCACAGGAGGAACCGACTGCGGTAGGCTACGCTATCAATTTTTTGACAATATAGCCACAAGTTGAAACATTACACATGATGGAACGCACACAGTCAGAAAGCAGGTGAACGTCATTTAGACCTAGGACAAGCCCTACAAAAGTACCTTTTCCCTGTGATTCTGCCGTCAGCTCCACTAATAAGGCAAATCTTAAAGTGTGATGTTGCCACGCAACGAACCAGTTTTGTTTTATATAGGCCATAACGTTTCAAGATAGTCCATAACGTTTCAAGAAATGTTGGTTACCAGTGAACATTCGTATTGCCATTGGGAACTGGAATGTTAGTCCTAGCTAGGGCCTTTAGCTACGGTGTGACCTACACGCCCAGTGTACACGCTGTAGGGCTGCCTGTATGCTACTCGTAAGGCAACGTTTGTACTGTCTTCGTGCAAATTGTTGAAAAGTGACTCCGCCTCTTAGTGACGTTTGATGAATATTCACAGAATTTTTATTTTGACGTGACGTCATTTTCGGTGGCGAGATCGCGTAGAAAAGTTGCCAAGCTATTGTATACCTGTTAGTATATGCCATGTAAGCCCAAGTATTAAAGGTACTAGGATTATCTTTTGGACTAATGAAACACACACACACAATAACCTGCTTATTGTATACCTGTTGGTATATGCCATGTAGGCCCAAGTGTTATATATACTAGGATTATCTTTTAAACTAATAACCCCCCCCCCCACACACACACACACACACAATAGCCTGCTTACAGCAGACTATGATCTTGGCGACGTCAGTAATTGTCACTGCTTAGTGTTCTCAATGAGTAATCTACCAATACAGAGAGCAACAGCATTACTCGTTCATACATACTTGGAAAGAATCCTCAACTACTATTGGCCCATTTCAGTCAGGTGACCGTACGTTAACCCAACTCTGTTAAACCCTAGGTTAAACCACGGTCAATCACAGGCTGATGAATACAATGAAACTGTAGATTGTTTTCATTCTCCTATATTTTACACAAAACAATGGCTAATACAGTATTAGGCCTACTAGTAATAGGCCTACTAGTACTAGTGAAATGATGTTAATTATTTGAAGTTCGTAGATTTAACGTAATATAGGTCTAGGCCGCACCTAGGGCCTAAACCTGCTCAGAAGTAAAATGTTAATGTATGTAAATCTACGTAACAACAGTACAGTATAATTACGGTACAGTGGTAATTCTTCTGACGTACGGTAAACTTACCTAAATATCAGAATTGTGTCGGGTGAAAGCTTCTTTGGTATCTTTTGAACACCTTTGAAAGTTTGATAGCCTAGGCTACCGGAATTAGCTTTCCATCCTTGTCGAATTCTGCTGAGATGTTCAAAATCAATTCCTTATGCAATAAAATCGTAAAGAGGACTAAGGACTGCAATACATCGCCATCTTGAAGGGTCTCCATACAACTACCGGATTAATATTCTTAAGGACAGAGAACTCCACAGAAAAAATAATTTAGACCTATTGATAGACCTAGGCCCTATATGGTGAAAAAATTAAACACTGAAGGCCTTGACATGAGTTATCCCAAACCAGCCATAAAGTGACCTTACAGCAATGGTTTGACAGTAACGTTTAGGCTATGTGCAATCCTTCTTCTTTGTTGAACTAACTTAGGCATATAGTTCCGAAATTTTGCATAGCCTGCTGAGAACTCTCACACTCACAGGAAAATTAGGGTCCGCACACAACAAGCCTTCCACTTACTGCTGCTGTTAGGACTGAGTGTAAGACATCAAACATGTCCAAGCTTTCCTCTAATTGTATATTCAATAAATCTGTCACTGCCGTTATCCAAAATCAGTCTAATCAATAGGTAAATTTCACAGAGCAAGTCCACACTCTGTAACGAAGTAACTAAGTACTCCGAGTTAGTACGTACGTGCACTGCACAGTATAGTGAACACACGTACATTGAACTACAGCATGCACACATTAGTACACTACATTGTCGCTATGTCAGTTGTTATTGTTTTTATTCATTTAGTTTAGTTGTTACTTTCTGTTTCGCCCACGTATATTGTTGACATATTCTAAATTTGTTAACCTTTTTCCGGGGTTTCTTTTGATTAAAAATGCGGTTATTCAAGAACCAAATTCCTTTCTTTTTCGTGTTGTTTTTATCAAAGTATCGTTTGCATGTTGAACAAGGTTAATCAACTTTGAACCTGTGTATTAACTTCAGGATAATGCACTTTCGGGGGTTAATGCTATCGCTGGATGCCCGAGGGCCCAGCCCGGGTGCATCGCTTGCATTAACCCCGTGCATCGTGCATTATCCTATATCTAATACACGGTCCAGCGTTGATTAACCTTTAATTATTCTTTGCTAATGCTAACATCATCGTTTATACATCAGGGAATAAAGTAACCTGCCTCAATATATAGCTGACCCTCTCTTAACTTAGACAAGTTCAACAAACAATGGAGAACGCCAGGTGTTTGGATGTTGGAATACCCCGTCAAACTTGGAGATTTAAGGAGAGGCAATTAACGAAAGAGAAAAGTTACAGCAACCCGCGGCGTGAGGAACATGATAGGTGTGATAAATATGTGAAAGTATACTCTGGAGTGCATTTACAAACTCTTTTGAAATGCAAATGGACATTATGGCCCCCGAAACATAGAATGTTTGAATAATAACGAGGTGAATACCTTCAAATTTTACTTTTAAGGCGAAACTATCTACACTGGTATCAAACTATGCATATTTAAAATATCTTTTCAATCACGCAATGAACTGACGCGCTTTACAAATCATTTTGTAACACAATCCGGGTGACGTCTGCTCAGATGATGAACGCCTCAAAGCAAAACAAGATACGTCAACTTGACAATGTGGTTTCACACAGAGGTGGTTCTGCAGGGTAACGAAAAAAATTAATAAACCGAGAGGGCTTGTCTGGCATATAGACCCTTAGAAAGCAACGAATGAGAAGCAGAGGAAGAAAAGCCTATAAGGAAAGAAAAAGACATTGTCTTACCACCCTTGAAAGTATGTTTTGTGCTCTCAATGTTCGTGTTCCGGGGTCGGAGAGAGGGGATATCGGGTACCAAGTTCCCGGAGAAATTTCCGGTTGCTTCAAAATCAGTTCCTGAAATAATATACATGAACATACGGTAGAATTTGGAAATCAATACAAGATATTTTATACTTCATACAATTGTGATCTATTTAATATATTTACGCAAACCCTACCCGAAGGAAACTTGCAAAACATGCCCCTTCACTTTGACATTCCTTAATTAGTGTGTACAATGGCGACGTAACCCGGTGATGGATGTTAGGGACACTCAGCCCAATTACAAATGTGGGGACGAAAGGTATGTTCACTTCCAACATTCATCCCCCATTTGCCCAGTGCTCCAAGAATAATTGAAAGATTACGTAAATTATTAATTCCTTATGATTCCTGTATCACCTCAGTCTATGTGATATGCATTCCCATGTTGTTTTTCTTCTCATTAGTAGAGAAATTGCAGTTGTTGAGATCTCGGTAACAGGTCTTGGGTGCATGAAACTTAGAACACGGGGGAAGTGCCTTTTCCTGTCATATGGGGGTTTGAGAAGCCAATAAAATTTTGTTCTACGATTCGCCCCAACTGATAGTGGTGAACCGCTTCTGTATTCCTGTGGCACTCAACCCTTTCCCCTCCCGTGATCCGATATTTTTCGTTGTGACTTTTCGGTCTTGCAAACTTTATCTCACTGTTCTAGGGCTCACATATACTAATCCAGTTTTAATTCCTATGATAAGACATCCTATACATTATCTAGATAAAGCTGGGTTGGGTTGACTTGTTGTGGAATTGGTTGGGTACGACTGAGCCCGATCAGGACTAAAGCTCCAACGTACGTGGTTAGGTTATGCATCAGTTGCTATGCAACCAAATTCACTTCCCAGGTTGGAAGGGATCCCAAAGATTAGGCCTACTCTGCAAACATGCATTCTAATGTATACTTTTTGTCCCTTTAGGAGATCATAATAATAACAGTGCTAGTTGTTCACTCTGGTATTCATACAAAACATCGTTGCAATATAACAATGTAAGCACAACCTCTTTAATTATTTGCTATCAGCAAACAACGATGTTACACAAACCTGTTAACACATGTCAAGTGTTTATAATTACTCCACAATGTGTTCCATCAATTACACCCAAAGTCTTTTTAACTACCCTGTAATTTTGCATTAATTACATTTAGTCTTATACATGTAAATGCTATGACATTCATGTAATACATATTCAAGGTAATAATGCATCTTTGGGCCAGTTGAGGCCTGACTTGGGCCCCATATTGGGTTCGTTTTGGGTTAACCCAGTTGAAGTTCAACGTATTCTGTCCCTTAGCGACTCTCTCGCCCAAATTGGGCTTAGTTCATCCGGCTGTTAATGAGCACAAGCTGCCAATGACCCCATATGTAAACTGACAAAACACAAACAATTTTGATCTACCGGTATACGTTGTTTACAGTGTAATACATGTCAAGGAAAGGGACCATGGGCGTAACTAGAAGTTTGTTTTTATGGTGAGTCGGGCACATATAAATAAAGGCCGGGGCCGTACAAAGAGGTGGTGGGCCATTTTAAACAATAGTGCAGTGCCATATATTGTGTATGAACACTACAATGGTGCAACTAGTATCTCGGACTAGGTGGAGGGTGATGAGATTTCATGTCAAGACCATCTAAGCGGAGCCCCACCATCAGTTTGCGCGCGAGCTTACTACAAAAGTTGGGAATAAAAATGCAGGTCCGACGGAAATCGCCATTTCAAAGCCAGCAAGTAGGCTCCTGGAAATGGTAATGTCAGTATTTCATATGAATCGGGAAGACCGTTATTTCCCTTAATGTTTGTTTTCATATAAGTTTCATGTAAGTTTTCACGATATAATATTTTCTGTAGATGTTCAATTCGAGTTAATTGAAAAGAGAATTTCACAGTTTCAGTTTTATATTTTCTTTCACTGGCAATGTCCAGTACATACCTTTTATTCTTTCAATCCCTGGCTGTATCGTTTACCTCTCCTCTGAGAATTTTCCCGACTGGCATGCCAAAATTCATCACTTTGAAATTGACCTCAGACGATCAGACGACCAAATATTTATCACTAATCGGAAATAAAATCTATCCATATGTACATAAATAGAAAATTAAAATCTTCAGGAATTTGAAAAATTACCGCATTCCTGATTGTGATGCCAAAATGTTTCTGTTTTATTCTGTTGAATACATTCCACTTAATATATGGGTGATAAAACATCTAGCCGGAAAGACTGCACCTTTTAGTATTTCTTTTTATCTGAATCAAATATTTAATGCAGACATTTCGGCGGCTTTCAAGTGTTCGGTAATGCGATTCAGCGTTGCCACAAGAGAAAAAGTGTACAAAAATACAGTTTTAGTTGGTGTTGGGGGAATTATCGCTAATCACGTAGCTCAGTGCTGCAGAATATAAGGTGAATAATATTCACAAACTTAAATCGATTTGAATCCACACTAGAGCCTGGATGAAGGAGGTACGCTTTCACTGGAGCGAAAATTTCCGATTTAGGCCTACCATACTGAATATTTGGCAAGAGAGTGTGACTGGGGATGTTTTCACATTATAACTTGATGATTCATTCACTTTAATTTGACCATTTGGTTTATGACGATGTAGCGCTTTTAGCTGTTTTGATCAAATTGAAACCATCTCGCAAAATGCAGGTTCATATGTATATATAAACTAATAGGAACTCAGAGTAGGACTTAAATCATTCTGCACACTACAAATTTGTTTCGTGTAGAGACCGAAATGCACACTTTTCAGGTACATGTACGTGACTGGAGAGGAATACCGAAGTGTAGCATTAGCCACGTCATGTGGACTCACGTGACTGTCATGTAACTATCCTAATGGACCATGTTGTGTTCGTTTCAGTGACTGAGGATCGTTTTGCACTGTAACAAAACGTTTTTGAGTGTCTGCAGGACGATGTCAATTCCGATCTCTTATTAAAGCGACTTCTCAATTCGAAGCGAAAACTCTCTCGATGTCAACGATTTCTGTTGATGGAAAAGGTTTGGTTGTTGTTACAGACCTCTACACTAAACCTACTGACACCAACCACCACTGACACCCACCTCTGTAAGCTTGCTATCGCTTACAGCCAAGCACTCCGTATCCTTGTTAGGATTTGAAGTGCTGCCCAACGCTGCGGTGAACTTGTAGTTTACTTGACGAGAAGGGGCAGTCAACGAATTTGGCGAGCGAAAGCTACTCATGCCAATCCACAGGAAACAGTCCGCAATAAAGACCGTCAGATCTACCTCACGGCCTCTTATCACCCCTATTTCCCGAACATTAACACTATTCTGCCGAAATTCTTACCGGTTTAACATACCTCAGAACGCATGCGTGAAGTTGACCCACGTTCACTCATCCTCACTTTTCGACAACCTCACAACTTCTAGGCAAAATCCAATGTCGAGCGAAGATCAAGGGACCGCAACCCACTTGTCACTTTAAAACCTCCCACCCATGTACAGCTAGAAAGGTGTCAGTTTTGTATTCGTCTGCAGCCATTTTCACGCATCACCAGTACCTAATAGACGACAATGACACTGTCTGTAATGCTAAATGGATCATTTATGCCATTATTTGTCCTGTGTGCCAACATCAATACATGGGACAAACGATACGCCTTCGCATGAATAACCACAGCAGTGACCTACAAAAATTCATCGACGGTTAAAATTACAAAGCAAATAACTCCACCTTGTGCGAACGTCTCCATGAGCAGCCACTGACCTGTTCCACTCCTAGATCCTAGACACGGTCCAACAACATGATGTCTATGACAAGAATGCCATCTTGATTTTTACGCAATGTTACTAAGATGATAAAAGCTATCACTTATTTAGTAACATTGCGTAAGAATGTAAATGGCTAAAGAAAAAACAGAATCGCTGTCACCATAACAATGCATCAGTCATGGACAACGTTCAAAACAACTAAAGCAACTTAATGTGAAACAAGTAACAGAATCCGAGCAAAATACAACCAAAATCAAGATAGCTGCAAAATGGCCACCAGGATTACAGCAAGTATAAAATTAAGTCACGTTTACAATTTTTAAAAGAGTGTCATTGAAAAACAATGATATTAATCTTTAATATTTGGTGAGATGACAAAGATTATTATTATGTCAAAAGGAGTGGAGCAATCAAGCAAAAACGATAATGGGCTCCAAATACAAAATTGCCAACCAGTATCTCATTGTATTATAATTTTATGGTCAACTATATGGAGGCACAAAACCTGAACATGATTATATCTCTGTGTTCAAGTTCTCTTCAGTTTAATTCCAAAATCACTGTATTCAATGAACTTGCATAAGAATAAACAAGTTTAGCCTTTCCCGAAAAAAAAAAATGAAAATAGAAAAAGGTTGCTATACACATCGAAAACATTGAGGTTGTAAGGAATACTGTTGTTTTTTGGTAGCTTGGTAATGGTTTCTTACCAAACTATGTCTGATTTGTATCTTTTCCGTATTTGGCCTGTTTGTTTACAAGAAGAGGCAAGATGCAGGCTACGAATTCAGAGATTTTGTCTCTAAGTGACATGTTGCCACTGATTATAGGTCAGTCAGCTAACTTTGAATTGGCAGGGAGTGCCTTGTAAATTTTAAAATTAAGCTTGCCCATAAGCGAAGGGTGTGCGATTTTTGTGGAAGGAAACAATATTTCAAAAAGAAACGCTTGGACAACTATCACACTGTTATGTCAATGTACCACGTCACATTGCGTTCAAAACGGTCAACAACCGTAAACATCTTAAAGATGCAAGCTTGAAAAAATCTCATGATTACCGTAAGGGTGTTCCACAACGATAGCAAAACCCTTTTGCTTCTGGTCAAAGGTCATTTGAAATCAACAGGGTCAAATTGTGAAAATCATACCGACAATATCATACACTATAATCATTAATATAAACATTATCTCAAGGAAGTTTGGACAGAATTCATATTTCGTATGTAGTGTTCCTCATCAAAAAATCATATTAATGTTAATGGAGGCAATTACAATGCCATTTGCTCAACAAGGGTTAATTTGTAGAACTTGTACGTATGAAATCTCAAGACGTCACGAAACATAGACATTCTCTTATTTAGTATGAATTTCTACATGTATATTATCATGATGTAATGTGATATAATCATGGTACCTATCAGCCATCTTAGGTCAGCAGATGTCATTCCGTAGAGCGGTTGTTTTATTGGTGATATGATAAATTTCTGAAATATTATAAAAACTATGTTCCACATCCCTGCCTTAATGTGCCAGATCCATAATGTATCATCGAAACCATATATGCATTTCTACGTTCTGGTTTTATTACTCAGTTACATCAGATAAAGTTACAGGTTTGTCATTTCAACGTTACCGGTTAATTTTTTACTACATTATCGGTTACTACATTATCGGTTACTACATTATCGGAAATTTTTCACTACATTGATTGTAACATTATCGTTTTACCTCTTATCACGTTAACGGTTTTTTTTCACATTATCGATTAAATTTTTACTGCATTATCGGTTCGTTTTACATTATCTGTTAATTTTTTACTTCATATCGGTTGATTTTTTTTAGTACATTATCGGTTCTTTTTTACGTTATCGGTTAATCTATACATTATGGGTTTAACAGCCTACTCTTCCGGTCCAGTCCGAGTGAGAACGTTTTACGATGAAAGTTCGTATTTGGGCGGAGTATATATTTTTCTCGTGAAAATGGGTGGAGGGGACCCCCCATAACCCTCTGGATCAAATATATTTTCATACCTGTATCTACACATCTCCATGCGTTAACAGCTTTGTTTGGAAGTATCTTTAATTACCTACCATTCAACAGTTTCTTGTGCTACTCCCCATTATGTATAGCCTAATGTTGCTACTTTGCTACAACTCTTTTCATATACAAGACACAAAATGGAGCATCCCTTTCACCACATGTGTCCTGCTCCTGCATTTTGCATCCCCTCCCTCTGAAAAATGCCTAGCATTGTGTGCTGAATCACGCTGAGTATTCAACTTATAAAGTGATTCACTTATGCTCTTCTCTTTATTGAAGAAAAAAGTACCTCAATATTTCTGTGTTGCATAAACCCTTGAAGAGATAAGAAATCTTTCCTGACGTAGAGATGTTGTTCTCAAACAACACTAGTCTATCTTGAGTAATTTACAGGTGTTGGAGTGGGGTTTAAAGTGCCTCAGTGAACAAATAATTCTTTTATTTGAGATCCCCTTACCTTGTCATTGAAATATGAAATATTCCAGTTTTAAGTTCCGCTATTTTGTTATCTTTTCCACGAACTGTCATGCTAATTGAACTCAACAAAAGTTTAGAAGCATACTAAGGGAAAACAAAATTCTGTGACTTTTCTAAACCTTGAGAACTCGTTTCAGATAATGAAGCACTTGCATGCGTTAAATTTTAGTCTTTGCGAGCTACGTAACGTTGGTCGTTAAGAACAAAGCAAGTAATATACCTAGGCATATAAACCAACTTGTGTGGTCGCCTGTATGAGTTAATGTTGAGGTCCAAGGGGAGTGATACGAACATGTCTTAATTTAAGATTGGTATATTTAATTAGTTGTAGGTAATTTACAAAAGACACTGAATAGTGGTCAGTATGGTTCTTACTGTTGGATATCATGACAAGTGAATGCTCGTGTATCCCGGTCATGACATTCGCTGTCTTGTCTTAATGACTTTTTCTTTCTTAGTGAAAATCACTTATTCTCTAAAAAGTATTATGGCAACATAACATGATACAACATAGTACAATCCATACAAATCAATATTTATTTTATTCGCTGAAAGTTACAATAGTGGGCAATGCAAGGTATACAATTACTCTGAAAATTTGGTGAGATAGTCATAACGAGAAATTTTAGTTCAATGTTCACAAAATTCATGTTCGAAGATACATTTGACATACTTGTTGTGATGTTTGTGTTGCCTCCTTATATGGTTTAATTGTGTTTACCTTGACACAAACCATAGACTTGGAATGTATTGATGACACTAACAATCCTACACTGTTCACTGCAACAGTTAAGTTTATCCTGGCACTGACCATGGAATTGAGTTCGTTGTAGCCATTAACACTGAACTTCATAATAATACTACCCTATAAATGAAGTAGTAAAACACACATGATATTAGATTTGACTTTACCATGATATTTCTCAGGCATTAACTGTCATATCACAATCATACACCATTTTTATAGGCTAATTGTGCACTATTTTGTTTAATTATCATTGCAGTGTAATCAGATACAACTTTCTGAGTAATTGAAAGCGAATCATCCTACAGAGAGGGATGCTGATTTGACTGTCAGTTTGACAAATTTAATTTGTAAAAGAACAGATAATCCATGTATAGAATGCATCAATAATGTAGACATTCATAGTTTCCAACAGTTAAATATATTAAAATGTTTTGGCAAAACCAGTAGCACTGAGATCAAACTTATTGAGAAGACAATAGGATATACCAGCACCAATACTGTATGTCAATAATTACTGAAAATATACAGGGCAAATTAGAAAAAGAAAAAACTAAACATTGAGAAACCAAACAAAGAAACAAACATATGGCAAAATGCAAATATGTTTTAACTTAAAGAAATGTCGCTATGTTAGTACAACTTACAGTGCTCTCTCAAATTGTAGCCATAATTCTCTAGTAGCATTCCTGTAAATATATCAAACAGTAATAATAAATTTAACAGTAATATATCGAATATATTATTTCTGGAGTTAAAGCTAACCAAGATCCTACAATATTAGAGTCCAATTCAACATTCATCCTGCTTTAATTCCACCAGTCAACCTACCCATGCCTGGGGAAATGTGGACTCTTGAGATTGCTTTATTTGGACTAATTTAGCTATTTATGTAATTTCAACCTAAAAATCTGCTTCAGATAATTGGTTTGTAAATTGCACTCATTTCTCATGCAACAAAAGTCTACATCGAAAAAACAAATTGCACAGATATTCTTCTTTCAGAGAAGATGAATTAGAAGATTAGAGAAATAAATATGGTTGTAATATCTGGAAAAAAAACTGAAGTTGTGATATTTGAAAAATAAATCACTTTTATGTAATTGGCAAAACTGGGAAAAGACTGCTTAATTACAACACCTCCTTTCAACTTCCCATTAAACATTATGCAATGACCTAAACCTTTATGTTCCCATGGAAATATATACCATCCACTTTAAATCTCAGTTTAAGTCTCATCCAAATCTCTTGAAGTAAAATCTTGACAATATTGCATGGAAACGTGAAATAATTTCCAATGCAGAAGTGATCTTTCTTAAGACCTCAGATCAGATACGGCGGTATTTTTTAAGCTTGGAAGCAATTTTGGTTCTCTGCTTTGAATATTATTGTACACAGAATATTTTTTTCCGTCGCAATGATAAGCATTCCTTTAAAAAATATTTAAATTTTTCTATGTAGCACTGGGTAGATAGTTTATTAACTCTGAGACTAATGGCAAAGTAGGTTGCCTAGCAACAGAACTTTTCTCCACATGGTGAAACTTTTCTCTCCTTTCAAATGGAGTATATCATCTATTTTGTTAACAAGAACTGCAGAGACTGGAAACAGTACATTGGTCTACTTGTTGAGACAGGGATGAGAAATCATTTGTAAGCTTTTCTTCCAAAATGCTTAAGGAAGCAGTCAACCAGTTAATTGCACTTTTCATTATTGGATTGTACAAATAACTGAACAATTAAGGAAAAATTTACAACCTATAAGTTCATAAACAATAACCTTCTTACAATTAAACTTTCATGTGTGCAAACTTGACATTATTAATATAACAATAGAAAAGAGCAAAAGTATAAGGCAATTTTTCATGGGTAATACTGAATTAGACAATTCTAGTCCAAAACTCAATTTTTTTTCAGGAAATGATAATGGAATGACTTGGAAATAAGAATAGAAACTAATGGATTTAATCAAAGGAAAAAATCTTGCCTTTATTAATAGAAGTATTATTGATATAGGTATTATTGATAGAAGTTATTTTTAAAAGATGCATTATCGACAGAAGTCTTGCACTTACTGATAGAAAGAAGAACTTCTTCTTATATGACAAACGGACACTTATCAATTGCACCAGCAATGACTGACAAAAAAAGCTTCATAGAATGGACACAAATAAGTGAGAAATTAATAATTGGAAGGAAATACATAAACCAAACACTTGAGACAAAAATGAATATATTAAGTGACACACAAACACAATGGTATCTAATACTATGACATCTGAACTAAACACACAATGACATCTATGTAAGCTTAAGAAAACAAATGCATCTAACATTCAAAATACGATTCTAGACAAAAGTTGTAAGAAATAAGTAAATCAAGATCAACAATCCTGAAAAAAAAAACAATTGACTGCAACCAAATAAAAAAAACAAAGTATATACAAATTTGAGATAATTTTCAATGGATCTATCGTTTCCTTCACTTGTCGTTAGCATGACGGTGGCAGTATGAGGAACCTTTTGTTGAAGTTAGCTTGCAGCCTTGCCCAGTTTTGGTGAAACCGATGCAAAGACTTCTTTGAGGGGATCCAGGAGTAACCCTATCATGAAAATAAAAGGAATGTTAGCAACTTGAACGGAATTTCAACCCAATGTTTCTCATTACTTGCATACCTACTATAATAGAGAACAGATGGCAACATATACTATTCTCTGAAACGTGCCAAACAGAAGAAAAACCCACTGGTAATTGTCCATTCTCAATGCTTCATATCTGACCTTAAAATTTGCTGCAAAACAGCTAGGATTTGGAAAGAAATACATGAAAAGTGTGATTGTTGAACTCCTTTTGTCTGAACAATAACTTAGATGATTTAATGGTCTTGGTATTTCATTTAAGTTATTTTGCTCTTCACAATATCTGATAAAAAATTAAAGAAGTATAAATAGAGTTCAAAAACAAAAGCATCAAGATATTAACAAAAAGAGCTCTCCAAAAAATATGAAGAAGTGGTTAGTTTGTGCTCATGCATATTTAAATCTGAAGCCATTGAATATAGGAATATATAACACTCCTCTGTTACTGACAGCTGATGTAATTGTGACTAGTATGCTGCAGAGGATATTAATAAAAGATTGCTGATTCAACCAGAAAAATTCACAAAACTAGTTTATACTCATGACGTAAAGCCTTGTCTTTAGTAACTAATTTGCGAATCCTACCTTGAATGCCTTGTCTTTTAATAGCTTTGGCCTGTTCTAACATTGGCTCTGACACGACTGCATAATACGATCATTTGTGTGCTCGTCACATAAAACATTACGTAGCACCGTGAAACATGAGACTAACAAGGAGAATGGCTTGAGACGACTTGACCATACTGTGAAATTTGTGTGACATTAATAGTTCACAAAGGACTAGCTTATTAACCCCAATCCATAAATTACAATAGTGACATGATCCTAGATATACAGCTTACATTATACGACTGACTGTTTTCAAGACTACTGTTTAACCTTTGCAATTCAGAGATTGCGAATGGGCATGAATGATTAGACTTGTTAATATCTTCAACTCTCTTTCTCTCTCTCTAGTTGTTACTTACATATTAACCACGGTAATGAGAAGATATCTGGCACTCGGCAGATCACAAACTTAAAGATTGCTTTGTTACAAACAAAGGACTATCAAAGATGTGTCTTCCCTTTCAGTATTATTTCTTTAACTTTTTTCTTGATGGTTTTACACAAAGAATGTAGTGCAGCAGAGATATCAATGATTGCATCATCTTAGTTTTATGCCTTTCTAATTATCTCCTCTTCTTAATATTTTGAAACTTCACAGGATATTAAATACATCATCTACTAGATTTGCTGTACTCTCCACATCTTATTATAGCCTTGTCTGGGTATGAAGCATTAAATTAAAGATGGCCTGAGAAACAGTTGTAATTGTAGTATGATGAAAGTGTGACTACCATGTCAAAGAAAACCTTATTAACAAATTACCAGTTTTTATCTTCGGTGTGTGAAGTGTATTTTTTAGGTATAAATTACGCCTTTTAAGGTACAGTGAAATTTTATAGCAGGATGGACTGATGTTCAGATGGATGTGAGGGCAGGTGAAAACAGTTGGTTTTTTTTTTTTTAATCAAGGAACCATACTGAAACTTCTAGGCAAGAAAAACAGGTTACAAGTTCGCCCTCTACCATAATTCTCTTTATACAAGTCTAGTGGGTGGGGTGCAAATTAGCAAGGAGTTTGAGCAAGCGGCATAGATCCTGCAGCTGCATTGAAGACATCTAACTATTGTTAATGGAAGAGTCAAAGGCATGATCTTACCTAGAGATCTTTATAATTTGATGAACAAATACTTATATTTTACAAATACTTATACTTATATTAATATCTTTATCAATTTTCCTTTTTCATTCATTTTCTTGATCTCTTTCATTTTTATTTTCCTTCAAAAGGAGGTTTGGGGGGCACAGGATGCAATTCCATGGGTCACATGTGGTCCTCAGACCCTACTTTGACCACAAATCCTGCTGTACTGGATCCATGGAATCACAGACTGGTATATCTAGTTCTCGTATATGCAGGTCAATAGGTTACACAAGAACAGTGTCATGTGTTTTAGCATCTAAAGTTCCAAACATTCTTTCAAATACCTCAATAACATGCAGTGTCATGACAACACATTACAGACATGTGATGCATCATCAGTAACTCAGTATCAGTGTACTGGCCCAAACCTCAGAGAGTCAAGGTCTCTCCATCTTGCTACTCTCTACTTACTTTGATGAATCATTGGCAGACTGAGCCCTAGAACTGGTGGTGGTGTTACCTAACAGTGGGCCCAGATGCCTTTTGGCTGCATCTATTTCTTGTAAATCAACCTTCTCTGGGGTACCCCCTACAACAGACAACCTAGAAAATATTGAAAAAAAAAAGATTATGGATATGCCACATCCATCTCTACAAAAAAAGATGTAGTTTCAATTGAAATGTGGCAATCACTTTTATGAGTAACAAATGATAAATCAAAAAGGACAAACTTCCTGTGCAATTGCTTTCAATAAACAGTATGCTGTGGTGATTGCATGGTCGCTGCAGCACTGATATAAGCAAGACATATGGAACAGCAGAGGACATATTCTGTTTACAAACTACCGTGATATTGAATTGCAAATATTGCCAGGATGGTCATGCAGTATGGTTGGTGTGTGCATACCTATAAAACAATGCAAATACTTCCACTGCTCTGGATGTTCTTGGTAATGTGAATCAGTATGGCCATACATTGCTACATCAGTAAATGGAATACAGAATTGTCGCTGTACTGTATGCCTTCCTATTTGTTATCACTTTAAACGAGTGAAAAGTACCGGTACTATAAGTACAGTACTACTGGTACTATGAGTACAGTGGTAGCATCACTAGAAGTACAAGTAGTTTCGGTAGTATAAGTAGAGTACTACCAGTGCTACAAGTACAGCAGTAGCATCACTGAAAGGACAGTAGCACCGCTACTGGTGTTACAAAGTACTGGTGCCAAAGCATCCCATCTTGTCTATTCACTTTTTTTTTCTTAATTAATTTTTATTTTCTCTAGACCATTATCATAAGGTTATCATAACAAAATACAATAAGCAAAGCAGGTATTACCAAAAGTAACAATAACAGAAAATACAGAAGTTCTCAATCTTCAAAATCCAGTAATGTGTACCATAACAACCAGTACCTTTCTCAAATATTAACTTCCATGGTTTCCTTCCATGTGTTTGTTAATAACAAAGTAATTTTTCAAAAATTTCTTCAAACTATACACCTACGGAATAGTATTTTGTTGTTTGCATATGGAAGTGTGCCAGTGTTAGCAGAAGGTTACAAACCCATGCAAAAATCACCTTCAAATAAAACAATGCAAATATCCCAAAGGTTAATATTTATATTTGTTTTAGTAAAAACGTTATGCAAATAACTCCAAGGAACTAATGTAAAATTGTGATATAAAAGAGCGGCTGAATTGTCTCTATTTCACTATGACAAAAGTAACATTTGTCAGAATCAATTGCATATTTATAACAAAAAGATATTTGTTTGCGGGGAGAATATGGTGAAGAATACTATACTGAAACCATCGGATTCGAACATCAGAAGAAGAGATAAATGATATTGCTAGGCAACATTAAATGATGTTGCTAGGTGAATGCCATTGAACTGGAATTGCTAATAACTAATAAAATAACTTTAAGATAATTGAGCTGCTTATTATTGCTCAGTTTGGTGGGTATTAAAGTATTAGCTGCAATTAAATTAAATTAAATGCACACCTGCCATCTGACATTCTTCTTTTATGCTTCTTCTTTCATGACATTCTTGACATCATTCTTCTTTTGAAGTTGAGAATACACACAATTCAGTTAAAACCTCAATAATACTCTGTCCTATACTATTACACACTTTCATCACAGCAAATTCAAGGAAGAGCTTAAACAACTACAGTACCGCTCAGGGCCCACCAATCCAAACAGCATAAAAACATCTCTAATTTATGCAAGTACCATGTGCATAACTATAGGGAAAAGATCTACTTTTTCCATGTTTTAGGCACTTTTTAAGTCAATAACTAGCAAAAAAGACTTATTATGAGTATTTTCTTCACACATTAACTAGTAACATATTTTGCTTACATGCAAAGAAACATGATGGAGAAATTTGATACACATTCACAATGAATCGAGACCCTAACACCAATTTAAAAAATATCAGAATGTCCAGCTAGCCTGAAAATCTCTCTATACATGTAATGTAGCAAGATAAAATTGAGTCTTGATGCCATGTATTCGAACCACATCTTCTTGACTAAAAAAATCACCATTTGTGTCAATAAGATCGTCTTTAATAACAATGCCCCTTTTGGACCAGTGGGAATAGTTAACTGATTGGTTCCCTACTGTAATAACATTATTTTTCAAAAGTGGCTGACTTAGGATAACAATATTTCTTCCAGTCTCAATCTCTGAGATATGTCCTTCAGACTTAAGAAGTAGTAGATAGGTGTAAACACATCTATCAAAAAAGGACTACTAACATGATTCTAATACTTGAAAAAAAAAAGCATTTAAGTCAATACGGTATCTCAGGTAAGTAATAGCAGGTTCCAGGCTACCACTGAAAGCATACAAGCAAAATATGAAACTTTGAGTGCATGACAATGAGCTGTTATGTCAATCATCTTCCAATCACCCCCAGAATGGCCTTGAATAATCTGGTTTCAACTGATGCAATAAGGCTTCTGTCTCCAAACAAAGCAAAAAAGGAAATTACTCATACCAGTATTAAGTTGACAGAAATTCAGGACCACAAAGGAACATGCATAGAGGCAGGTAGCAAACTCTTGCTTGTCTATCATTTCACTGATTCTGCTTCGTACTTACACTTATCGATGTCTTCAAATTGGTTTCTACTGTAAATTTCTACTGTTAAAATGCCTGCCTGACAACACACAGTCTATCAGTCTATCAGATCTGCAAGGTGACATGAACTGCTTTCCTTCAGGGGACTGCTTCCACCATCTACACCCCTGTACCTCGACTCTTTTGATTTCTTGCTACCCATTTGTAAGCTTTGTACATTTACCCGCCAGCACTTTTTTTTTTTGGCAAGTGAATGGACTACTGTTACAGTTTTGACATTTTACTGTCCGTATGACAAAATGAGACCTATCACATCATCTGCCATATCCACAAACTAAACTTTTGAACTGCTTTCCCTAAGGGGACTGCTACCATTATCTCCTTTGAGTAATGTCTTTAATATTTTTCTCCTTAGATTAACAAAGGTCTGTACTTCCGGTTCCAAATAACATCATCTGCCAATCTTCTATCACTCAGTCCTCACACCAGAAAAAGCATAACGATAAAATAGCATTAAACAGCTCTTAATTTACCTAGATATGACTGCACACGTTCAAATGGCTGAATATTAGCGTACAGTACTAAATCTTCGTGAGTGTGTTCTCATTGATCAGAGGACAAGCGACTAAAAGGTGACCTTCAAATGACCATCAATTATTTCATTTAAGTGAGCCATGATGTAATCAACCAAAGCTTAATTACCCATCGTTCACATTTTGTCGAGCTTGTAAAACTAAGACCAGAATCGACCCTAGGATTAACATAACTGCTAAAGTCCATCAAATTCCTTTCAAGTTGAGTTTTTTTAAGAAGAAACAAATGCCTCATGTGATCCAATTTTAAGCTAAAAAAGTGATGGCTATTCTGTTTATTCAAGTGAAAAAACTAAGTGTTTTCAACTGGCTGGAAAAAATGCCCAACAGATAAAGATTTTTCTCTGGATAAAGATGACGAACCTGACAATATTCACCTTTTTGTTTAATAAGCAAAGAAAGACCTAGTATTTTTTTTTTCATTTCTCAACATTGAAGTTCACCAGCCTTAGAAACATTGGGTTGATATTAGTGTTGAATTCTAAAGTACTGTTATTACATTAACTTACATTGTAATGTAAGTTAACTAACTTCCAAATCTGCACATTGAAATAAGTATACACTTTAAGCAATTTGAAAAGGAATCAATGTTGCTCAATGTTTGTGGGAGAGGTGAAAACTACTTACTATTAATGGACGACTACATTAACTGATAGGGATCAATTGATATGTTACAACTACATTATCAGACAGCCTACAGCATTATTTTACAAGGACCTATTGGTGTGTAATACAGCGACACATCGGAAAGAGCTACAGCATTAACTGGCAAGGATCAATCAACATCAGGCAGCTACAACATTACTATATCTAACAGGGATAAATGTCTCACAGGTTCAGTATCATATTATCAGGCAGCTACAACATTATCTGAAATTATTAGTGGCACACAGGGTTTATAAAGTCAGAAATACCTGGATAAATTCTGCACTTTTGTTGTAGGTCCATGTAATTTGCTGGTTTCATTCTCCTTTTCTCTCAACAGAGATGCAAGTTCTCCAGTCAGAGTTGTCTCGTCTCTCGTCCACCAAGTTGATTCCTGCACGTTCGAGCTGTCTTCCTCTTCAAAGTTTGGAGTGGTGAGATCTCCCGGTCTCTTCCCAGAATTGATGCTAGCAATGGTCTCATCAGTTTTACTGATGAAAGACAACAGATTACAGATATAAGCCTAACTGCTATTTTTACAAACAAGCAGAACTTTATCTTTCGAGAACGTAGACACAAACAACTTACGTTCAGCACTGTTCCTACAACAAAATCTCTGGCTGTAGCCTTTCTAAGGGGAACCTCTCCTTAGATGTGGCATACTCATGAAGAGAGGGCTGATAAGTCAAATATACCAAGCACTGAATATGTCAGTTGTAAAATCAGAACAAAACACAAGAATGCTAGAGAAAGTCAAAATGATATTCACGAAAGTATTCATATTTCATCATCCATCAAACATGTACACAGTTTAATCTAGCAGCAGTAGCTAAATGTACTTGGGGAACTCTGGTAGTCTGGTTTTTCAAACCAAACAAAAGGTTAGTGTGGTATATCTCGTTATCATCCCCTTATGCTATATTTATCACCTCTTGGTGACTTTATCCCACTCAGCAGCAAACAATGATATGGTCAATTGGACATCAAATACCATGGTTTTCTTGAGCTGTTTTTCCATATCATGGCAGGGAATATAAGTTTCCATGCCCACATTCAAAAATTTGTAATTTAGAAGGAAAGGTTCTTTGGACTTTCTTTGCGAGACAAATTCAGCATGATTAGGGATGAAATGGATGTGGTATTTTGAAATGCAGCTGGAACAGAATTTGGGGGATTTAGATGAAAATTCTGGCCGAATTTGCCAGATTTAGTTAAATGAAACAAGAGGAACCTACTTGGTGAGTGATGTGTATGTTATTTCTTTGTGAACAAAGTTTTGGCATTTTTATAATTAGAAATAGAACCAGGTAGCCTTTAAATCTATTGCTGCATGATGCTATGTTGGTAATTTCCCCCACACAGAAATGAAACGGAAATTGAAATAGACTTCAATTGCACTTTGGGATTTGTGATTGAAAGGTTACACGTCTACATGTCAAACTGAAAAAATGTTTATACTAACCTAATTGGTACTGTATAAGTGAGGTTTTGTTTTTGGTGAGGAGGGTGACAAATTGTTCATTATAAATAGGTCTAATAATTTCTTATTTTTACCTATATTCTCTATATTATTTTTACCTATATTCTCTTGGTGATATTCATTGGATCCAAGCCTCAAATTTTGGTTAGGAAGATTTTCATTGTGAAAAGTATGGAATATATATTCAAAGTGGAGTAACCATGCAAATGAAGGTGTATGGGTCAAACATTTTCTGATGGGCAATTCCATTAACACAAATTATCTCAAGAAATTATATAGTCAGCTTAGAACCATAAAATGCAGTACTGTGCTAGCTAATGTGAAATTGTTTTACTTGATGTAACAATCATTGGTGTTATGTTCATCAGTTTTGAATCCTTCATTTGTGAAGCTGATTATAACACAAGAAACATACCCATTATGAAAAAAAAAACTATGGAACAGATATGCAAAGTGGAGTCACATTGCTAATGTCAGTAGTTTGTCCTTTTATACCTACAAATTCATTTGCTTTCAGATGCCATGAACCATGCACCTCAAACAGCAAGAGCAATCCATCAAATCACAAATTAATACGGTAATTGCATACCATGTTCCAATTTTCTAAGTCTAAACAATTTTTACGATTTTCCAACCAATCCCTTGCCATGTTCCAACCAACCCATTATGTGGTGTTAGTTGAAACATCGTTGGGGTCACAGTTATGGTTGAGTTCACCAAAAAACAGAAGTTGTTCCCCCACTCTGTGAGATTGATAACCTCTCATGGATACCCATTTCATAATAGTATACTAACTTTTCCTCAAGTCTCAGTGGAAGGTATGAGAAGGTTTCTGACAGCCAATTGTGCTCTCATCCATTTCTGGCCTCTCATGATACTGTACTCTACTCACCATCTGTTATTCAAACTCTGTTTGACCCAGTGACATATTTGTAAGGACACAGGATTTGAGCAATTTTCTTTTCTGTTTGATAGATATTTCAATTTGATAAGCTTGGGGTTGATTCAGTGACACTTGCAACTTTTGGCACACAACTGTCCTACTTGTGAGTAACTTTATATCTATGCCTAGGAATTGTGAGGGAAGGGAAGGCATGTTGAAGTTTGTAACCAGTAGTAAAACCTTATATCATATAAAAATATTATTAATAGCACACTGCAATACCATTCCATGCATTTGATAAAATCTAATTAATTAAGACTTGCAGTATATTAGGTTGTGAGGTACTGCATAGATTTCCTCTACACCTATAAATAAGGTACACCTCTAATCATGATGAATATTCTACACCTGAAGGGTAAATACCTCAAAGGAAAACAAAACTGTGGCACTATCACAACAAGAATCAAGATCACTTTATAAAGTTTCCATGTCTGGTCAACTAAACAGAGACAAACCGTCCTAGCTTGCTAGACAAAATCCAAGTACGATGAACCTAAGCATTGCTCCTTGCATGAACTCATCACAACATGGACTCAGTTCTAATATATTTGGTTTGGAAGCCCTTATCAATCAATTACTTGTACTTGGCAAAGTATTTAATGAAGACTACTGTATGTGATCTGAATCTGCTGAGAAACATTTGAGAATCTGTCAAAATGTACAACCAGAAAGCCAAAAGGCTTTGTGATTCCTTGCTACATGGTTCTATTACAACAAACATGAATTATTCACATGACAAGTATAAGATCAACTGCAGTTATTTTTCTTGATACACCACAAGCCTTTAACCCAAAATGACCTTTATTTTGGAGACCTAAAATTACCACAACATTTGACGTCCACCAAAAGCAATAGGGATCACCTACCCAGGCCATACAACCCACACATCAAGTACAGTATGAGTATGACATCAGTCAACATTATCTATGAGCTCCAAGAAACACACAGTAATCAATGCTGCTTCTAGTCTTGCCTGTTGTTAGTTGAATCAAATAACTCGACCTTACCTCATCTGAACTCAGCTTGTCTGCCATATTTACCTCAAAATTCTTCATAAAGGACCAGAATGTTCTTGGGTCTCCATCGTATGGTGGAATTTCTGCCTTAGGTAATTCCAACACTAATTTGAAACTCAATTTCCTCCTTCAACTTTTTCAATGCTTCCTCCCTCTCCTCAGTTTAATGCTTTTGCATTCCAACTCCAGCTTTCTGCTTGCTCAAATGCTTCATCAGACAACAACCCAGCCAGATCAGCATGAACCTCTTCCATTGCCTCAAATTGGCGCTCTGCCTTTTGCAAATTTGCCTTTATCGACTCTGCGATAATTTCTTCCTTGTTACAAGTAGCTTTTAACACACTCAAAGTCCTCGTAAGTTGACCCTAAGTTATGATTCCTCCTCAGTATTTTTGCTTCCCCCATCCTTTCCGACATTGTGAAAAATGATTGAAAGCACTCCAATTTGATTGTTAAGAAACCTTGTTCTGCTACCAGCTGTTCCTCTGGATACTGATATTATCCAAATAAATGACAGAACAGATGGTATTTTATTTTCCTCATTTTTTTTATAAACCCATTAACATTCCATCTATCTGACCCCATGACCCCCCCCCCCCCCATACCAAGACTATCTCTCTGGACAACTTATCCAGGCCCTTCACACTAGAAGTTACTCACTAAGTTACAAATGCAGTACTGTAGGGAGCAATCCCATTGAGTTAACTGTGTGCGACAGAGTCAAAACTGAAATTGCACTATGTAGACCCATAGGAATTTGTACGGTAGTTTATAATAACCACAATAATGGTGTTTAGGCTATTATTATTGTTTTATAGTGAAAAATTATCCCTTCCTCTCTATTGATAAGCATTAAATTTCACAGGGTCGTGAACCTGTTAATAACAGACAACCGTTTAAAACAAATCTGACCCACAGATAAGGAACTATGGCAGTTTTAACAGTTTTCATGTTTTACCCCATAACCTCATTAATATGCAAGATTTGGACACCAAAAACAATAGGGATCATCTACTCAATATGGGCAACCTACATGCCAAAAATGAAATTACTCAGAGTTACCCTTCTTGAGATAGAGTGTTTACGAGCAACCGTCACACACACACACATGCACACACACACGCATACACATACACACACGACATCAGGACTGCATAGATTCCCCTGTCTACGGGAAGGAATAAAAAATGGCCTGTTTTGACTGTCAGGTGTGTAAAGACTTTGATTTCTTCAAATCTTGAAGTTAAATCTAACTGATAATGTGAAATCATAATATATGTGAATGTGGGAAAACTTTACTGCTACTCTTCATAATGTTTTTGAAACAGTTGACCTCAACAAACTTGTAAAAAACAATTGAGGCCACCTGCTGCCCTTTAAAGTAGTTTCTCTTTACACTTCGTATCGTACATTGTACACCGCAAGAATGAATTCTGTAAACCACAAGAGCAGCAAGCCTTAGCAACACTGCAAAATACTTCTAAGAAGTTGTTGAAATGTGTCTGCATCAAAGTTACAAATTTGAGTATGCACAGCTATACTTAAACCTGACCATGTTGACTAAGGAACCAAAAACAGTATTCTGCACACTGCAACATGTGTCTTTAGAATAATGTAATGCATCAAAAGGTTTATGCAACTGACCAACCACTGGTGATCTGAGATAGTTTGACACAATTTATCTCCCTGGCACAGAATCAAACTTCTCTCAAAAAACACTTTCTTTGCCCTGAGTCTCAGAATATTATTCTTATCTCGGCCAAGAATTAGGAGGCCTTTGGAATATGTGCAGACTGAATTTTGAGAACAAAAACCTTCACATTGGAAAATGGAACATGCTAATACGGAATCAAGACATGTACAACTAACAGGAAATTCAGAACAAGGGGAGCCAGGTGTGCAGTTATTTTGATGAGAGGTTGACAATTGATTATAATTAAATTCTTCACTTAAACTGCAACAACACTGCAAAAATAAAGAAAACTGATTTTTTCTTTACTTTCTCCAGAATTCTGGAATGTTCACTTCAAATAAAACAGAATCAAGACATGTACAACTAACAGGAAATTTGGAACAAGGGGAGCCAGGTGTGCAGTTACTTTGATGAGAGGTTGACAATTGATTATAAATAAAATTCTTCATTTAAACTGCAACAACACTGCAAAAATAAAGAAAACTGATTTTTTTTTTTTTTTTACTTTCTCAAAAATTCTGGAATGTTCACTTCAAATAATACAGAATCAAGACAGGTGCAACTAAGAGGAAATTTGGAACAAGGGGAGCCAGGTGTGCAGTTACTTTGATCAGAGGTTGACAATTGATTACAAATAAAATTCTTCATTTAAACTGCAACAACACTGCAAAAATCAAGAAAACTGATTTTTTTCCCTTCTTTCTCCAGAATTCTGGAACGTCCACCTCATTTAAGGTGAATAAATTCAGAGAGAAAAATTGTCTCTTATCTTTCGTGTTAATCTGTTCCTGCTATCATAAAAGCCTTGTTGATATTGTAGCCCATAATCAATTTTTGACATTAATGAACATATTTTCGAAGATTATTGTGAAATATCGAATGATTTAATTATTGGGACCAGAACGAAAGCTATGGAATGAATGTATGACAATTTTGTATTACACAATCCATGTAAGCATGTGTATGCTGAAGGCATGCATACTCTTGTATACACTGTGGCAAGTAAACAATGACCCACATCAGCAACTGAGAAGATTATTTGCTGTCTCTTTTTCTCTTTCCCTCTGACTTTCTTTCTTTTTTGTTTGCTTTTTGGGGGGAGAAGGGGTGGGGGTGTTTCTGTGCCATGGTCATCATCATGAAGGTTAATTTCCATCAGCTTGCCAAAACTCTGCAAGATCCAACACAAATTTATTTTCAATACAAATAATGTCACTTCCTAGCAGGTATGAACTTGGAGAGGCTAATTACTTTGTCAAATCTCCTTCATGTAGTTTGAGGATAATAACAAGCCTCACATGTCTGACATGATACCAGCTACCTCCCCTAATTCTCCATTTAGTACTGTCAACTCTTGTAAGTGTCTGTAATTTGTAGCATGCAGTACATTCATATACAGAATCAGACTTACCAACACCAGAGTGGCTTTCACTGATGCCTTGTTATTGGTTTGTCATTTTTCTTTTTTTGGTTTATCTGTGTCTCAACCTAACACCATTTATTACATTATTAAAAGTTTGACACTACTAGGATTTCCTAGTTAGCCTATAATTTTTCCTGATGCTTAAAATTGACAAATACAGATGCTCCAAATTTGAAAACTATCCGATTAATGATGTAGTATATATGCCCTAAAACGCTGATGATATCTCACTTAAATATTTGAAGAGATAAGTAACTGTACATGTTAGGTACAAGTATGCTTTCACCATCTAGATTAGATCTTGTCTAGGAATATTATTGCTTATTTAAGTTCCTATTATGAGGGTTTTTCTTTCAACATTATTCACTGAAGCAAAAACAAAAACGTCTTTCACCCACTGCTGATACCGTAGAGAGCTGCCTACAGTATCAAAGAATAACAACTTTCATCACTGAAACTGTGAGTATTTTCACAAATTAAAAAAAAAAATAAAAAATTAAAGAAGTAATCAGAACTTAAGGGATACAAATTTAGACTAAGAACTTACATATTTTCTGATTGTTTGGTTTTGTTAGACATCATTAATCATTGAAGGAGAATTTAAAGGGAGTGGTCACTGAAGGAAATTGATATTAAACATTAGTAATATTTTCTTTTTTATTATTAAAAATTATATTTCAACAGCATGTTCGATTTGGAAGTTAGGAATTTTTACAGGAATATCTACTTCAAAGTGGTGAATTGCATAATAGGAAATTTGTGATGTCACCAAGGCACAACTATTTGAATATCCTTTGTATACTTCTTTATAATCTTTACAATCCTTGAAAGAAACGTTACAAAAGTGAAAGATCATCAGTAAGATTATCAGTATTTTTTGTTACAGATTATGAGTTTATGAGTCTGTCATACATTTCCACATTATGTATTGCTTTGTAATTAGTTATTTGGGTGACAAAACTGTTAAAAACACAACTCTGCCTAAAGAATATTCACAAACAAAAAGCTGCACTGTCGGCATGATACGATGGTCAGAATTCATTGCCACAAGGAATGATGGGTAATTAACAAGCACAACAGCTGTTGTTATCACCTTGAAGAGTTGTACTTAAAAATTTTCACATCCTTGGTGAATTAGCTAGAAACTATGTGATCAATCAAAAGGTATAATTAATGGACTCTGATCAACACTAACAGGGATGGTTCATGTTGTTAATTCCTTTCATAGAATTCACATTTTAGAGCTCATTTGGATGACAATGTCATAGAAAAGTAGGCATTGTCTCAATACAGCCTGATGTCCTCACAATTAGCAATCCAGGCTTAGATTCTGTTGAAGTCATGAACTACACAATAAAAGAGATATTGTACTGCAGCAAGCAGTGAAGTGCAAATTAAAGCTAGTAACCTGCTGTAAGAAACTTCTTTGAAAATTTGTTTCCATAGCGCACTCATCCTTCATTCATGCTGTCTTTGCTGAATTTGAAACCAAAGAAAATATTAAACCTAAAATCATTTTGTGGGTTCTAATTATCAGGTGTTTCTACAGTGGAAACTGCAACTACTCAAAATAATTGCACAGAGTCTTTAGTTACAAATGAATTTATAACTTTCTAATGATATTTTACATCAATATTCACTTCCTTTAATGCTATTACAATGGTTGTTGGACGCAAGCTGAATTAAAGAGTATATTTTTGGGAATGTAATTAAAACCTGATACCATCACTGAACAGAACATATGCCAGTCAAATCTATGAGAACTTTGAAGACTGGTAAACAAACATTGAACAGCTGGACTGTAGACACACAGTGGAGCGTATGAAAATGGGTCTAGGTTGTAACTAGGCAGAATGAGGTGGTGGTTGTTTTGAAAAAAAGGTAGTGGTTAATTTGTGGACCCTGGCAAGCAAAGCGAACCCATGAGCGATTTTATTATTGGACTGCCAACTATAGTGGTTATTTCATGTTCCAGTCATGTGTATTTACATCTTTGTCTCTTTGCGGTCGTCAGCTGCTGAGGTGAAAAATAGCAAAACTGACAACTGGCGACCACCGTAGATTCAACCCTGAGATGGGTGTTTGTAATTACTCAAGCTACAATGACAACCAAGGAAAGAATTTTTTTTTTTTTTGACAGTTTTTCTTCACCACCTCTTAAGAGAATATATGGAGTCAGAAAGTGTCTTCTTTGTAAGTTTGTCTTCCAAAATTTACCAGTAAATTGACAATGATAATATCAAACAGACAAAATATGCATGTTTTTACAGTCATCATCTCCTCTCACAGTGTGAGTGTAATTGAAATAAAGAGAAACTGGGATTACATTTAAAAAAAAAAAGATTCCTTGAAAGATTTGCAACCATGATGTGACTTGCAGCTTAGATAAACTTGAAACAATTTTTTTTCTGGGAAAACTTTACAAAAGTAAACACCATCATGTTGAGCCTTTACTTTGAGTATACAATAATGATATATCTTCCATCATTATCAATGTAAGTAAAATTCAAATTGTCTCTGCAAAACAAAAGGTTTGTGTTTAAAACTGAGTAAATTCAATTTCCCATGGTGATAACTACAGTATTCATGAACAGGAATTGTCCTTTACTGTATTGTGGACCACCTACACATCCTTAACTTAGTTTGAAATTCTGCAGGAAGTTTTAATTTTTTTGCAGCAGACCAGCTTTAAGAAGTGTAACCTTTGGGGGCAGTGAACTCAAATGCCCTTTTTTGTGCCATCTTGGGAATAACTTACCAGTCTCACTGGAGGCTAGCTCAGATAACTTCCTTTGAGTTTTAAGTTTTGTGGAGAGAGCATTGCAGACACTCCAACTGACAGAGTAGACTACTTGCCTCCAGGAAACAAGCCAATACACACCACTAAACCAGGAATTCTGGGTAAATTAATTTACCTTTATTGCATATTATGTATCACTTTGGAAAAATTACATTTAAATAAAAGCTTGAAATGTAGTTTGTCACAATTCATTACCAATAACATTATTAAACTTAGGCCAACGTTTATCTCCTCTCTGCAGGAAATTATTTGAGTGATCAACCACAATTTGAAAGCTCGTAATTTTCACAGATGTGACTAACAAAATAAAAAAATAAATAAAACAGAGTAACAGATTAGTTTTTAAGCAGATTATAACAAGCAACTTTCTTCAGGCTAAAACAATTTTGATACATTTTTTTTAATAGTTTAAAAATATGACTTGGAGGTCTTTAACTGTGTCAGAATTTGTCCTGGTTACCCCTTGCGAACAAAAACAACAGAATGAAAAATAGCTTATTGTCAATTTCAAGGAGGGGATCTCAGAGGGCTGTAAAAATAAGTTTTAACGGTTATCAATCTCCTTTGAAAGCTTCACGGAATACACACGGCCATGTCGAAGGCGTAGCTCCCAATGTAGATGACATACATTAAAGTATACAACCTACTTGAAAACAGAAAAAAAATTTGGTTTCACCCTAGGTTATATAAGGATGTGACAACTTAGTTATTGTTTTTGTAAGAATGTAAATTTTATTTCCAAACTAATGGGACATAAATTGCAGACCTTGTTTTTCCTTGAATGAAATACATATTTAAACTGCATTAGAATTGACAAAACCCATTGGAAATATAATAAAAAACAAACATCTAAATTATATAGAAGAAATAAGTGGATTTAAGAGATATCTGATTCGTTTTAAACATATTATTTATATGTGTATGTGTGCACCACTTGGAGATCAAGAAACGGTTTCTTTCTGTAAGGTTTATGTCTACTCCAATGTGTGTAATTATGATATCATCATTATTGCTTTGAGAAGAGGACACTGTTTACAAGTTTGGTAAATGATGGAAATTTGGTTTGAGTTTGACTGCTAAAGTTTCCAGGGTAAGCACCTGCTTTATGTGACATGAATGTATAAGGATCCCTTCAGTGCTATCATATTTTGATAATTTGGAGGGATGTCAAGTACGGAGATTAAACCTTTTAAACAAAGTACAACTGGTTGATTACAACAGCAAACTCAATCATTGCAAACTGGTTTGTTAGTTGTTACTGCATTCACATGTTTAAATCTGTTCAAAGAATTCAGCTACTTTTCCTATCAATATTTACTTACCTTGTACTCATATCAGAAAAGAAAAGAAAAAAAAAAGTTGAAAACCTGCCATCTTTTTTTTTTTTTTCTGTCGAGGCAAGTTAAGTGGGAGCTTTAAACTCAGTTTTATCCATTGCAATATATTTTTGATGGAATGTGTGGCAGAGGATTTGAGGACAAAAAATTAAATCTTCCCAGTAAAGGTCTTAACTTATCGATGATGATCGACATTTGTAGTTTATGTTCGCTGATGCAACAATGAACTAACACCAGTGGAGATGGAAACTCATTGCAGCTGATTTTCCCTGAAGCGTTCTGGAAATATCATCGTCATCTAGCGGTCTAATGTTTGTTCCAGAATTTGCTGGTGTCTAATTTCTCTCTGGTGAGCATCGGTCTTGAGAATTGTCTCAGAAATCAAACGCTGTTGTTGCCATGGCTATGATTGTTTATTTTCTATCTTCCCTTTCTCTTTCCTTGCATTGACTTGTTTCAGATACATTGCTGTGGGAATACTGTAGGGCATGGCATGGACGTAAATACACATGCCAAGAAACCGTTCCCGATAAGTCCCCTCTGGAGAAAGGTCATTTAAATATAGCTGGGATAGTAAGAAATGTATCCCTTGTTACAATAAGACCCCCTGGATGTAAGATCAAGGTAACAAATACTCAATTATATAATGACTGACATATGAGGTCTATGGGATAACCAATGGAACCATTTTGGTAAATGTACTTCTGTTGGTAACATGGTAAATTGTAACCACTGTATGCCAGGCAGAGCATTCAAAAGTTAACTTTAAGTCCAATGGAGCACCACATACATAATCAACATTTACAAAGAACAATGCATTAAATTCTATAAATCACTTCTACTGGCCTGCATATTAAGGGTTATTATAAGACAGTCTTGTATGCCAATGGACACCAATTGCTTTCAATTTCAATTTTTTTGTTAATTCCTTTGTCACTTTTGTTTTGTTTGGTGTGTTATTTTCATGACTTTTCCACATTTATTTTTCACATTTTTTTTAGCATGTATATTCATTTACTGCTATAATTAATGATGTAAACATTGCAGAATTATGCAAGTAATGCCTTCAGTGTGACATGCTTTATCAGTATGTTACTGCTTTGATAAAGGCATTTATTCAACAATTCTTGAAAATGACCAAAGGGTGCATCATAGTATCCGATGATACAGAGCTTCCCAGTTTGCAATCTTTTAACTCTGAATTCTCTCATGAAATCGTTATCCATTCTCTTTCAATAAGAAGCATCCGACATGATGACAGCAAAATTGTGCTGCTTAAGTTGTCTGACAAAAAGCAGAAGGTACGAACAGTACAGTGATAATGCTCTGTGTGGTTATTACTTACATAGGATGTATAGGGGAGAGCTTCAGTGGACTACTACCCCTGCAGGTGAGGCAACCATTTGGTGAGGGGGGAATCACCCTGCTGCTGTGTCTTGTTTTGCTGTACTGGATTCCTACATTGACTGCAAGAGATGACAATGGAGCAAACATGTTTGAACTGTTTGTGCAGATACTGTAAAAACCTTTCAAAGCTTTCTGTTCCTTGCTGTGATACTGTGGTGATATCTTGAATTCATCCAGGCTGCAAGCCTGTGATGTTGTACTGTACTTGCTCTAAAACAGGTGGTGAAAGTAACTGAAGAATGTGGAGGGGAGGTTACAAACAGATCTGCTATATTACAGCTTAGCAACTATCTCCACTGATCACATGCATGTACATGTGATCTGGATTTTTGTTGAAAACATACAGGAAACCTTGGGGAGAAACTAGCAAACTCTTATCAACTTCTTTAAAAAGTAGAATCATAAGGATAAGGATGAATCAGGGCAATGACCCAGCGTCAGGATTACTGAGGACGCAATTAAAAAATATATTGCTTTCATTTAAGGGTAGACATACAGAATACAGATCCAAGAGGATTGATTTCAAACCTCCGTCACCCTTTCAATGCCATCCCCAATCTAGCACCACCACTTTTTCCGTGTTTCAGAAAACCGCAGCAATAAACAGAATCCATAGAATCTGTTGTGAAACAGAAAACCCAAAAGTT
This sequence comes from Stichopus chloronotus, assembly GCA_021234535.1. Lineage (NCBI taxonomy): Eukaryota > Metazoa > Echinodermata > Holothuroidea > Aspidochirotida > Stichopodidae > Stichopus > Stichopus chloronotus. Next base: position 1,841,686 of record CM037835.1, read on the forward strand.
GTTTGTGCTTTTCATTTTTCTTCGATCAAGTTTGATCGATTTTTTCATTTCTTGTTTCAGATTAATGTCACATCACCTATAAAAACACCCACAAGTTAACAACGCACTGTATCCTTGAGATACATGCAAAAAACATTGAGAGTTTAAAGATAACATAATGTGTATACACTCACTATTATCAAAACATTGCTAGTACAAATGGAAATCCCATGGTTCTGTGTAGTATCAAACAGTTAAATGTCATTTAGAACCTTGAAGTCGTATCTAAGTTATAAATAAATGAAAATTAGTGTGTTTTCAAAAAGCAACCAAAAGCAACATCAAATTATGAATTCGATATATAATCAAATAATCAAGATTATGAATTCAGCTGCTGGTTGCAACTATTTTTTTTTTTTGTGTACAAAACATGACCATTTGATTATCACAACCCAATTTAAATCTATTCAGTCGATAGTCAAATCTGTTTAATAATGTATACAAATATTAAACGAATTTGCCTTGCAGTCAAAAACTCTTAATACTGGTATTAAGACAAATCAGTTTCAAACGTTTACATATTCCAAATTGAAATGTGCATAACTTGGGGCATTTTTCACTTTCACCAATTTTGGATCGATATTAAACACAGCTGCAATGTAATTATTAAAGCATAGAAACATGAAAAGGCTGTACAAACCTGAGACAATTGTGAAGAGTACCACAGTAAGAGATGGAAAGTTAAGACTGTGGCCATGATTTATTTCTGCTAGGGCATTCAGGGGAACCAGCATGATCACAAGGACCCTGGAAGTTACCGGGGTACTGAGAAACGTCAAAATGAAGGCCGCCAAGAAAAAGTAGCAAGCATGAAGTACGCAAGTCACAAGGAGATCAAGATTATTACCTGAGGATGTGAAAATAATTAAACTTGAAAATCTGTGAGGAATAAGTTAACTCTTCTGAGGAATCTTAGCTTTTAAGGTCTTGCACTGGTAATTAGAGGGCGCCATTCAAAATGTTATTGTTTTCTTCTTGTTTCTGAAGTAGTTCAAAGGTATCTAGAAATATAAATGACAGAGGCAGACTTTTTATAGCTGTATGAACTCATAAAGTGAATAGGGAATCTCCTGAACCAGAAAGTCAAATGACTCTGTGATTCCTTGCAAAAGGCATAAAAATAGGACACAACATACCAATTTTGAAGTTCAAACACCTTACCCTTCTTGGAATACTGTGTCTCAGAGGTTTCAAAGTATGACCTCTTCTGACTTCACATGAAGATTGACTGCCATAAAAATGACAGATCATTTACAGCACTCATCAAGTGCTACCAATGTTAACAGTTTGAATTCCAGCAACTTTCAGTTGCTGAGATATCCTCCATAATAGTTCTTCATACTTTGACCTCTGATGACCTCAGATGACCTCCATGCAAAATGATAGGGATCATCTACACACCATGGACTACCAGCACACCAGCTGTGAAGTTCAAGTGCACCTTTCCATTCCTGAGATACCGTTTTTACAAGGTTTTCAAACTATGTCCTCAATTTACCTCACATGGCACTTGACCTCCATATCATCTACTTATCAAGTGCTACCAATGATGAGCATTTGAAATTCTGGCAACATTTGGATGATGACATACTGTGCCTCCATAATAGGTTTTCATATTTTAACCTCTGGTGACCTCAAATGACCTTTGAACTCCATGAAAAACAGTAAGGATCACCTACTCACAATAGACCTTCCAACATATGAAGTTCAAAGTTTGAGCATCTTTCCCTTTCCCATGTTTACAAGCCAGGGCGTCACATACACAAATGCCATCAAAATCTGATAGATTCCTTGCCTGCCTTTTGCAAGGAATCAAAAATGGCGAACAACCTGATAAATCCTAATCTTTCAAACTTACTGTACAGTCTGCAAAACGATCCATACATCCTATGCCAACAGGTTTTTTTATTTTATGCAATAATCAAAACTCAAAGGTCATGTGACATGAAACACACTTTGGAGGATTGACCAAATGTAATCATTAAAATATTGAAAAAAGATACAATTTCCATCAAAAGCCATAAAATATTGACCATTGCACAACAAAATTGCATCATCAATAAACATAGTCCAAACAGGAAAATTTTTAACTCAAGGGTGGGGCTCACCTGATATGTATTATGTTCACCTTTATTTTCTAAACCTTTTTATCAAGGGAACCTGAGAATTTGACATGAACTATGGGTTTATTTTGGAAGCATACATTGTTTTCCTTAACAACATGGATACCATTTACCAATGCGTGAGCCTAATGGCAAGTAATTAGGCGCTATTACACAGTATATATGTTTAATTTAAAGAAATACTGGCAATGAGCAACACTCAACATCATCATTTTGCATTTTCCTCAAACTCTGAAAACCCACATTTCAGAAACGGTATCACGGTAGAAGCTCAATCCCAACGGTCGGCCAATCAGGCTTTTTCTCTTCAACTTTTAAATGAAGCGAGCAATTTTCTGTAGGCATGTCAAATGGTCTTTAAGTTGTGGATGCAGGTGGATTAAGATTTCATGGTTCTCCTGTCTTTAGGCCAGCCAACTGGAAAAAGTAGATTTTTTGAATTGTTATTAGCTACCTTTAAACTCTCTAAATGCAAAAAGGAGACTTGAAGTGATTCGCAAGGGATGTCTGGTGCAAACCTTTCATGTAATACCCACGCAGATGAAACAGAACCTGATCACATCAAAAATCACATTTTCAAGTAATTTAGTGACTGCACTCTGAAAATGGTGGTTCTAACCAAATCACCCTTTGACTTTTTATTTCTACTTCTTCATACCCTCAGTGGTCTTTTATCCCTTGGTTCAAAACTTCCCCATCTTACTTTGTTTTCAGCTGGAATTTATCATAAAAGTTAGGCTAACAAGATAAGTTTGTGCAAAACAGCAATCAAAATTTATTCTAAAAAAAAAACATCAAGGAATTCACCAAAAGGCAAACAAGGAAGTAACAATGGGTGTCTTGAGAGTAAACAAACTTTTATCTTTTCCTATTTCCTGATGATACTTTTAAAAAGTAAATACATTGGATAAAACTTCCAGTACATCTCTCCACCCTCTCTTCTGTATTGCCTCCCAGCTAACCGTGATGAACGCAAAAAGTATAGCTGTGAGAAACCACTAAAACAGTAATGAGAGAGTGGATGCGGGTAATGGTGACAATTGTATTGAGAATGAGGATGGGGGTAACCATGCCAACAAAAATCAGACTGTTGATGAAAGTTCTCAAATTCTTTGCAAACCCTCCTTAGCAAAGTCACCCCTCTGTCACCGGCAGTTGAATTTTGTAGCACCAAAGCACAGGAACAAATAGATCTTCATTTTTTCTTCTTCTTTTTTTGTATCCAAGGAGTTGTTTGTACCTATAAGCAGCTACAGAAGCCACAATTCACACATTTCAATGTAAGACACAGGAAAAAACTTGTTAAACTTGTGTTAAGCTAGTGTTCATTAGAAATGAAGGGGAAGCTGGGAATATCATAAGTAATGCTCTACTGGTTTGATGTACACTTTCATCCTTTTTGTTACATTTTACCAAAAGAATGAAACACTTTTCTTTCCCACTTACAAAGCACCGGTAGCTTGTATAGTATGTGGAGTTTTAGTCTGCCATTTTACTGCTGTTGCAAATCAAAGAGCCTTTCAAGTTGCATTTACAGTGATTCAAATCAGGTCACAAAGTTCTATTGCACCACCGTCTCCCCACCCATCCCTCTTCACCCTGCTTTCTCTGTCACCATGCTATGTTTTTAACGATGCTCAAATCCTTTTCAATATCCACCAATCCGTGGACATTTCAGCAGCATCGATTGACTCCCAGAAACCACAGTATTGACAAGATGCTGTAATCTGATATCACTGTCCTGCACTGCTCTGCCTCTAGTCAAGACAAGGCCTAAGTAAACTTCTGTGCAGAGCCTATTGTATGGTCAGTTACACAACTGTTTGTCCAGACAGGATTATATGGCAGCTAGTTGAGTAAACAGAGCAAGCAGAAGGTGCAAACCAAGTCCCTAACAGGGAAAACACTTCACAACACAGTCACGGGCACATTCATAACCACAGCTTGATGGGGGGCTGATCAACTGGCAAGGCCATAATGCAAACATGGACTGGGGTAATGGCACAATCCTAAAGGAATTGGATATGGATGGGGTAACAATCACAACGGAAATGAGAGCATAAATTGGGGCAATGGCATATCCTTAATGACCATGTGGATGAGACTTTTATTTAGCACATCCTTAATAAGAGCAAAGATGTGAATAATCATACACCTGACAGGTTTAAACTTGAAGAAACAGTGTCGACGTAATTGTGAGCGGGGGAAACTGTTCCATCTCCTCCTTTTGAGAATCACTTGAAGTGTAATTACTGAAGATTACCACCAATCATCTCTCAGCAGTCTCCTCTTGCCAATCTCCTGTCAACATCTTGAGAGGCTTCTGGAAAGTTTCATAAGTGTGGATTTCTGAGGTTGATATAATATGACGGACTGGCAACCTCTCTGAAATGTAGAGCTAATTGGAGGGAAGGGTAATTCCTATCGGTCAAAAGGGGTATTAAAGTTGGCTGAGTGAGTAGACTATGAGTCAAGTTAATACCATAAAAGTTCATGTAGGATTCAATTTCTTCTGCATTTCAAGACTTTTGTGATAATTTCCAAGTCTTTTTACTGCTTATGGTTTCATTACACTATTTTCAAATGTGGGTTTATGCAATCTTCAGGTAAAGTTGTTATTTGTTTTCAAGTCAGTGCCTTATGCTGCATCTTTTTACTGAAATGGGTGGCTCTTCAAAGTCTACAATACCTCAAAGAGAAGACACAAACACAAAAAAGATATAAAGCATTCAAAGTAAAGAAGCAAACACTTGTTGAAATCTAAGGAACTTTGAGATAGTGGTGTTCTAAATACATACCAGCTCCACCGAGGAGAGATGAAACCCAGGTCAATTTCTCATCTATGCCAGTTTTCATCTCTCCAACAGTACCTAATAAGTAAGATACTGTCTGGTTTACCACTAGCAGCTTCTGTAGAGTTTCTTGATAGTAACTTGAACTACCTCTCTGAAAGCTGAGAACCTGATTGAAGTTGCTATCTGCAAAAGTAAAAAAAAAGAACAGAAATAAAATACCATCAATGATTTCAAAGAGATAAAACAGAGAAAAGGAATCATTTGGAATTATCTGTTTGTAAGCGCTGCTCTACAACAGTTCACAGTAGGTACAGTAATTCTATTCTGAAACAATAGTATACATCAAATCCACTTTCATTACATTTTCTGAGACAAGTATAAATGACAAGCACAAACAGGAGTACAAAAACAATCAAAGATAAAAAGATACAACAATGATAATCTAATTTACATGGGTAAGATTGTTAGAGGGTTAATATGTAAAATGATTGCATTAATTAAGACTGCAGTATTTAAAGGTTCTAAGTTATCTCATAAGGATAATTCTCTGACTAGATTCAACCTCCCCTTGTGATTCTAAACTTTCATTTTCTTGTTAGAGCTAAATAGCTTTTGTCATGGTCCAAATGATTTTCAAATTATTTTTCAATTCAATTCACTGATACAGTTTTCATGTGCAGTGTGGTGTCTCTAATAATATCATCCTACCAGTCCATCCCATAGGGCATTGTGAGATGAGATCAATATTCCAGTTACCGCGTATACACACTGCACATGTAAAAGAGTCATCTCATTACCCCTAGGGTCCAAACAGTACATGATCGATACAAGCAAAGTGACTTACACTTCCTATGAGACTGAACTAAGCATAGTGCTCTCATAACACCCTGAGTATCAGTATCAAATTGATAAGAGAGAAATGATACTTTCAAGCAGACATCATAACCCCAGTCACTTAAAATCTGAAGTAATACTGACATCATGTGACCTGCGCATAGAAAAGTTATCCTCTTGCAAATTCACTGGAGGATTAATAATTGCTACTTGATGGCTTTAACTATGACAATCAATGCCCCCAGGGTTCAATCAAGGAGTGTACCTAATTGAACTGACTAACCCACCAGATGATTGTGAACACATTTGCATAAATGGCCAGGGCTATATACTTTAGCCTTTATTCTGAATTACAACTGTGGTAACCATGACAACCATAATGAGTGTGACTGAGTGTAATCACCACAATGGTAATGAGAGAGTGGATGAGAGTAGTGGTGACAACCACAATGAAACTGTGGATTGGGGTAACCATGACAACCATAATGAGGATGCAGATGGGAGCAACTGCCATAGCAACCACAATGAGAAAGCGCATGAGAGTTGTGATGACAACCATGGTGAGAGCATGATGGCGAGAGAGAGAAGATCGCCTTATACATACATGACTGGTATAGAGTTGACAAGGATCTCATGATGATAAACTGTCACTCACCAAGCTGTTCAATCAGTGCCTTTGTTCGTTCCTGAATCCCGGCTAAGTCTTTCATCAGGTCCTTCCTGTACTGCTGTCGGTCCACGTCTTGTGCCGACAATTGATGTGTGGCATGGTCTGTTAAGAGGGGTGTGATGCAACACAAGCAAATTTGTTAAGTGAAACAGAATCAGTGTAAAAACATCACATATGCTTGATTTTGTCATGCATGGACATACAGTATCTACAATTAAAAAAACCTGCATAGGATAACGACATCGTACGACAAATCTAAATTTTCAATTAAGAGCAAAATTACCCATATTCTTTAAAACAACATATTCAGCCAGTTCTGGGCTGACAAAACTTTTACATTCTTATCACTATGGAGGTATTGTAATCAGTAAATCATCATACTGTACAACATACTGTACCTGAAGTAATTAGTGAAGTTGTAAGAAATTTATCACAAGATAACTATGCAGCAATGTGTGCACATTGGCCCTGTTGGAATTTCAACTTTTTGCTTAGATAACTCTATGTTTTCATTCCGATATTCAGATTTTTTTGTTGCAATGTTCCTATTTTTACTTTCAATATTTCAATGTCTGAGTATTTTAATGTTTCCGCTTTTTTGTTCCGATATTTTGATACATAAATTTCAAAAGTTTGACTTTTTTTGTTTTGATACTCAGATTTAGTTTCTATTTCGACTTTCTTGTTTCCATGTTTTGACTTTTGTCATTTCAAAGATCTGACTTTATAGCAGGATTGACTCACGTTGCCTGGCTCACTCATTGGCCACGCTCCTCGAAGAAAACGCATAGTATACAGTGACATTCATTGTGTTTTAGTTACTCTGCAGGTGGCAAAAAACATGATGACGGCTTGACATGTCCCAATGACATGCGGGACAGACACAGGTACAACTATAGATAAGGATTAAGGATAGATTTTGATCAAGGATATACTTGCAATTCATGAGTCACGGCCATCATTAAAATTCATCAAACTGAATGAGATCTCTGATCATTCATTCAATCTCTTACATCTACTGTATGTGTATTCCCACATGAGTCATGTAGGAATGCAAATAAATCATGTTTTCTAGTACCATGTAGCACTATTTGGTTCCTGCAACCCACGAGAGGCCAGGGGTTCCTCTTTCTCTCTTTTTTTTTTTTAAATACAAGATGGAAGAGGTTTATACTAAGGTACTGTTATTGTTATAAACAGAATGCAGGTATCCTATGACCCTATGAATGGAACTGGGATGCCCCACGACTACAGTAGTACAGTTCAGTGAAAAGTGGTTGGTACAATCTATGTGCAGTGTGCAAACTTCATCACGAGCTGAAGTCATCTGCGTTAAATTTGATCTACTTTTGATGGTCACCTTCGCTATGAGTTTGACCACAGCAGATAACAGCAGCTATCACAAAGTAAAGGTAACTGCTAAGTGCCACTCGGTTCTTTCTTTTCTTTGATAATTAAAATTGTCCGATTGTCTAATAATATTTGCCAAGAGCAACCTTTTTGAACTTTGTACAAAAGGTGGCAATTTTGTTAAAGGACGACTAGTGGTGGAGACTTTGTCATAAGAACGTGTTGAGCTGGTTTCAGTAGGCCCTTCTCAATTAAACATATTTGCCTATGACAACTAATACATCCCCTGTCATGATATGAATACAGCTCAAGAAAACCACCGCATTTGATATATTACTGACCATCTTGTTTGCAATGTGAGTGGGATAGAATCACTGAGAGGTGATGAAATGGTCTAGGGCACTGAGGTTCCTAACAAGATATACCACACATGTCTATTGTCTACATGTAGTATACAGCTCAACTAAACCTTGGCATTTGATGTCCAATAGACTCTGTATTGTTGTTTGCTACCTAAGTGGCATAGAGTCACTATGAGGTGATGAAAATGTTCTAAGGCACTGAGGTGAATACTACTGTAACTAGATGCAGAATATCACCTTTACAGTATCTATTGTCTTAGTGTGGTATTAAAAACAGAATTTCTGATTTAAAATGAAAATATGCAAACCGATATGTTTCAAAGTATCAAAAAAGAAAAACTTAAAAAACTTCAAAATGTCTCCTCAGGGCTACGGTAGCCGACGTGTGTGTATTATTGAAGTTTGGAGTAAACAAGCTAGTAACTCAGGATTATCTGCTTCATAATAGATCATCTTTTTAATGCGCTTGTCTCTCTGAGGAAGTCATTCCAATGTGATAAGCAACTAGTGGCCTCAACTAGCTGTCCAGCACGTGTTTGCAGAAAAGTGTGAGAAAATCTAAAAGTACTGTACATCACGCAAGCTCTTTTTAATTTTGACTGTTCCATTCTCCCAGGTGGCCATTCACTACATCAACGGTGGCAAAACTTTTCTAATCAGGGCCAACATTGCCATCTTTGAACTTTGCGGTGGGCCACACAGGCTGCAAACCCACCCACTTTTATCCTTTTTCTTTACAACTGCACTCTACTAGTATTATAAGCAAATCTTTGCGAACACAGACTAAAAACATTTGAGGTTGTACAGTATGGAGGTAAGTAGAATCGGTGGGGCACAAATTACTGGTAGACCGGAGGTTCTACTATCAGTCTAGGTTTCTGTGGCTTAATTTAATAACGTGGCAGTACGCAGGCAGACAAGTATACGGCTAGCAGGAAGCTGAAATACTGCACTGTGGAACAACAGGACAATTGGCCTTATAATTGAGAGATGTAGTGGCTCTAAGATTGGACTGACAACAAAATATTTCAGTAGATATCACAAACTTCCTTTCAGCAATCTTTATTACCCTTCCTTTTTTGTTCATTTATTTTTCTAGTCCTCTTTTAGTTTTTACTTTTATTTGAAAAGTGATATGGGGGAGGCAATAGTCCGCAATACTCCTTTCAGGGAGCTGCATTTGGCGTGTGGGCAGCAGGTTAGCCCCCGTTCAGTGCAGCGAATGATTTCAAAAAATTGGCATGACTTAATTATCAATGATATTCATGGCAACCAAACATAGTGACTAACTCTTGCCAAGAGTTATTAAACAGAATTTTGCTCAAGAACTGTACCTAGCACAGTAGGTCTAATATAACAGAGCATGCAACAAAGGAGCAGCCTCCATATTACAGTGCCAACAATAACAGCAATACCATGTAGCACAACAGAGGTAGTTCTACACTGTGGTTTCCCAATGTGCCACAGGATAACACCATACTACAGTATCACCATGTGAATTACAGTACAGTAGATACCATCACATTACATGATACCACCATACTGCAGAATTACCATATGGTACTACAGGTGCTGCAAAACCACCATGTAGCCAGCTATTCTGCACTTTAGTACCACAATACCATGGAACCACCATATAGTACCACTGTGTAACAATATTACAGTAACACACTATTTCCAATGCATCACTAATACAGTACAGCAATACTAACATATAGTTCCATCGAACAACATTAACACTATGTTACAGTTCCACTATGGTACAATGTAATTAACTCCCCACTATAATACAACATAACAATATTTCAATAAGTACCATCATGCAACAGTAGTACTGCTTCACTATAAATGTACCACTGTGTTACCAGAAACTACTGTACTGTATGTAACATGCCACTGGACCGCAGTGTCATCATACCACAGAAGCTTACCACCAAACCACAGTGCCACCTTGTAGATCACAAGAATTGAAAATAAAGCAAGTATTATTCACAGAATTCATTGATCAAGACAATGCCAACATGTTTCCTTGATTTCAATAACAGTCACTGCCAGTGCCATCAAGAGGTTGTCTGTCTTAAAGTTTCACTCTGTAAATGTTTTCAGGGTGGAAAAGTCAATAGGCCTATCCATATTCTTCATTGAAATTTTGTGACAAATTCTTTTTGGTTGAAGAAATATGCCAGATTTTGTAAGTTACTTTCAAAATCTGCAATATGCATCCAAGTGAATTAATCAATCAAATGTATTTAGCTTGTAACAGAAACTGTGAAGACTGGTACAGACTACAGAGTACATATTAAACACCTGTTCTCTGGATGTATACATGGACAAGAGCAGTTGCAGATGTTACAGTATCATGTTGCAGACTACAGCACAGCAGATCAAAAGTTCCATTTAAACAACAAGAGACATGCTGAAGTTTTATATTTGTATTCAGGACACCAAGAATACTGGCAATCTACAATCATTGAAAGGAATTTGAGTGAAAGTGATAGTCACCTCTGATAACATCAAGGTAAATAAAATTACCAAGCAGGGATGAAACTAAACTCTGTTGGGAGAAAAGGGCTGAACATCAACAATTGCAAGATTGTCCAGGGCAATAGAAAGTTATGTCAGGCAAGTTGTTCCATACGTACCTCAACTTGCCTGATTGTTGAAGACTTGTTACTAATTACTTATATTATTTAGCAGATATTAATCTCCGTATGTTAAAGAGGCTCATTGAGTTGTTTTGTGAAATTTACTAAATTTTTCTAAATGTGTCAAGTTTTCTTCACATACTAATTCCAAATGGTCAAAATAAAAGGACCCCAATGTTTCGCATATAATTAATGAGTGAGTAATTAATGATTTAATTTGGTTTTTGAAAATTTGTGACTAGACACTTTTCATATTGGTAGTACTGTATATTCACATGCACACGACCATTACAAGTAACTGTCAAAAATCCAAAAAATGTTGATACTTTTCATAACTATTGGATGTGAAACTTTTTAATTATAGTAATTGTAAGTATTGTCATGTATTTATACCCTTCAAAATCACCAAAATCTCATCGATATCAACTCAATGAGCCCCTTTGAATCTGATTTGGCTTACCTAGTTTTTTGGTAATGTTTGCAGCCATTTCAGCCAATTCCTTATGGCCAGCAGCAATCAAAGCCTTTTCATTCATTAAACTCTCAACATTACCAGCTAGGCCATTCTGCAGTTCGATCTTGAACAGAGCAATAAAAATGAAAATGTCGATATTTCTCCATCATAGCATAACAACAACAAAAAAAGAGTGGTTTGGAAAGAATGGGGTTACAAACATTCATTCAGTTAGGTTACCTGCTACTTTTTAAGTCCTCTTGGTCAATATCATTTAAGTAACAACAGTGAACATTCTACTCATGGTTTATAACGCTATCATTACTGTAATTATAGCGGTCTATGCAGTTGTTATCATTGCAGTAATTATCATTATTATATTCAATATGTAAATTACAAACTATTAGTATCATCATCATCATCATCATCATCATCATCATCATCATCATCACACTGTAATCATCATCATCATGGAGAAAAGTTGCAGAGACCCATCGTGTGGGCATATCGTAACCATCACTATCATCACCATCATCATCATCACCATCATTATCATCACCATGTAATCATCACCATCACTATCATCAACATCATTATCATCAACATCATTATCATCACCATGTAATCATCACCATGTAATCATCACCATCGTTATCATCACCATGTAATCATCACCATGTAATCATCACCATCATTATCATCACCATCATTATCATCACCATCATTATCATCACCATGTAATCATCACCATCATTATCATCACCATGTACTGTAATCATCATCACCGTCATTGTCAAAGAAGTCAAATGTTGCCTCACTAACCATACCAGGAATTAAAACAAAACAAAACAAACAATCACAGCTTTTATCATCCTAAGTAATGTGTAATAGGTCTGTTGAGACATACAGTAATGCTTCACTCTATAATTCCTATGTTTTACAAGAACAAAAGCATAACTTCCATGGCAGTTTAGCTCAAACAGTTGTCATCACTCCAGGGCATAAGTTTCTTTAATTTGCCTATATAGAACAATAAAACACAATACAGCTAACCTTTGGAGAGGAAATAGTACTTCAGAGTGAAAAGGTGATTGTATTAGAACAGCACCTACAAGTAGCGAGAGCACATATTTATCATGCCATAGGCAACATTGAACTCAAAAGTGTTGTCTCCAATGCTGCTGGGTTATTTTTCCAATTAAAAGTGTCTTGAATTTGATAATTTATGTTTGTGTGTTCTAATTGCATCACTCATCATTAGCACAAAATCAGCAAAACAGTTTTGCTTGTTCGTGACTAACGTCAGTCATGGCTGGTAGTTGAGACAAAGTAAAATAAGATAAACCTTCATAGTTTCAAAAAATAAACAAGCAAGTATAAAGGCAGGATCAAGTTCATGGACCTTTACAGTATCTCGTAGGAAATCTGGCTGTAACTCAAATGACTAACAAATCTAATTACTATCATGACAACAGCCTTAAACTTCTCCACAGGATATATTTACCAGGCAAAGAAATGTGCCATCTCAGCAAACTAATGCAAAAAGCAGATTTGTTTTTTCTTTTTCTGCTCACTATACCTGAGTAATTTTCATGGTTTCTTGAGCTTTCATCATATCCTCCTGGCCCTCTGTCATCCCTTCCAAAGTTTTTTCAGCCACTGATACAAGTTCCTGCTGATGTTGCTATATCAGAGGGGAAAAAAAAGTTTTGGGTCAATAAACTCACTGACAGGGACATACTGTACTCACAGACATGTAGAGACATATAGACAGAGACATACTCACAGAGAGACATTTGAGTTTTTACAATCTGTTTGCTTTAAAAATATCCATAAATGGATAACTTCAAAGATCTCCTACATTAGTGGTAAAGCCGTGTAAAGGTTTGTCTCCTTTACGAAGAGTAGGTGTTGCTCACTTGCTCGTTGGTTGTATTCCAGTCAGAATGTTAGATCAAAAAGTGGCAAGAGAGGAAAAGCAAATCTTTCAAAAACAGGACTTTCATGATTTTGTAAAATTTCAGGTAAAAAAAACAGAAATTTTTAAAAGGAGGAGATTTTGAGAGAAAATGACTGCATGCAAGAAACTAAATAAAAACTAGCGCAGCAATGCAGCTGTAGCTCACACAATTGAACTGAGGGTTACGGCCCTATGTTCTGACACACTTTTGTTCCCACACCCCATGTTCTGACACTCACATGTTACAACACATTCATTACATCAGGCACCATTTTGGGTCCCAGCTATGATGCTCGGCATAGTAATGACGCATTGATCAGCCGCTGCTGTTGGAATTTAAGTGTATATGTCGAAATATAAGTGTGTCGGAACATTGGGGTGTCAAAACTTACGGCAGCCACTGAACTAAGTAGATTTAATCTTTGCAGCACTGCAAAATGAAAGTACAGTACTTGGAAGGTGACAAAACGTAACATACAAAAGGTATCTAGTTGACACACCATCAAGCCTATGACATTGTCATATGCCGGTGTAGTATATTAATTTCGGCAGTTGAAAAATTTCATTAGGTGTACCAGCTACAGTATGATCTGTAGAGAAGGTTAAAACTCCTTTCTGCAGTGTGATATGTAAGGATGCAATGGATAATGTTCAGATCCTGTCAGAGCTGGCTTTGGCTGGATCTAAATGAAATGTGCGCTGGACTAGATTTTTGAAATGGTTTTAAAATTAGAATGTACATGGTTTGTAAAAAAAAAAACACTGCAGTGTTGATGATGCAACAAATCAACTCTGTTTACTCTTTAGAGTTTACAATGATCACTCAGCCACGTGCTTTACTAACTAATTTGTGATAGGTGATAGTTCAGTTGGACTTGATGACCCACAGGGCAGATAGGCTGGCCAGACCAACCATAAAATTTGATTATTGTTTACTAGAGTGACCACAGAATAGTTCTCCAGCTAAACCTGTTCAGTTAGAGTGCCGTGTGCAAAAGAGCAACCATTTTGACTTATTACCTCACACACTTGGTCTGTGAGCTAATAAGTCAAAATAACACAAAAATCGCAAATAATTCAACTTCCGTTTTGAATATGTCATTTCTAAATAGTACAAAAAATATCCATTTTGACAAAGAATTTATGACCAAAGTTTCAGTCAAAATACTTCAAAAATGAAAACCCTGAAACATTTCCAGAAAGTTGGCGACATCTGCCTGGCTCTATAAGCTCACACAGAAATGTGTGTGAGCTAAAAATAATGGTTGAATGGGGGGATGCCTTGTCTGATAAAACTTTCAAACAAACTGCAGGAACGGACTTCACGAATGTAAGTTCTCCTTCCAGCCACGTATATGACATCGCTAACTGCACTTTGACTCAACAACGCCTGTAGTCTTGCTAAGACCCTAGTAATGCAGTACGTATCACAAGCACTGTGTTTGTTTTGCACAGAGCTGACTGCACCCTCTGCTGTTCCTTGCCATTTCTACTTCACACTAAGGTCTTGTACATTCATTCCAAACTATCTTCACTTTTTCTTCTCTTCGTTTTTGCTTCACTTTTTCTTCTTCGTCCTCACTTTTTTTTTCTTCACTCTTCACTCTTTTTTCATACTTCTTTTTTCACACTTTGTTTTCACACTTCTTCACTCTTTTTTCTTCTTCACTTTTTCTTCATTATTTCTTCACTTCACTTCATTTCATGGCTGTTTTGCTTTGAAAAAGTGAAGAGACCAATCAGTGTTGATAATTTAGTTCACAACCTAAAATTTCATGGTTATGCATGATTTCTTTGGGGAGAACAGCCAATCCTCACATGACATCATACGTGATAAGATTCCATCGAAGGAACAAATCCCAACCATGATGGTATCTCTTGATATCACATCATGTCCTATCATGCAGGAAAGGGTGTTCTCCAGCCATGATTTTAGCATATTATGGAAATTCTGTGTGGATTAGGTGGAGAGAACAACCAGTCAGGGTGAAAAGTGAACAAGCACTTTACTGTGACTGTGTGAGCACTCCATACACAAGCGACTGTGTTACATAAATAAAGATTGAGTGTTTTGCAAATGGTTACAGATAAGTCCCATTACTGTATCTAGTATGGCATCACTGCCATTAACATATCTTCAGGTGTCTTATGACCAACTACTACTCTGCCAGGTTGAATGAAGTCTCTCAGCATCACTTGTCGAGACAAAGACCTTAACTGAAGTGTTCAAAAAGGTTCCTGAATAGCTTTGCATGACTAGAATATTTCCACAAAAACTAGAAATTCTGATTGCACGTGGCTTATCTGATTTCGTTAATCCTCTTCATCCAAGTATATCCTGTTTGTTTCCACTGCAGTTTCACCCCCCACTGTCCCTCTTTTAAAGCTTCTTTTGAGAAACTGTCCATTTCATTTCTGTAAACATGAATGACAATTGTACCCAGTCTAAGCTAATTGAATAAGTGATAAAGACAACTTTTCCATTGATAATAAACCATAAAATGAAGGATGAAGCTAAACGCTTTCAGATGAGTAATGTAAAATACAGAACATCTCTATCATACATTTTCATGATTTATACCTATTGAGAGAAAATGAATGCGAGCACAGCATGTGTAGAGCTTTGCTCTTGATTGTTCTTGTATGAGGACAAAAATGTAGTATGTATGGAAATATCACAAGGAGGCAAAGCATGAACTTCGTGGGATAACCTTCATAGCTACTTTATCTCTTTCACACTGGACATTATAAATGGAGGAAACGTACGTAGTTATGACCTACACCTTCCCCACATTCTAGTTCCAGATCAGGTATAAGTACATCTCCTCAACAGAAATGATTGCAAAATGGCAAATCCAACCAGAATGTGCCCTAGTGGACACAAAAAATGTTATTTTGCTTTACGTTCCCTTATGTGGATGTCACACACATAATATCCATAAGTGTGTTATGTCTCTCCTTAGCTTTGAACAAGGCAGTTGTTTGCCTAATGGTCATTGATCAACGTTTGTTTAACTGCAGATTTCAAATAAACATTGATTACCTTTGACCAAATAACAATTTTTCAACACAAACTGTTTCTGTTAAGGACATACAGTATGCTTATAACAATTTTGGAAGGAGAAAGGGCAAAACCATATGCAAGATAATGTCACAGTTTTCTATTCTTCTTTAAATGTTTTAAGGAATTCTCCACCAACAAAAAAAACTTAAAATTATAACACTTGCAACTTATATACAAGATTTTTCAATCTTGTCAATTAAACTTGATGATTTTGCAGGAGAGCTTTTTTAGATGTAAATTACAACTTAGAAAGTTGGGCTTCAGTACAAGCCTGAAAATGTGTGATGTAGAACCAAAAATGCTGTATTGCCTTGTTTGCCCTCTTTGTGTTCCTAGCAAGGTCTTACTTTGCAAAATCCCTTTAGTTCAGCGATTATAAAAACCTCGTGAATATCCACAATCAGTAAGATACTTTTTGTTTTGGAGATCAAGGAGCTGCTATTGAGATGGACAGAAAATTTATTTGCTGCTCATACATTATGACCCATCAAATTGAGTGAAAATAATCAGTGTAGTTGGCTCAAAGGTAGTTTTTTTTCCCTTTATTCATAAGTTCCAATTCAGTATCACGTAGCAACATCATTTAAATTTAATCCTTAAACAATTACTGTACCTCTCTCAAAACAATGCTTTGAAACGAAGGTTTATGCTGCTTGCTGGAGAAACCAATGATTCATCATCAAAAATGATCAGACCGTACTACACCCATGGTGCTAACCAAACATCGAATGCAAAGTACAAAACAGATTTGTCAGTGCTCATCACAACCGATTGGTGTCTAGCACCAGGCTCGAACTTTGAATACCTACTATAAAAATAATTCGGTTTCCAAAGTTTGTGAAATATTTCGTGAAAAAAAGCACAGTGGCTTGCACACAGAAATGTATATATCTTTTTTAGAAACAACAACAGAAGCAATGGTGGATAATTCCTTTTACTTTCAAAATGCCAGTACCATAGGGTTACATCTACTGTAACATGTATTTTGTAATGTACACCCATATAGATTCCAATCTGTACTCAGCAGGATACTGCACATTACTATGAATTTCCACAAAATAGCGAGTACGCTGAAAATTGGTGTTAATCTCCGACCACTCGTATCTGTTAAAGGCTTATTAGGTACCATTTGAATTGTTATGTAAAGTGACACAAAATTTATGACTTGAAAGAGTGGCAGCATGGCTGAAGGAAGGGTGGGCACTGGCTATGTTCCTCCCAACAGCAGTTGCGGGGGTGCCACAAGACTGAAAGGGCACCTGTGAACCCTGCGAAGGCAATTTTAGGTGATCTAGGGGGTGTTTTTATTCAGAAATTTTTTGGTACACTTCGCACCAACCAATAGCTGTGCCCTGCGTAGACCTATATTATTTATTCCCACAATTTTAGCTAAAATGTAAATGATGATACGGGCAACGTAAGCCCCCACCCCCGCCCACAAGAACGATGCCTTGATTCTGCTGCTGAATTGCAAACAAATTAATGACAGTCTCACCCTGAGATGTTCCATTAGGTAGAGCTGATCTTCAGCACTACTGGCCAGCTGACTGACTGCAAACTGCGTCTGTCTCTGAAACTGCTGTTGTCTGACAGAGTAACATACAGATCGTGCTCTGTTGCTGACTATCAGGTAGGCATTCCAAGTATCTGGATCCATAGGTTTGGTGCATTCTGCAACAGTCTAAAAGTACAAAACAATCGCACACATATATATCGAGGTTGGATTTCAACTGATCCACAAATTTTCCACGAATACAGCAGTATGTGGAAGGGCATGAAAGTTTTCAAGTTCTTTGCTACAGTAGACTTTTTGCAAACATGTAAAATTGTCCAATCTCTAACGATTGACACTAGAGACAATTATTTGTTTCTCTAACAAGGGTTATGATGGAAATTACAGTACATACTTTTATTAAATCTGAAATTACAGTACAATTCACTGTTCATGATTTCACATGGTTGTGAAACACCAATCATCGTTTTTAAGTGAGCATTCCAATGTTTCCAAAGAAACTTAAAGTCAAAAAAATATTTTGCAATCAACAAGTAACAACTTGTGCGAAAAGAGATTCTATGCAATACTTCTTTGTCAACAAACGTCTACCATTAAAGGTTGTGTCACATAAAAAAGACATTTTGGAATATTGGCTGTGTTAATCATTAAAATGTTGAAAATAGCCATAAATGGAATCAAAATCCATAGAATATCAACAATTTTACAGGCTTATTCCTCTTAGCTTACTTCTGTATCAGGAATGAACATTACTGTCGCTAGTAAGTATGCAAATTTATGATGTCAAGAGATGGACTTGCGTGAAATGCTTTATGTCATTCTTTGTGTACTTAACCAATATTTCAAGGACAATTGAGAAATTTTATGCAGTGATTGCATTGTTTTGGAAACGTACTTTCTTTACAAATTTTGGAGTCACTTGCAAATGTGGAACCCAGTAATTAAGAGATAATATGCGCACAGACTTAACGAAAGAAATACTGATGCTGTGAAGCACTCCACCTCATCATATTGCATTTTTGTCAAGCCTTGAGCAGACATATCTCAAAAATGGTATATTCATGAGTATGTCTTTCATGCCTCCCCCTAGCTTGAACGAAGAACATGGAATGTTGTTTGGTCAAGGATATCAATGTTTACCTGGACTCTGACAGTTGACATTGATGGCCATAAACCGAAAAAATTCCTGCTGCAAAGATAGAAAGAGGCATAAAATACACTCTCATGAATATTATCTTGTAAGCCACAATATAAGAGAAGTTTAACAGGTTTTTCTCTCTACTGGGCTTGCTCTCTAACAAAATTTGTCATTCGCAGATCATTTTCTACCACATATCTGATAAATACAGTAGGTATGCTTCTACTCGATTTTTAGAACGAAAGTGCAAAAGTTATGTAGATGTATTTTACAACTTCCTATCCTCCTTTAAACAGCTTCAACAAATTTTCCAAAGAGAATAGGAGATACAATATACACTTGATGGTACTACAGTAGAATAAATTACCATGTCAGGAGAGCACGGATAAACAGTTCTCCCTTCAGCTTGTGATTGACAGTTCAAAAGAGCTACACCCAGTTTGGCTAACTCTTCCTCAGAGATATCTGCACATGCGGCCTTGAGCTCTGACACCACCTAAATACAAAAACAACAAAGAAAATGATGCACTGAATAACAAATGAATGCACTGAGTCACTACAGTCATGTAAACACTTTCGGCAAAACTGTAAGCAGACATGAATGAGGTGTAGAACCAGGGGCAGCGATCTGTTAAAATTTTTGGAGGGTTCCATTGGTGCCGCAGTGTTGTTCGGAGGAGTTCAAGAGACTGGAAAAATGTTTATAATGTCCCCTGTTTGCCACACATGTGTACAGTTCAGGCACTGCA
Organism: Stichopus chloronotus; assembly: GCA_021234535.1. Lineage (NCBI taxonomy): Eukaryota > Metazoa > Echinodermata > Holothuroidea > Aspidochirotida > Stichopodidae > Stichopus > Stichopus chloronotus. The sequence continues at coordinate 1,861,382 of CM037835.1, forward strand.
GCTTGCTATCACTCTGATTGATACTAGTAGTATGATCTTACAACCAGTATTTGCAAGCTCTGGTGTGTAAGTTAAGCTACTTTGGATCCATGGCTAACTTAAAGACAAAAACTCATCACCCCAGACAGTGTGAATTCTACCAACCACATACATCTAAGTCCCTCCCTCAGCCTGTCTAAAATTCGTCCACATGTGTATGCTGTGTAATATGAGCTACTCTGCATCTTTCAAAATTGCTGTCAATCAGAGAGTGCTGTAACTTACAACCAGTTGAGAAGTTTGCTTTCCAGAAGCCAAAAATATAGCATCGGGTGATAAGTTACTGCCTTTAAGCGGTGTAGTGTATGAGGACACAGTACAAGACATACAGTAATCAGTAACTGTATGCAGAAACAGATCTGTTGAAGTATCTAATTCTGCACAATTAAAAAACAGCCCTCATTATTTAGGGCATCAATTAGTTTTGTGTCCACACATAGTGCACAGCAATTTTCACAAGCAGATTTATACCTGACTTAAACTTTGACTTTCTAAATTTAACAAGCACAGTTACTGTAAGCATGCATACAGTAGCTACTGTTGTAATACTGTGCAAAGTCTTCTGTATCGCAACTACAGCAACATACATGCAACACCCTTTGCTGTAATTCAATAGACATGTTGCAAACTTGACATTAGATCATGTATTTTCAGCCATATGCAGTAAATCTGGACAGCTGGATCAACCTACAGTACCTACTGTACAAGTGTTACAGTATGCCACATACATGTTTGCAAAGCGTTGCTTTTATGAACCTGAGCAGACTTTTTGTCAGTGGTCAACATTATTTCAACAACGATAAACAGTGGGAGGTATAACTGGCAGCACATATATAATGTGAAAGCTTCTGCTGTACAGTCATGATATTTGTTTCAATTTACAGAAATACTGTACTGTACTGATATAATCAAGAGGACAAATTAGGCACTTAGCATAGAATTTTCATTTATAAAAATATTAGTCTTGAATAATTTTTATGTTCCGTATGTGAAAAGTTTTAGGCCCATTTAATTTCAGCATGCGGCAAACAGTTGTAAAACATTCACTCAATTTAGAGATCTATTGTACTGGTCTCAAAATTGTTATCAGAAAAGTGGCCAAACCCAAAACATGTATGGCGTGATCATAAATTGACACCTGACGCCTTGGCCTACAGAGTTTGATGAAGCATACTGTCAGGTACAGTGGCAGATTGGCCAGAGTCACATACCGCTAGTTATGACATATGATTGTACTGATAAAGGTTGTGAAAAATGCATTTACACATGTGAAGTGAGATATTAGAAAAACTAGATATCTGTCATAACATAAAGAAGTCTTGAAAAAAGGAATGAAGTGCCAAATAAGTCTGCCTCTGTATTGTTTTGGCATTAGCTGTTACAGAAAGAATTTAATTACCAGCAAATGGCACTTGTCCAGCTCAGACATCTTGGCTATCAAATCTTGTCCAGCAGCAGCAAACTTTTCATCAACTGTTTGCATTTCAAATTTGGTGTTTTTCAGTTGCAGGCTTGCTGGGTGAACATTGGAAAGTCTGTCCAAACTGTTTTCTGGTAATGTTGCTTCCTGATTAGATTTGCCAAACAACCACTCCAAAAGTGATTCTGACTGTCCTGGCAGTAGAGTCAGCAGTAAAATGAAATTCCATGGCTTTAGAAAATGCATGATCCGATTGATCCGATCCCAGGCTACAGTAACTTAGTTTAGCTTTCTCAGTTACTATAGTTGAGTGTCATACAGTGACAGCAATTGCAACAATTCTTCAGAATAAAAATACACTTGACTGTAAATTTAGGGCTTACTAGACTCACTGCAAAAACAAAGGTTAATCACAGAATATACCTTACATTACATTCACAATAAGACAGAGGTGTACCATTGCTAAAGTAAATATGTAACAAATCAGTTGCTGTGCCACTGTAGGCTATGTATTAACTATCATTGTATCTTAGTACTGTTAGTCGTAGTAACTGTTGGTGCGGTTGCACTACAGTAGGAACTTTTTCTGAGACCTGATCGTGTTGATTATTAGTATTGGTTAAGTTGCAGCCCCCAAAAATAATTTGCTATGCTACACCTTTGAAGAAACTAGTACCGGCTTTACGCTGCCCTTCAATACAAACACTTCACGACATTCTGCAGCTGTACAAGCACAGACTCGTTTTTTGTACCTTGCACTATTGGCCTATAACATGCCTGAGTTCAGTGCTAGTACCAGTGGCAAGTAGCTAGCTATAGTATAGTGCTGCTTCATGAGGTGCAGAATATCACGTGACCGTGTGTGAATCCTGCGGGATCGTGTTGAAAAAGAAACACCTGTTTAGCGTTCAAATTTCGTGCCAATCATAAAGAGGGCGCAAGTTAAATTTGATTTCTATTAAATTTGCACTTTGGATTTCTAGAGATGTTTGGCGTGGCTCCTATAGCTATACAATGTCTGGTTTATGTCCCTAGTGGATTTTTTTCGGGTCACAAGCGAAGTGAACTATCGTTGAAGGGAGTTTCTATAAAAAAAAAAAAAACACAACATAGCAAGTTAAAGGGCAAAGGAGGGCCAAATTTTCCATAAAATGTCCTGAAAAGGGCCCAGTTAAATGCCTTAGTATCAGACGAAATAAAATAAGGGCTTCACAAGTATTTTTACTGTAGTCTCCGTAAAATTCCCCTGAAATGAGATTGATTTTCCATCTGACAAGAACATGCTGAAAATTTCATTTTCTGGTGCTTACTTACTGCCCCTGGGAAGGGCGATTTTCGGCAACCTAGGGGATATTTTTTTCTGGTACGCTTCGCTACAAAAAAAGCTGGCGCTCAAACAATTTTTAGTTCACCACTAATTTAAAATTCTGCCTGCGCCAATGCAACAGGGTGCATACTGTCATTCCTTATCACACTGTTTCATACTCGTTGATGTTCCCTCATTCGAGTCCCAGGCTCACTGAGTAGGAAAGCAAATCTAACTAGAGTTCGCTCACTTCGAGACTCTTAATTGACCTCCTGCAAACAATCAATGTGACTCCATTACCCAATGAAAAATGTCTGGGTCTAAATATTTGTTCATCCCCAATCAATTATTTGCCAAGTGCTCCGACAATATATGTAAAAAAGATGCAGTTTATTATTCCTACATCAACTCAACCTATCTGATATGTAATAGCATTTTCATAGATTTACTTTTGCTCACATTAGTTTAAGAAAGTGGAAACATCATATGAGATCGGTGTTTGATCGGTGATTGTTTCAGGAAACACGTCAACCGATTATGGGGATTGGGCATCGGCCGTGTCTAAAGTGTAAAGGAACAGAGTCAAAGGTAGGCTATCATCTTAACCAGTCTAGTAAGTGTTGCTCACCCCTACCCGTTATGGAGTAAATGAATTGCCTACGAAGTTATATTTGCTGCCATCTTGCAAGTATGTTGTCAAAATTCTTCTCGTATTTTGTGCTCCCCTCAGATGGTACAAAAGGTATTATTTGAAATAAACATCAAATCCTGCACCTTCTTGAGTGCCTGTGACGTCGTCACGTGGAGTGGGAGCATGGGAGGAGTGCGTGCCCTCCAGGCGAAGTTTGACGCCAAAATAAATGTCCTTCAAAAAGGTATTTAAGCTGCATTATTTGTAGGAGGTGGGTGTCATGATGGGGTAAAATTATCAGAATTAATGGCTTCGAAAATAACGTTTCAGGTGAACTGGGAGGTGTTTACTGCCACAAATTTCCCGGAGACCAACTGGTATATGCGGCTAAAATATTACATGAAGGCTACCGCATAAAATTGTGTCCCCGCGTTTAGGTTAAGATCTTTTTTAAGGTTCCAGTGTCGCCAAACTGGGCAACACAAACTAATAGGTGCAAAATGTAAGAAATGCACATTATTACATTTTTCACAGTTTGAAGTTTTTCTTACTAGGCCTCCAATGGAGAAATTGCAGCCATGAGGTCCTTATTTCAAGGATGGGTACACGCATGGACGATAAGGGTGATAAAAGGAAAATTTCTTTCAATGTTGGGGTTTATGAGTAAAAAACCAAAAAATTGCACTCTCTGTGTCAACCAATTGCCACTCTCCGCTTCAATAGTCCTGATCGTGCCTGCGTTGTTGCGAGCAAAAAGACTTTAAGGCAAGAATCGACTTAGTGGGGTAGCTAGACTTTTTACCCTAGGGGACAAGCACCGAAATTTTCCCTGTTTTTTTTTTCATTTTCTACATCATGCAAGTTACAAACATATGGCTTATGTATAACCAGAGGCGTTGGTAGTCTTTTCCTGGGGGAGTGTGGAGGACAATCTTTAAAGCTTACCAAAATTGCTCAACTGAAGGACACATGAGTGTCAGCTGTATTTTGAAAGTGGGGTATTACATCAGCGTAGGGGGGGGGGGGGGGAGAATAGGGCGTTAGCTTGTCTGTATGATGATATGAAGGACTTACTTACCGATTGTCCCCCTGGGAAGGGGCATAATTACCTCCTCATTGGAAAATATTAAAGTTGGAATAATGAAACGCAAAACGGTGCTACATTTGATGCCTAAATTTTAGCTACATCTTCATGAATTCCTGTTTCTTAAGTAATTATTTTATTTTATTGTTTTCCTTATCTTGCTTGGTAAAGTAATGTAGACCTTATCTTCTGTGACCTGGCGTCTGATTAGGATTTTTACCAAGTGTTGGGAATTGACCCGAGGGCCAAGGCCAAGCGGGATTATCTAAGTGAAGCTGCACCCTTAATTGAGGACGAGGAGCCTACGAGAACAAATTTTGGCTTGACAACTCCTCCCCGCTAGATGGGGGGAACGGCTCTTACCCAGTGTCCATAGCTACCATTTATCATGCAGCCTCATGTCAGGATCTCATATTTGTTAATTACAGTAGCTCGATTTCAAGAAAATCAGTGTGTGTGTTAATGAGACTAAACATGTAAAGAAAAATGGTGATAATGTGGATTATATCTGTAATATTTTCAAATATTAAATTACGTTCATCCTTTCAAAGAATTGTAAGGACGAGGTGAGCACTTGGGCACCCCCCTTGTAATTTAGAATGATAAGTCAGTTCACAGTATCGAACATGTTTGTGTATTACCGCCGTTTTAGGGACATTTTTTGAGGGGGCAAATTCACATTTTACCATCTAAGCACTACTGGTTGATGCATACCGTATTAATAAATTTTTTGCCAAAAAAACCTCGCAGATTGCAGGAAATGACATTTCTCGGGACTCGTCAAAGGCATCTACACTTTCTTTATTTTGAGATCTCGTGTTTCAAACGCTTGCTCTTCCAAAAAAATACAAATGAATGGTATATAAATCGTTTGAACAATTTTTGTGTGGAGTGGCCATTTTTTTTTAACCGTTTGCAGACCTGCAAACGTCACCCCCATTTCCCCAATTCTGTCTCCTCTGTCTGTCTAGCTCCTCTGTGACAGCAAAGAAAAAAACTGTTGAAAAGATCCTGCTTCAATAGTATAGACCCGGGATTGTGGAGCACAGGCATGGGTCGATACCATAGGCCTAGACAGATATTCGGTAATGTCCATGACTGCAACCTACAATTGAGATCTTTCATTCCATCTTTCTCTCTGTACTAGAAATTAGTGTTTGTCACTAAAGGGTGAATTTCTGCATCATATCTTCCAAGTCCAGAGGACATCATATACTAGAAGTCTCGACACTGCAGGATTTTAGGTTGGGGGAGGGGGGATGATAGCTTATTTAAATAATGATAGTTTATTTAAAATAAGAAAGGACAAGAGGCCTTCTTTTCAAGAAATAAGTTTCTCACAAATAGAAATGCAGTTATTTGTTGCTCAATAGTAATCTGTTCATTCAAACCTTCCAAACTTCTAATGATGCATCTTCCGTTACTCATGACATGCATAATGGTTTGCGATAAAGCTTTTGCAGATGTTTATTTATGAGACTGAATGGTCTAACAATGGTTCAATCCAGTTGCTTTGTATTCCGCGTTGGTGTATTGTAAACCTCTCTTTCAGTTTTTAGAAAACTGCAGTTGACAGGTGTGCATTAATGATCTGATGGCACACAAGTCCCGAAAAGTGAGCAGTGGGTAAAATGAGTTGCAGACAGATGATGCCCTACCATCAGGGGCGTCAATCCAAATGGAAATGTGGGGGTCATGTTGGACTAATTGAGAGGTTTGAATGACTAAAGCTGCCAGGGCAGGGGTTTTGGGTATATTGGACAGGTCCACTAGGTTTTCCCTGGGGTCTGGGGTAACATCCATTAACGTGACCAGAAAAAAAAAACAGGAAGCTGTGAAGTATTTGCAGAATTGTGAGCATTGGAATAAAGGATTTCTATATCTTTCAAATGTTACTGAAAGGGAAAAACTGATCAAACATTGCATATTTTGAGACAACGATAAATTTGGTGATTGAGAGGTGGGGGCCGCCATGGTCTAGTGATTTATGGCACATATTGTCAAAAGTCAAAAGACAATCCAAGGGTGCATGTCCAAGGGTTTTAACCTGGGGAAGAAGGCTGGCCATAAGCAGAGCGCCACTAACTATAGCTTAAACGCTATTTCGGATAATTGTAAATAATGCCCCCTGAAAATTGGAGAACTAGTCTCCCAGTGCCTATGGAGGACATCTATAGCAGATGAGCTGTAAAATCGGTTTCATATCCAAATTTATCCTCTCAGATTTGATTGAAATTTTCACACTTAGTGCCTAAACTGTTCAGTACGTTGTTGAATATTATTGATCACACACCGAACAACAATTGCGTAAACGAAGTCTGTCTATCCCACATAAGGGGTAATATTTCTATGTAATCTAAAATGTCTAGACAGTGAGCAGAGTTCGATGGGATAGGAGACTTGTGGAGTCTTCATATCCCCAACTGTCATGGAAAAGGGGCCTATGGAGTTTCCTTTCAATTTTGGAATTTCTTAGTCAGATGCAAATTGGTACAATCTGTGACTAGTTTTTTATTTGTGTAAAATTTATAATTAGGATAATTTCAAATTTTCAAAACTTTTCACATTTTCCAAAGTTAACGTTTCAAAGCGCAATCATGCCTAGACTTATAGATCTGTCCTTTTTCGTCACATGTTGCATACAGAACATAACGGGAATTCCACCCGACCATTTGTCGACTAGCCGACTATAGGGTTGGCCATGCCCCCATCCCCTCCTCTTACCAAGGCCACTGTGCTGAATGAAGCTAATAGCATATTCGTTAGAGGTATGGTACCTATTATGTCGGACCCCAAGAAACTTTAAGCGAGGTAACTTAATACAAACGAGATTAAGAGATGTCATCAGGGTGAAGTGAAATAATATTTAACAGACCATCAGGCTGCTTATGCGTCAAGTTACCTACTCTTCTCTTTGGTCGGTATTAGAACGCAGAGCTGATGCATGAGTAATACACGTCCGTCGTGTGGGCTACAAGTTATCTGGACTCTCCAGAGTCTGCTTGGGCTGGAAAGTTTCTACTCCTATATATTGGCTCTACAACATCTGAAAGAACATTTGTATTTATTGTACTGCTCTGCCTTGAGAGTGTTTACTCCCGTAATTATCACTGCCCTCGCTTTCCGACAGAGGGCGATCACAGGGAAACGTGATTACTAGATGAGTACATATCCTAGGTTCGGGATAGGTAGGCTGCAGCTCAAATTATGAGGGATGTATAAAAGGAGGGATTTTATTTGCTGAAAAAGACTTTGCAAAGTCTGAAACAAAGTCTACAAGTTATTTTGTCTGGAGGCCTGTACTCATTGATCTTATTTTAGCCATTTGAAGAAAACAAAATGTCACCAAACATGTACATTGCTCACGTCGGTTGCGGTAGACCTATTTCTTGGTTAAATGTTGGTTATGGGAAGTAAGAGTCTTTTTTGAAGGGTGTCGAAAGGTTTCATTAGTCTTTGACAGCAAGCTTATCTACCTATATATACGAACAGCTTTGAATAGAATCGACCAAATTATCACGTCATGCTCATGCCCTACAATCAGTGTAATTATAACTTGTAATTTCTTCTGACTGCTGACAGGTTGAGTGTACTCATGAGGATACGTTCCCGGTGGGGTCGCGCGTTTTATTTTGTTTTCATAAAATCCGGAATCTACCTTAGGATCTAGTATTTACTTTAAATCCAATATCTATTTTGAAAATCGGGCAATTATTTTGAAAATCGCAATCTGCCTTTAGTATCTCAGAAATTTATGTTTTGCACTTCAAATGAAAATCGTATGCCAACTGCATGTGCTGCAATTACGCGACATAACGTATAGAATACCAAACGATACTTGTGATTACACTAGAGAAAGAAAAAAAAAAATCGTATAGTTACCATAAAAAGAGGTCCAAGTTTAAAACAATTAATTGCTGATGTTGAAAAATACATGTTCTTCTAACAATGTAGATCGTCATTTAGTTAGATTTCAAGTGAAGAAGTTCAGATTCGAATAGGTGACCAAAGTAGCGATTTCTGAGCTATGACGTAACGAATAATGACGTTACTAGTAATGACTCATTACTATACCAATTATTTGATGATATCAGAAATTATTCGATGATATCACAAATATTTATGAATCACTTATTCAAATATGATAAGTTTTAAGTACTATTAGTGACTTTTTCATTCCACCGCCTATATGGAGGGATCACGGTCTAATTTAAATTCCCGATTTTGCAGTCATTTGTAATTAATAGGCCTCGATTTTGTAGAAATCGAGCCCAAAAGGATTAAATTAATTTCCTGTCATTTCCTGATTGCTTAATCTTATGTGACGTAGTGTGATGTATTTTTTTTAATTGCTGTGGGTGATGAAATTTTTCATTCCATCTCCGATTAGGAGAGGTCCTGGTTTAATTTAAACTCCCGAGTTTGTAGTCACTTGTATTTGATAGACCCCTAGTTGGTGCAAATCAAGCCAAAAAACATAAAATCAATTTTATTTCACATTGTGAGTACGTAATCAAATGTGGCACTATAGTGTGCCAACCGTCATCGGCTGATCAGTGGACCATTTTGTGTGATCTTTTCAGAATTAAATGTCATGTGTGTATTAGATACATTTTTAATTGCTATATACGTGATGAAGATTCTCATTCCATCCACGATTTGGACTGGTCCAGGTTTAATTTAAACTCAGGATTTTGAAGTCACTTGTAATTTCTAGTCCTCGAGTTAGTGGAAATCGAGCCAAACACTTTAAAATTAATTTCGTGTCATTTGCTGATTACGTAATCATATATGACGACGATCCTCATCGGCATTTTGTTCGACCTCGTCCAAATTGTCATGTATAAATATGATATTTTTTAATTGCTATCTGTGATTTTATCATTTCCCCGCCGATTAAGACGGGGGTCCCAGTCTAATTTGAACTCACGATTTTTTGGTCACATCTAATTGATAGGCAACGAATTAGTAGAAATCAAGCCAAAAGCCATCAATTTATGTCATGTCATATGCTGATTACGTTATCACATGTGACGTAGTGGGTTGACAGTCATTGGCTGAGCACTCCACCATTTTGTGACCTCTTCCGAAATGTCATGCAGGTTTAAATGTGGTATTGTAAATTGCTACCTGTGATTTTTTCTTTCGACGGTCAATTAGGAGTGGTCCGTGTCTAATTTTTATCTCGTGATTAATTTCATGTGATATGCTGATTTCGTAATCAGATGTGACGTAGAGCGGCTACCGCCATCTACTATGCACTCCACCACTTGTTCCGAAATGTCATGTGTAAATGTGTTTAGTTTCCATCCGTGATTTTTTAATTCCGCCACCGATTAGGCGGGCTCCTTATCTAATTTTAGCTCCCGATTTTGCAGTCATTTGTAATTGATAGACGCTATGCTGATTGAAATCGAACCAAAAACGATGAAATTCCTTTCATGCTATATGTTGATTACGTAACCATATTAGACGTAGAGGTACGACCGTCATCGGCTTCTCCACCCCCCCCCCCCCACCAACTAAGGCATATTGCGTAATACATATTGGCAATGATAATCCTAGGTATTCGTACACTTTGAATGGACAGTCACCGCAAGAGGTTTCTGTTGAAAGGGACTTAGTGTTCACGCAGATTCTTCTTTGCAGCCAGCTAAGCATTGTGTTGGAGCAGCTATAAGAGCAAATAGGATTTTAGGGATGATTACAGTGATTGTGTGAGTAGGCAAAAAGTAAAAACATTGCAATTTCATTTCCAAAAGTTTGGTAAGGCTTTTAATTACACCATTCAGACAATCTGGGAAAATAAATAGGTTTCAGTTGGTTAATTTTGCATTTTGATTTCAAATTCTACTAACATAACGACAAAAAGTGTAGAAAACGATAATGTAGTGGTTGACAGTTTTCATTCAACTCAATGGTGTGCTTCTTTGCTTCGTAGTATTAAATATTCAGTTACAACTCAGGACGCTGACGCTGTGGGCAAGGTTGTGTTCAGTTCGTAGGTTATTTGTAATGCAGTGTTTCCTTTCACCAAATGCTATAATTCCCGATACCTACCAAGGAGCGACGACTTGAGTAGTATGTTTTTGATACACTAATGAGACCTGTACTGTTGCATATTCATTATGTAGGCGGTTATAGTAAGAACCGTTAATTTTCAAATATGATTTCTGTTTTTTACTGTTTTTATGCCAATCCCGTTGCTTTTCGAAGTAGTAACTGTCCTTTTCCTTCATTGAAAGACATAGTCCATTCATGTACAACCTCGCGTGTACATTTAAATATAAAGAAAAAGTTAAGATCAAACATAATCTTATCTTTTTCGTTTTTCAATACACACGCAATCACTTTAAGAGGAATTTTAGTTTCATTAAGCAAGACATTATTGTTAGACGCTATATGTTGGCATTAGAGTATGCTGTTCAAGCTTGGAACCCATATTTTTCTAAAGATAAGGATTTACTTGAGAAAGTCCATAGCAGGGCTACTAGATTGATAGCGCTTCCAAGAGTGTCCCCTATAACAGCAGGTTATCTTCGAAAGATAAAGCTACTTTTCGATTTTCGTGCTACCAGAAAGTTTTGGCTCACCCAGCTGCATTTTTATTTGCCCTCCAAATGCTTCATTGCCCTCGATCATGGTTCAACCCCTTCACCTCTTTTCTAAATCCTTGTGCCGTCAGTCCTTGGCTTCTTGAGTACTCAGTGAGGCACAAGGACAGCAGCGCACGTCTGCAAGTGCTATTTCCAGATACAGTCCCTTGTACTGCAACACGCGCACCCCATAGACAATGCTTTTCTTCTATTACAGCTAGTAGTAATGTACAACTTAACTACAAACCAGCTAGCTAGGCCAGGCGATATCGATATCGCGTATAGCGGAATTCGGATGTTGTTCTAAGCATGTGAGTCTGACTCTGAGTGAGTTACAAACTTAGATCAGGATATTATGGGACTGGGAACTGCTTACATATGTTACATGATCCTGTGTAACTGTAAGGTTACAATCTGCTCTGTAGAGTGGTTACAACCCTCACCTTATTTCGGTAGTTAGAACTAGAGCCGAATATGCGAATTTGAAGGGTATGATACCGGCGTTACGATACTGGTGGTAAGCCTAGGCGCTAAGGTAATTTAGCGTTAAGATGGTTAAGCACAACGTTTTAATTTGTTAATTAATACGTAAGTTACTGCAGGATAGGGCCGAAGGAGTAACGTTTGTCATTACTTAGTCGACACCAGGCTAGAATTTAGAAACGAACAGTTTTGCACTTAGCCTTCTGTACTATTACGTGTACAGTACAAGCCATTAACACCTTTGTAAACTCTTTGATTTTGAGTAGTGAAGTTACCCAAGTTAAAACCAGAGCCTGAATCGTAAAGATCTGTACGAGTTGGCCCTTGACAGTCACAAGTGGGCGTGTATGTGGTCAGAAGAAAATCTCTTGACGTATCACAGATACCCGTTATTGTGAATGTGACTAACAAGATGTAAGACTCTGAACTCTAAAGTTAAGCTATAGTAATACTCAGGCTAGCCTTTGTAAGTGTAACTTAGTGTTGACCCTGGTTACATTAACTTAGTGACTAGTGGAGTAGTGGTAATGAATGATTACATTGGAAACTATGGGCTAGCCTAGTAGTATGCACTAGGCCTAGGCTAGATTGAGGTTATTCCACATCACCCAGCAGCCCCTGCGCCGCTGACACAAATTTTTAATCCATTAGCCAACCCTCACCAGGGTCCTTATCTCCCATGTTCACAAATAGCCCTAGTTATGTTCTCTCACCAAATTTTGCACAAACGATTTCTGGCACCATATCCACCTTTCTGCGTAAGCTTTTTCAAAATCATATGAGGACACGCAGTCAGTACGCGGCTGAACAGCATACTGTAAGTTGCACGCCATTGAGAGAGTGAATGGTGCGCGATTTTACTGTTTATGCTTTAAATGGTCACCAAAAAACAGTTTTATGGGTAATCCTGTAGCCTACTGAAGATGTACTTACGTATCATTAGTTGTGGTGAAAGAAGGCTAGTGTACGGTATAAATTGTTTTTGCCAATTTTGGGGGAATTTTGTCCCAAAGCTTAATTGGGTTAAAAATTTGTGTTAGTGATGCAAGACTGTGATAAGGAATGTAAGGTAATGCACAGTCCTGTTCAAGGGCTATTCTACAGTATCCTAGCCATCTTACTGAGCTGGGGTTTTCCCAAGATCTTGGGACTTCATGTCTTGGGATGTTTATCAGAAACCATGGAGGGCATAGCAGACGTACAAATTTTCCACTGTCTGGTGATGTAATTAAAGTCCAAATATTCTAGCAAATACTTTCTTGTGCTTGATTCACCGAGCAACTGGCCATATAAATGATCCATGGCTCACTCAAAGGAGCATTTAACCTGCAATAGTGCGCAGTTCAGTCGAAGACAATAAACAATGTTTGTGTTATCACATTTTCTAGGCAAAATTTTCTGGCTTGAGCAATCCCAAATCTACTCCTGAAAGACACTCAACCTGCATTTATGTTCTTCTTGAAGAGGTTCTCGTCTGATAACACTGTATCGAAACAGTACAGTGTCAAGGGATTTCTTTGGATATTGTCGTTGACTGACCATGTGAAATTGCAAATTTCAGAACACTGGTAAGTGATCCTAGCCCAGACTTGCCAACACTCACAGTTTGCACTGTGAGTCTTGTGACCAGTTTTGCACACTCTGTCACAGTGAAAATGCCAGATCCCACGTTGAAAGTCTTTTTGTGTAGTGTGAGACATTCCAGTACTTAGACCAAGATAAATGAAGTCCATTTTCATTTTAATTATGTTAGTGTTAAATATCTAGTCTCACAGGATTAGAAGGGGGAAAAACAAGAGATAAATCTCCCAAGTTTTTAAGCATATTTGAAAGTCTGCAGGATTGGATTGTAATTTCGAATTGTCTGGCAAGAACCTGAAGGTTTGAAATTTTTGAGGTTGGAAAGTCAGCTAGTCCAGGCCTTACTTAGCTTGACCTTATCCTAAGCAGTAGCGATATTCCAAAAAGAAAATATCGATATATCGGCAACAAAATATACATAATATCGATATTATCGATAATTTCGCAGAACAGGTACACACAATGTGCTACTGCACATATGGACCCAAATTGTGGGCTTAACACATGTTTTACGATACTTCAAAAAAAGAGCAGTGTGACTGACACAAAGTGTATTGAAACTTATTTTTTTTTCTACTTAATTTTCACCCCATCCTCATATTCTCAAATGTTCCTTTCCCCATGTGAATTGTTTGAGGTGTATGTTTGCCTACTTGAACCCGTTTTTACCCTATCCCGAACGCCTTACCTGCATAGTGTAACTTGTGAACCTACGCTCCGTAACTACTATATGAAAACAAAAAAGGCAGCTATTATTGTCTTTCAACAGCAGCACCTTGTACATTCGGTAAAAAAAAAACTGCTATGCATCGTATGCTCATCGTGCTACGCAAGGGGTATTTTGGTGAGATACTAGATATTCTCATACACTGGTGTGTTGTTTTGGAAACCGACTATCCAATCAGATCGCTCATCGCGAGCTACCAACAGGTGTTGTGGGTGGGGAAAGCTGGGGCAAGAGCCATATATGGATGTGAGCGTGAGCAGGCCGCCGCTTGCCTTCAGTACTGACCACGTGCAATCACATGACTACAGATACTATAGTAGTTTCTCTGTATTATCGCCGTTTATCAAACACGATAAAATACAGACTTTTCTATAATATAGTCTCGCCGATAAATATCGGTGCAGTGAAAATACAGGTAAACATAAATATACAGACATTAGAGTAGTTTCTCCCTATTATCGCCGTGTATCAAACACGATAAAATAGAAGCTGTTCTATAATATAGTCTCGTCGATAAATATCGGCGCGATGAAAATACGGATTTTCTAGTGCAGCGCATCGTGTTGTAAAACGATAAAATATAGACTTTTCTGTAAATATAGTCTCTGGATAAATATGGGGGCAATGAAAATATAGGTTTTGGGGGAGTGAAATGTTTCACTATATGCGGGATTTGTGTGGCTTGTAACTGCTGTCGTGCGGGATGCTGTACCACTGGGCGGCGTGTTAAAACGATGTATAGACTTTTTCGGTAAATATAGTCTCGCAAATAAATATTGGTGTAATGAAAATATAGGTTCTCTGTGAGTGGAATGTGTGTGTTGTTTACATACGGAAAGGGTTTATGTGGCTTTTACTGCAGGTCGCGCGATGTACTGACTATTGGGGGACGTGTATAAAACGATAAATACAGACTTTTCTCTAAATTTAATCTCGTAGATAAATATCGGTGCAATGAAAATAAAGGTTTTCAGTGAGTAAAATGTGTGTACGTTACATCATGCGGGAAGGGTCTGTGTCACACAAGGTGAGTTACAGGATCGGAGGCGGGGCTTTTCCAGAGTATATCCAATCAGTACTGTGAACACGCATACCCCAGTCATTCACTACACAACAGCTGTTTTAGACGGGGTGAATCTGGGCAGTTTGACCTAGAAATAAATTATCTGGATGTGCTTTGACTGACTTAGCGTGAACTTTGCGGTAAATCTTGAAACAGGGTTTCCATGAATGTAGGAGTAACGATATATAGTTATAGATGTAGCAGTCTATGTTATCGATATTTTTCTATATTATAGTATTTTCTATATATCGATATAGTTCCAAGGTGGATATCGATAATATTCCTGAAAAGGGGATATACATATTATCGATAATATCGATATACCGCTACTGCTTACCTTATCCCCATGCTTCGTTAAGCATATGGATGGATTTTGAGGAAGGTCAGATAATTAACACCATTAGTCTGACATTGATACTTCTTCAGTATCATTACAACAGAATCTACAGTAGACTTGCAGTTCCATGGTTATGGATGTACACTTCAGAGAGTTTAAAAGGGAATAGGCTAAGAGAATTTACTTGCATTTTGTACGATCAAGTCATCTGTCCTACCAAGTACTTAAACCATGAAAAAAGCCAACCATTTGACTTGTGTTGTTACTGAGTAATAATTCAAAAACAGCTGGTTATGGACGTATGCACAGAAAATGATTTTTGTTTTTCATTTTGTTTGAAGATTAATAGAAACTCTGTGAAGTTAAAGGTAATAAAAACAAAAGTGAATGTGTCCATAAACAAGACCCTACATTTCCAGATACCATGAATAGTGAATTCATTTCCCCTTTGTAACTTCGACCAAGTCATTTTGTTATGGCTATGGACGTATGCCTCTGAAAGTTATGGATGTACACATGCAAACAGTATCAAGACATGGTATTTATTTTAGAAAAGAACACTGAAATACATGTATTTTAGAGATTTCACAGACAAAATTTCCCAGAAATACCTGTAAGTAGTGTAACACCAATTTAGCACTACAAACACACGTAATCAGTGTTTCCTCTAAGAAATTATACATTGGGTCAATATGCTCAGTGTGAGAAAATTTGACTCACTAGAAATTTTACTTTGGTGGAAATACTCATCAACCATGGCAAAAGAATCAAAGCCTTTTTGTCACTTTTTCCCACAAACATCAGTAGTTCATATTCACAAGCCATTGCATCAAAATTGTGTCACAGAGGCTAAAATAATTAGCAGAAACATTGCACATGATACCACTAAAGCAATTTGACTATAAACATATAGTATGATTCAAAACTTGTTCCTAGAAACAACCATGTCCTTGTTTCTACTTCTTCCAACATAAATTTAGTTTTGATAGTACAGTTCAGTAAAAATATTGTACTTGCTTTTTTCAAATCCTGTTTAAAATGTTTCCTGTTTTCTACTTTAAAGAGGCCCATTCCAATACTTGCCAGGAAATCTGTACAAAATACAGATAAGCTTGGGCACAGCAGCATTAATTGGGCAGAATGTGTACATTGCAACCATCTTCCCTGTCTACATGGTCAGTTGTGCAGAAGATTTTCAAATAAACTTTGAGTTGCCACCTTCTCAAGTTTTTGTTAATCAAACTGTTAGATACGTGGGTTCAACTCAAAAGAGTACTCGAACAAGATGCTTACGTCTCGTGGCTACGGCGGCCATGTTACTTACGTTTTTATTTATCTAATCAAACGCATGGCACGCCGAACGTGCAAATATATATATCAGGTGTCATACATAACAACTCTCCCCTATCAAACAAAAACTAACTTTCAAAAGAGTGTTATATCATGCTTATTTCAAAACGTTCTTCACAATATTGTAAAAAGTTTAACGTTCAACTTGCAAATAACATATATCACCAAATCTTCGGCATTCCTTTAACATGGTGTTTTAACATATATACAGTAAAAATAATCAATGTGATCAAATTTTCATTTTCCTGTGAAACACAGAAATAAACCAATGTCAAGATCCAATCAATCACAAAGTAAATAATTTCCTTGGTTTCTTTACTCTTATTGATCTTCTCAACACTACTTTTGTATCTTTCTTATCTGACTCTTGCACTGATCGACTTGATTGTGCAACACCTGGACTCTCCTGAATGTTTATCTTCCTCTTTTCTCTCTCAATTGTGAATTCTTTCTTACCCTTTGCATTTTCTGTGTCTTCCTTGTCCTGTGTATGTTTTGGAGTTTGCACGGAAGGAGTTTGACCTTCAGACTCTACAGCCCAAGTCTGTTTTGGAGAAGCTGTTTGATCCAACTCCCATTGTGTGCTCATTTCATGTGAACTCCTGAGAAAACTACTCTCTCTATTCTTTTCCACAACATTGTCTGCTCTGAACTGCTCATTTGTTTCACCAGTTTCAGTTTCTTGTCTAGGAATGATCTGTTCAATGTGTCTTCTCCACAATTTTGAATCAACCTTCACTTGGTAATTCAGAGGACCCTCTCTAGCTATGATTACTCCAGGGACCCACTTTGGTTTCCCTAGGTAGTTCCTCACCAACACAAGATCGTTCTCCTTGAATTGTCTTGCTTTGGCCCTTTTTGCCCGATAGGCAGCTTGTTTGTACAACTGATCTTTGTATCTCTTTACAAAGAGCATTGCTGGAGTTTCCTCTGTAACGGCATGTGCCGCATTTCTATACGCCAATAAAAACTTATCCAATTTCACTTGAGGAGAACCACCATCACTCTTTGCTGCCCTAATGGCTTGTTTTAAAGACTGAACAAACTGTTCTGCTTGCCCATTTGTACTATCATGGTACGGTGCACTTAGTTTATGCTTAATACCATTTGCTTGAACAAAGTCTTGAAACTCTTGAGCTGTAAATTGACTTCCGTTGTCAGTAACTAATATCTGCGGTAAACCATGTCTACTGAAAACTGTACGCAACACAGCTTAAGTGCGTTCTGTTGTAGTATTATTCATGATAAACACTTCTGGCCACTTGGAATATGCATCTACCTGTACCATGACCATGTAAGTTAAACCTTCAAATGGACCAGCAAAATCCACATGCACTCTCTCCCATGGTTTTGAGGCTGGTATCCATGGATGCAGTGGTGCTGTTTTGGGATTGTTTTGAACTACTTGGCACGTTTTGCACGTTGCTGCAATTTTCTCAATCTGCTCATCAATTCTGGGCCACCAAATATAGCTTCTTGCTACTGATTTCATCTTCACTATGCCTAAGTGTCCTTCATGCAACTCTTGTAGTACCGCACTACGACACTTTGGTGGTACTATGACTCTCATTCCCCACATAAGAAGCCCTTGTTCCACTGTTAACTCCTGTTTACGATTAAAGAAAGGTTTCAAACAACCTTCATCTTCTGATAACTTACAAGGCCATCCCTGTAGCATATACCTTAACACTTTGGATAATGTTGGGTCTCTACGTGTGTGGTTCCTAATATCCTCTCTTGAATATGGCAAGATATCTGCATGACAAATTGATGCCATTTCACCATTTTCTTTGAGCTCATCATTACCATCAGGTAACCTAGACAGACAGTCTGCATTTCCATTGTCCTTTGTATTTCGGTATTTGATATCATAATCAAACCCAGCTAAGAAAATAGCCCACCTGAGCATCCTCTCTGCCGCTAGAGTTGGCAAATCTTTTGTTCGACCGAACAATGCAGTCAATGGCTTATTATCAGTCATCAAAGTAAATTTGCGACCATAGACAAACATATGAAATCTCTTCAAAGCAAATATGATCCCTAATGCTTCACGTTCGATCTGCGGATAATTTTGTTCGGCTTTTGTGAGTGACCTGGAGGGGAACTGAATAGGCCTCTCTTCCCCATTTGGATACACATGTGACAAGACCGCACCTACCCCTGTTGGACTAGCATCAGTAGCCACTGTCACTGGCAGTGAGGGATCAAAATGAACAAGAAATCCTGACTTACATAACATTTCTTTGGATATTTCAAATGCTTTGGCTGCTTCTGTACTCCATTCAAATTTACGACCCTTCTGTAACAGAGCTGTCAATGGAGTCAGTACTGTTGCCAAATTAGGTAAATACTTTCTGTAGTAGTTAAGCATACCTAGGTAACTCCTTAATTGTCCTACATCCGTTGGCTCTGGCATGGCCTGAATTTTACTAACTTTGGCATTCGACTTGTGTACCCCTTGCTTGTCTATGATGTGTCCTAGAAACTCAACTGAATCCCTTACAAAGTCACATTTTTCCTTTTTCAACTTAAGTCCCCTTTCTTCGAGTCTTGTTAACACTTGGTCTAGATTTTTCAAGTGTTCTTCTCTGGTTCTACCTGAGACTAATATGTCATCTAAATATACCTGTACACCTGGCAAGCCTTGTAACACTTGCTCTATGGCAGCTTGCCAAATTGCAGGAGCTGTGGTTATTCCAGACACTAACCTGTTCTGCTGAAACAGACCCTTGTGAGTCGACAAAGTTAGGAGTTGTCTTGCTTCTTCCTCTAACTCCATCTGATTATATGCATGGGCAAGATCAAGCTTGGAGAATGCCACCCCGCCACACAAATTTGCCAAAATGTCGTCCACATTTATAGGGGGTGGTGCTACTGGTTTGAGGACTGGGTTCAAGGTGTTCTTATAGTTCCCACAAATTCTCACTGACCCGTCTTTCTTCTCAACCACAACAATACTAGTTCCCCATTCACTATGTGACACTGGTGTTATCACTCCACATTTCTCTAGCCTTAACAATTCTGCTTCTACCTTATCTTTTAAAGCATACGGTACTCTTACTGGCTTGCGCATCACGGGTTGGGCATTATCTCTTAGGACTATGTTGTCTTTAGCCCCAGTTAATTTACCAAGACTTCCATCGAAAAGTTTGACATGTTTACTGATAACCTGATCTAGCTCACTAACCTTAAGCACCCTTTCTGGCTTAGGTTCACATTTTATCAGTGACTTTCAATCTAATGGAATTACTCCTAGCCACTCTCTTCCTAACAAATAGTACTCTGTGCCATCCACTACATATAGCCTGAGTTTTCCCTCATAGTTTCCTTAAGAAACATCTACGTATACTCTGCCAGTGGCTTTCACAATTTGACCAGTAAAACTCTTAAATTGCTTATCTGCTGAAAGAAGTGGAATATGTTTCAAATACTTCTCATAAAATTGTAGTGGTACCATTGAAACACCTGATCCTGTGTCCACTTCCATGCTTATTGTAGTTCCTTCTATCTGTATGGGTACATAAATAGCCCCTGAATCTACATTCTTACCTCCCTCATATAATTTTAACATGGTATAATCATATTCATTATCTGAGTCTGAATATTCTTTGGGGTATTCCTCTTCCAGTTGATCGTCAAGCTTGTTGACAGATTTTGACACGGATTGCGATTCCACTGCACCTGTTGCTTTCTGATAGTTGCCCTTTTTTCTCGTCTGGTCCTTTCGTTTGTCTCTTTTTGGTTCTTTGCTGTGGCACATTCTCTCTATGTGTCCCATTTTCCCACATCTTCTGCACTTTGTTGTTTTGAACCAGCAGTCTTCTGGTAGGTGGTTTCTTCCACACCGAAAGCATTGTTTCCGTTGTTGTTTCCTTTTATCACGCTGGACAGTGTTGACAGTTGTAGACGGAATTGACACTGAAGTGCCAGTATTAGGCTCACCTCTCATTGCCCTAGTGCATTCCGCTGTGCTTTCTTTAGCCAATGCGAATTCCACAGCCATGTGGAATGACAAATTGTCCTGTTCTCCAACTTTCTCCATTAACTTGAGAGCTGTTGGTTCGTCCCTTAACCCACTAATGAATCTATCTCTGAGATTTTTGTCCAATTTGTCTCCATAACTACAATTAAGGCTCAGTTTCTTCAACTGCACTACATAATCTGATATTGACTCGCCTGGTAATTGGTCCCGTCGAAGGAATTTACGAAGTTCCGCTACTACCATCGGTGTCGTCTTCAAATGCTTTCGCAGTATCGCCTGTAGTTCACTATACGATTTGTCAGTAGGTTTTTCCGGTGCGACTAAGTTACGAACAATTGCGTAGTACTTGGCTCCTAGCGCATGCAGAAACATGGTAATTACCCGAGGGTTTGTATTAGCGTTTACCAAGTCCAGTCCGTTAGCCGTTAAGTATAATTCAAAACGCTCTACATAGCAGTCCCAATCTTCCTCACCGTTATAAGTAGCATCAAATGCTGGAAGAAATGCTTGTGTAGGCTGTAAACGATCCATCGTCAAATCATCACTTATGTCCGTCGATGTTCCACGCTCTGTAACGCTCATCTTCATCGCCAAAACTTTGTTAGATACGTGGGTTCAACTCAAAAGAGTACTCGAACAAGATGCTTACGTCTCGTGGCTATGGCAGCCATGTTACTTACGTTTTTATTTATCTAATCAAACGCATGGCACGCTGAACGTGCAAATATATCAGGTGTCATACATAACAAAACCAACAAATATTTGGAATGGTTGGTGACATAATGCCCAGCACAACTGCAATTCCAGTCCATGTCGTATGCTCAGTCAAGATTTCTACACAGTAGCAGTAGGCTAAACCCACCAGATATGTTGGTGATTAGTACATCCCCTGCCGGATATTGTATAGACTCTCACTCAACAAGACCTCAGCCTAGTTTTTAGTGAAATTACAACCCTCCAGTACATGGCTCATTTCAATTATGGTATGGCATTTTGTGCATATTCCCCATGTCATAATTACTGTACAGTACATGAATGCGATATTTTGCTCCATATGTAGAATGATGTAAATATCCAGTCATATTGATAGAAGATTGGATTCCAAAGGAGAAAAGGCAGTACATTTGTTTTGGTGTCTCACATAATTATGTTATTGATACAGGTATGCCAGTGGGTGAATATTCTATTCATTGATACAACTAGTTGCTGTACTATTTATGTTCAGTCATTTTGAGCATTCAAGACTTTGTTCATTACAACCAGTGTGAAAGAAAGTATCAATTGCAAAGAAGTATTGCAATTCTTGTAAACTTGAAACTTTGAATTGCTCCAGGTACGTTTCACTATGGACAGAAGAAATGAGCAGGCTGTACAGCAGGCTGCGCATGTTCTGATCAATGGTGGAAACCAGGTCCACCCGACCCATCAGCAAAGGTATTCAGAGGGTATCGAGGAAGACGACCAGCTAACATACACACCTACTACATATCACTCCGGACAGAATACATCCATTCAAATGAGTGACAGAAGTGTTTGTTCATCATTGAGGATGCCTTTCTCCCGGAGGAGGAGGCTGTTTTGCCTCTTAACAATATTTGATTTTCTCTTGATGGTGATTTTCTGGCTATTATGTGCACAGGTAAGAAGTTACAGTAGGAGCAGTACAGGTAGAACTTAATGAGCAAATATCCATTGCAATTGAATCAGATAGTTGTCATGTTACTCATCATTGTCCTTGTTAAACTGCTCATTGGAGGTATGTGCAGTTAATTTTATGATTTCGGATTGAAACCCCCTCAGATCACAAGTTTCATACAAAATTACAAAAGGTCTAACAATACCTAGAAGCAAAGTTCCGGAAATGCATTTCTTAGTTGAATTTCTGATAAAGTTAGCTTTAAAATTCAGTTGCCATTTCAGTGGATGTACAGGTAATGTGACATAATGCTCGTTAAGTATAATTGTTTGAAGAAAAGTCAAATGCTGTAAGGAGGAACTTCATTGCCTTTTGTTTTCCTTACTTGTTTGTACTATTTCAATTATTGCAGAGCATGAACATGACATGAATATGGTGGAATTGTGATCCTTGCATGTATATACAAATGAATTGGTTTCTACTCTTACCAGTTAGTGAGTTTAAAATCAATCCCCTCAGGTAATTTCTGATATCTTGCGGAAGCAAAAGGAATCTGTGCGATGGTGATTTCGTGTGTGTGTGTGTATGTATGGGTGTGTATGTGAAGGCTTGTGCATGCGACACTTCGCTTGTAAACACCATATCTCAAGAAGGGTAACCATGACTGATCTCATACTTGGTGTGTGGGTTGGTCATAGTAAGTAGATGATGCCTATTGTTTTAGGTGGAGGTCAAAGGTCATTTGAGGTCACCAGAGGTCAAAATGTGAAAACCTTGTGAACACAATATCTCAACAACGGTAGCTGTGACTGATGTCATACTTATTGTGTGGGTTGGTCATATTTAGTAGATGATCCCTACAGTTTTTGGTGGAGGTCAAAGGTCATTTGAGGTCGCCAGAGGTCAAACTGTAAAAAGCCTGTAAACACAATATCTCCAGAAGGGTAACCATGACTGATGTCATACTTGGTGTGTAGGTTGGTCATATTAAGTTGATGATCCCTATTTTTTTTTATGGAGATCAAAGGTCATTTTAGGTCACCAGAAGTCAAACTGTAAAAACCTTGAAACACAGTATCTCCAAATGGGTAACTGTGACTGATGTCATACTTGGTGTTTGGGTTGGTCATTTTGAGTAGATGATTCCTATCATTTTTGGTCGAGGTCCAAGGTTATTTGAGGTCACCAGAGGTCAAATGTTAGAAACCTTTTAAACCAGTATCCCCAGAACGGTAACTGTGACTGATGTTATACTTGATGTGTGGATTGTATATACTAAGTAGAAGACTCCTTTTGTTTTTGGTGGAGGTCAAAAGTCATTTGAGGTCAAACCTTGCTAACACATTATCTAGAAGGGTAATGTTGACTGATGTCATACTTGGTGTGTGGGTTGGCCATACTGGGTAGGTGATCCCTATTGCTTTTGGTGGAGATCAAATGTCATTTGAGGTCACCAAAATAAAGGTCATTTTGGGTTAAAGGCTTATTAATGTGGTATTTCAAGAACAATAACTGTAGTTGATCTCATACTTGTCATGTGAATAATTCATGTTTCTTATAGTTTAACCATGTCACAAGGAATCACAAAGCCTTTTGGCTTTCTGGTTATTTTTAAAAATCCCGGTGAAGCATTTATGTCACACATTTTTGGTAAACTTACTGCACTGGCCTTAGTGTAAAACGTGGACATACTTAATTGACATTGTCCAGCTTGTCCCAACCAAACTAAGGTCATTAGTACAAAAGCAAACAAAGACTGAACATTAGCAATAAGTTGTATCCAAATTGAAGTTGCCTGTACTGTAGGGGACAAATGTAATGTACTGTAGGTTGGCCTGACATATTTATGTGCCTGCATATGCTTCAGAGTTTGTGTGACATGAACCTTCCAGTGAGGGATGGAGACAAAGTGGACACAGGGGAAAACTAATGGTGTGGAGAGGAAAGAAACTTGCACTGGGAAGAAAAAATGAAGGAACAGATGTGGAACAAAGGAAGGAACAAAGGTGGAAATATGAAATAAATAGAAGACAGACTCATTTCATAATCCTATCATGCTAGTTTTCCATACTATGGATGCAACTACACTGTACTCTTGACAATGCACATCAATTTTCTGATTTTATTTCAGATGTTTAAAGTAAAACTGCATATTTCTAGAGTCCTGTCATATTTAATTGTGTTTAGGATTTACCTCATCAGATTGTCTGTTAGTGTTATCCTGAATGCCAGAACACGACTGAAGTTATGGTAATGAGAACATTATTGTGACTACTGTAGTAGTTGTGTATCACAGAATTGTGAAGTTAATGTATCATTTATACGACTAAAACATATCGCCAAATTAATTGATGCATTAAAGGGATTGTACATTTCACAGTTCATTTACACACTGGCTTAAAGGCAGTGACGTATCACCCCATATAGTTCCAATTCTGCCAACCACTTATTACATCCAGTCCCTCCCACAGCCTGTCGTAAAAGTCCTCCACGTGCAGTCAAAATAGTTTGTTCCCATGTATGCTTTGTTATGTGAGCTATTCTGCATCTTTCAGATTTGCTGTCAATCAAAGCGCCGGACCAGTTGAGTATTTCGCTCACCCCCTAGCCAAAAATGAAGCTTGGGGTGATGAGTGACTGCTATTGCTGCCATTGATGCAACCTACATGTACACATGTATGCAATTATTTTTGATGTCCTCCTTGAGTTTATTCAAGAAACTCTACATGTTGCCAGCATACAGCTTCTCCTGTTTTATTTGCATACAGTTCTTAGCACCGAATTATTTTGGATTCTCCTGTCAAGTACTGAAGTATACCTTTAAAACATCAATGTTTGATATGGTCCTCTTATCTTTCTGGAGAATGGTCTTTCTGCTGATCGTTTATGGATTAATCAGAAGTGAAAAGTGGTACTGCGTTGGGGTGAGTCATTGTCTTCTCATAGCTCTAACTTCTCTTCAAATTTACATTATTCATGCAATTATGGGTTTTTTTTCTCCTAGTCAAGTCAATTAATATAGCAATTAATCAGTCAATCAAACAATCAATTTATAGATCATATGAGGGATTGTTCCCTGTAGTTGTGGTACTGTATCTCAATGTTGAGAGGGCATATCATTGCCAAAGTCTGTGACCTGCAGTTAGAATTGTAGCTTTAGCAGTGTTGAAGTTTAAGCATTTTCCTGTTGTAGTCCTAAGGAAAACTCATGTGGAGTATGAGGTTGTCCTTTTCAAACTTAAGTTGTCCTGCTAAAAATCATGACATGACTTACTGCACAGTATATATTTCCAAGTTGGTGTAACAGTAACACACTTGTGTTGTGCTACTAGCTATTCATCACCACATTTCATCCCATAATTTTTGCAAGTAACCTCTAAATTTGTTTCTGAGCACTAACCTAATTTGGTTGTCCAAAGGACAACCTTTAATATACCAAAATTTGGTTGTCCTGCAGAGAATTGGGGCGTCTTGGATGCCAGAACTACCGCCTAAACTGCATCACTGTTTAGAATTATCTTGAATGGTTCAGTGGCTAGGAATAGTGAGGTTGACATGGGATCTGCAGTGTCCTAGAATTTTGTCTTGGTTTACAGCTTTTACTGTATGCCCAAAGAGTCTGTCTTACAGTAAGTAGGACTGCCTCAAGATAAGTAAATTCAAGAGGGTCCTGTTTTGGATTGTGGAAATCAAAGTGAAAACATCAGACTACAAACAGCTCATTATGGTGTATGGTTGGAACCCAATTAACACAAGTCTATATTTTCCCCAGAAAATGTGGATTTGTCAGAGAAAACCAAAACAGATGAAGGTTTACCTCATGCCGTGATAGTTTTTCAATGTTCAGTCCTTGAGCTCAGTGTGCGTATTAACAGTGTCAAGTGTGAATGGGGATAATGAAAAAGGAATTAAGAAAAAAAGAAAATAAAAAAAGAAAAATAATGTCTATGACATTGTGGTCATGCAGGTAAAACAATATTGATCTAAACTTGTAGCGCTGATATAGAGACATTCGTTTGTGTTGTTTAGCACTGAAATTAAAAGTACAACAGGCCTGCTCTACCAGTCCTTGATACTTTGGCATTTCTCAGTGGATGAATTAGATGTTGCCTTATCTTTTGTCAGCCTGTGATCTTTTCTTGCCTTACTTAAATAGTCCCTTCAAGTACAAATGTTGTAACTTTGACTGGTTTTCACAGACTGTGTCAGTAATAGAGGTCATGTGATCTGACGAGTACTTGTTGTACTTGTACTTGTTGTGTTTATGCACTTCAAGTATTTTCATCATGGTTACTTGACTTGCTTCAAGTGCGCAATGAGAGATTTGTTCTGGTGCAATTGTGCTGGTCAATTGAATGTGATTTTTATAGCCCACAGTACTAGTAATGAACCATTCCACACAAAAAAATAAAAGCTTTTGTTTTTGTAGACGAAAAGACTGTCAAAAATTTTCATCTATCTGTTGCTTGATAACTACCCCAAATATTTAGACCTCACATTTTAAAGCCATGCAAAGAAATGACTCCTAAATGGAAGCGAAAAGGGGAACGTCGCTATGTTAATAACTTGTTGTTTCATGATTGATGCTTGAATATGGTACGTCACTCTGCCTATTTTTTGTCATCAGATGCTTGGACTTTCCTTTCCTGATTCCTCTTTCACAACCGAATTGCCTCCATCATAAAATAGTCAAATTTTCATTTTCACACTGTTGTTGGTACAAACTGGGACAAGGAATACTTTAATGTGTCATCAGTTTTCAGTTGTAAGAGTAATGTATTACAAAAGATTTAAAGAGAAGGTACTGTACGGAGAGTACCTCTTGTGGTAGGAGGGAATGAAAATTTGAAGAGGGGAGAGAAATGTGGTGAACCTCCTCACTTGGACACTAGTTTGCCCTCAATTTCTTTAAAATTTTTGAAGTACACTAGAAAAAGGGGGCAGCACCTTTGATCCTTATCATGGTTCTGACCCGTGGCTGACTCCAAAGAGTTGTGGACATTAAATATGAAGAAATGTGAGTTTGTAGAGATAAGGATGATGTACAGGGAAAATGTAGAATTTTCATTTTGAAGTCATTCTAATTTGTCTGTTCTAAACTCATCAATAATTGCACATTTACAATGAAGCAATATTTACTGCACATGTTTTGGGTTTCATAGCACTTTGACCACTCTGTGTATCAAAATGCGATGCAACACCAGATAAATCGCATAAATCATTCCATGTCTTTGTGGTGATTGATATATCAGCTTGTACCGTATATGTCAAGAGAAAGGAAAGTATCCTGTACATGCACAGTACACTGAACTCAATGCTTGACTACAGTACAAAGAACACACATCCACAGCATTGTTCGAAGGAAGCATCTTTCAACAGGATTTGTGGTAACTTTCATCCTTGGAATTCTGTTTTGAGCAAGAATAATGTGTTTTTGTTCAACAAGCATACTGTAGCCAGCTGTACGTTTACAGGAGCTATTCCAAGTTCTAAACGTCTCAGTTTGGTTAACAATCTACGTTACTCGAGTCTCGTACAGAATAAAGTCAGTTTCACTTTCGGATTGTAGTTCTAATGGGTGTTAAGGTAATTAAGAGTTAAAAGTTGACTAAGTTCTGGGCAATGGTTCTTCTTTTCTTTTTCTCAATGAATTGCTTAAATTCATTAAGGAAGTTTGAAAATGAAGAAAAATATTTGTGGATACAATATCTAGGTCATTGTTACATAACTTCCTGAGAGACCTTCTTTGCAATTTCTGAAGAACAACAAAGAAGGCAAAACAGGACCTCCTGATACCTGATTTTAGACAACTAGAGGTGATAGAACCTATACTCCTGGATTGCACCATTTTACCCATTGGAATCATAGCTGCGTCAATAGTAGCCTTGAAGAGGAGGAAGTAATTTGCCCATGATGCATCAACCCGGGGTCATAGGAATGAATATGTAAAAAAATGACTAAATTGTCTGTTTTCATGCAATTATTTTCTTTGTTATTGTAACAGTACTGTAGGTATGGTTCAAATTGCCACATTGGGTGCTGGAATTGCTAGAAGTAACTTACCACTTTCACTGTTAAATTAACATTAGCCACACAAGAAAGATTTGTTGTGCTTTACAGTTTTGGTACAGCATAGTGCAGTATAGTACATGAGTAAACTACTCTACAATGTAATACATTGTAAAGTATACTTGATGATTCAAAAGGTATACAAGTATGGGATATGTACCTGTTTGATGATGGAAACAGCTGATGTCATACTGTGATAGAAACAATGTGATAATGAAAGTACTGTTTCTACTCTACAATCAATCATATCATCATAAAAAGGTTAAGTTATCACTTTCATGTTTGCATAAATACTGCAGCTAGTTTGATATACGGTACTGTTCATAGTATTCTACATAGTGCCCACTGTACATGTGTGAAATTGTGAATTCTTTAGTTATTTGCTGATAAGGTTGGAAGTTTGTGTGGATACTATCTACTGTACATTAACTATTGTATTTGAATATTCAGTGTAGGAAGGGTTGGAGCAGGGGCTCATATACTTGAAAGGAATAAAGAATCAGTATCCATCCCGACATCAGCTATCTTACTTGTACAGTCAGTAAACTGAAGAAAAAAACGTTTATTAAGACAATGCCAAAGGCCATGGCATTACTGAATAATGCAGCTGACTGATTGATCTCCACTGCTTACTGTGGTTTAACTTCATTTTCTGCATAAGAGATAAAAATATTTTCAACTTGCTTTATAGTCAGTATGAAATTCTAAGTTTGACATTCCTACCTCACTGCATGGGAAGATACTTCCTGGTTATTTTTAAGATTGTAACAATGTCTTAGTTAAATGGATGATATACACTTGGACAAAATGGTCCATAAAAGACGTCAGACATTACACACTATGAATCTCCCGTATAGATGCTCACTAAGCAGCGTTACAGTTGCTGGCCAGGCTATAGTGTACAATACAGTACTTACTACAATACACAGAGTACCCTGTTATTGTCACATACAGTACTGTACAATACTGTCTCTCAGCTGCAGTACAGTAGCTTATGCAATCTATAAGAACTGTACTTATCATGCCTGTTGTACAAATTTGGGGTATACGTATCAAAAAGCCTAAATGGTGGCAACTACATCAATATCTGACATCTTATTAGAACATAACTTACTGTATATGATTATCAATATGTGGAAATTACTAGATATCTATAATGTTTGTACAGACAATAATCTGTACAAACTTCTGCACAACAGTCACAGATATCTAAAATTCATTTATTGGTATCTCTTCAGTCAAATAGTTTAAAAATTCTGTTATGGTTTTGTGTAATTCATTTCTTATATCTAAATTTAAAAGTAAATTGTTTCTCTTCTTTTCATATTGTAGCTACTGTATATATGAAATTTTTATCAAATTTAAGCTTTCTGGAACAGAACCAAAGGCACAGTAGTATTTTGAAGTATTTGACATATCTTGAATTAGCAACTTATTTTCAACTGGTTCATGATATACTGTACATTCTGCATGAATAGAAAGTCGAACAGCTTGTCCATAAGTCCTTCCTGATGCTGAGATAAAGTTAATTACTTTAAGGTGTCAGTAATGAGATTGCTCCTTTACAGTACTATCTTCTTTCTTTTTTCAAAATCTTTCACATGATTTTCTTTTTTCAACAATAATTAGACATTGACTTTCTTCTGAATACATGTTAAAACACATCCTCCCAAATAATGAGGCATGTTTTGGTTTTGTCTATGTTTGCAGCTAACGACAGTTGTAACAATTGGCACAGTGATCTGCAAGATAGTTCTGTATGACTTCACAGTAAGTACACAGTATTAACCTTGTAGGTGTTGTAAATGTAGGTTAATCTTACATTTGCTCCTGTAGTTTTGAGTTGATTTCATTGATGCACAGTAAGGCCATGTACACAGTATTAACCTTGTAGGTGTTGTAAATGTAGGTTAATCTTACATTTGCTCCTGTAGTTTTGAGTTGATTTCATTGATGCACAGTAAGGTCATGTACTGTCCTAGCACTAGTCCATATATAGTGTTTTTCTAACAAAAAGTCCAATGTCCATCACAAAAACAACATTTCACCGATTGAAGATTGTGTTGCATTGCATGTAAGTATGCATGCAGTAATTGGTTCATAGGTACAGCAGTTTTGCCAGGCTTTGTGCAGCATATGTTTCCAGACTGCTTGTCTAAGACTACAGTATGTCTTATAAGGCTGCTTGTGTTTAGACTGCAGCATTTTTCTTAAGACTTTTTGTGTTGAGGCTACAGTATATCAGTCTTATGGAATGATCTGTTGTTTCAGTGGTCAAGGCCATTACAAAGATAGATACTCTACAGTTGTAGATGTTGCCTTCTGGGTATTGCTATGTGTGCCTGTTACTTTCATACTGTGCATGTCTAAAAACAATTGCAATGGTACTGCATGTAAATTTATGCTAACTGCTTAAGTAGGTTATTTCCAATTCTGAAAAATTGTGGACATAGTTCTACAAAAATGTTGTCCTACTTAATGCAAAGAATGTATCAAACATAAGTATTGTGATTATAATTGATTTAAACACCTTGTGCATGTGATATCTCCAGATGGGAATGATGGATACTCTTCATACAGTACTTAGTATGTTGGTTTGCGATGTCGAGAGGAAGGAGCCTATTGCTTTGGTGGAGGCCAAAGTCATCTGAGGTCACCAGAGGTCAAATGCTGAAAACATTGTGCACACAATAACTTACATTAGGAATGATGGATAGTTTTCATATGTTGCATGTGAGCTTGTCATAAAAAAAATGTCCAAAGTCCTACTTTTTTTTTTGTGGAGGACAAACGTCATTTGAGGTCAGCAGGGGTCAAAATGTTAAAACCTTATAAACATATCTCAAGAAGGGAAGCCTGGACAAATCTCATATTTGATATGTACAGTAGGTGTACAAGATCCATACAAGTACAAGATCCCTATTGATGTTGCCCAATGTCAAAAATCATTTGTCATAAACACCATATCTCAAAAATGAAAGGTTGGGCAAATCTTCTTTGTGGTATGTGGGTGTATCTGAGTGAGTATACAAGAATTCCATTGTCTTTGTGGAAGATGGAAGGTAATTTGAGGTTTACAGGGGTCACATCTTGAAATTCTTGTCGACATCACATCTTTAGATGGGAGGCTTTGACAGATGTCATATTCAGTATGTAGGCTTAAATCAAATGTACAAGAACCCTTTGGATTTTAGTGGAGGTCAAAATGTCATTTGAAGTCATCAGGGGTCAAATTTTAAAAACCTTGTAGACATGATCTGAGAAAGGAAGCTTGTACAGATCTCATTTTTCATAAAAACCAGATGTAGGTAGCTTGTAACACATCCTAATGCTCTATAAGACTCAGAAAAAGGCTCATAATTAGAACATCAAAACCACAATGTATTTGTGCATTCTGGAGTGTTTGATCACCTTGACAATTACTGGAGACCAGAGTTTGCTCTAAGGAGCAGGATTGTGTGAATTTTGCATTTGTCTTTTGGATCCAGCATTAAGATACCATGAAAATCATGCACCCTTTTGTGCAGCTGAACGCGTAGCTACAATTACAAAAACATGCAACAAAGTGCAATAGAATCTTTACCGATTGGCAACTCCCTCCTTGATTTTGAAAATCCGTGTCAAAAATTGTTTGGAGAGGTATTTCCCTCCCAGGTCCAATTTCTTAGCATAAACACTGCTGTAGGCAATGTACCTGGGGAAAATTTAAAACTGTTTGATTTTTTATTCATTTCGTCAGTCATTCTGTTCATTCCAAGCTGTTTTTGTTTCATAAATTACAATTCCAGTATTCCACGGAGGAAAAGGATTGTCGAGCACAGGCTCCAAAGACCACATTTGCAGACGTCATCATCTTAATTGCCAGTTTCGTGATCGTGTGGTTTGAATTATTTATCCTAGACTTTCAGGTTATCAAGAGAGAGAGAAGACAAATGGTGGCAGCTGGTGAGTAAAGACTGCAGTTGTTATTGTCTGCTATCTTTTGTCTGGCAGTAGGAGCAGCCTGTAGAGAGAATAGGTATGCTTGCCTTCTCACTACTCTTCACCCAACGTAACCCCCTTTTCCCTCTTCCTACTGCCAAAGAGAAAAACAGAAGAAACCTAATTATTCTATTGCCAAGTTCATTGATCATGCGGTATATACAAAACTGTTAGATGGCATACGTGATTCTTGATTGTTTAAGCTGCACTCAGTGCACTGACTTCAGTGCAGGGAACCCTCAGGTTTTTGGTGGAGGCCAAAGCTTAGCATAGGTCAAAATGAGAAACCACTTCAAAAAAAAAAAAAAAAATCTTAAGAACAGATGCTTGAACTTTTTATATAGTATGCTGGTGAGTGACGTTCAATGCAAGAACCCTTTATTGTTTTATGAAGGTCATTTGAGGTTTGCAGAGGTCAAATTGTGAAAATCTTGCGAACACAATATGTCAAGAATTCATGTAAGTTTGGAGTTGGACGGATCTCATATGTGGCTTGTTGCTGGACCATACCTAAACTTGTACAAGAACCCTATAGTTTGGTGGTTCTAGACAATAACTGTTAATATGACAACCAATTTTTGGTTTAGATGAGAAGAGAAACCTACGCTGTCATGATGGGGTGTGTATGTGTGTTAGTATGCGTGGGTGTGTCTATGTGTGGGTATGTATATTTGTGGCCTTGTTTTCGGGTGGGATCGAGGACGGAAACAATAGATGTTAGGTCCTCTGTAGAAATTCAATAGATTTCTCCAGTCCTCTCAAAATTAACAATAGTCAGTCTATTGTTAAGGTTAGGGTTGAGGAAGAAAAAAACAAAAGAAAGCACAATGATGTCCTCGGAATGAATGGAAAACAAAGTTGTGTGGGTATATGTGTGTGTGTGTTTGTGACACTTAGCTTGGGCACATGATATCTCCAGATAAGAATGATGGATACTCTCCATTCTTGGTATGTAGGCTTGTCATATTGAGAGGAAGAACCCAAGGCAAGGGGTAAGTATAGTCACTTGTGAATACCCACACCCCACACCAGGAAGTTGTGGGGAGTTAACTTAAAATCTCATAATAGTATATATTTTTCACTTACACAATTGGTGAAAAAAGACAGAAGGATATAGTCTTCACTTCTATTGTTTTTTTTTTTTCTTCTTATGAAAACTTATCCTAAAAGAAATTATAAAAAGAAAAATTCTTTTATAATCACAGCTCGCAAGCTGGAACGGAAACAAAGTTTGGATTTGGTGTCCTGTTTACATCAGGAATTTTGTGCCTTCAGTTATGTTTGAACATTTGTGAAATTAAAACAAGTGAAGCCAGGATGATAACTTTTGTTTTTTACTTAATATATTTATTTTTTAGTTACATAATATGTTCATAAATATTAGCTTACGTTATTTTGAAATTTTGGTGGTAATGCCACATGTTGGCGCCCCTATTTATGGAATCACCCATGAATGCACAGGGAAACTTGTACGTGGGCTGTGAATAAACCTTTCCCAAACTGACATTGTTACAGTTTTACAAAGGACAGACTGAGTTGTCTATCTGCATAGTGCCCTTTTTTTCGCTGGCTGAAGTAAAGATATATACTTTAGGAAGAGTTGTACATTTGAAGAACCAGATGAAAGAGCAAATTAACCTGAAAATGTTAATGAAAGCCGTAGCTTATTACAAATGTCTTTGAAGATATCTCATCTTTCTGATAAAATCAGACTCGTAATAGCCTTCAAAACCTTCTTTGCAAGTAGGAATTTGCGTAGAGGATATTGAGTTCAAGTACAAATTCTTGACTTTGGGTGCCAGATTTTAGAAGGAGTCCAAATACAGAGTGTTCATTGTGGAGTTCTTCGGAAAATGCACTCGAAATGTCGGCCCATAATCCCATTATCTCTGAGGTGTTGTTGCTAACCAAGAATTTTGATCACATACCAGGTACGCACACTGTAGGTACAATACTGTATGTGCTATGACAGGCACTGATGATCTCTAAACTAAGGCGCTGATGTCTATTTAGTACCTTTCAATTAAACCCCTAGGGTGTTGCATCCATCAATGAGGAAAGGGTTGCTGTCCTTCCATGGTTTGTTTGATGAAGACTGCTGTATTTATAGAGAATTAGGATTTAATAGTTAGAACACAAGGTTCAAAGTCGATAATTATGACAGTAGTACAGTACACACTGAATAGAGCTGGTTGGTAACTGTGTAAACAGTCTTGCAAGTTTGATTCCCTGCCTGACAGTGTATGGCAAGTGAGTAAACATTTAAGATCATTACTTGGAGGGCAGGAGGAGCAGGTCTTTATATGTGTTTTTTTGTATTTACTGCTGTCAGTTTTGAAATACTGTACATGTTAATAAGTGTTTGTTTTTACATTTGACAGCACTTTCTTCAGGAGGAGAACATTCGCCGCTGCTCAGCAGCCATTCATCATCAAATCACGTCTCAGTACGGTCTTCTCAGAGGAAGCAGCACCAGCAGTTTTATTCTCCATTTGATTCTCCTGCAGGTTAGTCGATCTATCGGAATCTTTCTCAGTCTCATCTTCATCTCTGACCCCCACCTCTTGCTCCCTCTTCTCTTTGACTCTGTCAATTGTGGATGATTTTCATCATCTCAATCCTCAGTCAATTCTATTAATATTTATAACGGCGCTCAGTTTCAACCAGGTACACCCGGTCCACGGTCACTTGAGTATCTGGGTAAATCAAAATGTAACTTCCTTTAGACTACAGATTTGTTGTGAAGTCATACTATCACATTTTGTTTTCTGTGTTGATATAACACCGTGTATCTTCAGTCATGATGGTGAAGTGTTCATAGTTAGGAATACATGCTGAATCGTGTTCAATGAACAATGCAATGATTGGGTTTAAAAAAAAAAAAAAACAAACAACGTGGGAGAAAACAGGTAGTTTGTGGCATGTGCATAAGTGACACTTTGATCTGGGTAGCAGTTGTACAACTACTGTACGTCCTGACATTGGCTGTTGACTACTAGAGTTACCCTTTGCAAACAGTGATTACAGTGGGGGGTGTGTGTGTGATATGAATGCGTCTTTTTTTTTTGAGGTTACTATTATTATTTATGGTCTGCATGGTTGTGCATTCGTGTTCCACATTTATAGGATTGGAACTATTCTTTGTCTGCCAATACTGCTCTGCATTGAAAGCTCTGTCAAACTGCTATTTGTTTAATGAAATTCAAAAACAAAATCACAGACATTCTTGAACAATTTACCCATGATAACAAACTGTTAAGTGTTGCCTGATAAATTTATAAATTGTCAAAAGCCTCAAAAGATTGTTTTAACTCTTGTGCAAATATGTAGGGAATTATGATGGATTTTTCACCTTCATGTGCAATATATTCACTTCACCTTTTCACTGAGTGGTCAATTTTCAAACAACACAATGTAATTGTAAAATCCTCTACCTATTTATATGTAGTGGACAATGCAATAGCTGAGAATCTGATAACACCAAACTTTTGATTAAAGTAAGATCTTTGCACAAAGGTTTTTTATCATTCTTCATTGTTTAATTTCTGTACTTAGATCCTACAAGCAAAAGAACTCACACAAATTAAAGGTGCCACATCTTTTGCAAAGTTTTTCTATTCATTATTCAATACCTTGACGTTACCATATGATCGAATATACATCGAGTTATTTACAAGAAGTGTACACACAGATTAACAACAATTTTTAGCATTGAATGGCTGCTCTATGAATATTCATTATATTGAAATGTGTTGTCATAGGGATTCCTTGTAAATTGGTACTGTAATGCCACAAGGGCAAAAAATGAAATTCTTTATCTTGATTGTGACAGCTACTTGATCGATTGTGATAGCTACTGTTCAGTAGAACCACCTTTTGTGAAAACATTTGCAAGGTACAATATCACCAGCTTACAGGATATGACAGTTTAAATTTGATGAAGCATAGTTTTTAAATGAAGTATGATGGAACTGGTGTCTAGTCACACTACAGTATTCCCATATTGTGAGATTTGATTTATGATGTAAACTGTGAACAAAGGTATTCCACAAAGACCTGAAAATTTGTACATCATTCCACTGTCCCCTCAAGTGTTCGTTTAGGCGACTATATCTCCGCCTGGATATTCCTACATTTACTCATCCTGCTCATGTCCTGTTTTGACTTTGTTCATAAATCATGTAAATAATGCAGAACAAATAATATATTGATTGAATATTTTGATGCTAACCATAGATTCAGAACAGGAGGATGAAGAGGACAATGAATCTTCAGGGAAGGAGAATGCCCATTCTTATGGAGCAATTTCATCTTCTAATTTTGAATCATTGCCAAACAGTCGGACAGGGAGTGCCATAAACCTTGCTGCTTCTTTGCAGGTAGGAGAGTGTTTCAGAAAGTTGTATTTGTTGGAAGTATTTCAATCAGTATTTTCTGATAACTCGTGATCTTGTCATAGTAGATTGTTGAATAGCATAGACCTATGTTATATCTATGACACACAGTGACTTGTGGTAATTTTTACACAAGGGTGAAGTACACCTCAATGCTCCCAATTGGCAAATTGAAATCAACTTAAGAATGTTACAGTTAGAGACAACAGGCTCAAATATACTTTCTCTTGTCCAAGGACAACATACTCTGAGTTGTTACATCTGTGTTAATCTTACCAGTATCTACTTGGGTGCAAACATGTACAAACTTACCAAAGACCTTTCAGATGAACATTGCATGTCTCCACCTACATCAGAGTGTAGTTTTGATCTGCTCAAGTCTACTTAATCTTTATACATTGTTTGCTTGTCTTGCCAAATATGATTTGATGTCTTTGTAAGTCCTGCACACCATGGATTGTCTCAGTTTTCAGGGAGAATAAAGACCATGACTTAAATATAACTTTTTCGCAGAACAGGTGCATAAGCTGTCTTATGTGATGCACCAGAAATGTTTTCACTTTTGTTTGATGAAAAGAGATCTATGCAGTCATGAATATGTAAATGTGTATGTATGCGTATGTGTGCATGTGTGTATTTGTGACTCCCAGTCATGATATCTCAAGAAGGGATACTCAGACAGTTCTCAAACGTGGCACATAGATGCTCCATATGAAGAGGAAGGACATTCTGCTTTTGGTGGAGGTCAAAGGTCATCGTTGATCACCAGAGGTCAACACTGACAATCTTTTTAACACAATGTCTCAAGACAGGAATGATGGATTGATACGTCCTAACTTATTATGGGGGTTGACCATATCAAGAGGAAGAACCCAATTGTTTTTGGTGGAGGTCAATGGTCATGTGAGGTCACCAGAGGTCAAACACTGAACATCTTTTTAACACAACATCTTAAGATAGTAATGATGCTTAAGATAGTAATGATGAGTGCTGCTCACACTGTGCTTAGTATGGGGTTGGATATATCAAGAGAAAGAATGGCATTGATTTTTGTGGAGGTCAAAGGTCATCTAAAGTCACCAGAGGCCAAACACTAACAATCTTTTTAAGATAATATCTCAAGACAGGAATCCTGGACACTTCTTATACTTAGTATGTGGGTTGTTCATATTGAGAAGAATGAACTTATTATTTTGGTGGAGGTCAAAGGTCATCTGATGTCATACAATAGAAATGTTGTTGACACAACATTATCTCAAGATTGAAGATGGCTACTTCTGATACTCAGTGTCAAATACAAGGTTTTAGGGGTGTTTACAGTGGTGGTTTGACTGCCTCAGCGATGGGTGTTTAAACATCAACAAAGCAGGAAAGTGCCAGTAACACGAAAAAGAGGCGTCAGAACAGAAAAATCTGAGAGTGATGGTAGCTTGAGATGTACCATCAGAGTCCCATTTATTTGTTGATTCGACTAACACACACAAATTAATGATTATTTGACAATGACTAGAAAGTTGAATACAGTTACATGATGTTGACAAGAAAATGAAGAATGAAGAGTATAAATGGTGACACGCGCCTACATAATACCCAGAGACAGAGATATGTTGACAATTCAACAACAGATCTGCCAGTGCTGGGAGCCGTATGGCTCTGACGCTTGGAACCCACCAGAACAGCTGAGGATAACAGGATAGGTGATGGCATTGACCAATCAGAATGACATAAATTGTACATGTCATTATATGTAAATTGTTGCTACCCATGAATTGACAAATCGTGTAGCATTATGGAATCTTGCCACGAAACAGTGTCTTCACTTTCTATTTCTAGTGTGTTCTATTGTCTACTCTGACTGATGGAAGGGAATAAAGGAAAAGTTAATAAAATCTGGTAAACAACGGAAACTGAACTTTGTATGACCCCTGAGTACGGTAGAGCGCAGCGTCCACTATACACAATAGCCTTTTTCCCCTTTAAAATTTTGTTACACAGTCTGTTACACAGACATGTACACATGTCAACATTCATAGAAGCAGTCCAACCATAACTATAGGAAATCGTGAATGCAGCATGAAATTATGTATATAAAAACATGATATATGAGAGTAATGCACCATGTAAGAAAGAGCTCTTGTACAGCAAATGATCTGTACACATTGGGAGAGGCGGGACAGTGGATGGGAAAGTCAGAAACATTACAAGCAATGGTAATCAATGTCAGTCATGTGCAAAAGAAGAAGTGAAACTTGTAGACACATGCTCAGATGAGTCCACAAAAACAATAGACCAATACTTCTCTATTACCATAATTCAGGAAATGTTTACACAATACAGTAACTTTCGATCAAAAAAAAAAAAAAAAATTGTAGTGTACCCTTCGTTAAAGAAATAACTTCATTTCCTGTCATGAGTCAAAAATCATTCCACATTAGTAACATTGTAATAAACATGCATAAGGTCCAACTCATTTAAAACCTCTATTATCATGTAGCTGAGACAACGTAGGAAAGACCAACCATAAAAGGAAAGTATCAACAACAATATAAACTCACAGGTGTGTAATTGACCTCTATATATACCATAGATATAGTGAACAGTAAAAAAGCAACGTCTAGGATAGGCTTGATTTTAGATTCAGTATCAGAATTTGAAGTAACGTTACACATTGACATTATCGTTAGAAAGCATTATTATTCATCATTATTGTTATCAGTATTGAATTACACTGAAAATCTTGTTAACTCAAAATACTCATAATTGAATCATCAAAACCGCAATACCTTTTGGCTTCCTGGTTTGTAATTCAATCTCTTAGAAGTTACTTTTTGTTGCAAATCATGAGTCTGTTATACATTACTCAGTTATATATTTCATTGTGATGAGGTAATCATG
Source organism: Stichopus chloronotus (assembly GCA_021234535.1). Taxonomy (NCBI): domain Eukaryota; kingdom Metazoa; phylum Echinodermata; class Holothuroidea; order Aspidochirotida; family Stichopodidae; genus Stichopus; species Stichopus chloronotus. The sequence goes on from CM037835.1 coordinate 1,900,956, forward strand.
AATTTCTGTGTAATCCTGTTAGCTAGTTTTTCTGTTTGATTGAAATGATGAAGTTTAAAATTGTGGCAAAGGAGTGATTGTGAAAAGAATTTTATCCAAGAGTGTTTTAGTGTCTTAATTCCTTCTGTTGCTTGTCTAGACAAAAAATGATCACCACATTGTTCACTTTTTCACACTGAAAAAGAGAAGATGCTGTTTTGATGAAACTAGCATTTACTTCAACTTTAGATGTGATTTTTTTCATTTTTTGGTATTTTTATACATCTGCATATCTCTTTCTGTCTTCTGTTTCATCTCATCAATTGGTTTGATATATGTTACCATAGCAAGAGTGGAAATCACACAGTTGTCTCAAGCATGAACATTTTACAATGTTTTTTGTATGTAAATCTTGTATACAAATTCACATTGCATAAGTATAACTAATTCATTTCTCTTTTTTGTTCGCCATTTTGCTTTCAGGAACAGGAATTCATACAGAAGTCTGAAGACTCCATTCGTGCATTCCAAGAGCTGTTGGATCAAGACTTCAATTGGAATATAGTTAAAACTTTAGAAACAGCAACAATTTCCATTTGTAATGCTGACATTGCCTTGAATAATATTATCTTTAAGCTACAGGTAATCATATCACCCTTGTTACAGCCAAAGAAATAAATCTTCTCAATTTTACGGTTTCTTAATTATTTGACTTAACACCAAATGTACATCAGTGAAGATTTAGTAATTGCAGTTGACTAGCTAAATCCAGTACATACGATATGGAATAAGTTCTATTATCTCTTTATTTGTGACCACAGGCTACTTTTCCGGTGTCACCTGACCTTCTCTTCTCAACTCTGTGGGACAATTTTGAGAATTCAGTGACTTGGAATCCTACCGTTCAACAAGTTGATTTAATTCAAGAGATTGGTTGTAATGTTCAAATCATTTATACAGTGTCAAACAGCATTCTTGTTGCCAGTAGGTGAGTTCTGCTGCATGCAGAAGTGCAGAAGGGTAATTTTTAGAGGACTAAATTGTGCTTTTAAGAGCTGTTTTTTTTTTTTTGCTGAATGACAGCTGGTATGATACTGATGGTAGAAACTGGTTTGAAACTACTGGTACAGAGAATTCACTACAGAAGATAGCTATTCATTTATAACTGAAGTTATAAACTCATTTGCTTCTAACCATGACAGTGATGCTGAAGATAAATCTGGCTAGCTGACAGCTCATTTGGAACTTTGAGACTTTTAATTCATCACTTATTCATCATTTTATGTTTTCCAACAGACACCTCAGTCTGTGTTGATGGTTCTGTCCCAGTCATACTTACCTTTATTAATATTTTTCATTTTAGAGACTTTGTGTCCATACGGCAGCACAAAATGAATGGAGAAGTGCATTTGGTGAGTGACATCGCAGTTGAACATCCCTCCAGACCGGTAACCAAAGAGTATGTGAGGGGCGTGAATGGTCTTGGAGGATGGGTGGTAGAACCAGACGAAACCACCTCCCATTCCGCTAGACTCCGTTGGTATTTCAATACTGACATTAAACTTAAGGTGAGAGCTTCTTTCAATGGATGGACAATCCAGTTTTGCAACTGACATTGTGCTTCTTGAATGAGATCGTTTACTTGTAAGATAGGTAGTATCTTTAGGTACTTGTCTCTCTAGCCTGTAAGGGTACCTGACACTTAACACAGTGGTTCATTTACAACATTCACTCTAGCAGGTGAGGGTATGTGACATTTCATTGGTCCATTCACAACATTCATGCTAGCATATGAGGGTACGCCACATGCATTCCGGTGGTTCCTTCACCACATTCATGTTAGTATGTGATGATACCCCATGCGGGTTCATTCACCACTCTCATAGATGATCGCATAATATCAGTTGAATGTTTGTTTTCATTATTAACCTGCATTGATAATCTAAAGATAGTATTTTATTGACAAATGTATTTTTTATGGTTGCAGATGTGTCCTCAGAACTTGTTTCGCCAAGTGATGTCAAATTCCTTGGGAGACATTTATCAAGGCCTGACAAAAGCACTACAGACATCTCCAGAATGGCAACCTCCCGAAAGTTTGGCTACTTCATAGAGGGTACTTCCAGTGTATGAGTGGTTATTAATTAATCCTCTTGAGGAATGTTTGCAATGTTTGGAGATCAACTGATGCACATTGACTATCTCCAGAGGCTCTGGCTGAAGGATTGAGAACATGGATTAGGGTTCTGGTTTTTAAATGTTGTAAACTGAACTGAGTATCGACCATGCCTCAGGCCAGCACTTTCACAAATGGTGTGATACATAGGTGGGAGGTCAGAAATTGCACTAATAACATCGTAATCATAAAACCAAGCTAGCCAACAAAAAACAAACAAAATGTTAATATTCTGCTGTTTTGGCACCACTTTGCAACTTCGAAGTTGCCCTACAGTATTATAGGGCTCCTGTTTCTAGGTCAAAAGCATTAGAGGCTTGTGGTAAATTGTAGCAAAGACTGTTTTTTTTTTTTGGTAGCTACTTGTGATTAATTTTTAATTAGACATTGATCTGTGACCAGCTATAGTAGTTCAATGATATTGTCTTAGCAGTGACTAAATTTGCCACTGGTCCTCAAAACTATAAACTGTTGATAGCAGCATCAAATTTAGTATTAGTTTCTGTTCATGATTGATTAATACTGACGTCATTACCTCTGATTTGCAAGCATTGACTGTTGTTACCAGTATCTCAGGTAACTCTGAAAAACAGGTTGAAGTCAGTAACTTCAATCTGTATAAATTAATTGTTGATTAATTGTTGATTAGAGTTAGCACTTTGCTATTACAGGCTACTCTGATAGAAGGCTGTACGATGTTTTGGAACCAATTGTTTCTTTGTGTATACTTCATGTAAGCCAACTTCAAACTGACATAAATGGACACCTGCCAGTCCTTCTGAGCAGAGACTATTAAGTCTATTCATTTCCTTTTTAATGTCTTTTCACATGACCTTGGGTCATGCTTACTTGAAGTATTTCCCACTTGCTTAAGACTGCGTAGACCGCAGGTAACCATGTGATAAGCAGAGGCTGATATCTGCAGACTTGAGTGTGTGTGTTTGTGTTTTTCATAACTTTGGACATTTGAGGATGTCGTAAGTTTACCAGGCTGATGTTATGGTGATGCAGATGGACTTTAAATCATTTTGCTGCAGGCTTTTGGTAGGGGCTGTTCATCAAACGAAACTGGATTTTGGCTGCTTGTTTACGTTGCGGGTGTGATTTAAAAAACTGCATCCCATTGTTGTGGATTGTAATGTTTTTCATTCATGGGATACGTTGTTGGAGGTATGTTGTGGGAGGTATGCAGTAGGAGTTTCCTTGAAGGAGGTATGTTGTGAGAGGTATGTCATGGGAAGCTAGTGTGTTGTGTCGTATGCAAATTTTCCTTTATTTGATGCTTGTCTTGTCTTCAGGAAGGCTTTATGTACTGTCATGTGCAGCTTTCACATTTCTTTAAGCTTGCTACAAATGCCAGGGTATCCCCTTTACCTCCCCCTACATACTTTTTCAATATACACTCCTCCTACTCTTCATTCAAGCACCAAAGTGAAGCTTACTTGACATTTTGTGCAATGACACCATTTTTGAGGTCAGGTTGAATTCATATTTATTGCTAACAATATAGTTGAACTTGTTTATCTTTGAAAATTTAGCAAATGGGAAGAGAAGAATGGCAATAATTCCATTATAATTTAAAACAAAATTATTTCCAACTCTTCTTCCACCTACTTAAATTCTTTTCTAAAGTACCTTCGGGCATCAAAAACATACAGAAAAACCCCAACTGTGAGCGGTACATGGTTTGGAGTGTACTGTCAGTTACCCACATAAAGTTTTAAAATGTATACAGAATAGGTATGACCCCAGAAAGTACCTTCAAGGAAATATTTTTAATAATTACACAACCAAAAGTTTCAGCCAGTGATATAGTGACATCCACCATAGTCATGTTTGTGGTTCAGAGGTAATTTGTGTTTTCCTCGTAACAGCAAATGCTTGTATCTAATGAGCTAATTTGCTTATTCAGTTATTTAATTTATTAAATTAAAAAGGACAGGCATTTGTAAATAGGAGTATAAACATGTAAAAAGTATAGAAATCAAAAAGGGAAAACTTTAGCAATATGATTTACAGATAGTTTTACATGTATAAAAGTAAGTAATAATTAAGATTGTTAGAGAGCTAATATGTAACAAGATTGCATTGATTAAAGGGAAATAGGGCGTTTAGAATATACCAACATGGCATACAAACAAAAAGCTTTAATCATTGTTAAACCGTTCAGTCTCACCAATAAACAGTTTCAAAAGCTTCATCTCCTCGAAACATTATGCATGTGACTAGTAATGGAAGATGTATCATTTGAATTTTGAAAAGTTTGGGTGAACAAATTATTGTTGAGCAATAAATAACTGAATTTCTATCCGTGAGAAACTTATTTCTTGAAAAGAAGGCTACTGTCCTTCCCCTTATTTTGAATAATTTTTCATTCTAGGTCCCCATCATTGGTTTTAAAAATATGGTTGTTTCCTGTGGAACAAACACCCTCTTTCCCTTTAAAACTATAGTGAAGGTTCTCACTTTATATCTGACTGGATGAGTACTGCAGCACTATAAAGGAAAGAATTCTTGAAAAATTTGATCCTATATTTTGGCAAGATGGAAAGATTCCTTAAGTTTTTTTCTTTGCTTGTTTACTTGCATAATAAGCAAAAATGTCACGCTAAATAGAATCCTCATACTTCAGTCTTTCCAGTGATGTCTCGGTTTCTTTACAAATTATTCTTCAAAATGTAGCTAAACGTCCACTATGTGTTTTACCAGCAATTTACCACAATGATGTCAATGCCCATACCAACTGCCATTACTAAAACCCACATATGCTGGTCATTGTACCATGTATTGTGATAAAATGTGGTATGAAAGAAAGGAAGAGAGATGGTAAACATAGCAAACCTATAAAACATAAAGTAAAGATTATTTGTTAATGCTTTTTGAAGAACTGATTTGCATACATAGTATAATTTGGTCAAGTGCACATGCTAAATGGAATCCTCATACTTTACCAATAGGTCTCTGTACAGGATATCCATCTAATTGTCTCAGATTATTAACTAGAGTAGATCCTGTTTTTGTATACCCTCAGATTGTTACTGAAAAGAGTTTGAACCATACTAGTGCAATGAACAGTTGCTATTTTTCCTGTTATCATTGAAGTAACACTTGAAGATAGTTTACCTCACACAGTTACCTTCACAGGATGCATTTCTTATTATGACTCAGTTTTAAGGTAAACTGTACAGAATTGTAGTTAAATCCTCTCTCACACCCATCACTCTAGCCACTAGTACCTGCAAGAATTTACACGCTCAATAAAACTCACATGGGATGCTCTTCTAGTGGACCAAATTCAGCCTATTTTGAAGCCACAAATCATGTTATCGGTAGAGCAAGAAAATTAGATACCACAAATACGTCATCTTTGTTAATCTCTTTAGATCATAACATTGTGCGGCTAAATGTGTTTGCTTAAAGTAAACTACAGCTTTAGAAGTTATTTTAGAAGTTGTGTTGAAAGTCCCTAGTGGTCAACTTGAATTTACGTAGATCTGGAAATCCAGACTTCAACATGGGACTTGTTGAATCGTCTACCTGTTGTCAGTGAATGGCCATCAATTGTAATGTGTGCAACAAATAAAATCAGGGGGAAATAGTGGATATTGGATAGCCAAATTATTATCAAACAAGTATTGATATGCTAATAGAATCCGAGCAACTGACTCTGATGACTTCTATTTTGGAAGTATTGTGTTCTGTCATGATTCTTGTGTCTTTACTGTACCAAACAAGATGAACGGAGCAAATATTTCAATCTACTTTCTCTAGAGCAAATATTTCAATCTACTGTCTTCATCTTAGTTTGTGGTGTGTGTGCATAACAGAATACATGTTAATCCTGTGTCAATTGAGTGAGGCTACCGTGTGTGGATGGAACATGTACCCTTCAAATCAACCATCAAAGATCAGATTGGAAGAGCAGTGCTCTGACAGAAGTTCCAATCAAATTTGTAGTTGCAATCACATGACCTGAAGTGGCCAGAAAGTTTAAGAGACAATGATTCAGTGACAGTGTTTTTGTTTACATGGTATAAGATGATGAGTACAATGATAATTAACAAAGGAAATGAGAGAATAGAAACAATTTTGCAGTAAGTAGTTAAGGATTATGCTGTAAAAGTAGTAAATTTTAAAATAGTCCTAACTTGATTTGGAGTGCTTGCATTAAGTTATAACTATAGCTTTGGAAGTACCTGTGTGCAACCATTGGCTTAGTTTTATAAATATTACCAATAGTTCTTGCTATCAGTGGTATATCATTAATTGAATCACAGTGTCAAATTACAAAACAAATTAATGTTCTTTCATGTACATGCAAATATGACTTTATATCAGAATTGTAGTCGATAGTCTCTGTCATTGGCATGCCATGGTGATGGTTTGTGTACACACTAGCTGGAATGGTCCCGTTACTAGCAAGTGTCTCTGTTATGGCCAAATCTATGAAATGAGCATACCAGGGCTACTAACTTTACTTCACCTGTGATGCTTATTGGAGATGTTTAAGAACAATTTAAAAGAGAATTACCTGTCTCTAGTTTGTGTACGGTGTCAGGCATTACATTCTGTTAATATGCACAGATGGTTCCATTCAGTGAATGTCTTTAAAGGAATTCTCCACCAACAGGAAAACCTACTTAAATACATGAGATCTTTTACCGTTCTGTCTGTCTGACATGACCATTTTGCCAGTAGAAGCTTTGTTCGTTGTTAAATACTGCTTTGAAAGTTGGGGTTCAGTTCGAGCCTAAAAGTCTGTTTGCCATCGCGGGCGGCTGTGTGTGACGTAGCACCGACAAATGCTGTTTTCCTTTTTTGTCATTTTTCGCGTTCCATTATAGTCAGTGAGATCGTTGGCACAACGAGTTGCACATACTGTACTCCAGATGTACGTACTAGTAGTACTACAGTCGTACATACAATTCAATGTCAACGTTGTGTACGATCGTTTTTCGTTGCCACCTGGCCTTGGTTCAGCCATATACAACGACTGTGTTTTTATTTCAGTACCCGCATAGATTTAAGTGGGCGAATATTTGTCCATTTCTTATCATTTGTTAACAAGTAACGTTGTTTCCGTGAGAATAATGGAAAGTGAAGAGGAACAGGGAGGCCCATCTGGCTACGACTTCGAGCCGATGATGACAGAGGCTGAATATGAGGCGATGTCGCACGCTAACGTTGAGGAGGAAGGCCCCGGACAAGACCAAACACTCTCGCCTAACCGTAGAGACAATGCAAGCTGGTGCATTTGCACGAAATGCAACATAATGGACTCAGAAGTGGAGTGCATTTGCTGCAATGAGATTGGGAGTATAGCGGACAAACTAAACCAAAACAATTTATGCGTGACTGAACATGACGACTTCAAAAGTGTTTGCCTTACAAAGGCAGTTTTGGAGACTTCATGGGCTTTTCTCCAGCATTCAAAGGGAAACAATACAGCAAGGGACTTGCAAAACAGGTACAGTTAGTCCGTAGGCCTACCGGCTACAGTACAGGCTACTGCCAATTACTAGGATACCTCCTGAGTCACATTCATTTTAATCAGATTGCTAATTTGCTGTATGTTTATTACTTTATCAAATTGTTGCTCTCTTTATTGTAAAAAAAATAAATGTTGAGGAAATACAATATGAAAATTGATATTAGCTTAAGTCTATTATAGTCATTTTGGCAGTGTAGTAGATTTGATTGGTGTTTTGGGTTTGGGGTGTCTGCTCTATCAGTCTCTTCTCTTCTCTCTTTTTTTTTTTTTTAGGACATTGTACTTTGTGACCCTTTTCATACTAAATGAAGGGAGACTTAACTAAATGTGTAGAATTTATCTTTGACAGATGAGTGCATCATCATCGTCAATCCAAGACGTTGGTGGCCATAGGCCTTTTTGTCGAAAAGAAAAATTTGAAACTAAAATTCGTCTCTGTAATCAAAAATAGAAATCCGTACTCCGCCAGACTTTGTCCAAGTTTGACTTAAATCCGTTCAAAGTGCATCAGTATTTTATTTATCCTGTACTATATATTTGGGGTAGTATTTCAAATCTTTGAATTTTTCTAAGTTATATGAGATGGCAGAAAGGAAAAAAAGTTGTTACAGATTTTCTGGGGTATAGTAGCCTACTGCATGATTTTGTCAGAGATGCTGTACAGTATAAAATCGGCAGGTGTGTTTACTGTGTTACTATATGCCCACTGTCCTACCTGCTCATGTTACTACGCATTGTCAATATGTACTGTAGTAAGAGATCTATAAGGGCTGCAAGTTATGGTTAGTCCTTGGTTTGTGTCCTGCATCAGTCGTGCACTTCACTACCAGTATTGAGTGTAGTGGGTTGTATGAATTTTGTTAGAAGTAAAAACTTTTCTACTAATACTTATATCATTGCCATGATCTTATGTACAGTACAGGTTCAATGCAGTATCAAGGACATAGCAATTCTGCATTTGCTAATTTGAAGGTATTTTAGTACTTGAACATTAACCTGGAACATTCTACAACAATGCTTGCACTGTACCTCAAATGGTTTGATTATATTAGATCCACCATCCATGACCGTATGGTCCAAAGAAGTAAAGATGATTCTTATCCATGTTACAGTACTATCTGTCCAATCATTTGGTTTTCTTAGTCTCTCAGGCTTCACTTGGTTGTTTTTTATCTGTACAATTATTTCACCATTTTTTTTTGTTTTGTTCCAGGCAGTACAGATTTATTGCATACAAGATGTTTACACTTTGGGCCCATGGGAAACTAGGAAAGAGAAACAGGACACCCGTTCCATCTTGTGCGGTAAGAAGGATCCGACAAGAGTTCCCAGACAGCGAGTACACTGGATTCTTGTACGCTGATGACGTTTATGCCGAGATCATGCCAGAACTGTAATCTGCATGACACAACATTCCTTTTAGCGAGTTTATTACAGGCGTCAGTATTTCAGAGAGCAAACATAGTTCAAACTCCAATGTTCTCACACCAAATTTATTAACTTTACCTTTCATCTGCTATTTAGGACAATGAATTTGATATACATAAGACTAAATTGAGAATGGGAGGAGCATACACTGACACAGAGGAGCAGTTGCAAGAAGCATGTGATTAGTTAATTGTGGGTGGCACTGAATTATGAATTATGCACTCTTATTGTTCAACGTCTCATCATCATCAATCACATGACCCTCAACCTTCAGCGTGGTCCCAACACAACCACAAGGTCACCAACTGGAAAAGTTACTGTTGAACTGAAAACATGTATGTCTGTCCGTCTCTCTGTACACTGTGTATGCCGGTGTCGTCAGTTTGTTTTGCCGTCATCTTGTAACTATCTACCAACTAATTTCATTCATCGTCAATTTTGATGTACTGTATCTTATCTGTGTGCACCAGTCAAATAAACTAATATATGGAACGTAAATAAACAAATCAACTTGATCCCTCTCTGGACCTCTCTCTCTCTAAACAGGGACTTTTCTGTATGGTAATGTTCATGATATCTGACCCCGCGGCAGTCCAAACACACTGAAATTACCCACAAATAAATGTATTTGACAATATCTCAATAACCCAATTTGAACTGATCTTTTAAAAGTACAACGTATGTTTATATCATGATTAGTAGCCTACGAAAAAAAAAAACATTGTTTGGTTTAAGTCATGTTTACGCCAGCCAAGGAACATTAAAAATGAAAGAAGGTAATTTCAGTGTGTGACAGAAGTGCTGTGCTCACAAACTATCCCTGCTCACAAGGAAATGGCAACAAAAACCTGTGAGAGAGGACTGAGGAAGGCATGAAAAGTCTGATGTATATACTGTAAAAGAAAATTGAAAAAAAAAAAATTAAAGCAAGAGTGAGTGTAACTTGTTCTGTTAGGCCTTGATTTATTTTCCATACAATATATGGAATGCTGTAGAGTCAGAGACTGATATAGATATTACTGAAAAGTAAAAGACTAAAATATTGTGAAGAAACAACAGGATTCAATCGTTTGTCGTTAAGAATACATTGAAAACAGTGTTGCATCGTACAAGTTGAAACATGGTTGAAGGCACTTTACTTTTCACACATATATACAGTTACACTAATACAACAATTGCTAACATCCTGTGGCGCCATCCATATTGTAGGAAACTTGTTATACCAAGTTGGCACTTCATTGCTCTGGATTTGTGAGTATGACAGAAAGGTTGAAAGATTATTTTTTTCCTTTTGAAAAAAAAAATGACAAAATTTTCACTCTACTCAGCAAACAAACACACATTTCACTACTGGTAGCAGCACAACAATGAGCATGGGGAAGCTCCTGGGCCCAAAGGGCCCCCTCACCCTCTCATGGAGTCAGAGGATTTTTGTATGATCAATACAAAGGTCTTCGGTTAGAACATACTGTTTTCAGCTGACAAATATGGTACGTGCTAAAATGTCACTATAGGAATGACAGAAAAATATCAACATAGCATTAACAATTTTTGGCAACTTTTCACCATTAAATGAGGATGTCAGCCTCTGGATGTACTGCATGGTTCAAGTGATAAATGATATTTGTTTGATGAAATCAATGCTCAATTCAACTCCTTAAGCTATATGTGCAATCCAAATCTTTTTATATGATAATTTTTTTTTCAGAAAACATAACCAATGAATCCCTCTATGTCAAGTTGCCATGTCTCTTCCCAATACAGTAAACAAGCTAGTCGATCTTGAGAAGAAGGAACTGAGGTATACATGATTCACAAGCTACAGCACTTCAGAAAATTGACATACAAGTAGCAGAATTGTCCATGTAAAAAGTAGCTCTCTCTGTCCAGTTTTGGGGCAGTAGCGGAAAAGGGACACACTTTTAATTGGCGGCATGCGGTCCTAACACAGTCCATCCCCATATAGCATACTTTACACTGACAAAAGTGCAGAACATAATGCTTCTTATTGAATGTGACTGGCTTTAACATGTAAAAAAAAATGAAGCACAAAGTGTCAAAGTCACATAAACATCAGCATTTCTTACACAGTAATAATATTGTGAAGTGATAAACTGTACTGTTTTACACATAAGATGAAGAATATTTCAAACATAGGCAGGTGCAGCAAATGGCCGGACGTGAATAAGTCAAGCATGACAACATTAATTAGACATGATAAGCAACTGTTTCCATAATGGGTTTACAATATCTGTAACTGCATTTTTATGTATCTAACTACATTGCAAACTGCATGGTGCCCAATCATCAGAAGTGCTACAGAAGTATGGATATGCAAAATCTCTTGAATATTACATTTAAACAAATACACCTAGTCAATGGACCATATGCTAACAATAGAATAGATACATGTTAATCCACTTTTACCTGAACCACAACAGCCCATTATGACCGAAGAAATGACAAAAAAAGCTAAGAAGACCTGTAAGTGAAGTAACTTGCCGTTAATAGGCTTGCATGTAATTTTCTCTATTGTGTATAAATAGACTTCTACTCTTCAAATAAGCAATTCTTCTTGCATAGCCTTGAGACTACACTTAAATAATAAGTCTTTATGTTATTATATTCAATGAACAGTTCAATATAGCCTGCTTGCCTTCATCAGGGATTACAAAAAAAGAGTACAAAACACTAACACAGTCCATTTATCGACTGGAATCAAATATCTCAGCTGTCATCATGATGTTCCTCAGATTTCTTTGGAAATCTGGACTTCAGCTTTTGGATCATAGTGGCCTTATCCGGTCTACTTACCCTTGCAATATTAGATGGCCTTGGTTGATTTTCAACGCTTTCAAGCGTTATACTGCCTTCCACCGCTTTAACAGTAGAAACCATCATGTTTTGTACATATGAAAAGGATTTCTGCTCATAAACCTTTTTCACAACCCACCCTCCCCTACCCTTAGAATACACCAAGTTAAATCTATGATCCCCCACTGGTCCTGACTTTCTTGAAGCTTTCTTCACAACTGCCTGGGATCTGTTCACGTTGTTGTTGTGATCCAAAACTGCAAGATGCATTCGAGCCTGCATATGTGGATATGTAAATTCCAGACGCTTTGGGCAATATTTTAAGAGAACGCTGTGAAAAACTTCAAGGGCACCAGTGTGACATGCATGGACAAGTTGCTCCAGGTCACGAAGGACTGTTGTGTTGAGGACAACATCTTGCAAGGCCTCATGTGCAGGAGATCCTGGTTTGAGCCAGAGCTTCAATCTCTTCTCTTCATCTGACAATGGTGGATGACTGCATGCATGGAAAACCTCACAGTCACTCCATGAGTGCACATTTACAATGTGCTTGAGAATGGAGGTCCACATCTCCCGTAGCATTTTTGCATCTCCTCCACAATTCTGACAGCACCACCACAGATGGTTGGATATGGCCTGGATCCATCTTGCCAGCTCTTCGGCATCCTTCGTCTTTGCTTTGGCTAGTAATTTCTTCTTAATGCTTTTGGCAAAGTGCCATACATCAAAGTTGTGCCTGATGTCGCTATACTCTTCCCTCATCATCTTCCTAATGCCCATATGACGATCTGTAGCGACAAGGTCAACTGTGATCCCATTACCCCTAATCCTGTCCAGACATCTCTTGAAGCCCACCTTTTCCATTGCCACCGAACTTGTTGCATCAGTGACTTGGACCAGTTCTGTGTCAACGATTTCCTCTGTAGCCGGGTTCATGAATGTATAGGAACAGTACTTGGCACTGTATCCTGGAGAATCATTCCTCCCATCACCACTGAGCCAAACAGATGTCCCTTGAAGTCTGCTGGCCAAATTCCGTTGACTTACAAGGTAGGTATGATTGACAACAGGTATCAGTGTCTTCTGTAAAATCTTGTAAAATGTAGACTTACTGATGAACTTTGCACCGATGAAATTAAAGCACTGCTCCATGTGGGAAAAAGAGGAGCCACTGAATAACACACCTGCAGCCAAAAATATATTTCCAGCTGGTGTATTCTTAATAAGCGGTTGAGAGTACCACTTTGTGATATCATGTCCATGTAAACATGATATCTGCACAATAGCCATTGAACCCTTAAAACTTCTATGACTTTGCATAGCAGGTAATTGACAGATTTCACACTTAATTTGTTTGATAAGTTCTTTAAGGCTTGACTCAAACACAACAAACTTTTTCTCCTTTACAACCTTCTCTTCAAACACTTCTGAATCACTGCTGCTGTCATCATCCTCCTCATCTTCAGAGTCGTCTACTTCTGATGGTGTAAACAAGGACACATCAGATGGTGAGCTGCTGCTCATGGGCTCTGATTCCCTGCCTGACAACTGAAAGTATTTAAAGAAACACACATGATATAGGCATGGATAAAGGTATGGAACTGACACTAAACAACAAGAGAAGAATATGAACATAAAGACAGTTTGAGCAAATCTCACTGAAAATATGTCATGCTGTACTTTATTACAATTTGGCTGCAAAGTAGACAGCATCTTTTCCACAAGACTCCATTATTTGGCACAAAAGATATGGATATCTATGCTCTAGCAGCACACAAAGTATGTACCTTGTACCAGGTCCATAAGTCCAAAACATTTAGACGTTACACTTTGAAACATAGGATACCCTAAACAATCTTCATTTTCGTAAAATGTAAGTCTGATCCAAGCATATGTTATCTGGTTGGATTTCATAAGGTGAAATCCTGTTCCAGCCAAATCATAAAGTTAAGATCTGGTGCATCCCTATACACAACATAGACTACTTACACTAGGCGATGATGAAACAGCCGGTGATGTAAAGGTGGAACTCTGAGGCAACAGATCAACCAACATAGTATTCGATGGGAGAGACGACTTGAAAACTGCAGGTAGATCAAGCTTTGCAGCACGTTGAACCTAAAACCCGACAGAAAAAAAGTATTACACTGGAATGCCGTGTATTTCTCCAGGTTGCTAACAGGTATAGCTGTAAAACACAGCTGGGTTTTACAGTACAGCATCAAATGCTGAGGTCAATACAAAAAAAAATCACAACATCCTTTACCTGACACAACAAACAAAAACAATGTCGAGACCTGTAAGTATGTGAGTGATTGTTGCACTATGCAGTTATACTGTCCATTAGTAACATCAGAGTTTCGGTTTTAATTATAAATCTGTACAATACCTGTACGGGGGAAACACAAAGAAATTCCATGCTACTTCTCATCATTTCTTTATCCTTTCAAATATGACAACAAGGACCAAGCAAAATAAGGTGACGAGGATCATAAATTCTGTTACTATTAGTGAGAATACACTTTGATATTACAGGTTACAAAGGAACAATGTCACTCATTTTCTGATTTTTTTTTCAGGATACCACACAATGTACCTGAATTTCAAAACTATCCTCAGTCTTGGAATATTTTGTCAAATTTTGACTTTTTCTCTTTTTCCATAACTACTGAAACCCTGCTAAATGTTTCTTGTATGCACTTACTTTTGGTGGTGACCTACAGGGAGTATCAGTTCTGCATGTACCAAGGTCTTCTCCAATGTTTACAGGAGTCTGTTGAAAAATAAGTAATATACTTGGTATTTAGAAAAGTTTGTTCAGTCTTAAACCCATTCAAATGCAAGGATAACATAACAGACCATCATCAAGAAAACAACTTTTCTCAACTTATATCTTTTTGATGTACCAAAGAACCACTATTGTCCTTTAAGGTGACAAAGGGCTCGTTATCTACTAAAAACAGTTCTCCACAAATGACAAATAAAAGAAGGGGAAAAAATCATTGTCCGCAATGACATGCAGATTCAAAGTGTGAAGTTTAGCAGCAAAAGAATACCAACATGAAAAGTCATAAGCAAATGCCAGTCCATTCAATCAGTGCAACACTTGCATCCACTGAATAACGGATTAATCCTGACACATAATATGTAAATAGAGTATATGTTAACAAGTTAAGCATCACACTTTCAAATTCAGATTCTCATTAGATCAATAATTAATACAACTGTGAAGGACTCACCACTACCTCTGGTGACATGATTGACGAACTTCCAGTTCTAACTACGGGGTGTGGTGGTGTGAAGACATGTCTTTGATCTCCCTCCTTTTGCAGATGAGCAGGCATAGTCTATTAAAGAAGCAATGATAAGGAAAATAGAACTAACCTGTGCTTTTTGCAAGAGACATTCTACACAGATTTGAATCTATTAGACATACTGAAATTTCTCTCTTTTATCAAAAACATTTTCTTAAATTATATTATCAATTGAATGCAATTGTACTTCTTCAATTTATGAAGCGTAATAATAAATTTCAATATTTTTTGTTTTGTGACCTCTGCTACAATTTTTATACAGGTAATTACTACCAGGAAGGAATTGTTCAACAGTGATTTTCAAATCAGTTGTGCAAAGACAATACAGAGATTGCACACATATGGAGAATTTTTTTCATGACTTTCCTACATTGTCATTATCCAGCCATCAGCACTCTTAAAAAAATCATAATTTATTTCTACCTTTAGGCAATACCTTTTTACAGTAAGTAAAAGACAGTTGTTTACCAAACAATTTTCTAGGACAGGCGATGAAAAGAACAAATTCAAGGCATTGAAAATAGACCAATGAAATTTCATGATTTCCAGGACGAGAACCAACTCTGATAATGTGATAACTTCAACTTACTGGAATGAATCCAATGTAGTCATGTTCAGGACAGGCCGCCTTAGTGGAGTCCTGTACAGTCTGGCAACTACTTGAAGCTACACTGCATTCTGTCTGGCTCTCTGCATCCCTCACAAAACAAGTAGATTTTCTGAGAACCTGTGAGAATTGCAAGAAATCATCTATATAGAAATTTGTATGTAATGTAAAATAAATGCAAATGTCAAATGACTTAAGATTCCTTTACAATATAAAAAAAACAGGACAACATATACTAATTTTGAAGTTCAAACAATTCTCTTCTTTACATACTAAATTTGTACATGGTTATAAAGTATGACCTTTACTGACCTCATTTCACCAACATGAGATAGGTGATCCAATCTTCAAACGCTAATATGTCAACAGTTTTAAAATTTAACAACATTTGAGTTGCTGCAATATCGGTCTCAATAGATAGCTTTTCATATGATAACCTCTGATAACTTCAAATGACCTCTGACCTACATGAAAATAAATAGGGATCACTGCATTAGACTTATTACAACGGACAACTATTACACATGAAGTTTGAAGTTCAATTATAGATTTATCATGTATATCACGGATCAAAGTTTTTCAATCTATGACCCCATGAAATACATGATCTCCACACAAAAAAAAAAAATGACTGAGCTATCTACTCATCAAGAGAGACCAATGTTAAAAAGCAAGCAAAAGTGTCACATATCGGACACACACATGGACATAAACCATTGCATAGCATCACTCACTGCCCTTCACAAAGAGCAATGTTTTGGTCAACGAACAGCACCTGTGAATAACACGATGTCAGTTTCTTTTACGGATAAGCATTGACATAGGAAAACAAGCTTGTTTGTTGCGACATTTTACTACAAGATGGCATACCTTTCTAACTGCTGTGCCCCCTCCATGGCGTTCAGCCACTGGTACTTCTATGGTAGCCTGAAAATACAGGGAAGGAAAGAATGTCATCTTCACAAAAACCCAACTTAGCACAGTTAAGGCGATGAATTGTAAATTTAACCGTTCATTGCCTGAATGGACATTTAGCACTTATGAAGGCTGACATGGCAAAATTATGTCCACTCCAGGCTGCTTGATGTACAGATTTAACTACGTGTACAGAAATCATAAATTTTGTTAATCACTTCCAAGGAATAATAGACCAGCCAAGAGATTCACTCTATGGAAATTGTATATTAGGCATACTCATCATACTGTACCCCTTCCAATACTAAGACTTGAAGTGTGGCAATGCAACTACTGGAAATGACTAGGTTTTTCCCCTTTATTTTGGTCACCAAACTTTACTTACAACTTCATAGGCACTGACAGGTATCTCCCTCTCTGCAACTTCTGCCAAATCAGGTGGTGCAGACGACTTGGTCTTCAAACCTTTCTTTGGGCGTTTGACCAGAGATTGCAGCATCTAACGAAAGTTAAATGAAGGTCACATACTTGAAATTAATGTTGCAGAGAGATATCATCACCATACAGTACAACACATGTCACAGTCTTCTTTCAAAACTGCTTCTCACTGTTTGTTGGACACAGAAAAAACTACAGTCTTATGAATTGAATACTACTGTACTGCAGGTGTGAGGAAAAAAATATGAAGACTAATTTTCAAAAGCCAAAGTACAGTAAATGGTTTCAATTCATCTACATTTGGCAAATCATTCAACTGCAACCACACAATACCCTTTATGCTTCAAATTGTAACATTAACAATTTGGTATTGATGTGTAGTATGCACTTTGCTCAGATTCAAACTTGTGGTTATTTAAACAAAAAGTTTGATTAGAAACATCTTATGACTTCAAAAAGAGAACAAATATCCAACATCCTTTGAAGACATATATATGTAAACTGAATTAGCCCTAAATTGACCAAGCACAACATAGGCCCTAGTTACGACAGGTGAGCCAGAATTGGTTCAGAAACTCAAGTTGGGCCATAAAGTATCAGTTTGAAATAGCAAATTCCATTTATTTAAAAGGAACAAGATATGCTGACAAACTAATGAAGACTTTCATAGATCAAGAATGACTACACGACCAATGCCATGGATTTAACATAACATAACTTTAAGGGCAAAGGAGGGCAAAAACCCCATAAGATGCCCTGTAACCCAGACCCCCCCCTCAAAAAAAACCCTAACCAAACTAATATCCAAAAAAGCCCAGCATAATCTGTTCAGCCAGTAACAATAACACTTATCAATGTTACCTTTGAAGCTATTTACTAAAGTAGAATTTACAACCCGATCAGGCAGACTATTCCACTCATTGACAACTCTTTAAGAGAAGCTAAACTGTCTCACATCAAGTCTAGAAAAGCATTTCACCAGCTTCTTACAATGACCATGAACACGGGAATTAGGACAAACCTTTAAGTAATCACAATTAGACAGAGAATTCCTACCACATAGGAATTTAAAAACCTGCAACATATCCCTCTGATCCTTCTTAACTCAAGAGTAGTAAGTCCCAGACATTTAAGCCTATCATGATAAGGGAGATGACGTACATCAGGAATAAGCCAAGTGGCCCTCCTTTGTACCTGCTCTAAAAGAAAATTGTCCTTTTCATAATCGGGACTCCATGCCTGCACAGCACAGTCAAGATGTGGCCTAACCAACTACTTAATACAGATTCAAAACAACATCTTTACTAATGTTCCTCTTGATCAATCCGAGCACCCTGTTTGCCCTGGCAGCAGCACCTGCCCACTGTTTAGAAGGCTTCAGATCACTTCTTAATGTTATGATAACAGCAAGGTCTTTTTCTGAAGTCACATTACTCAAAATACTACCAGCCATGGTAGTATTGATAGTCAGATCTATTGTTACACTGTCAGCACGGCGTCACATTTGCACACATACTTGGCCTAACTTCATAGTCTTTACTGCAACGGCAATACGGTAGGAGAGTACGGCAACTAAGTTGCTTTGCTGCAGCTACGGTAGCCTACTGTAGGCCTAAGCTTAAAACTGTAGTCTGTACTCACTTCTTGTCTTTCTTTATCTTGCAGTCTTTTTACTGTATTTGGTCGGCCCTTCGGTTGTGCTCGAAAAGAGAATATAGTTGGTACAGAGTCGGGCTTTAGCCTTTTCCTTTTCGGGGCAGTTCCCATCAACTTTGCCATCATATCCTCCTCAAAGCAGTCACTGCTGAAGTGTTGTTCACAGACAACACGATCTTGGCTGTACACATACTGGCTAGGTATAAACTTGTCAGTACCGATAGCATGCAACCACTTGCTACATAAAGATGGGTCCTTCTTCGGATCAGGAATTGCGAAGCAAGAAATTCTCTCTCCATTCTCTTTTAAATCGCCACGTTTATTGCTGCAGCCAAACGCTTGGCACTGTGGCATTGTTGAGTAGCGTAAGTTCGTACAGTACTAAACGTTAAGCCTAAGTAAGTTACATGATAGGTTAGATGAAAAGTCCAACACTAACAGTTGTGTTATCACTGCAAACAAGAATCTTCTGGTAGCCGATTACGAAAACCTCAAGAGCGTATTCATTCAGTTAAGTATTTCCAGCTTCTGTAATTGAGATTTCGACACCAGATTGACATAAATTAACTTAAGATTTATCATGCGGGGACCGTGTAAGCTGTCTCACGTTGAGCACATGTGTGTAAACAACAACAAAGATCGACGCGATCGAGCAAAGCGGATTTGTCGGTGCTACGTCACAGTGGACTCACTTTCAGTGCAAGGCTCGTACATCCGGTTGCAGCGAATATTTACTAAAATAATTCATTTTTCGGATTGTGTGGAACAATTTATAAAAATAAGAACCTCACATGGCAATAAAAAATATTTCCATATTTTTAAGGGTTATTAGAAGTGCTTGTAGCCAATTCCTTTAATTTCTTCTCTATTTTCAGTATGTGATGATTAAGCTTTGCATGAAATATTAAGTACATTCCAACTTGCCTTTCTTCTTTTCCTTTTAAGTACTTCTGTCATTAAGGGTACTACTTGATGCCGTTCTATTGTCTTCACATTATCCAATTTTTGTCTTCCATTCTTAGGTATTAACATTGTTCTTGCTACAGTACTTCATCGTTGCTGGAAATGTGAAACCTTTACATTTTTCAAAACTCTGTCAAATGAATTGTGAACATCCCAGAGGAGTGTGAGAAGTTACTGAAGTTTTAAAAGAAAGACTAGAACACTACCTATTAAAACAAAGTAATTAACCTGAATGTGGCAAAATAATTTAATGTAAGCATAAAGTACATGAAAACTTAGTGTTCTTTATTCACATTTTGTGTTTAGCTTGGATTAAATCATGTAGACTCATCTGTTGCAGAATTTGTATCAATTTCAGGATATGGTGATGATCACGATACCAGACACAAAGACTAATAATCATGACATTGCTCATCTTATTGAAACATATCACATGCATTCAGACTGTGTAGCAACAGAACGGTGTACAGCTGCAAATTGTATAGCATTTACAGAAGTTTGAGCATCAGTCACTATAGTTGTCAAAGATCTGATGAGGAAGCATAGTGATGTAGTATATATAAACCAGTTTAAGAAACCACCATCAGTTATGCAGCAGACTGTTAGATTGCCTAGAAGTATGGCAGATAATGTCTTCAGATGGTGTGGATTTTATAACTGCCCCAGATTATGTAGCATTGCTCCACCATCAATTCATGAACAGATTACCTAGCATAGGAATGGAGTAGTAGGACCAGCTGACTGACATAGCTGCATCCAATTGTGTAGCAGGATAGCAGCAACAGATCATTCTGTAGTATTGACAACAGATGTCTTAAAGTCATATCAGTCAGGTAGGTAGGTGATCATCATCAGATTACCTAACATTATTATTAGATACTCTGCGTCACCTCTTCAGTTTCTGTACCTAAGTCCATTCTTATGACGTAGATTAGAGGGTCTTGTAACATCATCAGATTGTTTACATCATCGTATTTTGTAGTATGTAACTTAGGCTATCCAACCCATGTGATCCTATGCAATCAGAAACATATTGGTTGCAGAACATGCGACGCTTTCAGCTGTAAAGCACATTCAAAGAATTTGCTCATTTATGCGATACACATGATGAATGGGAGGGGGGTGGCATTTGAATGATTTGTGGTGTCTTTGTGTTCAGATGCAAATTTTGGGTTGTTGCAAAACTAAATTCTAGCTGAAATTTCTTGAGATGGGCTTGATGTGCAACTTTCTAGTTATGAGAATGGACCGAAATGTGATACTGATGTGCATTTTTCTCGGCAATATGATTAACTTGTTTAATAGTGATAGGTGGATTGATTTACTGAAATTAGCATATGCATACTGACAGTACTATTCTGCTATGCATAGCAACATTTTATGTTAGTACAGTAGAAAGTTAATGCATAATTATACAGCCCGCTCCAGAACACCCAAGGTATTACCAATTGTGTTGTGGAAAAGCAAGGGAAAAATTGGCAACAGAAATCAGACACGAATGTCCAAATCTCCCTGGTGCTAAGTAGAGGGTTCAAGTATAAAACCTGAATTACTGTGGCTGTATTAGGCAGCAGTCAAGTATTGTCTTGTATGCATTTTTCGCTTGTTAAAACTCAGTTTGGTATAAAAAGACACTTTTTTTGGCCTCATTACAAGTTTACTTAATTTTTCACTTGAAACAAACTTCTGAATGTATCACTTATGAGTCAGATTGTGTACATTAGCACCCCCTTCTCCCACCAGCTGAAAATGTAGTAATGGTAGAATTCAGTTGTTAATATCAGAATTTACGAGGGGAGGTTGGTTTAGAGAATGGTTGACCAACAAAGATCAGGTTGGATTCCCTTTGCCATCACAAAGCAAGCTATTCATACACAAATTTAACATTACAAAACTTTCTTGTGTGGAGTAAATTCCAAAGGTGTAGGGCAATTACTTGATATACCACCACAGTCCATTTTGTTGATTGTAGGATTTCATTGTTAGGATAGCATCTGTTTTGAGGCTTAAAGCATAAAACCTGAATTGGCAGAGGCTGGCCTTGAACAGAGGCTTCTAACACTATATGTGGCCTCAGAATTGGAGGCCAAGGCTGCCCTCGACTGTAACCCTAGTAATTCAAATACCTGTAACACTGATTACTGCTATCAAGCAGGTTTATCTCCCATTATTGGTCTTTAGCAAACTAAACCACTTGAATGTTTGATGTTTGGGGATCTTCAGTTTCAGCTAATTTTCAGTTAAAATGATACCATGCATTTGCAATGAATTCAGATTACTTTAAGTTGAATCGTACTGTAGATGGTTAATATATCAATTGTTTATATTTTTGTAAAATTTTGTAAATGGTTCATGTCAACATATAAGCAAAATACAGCAGTTAATACATAACAATGGCAGTCTTTGTTGTTTGTACTATTAAATTCTTTTTATTTTCATAAGTATTAACAAGAAAGAACTTTTGATACTTGATTACATAATATGTTGAGACTTAAAACTCAAAAGCATTCTCACAAACAATGGATTTCACTCCGTGAGTTCTGACATAATATTAATAATATACCTGTTTCATAACTTGCATTCAGGTCTCAGCTACAAATGAATGACACTCCTGTAGTCTAATGTATCCACAATCTTTCTTGATGCAAGAAACTACTTTATGTAAAAATTTAAATAAAAAGAATGCATACATAAATCATTGTTTCGTGGAAAAACTACTTTGGCATGAAAGGATCATGGTGTTTTGTTTTTCATACTTCAGTCACACTTAAAGGTGCACTTTTAGTGCACTTAAAGGTGCAACCTTTTTAGTGAGGGGGGAGGGGGGGTTCATCCTTGTGGATTAGCAGTTATTTTGATGGAAACATTCTTGCCTCACTGTGCTTAGCATCTCTGTAGAATGTTTATTCTCATCCAACACCTATTATGGTTCTCTGCACTCAGTACAATGACTACATCATACCAACATGAAGACAATACCATTTGTGTGCTTCAGAGGAGACGAAACAGCAAAAGCATGGTCAAAAACCATTTCTACTCATGGTTGAAGACATGTTCTTGCTAATAATTCTGTACATAGATGGACTAACTGTTGAAATGGATCTGCTACACCTTCAACCATTTTCTAGAGATGGTAACACCACTTTCACATAGTTTTACAAGAAGCTGGCGTAAAAATCCTTGAAAGTAACCTGAACCAATTTCTGTCACAAGTTCTACAAGATTTTGAGCAAGAAATGGCAGAAAATTGGAAGACAGCGGGCTCTGATCAACTTGACAATCTAAGAGAGTGTCTCAGATGTACTTCTAGCTCCTGTTGACATGGCAACACACAACGAGGTGACATCATCCTCAGCAACCACACTTGGCTTCTGCAAATAGGAAAATATTACTGTAGAAGTTACTGTAATCAATACAATACAGCTCCATGTTGTCACAATATATGCCTAACAGCACAAATATTAATTTAGATTTATTGATGAATATAGCTTGCATCAGTACATATAAAAGTTTATATCATTTACCCTTTCAAAAAACACCCTGGGGGCTCAAAAGGCAAATACCTCCATTATCTCTGAAATGCTACCATCCAGTTTCTATTCCAACTCTTAACTACTTGGCCTACTTTGCAATCATGATCACAATGAAACAAGTACCTCACTCTCCACAGGTTTCAAATCCTCACTTAAAGATTCCTTTTGACCTCCAATCCAGGAACTCTGCATAGCCATCTTCATCCTCACTGCTTCCAGAGTCCTCCTGGGATGCATGTTGCTTTTCCAATTTGTGAGCCTTCCAAGCCTCTTGCTTGTCTCTTAATTTTTCAACATTGGCAAATCTTTGTCTGAAATTTAAAAAGATAAAGAAACTCATAGCAAGTCTTAAATGTCTACAAGATATGCCAGCAATGTTGGACTGAAATATGAGGGAGTGAGGTAAAGTGTATGGGAACACACTCCCTGTTAATGTCTTTCCTGGAAAGGCATTTGCGAAGTATGTTCCTTACTACATCGTATCTATAATCTATATATCTAAGCTTTCCTTATTTAATATCTAACCTAACCTATATCTTTTCCTATCTATAATAAACCTCTTTATGGGAACTCAACGTAAAGGCGCCATACTAGAGTAATGTTAGAGCAGGATTTTAAAACATTACTCTGGTTCCAATTTTCATGCCCTGCTTGCTGATAAATTTTGGAAGGCAAGCTTACAAAGATTAATGAAACTGCTTACATTTCACATTCTTTGAAATGATGGTTTTAACAAGGGCTACCACAATCAAAAGAGGCAAGTTTCTTTCTCGTTGCTGTTGTTGTACAATTTACAATGTCAATTGCTGCATCACTTTATCAGCTTGTGACCCAAATCGAAACCAAATGACCTTTGACCTCCCCAAAATACCAATAGGGTTCCTGTACATCATGTTGCAAATCTACATACCACATATGAGATTGTTCCAAGCTTCCCTTCTAGACTTGAGATATCATGTTTACAAGACAGGTGTCTCAAACATATATACATACACATGCCTGCAATTATAACCAAAACCAAAAATGCTGAAAAAAAGCATTTAAATTTTCCAGCAACCTTTTCAAAAGTTATGACACATGTAATAATTCATTTGAGAGATGCTCAAAAAGATGCAGCCAGTTTTATTTTATTTTCTTTGTTTGGTGATGTTGGGTGGTTTTTGGATGGCGTTGAGTGATGTTGGGTGGATGAGGGAGTAAGATTATGAAATTGGGAAATCGAATAAGAAATGTTCTTACATTTGTTCATCAATTTCTGTGATGTTTCTGGAAACCTGTGCAGCCTCTTCATCAGCTTCCATGATAACCTGAGAGGCCTTTAAAGGAAAACATTAATGTTACAAACCATATCATACACAAAAGTGTCTTAGGATTCAGGGGTAATATTCAGCATAGTGCACAATGGGACAAGTTTCTTCCCAACATTATATAGCAGAATGTCATATTTAGATACTCTCTTTCAACATTTTCTAATTATTATTTATTATGAATACAAAGGTTATGAGCCCACTCCGTAATGGAGAGTGAAACATCACATACGTGATGATAAACACTGCTGACATAAGGTTATGATACCATCAGTCTAAAAACAAAACTGAAATCAACAATTAAAGGCCTAGAAATTCACAGAAAGGTACAAATGAATGAAAGAAACATTTATGACTGAGATAGATAACATTTGACAAATGCTTGTTGGTGATCAATTTTACTTCTGCAAAACAGACTCAATTTTTGGGGATTTATTACAAAAATCCGCCAAATGCTTAACTTCAAGTTGGCAGTTCTACAAAAGAAGTGGGATGATGGTGTGTTCAGTACTCTGGTGTTTGTGATCTGAAGATATCACTGTCGCTGGTATTGCACACTGGTGTCCTGAGCAAGACACTGAGTCACTCTCAATGAAGGTGTGTAAATGGTTACCTGAGAGGACGACTTGTGCATGTGGTTTTCATTGGGTCAACTCGCAGCAGGATGGGGTATTGTTGCAGTGCGTTTGGAACAATTAATTCAAAGTGCACACTTTGGTCGGAAGAGTTACGACTGATCAAAGAAGTGATTATCATTGCAATACACAATAAGACTGACCTAGAAATAACATGATATATATAGAACTGATAAATTTGGATAAAATAAAGTTTTTTAAATAATTACCTGCTGTTGCTGCTCCATCTCCTTTTGAAACTTGGCCCACTCTTCCTCTGCAGTGTTCTTCACCTCAACCTTTCGAACCTTTTATCAGAAAACAGTATGACTTGAAGTAAGACCTTTACTGACCATCAAAGAACTTAAAGAGCAAAAGGTTTAAAGAAATTTGACAAAAAAAATTGAAGTTACCTTTGCATCAATAGTAGGGTCATCAAAGAAACCCTCTGGAATAGCACTTTCAGAGTTTTGAATCCTTTGAGAAAAGTAATGAAATAAAATTACAATCTGTGAAATTTCCCATGTCAGACTTGTGACTCTATGGAGGAATGCATGAACAAGTAAGTAAATAAATGGAAAAAGTTACCTTATAAAAACGAAGGTCTTTGTCTTGAGTGCCCAGTAAGTTTCAATGTCGACATACAGTGTTTCCAAGAAACGAGTTCTGATTATTTTTAACGTTTTGATTTGTACATTGTGGACTACATCAATAATTCCTGTGTCTTACTATCACATTTTGTGAAAAGAAGATTACAAAAAAAAAACTGATGGCTATATCCCTACTGATTCTTGGTACACATATTGAAGGCTCAAAAGGTATGCACTCAAAAGCTCCATTTAATTACAACTCAGCATTAATTACTAAACTTGTTCAATTCTACCTCTGACATGACTCATACCAACTATCATCTGTACTGAATGCGTTAAAACACAGCATTTGCGTCTTACGGTGATTCTGAAGTCGTCTCTGACTTGGGGGCATCTTTCCGCACCTCCGTCTTCTTGTGTTTCTTTTCTGACTTAGGCTTTTGTGCTGGAAAATTTGGAGACACCTTTGCTGTAAAGAGACAAATGTCCTGAAAGATTAGTTCGGAATATCAAGTGAATGAATGTCTACTGTGGCACTGAGATCACCATTGGCATATCACTTTTCACCACAAATCTGATAATGAGATTCATGCTTTTACTCCATTTGGAAGAAGAAAGTGCAATACAATATGTAAGATGTGTATCAAAACTAACTAGCCTCCTTCTAATGCTGGAGGCTGACTACTATATACAATGATGGGGTGGTGTTTGATGTTGGCTTTCTATCCAATGCCTTTTGTCTATTTTTCATCAAACAGGTACACACAATACACTGCAAATACATCCAAAACAATTTCCATTCTGGTAATACTGTAAACCATTAAAGAAACTGTTCATTTGTAAATCAGCCTTCCAATAAAAGTAAAAGTTTGACAGAAGTGATATGCACAGTGAATTCATACTGAAACTACGCTGACATTAGCGTCGCAGATTCTCCAGAATTTTACGAGAGGTTGGGGGAGGGGGTGTGGAGCAACTATGTGATTGAGAAGTGACTTTCATTTAAGAATTAAAGGCTATTTGACACGAAAATGACATTTTGGAAAAACTGGGTACATTAAGCATTGAAAAGGTTACAAATAGCCACAAATTCCATCAAAGATTGACAAATTTACAGGCAAAGTAGTGTTGCACAGCTGTATCATGAATAAACATTGACTAAGTATGCAAATTTGTGACATCCAGAGATGGACTACTATGATGTACTGTATGTGAACCCTGTGTTTATGTAACCTTTATTTCATAAGACATAAGAATTTTATATTCCCAGAGGAGGAACCATGTATTTTCTTCAAAAATATCAATATCATTTACCAATGTGAAACTCAGTAATTAAGAGGCAACATATAGGCTAAGCCAAAGGAATACAGACACTGTGCAACACTCCATGTTATCTGTTTTGCATTTTTAGCAAACTTTGAATAGTCTTATCTCAAAAAAATGATGATAATACAGTAGATATCAACAAAATTTCAATGGATTTTCACTCAGAGTTATACTTTACAACTTCGACATGAATCGTGCTCTTTTCTAGATGCATGTCTCACTACTTTTAAGCGGAGGGGTCTCCCTAAACTCCAACAATTACTTCACAATTGAGATGCTAAATGATGCAATTTATCGAAATGATGCTTGCTCCATCTGAGATAGCAGTAACTTAGTGTCAACCTTTTTTGTGGTGGTCACTATTTCAAGGGGGCAGCAGTTATCATTTGGGAGTAGACCTCCCCCCTACCCTAAAACCCCCATGGAGAACACTGCTCAGTGTTTATAGCTTGGGCTACCAGTGTAAATCAAATGACCTTCAGTTCATCCAAACCTGGTAACTTTTTTGTTACTTCATTTGCACTGTCTGGCTCTACTTTTCTCTTCAGTTTTGATGATGTTGGTAATATGGGTGCCTCTGTTTTATGGGACTCCTGCCTGGCCACACCACCTGTTGCAGGACGGTTGGACTTGAGATGTTCCAGATTCTTAAAGAAAATAAGTACATCATATAGATAACGCTCACTTCTAAAAGTAAAGTATGTGACATTCAAAAAGGAACAATGTTGGCAAAGGAATGCCATATTATTACCCATAATGCTGCTATGCTAGCCAAGCAATGTTATTACTACCCATACTGCTGCCATGCTAGCCAAATGATGTTGGTCCATCTCAGTCAGGTGACCTTAGGCTACCTGCTAGATAAACCACTAGGATAAACGACGTTCAATCAATGATGAATGAATACAATAAAACCATACATCGTCAGTGTTTTGCAGTCTGCTATCGTAAACAAAACAACGGGTAATAGTAACAGTGAAAAAACTGTTGATTTGAAGTTCATAGACCTACTGTTAAACCTAAGTTAGGGCTTGGCCTAAGCTACTGAAAATGTGAAATAGGCCTAGGCCTATAATACGTAATAAATAAATATACATCACAACAGCACAGTCATAATTTCAGTGGTGATTCTTCATCATACATGTAATTTCCAAATTTAGTCACATGAAAACTTATTCAGCAGATTTTGAACACCTTTCAAAGTTTGATAGCCTATCTGAACTAGGTTTTTTTTTTGTTGATTCTACAGAGAAGTCCAAAAACAATTCCTTATGCGACAAAATCATACAGAGGACTAAACACTGCATTCCAACACCATCTTGTAGGGTCTCCATACAACTGCCATAAATATTCCTGGGGACAAAGAATTCCAAAGCACAGATATGCCTATGCTCTACGCTGAAAAAGTTCAACAGGGAAGGCCATGACATGAGTTATCCCAAACAAGCCATAAGGTGATCTCACAGCTATGTTTGAAAGTAACATTTTGGCCATGTATAATCCTTCGTATATTCAATAAATCTGTTACTGTCTTTGTCCAAAATCAGTCTAGTCACTAGGCAAATTCCACAAAGCAAATCCCTGTACAATGCTTTGTAACTAAGCACTCCAAGCTCCCTACACACTGAACGGGGAATACACGTACACTGAACCACAGCATGTGCACATTAGTGCACTACATAAGTGCAAACTAATGCATTCATTGTTGCAACGTCAATTGTTATTGTTGCTCTTTTCGTTTAAGTCTTACAACACTATTTGGCTAGCAGTTCAGCATGATGCATAGTAACAATGAATGGTTAAGCAACTTTAAACCTCTGTATCAACAATAGGATAATGCACAATCAGAGGTTACTGCAAGTGATGCATAACAATGCAGCCCAAGTGCTTCCTGTGACAACATTAATCCCCAAGAGGTTTACTTTAATTGTTATTACCCAGAAACCTGCTATGCTGGCCAAAGAATGTTGCTATTATCCATAGTGCAACAATACTAGACACCCAACTGATGTTGAAGGAGTAATATATATGCTCAGACTCACAATGTGTGCAAATTCAAAGACAAGAGTGCACATACCTCTCTATGCTTCTTTCCCTGTATGTGAGCCTTCCATATAATTTCACTCTTGACAGGAATATTGCATACAATGCAAGTCAGTTGACCAAGGCTGTTGTATGTAAAGAAGTGAGTCAGGGATTTATAACAACAAGGAAAGGAAATGAAACCACTTTTGTTGCACTCAGTGATAGATGAAGGGCATGAGTGAACTTTGACACCTACTGTGGAGACGTACATCCAACCACCCAGAAATAACAACATAATAAAGAGCAAAAACTTCAAAAGCAATGCACTCCAACAAATGAGCAAATTGAACAATAAGCATACAGTAGTGATTATCACTTTGCACCTTGCACAGTTCAACACAAATTTTTGAAGTTTTGAACAAAAATGAAATACTTAGTCAGAATACTTATACACAACAGAATGAAAACAAAGACAATGATAAAAGACTGACCTAACAAAACAAGATGCAAAAGGTTTTTGAAAGCTGGTAGAGTAATGCTGAATGAGGCATGAATATTAAATGCTAGTGCCCAAACAGACATGAACTATCATAACAAATGGTCTGATTAAGTTAATGGATTTTGTGTGCGTGTACATATTGTGCTTTTTCATTTCGCTTTCCACAGTTCAATTCATGCTTACAGAAAGGTTTACCTGTAAATATAGAAACCATTTGTCGCTTGCAGTGTTCTAAAGATACAAGAATGTCTCCAGAAAACATGCACCTAGCCCCTCACGCAAAGAACCTCTTTTCATTGTATTATCTTCTTTTTGTCTTTTTGATAATAAAAATTCATTTAGGATAACACATTAGCTTCAAAATTTTTAGAGTTCCTTGATGTTCCATGATCTCAACTTGATCCACTGTCACAGGTATGAGAGATGGCGGTAAAATTGCAGCACCTAAACATTTTTTTTTTTTACCTCACTGCAGCAATGTGAGTAGAATGTTACCTTATCTGTGAGAAATGAAACAATCTTTTGTTCTCCAGGTGAGGCAACAAGTACTTAAAATTGTCCTGATTTCCTAATTCCAAAGTAGGCAGACAGCCTACTGTATGTCCAACACAAATTACCGGAGTCTTTCCATTTTGGTTACAGACTATAGCTGAAGTCAGTTATTAAACACAACATTTGTGAGATACTGAAGAATGGAGAAAAACATAAGAAGCAAAATGTTTAAATTAGAAGTTTCTTCAAACTCACATCATCACTTTAAGTTGCATGTTAAGTCTGATACTTGGTGAGGAACATGGCAAGAGATGCCTCTGAATCCTCACAAAACTAGCATCGACATTACTATTTATGGGGAACCTACTATTACTAATAACTGGTTAACCATACATTAGAACAGAAACACAGTGAATAACCAATGACTCAACTGTAAACCACATTCTAGCTGTACGGCAGTGATAATGTGCCATACACTTAGTTCATTCTGTTTGCACTGTTTTCACAATGTAGCCTGGTCACATACACATGAGATACCAAAACACACAGCTAACTGATCAACAAGTAAATCACACATGAACCACAAAGATTGCCAGAACAGGACAATGCAAATAGGTGGCCAGTCATTGCCATTACATCCCACAACAAAGTCCCCACAGTTAACATATTTCTCAAGGTAAGCTCACTTTCTGTAGGACATGGAAAGGCCCTTAAATTGTGTTGGTTATTTGCAGCAATTACACAATGCAGGTATTTTCGTAAATACCTCTGGCTATTTGCCTCTTTTTAATGCAAACATTAATTGGGTTATAATCATCTGCTATTCGTTTTTCCTTAACAGGCCTGAGCGTACTGCAAACTCATTATTGACAGTAGGTACTCTAAGTTAGGCATGCACTGTACTACAGTATTAATTTGTCAGGAACTTGTATCATAACTTCTATCACTTATGATGCTAGCCTATGTCCTAATTGCTGGTTGATTAGTTATGTCGCAGTCCTCGTGACCATTTGTTTAAGTTCTTATAATTTTGGGAAAGTCTTGATGGCATACTGGGACTCCAATCTG
This sequence comes from Stichopus chloronotus, assembly GCA_021234535.1. Taxonomy (NCBI): domain Eukaryota; kingdom Metazoa; phylum Echinodermata; class Holothuroidea; order Aspidochirotida; family Stichopodidae; genus Stichopus; species Stichopus chloronotus. Next base: position 1,932,191 of record CM037835.1, read on the forward strand.
GAGAGGAGTTGCAGTCCTGGTTGCAGTGATGAAAACAAATGATTGTGACATCATAGTGAATGATGACATGCATATGACTGGGATTCCACTGTGGAGTTGCCATCTCAGTCCCCTGTGGTCCTTTATCCAGTTACATCATCTTGTACATAGTAGTTATGGGATATTCCTTAGGAACTAAAATCTGAGGTGGAGTCACGGTCCTGGTGACCTTTTGTTAAAATTCATCTTACTTATACATAGTTTGGGGAAAGTCTTAAGTGGAGTCACGGTCGTGGTCGTAGTGATAAAAACAAATGATTGTGACCAGGGCTGGAAAAGTCACGAAGCCGGGAGGCTCCTTCCCACGAAATTTTGCGTCTAGCAGGAATTCCATGCTACAGTGAAAAAATATGATCGTTTAAAAAAAAAACAGAACTATTTCTTATACCCTATGAAAATCCTGCAAAGGACCATATAATAGAAAAAAAACTTTTACAACTCTGAAAAGTTTTCACCTGAAGTTTTTTCCTTCAATGATCATTCAAAACTCAGAACGCTACACCAATCGGTCTTGTGCATACTTCCATATACAGACATTCATTATTCATCCAGCTTCACCATCTTGTACACATTAGTTCTGAGATACTCCACTGGAACTAAAATATGAAGTGGAGTAGCAGTCGTGGTGACAATTTGTTAAAATTCACCTTTCTTATGCTAGTTCTTGGAGTGCCATGGTGCAAGTCGTGGTGATGAAAACAAACGATTGTGACATCGTAGTGAATAATGCAATAAGTGCACTATCCGTCCTATATTATAAAACAACTCCCCGTCCTATTGTTAACCATTACCGCACCTCTGGAGTGTCGGTGGTAAAGGTTTTGAGGCAGGGTATCAATTATTATGCAGTTGTACCAATTTCAGTCTGGTAATAAAGGCCTACAAAGTTACACTACTATTGAAACTGTAGTGCAGATCAGGCTAGAGAGTGAAACTACAGTATGCTATTTGCTACTGCTAGTTGCAACAATACTTCAGTACTCAGTCCAGGCTAGAACTGGTCAGCCAAGGCCCACAGGTCATCCTAGCGTTAAGTATACACTATTACCTATATATTACTAGGGGTAATACTAGGTAATAGTGTATAGGAGTAGGACGACCTGTGCCAAGGCCTAACTAACGTTAGTACAGAAATGTGAACTTGTAATTTTGATTTTGCAAATGCAAGGATATTTGGCAAGAGGTGAATCGATCCTCTGGACATTAGTGGTCTTTTCCTGCCGTTGCTTTTTCATTAATGCACGAAGGTCAACCTTTGTTCTACCTGGATTTGACGTCATGTTTCTGAGCCTTACGTTCAGCCGTCACAAACACGCTCAACACCATAGAAATACTGTGTAGTCAGAAGACCCTTGTTGGCTAGGGCCAGGGGATGCGATACATGAGATGGGTATTATAGTACCTTCTTAACCCCGCGGAGCAAAATTTCGCACAACTTCGAAATGTGGAAGAGAGGCACTGTCTGAATCCGAGGAAACAAGGCGCCTGTCATCAGTATTCCACTTGCAATGGAATTGGAAATGACTTTACTGCCCCGGTGTCATTAACTATTAAACGTTCAGCTTAAAGCAGCTCTTTAGTATTTTTTATTCTGGTAATTTACGTGGTGATAGAACTAGAGCTCAGTACAATTACAAACGTCGGGTGCTACGGTAGCCTAGTTTCACGAGACCATACTGGTGTCTATTTACCCGGACGCCGACTCGATTCAATTCAAGCTATTCTTTTTTGGTGATGGCTATTCGCCCGACTGCTAGGAGCCGTGCAAGAAACAGTCAACGATTGTTTTCCCCACGGCCAAGGGAGAAGCCGCGCACTGTTTACTTTCACTTCCCCAGCTCTAATTCAGTACTATAGGTACAAACCATATACGCACGTAGAATACATACATACGTACGTCGTGCCGTACGTACGTATGCGTAAGACAGGGATAGCAATGTGGCAACGGCGCAGCCGCAGCAGTGCAGCAACATAGAGGTGAATTGCGAGTTTGATACTTCTGAGACTCTAGAAAATGCACTCCATAAATACTGTCAAGAAAAAGTTGTTTTTGTTCAATAGTCAACGATTAACGTTAGTACTTGCCTGCACAACTGCAGTGTGGGCAAACAATCACCGCATTTTGTCTGCACGGCTGCTAGTAGTCGTGCAAATAGGCCCCACCCTTCTGTTCATTGACAGGGACGTAACTTCAGATTAATTGAGAATTAAGCAAGTTGAAGTTAGCAAGCTTATTCAGATGGTACGACTAGGTTCTAGAATACCATAATTGCACCGTAACTTCTAATTTTCTAATTCTTGTCCGACTTTATAGATTATGGGAACCGTATACGCAGCCATCTGCAAAGGTACAGCTCATAAATGGTCATACAGTTTGAGAGCTGCAAGGATATGCTTATATCAGAACACATTTACGACGCCGTGTTGTTGCTGAATTTTGAAATTTCTTTGCAGTATCTTTCTCTTCATTGACGGTAGAGTTATGATGCAGATTTTGTAAAATTTAGACAGTTATTGAAATAATCATGTCAACCAAAATTTTACAGAGTCGTTTTTTGTAGCAGATTACGTTGAATCTTTTGAAATTCTAATAAGCAGTGAGCTTTAGGTCTGCTCGACCAACAACAGGGTCTAGAAACGGTGCAATTTGTTTCTAAACGAGAACATCTTTTAACGAGACTGCTAGGGGTCGAAGAGTGTTCCATGCAATTTTTTAAAAGAGTGGAGCTTAACATATATATTTTTCAAAGCTTGTAAAATGATGAATCATGATCTGCTTATACTTGCATTGTCAATCTGGAGAAGAAAACATGAAGCAGCTTGGCAGTTACTTTTGTCAATGTAATAGGTGACCGAGGTTTGACTTTGAAACAATTGCTCGGGACACCAACTCTATTGTCAAATTTGTCCTGTTATTGACCGGGATGCAACTTCTGTGTTCGGATGGCACCGAAAGTAGTGAGACTGGAGCCAATTGACTCACAATTAGAACCCATCTTAAGTTAGCCTTGAAGGCTACACTACTGATCTCTTAATTAACATAAGAAAGAGATCAGTGAGCTAAATTTGGCTCTTCTATCTTGCACTGATGTCCCCAGTTACACTATGCATTATGTCACCTGAGTCAGGATGAATAGTGTTTGATTTGTTATTGTTTAACATGGCGTCCAGGTCAATAGACACCACTTGCTATAATTTATGACTGAGCTGCTTCACAAGTTTTCTTTTCATTGTAATGTAAGATGACAAAGTTTACATTAGTACAAACATAGGTGAGACATAGGGCAAGGCTAGCTTTGTTTCACAAGACCATTTGCAATATGATGCTATGTACTACCTTGCAAAATGTGAATGCAATAAGCCACTCTAATTCAATATTAGTTAGCTGAGTTCCAAGAAGACCATCAATATTAGTAAAAATTACTTCCATGCATCTCAAAAATAACATTCAAATACTGGAGGACAAAACTGTTGGATTTACTCTTGAAGAGGGTCCTTGTTTCACATTTGGCAGACCTTGGAGTAATTTTGGAGGCAGAGTAAGATTGTTAGTGTTGGTTACCAGTTAGAACCACTTCAATTTAATTTTATAGTTCTTCAGTCTCAGATTGACAATAAAGCATATCCACTCAACACATAACATCCAAAATCAAGTACAGAATAAGTAATAGTTCTGGTAAAATGGATGTATACTTTACTATTGACTTGCATCTTCTCACAAGGAATGATGAAAAATAGAAGGAAAACCATTTAATTCACCTTCAAATTAATAAGTTATCGATATTATTATACATAAATTCCACAGAACCATTGCTATGTTTTATGTCAGAAAATTGTTCTTTCATGATCAGCAGTAAGATAAGAAAAACATGGAAAAGGTATCAGCCTAGTCTGTAGGCTTTTAGAGACCAGGAAAGAATGGACAGAAAAAAAGCATAGCAGCAAAAAAGATTAGGTACCCATGCTGGTGTCTGAGTGCTACTTAATGTTTGCATTCTAACAGTTAAGTTCAGTGTAAAAAAATGATCAGAATGAATTAAGTCCCCAGCAAAGACCTGTGTAATAAAGACAAACCACTAGACCTCGGTAGGGAGTATTTATCCAAATCATCTTTGAACCTATTCACACAACCAGCAAGGACCACAACCTTACAAACTGCACAGCTGGATAAAGGAAACAATTGTGTTAGGTCAACATTATTCTCACTGCATTTCTTGTAATGGCATGTACTGAATCTTAATAACAAGGAATAAAACAAGTCTTTCATTTGGTACTGAAACATTGACTTGTATTAAACTGGAGCTTTCCATTGGAATCACTCTGCATGTTTCTTTGAAGAGGAGGAACTCCAGGTTTTTGGTTTAACTACCATTTAGCTATCATGATCATGCACATTGAAGTCCTTTATATTCTTCTGTTTTATGGTACATGCTAACATGATGTCCATCACAAGTTTATCACAGCTATTAAAATCTTGTGCAGGACAAAGTAGTTTACATCTCATCCTACCTCCCATTATCTAACAGAGAATAGCCCGCTGTTTTCATTCATGCTAGTACAGTTTGATCATTTTGTAATTCACAGGGCTGTATCGTATCATTGTCACGATGGCTTCACCTCAGCCTAGAGTGCCTCTTAAACGGCTCACCATAAAATTTGTGAAGAGCGGTGATGAAGTTTCTCAAATTGTTCATACTGATGAGCTGGCAAGTATGTACAGCACTTAAATGCTACAGAGTGAATCTGTTTGTTATTATTTAACTCTTTTTTTTAATGGCAGTGATAATGAAGATAAACTTTCACAGTATCCCGTCTGGTGGAACCAAGGTGGTAACATGTGGGCATTTCTCCCCAGTCAGAACATTTCACCCTGGTTCCCCCCCCTCCCTCACTCAGCTGAAGTAACCTGACAAATACATGTATATGTTTATTCACCGTTGGTAGTTTTTGTTTGCGTTTACATTTGCATTTACGTTTCTGCTTTAGGAAGTCCATGAGACTAAATTATTCACCATGTATGCAAAAACCTCAGAGTTTCCTGTGGGGTTGCCACCTGGATTCCCAACAGGCTTTGCCTCAGAACCACACACATTTTCATGCTTGATGTATACCTACCTTCCTAAAACATCAGCGCCCCTAAATCAAATCCCCACCTCGACTTTGCCCCTGTATCCCATGAGGGGTCTTAACTTTCCATCTTGTCAGCTTTGAGGAATGGACGAATTAATTAAAATCGTTTGAAATTTTTACGTTCAGTGATGCACTTTGAACAAAAATATACGTAATTCCGAGGTTTAATTTTTCAAATATAGATATGCTAAAACCTCAGGCTTCTCCCCCTGGACCCCAACTGGGGCTTTGTCCCTGGACCCCATCGGGGGCCCAAAGAGAGACTCCCGGTCCCCACTCGCTAAGCTCACCCTCTGCACTCAATTTTGCTCTACACACAAAAGATTTTGCCCCCTCAACAGTTTCTCTTACCCTCCATTATTCCCACCCCCTTAATCTAAACATCAAACAGAGATTGCTATGACAGACCTCAATTGTTGCAAGTTAATTCTTTGTATTAATGGTAACAGAGAGTACTCAAAATTAAAAGTTTGTTGTATGAACTTACAACTGTGCTTGTGTCTACGATATCCCATATTCTACTGTAGTATTGATATTGCCATACTACTCCAGGGTAATAGGCCTCATACTGGATCCAGTTGCAGTGGAGATATGAAGCACTGCTCTCTTTTACTCTCTTTCAAGCCAAGAAAAGAAAAAAGTCCATTCTGACATTCAGAACTGAAGAGAAACAAGAAGATGGAGCCGCTGAAGATGAAAAGGAGAGTTCAGATGAGGAAAAACCAAATGAAGAAGAGGAAATTATTACTTCTTCGTCAACAGGTGGGTCCACTGACATGGTGAATATAATAAACTATTTACAGCTGTTCTTATTATTTTTTTATGCAAACATAAATGAAATTAATAGCCATTAAGCATCTTCAGTATAAGCTTTTGACCTCAAATGACCTTTGACCACCACCACAAACAATAGGGTTCTCCTGCTCAATGTGGTACACCTATGTACAAATATGAGATCTCTCCAATCTTCCCCTTGAGATATTGTTTTTCAAGGTTTTCCCGATTTGACCCATGTTGATCCCAAATGACTTTTGCCTCTACCAAAAACAATGTGGTCCTTTTACTCAATGTGGTACACCTACATACCAAATATGAGATCAGTCCAAGCTTTTCTTCTTGAAGTATCATGTGTACAAGGTTTTCACAATTTGACCCCTGTTGACCCCTTATGACCTTTGATCCCACCAAAAACAAAAGGGTTCTCTTACTCAATGTGGTACACCTACATACCAAATATGAGATCTGGTTAAGCTTCCCTTCTTGAAGTATCATGTTTGCAAGGTTTTCACAATTTGACCCCTGTTAACCTCTTATGACCTTTGACCTGTACTAAAATAGAACCCTAAACCCTTGCTACTCAGCCCAAAGAAGGTATCAAATGCATTTCTAAACCCATTCCCACTACTAGAAAGATCTACATACTGAGGTAAACTCGTTAACCACCCTTTCAGAAAAGAAGTCAAGATGTACATTGATTCTATTGTGCACCTTATGGAGTTTGAGGCAATGGCCCTCTCGTATAACAATTATTTTCAAAAGTAAAAAACTTTCCTCAGATAAATTAATATACCCATGAACAATCTTAAAACCTGAATCAGATCACCCCGTAGTCTCCTCAGCTCAAGGGAAGTGAGGTTGAGGATGTAACCTATCATATGGAATCGCCCTCAATGAACTTATTAATCTGGTAGCCCTTCTGTTTACTTTCTCAAGTTCTTCCTTATCCATAGAAAAGTATGGATTCCAAGTTTGCACTGCATAGTCAAGATGAGGCCTAACCCAGTGGTTAAGCTACCCTATGGTCAGGGGTAGTTGCCCCGTCTGATGACACAAATGGATCACCATCTACCTTTTCAGTTTTTCACAAAAGAAAAAAGTACAAAGATGAGAAAAGATAAGAATGTGAAATAATAAAGAAGAAGGTAAAGAAATGGCAACTTTGAGTACTTTAGTGCTCTCTTCATCCAGGAAATGATGATGGTATTGCCAATGTTCTGCTTTAAAATTCAAGCAACTACAGTACTCATCATGATGTGCAAATTTTTATCAGAAAACTTTTTCAGAAAACTCCCAAATGAGATTAATTTTTCATCCAAGAAGATACTGACAATACCACTTTTTGGAGCTTACTTGCTGAGTTGCTTAGCCTTCAGAGGGCGATTTCCTGCAATCGGGGTTGGGGAGGACTTTTTTCTGGTGTGCTCCAAACGATGCCAGTGCCCCTCTTAGATAGTCTTCAAACAAATCTCAGTTCTCCCCTAATAAACGATTTTGTCTGCGCCAATGCAACAGGGACACACTGTATTCCCACATCACACTGTATCACAGTCGTTGATGTCCCCTCATTCATATCCGAGTCTCAGTATGAAAACAAATGTAGTTTCACTCATGGCGGCACACTTTGAGTCTCTTGACCCCCTGAAAACAATCACTGATTCCACTGTCCAATGAAAAAAAGTGTGGGGATTAAAGATATGCTCATCCCCTCCCAAATATTTGCCACGCACTCCAAGAATTTATGAAAGATAATGCATAATTTATGATTCATGCGTCTCAACCCATCTGTATGTAGCATTTTCATAGATTTACTTTTGCTCTCATTGATTTGAGAATTTGCAAACATGAGATCCCTGTTTCAAGACTGTGCATATGCTTATAAATATGCTTATAAACAAGAGACTTGGGGCAAGTCTGGGCTGTACTGTTCATTGATAAAACATCTGCTCATGAGCGCTTGAGAAGTGTGACAGGCTTCATCAGCAACCGACGTTCAAACAAAAAATGAAAATGTCTTTCAAATAAAAAATGAAAATGTCTTTCACATACAAAAAGTTTAGGTTGCCTGAAGTGATACGTACAGTTTCAGGCTCTGTGATACTGTACCCAGGGGTGTGTCAGTCTAGGGGATGTGTCCTTCTAGGTGTACTTGCTATAGTGTTACATGCCAGTGACTACGCAGGCAAAGCAGGCCTATGCAGAAGACCCGCCATGGAGATGTTAAGCCTGCTTCCTGTGATAATATGTGTTTAGTATAGTTTAGTTTAGATTAGTTTAGTGTAGTTTAGTAGAACAAAGGATCAGGAGGGACATTAAGTCCCCATGTAGGACCCTGAAAAAAAAGTACAAAAATCAGACCCGTTCACGATGCCTAAAGTACTTGTCGAGTCCATTCATAAACCCATTTACACTTCTTGCCATCACTACATCCTCAGGCAACCCATTCCACCACTCATTCACTACCCTCTGAGAAAAGAAGTAACATGAGTATTGATCCTACTTTGGACCTACTTTGAAAGTGTGGTATATTGCTGTTGTACTAAATGTTCATAGCACTAATATTTGTCTTAATGAACACCCAAAAAGAGTCATACAATACTCAATGCTGATTGGATGATAACAGCTAGTTATCGTCAAATATCCTTATTTGGGGTGAATAAAACAATAAACGTGTAGAGAAATGATGACGTCAACAGAGGAAAAAGAAGGAAGTCTCAAGCTCCATCATTGAGTAGTTCTTTCTAGTGAGTGTGCACAAGGACCATTAGAAACAAGTGCTATAGTTCGGTAGCTGTGCATATAGCACTGCGCAGGAACTGTAAGAATAGTGGTGTATGCAGATGAAGTCTTGACCGTAGGCAAATTTTTTTTTGAGAGGTAGTTCAGAGACCCTAAACATAGAGACTTGTGGCTAGTCTAGGTACGGCGTTGGCTATGCCATGCCGGGCTAGGCTATCAAGGTGAGACGCGCGCGCAGAGCGCAGTGACAATGTACTGGTGACCAAAGACAGAATAGCGCGCCTTACTGCGCTATACTGTCTTTGCTACGCTGGTGACGTCGGTGAATGTAACAACCGAATACACGCGCGCGCACCGTCTCGATCGGAGATACAACGAGGCGATGCAGTCAAATAAATAAGAAAGGTTTGTTTCTTTAATTTTTTAGACAAATTTGAGTTTTGCTACGTTACTGTGCAATTTACACAAATCTTTGTGGTACAAGGATGTGGTAAACACTGAATGCAAACGAGTCGCCTAACGTCGCTTTAAATCGCATGATTGACATCAGTTACGATGATTCAGATTCGGCCCTAACGGCTACATCATGCCAGCACTCATTAACTTTGAGAACTTTATGTTCGACATGAACTAACGTACGGCCTACTTTGGCTAGAATATATATTCAATCAAGCTGCATTCATCCCTTAGTACGCAACCTACGTTCACTCTTTTAAGTTTGGGTGGAATGCGTAGAATTACTCATTTGAACACTTCGCCCTTATTGTTTACTCATGCTCGACATTTTCAAAGTTATGAAAATTCTACGTAACTTAGAACTACCTCATGCTTTCAATGTCCAGTAACAGAAAATATAAGCTACGGGCGGGCCTTAACGTTAGGCTTGCATGTGCAAAAAATGGTTAGGGCTTTTGAACCAACACCATCGCCAGGTTTTTCATACTTCGGGTGCACAGCGCTTTTCATACTTACCGAACGTCTGACAACATGTGACATCAGATATTTACATATTAAAAGGTAATTTTTAATGTAATTTTAAAATGTGCATTTGTTTACTATCCTTTGTTTACGTATAACCTGATTGGTCAACGAAGCACATGAAATCACGGACACCGGAACCTGCCTAGCAGTGGAAAGTATAACCGCAGTATGAGCGAGTTGCTGTCAGCGTAGTATGAAAAACCTGGCGATAGTGTTGGTTCAAAAGCCCTAACCGTGCAAAATAGTTGGCAAAGAAACATGCGGTCATTGCAGTGGACAGTAACTTTTCTAAAATTACTCCAAATGTTACCAAATCAAAGAAGTTTAGCAAAGATAGGTCCATAGAATTAATTATTTTTTGGCAATATTGATAAACTTTCTTCTAGAGCGTATGAAGCAGTTTTTCAATCTTTTGCAAAAGGCATGCATACCGTTACCGATGATTACCAAACATCCTGACGTTAATGTAGTATACGCACCTAAGTGGAGCTAGCTGCTGACAGAACAGCACCTTGACTTGATCGTAACTTTTTAAAATGAGTGCAACTTACTTTGCTTCAGTGATGTAAAGAAATAACAGCCAAAAATATCGTAATAAAAATACTGAGTAGTCAATTATGTGTTCAAAAAGTTATAAAATACTGGCAACATTAGTAGATCTGTTTAAAACTTCAATGGTGTAGCCTTGGCAAAGGAATCACTTGCATACCAAGACTATACAAACTTAGGCCCACGGCCTAGTTGTTTACATGAGCCTAAGTTGAATGTCTTCAGACTTACAGTCTTGGACGAAATACCTTGGGACACCCTGCTCCCCCTTCAGTGTTGGCCATGTTCAAAGAGTTCATTCACTCCTACAGCGCAACATTGGAAAGGGGCATGGGGTTTCATGTTCATTGTTATCCGCTCACCAAAAATTTAGTATTATATTTGCAATGTACGACGAAGTGTCCCGACAATTTTGTCCAAGATTGTAGGCCCCTAGTATTTTTATTTGTAAGATGTGGATTTTTATCAACACTGATACAACAGTTGAATTTGACAAAAATGTTTTTTCTACTTTTTTATTTTCTTGTGAATATGTGTTAACTAATTAATTCCACCAAAATAAAAATTTTTGTAACTCATAGAACACAAGAAGCAGTTGTTAGAGGCTGCATATTTTATATTGTAACTCCACTATGTAGAGTTGTACCTAGACAAATTTTACTGCAGAGCTCCCAAGCTAGGGAACCAGCCACGTCTGGTGAGATACAGAGACTTGCCTCATGAATTGAACTTGCTGACTCAACAAAACCAAACTCAAGATCTCTGACACAATAGTCAGATACAATATATAATCACAGCAAAAAATTTCCACATGTGCGTAAATTTGTAATGGTGTAAGGTGAATATTTCCAAATTGACAACATACCATTGCACCAAACTAGAAGGATCTTGAAATTATTCAGATATTCATTCATGCAAAAAATGATTGACAGACAAAAGTTAGAATTTGTGGAAGCAGAGTTACCCTCAAAAGATTTAGAAATATCACATCACTTAGCATCTTATTGCATTTATCATCTCATTTTCATTTCAAAACTGGAGGTGGATACAGAGAGAATGATGCCTCCTTCTCTTCCAGCAGGAAAGTGTTCCACACTGAAGATTCTTTCATGTTCAATTCAACAGACTTTATTTCAATCTCTCTAAAATAGTACAAAATTGGGAGAAAATAGTGTACATATTTCCATTATTGAGAAATACTCCATAAAAGAGAAAGCCACGTGCTGACATTATGCCTACTTTTAGCCATGAGGTTTCTAAGATCAATCATATTGCTTGAGTTTTAAAAATTACACATTATGAAATAACTTTTGTATCTTTGCAAGTACAAATAATTGCAATTTGCAGAACCCCTTCTTTATGGCTTTACATGAAAGATTCACAGCTGTTCGTGCTTTGTTAAATGAATGGGATAATATTGCTGTATATTGCCGGAATCAACATCTTCAATTCATTGCATTTGATATGAACTCAGGCATATCATTTTGCAGTATATATATTTCAAGTACAAGGAACCATAGTGCCCTTGGGCTGTTGTAAAATCATGAAAAATACTTCTTCTCTTACAGATTGTATGTAACACTGTTGATGGTTGGTCACATTAGTGCTATGTAAGTGGTTCCATGTGGGTGCATGTTTGCGGCCAAGCTCTGAAATGGGCCATTTTATAAAAGCTTTATGCTACAGATGCTTATATGGTCCATCATTCTTCCTCAAGCAAATCATGGAAGTCCTGCTTTAGGTAGTAGTTTCATGATCAAATGAAGAGGCAGCAGTACTATGGGAAGTACTGTAGATGGTCATACCAGACAAGTGTAGCTGGATCAGTTTACCTCTTTGAGCTTCAGTGGTGATGTATGCTTTGATGTTAATGACTTTTAATATAAGGTGGGCAATACACAATAAAAGTCAGTTGGTGTTGTTGTTTCCAGTGGAACCTAGACTCTAGCAAGTCCCCTCCTAGACATGCTGTCAGTGTTGGGTGGTTGAATTTAAAGGGGAATAGATACGCCTTTTTGCAATTTGCAGAATCCCTTCTTTAGGACTTTAAATGAAAGATTCACGCTATTTGTGCTTTGTAAAATGAATGAGATAAATGAAGTTTAAATAAAGAGGCTCAGTGAGTTGTGTCATGAAATTTCACTAAATTTTTGTAAACCTATCAAGTTTCCGTAACATAAATTTTTTTGTAAACCTATCAAGTTTCCTTGACAGACTAGTGACAAATTATCAAACTAAGAGGATCCCAATGCTTCACATACAAAGGAACATTAGTGACTGAGTAATTAACAATTTAATTTGTTTCGTGAAATTTCAAGACTACTCACTTTTCACATTAGTACTCATGCCTGTTCACAAGCATACAGCAAGTACAAGTAAGGTTCAAAAATGAAAAAATTTTCATAACTATTGGATGTGAAACTTGGCTTCTTGAAAATGGCTTCTTTGATATGAACTCCAGCATATCATTTTACAGTATGTATATTCCAAATACAAGGAACTGTAGTGCCCTTGGGCTGTTGTGAAATCATGCAAAATACTTTTTCCCTTACGGATTGTATGTAACACTGTTGATGGTTGGTCACATTAATATTACGGAAGTAGTTCCATCAGGGTGTTGACATGTTTGGGGTCCAATGTCCGAAATGGGTCATATGTGCCATTTTATAAAATCATGAAATATGTTTCTTTTCCTATAGATATTATGTTTGAAAAAGTGAGAGTTCTTGGTCAGAAATGGGCCATATGAGCCATTGTACAACTACAGAATAATGCAAAATGCTCCAATATATGTCATAATTTACATTACTGTTCATCTGCACAAAGAACTACAGTGCCCTTGGGCTATTTTCTCTTATTTACTGGATTTCACTTTGGTAAGTGATGCCAATATTTTCAAAGAAGACAAAGCATGCTTCCAAAATAAAACCCTCAGGGCAAATTTTAATCTCAATTGGCCTTGAAATAAGGTTAAGGAAACAAAGGATAGCATAAGGGATATCAGGTGAGTCCATCCCCGGATGTCGCAAATATTAACTTATGTTTTCTCATGATGCAAATGTGAAAAACAATGTAGTTTGTATAATGGTCAATGTTTGATTCATTTTCCTGAAAATTGTGGCTATTTTCAACTTTTTTAGTGATTAATTTGGTCAATACTCCAAAATGTGTTTTTCAAGTCACATGTACTTGAGTAAAACAAATGGAGCCAAATGCACACCTATCTTTGTGAATGCAGAGCCTGTAATTTTGCATATCAGTCTATTCAAAACCCGAAGCGAAGAGCTAGTGCTAACTTGCTGTACTTTTTCTTTAACTGAACAGTGTAATACCAAAAATGTTGCTTTATACTTTTTTGTATTTATATTTTTGGGTTTTGATAAGAATCTAAACATTTGTAATCAACATGGTGTTAGTTATTACAAATTGCAGGAGAAAAATACAATTTCTGTAAAAGTGGAAACAACTGGATTGTTGTGGTGATTGGTATATGTATCACAACACAAGAAGCTAGTGTTTTGGTAGAGGTTAAATGTCATATGAGATTACCAGAGGTAAAATGCTGAACACCTTGTAACCGATGTAATTCAACAAGAGTAACAGTTCTACTTAGCATATGAGTTATCCATATTATGTAGATAACTCCCATTGTTTTTGTTGGATGGCAAAGATCAACAGAGAACACTGAAATGTAAGTCAAGATTTCTTACTCTTTGAGAGTAGTTAGCAAAGTGGAACCTGAATGTACATGCAGGGTGTACTGCCTTTCCAGACCAGTGGTCTCTGTACCAGGTCATAAAATCCTTCCAATCTCTTTCAGTTTACTTTTCAGTGTTCCTTGCTCTAAGCTGGGTGAACATGCCAGTTCTATGTTTGCTAAAGGTTTAACATAATGAAGCTTTTTTGCATGAAACAAATTTATTGTTTATGTTGAACTTCAAAATAATTTCTCTGCAGCTTTGCTAGATGATGGTAATGTGGATGGAGGTCAAGTTTACTCCTTCAGAACTCCAAAGAGATCAAATAGAGCTGCCCAGATGGCTGCCAGGAGCATCCAGAAAACAAAGAAACATGAAGGTGAGGTACAAAGATGCCATTGGTGAGCTTGTAAAGAAAGAGTGTTTTGTTACTAGTGACATGAAGATACTGTAAATGTCAAGGTGCTGTAATTTCCCATCTTAAATCAAGAAATATAGGGTTTTGTTTATCCTTTCATCTAAGATTTAAAGGGAAACAGGGTGTTTGTTTTCAGACAAAAATCATATTTTTAAACATTTTTGTAGTCACAAAATGATAGATTATTAAAAATAAGCAGAAATGGTAGACTTCTTTTCAAGAAACAAGTTTCTCACAGATACAAACTCAGTTATTCGTTACTCAAGAATTATTTGTCGACCCAAACTTTTAAAACTCATCTTATGCCCAATGTTTTGAGGATATGAAGCTTTTGCAGATGATTGCTGTGAGCCTGAATTGTTTTAATAATGATTGAATCTATTTTCAGTTCATGCCATCTAGGCGCGTTGTAAACGCTCTATTTAACATGAATAACATCGCTTACTGTAGATCGAAAAGTGAGCACTTTTATGAAGTCATTTATGTAGAATTGCATTGTTTATTCAAAGTAGAATTGGTGTAAGAGTTCAAGTATGTTGTTTCATTTCGTATTTGTATCATTCTGTTTGATGTTTTTTTGTCGGTATATCATTTATGTGCAAGAAAACATACATTTAATGCATACTTTGTCCTGCATAAGGATGATCAACTAATTTAGTATGTAGAAGTATTTGACATGCTTTTAAAGGACTGCTGGAATACCATTTTGTTCCTTTTTTTATAAAGCAAGAAGCTAGATATGAAATAAATACTTTGTCGTTCCATGTAGATGCTGAAGTTGTCACAAAAACGTCCTCAAAGAGTAAAACGCCTAAGCGATTGAAAGACAAAATAGAGAGCAACACAGAGTCTGCATCAGCTGCACGAAACAGTTCAACAACAAAGAGCAACAAAAATAGGGGTGACCAAAATGGACATGTAGAGGAAACATCAACAATTAGAAGAAGTTCAAGAATTGCAGCAGTGAGAAGATGTTATCAAAGACAAGACTCCTCTGATGAATCAGTGGAATCCAGCAGTAGTGAAGACGATAATGATGATGATGATGATGATGCAGAAAGCGTCACATCAGAGGCAAGTGAATTGTCAGTCCCCGTTAGGAGAGGAAGAAGAAGCAAAGTCCCTCAGGAAACTAACAACAAAGAGTCGGTACGTACAGAGAAATAGTATCTACTATTTTGACAGTAGTGCCAAAAAGGCAGCTACTACAGATTGGGACTTAAAGCTGTTTGAAAAGAAAGGTGATCTGCAGACTTCTGTTTTTCATGTTTTAACATTAACTTATGTGGTATTTGAAAACCCAAGTGGATGAGCAAATTAATAAGAGAAAGTTAACAGAAGACACGTTTCATTACTGAACATTTTCGAAGATGTCTCATCTTCTCCTCAAGTAATATAGACAAAAGTGTAACAATAACAATCAGAAAGATACTGTATAGTTATTCATGTTCAAAAAACTGGACAGGTTTTAAAACAAGATGAGTATATAAGATGATGCATGTTCACATAATTGATTATTTAAAACAGGTTTGAACTTTTTTTTTCTTTTAAATTTTCTGAAAGTTGTACTCTTTGTTAATGTCACCAAAGTAATAAATCTGCTTGTCAGCATCATATACAGGGTCAAAAGACATGCAGAGATGGGGTTATAAAATATGCAGACCTCATTTCTGAGAGATCTTCAAAGAACATAGGTGCAACCCTTTGGCTTCAAACTTATCCTTCCAGGCCAGAATATTCCACTTCTTTACTCTAGCTTAGATGCTTCGATGAGGAAGATATCTTCTGTGGACCATGCAAACACCTTTCTTTGTTAATCAGATTGTTCAAGAACCATCAAACTGGTTTTAGCAATTTTTACAGTTTGTAATTTGTCATAATGGACACTTAGCTTAGCATCCACGGGATAAAAAGTTGTGAATTTACAAATTTGCTTACCTGTCTGGAAAATGTATATTAAAGTAATATGATGTTTATGATAGCTTACACATGCATTTAGTTTTAAATTTTCCAGGTGTGCTACAAATTATACTCCTCAGGTAATTACAGCATGTGCTGTTTTATTAAACTTTAATAGATTTACCTGAGTGCTGGTTTTTTTTTATCCAGGAGTGCAAAAGATTGCCCTTCTCACAGTGATTTGAGGCAAATGATTTTGTGCAATTGTACTTGCATGCCTGAAAATTCAAGACCTGCTAATGGGATGCAAGAAAAATTGAAAACAAGAAGATCATGTTTCAGACAGTGGACATTGAAGGAGTCTCAATTTCACTTTACTTGAAAAGCTACTTTTTCCACACATTTTCAATTAGTTTGCCATATTTCTATGATGCAATAGTTTTTAAGCTCTTCTTTGTCTCATTTATTAGTTACAATTGTTTTGACCACTCTCATTTGTAGGGGGACCAGTCAGAGAATTACTTCTTGGCCCACGCAGGAGGTGTGATCACCTCTGACCACACCCTCTCCAGATTAGCCAACCCTAAAATGAATCAGAAAGAACTAGACTCCATTTTGAAGACTGCTGTAAACAGTAACAATGAAGAGAAGAAACATCTCTTTGAGGAGCATACTGAATTGTTTCACAAATGGATGGTTATGTTGAGGTGAAACAACCCTTAATTTAAGACAGATAAACAAGCTACATAAAGACAATGTAATCATTTTGCAAGTGGAATGCACATTTTGTCTATCAAGTACTTGTTTATGTGATGGAATTTACTTAAAGCTTTGCATTTTGGTGCAAGAAATTGAGGCATATTATCTCTTTCACAAGTTATGTTCACGAGTAAATAATTTGTGACTCATTTGATTTGCTACCAGTATCTCTAAATCACATTGATTTCTGTTAGAAAAATCCTTCTCATGTGTTATGAAGATCATCTTTTACAAAACCTGTAAAGTTTGGCACAGTTATTTGAAGGTATGTTCTGCCTTATCTTGACTGATCATATGCATTCCCGCATTTCTAGTTTGTGGTAGGACAGTTAAAAGAGATCATTTTGTTCAAATAGTATTTTACATCATTGAATGTAGTTTCATATTCAAGTGTCGGAAGTTCTGAATGTTTGACCTGATTGTGTGCATATACATTGGTACTCATATGAAAAAGCACCTGGTCATGAGTTTTCAAAAGGTAAATTGAATCGTTGATTACTCAGTCACTAATGGTCATTTGTATGTGACACATGGGGATCCCCTTAGTATAACCATTGGTCATTAGTATGTGAAGGAATCTTGACAGGTTTGAAAAGTACATGGTGAATTTTGCAAAGCAACTCGGTGTGCACCTTTAAGGACACATATGGCTTGTCATGAGTGTGTCTCACTCTGAACCATAAGTTCAGCTAGGGTCACAAGATCTATTGTCAGGCCATCACCTATTCACCTTTCTTTATGTGTTATCACTAATGTTTCTTGTTTTGTGACTATACTATCTCGCTTCTTTGTATGTGATGCCCTGGTTTCATGCCTTCATTTTGGTTCATCTTGTAGCAATGGTTTCAATCTCCTGTTGTATGGACTTGGTTCCAAGAGACATTTGATGGAGACCTTCAGATCCAAGCATCTCTCAAATTTTTACCACATAGTCATCAATGGTTTCTTTCCAAGCCTGACAGTACGACAAGTAAGTCATACAATATCTGTGGTGGCTTTAGTGGTTGATTTTAAGGTACATCAAACTGCATCACAACTAGAAATAGTACAAAGACAGTGGTGATGTCACATATAGTGATGTCACTTTTTTTCTGGTGACAGAAAATAATGTTGTAATTTTTCCATTGTGTCCCTTCACCAATCAAAGCTTCAGTTCCACAGCCTGAATTGAATTGAATACAGTCAGAATAATCTCGCTATCTCTCATTGTCAGGAACTTCACAATTAAAGGTCGGTGAAGGTCATACACCGGACAGCTGTTAGCACACTATCAGTAACCTACTGCTGGAGTCATTTACAAGATCTTTAATTCCATGATTTGATGGAATTGTATATATGTTTGGCAACCAAATTTGTCTCCACTTTTAACTGAACTTTCAGAATGATTTTAACCATCATGCTGGCATATTTAAGAGTTCAATTTAATAACTGTTCAACATACAATAGCTGTGTAGGAGAGAGATAGTGTTGATATCATGCTGAGCTTCTGCTTTCAGTCACTTTGCTTCATGTTGTAAAGATACGGTATCTTGGACTGTTCTAAGATGACAGTCTTGTGTGTCTATACTGCATTCTTTTCTTGATCTATCTCTAATTGCAGATTTTAACTGCCATCAGTGAAGACATTTTGGAGTCACAAAAATCAGCCAGAAGTCTGCAGGAGCAATTGGAACTCGTCAAATCGGAATTAGAAAATAAGAATGGTAAGACAATAGCATGAAATTTCCAACTACCTGTATCCACAGTCCAGTGCATTGCTCATATTGTGCCTTAGTGAGTGCTGTCTCTGTACAAGGAAACACACACTGGTATGCACCACTGGTGGATCTAGGTCCTTTGTTTGGGAAGGACCCAACTGGCAGTCAAGTGATATTGGGGAGGGGATCATAGGGGAGGGGATATAGGGGTGTCACCTTCTCCTTTCAAAGATATCCTGCCAAATGAATGCCCTCAGATGCGATTTGTTGTCTATAATGTGAAGTTTATTCTCCTCTAACATTTTCTCATTTTCCTATTAATTTTTTGTTCCTTTTATATCAATTCTGTGAACAATTTTCTGAACCATACCCCACCCCTGGATGGTGCCATGGTCCCCCATCCCCCTCCCCCATGTTAGATCTGCCACGGTGTGTACCACAAAATAGTTGGTTTCTGGTAATGTAAATTGCTCCAAATAGTTTAGATTGGTAGAAATATCATAGTCAACTGCATTTTATGTGACAACATTTGAAATGGGTTCACTTGCATTATATGTAGGAGGGATAGATAACACAGAAGCCTTATTTTCTATGACTGATGCACAAAATTTTCACACAAGTTCACAAAGTTGTTTCAATTGCATTGAAGCATAGTTTGCCAACCTGACTTAAGTGGGTGACAACTTTGATATCTTACTTTGATAGTTTTATCAGAATGTAACAACTATTGTGATGTGGATTTGCCTTGGACCAAAGATGCAAAATGTAAGCGATTTACAACCAGCTCTCCTAATTCCTTTTTCTTTTATATAAATTCATTAAGTGATTTTATCAATCATGCCAATTTGTCTGTTACTTTTGCCCTTTTCACTGTTCTCTTGACACAGAACCTGTCTTCATAATTATTCATAACATCGATGGACCTACATTGAGAGCAACAAAGAACCAGAACGTGCTGAGTTCTCTGGCACAGGTCCAGTGTGTTCATGTTGTAGCATCTTTAGATCACATAAATGCTCCCCTCAGTAAGTAAATATGGACATTCTGACATTTCATTGATCACCAAGGCACAAAATAATTGGGTTTGCATCACAATTTTTGTGACTCATGAAAGCCCAGTTGCGATTCAGTTTCGTTCAAGGTTCCCAGTCGTTACAAATTTATATTTTCTCTGGTCCTACCTGTAAAGGAGAATTGCCTCTTGAATTACGTCAAGCTGAAGCCACAACTTGGCTTAAAGTATTCCACATGTTTTAAATGTTGTACTTGCACACAGTCGCAGTAGCAGCATATGCTTTGCAGCAAGCATTGAATAATTTGTGGAAAGGTCGTGATATTCAGACTAAAGAGAGGATCCATGCAATGTTTGTTTAACCTTCACTTATCAAAAGGGGTTGACTGCCAAAAGTTCAAACATTGTACAGCAAAAGCTGCTAAACAATTTGTTGATACTGTTTCATTTCTCCTTCTCATTTTCAAGTCCTAAATGCAAAGGATAAGATTCATTAATGATGTTCAGGATCAACAGTTATGAAGCCTCGTATGGCAATGAAAAATGTACAACTTGTCTGCAATTGCCCTGGTTTGTTTTGTCTTCACAGGATGGAAGACATAGTTTTAAAATTTTCATAGATATGAGTGGTTAAATGTTGCTGAAGTTTTATCGATAGAATCACCTGTTGGGCAACACTAGAGTGAATGACATCCATGCAGTAGCAGTAGCCAGTGTCTTATTGTGTTGTGTGTCTTTCTAATGTGCAAATAAATGTGATATGTTCGCAAGATAAATGAATGTTACTTTGGACAATCTAGCTTAAATTTTCTGTTGGCATCTCATTTTACATTTTTCAGATTTGTCATTGAGGTAAATTGATTTTTGGATGGAAAGGAGAGAGAAAGCTAAATGATAGTCACTTATCAAGGAAACATTTGTGTCTGAGAGAATGATACAAAAGGATGCATCCCCTTCTCCCATTGTGAGAAAAAATCATAGGATTTTCGTTCTTTGAAGCAATTTGAGCATGAAAGGATTTGCCTGAAAATTCTTTGTTGGGAAATTGTTTGTTGTTGCTGTTCATAAACTGTCATGTTGCATGAAGGTTTTCAAAAGTGTCTGAAGTGTGACTCCTAAACCTTGGATTTTGTTTGTGTGTTTGTTTGTGTGTGCCTGCATTGCAAAGTAACTAGTACTCCGATCATACAAACACAACTGTTTGTTAAAAGTTACTGTTTTAAACTCTATACCTTTTTTGTGTCATATCTGCTTTTAGTTTGGGACCAAGGGAGATTCTGCAGTTTTAACTGGCTGTGGTATGATGTAACATCTTACGATGATTACACGGAAGAGACGTCCTACGAGAATTCTCTCCTGGTGAGACAGTCTGGCGCCCTCACACTTAGCTCCATTAATCATGTGCTAAAGAGTGTACCACCCAATGTTCAGTGAGTACCATCTTTGACATACTTGATAAACTTGTTTCATCAGTGTGATGCCCATACAAAATATGGAAATAATATGAAATACTTAAAGCCTAAATTGGTAGATACACTTAGTACTTATGAGGTCATGGTGTTGATTAATGTTTAAATGAGCAGAAGTCTATTACATTACCTTGATTTACTGATCTTTGTAACATCTTAGAACAGGATCGCACCTCATATCCATTGTCAGTATAACCACAGCTGCTTGAATTTATTTGTTAATTGCAGCAATGCACCTTTAAAGACTTGACTAGATCCAGCCAACAAGATAGTGCTCTGTAAAGTGGCTTGCTCAGTAGCTTACTGAAGTAATTCATACCAGGTCACCAAAACATGACCACTCATGTTAAGTCACATTTTTCTTGTCCATTACTTCATTGAGTGCTAGAATAAACATGTATCAAAACACATGTCATCCTATTCATTATTTTCAACATTTGTATCTTTCAGGGGTGTCTTCAATATTTTAGTAGACGCTCAGCTGGAACACACGGATGATGTATCATACTCAGGTACACTTCTTGTCAGAATTAAATCTCTAGTGTGTTTTTTCTTTCGTTTTGCAGGCCTTGAGTTCTGGTTCTATATTTTCCACGTGTGCTAAAAATCCCACTTCTTGGGAAATTAAGGAGTGATTGATGTACTGTTCATATTAAACTTAAATGATTTATCTGAGTTCCCATTCTTTGTCTAGGTGTGCAAAAATTGCACTCCTCAAAGTGATTTGAGGTGATTGGTGGAGTGCATAGTACTGATACACCTAAGAGTTCAATTTCAAGGCCTGGTTATTTTATCGGTAGGATTCTAGGAGTTGACACATCTTCTCAGATGGGGTGATGTGTTCTATTTTAAAAGAAGCAGGTACTGACTTGTCTAAGTTGTTGCAAGAAAAACTTGTTCCTTCCCCAAAATATTGCATATTAAAAACTGAAGTTCTCGATGTGACAACATTTGATTTTTATTTAGTAGCCTTAGCCATACAGCACCACTTGAGATTTGAGAGACCTGTCTTTTCAATACAATGGAAGTACTGACAGCTGTGCTCAGACATATGGGTACCTTCCCACAGGGGCATAACTCAAAAGGGCATCGGGGGGGGGGGGTGGCTCACCCCTCTCTCCATACACACACTCACTCTCACAGGGTAAAAATGTACATTTTGCAGGGGTGTGGTGATTCCAGTTTCACAGAGACCTTAGATTCAGAAGATACTTTCATCCAATGTCCAGTTCTCCCACAATAGTGCAGTTGTAATATTGATCATGTAGGGAAACTGCATATTCATGAAGTAACATCACCTGATTATCATTTCAAGAGTCCAGATCCTTGAACTATCTTTAGAAAATGTTTTTTCTTTGATTTAGTCATTAGACAAGGGGTAATTTGCAACAACTTCTATATTTACAGTTTCAATTGTAATGTATGAACTGTTAGCTGAAGCTGGTGTATTACCTTCCCTGAGTTTATTACCTTCCCTGGGCATAGAGTGTATTGCAAGCAGTACTCCAGAAACATTAAAGTACTTCTATTACTAAAAAATAAAGTTAAAGAACTTTTAACTTTTAATCTAATAATGCTTTTGTGTAGTCATTCAAGCTCATCAAGGACGTACCAGTTGTAATCCTATGACATTTAAATCTGAATGATCATGCAATATTTTGTGACCGCTGCATTCATACCACTTACTAACTTTCAACATATTTTTCCATCTATCCAGGAATGACCTTTCAAGATCTCTACCAACGTTGCCGTGAGGCTTTCTATGTGAGCAGCGACCTCACCCTCAGAGCGCAATTAACAGAATTCAAGGATCACAAGCTATTGGTTGTGAAGAAGGTTAGTTAGTTACATTAATTTATCTTGCTCACTTGAGAAAGAGAAATAAGCAATTGGGAGAATTCAAGAATTGCAAGCTCTAGATTATCAAGAGATTGTTGTTAACAAATTGTGTACTGACATCATTACTCGTCAAAATTAAAAAGAGGCTATACATTGAACATCAACTGTGTGACATAAATATGGTTACAACAAGTCAGAACGTTGTATTGGAAGTCCCTGTAGTTTTGCTACTTGCATTTTCAATTTTTCAGTCATGTAATAACAATTCAGTCCTTAGCCAGTCACAAATAACTCAGCTGAAGCAGACGTTCCAACCTCAGGAAGGTCAAACCTTAAGTTTGTCACGAGAAAACCTGGAAATCACACTCCAAATTTGAAGATTTAAAAAAAAAAAATCATAGGATATTAGGAAAAGTGTTTTCTAGGCCAGGAATATTTAGCTTTTTTCTTCATCCGCTTAATATAGGATCTCCTGTAGAGGCTATTTCACTAAATTAGTCACTTTTCTGACAATGATACATCTGCGATTCGTTAATAACTTAAAAGGAGCTCATTGACATGACATGGATAAGTTTGTGGATTTTGAAGGACACAAACACATGGCAATGCTTGTAATTAGTATAGTTAGTAAAGTCTCACATCCTGTGATTATGAAACACTGTCAAAAGGTTTGAATTTTGACCCTGACTTTTACTGGCTGTGGGTGTGTGAATTAGTACTAAAGTGGAAGTGTCTGACCACAAATTTTCAAAAACCAAATGGAATCATTTAATTACTCACTTATTAATATTTCTTGTAAGATGTGGGGATCATCTTAGTTTGACTATTTGTCCTAAGTATGTGAAGGAAATTTGACAGGCTTAGTAAAATATAATGAATGTCACAAATCACCTCAATGTACTTCATTAAAATATAAATGGATTTCATCAATCTTGGTCTTAAAAAGTAAACGGCTTGCATTGTATCAAAGTGATTTTCTCTGAGAGATCTGGCATTTTCACTGGGAGACGATGTCCAAAATCGTGAGACTCACAGTGGAACTGTGAGATTTGACACATCTGTAGCAGGTCTCAGGCCTACAAAAAATGTTTGTAAGCCGAGTAAAACCCCTTTTTATGTGGCATGTTGTACAAAACCTGTACCAGCTCGATGCTGAAAGGATGTCAAGTAAATACAGTACTAAAATGATGGCAGACCAGACAAGTTCTTCATTAAGTGGAAAATTCTTATACCACTAGCTTCATATAATAACAAGTTCTTGTAAAGGAAGACTTAAAAGGGAGCACCTTGAAATTGCAAAATCTACATAATATTCAACAAATTGGTGAGAACTGCCCTGAGCGGAGGATGGCATAGGAGTACTGGCTCCGTAATATTGCCCTGTGTAATGATTCTGATGCATAAGCTAAACATAAGTACACAATGGCTATAGATGTTACACAGATCATGAAAGGGTAACTCTTAGTAAATCATTTTGTATCTCAGGATAAATAGGATGCATACGTACTGTGCTGATAAAACCAGAGACTTCCATGTAACTAGTGATGGCGCCAATCTAAAAGATCGGAAACTAATAGCGTCCTTTCTTTACGAAAAATTTTATGTCGTGACGTCACATATGTAATATTTTTATCACAATTACCAGTTACGAGGCACATTTATACTGCCTGAATATTTTTTTATAAAAAGACGTTTACGTCGCATTTTATAAACATTGACACTGTTGCAAACATCCCATATGAACTAACTTCACTCGCACGCTAAGGCTGAACAGGACACGCCCTAATTCGTATGCTGCTTACGTGTGTTCCAATTTCCGATGCGATTGCCGAAACTTTTCGACTGGATCATTTGGTAAGTCTCCATGTCCTTCCAGAGTTGTAATAGTGAATGAATTACATTTGGATATGTCATTTTTAAGATAAGTTTGTGAAATGAGGCTGAAAGAAGTAAAAGTATCGTTCACGTAAAGCTGGGGGACACTGTGCCTAACTTTGGAAGTACAGCTGAAACTTAGGTGAGACCATTTAAGCAGGGGTAGTATTAACGTTTATGCTTTCATTTACGACATTTTATTGTTATCATTGCTTGACTTTCGGCATATGTTGTTACAAAAATAATTATTATGAAGGCATATAGTACAAAATAATAGTATGTACAACATTTGCAATTAATATTCAGGACAGATAACTTACATGAAATAAATTGCATTACCTTTCAGCATTTTAGTGCAGCTGCTATTATGACATTGCAGTCATTCATAACTTCGTAGGTACTGTCCACTCTCTAATGATGGGGTTCGTGATTTTATTACACCTATTATGAAAATGCAAATGAACAGATATTCTGTCAGTTATGCGTACTTCAAACTGCTGCAATAGGAATAAACATGCAAGAAAATGTTTGTATTCATTTTATTTTGGGCTTTTGGTGTGATTTGTAAAGAGTGTTAAGCATACTGAGATTTTAATACCCCAAGACTGGACAATACCATTATCGAAAGTCAAAATAAGTGCGTGGTTTTCCTGGGCTTAGCAGTTAGTAGGCCTTGGAGCTGGAAGACAGCTTTCTGGTTTAAGTAATAGTTGGAGGCAGACCAGGTGAAGTGGGTGTTTTGTGTACGAAGGTTAAATGCGATCTTTTTCACCGTATACCCCGGAGACCTGGGAAAGATTGCCACTGTATGCTAGGACTTAATTATCTGGCTAATTGTAACACTGTAGTTCATGCTACTGTATCAAGTATTAAGCTGATAAACTGCTGGCATGCAGTAAGCTTATATGATGAAGGCCTAACGCTGATTCTGCTCACAGAAGGCGTTACTTAGAGACACGTCGCCACTGGGAAGGGATGCGAGGCACAGGGGCATGGGGGCTACCCCCCATGAGAAAAGAATTTTTTCAATAAACTTTTTTATTTTTCCTTATAAAAATACAGAGAGAAAAATTGAAATTTTGCATCTAAAACCCTTGAAAAATTCTAGCAATTTTCACTCCCCTTAGACCCCCTCCCTCGGCTGGCAAAACTCCAACATAAATGTACCCCTCCAAAAAAAAAATACAGGTTTTGTGTCAATACTTACATTCTGTCAATGCACTGAAGAAAGAGTTTTTCGTACGTCTTTTTTCTTCCAGCAGGAAAAATACCTACCACTTTCAAGCTTAGACTTAAACTTACAGAGAAAACATTAAGTAAAAATATATTCGAAGAGGAAAGTGCAAGTGCTGGTAGTGGTCATGTTAATTCACTAGGATGGCGAGAGGAACTGAGTATGAAAGATGCAGCAAAATTCAAACAAGACAAGCTCAAAGCAAAGTCATATAGTAAGCTGTATAGGCTTAAAATGGCAATGGCAGAGGAAGTGCTGAAGAAAAGGAACATATCTGATGAGGAAAGAGAAGAAGCAGAAATGTGGCTACGGCGGAAACAGTATAGTGAAGACTGCCAGCATCGAATTAGGGAATACCCCAAGAGGAAGAAAGGCTCTGTCTGCAGGAAATTCACAAAGAAACCACTCACCAGTTATCAGCATGACCAGAGAAAGGAGAAAGAGAGGTAAAGAAAGAGCAAACAATGTGAACGAATGATAAAGCAAGAGGGAGATACAGACAAAAGAAGATGGATGACTTTAGACAGCTGTGTAATGAGGAGAAGAAACGATTGGAGGAGGAGGCTTAAAAGACTACAGGAGATTAAACAACAGTTAAAAGAAACAGTAGAAGAACTAAATCAGGAAAGACAAAGGTTAGCGGATGAAAACAAACAAAAAATAGATGGGGTTGACCTGCGTTCCCTGAATGCAAGAAGAATGGCTTTACAAAGGGCAAAACACAATATGCCCAGGCACGCTGCCGGCTATGTGGCCACAGCTGTTGATGTCTTAGTAAAAGCATCACCTAACAAAGCAAAGACTGTGAAGAAGGTTGGGTTTAGTCTGCTTCAACCAAAGGAACGTAAACTAGAGGAAGCAGTCGTGGAAGCAGTGACTGAGGGATTAGGTTCCGAGGACCTACCCAGACGTAAGTTACTTGCAATGTCTTTGTCAAACATGAAAAAATTTAAGCTTCAGAGACAAGCTAGTCAAAAATTTGGAGTAAGCCGAAAACTGTTTTGTAAAGCTAAAAACTAAGAGGTTTCGAGCTGGCAGGAAAAACATTTCTGTGTCTACTGCAAAGCAAGTTGAAGCTTTCTATGAAAGACATGCAAACAAGCTACCAAACAAAGAACTTGTAAGCAGGAAAACTGGCAAAGCAAGATCCTCTGGACAAATCTCTCAGAGCATTACACTCAGAATATAACCAAACCAATCCAGATCAGCAGGTTTCTTTTTCATTGTTTGCTGCTCTGCGTCCTCATCATGTGAAAGCAAAGCAACAAGCAAAATATGTGCGGTGTTTGTGCGAATATTGTGAGAACTCACAACTGAAGGTAAACGCCATCAACGCCAAATCCTGCAATCAATACATGGGAAAAGCATCTATAAGCTTGCAAGTATCACCTTGTGTCCTAAAAGTGACAGCCACCAATTCCATCACCCATCATGCATCAACAGAAATGTGATAACTACGGCATCAGTCTGTTAAGGGAATCAAGCCTGCTTGCACCGCTCTTCCAGCAAATGGACAGGCAAATTCAGTGGAGAAGTTGAGAAATGGTAATGACACCACTGTCTTCTGGTACATCAGGAAAGTGGTGAAGAGACGGTCGCTGGTGACAAATGCTGGAACGATGCATGAATTTCTTGAGGAGCTAATCGACTTACTTCTCATCTCTTTGTCAAAGACTGGCAGCATAAGCAACTTACCTCGCTGAAGGATAACCTTCCCAGACGGGCTGTTTAGAGTGTTTTGTATTTCTCTGAAAACTTTAAGTGTGCCTTCCAAAGAGAAGTTCAAAGTGCCTATTACTCACAAGACGCAGTGACCCTACACCCCATTGTCAACTATGATCACTGTCCACAGTGTAACAAAAAGGTCACAGAATCCTGCATAATGGTGAGTGATGACTTGCAACATGACTACCACCTGGTGCATGCTATTTAGCAAGAAGTTAGTAACCACCTATTGTCTACCAGGAAACTGACTATCTCGACGTTCCGTTTCTCAGATGACTGCTACAGCCAATACAAATCAAAGGGTCCAATCTCTGATGTCAGTTGCTCTGAAAAGGACTATGGGTTTGGGATGGTACACAATTATTCTTGCAGGTGTCATGGCAAAGGCACAAGTGATGGTGAAGGTGCAGTTATGAAGTCACAGGCGTCAAATGTTGTAAAAGCTGGATCCGTGGTCTTACAAAATGCCAAAAATTTGTGTGAATTTTCCAAGGTTAACCTCAACAGAAAACCTGAAAAGGGTGGGTGTTGTAGCAGCTTCTTGAGAAGCACATTCTATGTCCCAGCCAGAGATGTGAAAAGAGAACGCAGAAGACCGGTGAAGATGGTTCCAGGAACAAGAGAACTGCATTCCATATGGTGTGTAACAGAAGGAGTTGTAGAAATGAGGAACCGGACTTGCTTTTGTAACTCATGTATTCAGGATAGCATTCGGCAGTGTGAGAATCCCAAGTATGTGGATGCGTGGAAAGCGGTGAAATTCTTTGACAGTAACACAAATGGTAAGTTCAACTATAAGTTATCCCATGACTGCACTTGTTTGATTTTTTACCTAATTTCTTTGCGATAAAGTGTCACTTTTCTAGTAATTAAAATTTCTCATCACTATTTTTTTTTTTATCTGTGCAGAACAAGACATTGCCGAGGGCAATTTTTTGTTGGTAAAGGTCCCATGCACCAGGGAGAAGTCTTTCAGTCAAGTTTTTGTTGCAAAGGTATGTTTTTCATTCATGTTCACAATTCACCAGTAATGTTGACTACATGTTCACAAACTAAAGTGATTTAAACTGTAACTGTTATGTTTAAAACTGTGGAGTACTTTGCTCTCCTTTTTGCAGTTTTCCCCAGGGGTAGGACAAAAGACAGATAAAAAACTCTCTAAGTAGGGGAACTTTGATAAGTTGGCCCGCAGTGTGTTTGAATTATTATATCCTCTGTATTGCATTCACGATATGAACCCATTCCTTCAAGCCCCTTCCCTAGGGATGGATCAGGGGGTTTGAGCCATTTTTGCTATACAAAAACTGCCATATCTGGAGTTTCACTTAGTCAGAAATTTCCCAGAGATCTTGCTGTTTTATGTACCCATGAGGGTACTTTTATCTGCAATTGCTATAATTAAAAATTCTTCATTTTCTGGTTTGTTTGTAGGTTGTTGCAATCGGAGGTTCTGACTGTCACCTTACCTACATTAGAAGAAAGAGGGGAATATTTCACTTGGGCTAGTAAGGAGATTTTCTTCATCCATCCCTGTGTGGACATTTGGAAAAAACTGTCACAACCAGAACCAGTCATGATTGGTTCCAGGATTTTATTCCAGTTTAAGAACAAGACACCTCGTAGTCAAAATGAGATGTAGATCTTGAAGAGCAGTCCGACCTTGGACTTCATGCAGAATTGATGTATTTCCAAACTTCTTTGTTTTGAAAGTTTTGAAATGATGACATGTTTGTATAACTTTTATTATAAAATTTTGGTTAAGGATACATCAATATGGCTAAAAGCAATTTACATAGAAATCAGTCAGTTGAGTTTATCTGTTGAATCTTAGTTATTATTGAAATTGTTACTGTCCTTTGTCATTGATGCGTTGATTGCAGAGAATTTAATTGTTTGTCTCGTATTGTATCATGTCTCGATGGATGTTTTTTCTCTACACTGAGACTTCAGGTGTTTCACTTTCAGTAGCTTTGAACAGATTCTTCAGGACTTGACAGTGTTTTGACCAGGTTAAAAAATGTTAAATGACTATTTGATAATGACCTAGCTTTGGACTACATTGCGACTGGTTGCAATGCCAAACAGAGGGATTTTAGGCATGTTAGGCAGCATCTCCACCATTGTCCTTTTTCATGACCGAGATCCTTGGCAGTATCAATTTGCAGAAATGGCATGCTGAAAAAGGATGTGAGACATCTTTTGGTCGATGGAAAGAAATGAAAATGTTTGAAATTATGAAATGTTGCATTTGGTTAAGGTATCAATATGACTAAAGGCAATTTTAATAGAAGCCGGTCTGGGGAGTCTAGCTGTTAATGTAAAGTGGAATTTGAATTATTATTGAAATTGTTAATGTTAATAGTTATTGATGTATTGGTGGCACAGAATTGAATTAGACAGTTAAATGTCTCATAATGTTTATTTTATTATCATATCTCAGAGAATGCCTCCTCTCGACACAGAGATTTCACATATTTGAACGGGCTTGAACTTGACAACTAGTGTTTCTATTGGTATTAAGACTACTAAATTTCAAATGAGTTATGTACTGAATTTGATTTACATTAGGATCTTAACCTCCTGGGCAGTATTCAAGATTTGCAAGAACAATACTGTATTTGGTGATGGAGTATCTTCAAAATACATTTACCTTATGACATGTGACAGTCCATGGGAGCTTATTCAAAAGTGGGTTATACTCATTA
Source organism: Stichopus chloronotus (assembly GCA_021234535.1). Taxonomy (NCBI): domain Eukaryota; kingdom Metazoa; phylum Echinodermata; class Holothuroidea; order Aspidochirotida; family Stichopodidae; genus Stichopus; species Stichopus chloronotus. Next base: position 1,962,736 of record CM037835.1, read on the forward strand.
CTGTAAATCATGACCCACCTGGGATTGTCAAGTATGGGTGCAGGTAAAGGCGCCTCATTCACCCTTCAGAAAACATCTATAGTTTTCAAAATTGTTGTACTGAAACATTGACTTGTGCTAGTTTTGAAAATAAAAATGAAAAAATCAGACTGTTGTTTTCTGTAATTCTTTTATTGCTTTGTGACCACTACAAGGCAATCTAGGTAATTCAATGTTAAAAGCATTTCCAGAAGCTGCTTAAGGCCAGAGTAAAGCATCGTTGCTCTACTGTACAATCTGAGCATTATCAGTACATATGTTGTTCCCCGTTCCAATTGACATCATAAGCTTAGATTGAAAACTTTGTGAGTTATTGTTGTTAATGTTATTTTCAGGTTTTGAATATCTGCGTGGTCATCTACACTGGTGCCACCTTTGTCTGTCAGTGCATGCAGATGATCATATGAATATACCCCACAAAGGTTGCACTTATGTCATCCAGAAAGTCTTTAGTCTTGTAAACTTCATGCGTAAAGCGGGACACCAAAATTTGGTGTCTTTTTACATCGGGAAAGCAATCTTTTACATTATTGTTTTTCCCAGGTGCCAAACTCTTTGCTTTTATTTCCTGTTGCTAGTGTAAGAGGACACTTTGGGTGTCTGCACATTGAGCAAAAAAGAATAACAGAACGAAGAGTAACCATCACCAAACAAGTCACAACTTAAAATTGCACTGAATGCAAAGAATCCTTTCAAGAAAATGTTTGCATAATATAGTGTACACTGCTATTGTTTTTTATGTGAAAACTTAGCCTTAATGAAGTTATTAAAAGAGGGGAAAAAGTAATACTCATATTATGCTGAAATGCTGACTGGGAAAGAAAGTATGGATTTGGTGTCCCATTTACACTAGAAACTTTGTACATCAAGTTATGTTTGAACATGTGTGTAAGAAAAACTAGTTGAGCTTGGGGATAAATGTTCCTTTTTTAATTAATAAACATATTTAGCAGTTATTATATGTATTAGCCTTAGGCCTAAATCATTTTGAAATTTTGACGGTAATGTCACATGTTGGCACCCCTACTTATGGAAATGCCCATAAACACGAATAATAGTCAGCATTTTTATGTGAAAAAAAAATAAGATATTTTAAGTTCTGATAATATATCTGTGCATCAGTAGACTAATGTTTTGCTGAATATACTGTTTTTTTTTTAAAAAAAAGGTACAGCTATGCAGGTCAGTTGCTGTGACAAGCACCTTGGCCTCTAGGACTTTGCACAATGCTTGGTTGAATACTAGAAAATATCCTCGATAGAGACGTAGGAATTGTGCTGGGATTTTACCAAATTGTTTCATAACAAAAGAGGTACAAGAAGAGATTTCATGTAGGAAATAATTTTAAGGAATTGTTTCCTGTTATGATTCCCCTAGATGAATGAAGCAAAGTTTTGAAGTGACTTTTGAGTGAAATTTTTAAAAAAGATGTAAAAGTCATGCAGGCAACATCCAGTGACAAGCACCTTGGCCTAGCATCACACAACTTGAGATTGAATGCTTGAAAACATCCTTTCAAACAGGTTCACAAATAGTGCTGGTGTTTTACCAAGTTTAAACTCCATAAACAAAAAGTTAGAATTTTCATGTAGGAAGGGATTTATTTTTAAGATAATTTTACCTGCTATAATTCGTGAGATCAATTGATGAAACAAAGTTTCGAAGTGACTCCAAAAAGTTGTAATGTCAGTGTGTGCTCTGTTAGCAGCTAAGGTTAGTTTCAAGTGGCACTTGAGCTAACTCTGGTATTGGCCTAATCGAAAACAGACCATGTAATTTTGTCAGATTATCACAAATTTGGCTTGATACCCAAGAAAACTCCATTTTCCATCAATATCAAAGTGATTTTTTTTGTAAGGATCTCTCTACTTTGATTTAGTAACAACTTCAATAATTTTGAAATTTCACCCTATTCAACTGCCAAGCTGTTTTTCTGATTGACATTGCACCTAGGGTAGGAGATAGAACCTTCCAAAACACACGTCTTCTTCATAATTTGAAAAATAGCAAGCATGAGTAAACAATACAGGCAGACTGTACAAAACAAGTAATTTATTTTACATGTTGCTAAAGATTGAATGTTGATTGAGTATTCAGTATGCATATTTGAAAGGATGTACTAGTTACTGTTGAACGTAACCAATCAGAAAGCCATTTGCTTCTTCAGTATAGTAAGTCCTATTATAAATTGGTACGGCCAGTGACAAAGAGTCATTTATTTCGATTAAACTGCTGGCAATAGCAGTGTGTAGGTCCACCAAAACAGCACAACGGTATTTCCTGCAACTTTTCGCAAGAGACTGCTCTGTGGAAAAAAAAGATCCTCGGCATCCTCCTGTTAGTTCATCAGGGATAAAAAAAATTGCACATTCCTGATTGGTTTTGGAGCTGTACTGTAGACCAGATCATATGTATAGAAGTCCACAAGTTTCCAACTTACCATACAAATTTATTGCAGGCTCATGCCAAATGGTTTTGGACTACCACATTGTATTACCAAAAAGTCTGATGGGCTACAGTGACTTCTTGTTTTTCGAGCACTGGAATTGAATATTGTTATTTAGTGGCAGTTTAAAAGTCTCATCAATACCCACCTAACAAGAAATGCAATTTGTTCATGAACTACAAGTTGAAGAAATTTAAAACATTGCAAGAATTTTTGGACTAACATTTAATAAGTGACGTTTATGTAAAATATTGCTGCACATGTAAATGTTTTTCAACTTAGCGAGTCTACTCCTAATCAAATTATCATTAATTATGACCATCAGATACTTAAATGCAGTAATGCTCTCCATATGCAGCACCACCCAAAATAACTACATGGTCTGGTGTAGTTTTGTGAGATACCCTGAAATCAATTATCATTTTTTGATTCCTTGCCGAAGGCAGGCAAGGAATATATGGAATGGTGATGGCGTGGGTGTGTGTAGGTGTGTGTGTGAGACACCCTGGCTTGTAAGCACATTATCTCAAGAAGGGAAAGTTGTGTGAACAGCAAAGTTGGTGTGTAAGTAGTCCATAGAGAGTAGATGGTCCATATTCTTTTTCAGGTATGTCAAAGGTCATTTGAGGTCACCCGTGGGAATAGTCTCAAAACCTATTAAGGAGGATATCTCAGCAACTGAAAAATGCTGGAATTCAAACTTAAATTATTGATGGCAGCTTATGAGTAGATGATCTCTGTTGAGTTTTGATGAGGTCAAGGGTCACATGTGGTTAGTAGAGGACATAGCTTGAAAACCTTGTAAGCAAGTTATATCAATGGCGGAAAGTTACTTGAACTTCGAAGTTGGTGTTTAGGTAGTCCATTGTGAGCAGATGGTCCCTTTTTTCGGGGTAGGTCAAAGGTCAATTGAGTTCACCAGAGGGGAGACTCTGAAATCCTATTAGTTAGGATATCTCAGCAACTGAAAGTTGATGGAACTACAAACATACATAGTATTGATAGCATTTGATAAGTAGATGATCTCTTGTTTTGGTGAGGTCAAGGTTCACATGGTCAGTAGAGTACATAGCTTGAAAGCCTTGTAAACACCCTATCTCAGTGAGGGAAAGTTGCTTGAACTTGGATGGTATGTAGGTAGTCCATTGTGAGAAGCTGGTCCTATTCTGTTTCATGTAGGTCAAATGTCATTTGAGGTTACCAGAGGAGAAACTCTTAAAACCTATTAAGTAAGCTATTTCAGCTACTGAAAGTTGCTGGAACTTCAAACTCTTAACCTTGGTTGCTCTTGATGATTAGATGATCACTGTCAGGTTTTAGGGAGGTGAAAGGTCACACAAGGTCAGTAGAGGTCATAGTTAAGAAACCTTGTAAACACTGTATCTCCAGTAGGAAAAGTTGTTGAAACTTCAAACTTGTGTATAGTTTGGCCATTGTTTTTGTGGAGGACAAAGATCATTTGATGTCAACAAGGGTCAAATTGTGGAAAGCTTGTAAATATGGTGTCACAAGAAAGAAGGATTGGACAGATCTCATATTTAGTGTGTTGGTGTATCAAATTGATTTGAAGAATACTTTTGTTTTTTAGAAATTCAAAGATCATGTGAGGTCAACAAGTTTCAAATTGTGTTATCCTTGTAAACGCCTTTGTGCATTCTGGTTATCTTTAATGCACAGTTTAAACTCTCAGGTCAACATACATACTCAGGACTAAAAATAAATCACAAATTCAAAACATTTCATTTGAAGAGTTCACAAAAAAAGATGAATTCATCTGAAAGACAACTCTCTGCCCACATGTAGTGATCTATGCAAATTAAATGCAAGCGAAAAACGATGTGGTTGCCCCAGCATTGGTTTGAGGGGGCGCCGTGGTGCAAACTGCATGGAACAGCCCAATGGAAGATGGCAACATTTATCAGCAGTCTTCTGTGTGACGATCTTTGGCAACATAGTTCAGATGTGGCAGAGCTTGTCTCTTCATACCTTAACAATACGTGTGCCTACAACACACTCTTTCTTTGCACTATATGAAGCATATATCAATATACTGTAGCTGTGACAGTTTATATGGAGAACAGAGCTGTTATGTTCTTGTTTGTTATTGTTTTGGACAAGTGGAAAGTACCAGTTCTTCAAGTAGTGTATTAAGTGCTGACATGAAATTACCGCTGCCAGATTTTTACAGAGTATCGTCCAAGCAGCCAAATGTATTTCAAGTTGTTTGTGGACTGTTTTTTTGTCATTTGCTGCAGCGTATTCTCTCATATTCATGTGCATGCATAATATCTGCTGTTTTAATGCATTTTTTTGTTGATAACTCCCAATTTTTATGATTCTGTCATAGACTCAGTAAGTATATTTTATGTATATGTACAGTTGAGCTGGATTTTTCAGAGTAGCTATCACACAAAGTGTGACCATGCATCCTTCAGAGCTGAGGTTTGGTGAAATCGTTTTAAGGGAACTGACCTGTCAGGTTCTGGTGTGATAGTTGATCGTGGAAACTTAGATTGTATTGCTTTTGAAGTAATGAAATGTGAGAATGTGTTTTGGAATAAATATAGGTCAATAATTTTTTAGGTGTTTGCTTCAACCTATTCTGTCATTATGAAATGAGGTCACCTTGTAGGAGAGTGAACAAGCAGGTTGTTCTTCAAAGAAATGTTTGTACAAAAACTGCGCTCAGAACTTACTGCCTCAGTTCAAGTGACCCAAACATCTACTGTATTGTGATGAAGTAATTTGATCTTAAAAGTAAGCTGCACTTGGTGTCAAGTTGTCAACATTGCCCAAATTTATAACGTCAATGCCAAATTTTCCTCTGTGATAGCAAAGATTTTCCACGTCAGTGAAAACTCAATTGAAAGCTTTTTGAGTAACCTTCACACAGAAACACTGACCAGTGGTTTTGCTGGCAAATATTTCAAACTAGCTACGTAAAAAGTATAATAGGACTGTGACCTAGATGTTGTGGATAAATAGGTCACAGTGTGTAAAAAGTAGAACAGTTCTTCCTTTAAAGTGTGATGATTTACTAAATTATTTTTCCTTTTGTAATGTGTTATTGTAATGTATTATTGCCTGTGAAATTCACCTTTCTTTCCTGAAAAATGAACCTGCAATAAATTCTGAAAAATTACCTTTGCCTTTCATAAATAATCAGCGTAATTGTAATTCCTTCAATGCCACATAAATAAATCAGAAGAAGTCAAGTTTGTGCTACAATTTTCGATGCTTATTTTCTGATATGATTGGTGACACTTTCTCATGAATGCAAGTAACATTGCTTGCTGCTAGTTTGTTAATTTGGCAGATTTCTTTCTTATTTCGTTTAATGTTAGGAGTGATTTGCAAGCTCTGTTGATTTCTATATATGAGTATACAAAGTCTGTAAAACATAGGAACATATGCGATTATAATGACAAGTTTAATTTTGGGCTGGTTGTATGTGATCCTACCAAGGTCTTATATCTTATAAATGAATGAAGTAATTTGTTGAATATTTTCTTTCGAAAAATCAAAAGTGCAGCAGTGGGTCATCAGGTGTTCAAGAGAAAATAGCAAGTTTTAAGGTCCACCAAATGAGAGGAGTCACTGTTTTGTGGTTATCAATAAATAGAAATAATTCAATAAATTTATATGTGAGACATAGCTTTGAGACATGGTGATAATGAAGGTGTCTAAGTTGTGAGTGGATGATCCAAAGATTTACTTAAAGGTTATTGTACTTTATCACGTAGCAGAATCTGAATGACCGGTTTTAAATGAATCTGAAGAAATCAGACTGTAATATGAACAGTTTGATATGCTCAATGTTCCTTAAAGGGAAATAGTGCATTTGTTTTACAGGAAACATCCATACTTTTAAAACCAATGTTTGTGGATGCAGATCTAATGATAGATTATTCCAAATAAGGAAGGACAGTGGCATTCTTTTCAAGAAATAAGTTTCTCACCGACAGAAACTCAGTTTATTTGTTGCTTTTGTTCACCCAAACTTTTCAAAATTCAAATTATGCATCTTCCGTCAGTACTCGTCACATGCATAATGTTTTGAGGAGATGTTTATTGATGAGACTAATGCTATTTCTTTTGTACGTCATGATGGTGTATTCTAAACACCCTACTTCCCTTTTAGCCAATAAATCATCCATTTGTCAGTAGATGTTAAACATCCTTTGGGGTCAACGTGTATCAGAGTCTGAAAGGCTTCCGTTAAATTTGAAACAAAAAATGCTGTTTCAACAGAAGTTTTGAAACATTATTTTGGTTGTACAATGTGAAGGAAGCCAATGTTGTTGTTTTTCAAAAATAGCAAGGGAACTGTGTGTCCACTCTATCCACTGTTGCTAGTGTCATAGTGTTAGTTTCTGTCCCTTTGTCAATTGAGTGTCAAGTGATTCCCACCCACACTGAGCTAATGGAGAGACACCTTATTATCTATGCTTTCATAGAAATAGATGAGTGCTATAGATCAAAGTCACAAAGATTGACAGATCACTGTCTGTATATGCCTTGACTTCTATTTTGTTATGGCAGGACCTATTAGTTTCTGTGAAAAAACACCTCAACCAAACTGCTCTAAAGCAATGGCCTGTGGTATATTGTTTTCTTTACATGAAGCAAACAATAAAACGGCCAGGTGAGAAATAAAACACATCACAATAGGGAGAGGAATTTTCTTTTTTTCTTTCTCACCTTATAGGCACTTTAATACACACCAAGTCCTCTTAAAGGGGAACTCCATTCCAGGAACTTGTCCTCTGACTTATTTAAGACACTTCAAACCATTTTCATTCATATTCTTCACGTTTTGAAATGAAGTTCACATGAACTACATTATATGTACAAACTTCCTGCTCAACACATTGGATCATGTACATACGAAGGGTGCGTGTATTATGATGTAATTGACCGTGATCTCTGTGGCTTGTGAGTTGTGACGTCGTCGATGACCAGCGATGACCAACATGACTAACCCACATAATTAGTAATCAGACACACTGTGTATTCAATGTGGCTATCACAAGATAAAATTAGTAATTCAGAAAATTGAGGTAAAAGACATAAGAAGAGACATTTGTCATCAAAAGGCCACATGACCCAGCTTAGGGCGGTGTGAGCAATACCTTGAAGATCAGGAAAACCTAACCTCTTTAAGAACAAAGTAAACCTTTTCAGAGACAGGGGAACAAGCCATCTATTTTACTAATTATGTAGGACAATCAGGTCGGTTGTCATGGATAAGACCTGGCTGCGCCCTTCGTATAGATGCAATGTGTTAGAAACTCCGTTGGGCAGGAAGTTTGAACATGTCATGTTGCCCATGAGAAGTTTATTTCAAAAGAAGAAGAACATGAAAAAAAAATAGTTTGAAATGGTTTAAATAAGTCAAAAGACATGTTCCTTGCCTGGAATTCCCTTTAAGCTTTTCTTTGGAGTCAAATGTCTGGATTATTCTTCTAGATTGATGGGCAAAAATTTGTATTTTAAGTTTGTGCAAGACAGTCTACATTAGTCTACATTTTTGCGGCTTAGCAAATCAGCTAATACGGCAGGATGAATCTCTTTTTAATCAATAAAACAACTTCTCTTTATTTTTAATTTCCGTTAGTGGGGGCGTCATGGTCATTGTGTAGCCCCGATTTTTGCCACTCTTTTGACCCCCCCCCCCTTCAAAATGATTATCTTTTCTGTCCAAAAGTGTTTTCAATCAGTCTAAGTGGATAATAATAGACTGAACAAAGCAAAAGGTGGTGTTGATCCTTTTATGAACTTTTTCTGGTTTTTTTTTACCCTTTCTTGACCCTCCTTGAGGTAATAATGTAAGGTATTGACATTGGTTAGGAAGTAATAGCTCAGTCTTTGTAGTAAAAGGGGAAGCTCATCCTGTTTGGTTCTACTCCTTTTGATACTGATAGATTTACAATACTAAAATACCTGACTAAGATGGTGTTGGTCTCTGCTAGACCCAGTAGTTCTTTTTGCAGAGTACCAACATTTGACACTGATGCTCTTCACATTAAGTTACACTGTGGCACTTTTCTGTGTAACTTTTAAGTCATCACTTATTTGCTTTATTGCATTATCTGTGTTGAGGCTAAGCTGAATTAAATTTGCCAGATTGTTTTCTCAAGTCCAAGATGCACCAAAGTATCCATTTTTTTTTTATCCATTTTCTGATTCCTTGCCGAAGGCAGACGGAATCTATGTGATGGCAATGTCGTGTGTGTGTGTGTATGTGTGGTTTGTATGTGTGTTTGTGACACTGCTTGTAAACACAATATCTTCAGAAGGGAAAATTTGACTGATCTCATACTTGGGTGTGTGGATTGACCATACTAAGTGGATGACCCCTATTACTTTTGGTGGAGATCAAAAGTTATTTTAGATCACCAGAGGTCAAAGTATGAGCTGCTTTTAAGCACAATATCTCCAGAAGAATAACCTAGTTTGATCTCATACTTTGTGTGTAGGTTGGCAATACTGAGTAAATGATCCCTATTGTTTTTGGTGCAGGTCAAAGGTCATTTGAGGTCTCCAGAATTCAAACTGCAAAAACCTTGTAAACACAGTATCTCCAGAAGGATAAGCTTGGCTGATCTGATACTGTGTTGGTTGGTCATTCTGATTGGATGTTCCCTATTGCTTTAGGTGGAAGTCAAAGTCAGTTGAGGTCACCAGAGATCAAAATGTGAAAACTTGTAAACACAAATCTCCAGAAAGGCAACCTTGACTGATCTCATACTTATTGTGTGGGTTTTTCATACTAAGTAAATGATCTCTGTTGTTTTTGATGGAGGTCAAAGACCATTGGGGTCACCAGCGGTCACACTGTGAAAACCTTGAAAACACGATATCTGAAGAAGGACTGACTTCATACCTAGTGTTTAAATTGGCAATTCTGAGCAGATAATTCTTATTGTTGTTGGTGGAAGTTAAAGGTCATTTGAGGTCATCAGAGGTAAATCTGCAAAAACATCGTAAATACAATATCTCAAGCAGGGTTACCTGACTGATCTCATATGTAGTCTGTGGGTTAGCAACTTAGCACACTAAGAAGATGACCCTTCTTGATTTTGGTGGAGGTCAAAGGTCATTTGTTTTCAATAACCTTTGACCTCCATAAAAAGCAAGTTACAAGAAACCTATATCTAAAGAAATATGACTGTAACTCATACCTAGCATGTTGATTGTTCACAGTGTGTTGATGATCCCTATTGTTTTTGGTGGAAGTCAAATGTCATTTAGAGTTGTAAGAGGTCAAAGAGTCAAAATTATGTAAACTATTATCTCAAAAAGAGAAGTGGTGAGAGATCTCGTACTTTGCATGTATATTGCTCATATTCAATGAATGTGCCCTATTGTTTTTGCCTGAGGTCAAAGGTCGTTTGAATGTCATGATGATTTCATACTTAGTATTTACATTGCCCGTATTGATGATTTCTATGAATTTTTGCACCTGTTGTTTTAAGAGAAGGTGAAAGGTCATTATGGGTCAAAAGTTTGTAACCATTATGCTTCAAGAAGATTAAACTGTAATGGATCTTATATTTGTCATGGTAATTCACATTTGTTATGATATAACCATATGGCAAGGAATCACTAAGCCTTTGAGATTTTTTTTTTTTTTATCCAGAACCATAAAGTGCAGTGAAACTATTGTAGGCATGTGCAAGTTGATGTCCAGTTGATCGATGAATGTACAATCTTTTTGATATATATGGTTGCAGTGGTTCAATGGTGAAGTGTATGTACCATGAGGATAACAGAGAACAAAATTGCGTTTCACTAAAGCCTTTGTCAGAGATTATTTGGTGTAAGAAATTATGCCCTATTGCTAGCTTGTCTTCCAAATTTTCATCAGCTAACAGGGATTAAAGCTTTGTTGTTTTGTACATATTTTACACAATCAGGCAGGCAATATTGAACATGGAATGTCTTATGGAGATTACAGGGCTTCAAGCGTACCTCATATAAAGGGCTATATAAAGGGCTAAAGACCCATGTGTAATGTTTATGCCCATCTTGTGCACTGCAAAGTGAATACTATACCTTTTGAAGACTAATCTGACTGAACCTCTTCTTTTTCCGTTTTTGATTTTTTTCAGGGTATAGATGGAGCTGAACTTCTTTCCATTCCAATTGAAGCTTCAACTTTGCAAGAATTTAAACATCAAGAGGACTTGTGATGAGTTTAAATGTTTAGGTCTCTCCATTGAGCTTACAGTATAACATCATCATGTACAACAAAAAGAGTTGTATCCTTGGAAACATCTTTACATTATTTCATGTGTGTCATTGATTCACATCACCAAAAGCTATGATGCATCTTATGCCTTCAAAACTATCTTCACTTGCTGGTTCCATGGAGAAGCAGTTAACATCCACAATAAAGTTAGGGTGTGTGTGCTTGTATCATGCAGGCATGATGGAGTGTATGCAGTTGATTCCTTGTGTGATTATTATCGTACTTCAAGCATAGTTTGATGAGCCAGATCATTGTAATCAGTAAACTCTTTTTGTCTGACAAGATTACAGGGTGATTAAATAGCAGAATCCTGGCAATTATAAGTCAAAATCTATTGCACAAGTTTATAGTGTGGTGATCTTGGTAGATATTCTACACTTACTGAATTGTGTTAATGTTTGCCGTTGAAACATGCATATTAATGAGTGTGCAAAGTAATAATTTATGTAACAATAGGTTGCATCAATGGCAGTTTGACAAGAGAATGATTACCATTATACTTGGTATGAGAATATAACCTACCTTCAGGGAATGACTGAACCCTGAGATGATGTGTATGTTGATGAGGTCACAAGGTCAAATGTAAAAATGTGTGGACTGCAACCTGCAGTGAACAGTAAGTCACTATTCCTTCAAGAGTGGTGTGGTAGTAATAGTACATGACCTACACATGCTAATAATCCGATTGATCGGAGCTTGTGATGGGCAGAACTATTGTATACATTTTATGATGTTCTTACTGTTTGCACCAGGTAACCAGATACCCGACTGAAGATGTCAGGACCTGGTTTGGAAATTCCTACCCATATTTAAAGTTTCAGTATTGTACATTGTAAATGTGACAAAATTCAGTATGTGCACCTAAGTGAGGTCACTTTATTGTCGTACCTGTCGTTAAATAGGTGATGTTATAGTAACTTGCAAAGAAAGTGTAAGTCATACTATGAGTTAACAAGAAGCTGGTAGCCCAACAGATACTATGTTGTGCCCAACTGGCAATTAATGGACATTGGATACCGTGGTTCGAATTGTGGGCCTGGTCCAAACACTAGATGTAATCATAAGTACATTACTAGCCATCTGTGGATGTATCTGACTCACATCTTAAAATATGAACCAGCTTTTGGTTTATGTACCACAGCTTTTGGTTTATGTACCACAGTGGTAACAACTGCATAATAGCTTCACTGATGGCTCTTCTATGAAATAATAATTTGCTGAATAATATTGGTGCTTTCCTTTTTTTTTGCACATCGCCATTTGTATTTTTCATAAATAAATGAACTTAATGTGTGAAGTTGAAAGAGGTTTTGATACTGCTGCCATTTTTATTTCTGATTCTTGTGTTTATAGTTTGCTTGGGGTTGGTTTAGGGCTTATACAGGCACAAAATCTGGGGCCCATTAAAGGACTCTGTACAACCTATAAATGCAATAACAAACATAAATGTAATAACAACCAACTTCCAGCCTTTCAAGGTAATGAGCAACCCTATCATAAATGTAATAATGTTTAACCACAAATGTAATAATCAGAGCCCACCATAAATGTGATAATTTTTAACCATTATTGTAATATGTTGTAATAATACCAAAGTGGAGCTGGATGACCTCTGACTCACATTAAAGCAACCTATATTTTGACCCACATTACATTTTGTTTTCTTTTTTTTTGATGTATGCTTTATTATATCTGATGTGACAATGTTGATTTCTGTCATGCATAGCCATAGGCTTTGTTAGGTAGGTGTGGCCATGGCCGACTCAGCCAGGGAACTGTTATTAACAGCTTCTTGGCGTAACTGATCCTGCCTATCTATGCAATTATGCAATGTTTACCTCTTATTGTTTTGAAGTGAGGGTAAATGCAGTGTTTCTCATGACCAGCCAGCAGTGTCACCCTTTTTCTTTCAAAATAAAGCATTGCTTCAAAGTTGCATGTTCCATTAAGTTAAAATCTGCGCCTGGCTTTTATTTGACCATATATCATTTGCTGTAACCTACTGGTATGTAAAGAATCAGTGACACAAGAAAGCTGACTGCGGTTAAATCAAATAGATACTGTGCCCTTGCATACAGTGCCGGATTTACCCGAGGGAGTGTGTTCACAAACCTGTGAGGGGGCTCTTTGTCTAAAATCCTCCACGAGACTGGCTCATGTTATGCATGGAAAGAAGAGGGTTTTGGTTACCCCATCCACCTCCCCCTCACACACGCACACCACTATACCACACACACACTTACTGCACAGACTTCTGATGTACATGAAAGATTACAAAACAAAAATTACCTCAGATGATCCCCCCCACATAGTCCAACATTGATGGCATCATCACACTGATTGCAAGTATTAATTCTCCTTTGAAGTATGGCATACCTTAAATCAGGGGGGGGCAACCTGTGGATCGCATGACACCGGCCAGTGATTTTTTTGCAGCCCTCAAGTTGTCTCAAAGAAATAAAAAAGAATCAGTGCCAGACGTCTCATTGAATTCTTCCAGGTAGTTCTATATCTCCCTACTACTTATCAACAATACTATATTGAGATCATGTTTTTGTGAATTGAGATTTATATTGCTAGAAATAGTCCTTAGAATTAAGGGTTTGAAATCAGCAGCAGGTTGTTACTCTAGTGCACATCTGTCACAGTAACCAACTCTTGATTATCTAGAACACTTATAACTCCCAACAAGACAAGACGCTTTGCCCCAGTCCTGCTATTTATCATTATTGCATTTATGGTTAAAAATTATTATATTTATGGTTGGGTCAGAATATATATGGTTAAAAATTATTATTTTAATATATATATATGGTTAAAAATTATTATTTTAATGGTGGATCATGAATTGTTACATTTATGAATTAAATTTTTACACTAAGGATGTTTGTCGATTTAATGGTTAAAAATTATTTTTATTTTTCGTTTTGAGTATTACATTTATGGTTAATTATTACATTGGACCCTTTAGTGCATATTTTGAAAAATGCTCCAATTTTTCCATATTTGAAAGAACTGAAAGTGAAAAATAAATTTTCAGTGAAGACATGTAGTGTTAGTATTGATGCCATCCAATACATCTACCCCTTACAACACATAATCTGATCTTGTCTCGACTAGGTTCTTCAAATCAACTAACTTTCTTTGAGGCATTAACCAAGGACAAAGTTTGTTCAAATTGTCTGAAACATAATGACTTCAACCTGTTCGTTTGCAGATCCATAGTTAAGGTCTGAAGGAGCATCGTAGCGGCTGGCACCATCCCCCCCATAACAGCCTTTTTGCCTCTGCCTAGAACTTATTTTGCTATTTTTTTTCAATCGTCATGTGTCAGTGGGTCCACCCCTATTTTTATCCCCATGCCCAGAACCCGACCTGGCCCATTGAATCTTGACTATGGGCCTGTCTTTTCCATGTCAGTTAATAGCAGCACAGTGCTAGTCATGTTCCTTCACCAAACAAGAAATTTAGGTTACTGTAATATTTAATGGTATCAATGACATGTCTTTGGTGAGACAAGTTAATTTTGGAGTGGACAAATACATTTTAAAAATAAGTTGACCAATTGGATGAACCCCTTGTGGACGCATCATGGGATAAGGAACCTGACTTTCGGGAGGCAAAAAATAAACTAATATTTGGTCAGATGGAACATCTAACATTGCTTGCAACTCCTGTGTAAACATTGTAACTGAGATTCCGCTCTGGAGTTTGTACATAATGCATAGGAAGTGTAAAGTGACAAAACCAATTGACATAGGAACTGAGGCATGTCTCTATTATGTGTAAACACAACTGAACACTACAGTTTGAAATCTGGTCTTCTGGTGACTTGACATTCAAATGTTACTATTTATGTTTAATTTACATCTATAATAACACAACACCAAGAACTGCATGGTCAGCTCATTAAGTTGGATGTTAAAATTATTGTTGTCAGAGCAGATTCTTTTGTAATGAAGAGTCTATCTGGCAATAGATAATTGATGTCTGTGTGTGTTCTGGGTGGAAACAAATGAATGGTATGTATGTTTGTATGCCTCTATGTTGGTTTTGTGAAGACAGATATATAGTATCGTAAACCAATAATACTTGAATATCCAGAAAATGTATAGTTAATGTAGACTGTTTATATGTAAATTTAATTGTTAGATGAAAATAATTCACTTTGTGGAAAATTTTAAAGAGGGAGTGTTTCCCATGAGGCCAGAAGAAAAAAACTGATCAATATATCTAGAATACGTACGAGGCCTAAGTATACATTCTTTTAGAAACTGCTCTTCTAAATATGCCAGAAAGAGGTAGCATATACAGGTGCCATTTTGGTGCCCATGGTGGTGCTGTGGGGTTTTTAAGCAAGGCTGTTCATCGAAGGTTAGATAATTATGGTTGAGAATAAATTTGGTAATGTCTTGTACCTCTTAAATAACTGTAGGAGAAGAGCCATTTCTAGAAAGGAACAATTCATAAGTCTGTATGCTATCACCATGGGGTATGTTAGTATACAAAGCTGCTACATCCAGCCGTTATTACTAGAAGAGAATTGCTAGGAGTATTACCAAAATCATGTTATTTCTGCAAAAAGTGGGTTGTGTCCTGAATATAGTTTGGTTCATGCTTAAGTAAGGGCTGTAGATATTCGTCAATAAACTCGGAAAGGTATTCCGTCAAAGTGCTGTTGCCTGACACAATGAGCCTGCCTGGGGGGATTCTTCGTTGGTTGTTGTCATCTTGAATCGGCGCCATGTTGTGGATTTTGGGTAGTATGTCAAAACGTTCTGAACCTGGTGTGGTTGGGATCAGTGGGTCTGTGTGTTCCTGTGTGGTGCTAGACACCAATATATGAGTGAAGGAAAGCTGAACATGTATGGCTTAGTATAAAGTTGCCCTTAGGTCTTTTTCTATTTTTTTGCAGGACCTCTCTCGATTTCGAACAGGGGTGATTCCATCATATATATATTCTTTTTTTTTTTGACCTCTCGTGATGGGCCATTGCCATGTGCTCAAAGAGGAGATTATTATTTGAATGGAAAACTTTACCCCAAGCAGGATTCAAACCAGTGACCTCCCTCATACAAGGTGGAGCCATTGAGGCATACGCACTGAGGTAAATATACTCTCTGGAGTTAACATTGCTGTACTGCACTGTGATAGAAAAGTGGAACCACTTCGGTTTTCAAGAACTGGTCACTTATAATAGATGCAGAGTTTTGAAAAATGACCCAAAATCTTGGAAGAAAAGTTTAATAAAAACTTCATTACACAGAAATTAATAGTTTTATCGATTGAAATGGAATAAAACGTCTTTCATTTAAACATAGAATGCGTTTGTTGAGGTGTGTGATGACTCAAATACTGTTTTTACCTGAATTATGGTCAAGTACCTTTTGCACTATGCAATCACTATAGTGTAACACGTGTATTGTGCATGATCGATGAAGTGAACATCTCACTAGTTGTTGTCGTCAATGGAACTGAAGATGTTCAAATGCATTTTTGTTGTCAAGGATACAAGTTTTTTTTTAGGGGGGGATGGGGCATGGATCCAGGGATATGGGAGCTTGCGGGAAAACACTTGTGGCAGTACTTTTGTAGTAATGCATGGATAACAACAAACCAGGAATTCAAGATGCATGCCTGTGTTTAACAATTCATTTTTGGTTTCGATGAAAATCGTAACCTTTGTAATCATGCATATGTGTGCGTGTATGTATGTGTGTATGTATGTAAGGGTGTGCGCGCGTGTGTGTGTGTATGTATGTCCGTGACTCCCTACCTTGTAAACATGATATCTCAAGAAGGGAAGCTTGGACAGATCTGATATTTGGTATGTAGGTGTACCATATTGAGAAGAAGACCCCTATTGTTTTTGGTGGAGGTCAAAGGTCATTTGGGGTCAACAGGGGTCAAAATGTGAAAACCTTGTAAACACGATATCTCAAGAAGGGAAGCTTGGACAGATCTCATATTTGGTATGTAGGTGTACCATATTGAGAAGGAGAACCTTATTGTTTTTGGTGGAGGTCAAAGGTCATTTAGGGTTAACAGGGGTCAAATTGTGAAAATCTTGAAAACTATATCTCAAGAAAGGAAGCTTGTAGAGATCTCATGTTTGGTATGTAGTTGTACAATGTTAAGTATAGGAACCATATTGTTTTTGGTGGAGGTCAAAGGTCATTTGGGGTCAACAGGGATCAAATGGTGAAAACCTTGTAAGCACGATATCTCAAGAAGGAGAACTTGGACAAATCTCATATTTAGTATGTAGGTGTACCACATTAGGAAGAAAAATCCTGTTGTTTTTGGTGGAGGTCAAAGGTCATTTGGGGTCAACACAGGTAAAAATGTGAAAACCTTGTAAACATGATTTCTCAAGAAAGGAAGCTTAGAAAGATCTCATATTTAGTGTGTAGGTGTACCATATTGAGAAGAAGAATCCTATTGTTTTGGGTGAAGGTCAAAGGTCATTTGGGGTCAACAGAGGTCAAATTGTGAAAACCTTGAAAACACGATATCTCAAGAAAGGAAGCTTGTAGTGATCTCATATTTAGTATGTAGGTGTACCATATTGAGAAGAAGAATCCTATTATTTATGGTAGGGGTCAAAGGCCATTTGGGGTCATCAGGGGTCAAGTTGTGAAAACCTTGAAAACACGATATCTTAAGAAAGGAAGCTTGTAGAGATCTTATGTTTTGTATGTAGTTGTACCATGTTGAGTAGAGGAACTCTATCGTTTTTTGTGAAGGTCAAAGGTCATTTGGGGTCAACAGGGGTCAAATTGTGAAAATGTGACAAATGTGACACATACTAATGCTATTATATCAGATTCAGAAAAAAATTTCTCTTAAATAGAACATCGAAACCACAATGCATTTCTGCATTCTGGTTTATTGTTACAGTATGAGGAGGGGGGGCATGAACATCCAACCATACACTAACTGCTCACCATTTGCAAAGTCTGTAACATGGTCATCTTTTTGAAACTGTTATAGTACTGTCATAAAAAACTTTCATCAATTTTATCATTAATAAGCAACTTACATCACATGACTATACTGGTGTTGGAAAATTTCAGATACCTGCATGCCTGTTACAAATTATATTGAACTGAAGTGTTTCAGTGTGCTAGTGTTTTAATCGATTTCTAAAACTATTAATAGAGTAACTTTTCTCGTACCCATCAGGTACTGAACCAAAATGGTGGCTCTATTGTTTACATTGGTATTTCCACAGCCTGTACATGACATTTGTATTGAGGAATTTTACTACACTGCATACATTTGCCTACACCTTCTCATATGACCACCTTTTTTTCCTTGAGAGAAAGAAAATTCCATTTTGACCTTTTTGCTGTATATGGTAGCTAGTTGAATATTGGACCAAGTTTTTCTGAGTTATTGACCATTGAACTGTATATACTGCTCATTGTCCATCATTATCCATTAAGGTACCTGGTATCTTTACATGGCAAGGTTTCAGAAATTGTTTAAATGTCTGGTAATGAATTGATGAAAGGTGAAATTATTTCCAGATGCTTGTGAATGCCAGGATTCAAGATGAATGTAAATGAAGGGTGACAGCTATTAGTGGTCGGCAAATCTTGCTCCAAGTTCACTCCTCCATGTTAGTATCTACAATGATGATTGGAACTAGCAACACATGCATCATTTCAGAAGTCACAGAAGATGTGAATTACACTCCATGATGTCAAGAAGAATGCAAACATCATCAGCTGAGCTGAAATTCCACAAAGTAGTGCAGATCAACTTCAATAGGTCCCTTTGCAATGCTTCGTTAAACTACTGGTGACCTAGGCTAGGTCAATATTGGAGGCTATTGTTCTTAACAAGACAACCATCATGACAACTTACTTAACACTGATCCACATTCCAGAAGTTGGAAACAAAATGGAACCAAAAAAACAAAAAAAACAAAAAAAAACAGCCCTGGCTATCTACTGTAGACTTGGCCGGTATAACCTAGGTCAAATTGCCAAACCTACTGAGAAAAGCAATTCCCTACATATTGGAGTGTAACACCTAGCAATAAAGTTAATGACTCTGAGACCAGCCTTATTGTTGACTGTAAATTAGTATGCCCTTGGACCTAAAGTGGAACAATGTTTTTATGAATATGCGTCTAACTTGGCTGGGCAGGACTAGCCTACAGTAATTTAAAATATGGCCTCAAAGAGCGTAACTTAGTTGACTTATGCTATGCCCCAGCAGGTGGACATCATTACGACTGGTTAGGGCCTACTTTTTTTTTTCCAAAGGCTAGGTCTTAAAGTAAAAATGGGGTCAATTAAGGCCCTAGTCTCACACTCAGTACTCATTCCTCGACTGTATTAACTAGGACTGGGCCTACACCTGCATTAATGTGCATAAGACATTCCTAGGCCTAGCTAGCCTAATGGCTTCACCTTAATTTTGTAGGACTTTGCTTCTAAAGGGTTTGCATTTCCTCTAAATCCAGAAAGCTGCAATCTTTAAAATCAATCACACACTTGAGACGTTTTTTTGCTGGACATTCGTCGGTGAATGTGAGTAATTTTACGTCCCGTAAGTTCGCAGTGTCAAAGATATGTCTAAAAATACGTCGCGAGAGACCGCCCGTGCATTGGCTTAGTCATAGTCGAGGGCGGATGGCTTAGTTTATTAGTTTTGAATGGGGTCGCTCCGTCCGCGGGCCGGGAGCGCGGCGGTGGCCCGTTTTCTTTAAGCCTATATTAATACTTCTTCAATGGGGCGCTGGGCATACGTCGTAGAACGCGGCCAACTTGGTGAGGTCTTCCATTATTACGTCATAGGCGTAGCGTGTCCCCTGTATGAGTGTACGCACGTGTAGATAACATTTAAGTGACATAGCGACTTTATATTGAATTAGTGAAGGACGCAATTGCCTTAAATGCTGAAAGAGAAGTGTATTATTTGAATGGAAAACTTTGCTCCAAGCAGGATTCGAAACAGCGACCTCGCACATACAAGAGAGATGCTCTACTGCTGAGCCAACTGAGCGCAACTACCACTTGGTAAAGTCTTCCCTTATAACTGCAGCATATATGGGAGACAGGGGCCCAGTGATTTGATTATCTATGTGGAGGAGTTTTAGGCACGGGGGGGGGGGGGGCTAAAAATCTGTGGTCGGGAGAACTGGAACTGTCTGGGGCCATGATCAAGTGACTGTCTTTAAATCACTGTTCCCACTGTGTATTATAATCTATCAGAATTAATATTTGAGATAGGCCTATGTAGAATGCAGTTGTAAGACATCTGCAAATTATTTTGAATATATGTGCTTCTTACATGCCGAACTTACATGCAGAATGAACTAATTTAAATACAGTGAAGTTCAATATGTATGCATTTCATATCAGTTATCAAAATCCTGAAACAGAATTGCAGTGATATATTATATATCAGATTTGTAGCCTTTATAAATTAATCTCATGATTCCTATATATATATATATATATACCTTATTTAAATAGAGTCCTATCAGAAAATTCAAAGAACGTAGGCCTAGGGCAAAATAAAGGTTTTTCGTTTTGTTTGAAAGAACACCATATCACAACGAAATATCCTATCAAAAGCACTGGGATTTAAATCATAAGCGACTTTGAATTCCATTTGATGCCCCATTACTACGCCAAGACCGCACTTGTAGTTGTCGCATCGTAACAGCAACTATAATGACACTGAGCATGAGCAAATCTGATGCATGCCTAGTTCGGCCCATTGTAAAAAAGACGTACGTCACTGCTACAGCTCATGCGAATTCTGCATCCGACCATCTCCATATAAAGGGGACCACCTATTCAAGATAAACAATCAATACTAGTACAAGCTGAACGCAGCTGCACGTAGCTCAACACGTGAAGGGAGATATTTTACTGCCATCGATATAAAAGCCTCAGGATCATCATCAATTGGGAACTGACAAATTGATTTAAAGTTTGTTCTGTTTGCATGCAGGGGGACCACAGTTCAGACTGACAAAACAGGAAGATCAGCTAGTCTCAGTTTTGTTGGGTTTGTTTTGAAAGAAAAGATTGAAACGAATGATCTTTGTTACTCGACAAGGTATGTAAAATTTGACATAAAATGTTTTGTCATTTATTTGTATGCGACGATCATTTTTCTTCTTTGCTTTTAAAGGGATCGGTAGGTTTACGTATGGGATCGTGTCATGTCTGCCATTTTACAGTATGTCCGGTTATCAACGCCTTTCAGAAAAGAATGACTGCATGTAATGCCAAAAACTTTCATTCGATAGCCTATGATAAGTGCGCGTAACGTTTTCGATTTTCGTTCAATCATGTTATAAAAGTGTATAAGGTGTATGCGAAAATCCATCCAGACGATTTTTGCAGGTCCTCTTGTTAGTTGGTCCAAGGTTGTAATAGTTGTCATATTTCATCGAAGATGAACTAGGCCCCTAAAAGAACATTCATTGGCTCCCATTCCAAGATAGTTATTTCATGTAAACGTAACCATCATCTCTACCAGTACCACATAGGTAAAATTTACAAGCTAGGTCCACGGTGTTCTCGGTATTGCAGTCTCCTGGCAGGGAACGCCTTCGAAACGTTTACCTTCTAGGGTTGGATAGATGCTCGATTTTGTCATTTTGGAAAAACAAGACCGAAAAAAATGAATTCATAATTGCAAAGTGCGCAATGTTCATGAATGTCTCCGTTGAACCCTGAAGAGACTGAAGACGTCCCGGTTGAAGTTCGTTGAACAACGTTCCCAAAAAACCTTTTATCATTACTAAATTACTACTCTCTAGTTTGCGCAGGCCCGTAGCCAGCCCATGCGGAGGGGTGGGTCCTTTTTTCCAATATGTGGACCTTTTTCCAAATACCGTGGGCATGCAGTTGCTAGGGGGGCCCGCGGGGGCATGCATGCCTTCCTCGGAAAATTGTGAAACCTGCAGATCTCCTGCAATCTGGAGCATTTTAGAGGACTACAAAAGACCTTCCGTCGTGAGCAAATTGCATAAATAGTAGACACACGGGAGTAGCCAGGAATATGCCAAGGGGAAGGTTGGGGGGGGGGTGCGAACTCGTGAAGACTATCTAATCGGAGCCCCACCATCGGTTGGCGCGGAGCGTACAAGAAACTGTTTAGTTTTACAAACCCCCCAGATGGCCGGAAATGGCCCTTCCCAAGTCTTTCAGCTGCATGAACCCAGCCTTGAAATATAGATGTCATGTCTACAATTTCTCAATTACTCAGAAAACAATCAGTCTGTGAAAATGATGCTATGCCAAGATGAGCATTCAAAGAACGTTTGGCTCTACAAACTACTCAGATAGAAAGCGGCCCTTCCTTGGTGTCTTACATGCAAACATACATGCCCCAAACCCCGCAATCCGCCCCTGCCTTGGTAGGCCTGCCCCATAAATTGAGGGAATTACTATTTAGCGATATCGTGGGGAAAAACGAAAATGAGATCAAGCTGGGTCGCCCTTTTCGCCCTCCTTTCCCTGGCTATGCCTATGCTCCTGGGTATTTCTGGCGAAGTCCTAAAAAAAAAAATACCACAATATGGCCAGGGGGGGGGCATCGCCTCCTTCGCCCCCTCCTTGACTACACGCCTGATTAGACACTTTGGTAGTCGTGGCGGCTTGAACAGGGCTTAAAATGCACCGACTGCACCCGACTACAATTGAACATATTTAATCGGGCCCGGCGACGGCTTACGACACAACTGAAGTCTAGTCGTGGAACCGGTCACACCTCCACGACCAGCACACTCAGTGGGTGGTCGCCGTCGTGTCGCAGGTTGTCGTGGCAGTGTGTCCCTAGGTTTGTGTTGTATCTAGTTCAATGATATCCACGGCCACAATGACATAATCATGCATGCGCGTTTTTGAACTTATTATCTCATCACCACACATAGTATATGTATGTAGTGATGAGATATTGTGGTCAGTTTGGGCCTGTATACATTTTATGACATAAGTGGAAAGGTTTTATCTTCCTGCTAAAAGTGAACGGAAATTCGGCCTCAATATGTCAAGATAAAAAATATTTCATAGCTGACCCTAATTCAAACACAGGACTGGATAAATGTACCTCCATCAAGTTGGGGTGGGTCGTTCGAACGCTCCGACCCCCCTCCCCGGCTAAGGGCCTGTTGCGTATGTTTGTGGACCACATAGGCCTATGCTTTCTAACAATTATAAGATTTAATTCTTCTTATCAACTTGGCACTCACAGTTTTAGTTCACTGAATTTTCCCCTAAATGCACAATTTGACATTTTTGGTCAATTTGAGAAGAAAATTGCAATTAACTTAAGGAAAACGCAAATTGCCCCTCCAGGAAAAAAAAAAAAGAAGAGAAAAAACGTTCGCGCCGGATCGCGCATATTCCCTTGGCCTGTGTACCCGTCGAAGTTCAAAATATTTCACCATCAGGTTCCAGATACCCCCATTTACATCGCTTCTCTTTGTTGTTGTCATCGTAGTTGACAAGTTCATTACTATGAAATATTTTACCGTCTTACTTTGGCAAGTGAAGAAACGGGATGTGCAGGCACGGAAAGTTTGAATTTACCGTCAGTTATTCACGAAGATGTTATGCTTGCAGGGATAGTGCAGAGGGCCAACCATGTCATGTTCTCAGTGCAGTTAGTGTGGCCTCGATTGAAAATGTTTCAGTTGCCCCTTCTTGATACCTGTGTTATATGGGGCGATTGCACACGGCTTTGACTTTTGACCACCTTAAATTTCAAATAATGAAAAGTCCTACGAAACTATCGATATAAGTTTCGTTGTTAATCGAACATTTAGAATGCGATTTTGAATTGGATCGACATAGTGGTTTCATAGCTATAGGAGACTGGTTGTTGTCGACTGGGCTGCTGAGGAGCTGGGGGCTGTATGAATGGACAATCAGGGGTCCCCAGTATTGGCATATATGTCACGGAATAATATACCGTGCACGAAAGTACGGAAGAATTTTGAAATCAAAACAACAATTTTATTACTCCGTACACTCCACGAAGGGAGTAGCGGTAACAACAGGCGTTGTGGGAATGTGGGCAGGAAGGGGAAAGCTTTTGAGATTCACCAAGCCTTGACCAAGATTACCCTAGTGGTCGGTGAAGCAACGAAAGCACGTAAAGACCCCCCTCCACCCCCACCCCCGCTCACTCCTTCCATATACACACATACGTAGCCTACACATAAGCCTTTATTTACGTGTATGCTGTATCAACAGACTATATCCACAGTCCTTCACCTTACACGTATGTCACTGAAAGCACTTTCATGAGGGTGCGGCAAATGAAATGGACCATAAAAACCTCTACATCCCATGCAAGGCAGTTAATTCACATCTAATCACTTTACCGTTACTTATTAAAGCATTTGGTCGCACGCAATCACAAAGGCTTAAAAGACTGGAGCCTGCCAACTGAAATGAAATAAGCTTATTAGTTAGTTAGAATTTCAATTGAGACCTTTCCAATGCTAATCACATGGAATGTAGAACTGGTTTCATTTTTAAAAGGGAAGTTACTCATACCGCTTTCAACCAAGAAATGAGTTTCGTAAAGAAGGGATGGAGATTGAACGACTTGATCGTATAACCCAACAAAACAAGTTAATGATGTAAGAGGTGTGTTATGAAATGATTTAGATAACAACTTTACCAGTTTTAACAACGCTTTGTTTAATCGCTTGCAATAGCATCTAGTCACCTGATTAGAAACTTTCCAGTATATCAAAACATGATTAGCAAAACGAAACCTGGGAAAGAAAACTGAATTTTGAACTCATTTGGCAAGACATAAATGTTCATGGTAGAATACTCAACAAGGGATCCTATATTCCATGTTGGTCGTCGGGTGAACACCGGCGACGTGTCGCCTTATCTTTTCGACCAGCCTTCTTCATAGGGTAACGAGGCAGGGGTGAATCAAATGCCTCATGCTGACAATTACTTTCATGCAAAACGACTTGTTTACTTATTTCAACCAAGATCAATGCTATCCACACTTAGTTATAACTGAATCACAGATGTATATATATATCGATGTCAGAAAAGTGACTAATTTAGCATAAAAATTTCCATACGTAAGATACAATTTATTAAGAAGGCGAAGAAAAAAGTCTAAATCTAACAACACTTTTCTCAATGACATAGGAACTTTTAAAATGTCCAGTTTGGAGTGTGACTATCAAATTCCGTGGGAAATCCTAAAGGTCTGCCATATTGCGGGCCTTGCGTCACCGAAGGAAGCTATGCAGTCAGGTTGGCGTGTGTATATGTGTGTGTCTGTGACACTTGTTTGGGTGCGCTCGTCCTAAAATAAATCCTCTCAAAATTTGGTCCCTTCGTACTATAATTTTTGGCAGACTTGTTTTTTTTTTTTTGGTTCTAGGGCAGTAGTTTATTGAAGATATATGAAGTCCATGAAGCTGTTGACTAATTAATGCTAACAGCACTTCAGTTTGCTTTCACTGAATTTAGAAATATGAAAGTAAATGCATGAGACTGCAATTATAGGTGAAATGAATCTTCTCATGCCGTCCCATCTCAGTGTGTACAAAGTGTTACCATGGCAACATGGTCACTAACTTTATGGCAGGTCACTTGTTTCTTATCTACAACAGAATGCAATAAACTACGATGTAATAGCAATTTTCACCAATAAAGTTCACCAAAGATTCACTAAGACCACGAAGTGTGTTTATCGAGACATCTGCAATTCTTGAATTATATTAAGATACCTTCAATTCGAGATTAAAATGTGAAACGGCTTTGCCATACGGACATGTATGCGTGGGTTCAGTATGCAGCCTAATGCATTGTATTCACGTACTGTCCAGTTGCGTGACCAATAACGAGCGGTTTGTCGATCAGACATAATGTAAAAACAGTATGGAGGGTGTAATTGGGAGGAATTAAGGAGAAAAGATACATTTCTGATATTTCGCCAAAAAAAAAGAAAAACAGATTTCTGATCTCAAAAACACAGATCTCGGATCTAAGAAAAAACGAATTTCAATAAAGGGATTTCAAATTTCACTAAACAAAAAGATTCCAGATTTCCCCACGTTCAAAAAAAAAATCGGATTAAAAAAAAAATAGCCACATTTGAAAAAAACAAGTTTCTGATTTCGAAAAAGAAGATTATTGATTTCGGGTTTAAAACTGCAGATTTTGGATGTATGAAACAAAAAAAAACCAAGGCTCTAACAGGCTTCCGTATTTGAGAGTCAAGGGCCCCGTTATTGGTAATTTGTCAATTATTAACGAGACAGTATAGGTATTAATAACCCTGTGTTGAGACCTTCGACTATATAGAGATTAAAGGGGCAATAAAAACTGGAAAAACATGTTACTATGCTATACAGAAATGAAACACTATGTTTTCACTGTTAATGTTCTTGTCACAGAGATTCGTGACTTCGTGTATGTGAGTATGGGCTTTAATGCATCTGATCTTCCAAATGATATGTGAACAACGTTTATACTACTGCTGTTTATATCAGACCGCCATTAAATCCCCTGTAGAATAGGAACATGTATGCGACATGGAGCCACAATATGTCGTGTTACCACTTTAAATAAAATATTGCCTGCTTATGAGACCTGAACAATATGAAATTAATGTACCTTCAATATCAGCAACAACTCCATTATATCAACATTGCAAACAACCAGTGCGAGCGAAAGCCCACGTAGGCTACGTGACTGTCTATATTAAAATTCAGTAAAGAAAATGCGTACAGACCACACGTATAGTCGTTGCTGGAAGCAAGATGTTTCCGCATTTGCATAAATTTGCCCTACATGTGTGGAATAAAATATTGCCAGAATATTAACTATATTCAACGTGATTGATCAGTCCTATAGCCACTATATAGGCCCATAGTATGGCTCTTTTACACCAGTAAGTGGTCGTGCTTTGACGCCGCACGCTCGTCAAGTGTCCAAGTTACACTCGTAGGTGTTTGTCACTGGCAGTGTTATAAGAGGTCTGGATTCTTTACGTGTTGGATCGTGCCTAGCTCAGCCATACAATAGATCTTCCATGTGTAATGGATTGTCCGATTAACCTTCGCAGAGGAATGTACAGTAACCTTACGAAATGGGGACAAAAGTGAAGAGAAGACGTGCTGGCCTTTCCACAAAGGCGTATGCAGCTCTATTTGTAAGCTTTTATCTGTATGTGACACCAATTGCAATTTAATAATCCTTTTAATTTGTAGGAACGATTCTTCCACGCATGCAGGTAGGCTAGTAAATATCACCAACGATGTTTGGAGTCAGTGTTAGAACGGGCAGGGGGCGGGTAGGGCTGTGACAACCCCGGCCCCCTCCCAACTTGGATATCAAGTCGAAGATAAAGTTAAATCGCCCAGTCCGCTATAGTCATAATGACGTCACAGAGCCCCAATATGCCGTCCAATATGCATCCAAGAAACAAAATACAAACAAATGTATACATGTGTACGTCTCACTTTATAGTGACAGATATCCTGTACTTGCACCATTTACTCAGTGGCGTGGCCAAGGGGGTGGGGGAGGGGAAGGTGGAACGTGTCCCCCTCCTTGGAAAATCTTGTGCCCCCATGTCCCCCCCCCCCCCATCTGAGATTTGTGATGCTAAAAAAAATTGGCGAACTTTTGTAGACAGTCACTCAGTCAGAATATTGTACTCCAAGGTTTCCATCTTATTTGATTCTAGTTCTTAAGACAAGAAAGGGCAACAAATTGCATTTTCTTTGAATGAGCGGCGAAAACAATTAAATCGCTCATGGCCCACGCCGCCCACCTCAGAAAACACACGGTGATCAATTCATAGGTCGTGTATCGGAAGCTCGGAGCATCCGTTGTGGTGCTACGTAACGCTCGTCGTCGCAACAGGCGTGAATGTATACCTGTACCTAGCTATATAGTGCAGGAATAATACAAGTCCACGTCGTGTGTTAGATTGATCAAAACGATGAATGTTGTTGTTTTGGCAGTGGGCCGTGGACCAATGTCTGCGGTTTTGTGTATTGCCAATTCTGGTGTAATCTTGGTGCTAACAATTTCGACTGATTTGTATCTCCTGTTTCGAGAACATACCCTTCCCACAAAAAAATATAGGCAACAAAATTCTATGATCACGTATGACTGACAATAACTCAGTTCATAGAATCTTAAGAATCCTACGATAACCAAGCATTCCATGTTTGCATGAATATTTGAATTGGCAATACACATGATGCACGTATAGGCCTATGTTCACTTTCACAAAAATTTCTGAAGATCGCTTACAAGTACTACAATTTCCAACCTCCTATTTGTCTAGTTAGGGTAGTTTCTGTGACATTCCGTCACTTTTCAAGTATATTCTCTGGTGATCATGTGTATAGTTTGAAATGGATAAATTCCTAAAGAGAAAATCTGATTTTACTGGTGCAAATGAGCATAAAAACATGTTTGAACATAATTTTTTTTTGTAGGGGTGGGGTGACTAATTCGGACATTCCCCCCCCCCTCCATTTTTTTGGGGAAAAAAATTTTCAGAAGATTAAAATCATTACCTGAAAAATAAGAATTCCCAAAGATATATTCAACTCAAATTCAGAAACAAATGTAGCACCATTTTGCATCTAGCCTACTCTACGTGTGCTAAAATTTTCCAAAGGGGAGGGGGACACCCCCTCCCCTTAGACCATCCCAGGACACTGATCCGCTACCCATGGTGGTGCCCCCATCAAATTGCTGTGCCCCCCCCCCATGTGCCCCCCCCCCCCCAAAATAAAAAGGCTGGTGACGCCACTGCATGTACTAACAACCAGGGCGGCATAGCCTTATAACCAGTTCAGTCTTTTGGATATTTCCAATAGCTATTTGGTTTTGAATCTCTGAATTGTTTGCACTTTCAGATCCGAGTGATGGTGACTGTCAGTAATTTTGTGGAGTTTATTCCCAGTGTATTTTCCCTGCTGTCCCGAAGATGCTGGCGTGTGAATGTACACTACTACACGCAACTAATTGACCTTATTGAGCATGTGCGTGCCGTGCGTTTACCATTAGATATGGTTGATTAATTGACCATGCAATAGCCGGTTAGCATGATGAGCTATAAAGCTGTACGTACATACATTGTATAACGCTCTCCTTTCAGTGGTTTGGCCATCATTGTATTGCCAAAGTACACACACACACCATACGGTGAACGGTGTACATACTGCTTATAATTATATCAGTCAGTCAGTCTTTCTGAATACATCAATTGTTTCAATTTTTTCAAGTGTTTCAATTCTTTGCTAGTGCTGTAAACCAGAACATGCTGAACAAAGAGTAATACATCACCATAAGCTATATTTTTACTTCCCGGAAAGGAAAATTCTCAACTGGTTCTAAGTGACAGTACTCTTAGATTGACAGCAAATTCGAAAGATGCAGAGCAGCTCGTATTACACAACGTACACAGGGATCCATTGTTTTGATTACACGTGTGGAGGAAGTTAAGACAGGCTGAGGGAGGGACTAGAGGTGGTTGGGAGAATTGAAACTGTCTGGGGTGATGAGTTTTTGTCTTTAAAGTCTGTAATGCATCACCCCAGACAGTTTTAATTCTCCCAACCACCTACCTCTAGTCCCTAGTTATATAGACTTTTTGGGACCAAATGTATTAATACCCTAAATATCTAGGCTTTTATGTCGTGTGTTACGCCACCTCGATGACCTCAGAGGTTTGGACTCAATGGACTCTATCACAATTTTTCCCAAGTGATCATATAGGCCTAGGTGAAGGTATAATTGTGATAGTTCATTCTACAAGTGAAATAACACCGCCCGGTCTTCATATAGTATTGAGCACGCGGCATGATAAATTTAGTTAAATGCTTCGTCTGAGATCACTAATTCTTAAGTACGCAAACCTTCAGGCAACTTCTCTTGCAGGTGCAGTACTATCGCATTATAAACAACGCTGGTTGTAGCAAGCAACAATCATCTCTCGTTAACGGTACGAACGGATCAGTCCATGGGGATCGGGTGGATCAGTATGGTGCAGTGTTGTAATGACTCGAGTCGGACTCGAGTCACGATTATTGAAGACTCGAGTCACTTGCGTCAAAAGACTCGACTCGAATCAGTTGAAGTTTGAGAAAGTGCAAAAGACTGGACTCGAGTCAGTATGTGGAATGGACTTGACTCGAGTAACTGTGCTGGATGACTCTACTTGACTCAAGTCTTTTCACAATGACTAGAGTCAAACTATCAGCAAACAATATGATGTTACATCCTGTTTTGGTGTACATTTGAAGAAATGCACCACGAGTTGATTAATTGGAAACGGCAATAAAAACAGCTGACCCGTTGTAATCAGAATTTATCTAGATTGTCGATTGTATTCGTACACCCATATACGGCTTCAATCAGCGTGCAGGCCATAGATTATGTACGTTAATATTTCATTTACAGGAGCGTTACAGTTGTGTTCCATTGCTAATTGCGTGCGTAAGATGTTCATGTTTGATGTGTATTTTCCCTTTTCTTGTGTAAGAGGGGTGATATATGTTCCTACTTGATTATTGTTTGATAAATATTCATGTTACTGATGACTGGGGCAAGGACAGATTTTCGAATTTTACTGATTACAGGGGACCATGTATGCGGGAGTGTTGGACTATTCTCGTTTAGTGAAGAATGTCATTTTGTTCAGTCAGTGCCATGGTTGATAGTTTGTTAAATGGTTTCGCTATTCTGAAGTGATTATCTTGATTACTTTCCACATTTTCTTGAACAGACTGGGAGCCCATTTAATACTGTGTTCAAATTGTTGCATATTACAAGAGGGATTCATCCCATGAGCGCTCACCCGGGCTCTGTCTGTGGACCTCACTAGGGGCCCCTGGGCCCCATGCGACGCGACCACAAAAGCGACTCTTGCTTCTTGTCTTCGCGGGTGCACTTGGTTCTCCCTCCCCCTCATCTTACAGTATAATTGCTGAGTCCACGCGGCGCCGTGTGCATGTGCGTAGAAAAGAGTTCTTTCTGACAACGGGTGCTTTCAGCATGCTTGTGATATAGAACCAGGACGCTCATTTTCTAACCATGTTTCTACCCATTTCATTGTCTTGTAAATTCATCACCACCTTCAAAACACTGATGTCGATATATAGTGAATAGCCGAATGATGTGATCAGTTTGTGGTTTATTTGTGCTTCGTTTCACTGAACACTGTAATTCCCGATACCGATCAGTGAACGATTTGATTAGGTTGTTCTTGATACACCTGTGAAAACTGCATACAAAAAATAATTCTATCTTTACGTTTCCTTTTTCGGTACACCTGCAATCCCTTGATTTATGAGGACACAAAAACTATCGACCTACTCTATCAATCCTCTCATACAGATATACGTCTATATCTCACGGTGTTACAGTATTGCACATTGCTCGTTTGTGTCATCCCTGTTTAATATTGTTTCTAAAATCGAACTGAATCTTTTTCGAGAGTTTTGTTCCCCAATTTCTTCATCGTCATTTTTCTTCTTTTTTTTCAATGTTTCTAGTATATTTCATATTTTTATTTTATTTTATTTTTTGCATAGGTTGATAAAGCTACAATAAAAATGGACACGAAATCCAATGATAAAGTGGGTGACAATTCGAGTGAGAAATTCAAAGAGACGACAACTGGAGAAAAGAAGGACGGAAAAGTAAGCGATGACTGCTTGTTAATATGCTTTTAACATATTTGACATAAATGAAAGCGAGAATTCATCTGGGAGAAGCACGGCATGAATACTTCACGCAAAATATGACACGGACATTGTTCCAACCAATTCCATCAAGTTACATGAGTAGTGTGTAGTCTCTCTCTCTGTTTATGGAAAATCAGTTTCTTACAACGCTAGGAAGGCTCTTCAGTGAAATGCAGTTTACTAAGATGTAAAGTAGACTCTTATTATCTCTCTGAACATTTTGTAATATATGTAAGAAATGAGCTCGAGAAGTTCACGAATGTGGTTACCTCTACGCAAATCACAACTCCGTGGTATCAGTCTACTGAGAGAATGATGCAGGATTCCTTTATACGGAGGGGGGGGGGGGGGGGATGAGATGAAGTTATATTATGAGATACAACTATATGTGTGATGGTTTAACGCTACTGTTCAATATATCAACTGTATGGCACTGTGATAGCTATGCTACAGTAAACCAAAATGGCTCATTCGTTTAGGGGAAGTTTAGTTTGATTTCCTTTACCCCGCACCGTTCACGATTCACCAGTGTATCTGATGTGTTTTTATGATTTAAAATTATTTTTATGTATATGTTTTCCCTTCTCGGTAGACTGCCACATATGGTGGCATTCCACAAGATGTCTTCGCATGGTCGATCGGAATTGGCTTCATCGTAGCGTTGTTGGCGGCGATAATGGGAATTGGTCATCTACGAAAATGGGATGCTCAGTCTGGTTGGACTCACAACGACAGCGCCACCTCCAGCAGTAGATTCATGGAAGAACCCAGAGTCATCGAAGAAGGAGTTCCCGGTCGCAGCGATCCGACGGCCTCTGGCAGATGGTACTACTGGCAGTTACCAATCGGAGAAGCCACTGCTTTTACCCGCGCCGTCGTGTGGCTCTGTTATACCGGCCACCAGTTGTTCATTTGGGCCACGATATACATCGCTCAAAGGGTGAAGGCAAGAAACTCAGACAGCGGTCTGAAATACAGTAACGAAATGACAATGTACCAGTGGGTACCGCTGATCGGTAATATGATCTTCCATGTGTTGCATCTCGCACAGACGCATTGGACGTATGATGCGACAGCACAAGACGTATCTGAAGCAAGTTCTCAGAGTTCTGTCATCATGCTGCTGGTGTTTGTTTTGCTTCTTGAATATCGAGACAGAGGGCTTTTCTTCGGTTGGCCCTCGTCCAGGCACAAGAACAAAGTCAGTAGATCACTAAGGCTGGACCTAGGCCCGATAAACCTTATCCGTAGGTACCACGGTTACGCCTTCGCATGGGGAGCCATATACACATTTTGGTATCACCCGATGGAGAACACCTGGGGACATTGTTTCGGGTTCTTCCACACTTGGTTGCTGATGTTGCAGGGAAGTTTAATGTTTACAAAGGTGCACCTGAACAGGTACTGGAGGCTACTATTGGAGAGCTGGGTAACGATTCATGCAACGGTGGTAGCAGTACAGACGGGTGGGCCAAGCAGTGATCTTTGGGCGATGTTCTTCTTTGGTTTCCTGTGGGTATTCCTCATGACTCAATTGTTTGGGCTCACGATTTGGAGGAAACTCCCATGGTGGACGAATCCGTTACCTTTTATAATATACTTCGTCGCGTGTATCGGACTTTACGGTTTCTACTTCGAAGACAGCAAAGGTCGCCATTGGATACGACTCAATGAGCTTGTTCGAATTCCTGCAGTTGAATATTTGGCTTTCATATGGACCTGGTTTTGGCTCTGGATCTTTTTAAAGATCGAGGGACTTATTCAGCGCTATGTCGATCATGACAGTAATCAACCAGTGAGTGCCTTTGTCGAAGTTATATATATCTTCACCAGCCTTGGTATATACGCTTTCCTGGTAGTTCTCAGTTTCTTGATTCAGGAACTGGACTTTAAGGTAGATTTAATTGCTTTGATGACCTTGTTAACTGCCGTCTTTTCCTTGTTTGTGTGCGTCAGTATCATGTTCCTAAAGCAGGTCATGCGACCAATTAGAAATAGCAAAGTCGTTCCTTCCCCGGAACACTCTCCAACAACTAGTGCACCTGAAATGAAAGTGAACGAAAACTGCGCAACATTAGACGGGCTTTGAATGCACACAGTGAATGCAAATGAAACAGATTTAATGAGGTTTCTTAAGCAGGTTGAACAAACGAATGAGTTGTAAATATGATACTAGTCAATTTATTATAATATCTGTAGATTTTCTTATATGCAAATATGTTATATTTGAAATGATATGCTCTCATTTTCCTATCACTCAGTATTCTTAACATAATATGATAACAGTGTAGAAAGAATATGAAATGAGAACACCTTATCTCACAATTGGGTCATTAACTTTTTGTTATGATCGTTTGTTTCTTCACATTGTTTGAAAGATATCGGTATGTTTTGTTTCAAATCTTTCGTACGTCCTCAGACGATTTACGGCAAGTATCGCAGTCCCTGACCAACCATCTCACAGTTGGAGGGGTAAATGTCTAATAGGGCACTCTAAAATTTCATATTACGTGTAATAAAGGAATTTTTCTGTCCAAAAGGACACGAATCTAGATTTTGGGGTTACATATCCTTTCGTCAACCCCGGGGGGGGGGGGGGCACCGACCCTGTATCGTGATTATATGATGCATCCTTGTTAGTGTTGTCATGTCACTGACAATTTTATCAAGAGTTCCTGACGACGAACGTTCCTTTGTTGGAAGAAGTTTGTGAAATATTTATCATTCGTCGCTTTCACAATTTTCCTTACAGAACACAATTATTCTAAAGGTTGTAATCATGTCAGTGAGTGATCCCCGTGTCAAATACTGTTTCACTAACTCCCTGATCAGCCCACATAAAGACCGTAATACTCTCTTCAAGCTGTTTACTCACGCAGGTAACAATTCCTGCACCGGGAAGCAATGCATGCTAACTTCTAGTTTAACTTGTGCTTATGACAGTTGGATCACCTTCGAAAACTTGTTAGCTGTAGAAAACAAATAGGCTCTTACAACAGACGTTTAAACCTGAAGATATTTGCCATCCGTGTACATTTTCATCCGTGAACATACACTCCAAATAAAAAAAATATATATATAAGAAGTAAAATATAGAAATCCTACTGTATAACCCTTAATTTCAACCAAGTCACCGGAAGCGAAACTTGTCAAGTTAAATTGTACTTCCGCCTTGAACAACGTCCTCAAATTTTTAGGTGGTTAAGGTTTGTCACGGAATTTCCACAGACAAGAAGGCTAACGACAGATGGAACGAGAGTTTCAATTAGAATATAATTACTCGTTCGGACGTTAGGTCCAGGCAGATTCAGATTACAATGTACAAGTTTGATTAGGCTAACATGATAAGGGTGTTCAATTAAATAGCGCTTGATAATAATAATTGTACTTAACTATTACTAGGGTGGTAACTGGTAACAACTTGGACAAGGTTTCATGTGGAGTCGTAGGCAACTACTGTAGACGACCACAACACTGGAATGGCTGGTGTAACGTTGGATAATCGAATTCCAATAAAGTCCTCACGATCTGGTCCTGTGTAACGGTCTGCAGACGCACATAGTATACGTACCCCACGATGCCCCTTCGATCCCCCACCCAGCAGGGGCGGATTTGTCCACATTCCAAAAATCTTGAATTGTTTCCAACTTCTTAAAACAACAGAAAGCCCTATCCAATTAGAGCACTAGGCCTATGTGATGTGTCATCATAACTACGTCACTCTCTGCACCGTTTACTGTCTTACTCGAGGTCATGCAATTGATTTGAATGGAAATTCTGGGTGATCTGAAGAAAAAGCAATTCATACAAGAAATTATCATCCTGCTGTATGGAATCGTCAATTTGAAAGCTATTGTATGGAGAACTTCAACATAGCGTGACTGCAGACGACACACATAAAGTGAGACAAAAACATATAATACACCTTTTGTTTACAAAATAGAACTGTCAAGGAGAATTCACTCTCTATAGATTGCTTTATTTACCACAAACTCAGTGGCGCAGACGTCACGGTTTGAAGTATAACCCATACTACAACACTGGTATCAGTTCCACTGTTTTCATTTATTATTGAACGTCTGAAGTCCCAAGCTGTTTTCAATAATACACTCATGGCATGTATTTATAACCCCTCTATACCCTCTGCATGGCAACATACCCAGAAATAAATGTGACAATAAAACTGAGACAATTTACCTTTTTTATCAGTCATCTCTAATGAAATGGCACAAATTAATGCATCATTTTGTATAAAGTGAGACCTGTTTGTTACAACACAAACTCTAAAGGGGAAGGGAAACCGCCTCAGCTTAAAATCCTCTCCCAAGATCAGTGTTTATTCAAATCATTATGACATAGGTAGCGGTGTAGGCCGGGATGCGGAGGATGTGCCAGGTGAAAACAAAACACCTGGAACGGTCTAAGAATGATAGAATCACCAAGGAAGATGAAAAAATTAAGCCATCAATTTTAATATAGGAATTCCTGAAGAAATATTCAATGTACCACCATTTTGGGTTTCACCAAGCAAAATGAAAAATTAAAAGAGGAATTCCTGAAGGTAAGTTCAGATCAAATCTAGCATCACATGTAGCACCATTTTGCAACTCGTTGAATAATGATGGCGGTAGTAATGTGCAACAGATGCAATGTACTAAAAATCTTCCTCAACTTTCTTTAATGCCGTGAAGACATAACAACGTTAACAGAACTAAGAACTTAGACCAAATGTGATCTAGGTGACAGGGAGCATAGGAATGTCACAAATATTGTCCCCACTATAGGAAAATATGTAACAACAAAGAATAAAATTAGCGTTGTAAATAAACTGACAGTATGGGATTGCTCAAGCAAATTATATCGACAAATTTCGCTATCATAGCCATTTCCTTTTTTATAGCATTATCTGTATAACTTTTATGTGTTGCGTAGGTAATATATCGACTGTGTTTTGTGAGTATTACCGACGAATGTGGCCCCCTATGCCATTTCATCGCTTCATTTGTGGGCCAGTCAGATTCCTGCAGCCTTGCAAGTGTA
Organism: Stichopus chloronotus; assembly: GCA_021234535.1. NCBI lineage: Eukaryota > Metazoa > Echinodermata > Holothuroidea > Aspidochirotida > Stichopodidae > Stichopus > Stichopus chloronotus. The sequence continues at coordinate 1,999,246 of CM037835.1, forward strand.
GGGAATTGTCAAGGTATTGCCTACCATGAGATCTGTCGACATCTCATAATTTAGAAAACTGACATGTCGAGATAATCATCTGATTATGTCGATCGTCCATTTTGGTATGTTTATTTGGGGTTTCTTTTACATTTCAGTCACTTCATTCACCAAGGTAGTGTACATTTTCGTCAAAAGTAAGTAGACTTGGGGCAACTCAGAAAAGCAAAAGCTGCCTGTGAGGAGAAAGTCATCCCTAGCAAAACAACTGAACATGAACACAGCTACGTGGAAAACAAGGATAAACGATTAGGAAAGAGAAACAAAAATCGACATACAATTACCTTTGCAGAAAGCAAGTTAATGACATTAAATTGGGAATAAGTCATATGTAATTTCAAAGTTGTGTTATGCATTATTGATTAGAAGTAAAGATTAAGTATAATACTACTTGAGATACGAAACATTTTCAGTTAAGCTATTCCAAGTTTTGGAACAAGAAACAGATGTAATGCTGAGTTGACATCAGACGACAAAACGGAGTAAATAAATTGTTGAGAGATGCACCCACGGCATAGCCGTGGAGATGTATTGTTCGATGGAGTGAAAAGGTTGTTAAAGGTAGATGGTAGGATGCAGCGGGACCAATTAAACATTAAATACAGTAAATCAATTTACATGAAATATGGATAAAGTATACATTTCGTAAAGAGTTTGAAGCTGTGGTAGTTTGCACCCTATACACGACTTGTGGGACTTTGAAGGATGTAAAGTGACAAATGCATATGTATTTGAGCAAGTATGATGAAATGATGAAAGGCGTGTTGGTTCACACGCATAAATTCATTAATTTATCTATTGATAATCTGTTAAACGAATGTTATTTTGATTTCAGTAGTCCGGAGCTGCTAAATGTGTTCTACAAGGCTTCCTCTATGGAAAAATGTCTAAACGGAAGATGATCTGAGTGGACTACTCGGTATATGTGGTGGCAAATTTTGAAACGTTTTACTCATCGATCCTGAAGTCCCTAAGTATACGGTACTTTGTTTCGGGGAAGAATATCCAAATTTTCAGAGGCCTAATACCGACAGTTGATTATTTCGACACCTGAGCTGAATAGCAGCTATGCGCCTATTATTATGATGGCATTGTATACAAAATCATCCTGTGAGAGGAAATGGATTGCAGGTAAATGAATAGTAGTACAAATACAAGCAGGCTTGTGTAATAGTTTTAGGGGAAATCGGTTAAAGTTCGAGTTTTGTTTACACTGTCTTGTTACACAACGAACGAATATGGCAGATTATACAACTCAGTGGATGCATATTCCACGTGCTTTGAAACGTGAAATTTTTATCGTAGGTATATGTAGATGCTACATAGAGTTCGGCTATATCATTGCAATATCCAATAAATGGTCAGGCTACTGGCGGATCCAGGTGAGGCCAATTCATTGGAACATGGCTCCACATAAAGTTAGGCCAAAGCAAAGTTTCAGAAAAGCGCTGGATAATTTAAGAATAATAAATACAGACTTTATTAAAAGAAATGAAATTCACAATCGTTCAATGAAAATAACTTCACATCATTACACCACCAGTTTAGACCCTCCCGGCCAAACGAAAGACATGGATCCTCCAGTACAGGCATGCACGATAGGAGCCTGCGGCTCTGTAATTAGACTGACAGGTCGAAGGAAGTGCCGTTCCCTGCCATCTGGTGGGTTTGTATAGCTTATTTTCTTGGAAGTTCCGAGCCAACAGATGGTGGCGTTCCACTTGGTCTAAGTTAGCCATCAGGCCAAACCCATAAAGTGTTGAATGTAATGGACAGACAGTGGCGAAGCTACCATATGATCAGGGAGCTGTCGTCCCCCCCCCCCCCCCCCACACACACACACCTACTCAAATGGATTAGCGGTGCCCTTTTTAGATTTTCACAAAAAGAGAAAAAATAATCAAACAGATTGAAAAAGATAAGAATGAGAAAAAAAATGAAAGATAAGGTAAGGACAATGCAAGTTTGAGTACTTCAGTGCACCCCACATCCAGGAAATTATGGCGTTGCCAATTTTCTGTCCTCAAATTCAAGCAAGTACAGTATTCATCATAAAATGTTCAAATTTGATAAGACTTTTTCAGTGAAAATCTCACAAAATTTTTCACCCAAGAAAGTACTGACAATTCCATTTTCTATATCTTACTTGGTGAGCCCAGGAAAGGCGATTCCAAAACTCTGGGGTGGAGGGAGGGGTGATTTTTATGCATTTTTTCTGGTACGTTTGAGTTCAAACGTTGCTGGAGCTCCTCTAAGAGCTTGTATTCTAACAATTCTCACTTAACCCCTAATCAAAAATTCTGGCCTCGCCAATGGGACAGGCGCATACTGTATTTTCGTATCACACTCGCTGATGTACCCTCACCCATGTCCGTCAGGTTTAGTCAGAAAACAAATCTACCTACATATGGGGGCGCACTTTGAGTCTCTTGACTAAGAGTATTTATTGACTCATATTTACTCTTAGTCAATAAATACTCTTAGTCTCTTGACTCCTGCAAACAATCATTGTGACTCCACTGTACAATAAAAAAAAAATGTGGAACTAGATATGTTGACACCCACCGAAATATTTACCATGTGCTTCAGGAATATATGAACGAGGATGACTACTCATTTATGATTTCTGTATCATCTCGACCCATCTGATATGTAGTAGCATTTCCATAGATTTACTTTTGCTCTAATCAGTTAATTTGAAAATTATAAACATGACGTTATCCCTTATCCAAAACTCTGCATCTGTAAGTCATAACACCCAGGAAGTGCCGTTTAAAGCCATCCGGGGGAGTTTGAAAATCCAAAATGCCATTTTTGCACCCTCTTACTGAAACTGCTTGCTCCGTCACTGTCGACAGACTGGAGGTCATCCCAGACAAAGGTCTACTTTATTCTGCCAAGCAATATGAAAAAAGTAATTACTTTGGAAGCATGAATTCATGAAGATTGAGTTCAAAGCTTAGCATCGAAATGTAGCATTTTTCTGCATCTAGTCCACCTCATAAGCAAACATTGCAAAAGAGGATTGTGATTGGTCATCAATTCCACAATACAAGCCAGCTAAAGCCCCGGGCACTGATATCACTCCAAGCAAACTGACACACACATGTGACCTTGAGAAGTTTTGAAGTTGGTGCTCCATATATCTGGAAAATAGCCTATACCCACACCTGGTTACCTGTTAGCCATTAGACTTTGCAAAGTCTTTCTCGGCGAATGAATTCCCCTCCTTGATGCTTCCTCACAATTTGAGCTGCAGCCTACTTATACCTAACCGAAGATATGTATGTGCTCATCTAGTGATCGCGTTTCCCTATGATCGCCGTACGCCGGCCAAAAAAAAAACAAAAAACTTTGTACACTCAATATAATTATGTATAGTCACGTTTGACGTCCCGGTTTATACATATTAAAATACCACGTGTTGGTCCCATGAAATGAGCCAATAGCAGCGATCAAACAATGAGCGAAAATACTGGTACGTTCAAATATGAAGGGAAGAACTTTTTAAAAGAGTGATATCTACATAATAGTACAATAATGATACACAATTCTTTTAAATCTGAATTACAAAACGAGTTATGAACATTTTTTGAAGATGCATTGCATCAATGTTTGACAATCTTTATTTTAGTTTTGCTATACTCGTATTTTGGTCTGTTCTATTTCGCCTTGACGTAAAGAAAAACTTTCTAAGTAGAACAGTACCTAGTCTAACTTTCCCCTATCACCAGATTTGCCTACGGCAGAAATAGGATATCGCTAAGAGAAATAGGATATCGCTAAGAGAGAACTAAAACAGTTGAAAAAGAGTAGAAAATTACCATGATACTTAGGAAACTGATCAGTCGTAGGTCCTTTCCGAATCATTACTCCCATCATTTATCACGATGGCCGTACATGATTGGCTTCTGTCTAATCTGGAAGCGAAAAACACTGGTTTTAGTTAAAAAGTTGTGTACATAATTAAAGGGAAGTAGGGCGTTTAGATTATACTCACATGGCATACAAAGAAAATAGCATTAATCATTGTTAAACCGTCCACTCTCCCCCAATAGACATCTGCAAAAGCTACATCTCCTCACAACGTTATGCATGTGAAGAGTAACGGAAGGTGCATCTTTTGAATTTTGAAAAGTTTGGGTGAACAAATTATTGTTGAGTAACAACTAACTGAATTTCTACCTGTGAGAAACTTATTTCTTGAAAAGAAGGCTACTGTCCTGCCTTATTTTGAATAAGCTATCATTCTATGTCCGCAAACATTGGTTTTAAAAATATGGTTGTTTTCTGTAAAACAAACGCCTTATTTCCCTCTAAAACGAGTGTCCAGAGTCTGCGAGGGCAGTAACTTATGAGGGGAGTAAACGCTCTTCCTAAAGCAGAATAGTAAATATACTGAAGTTCTTTCAGAGGTGGTGGAACCAAGATTAGGAACAGAAACTTTCCAGCCCAAGCAAACTCTGCAGAGTCTAGTCAGCCATATGTTTGTGACGTTTTTTGCATCAATTAAGGTTCCCTAACACAATAATGCTCACACGTAAAATTCGGAAAATTTAGGAACTTACCCCTGCTGGAAAATGTCTAGCTGCTGGCTTCAAGGTCACTGGTACAGTATAGGCCTACATTTCACTCCTTTAGTGCAACCGTTTGGAATGTGGCGAGCCGTATGATGTGATCCTTGGGAAATGAGATTCAAGGACGTAAAAGCAAAGTATGGCAAAGTAAACCAGCTGAAATTCTATATACGTAGCCTAGTCTTTGAGCAGACCACATCATGATGATTTCAAAGTGACTGTTATTCTCTTTTTGCATGGGGAAGGCAATGTAACATTTGAAAAAAATGCTCCTGAAGGGGGGGGGGGGGGGTTCCGGTCCCGACCGTCGCATTTAGGGGAAAGCAGGTTCCAGACCTCTTGGATCCATCCTCTGTATCCCGTATTGCATGGATTCACTTTTACAGACGGGTATCACTGTGTAGGTCATTGCCACGATGCATGTGGGAGCACAATATTTCTCATACTTAAATTCATAACGTGAGTGATACTTTTTATAATATAGGAAACACTCAGTATAATCTCTCGCAATGATTAAATCGCATCTGGCATTTATATTCGTTACTCATGTAAAGTCAGATCGGTATATCATGCAGTCAATTGTAAAAGCAGGGAGTACAGTGAAACGACATCTCAAGTTTTCCTCTTTCAGTGAGACTATAGACCATTCTCTCAACTGGTTGTGAGCCTATGAAATGAACTACCGTCAACAAAACCCTTTGGCCAAGTTTGTGAACTTTTCAGACGTTTCAACACAAAACTCCTGGCAGTTACTTTGGGAACATTGACTGGGACGGGGAGGGGGTATATATTGCCATGTCTACGAAAAGAGATATCAGGCACGTGTCCACGATTTTTAAAAGGGTCTAGTCTGAGAGCGAGTCCACGTCGGCAGGACTTGGGAACCGTTAGTTGGCACGAAACATAATACAAGAAAAATTTTGACTTATACACATCGCGTAGATGGCCGGAAGCTGCATTTCCTAGGTGTACTAAGCTGTGACTACTCACCCTTGGAATAGGAATCTCATATCTGCAATCCCTCGATCATTGAGTAAAACATCGATTTATGAAACCGGACATTTTTGGTCTAGAACAAAGTTCGGAAATTGCATTTCAGAACCCACTTTTTCTGTTTCGTTTACCCCTCACCACACTCCCTACAAATTAATGTAGCTTAAGTATGTTTTCAAGTAAATAAACTTTGGGGGTCAAAATTGGTGCCCCTATGACATTCGTGGCTGCGCTAATGGAAATGCATGCAATGGCTGAAAGCCGCTACTGTTTGAGTCAGAAAGAGTATTATAATTTGCATGTTCGTGAACTTTTTAGGCATATATATATAACGTACGAAAATGCATCAGTAATATTTTAAAATTGTCAATATCTTTACCATTAAAATTCCAGGCACCTACCCACTTGATGTTTTCGTTACGATTAGACTGGAACTAGTTTTAAGATTTTCCATCAACCAACAGAACCATTGATTAGAATTCCTAGCAATGGTATCCTTCACTATGATAATTTCACTTTTCTATTCGTATAAGGCAAGTTATTTGTCTCTACAGAATGGATGTACTTTTGGTTTACACTGTCTCGAAGTCTTCGTCGTTACCAATCATCCGGATTCAAATGAATTTTTTTTCAGTCTCCTTTCTTCTTTCAGACGGAGTTGTTGATCGTTTCCAAAGTCACATTGTCCAATATATTTAATGATTCGTTTAGGTCTCTAATCTTATATCACTTACCATCGTCAAACATATATAAGGTAATTAAGAGGCAATATATACAGACTTAAAGTGATTGCGTGTGTACTGAAAAACCAAAAAGATAAGATTATGTTTGATCTTAACTTTTTCTTTATTTTTAAACGTACAAGCGAGGTTGTACATGAACGGACTATATGTCTTTCAATGAAGGAAAATGATAGTAAGTACTTCGAAAAGCAACGGGATTGGCATAAAAACCGAAGTCATATTTGAAAATTAACGGTTCTTACTATAACCCCCTTTATAATCAATATACAACAGTACATGTCTCACTAGTGTATCAAAAACATACTGCTCAAGTCGTCGCTCCTTGGTAGGTATCGGGAATTGTAGCATTTGGTGAAAGGAAACACTGTATTTACAAATAACCTACGAACTGAACACAACCTTGCCGGCGACGTCAGTGATCCTGAGTTGTTAACTGAATATTCAATACTAGTATACTTCCCATTGGCTTGATCAATGAAGCACTCACCGTTGATTTGAATGAAAACTGTCAACCACTACATTATCGTATTCTACACTTTCATTTCATTTTCATTTATTTCATTTCATTTATTTGTTTTATCGTAACGACCAATAACAACAATATTTACATATGTACAGTTTTGTAACAGACTACATTTTTGAAAGTTACGAAAGGAAGTACTATAAAAACCTTGGTAGGCTTATGGGACAGAGCACTCCCTGTAAGGAGTACAAAAAGGAAAAGATGAACATTAACCTAAACGATATACAGTGAACATAAGAGTGGTGAATGCTGCATGAAATAATTCATTAATCAATAATTTTCTATACATTGCTTGCAACACTTACTTTTAAAACTAGAAATTGTTTTGCAGAGTTGGACTTCATTAGGGAGGGTATTCCAGATGGAGGATGCTCTTACGTGTAAACTTTGCTTCAGAAAATTTGAATTAAAACGTGGTAATCGGAGATATCCGGACTGCCTTGTATTATAGTCATGTGTGTCATAGTTAAATGAGAATATTTGTTGAAAGTACCGTGGGGCAAGATTGTGTATGATGCGGTAAGCAAAGACTGCTTCTTTGAAGTGGATTAAGTCGGTGAACTTCATCAAGTTAAGTAGAGAAAAAAGTTTACTGGTATGTTCAATTGAGTCAGTCGAGCAAATATGCCGGATTGCCCTCTTCTGTAATGTAATGAGTTTGGTCAGGTGTGTCTTACTTCTCCCAGCCCAGACACTGACAGGCAGTACAGGAGGTGTGGCAAGATGAGGGTGAGATAGAGGGAACGAAGGATATTCCTCGGTAAATAGTGTTTAAGCTTAGACAAAATTCCAGCGCATTTGGCAATTTTAACACTTACGGCGTCAATATGTGGTTTCCAAGTCAAACGATCGTCAATTAAAACCCCTAGAAATTTACTACAATCAACTTTTTGCAATGATACACCATTCATGAAAATTCTAATATCACTTATATTAGGTCTATTACTGTAATTTACTTTACTAAATAGCATAAAATTAGTCTTCTTCACATTTAAAGAAAGCTTGATAGCTGAAAGCCATTAATGAAATTGACTAAGTTCAGTACATACAGTGTCTTTTAACTGATTTATATCATCACCTGTTAAAAATATACTAGTAGCATCTGCAAAAAGAACAAGAGTACAATCATTTGAAACGTTTACTATGTCATTTACATAAATTATAAAAAGTGAAGGACCTAAAATGGATCCTTGAGGAACACCACATGTTAAGCTTAATGATTCAGAGTTGGTTCCATTGTAAAACACAAACTGTTTCCTATTGGAGAGAAAGCTTATAATCCACTCAAGTCCTAATCCCCTTATACCATAACGGAAAAGTTTTTTCACCAAAATGGCGTGGTCAATTGTGTCGAAAGCCTTCGACAAGTCTAAGAAAATTCCGATGGATGTTTTGTTTTGATCTAGGGCTGTATTCAAATGATTTAGTGCATGGGCGAGAGCTAGCTCAGTAGAGTGGTTTGGCCGAAATCCGTATTGTCCGTTATACAAAACATTGGACTTTGTGATAACGCTGTAAAGGCGATTATGGACAAGTCTTTCAAATATTTTGGAGGAACAAGATAGAATGGAAACTGGGCGATAATTATCTTAATGCATAGGATCGCCTTTCTTGAAAATAGGTACGACTTTACTACTTTAATATGATCCGGAACGATACCGGTCCCAAGCGACCTGTTGATAATATGAGTAAGGGGTTTGGATATAAAAGGTATGACTTTCTTCACAATACCAGGCTTAATCCCATCAAAACCAGCAGCCTTATTAGGCTTTAAACAAGACATACAAATTTTGACAACTTCATCCTCGTCTGTTGGAGTAAGATACATAACTGAAGGATTGCTACCTTTTAAATATACATTAACATTCGCATTGCTCTGTATTGTAGAGGCAAGCTTGGGGCCTACATTAACAAGGAATTCATTAAATGCATCTGCATTTTTGTCGTAATGTTAGAAGAATTTGCAATCATATGGCAAAATTAACCAACTGAAACCTACTTATTTTCCCAGATTGTCTGAATAGCCTTACCAAACTTTTGGAGATGAAATTTAAACGTTTTTTAATTTTTGGCTACGCACGCACTCACTTAACCAAAAAAAAAAAAAAAATACATAATGACATTGTGCAAGACTCACGTCATTTGTTTGGCAAACTTTGAAAAGTGGTATCTCAAAAACGGTAATAGATATAAACAAAACTCCAACGGATTTTCACTCAGGGTTTTACTTTGCAACTTCTAAATGAAGCTAGCTCTTTTCTAGATGCATTCCACACAACCTTTAGCTGTTCATTCCGTTAATGCAAACAAAATAACTCTAACTGGAGCCCACTAGAGCAAGTGAAGATGCTTTATCTACAGGCTTACAGCTGTCATATTTACTGTTGCCACTTCGGCGTTCTATAATACTCCTCTACTGAATATGCATGGCAGAACTACGTACTTTTACGCTTGCGTACTAAAAGAAACTTTGCATGTGTTCAAACGATAAGTGGCATCGTCACCACATGCACTACATGCATTATACTACTATATACTACGTGTATATAGTAATAGTGAATGCGATCACAGCCTGCGCAGCGTGGGTTGCTTATGGAATTATAGCGTGGCTTTGTACTTGTCGTACCACATCGCTGTGAAACGAGACTTTCGTGAATAACTCGCCGCCAGTCAATCTCTGGATTCATCAATACAAAACAAAAACTAGTTAAGGAAGAGCTTTGACCATTACCTGTGCAAAATGAGTAATCAACCCAATGTAAGAAACTTTCAGCTGTTTGAAAACCAACAGTGTCCAGTGTTTGTATTTCGAAAATTCAGATTGGCTAAGGCTATCGGCCTAAGCTTGGCCTAACATTTATAATAACTGTTAGGCTAAGGCTTAATCATGTTAGGCCCAGGCTAACGTAAGACCATAGTTTTGTTGGTTCTACCCCCAGGCATGTGACGCCCAAAAGAAAGAAGAAAAAAATGAAAATAATAGGCCTAAAACTACACTCAGTGGTACTTATTTAGAATCCGTACTAATCGGACAAGTTATCAGTTCAGTTTATTTTTATCAGACAACTAAAAGAGTTGGTATAGCTATAGCCTAACTTCGGCCTAGTAGTAGTGCTAGTAATGGGATGACCGTCGACCGCACAATTATTAAGGAAATTTATTATTCCTTTATTTTCATTCCAATTTGTTTTATGCACTCTAAGACTTGTGGTGTCATTCTGCCCTAAAATTAGGCTAAATGCACACTTGATGTCCGTGGAAAACGGGCTGGAATTAGTTGATTTGTGAATACTGTTACTGAATAGGATGTATCGATGACTCCACCGTATTCATGTATCATCAAGACTTGGCTGTAAATTAGTATCTGTTTTTTTTTTTCAAACCACATCAAGGGATCCTTCATACAGTTAACTTTTGCATTTTTTTATTATTTGAACCCCCAATTTGATCTTCTGGTATTTACAGGACAATCTGCGGAAGCTTTTCATCGGTGGTCTGAACAGATCAACAACGGATGATGAAGTGAAGGAGATGATGGGGCAGTTTGGCACTATGACTGATGTCGTTGTCATCCGTGATCCTACAACACAACAGTCGAGGGGTTTTGGGTTTGTCACGTATGACACTGAAAAGTCTACAGATGACGCTCTTCAGTATCGCAGAGAGAATGGCCCTTTCACAATTAAAGGTAAAAGCGTGGAAGTTAAAAGGGCCATTCCAAGGGATGTAAGTATTATGTTCAGCTGAGCTAGGGTGACAATGTAGTAAAGTTTCCAATAATGGTACTTTGCTGGCTCTCTAATTGTGCTGTCTGCTCAGTAAAGGCACTGTGATTTAGGGCTCTTATGGTTAACCAAATAGCCCATCACTCTCCGCAATTATGTATGTCTTTTAAATCAATTTGCAGTTAGCAGGTGCCTTGCCATTTATGTTACAGAATAACTATAGATTTTTTAGTTCCACAAACATGAAAGAATGAAGGTGCCCTTGTCAGAACTTAGTAGCCTGCATCAAACAAAATGATTCAGTCATAAGTTTCTTACTCTTCAGAACAACATATGCCTATACAAGCTGCATTTTGTGATAAAGTGCAGTACCAGTAAAGTACTACAGTGACAAGGGCTAGCCTACACAGACTATTCTCAGGAACATGCCAATTGGTAAGGTACACATTTAACTGTTTTGTGCTGTCTGCCAAGTAATTACACTGTGTTGCTATGAAAGATTTGTATTTGATGTAGAGATTGAGTTGTGATCAGCTGAGTGTTAAAGTGAGTAAGCAGTCACCCAAACTTTATTCTGAAGCATCAGGTAAATATTACAAATTTCCTCTTACAAGTCTTTCAGGATATTTCAAACTATTTTGAGTAAACAACTAACAGAAATTAAGCAATCCAATGCAAATTTAGTATCACTTAATGCAGAAGAGCCATCCATGTATCAGGACAGTTGACTATGTTAATACAATTTGGGGTGACTACAATTTCCCTTAAATAAGGTTATAGTGCTGGCTTACAGTTTTGTGCTTTGAAAGTTGATTGAACTACGCTGTACAAATGGTTCTGTGCTAGCGTGCACAAACATGCTGTGAGAAAAACCACATGACGCATGATTTTACAGCTGATCCACCGTGGTTCATGTTACATCTTTGCCAGTTTTTTAAAATATATCTTGGCATAAATATTTAAGCTGAGCATATAATTACTCCATGTTGCTGGTGATGGGACCTGATGACATAAGGCATGAAGTACCATAAAGAGCTAATATTTTGATTAAACTATTTATGTCTAATTAATGGTGACATGTGTTTGACTCCGTCATATGAAAAGGACAAGAAAATAAAACGCATCTTTTCAAATTTCTTCTAAACCTATACATAACAAAGAAGAGTCACTACCACCACTAGGTTGTTTTGTGCACATGTGTAAATGCTTATAAGAAAAATAAAAATTCTTACAGCTATGGAATTAAAATATCAATAAATTAGCGTGACTCGCGTTACCAGGACTCACGTTACCCTTTCTCCAAGAAACTTGAACATTGTAAACAATCATAACATCACTAACACCATTGATTTGTTATACAGGAGTTAAACATCTCTAGCTTTTGTAAAATGTTTTGCCACAAACATTCAAGATCGCCTTAGACAACTTTGAGCAAGTGACTGGCGTATACAGTAGCTTATTGCTGCATGCACAACATTAGTGCCTGCTTTTACTCTACCTTAAACATATTACGCTTTTCCAAAGAAGCAGACTTAAGTAAATAATTGTTGATGTTCACTCCAATGCAATCCAAAGTGAATGCCCTAAGTTGTCTACAAATTGTCAAACCTGTACTGTAGTGTCACTACACTTTTGATGGTTTTAGTTTCCTCACTAGTTTATCACCTAAATGACTCTTTACTTATTCTCATCAAGACACTTATTAAAATTGCAAAGATCTGTTGCAAGGACATACTGTGTAGGCTCTTTGCCTCTATATGGAAGTATGCACAAGACTGATTGACGTAGCATTCTGTGTTTTGAATGATCGTTGAAGCAAAAAGATCATGTGAAAACATTTTCGGAAGCTGTAAAAGGGATTTTTCTAGTTTTTGGTCCTCTGTGGGATTTTTATAGAGTGGAAGAAATAGTTTTGTTTTTTCTTTTTTACAATCATATTTTTTTCACTGTCACGCTGATTCGCCGTGAGATGCTAAATTTCCCGGGAATTAACCTCCTGGCTTCCCGACTTTTTCCAGCCCTGTTGGTTGATGCTGAAAATGGCATAATTTGCCAGTGATTTTGTTTTGGTCAAGCTGCAGTTTTAGCCAATATCAACAGAAAAAAAAAAACAGTGCTTGAGGGACATATTCATAAACTGTTTACATGATAGAACAACATACCGCATTTGTTGTGGACACTTGTAGTGAGTGACAAAGGCTTATGACATTGTGACTCATGTTACAAAGCTCTATGCTGTAATTCCTTTTTACTGAAGAAGATGAATATTGTTATCAGTTTGGTTGGCATCAAGACTTTTTGTTATGTGGAAAAAATTCTGAAAAAAAGTCTCATGTTACATTATGCGAGTCCACTATGTTTGCATCACTCTTAAAATAAGGGGTTTTTCAGCAAATTTTACTTATTGAATACATAGAACTTGGTAATGTTATTATCAAGAATAAATGGATAAATTGCAAATTATATGAGAAAAGGTAGTAGTTTACATTTCAACATGTATGCCTTAAAACAATGAAAAAATAACTACTGTACTTCAGGTCCTACTGTAGCATTAATTAGCTATCATCACCAAAAATATTCTGATCTCATGATTTTGATTTTCATCAAATATGAATTGTTTCTCAACATACTAGACAAAATTTACCTTCAAATGCACACTTTCAAATTTTGGGAGCTTGTCCCTATTTTCGTGGAATTGTCCCGCTCTGCTTAATGCTTTATGCATTGAAAATTGCAGTCACAATGTAATTCAGTGCCAGACAGGCTTTTACCTCTTCCCCTCCTTGTTTTAGGCCTACAGTACCGTTCTGGAAGCATATCAGCCTTCTTCATATGTAGCATGGGCTTAGTCCAGTGTACAGAATTGAATAAATGTTGGCGTTGTGTTACATAATCAGCATTCACATTCAGCCATTTTTTTTATTTGTTCAGTGTTGCAACTTCCTTTTATTTTTTCATTATGTACTTGGACTCCTGCCACACTATTTTCTGAAATGTGAAACAGTATGGACTACCAGTCATATTTCACCATTTATGTAATCATTATGTACTAACTCATCATAAGAAGGTCACAGCTTTTTGGCAGGTTCAACTTTTGGACTCACTGACTTTTGCTGTTCTGAGCTGTAGCATCTGTGAGACATTCTTTTTCAAATCAAAGACAAAATACTGAGTCAGTGGTCATTTGTAAGTTATTTAATTCGCCAATGAGGTCTAGTAGCTCAAGATGCTGTTATCTGTTGAGCTCATCATTGTCATTGTTTTTGTTTAATAATTCCTCCACAGTAGGTCTTCATGATATTTTTCTGTCGCCCTCAGGATCAAACTGAAACGTCACATCTTTTTGTCAAGAAAATGTTTGTGGGTGGTATCCCAAACATTACTCCAGATGAGGCTGAAGGTTACATACGGAAATGGTGTCATCCAGATGTACCTACCTCAATTGATCTTCTCAAGCATAGAGAAGATGATCAAAAGTTGCGGGGCTTTGGCTTTTTGGAATTTGAACATGAAGACTTTGTTGACAAATTAGTCAGTAAGTGAAGCCAGGTTTCTACATCTTGTTGCAATCGTGTAAGAGAGATGAGCTGTTGTTTTACCTCAAGACAGAAGAGGTAGATTACAAATGCTTCTGACATCATTTTTTGATACTTGAAAAAACATATTGAATATGAGTGAAAAAGTTATATCACAATATGAAAAATTACGCATTGTTGGTAAAAATTTAACATGAGTGGCGCATCTAGGATGCAGGTTTTACATTGATATGTTTTTTCATTGTTCACATTATGGCTGGGCGGTATCCCGGTACCCAAGTCAGTACCGGTATCCGCAGTACTGGAGTAAGAAATTTTTTTACGAGTACCGGTACTTTTGAATACTTCACAGTACTGGGGGAAATTCTTGGTGACAGTGGTACCTGTACTTCCAACAAATCAAAAATTTGTTTTTTTCGAATGTAGCGTTAATACTTACATATCAATATCAAAATGGACCAAAAACAAATTTCAGATCCATTTTAAAACTTTTCATTTCAATATCTCACATAAACAAACCTCTAGGCTTCTGAAAGTAAATGTATTCATCGCCGTAAATGATCGTGGTTAACCTGGTACACAGTGGCGGTCACTGTCTTATGTCTAAAAAACAGCTATTTTCTATAATGTTGGTAAATCATGCAAACCATGCAGGTTACACATACTGCCTATTTAGTTAACACTTACTGTAAATGACGAGTAAAGCATCTGTGTGTCAAACTAAACGAAAGTGGACTGAAGAAGAACAACTCAGCTATGTAGCAGTGGAAACAGGAAAAGTTACATTTAGGTATAATTCCAGTGGTGTTTTTTTTTTTTTTGCATGCCTCCTGGGTGCCTGTCTTTGCATATTTCTTTAGCCCCATGTAACCGTTTAGGTATGAAGTGGCTCATGTGGTTACCCCAGCGGAATAGTGATGTGAATGTTACATGTTTGATCCCGCTCAGCACTGCTTTTGCCATGTGTTTTTTCTCTGTATTTACGCGTATTGGTTTGGAAACCTTGGCTAAAGTTCCTACGTAGCCTGCAAACCCCATTCTTATTTTGCTGGTTGTAACTGAGTCTGTAACATAGAAATTGCACAGATAGAAAGATCGTACACAAAATACTTTTTGAAACTCCATCTGTAAAAGAAAAAGGTCTGTATCTTCTTCCTTTTTCGAGTTATGAGTAATTTTGTGTTTTAAAGTATTAAGTTTAACTGCTTCCTAAGTCTTTTGCATAATTATTTTTTGTTATCCTCCTGCTACACACGTGGTCAATTCCGGTACTTTGCGCATTCCTGGTACTGATGCACTGGTGAATATCAGTACTGATTTTCCTGGTACCGCCTAACCCTAATGACTGCCTGTGTAAACTTGTTCACTCCTCCCAAGAAATACTTCTGAAGTTCACACTGTAACATAGGCTTTCTTAGTTTGCCTGCGTTTGTACCACTGTTGGTGCGTGACTTTATTTCTAGTGGCCTGCCAAACTATTCAATTGATACAAGGAGATGGACCATCCTCTAATACCCCTCTGCTGACATAGTGATCAGTTTCATGTTACATCATAGAATTTCACCCTATGGCCTTTAAAGTTAATTGAGAGAGCCTGCTCTAATAAGGTGCATTTAATGATATTACTCTTGCTTGTGGGGCTACTTGAAAAATACTTTAATCTGACAGTCACTAAGTCGTATGTGATTCCAATGTTGAGTCTCACTGACAATGTTGTTATGGTGTATTCATTTGTAACCTTTCCGTTGTTTTCAGTCAAGCAGGGACTTTTCATGAATGGGAAGAAAGTTGAAGTAAAGAAGGCAGCACCAAGGGAAATGGGTAAGTTTGACCTGCATTTTTAGATAAGGAATTCTTCTGGATTTGACAAGCGTCTTGTTACGTTTGGAAGTCCTGTAAAAATTGTCCATTATTTTGACCCCAAAGAAAGAAGACCTTTTGAGAAGTGGACAAAACAAAATGACGCTGTATTGTTTTCTCAGTGTGAGACCTGCCACAGTGAAGGAAAAGTTACATTGTTTTCAAACGATTGTGTCCTGACAATGGAGAGAGTTTCTTGTACAAAAGTTTTCCTGTAATATCAGTTCTGTTGCTCATAAACTCTGCGTTGTACAGGGTGTGTTTACAGGTCTAATGGAAAAAGACTGTACAGTGGAAGTATGTATCTTCTTGAAGCTACATTTTCTCATTATAAAGGGAAAAGGGTCTCTCAACAGGAAAAATGCAGAAATTGTAGATAGCGAACCATCTTCTGCTATCAATCACAATGTGTCAATTTTTGCTGCATCATTTCTTTCTGACAAGAAAGAGAAAATCTGGCAAATATTCATTATTGGCATCTTGAACCATTTACTTTCACAGAAACATTTGGCATTTAACACATTTTTCAGTGACAGCTTGAAAACAAAGACCAGAACATGTATTTTGAGTGCATACTTTTCAAAGCCCTTACAATTATCAAAATATTGAAGAAAGGGAGCTCTAGTCAAGAATGGGTTTGTTGTCTCATGGTTACAAAATAATATGTAACACCAGCATATCACAGCAAAAAGGCTTCTTGTGCTTTGTCATTTAAGTGTATATTTAACATTGAAATTTGACACCTGAAAAAAAGAGAAATGAGTATAATGTAGGTTTAGCTTACAGTGTCATACCTCTTCAACTTGTAATGCTGTCAGAACATTTCAAGAAAGGGAGCTTTTACCTGTTCTCCTGTTTGGCAAGATTATGCATTGATTACTGTGATTAGTAATGTGGTGGTGCATATAACTGTTAAATGTGTGGTCAGTGGTTACATCATCAAACCACAATTCATTCTCTCTTTGTGGTTTAATGGTCCTATTTGACGGATCAAGGTGGGTTAGCCATTTATCTGTGTAGATCAGTGTTTGTGGGATCATTTCTACAGTTGCTTGTACATTCACCTGGTAATGAAGGCATTCATCAATGGTCTCCACCAACTACAGATTGAGTTCTTATTCAATGAAATGTCTGAAAACGAAAGCTACAAATCAGCACACCAGGGATTCAGGGAATAACTGTAAGGGTTCATTTTGTCAGTAAACATCAGCCCACTCCTCAAGTTCATTATATCTGTTTATATTTTGTGAATGATTTTGTATTGTATGTTGAACAGTTTACCACTTACGTTGTCCCTTCATTCTGAAAATAAGGATACTAACTGAATATTTTCCTTCCCTTCTTGATGCGTTTCTGAAGATGGTGGTCGTGGAGGTGGCGCAGGAGGCACCAGGGGAAGAGGTAGCAGTAGAGGCGGCAGAGGTGGCGGTAGGGGCGGCAGAGGTGGTAAGAGATTTTCTCTCATTGAGTTGATAAAGACAGCTTAAGTCAATTATTACTTTTAATAACTGTCAAAGGAACTTGAATGTTGTCAGTCCTACAATTTTATCTGTGCAGTATTTTCTCACTAGCAATCTGTCAGCCTATTCAGCATTATGTACATAATCTAGCTGTACTGCGTCAGCTGGTTTGTATTATATTACATATACAGTTGCACAATTCATTATTTGGATCAAGTAAATTTTCAGCTGTTTCTGTGCTTTGTTGGTATACGTAAAGATAATGGTAGTGACATAGCTGACCTTTTTGCAGTTGAGTTTGCATGAATTGCACATACACCTTGTCAATTAGCTGTGGCAGATAATGTTAGCTACAACTCTCGCAAACTCAAGTCTTTGTTTTTTTAAATTGAGGTGCTACTTTAACCTTCAAATTATGGCTACAGTGAAAATCTTGGACATGAATTTGTAGATTTCCTGTACCTTCAAATTTTGCAGAAATTAGGTCGCATCTCTTGTAACTGTTGTTATGTCTCTCGTAACCCAGCCAAGATTTTATTTCTTTAGTTTCTTCACAAATTCAAAGACAAGTTACAATAACTACTGGACAAATACAAAGAAAATGTGAAAGATTAGAAAGAAATACAAAGGAATTCAAGTCCTTGTGCTGGTGTGACATCACAGATTCCCCCTAATTCATTGCAACATTTTGAATATAAATATTTCTTTGAAAATACCTAAATTTCAATGGAACATGATGGCATGCACTTTTCTCACGCTTTCTCCTTTATTAGATTGCCTTCCTCTATTTGTTTTTTTTTTTTTTTTTCATCATTTGATTTCGTAGGCGGAGGCTACGGCGGTCAAGGTTTCAACAGCTATGAAGGAGATGGTTACTATGGCAATGGTGGAGGACATGGTAAATTACAGAAAATCATCTCACATTCAGCAAACGTCATCTGCATATGAAGGAACATTGGTCGATTTGACAGAAATGATGATTATTTGAACAGTACTGTGTAGTTTTTGTCTTTGTCTCTGAGACTGCGTTTGCAGGATTGACATCCAGGTTTTATTTTGTTTTAAGCAACAATAGTATCTCTTGGAAAGTGTAGTTGCAAAAGACAACATTCATGTAAAGGTTTAAATGCTATCAATATACACTGGAAAAAGACACTTTGGTGATAGTGAAACATTTAGACATGTTTGTAATTGTGACTGCTAGTTGTTTCAAAATTGCTCTTTCAGGCTTAGCTAGGAGAAACGAGATTACACGTCGGTCGTCACTTCAGATAAACCATCAACGTGCATTCTGTTGGGATGACTGAAAAAACTACCATAGTCAACAGAGTGGTTTAAATTTGAAATTTCCTTCATAGAGTGGAAAACCCAATGAGGAAAACTTGAAAAGATTGTGGGCTCTGTCACAAGTAGCAGAGGATTACTGTTTACCAAATGTTTTGGCTTGTATTATCTTTGTAGCTGAATGCATGTCAATTACTCATTTTGAAGGCAAGGCTTCACATTTTCTAACGTAAAATCTTTCTCACAGGTCGTTTATCTTCTTTAACAGAATAAGGGAGTATCTATTTATTCTTTCTTACTTCTTCTGTGATTTTAAGCATAACATGCTTGTTTTCTTACAGATATGTATGAAGAGGGATATCAACAACGTTACAGCTACTCAGGGGGCGGCGACAGCTATCAGAGTGGTGGTGGCTACGATAGCTACGGTGGTGGTGGTGGTGGCAGATACCACGGTGGCAACGATTACGGCAGCAGCGGTGGCTACGGATCTGGTGGTGGTGGTGGTAGAGGTGGACGTGGTAGCAGGTACCGACCATACTAGACCCATCAGCAGTGGTAAGTTCAGAATTCACACTTCTGTTGGATTGTGCAGTGGTTATATTGGGGGGGTACCTTATGTAACAGTTGTCATGAGAACGTGTGGTCATAATGGTTGTCATGAGGAAGACTTTAACAAATTTCATGTGAAAGATTGATTGAAACCAGCCAAGCAGCTAAAATTTGGACCTTGGTGTTCTCTCAACCGACAGAATAGGAAGATAAACATTTTCCAAAGTGTGTGTTTAATTCTCGGTTTTAGACCATACCAAGCGGTATATCAAGTTTTCCTCATAATAGGCTCTAGACTCCCACCCCCACCCTTTTATCTCTAAATATGTCATTGTTTAATTGGTGGCACATTGCAAAGTATTCACACTATGCCAGTGTTTGATATTGAAAACATCAGCTGTGGACTGTCCTTGCTTCTAAGGCAACAAAAAATAATTTTGATCTGTCAGAAATGCCCATGGTAGGTGATGTGAATTAAGAGTGGCTGCCAACCTCCTGCAGAATGCTGTTAGTCCAGTTAGGTCTTTACTGCTCGAGGAAAAATTAATGGCAATGGTTCACAATTCAGTGCAGTTTGTTTGAGATAGCCATGTTTTTCTTTTTTAATTAATCTTACATTTTCAGTGTTACTTTACGTCTCCTGAGATAAAGAGGTGGAATGTACTACAGAAGCAACGTCTGATAATTATAGAATCATCAAAGTGTTATGATCTGCTGAATAATCACTTTGACACTTCTGTTGAAATAACTCAAAAATATAGGAGGGCAAAATGTGATTTGTATATGGAAAGATTATGGAAGTGTATTTTCATTCTCATGTTTTGATTCCAAGTTGGGTGGTTGGAAGGATAAAATTAAAAAAAAAAAAATAGTGTATTATTCATTCTACCTACAGTTTGATGGCTAGGTACATTTTTGTCCCCATTCCCTTTAGAATGTGTATTTTTTTGTCTGTGCACTTTTTATCTTCCATTAATTTGAACTGATCTCTTTCATTCATTCATCACAGATTATTACTTTGGGGTTGTGTATATAGTCAGCCGTGAAGAGTTGTCCCCCTCATTACCAATTATAGATCTCTCAGTTTGTACAAAATAAGAGCAGCTCGCTATATTCCGTCGATAGCCAAGGGGATTCGGTTAAAGCCAAGAAGGGTCAGCAGCCTGGGACAGAATAGAACAGTTTATCAGTAATGAAATCAGATGGACAGAGGAGGATATATAAGTCAGGATACAACAGCTAAATAAAATAATAAAATATATGGACAGCAGCTAGAGGGATGATAGTATCAACCCTGAAGACAGTCGTAAATTATTTTTGAGATGCTTTGATAAGCAGTTGATATATTTTACCAAAAAAATAAAAGGTTTGCTGTAAACATGTTGAGACCAGGTAAGCTCTGAATGATAAGTATGTGGTTTCTTCTTCCATTTGGCTGTTACTGTCTTCAGTTCTTGTTAAGTATCCTTGTATCAAGCATGATACCTCTGCATCTCTCATGAAGGAGTCCAGCTAACACACATGGTTATTACATTCCCTTGAATCTACAGTGATTGGTGTAGGACAATGACCATTTACCATATGTGGTGATTCGTTTTATCACTCCTTTTTCGTGTAATCGTCATATTTTAGTTATCAGTAATGTTTTCTCATCTTGGTGTATTTTTTGACTTGTAAATAATGAAACAGCTGAAAACTGTTTTTCTCAAGTGCTTTTAAGGTCTAACAGGATATTGAGACGAGAGACACTGCCAGGAATAGTAGCTCACCTTTTTGAATAACTTAGGCTGCTACTCCAGCAGCATGTTGATATCGCAATCACTCACCAATGCATACCTGCCTGTGGCTTTATTACTCCTTAGTAGCAGACCATGCATTAAAATTACGCAAAACAGCCATCGAGTTAATGAAGTCTTGACGAAGTGCAGATATTTATCAAAAATGGATAGCATAGCACTCCCAGAAAAATGTCATAAGCCATGATCATAACAAATTTTGTCATAAATGACCGTGTTAAAAGAGTTTATTTGTAAGGATTGATCATGCTAGGTCACCCCCCTGTGAAACAGCCGATATCTACCTGATCAAAAGCAGTTATTTGAGACAATTGTCATGGTCATCTAGTTTGTATTCCGTTGAAGGCTGCCAGTCCATTTTGAATTGTGACATTGTTATTGGAATGACGGAGATTGGAAGACATCATCACAATTAAGAGAAAAAGCGATAAGGTTTACTTGGTTGCCAAGAATGCTTTATCATTAATGTCATGTCAACTCATAGCAGATAGGGGTCGTAGTAACACCTGAGACAGCAGTATTGCCATGCTATCCTCTCTTTGTAAGACTGAAGTCAATTGTTGAGAGTAATCAATAGGTTTAAGTCATATTTTCTAGTTAGGCAATTCACACACCTTTCTGTTTTGCACAATATGTGAATTTTGTTTGTAAACATGTATTGATGGTTATTTCTTTGAATATCTTAACTTAAAATTAAATTTTTTGTCCTCAAGTTTTGATTGCCTGCAAGAGATATTAGTCCTTGTGTTAATAGATTTCTGTAAAACTTTTGTTGTTTTTAAACATGAGCTTTTCCCCCTGGGATTGTTTTTATTTATAGTTTAATCTCTTGGTAATACTAATTCTGGACTTAAGTCTGGTTTTCAGCGTCATTTATTTGTGAAGGAGTAGCTTTGATATGATGTGAGATAGGACAATGAACTAAACCAAGTGAAGACACCTGTTGGTAACAGACAACATTGTAAAAATATGGTTAACACATTTGATTTTTTTTTAATATTCTATGGATCATAGTTCTTCTCAAAACTTTGAAAATATCTCTCAGAGATATTTTAAAGATATTTTAAAGGAAAGGGGAATTACTTGTACGCTTTTGAATCTAATGTAACATTTTTCTACCAGCTTTTAAATCAAAAGTAGAAAAGAAACTCTCCTTGTTTGTCGAATAGATTCCCATTTCAGTGTACCACCAGCGGATAGATTTGTATGATGAATGGTGTCCTTGGTGGTGTATGTGAAATTCAAAATCCTGAAACTATAGCGATGGAGACATCGAGTTGCATAAGCCAGATCTTACTTGGTCCCTTAATCAGATGCAAATGTATTTAGAGATGAAATGGATTGGGTCCAACTTGCTAGGAAGGTAGTCTGCCCTTTCAGCAAGAACAGAAATTGTTTTTGGTGGCAAGGTTGTTACAAGTCAAAGTTTCAAATTACTAAAACTAAGCTTTAACTCCCTACATGAAGTATTTTCTAGATATTGAAATATGTCTCACAGAAGGTTGACCACTGTGATCACTAGTAATATCCTCCACTGTCATTCACCGGTCCATATAATTTTGCTATCCAATCCTTCAAGTTAACTTATGAGATTGCATTTCTTTGTCTGTCTCCGTGGTAGTATTAAAAGGAAAAGGTCGAGCAAATTTTTCTTGTCATTGGTCAAAATATTCACTGATTTACTTGAAAAATAACCCTTACAGAGGACATATTGCTACTGAAATTAAGTCAGAGGTGTACAAATACTGTGGCCATCGTTTATTTTCATAGTGACCTTGCTTCTTATAAAGGGGCTCATTAAGTTTTATCGATCAGTTTGTGAGGGTTTTGAAGAATACAAACGTATGACAATGCTTATAATCAGCGTAATTCCTCAAGTTTCACATCCAGTAGTTATGAAAACCCAAATTTTTGAATTTTTATTTTGACTTATACTGGTTCTGTGCATATGAATTAGTACTAATGTGAAAAATCTCTGGTCACATATGTCCAAAAACCTAAATGAATTGTTAATTACTCATTCATGTTTCATTGTATTTAACACATGGGGATTCTCTCAGTTTATATCTGAAGGAAACTTGACAGATTTAGAAAAAATTAGTGAGTTTCATGAAACAACTCAATGAGCCTCTTTAGTAAAAGTTTGTGGAGAAAACACTCCCAAGCCGATACAAATGTGACACATTATGCTCTATATTCATCCTTGATGTACTAACACA
This sequence comes from Stichopus chloronotus, assembly GCA_021234535.1. Taxonomy (NCBI): domain Eukaryota; kingdom Metazoa; phylum Echinodermata; class Holothuroidea; order Aspidochirotida; family Stichopodidae; genus Stichopus; species Stichopus chloronotus. The sequence goes on from CM037835.1 coordinate 2,022,553, forward strand.
GTGATATATGGTGCAGTTTTGTCGCTAGAGGGCATCGCAACAGATGGACATGTTCGAAATTGTTACAGATCAAGTGTGTGTAAAAAGTGGTATCCTACAATGTGCTGTGAATTGGATCATGTAGGGCAGATTGATAATTTAGAACAATTTCTACAGATGGTGCACTAAGTGATGAAAACAGAGTTGCTGAGCCATAAGGAATAACTGTGTACCAGTTGAGCCAAAATGTTCGGCGAACAAATTCTGCTCACAGCAAAAGTTGTAATTTCCGCTTTATGGATAGATAACAGGGCGAATGAAAAGATGTCCCTGTCATGGGTGATGGGTAGTTTATGCCCAAAATTTGACTTTATGCTTTATTTAAGGAGACTAGTTAGTTGTGAGGACTTAGTATTAGACCTGTCTTGAAATGTGCATGCATACTGGAAACATTCTTAGGAGTCACTTAATTGACAGTCATAATCTTGTCAAATTGATTCAACTGTATGTCATACTCTGAATTCATAGCCTGTCAATTCCCTGATAGAGAAGCAATTCAAATTTAAGCCTCGTTTCTCATTGGTAGGCAATTAGTTGTTCCAGTAAGGAATTTCTGTCAAAGCAATATAATTTTTGATAAGTTTTGGAGGATACACATGACAATGCATATCATTAGCATAGTCAAGTTCACACTCGGTATTTCTTAAAGCTCAAAACATTTGACCCTGTACTCTAGAGGCTATGTGTATGTGAATTCGCACTAATGTGAAAGTGTTTGGTTAAGTAACCAATTTGACCATTTGTCAGTAGTATGTGAGGGAAACTTGACAGGTTTGGAAAAACTGAGTGAATTTCACAAAATAAATAATAAATAGCAAGAGCCCCTTTAAACTCAGTTTCTGAAAGCTTAGTTGCTATCACAGTAAATTCTTTTGAATCCACATAAATGATGCTGGTTGTAAACCAAAATAATGAAAAATACTCTTTCACAGTGTTTTTACTTGATTTGTTCAATAGATGCTGTATCACTTGTGAAGCAGTGTTGTTGGCTCAGTTTTGGAGCCTGAACCTAAATCTTAAAGGTATTAGCCACTGAAGGTAAAGGGATATTTCAGAAAGAATAAGAACATTCTTCTCCTATTGGCAGTATCTCAGTAGCAAGTTTGGTTCAGAAGGTATGAATGTCTAAAGAAATATTTCAAAATGGCTTATTGCATGATGGGGAACTTGTGATGTTACCCATGCTTGAATATCCTTTGTATTTTGTTATGGTCTAAATTCAAGGAAACATTGCTAAAGTTGTGACTTAAATTTCCACAAAATTTTAAAGTAGATCTACAATATACCCAATCTACACTTTTGCTTGTGTAAAATTTAAATTTAAAAGCAGGGGTTCAATTTCAAAGGGGAAAAAAGACTTCTTGCAAATAGTTGCTACTTTAACATAGCATTTTGGTAATATTGAGGCAACTGAAAATCTTTCCTGACCATAGAAGTCTTTATGCAGCAATTTCTTGAGTTGGTAAGAAGATATTGACATAGGCTTTGAAATGAATGCAGTTGAAAATCATTCTCCATCATTTAAGAACCCCAGGAATGTCATGACAGAACAGACTACGCCATTGATATATAGCTTTTACCAACAAATAAAAAAATGTTCCTAATTTTTGTGATACGTCAGGTTGTCTTAAGTCCAAAACCATTGAAGCATGCAATAATAAACCAATGTAACATCTAAAGTTCTAGGGACTTTTGTGGGTGGTGTTTTTGCAGTTGTTCCAAGAAGTATTCGCTTGAAAAATGTTAGCTAATTCCACTGTTGAAAAGAGACTCCCCCATTGTCTTTTCATTTGTCAGACTGTCAAGTTACAACTGTTTCCCCCTACTCCTCCTTTTTGGACCTTTGTCAACTTAAATATTTTCTTCGAATCCAACATTTTCCTGCTTTTTGGTACTTTTTTTTTACTTGACCCAAATTAAAAGAAAAAATAACAATTTTCCTTCAAATATTACATGATTGTCAGTTATAACTGGGGATGGTGGTCACATGTGTGAGTATGGAAAATTGAAACATCTCAAGACTAAGGGTGTTGATGAAAAATGCTGCTAAAACCTTGAATAAGACCTACCTTTGTCCTTGTTTTTTATCTAATTTTCTCAAATTTTCTCATACTTACTTGATTATCATCCTACCTTTTTTTTCCTGGGTCCACTTGAAAACCTGCTTTATGTTTTGAACATCAGTTTGTTTCACTGGAAGCCCGTAGAGATTATTACAAAGAGGTCGTCAGCACACAGTTATAACCTTTGCTTAAAGTGTTTATCCATGCAGTTTGGGTAATGTCTCTTGGTGTGAAGGTAACCTCTTTGTATGAGTCAAAAAGAGACCCGGAAGTCCAAACATAATGGAACTCAATAGCTATCCTAGCAGACACGGATGATACCCTCCAAAGGTGTAGAGTGTTGGAAGATTGCAGAATCGCATTGGAACTTATCTCTGGCATCGGAATTCCCTAGACAAGGATATTTAAGGTCAGCTATCAGTGTTGTAGCTAGGTCGAATCAACCAAGTTATCAAAGAATTGTCAACCTTGTCTTGTTAAATGGTGGACATACTTAGCTAGTCATACAAGCCAATAGTGATGACCATTGAAGTAGAGCCTTAGCGTAGGTAAGTTCGGTTAGAATGTTGTTTCATTTTTCTTGTGTTTCCAATGTCACAGAGCTCTCAGTGCCTTACCTGCTAGCAATAATCACAGCAGGGTGCTCAGTTATTAGGAGGGTCAGTCGATACATGTTACTAGTGGCTCTTTTTCTGTGATCTAGTCAAAAGTTTGAATCCATTTTGTGCCTGTCATAGAAACTCTGACCGTAAAGCTTGGAAATGAATGAAATGGAGTTGGTAAATCAAGAGTTTAGTAATTAGGCACTTCTACTTGATGTTTGAAGTTTTAGGTGATTGAGCATTGCATGTTTGCTTAGATATCCAATACTTCTTTAAGTGCCTCATTTTATTTTCAGCCATGAAGTCGGCATTGCAGATCTGAGAGCTGTTGTTGAAGTCACTTCCAAGAAGAAACATTTGCAGGTAAATGAAACTACTAAAGAGGATTTACTGTGGTTATTTCTCTTGAGATAAGGATACTGTAAATAGTGGGTTGTGGATTTCCTTTACCTTGGTTTGTAGTTTTTAACCATAGATGTTCATTACCAGTTAAGGTTGCTCATCACATCTGTAAGGGCTAGTTGCCTCTGCCCAAAGGTAGAAAAATAGTTCCAACATGTGGTGAATGTTTGTAATACCCTCTAATAGATTGCAAGACTTGCAGTTTTGATTTTATTGTGACATTACTGGTGGTGTGGAGTCGCAGGGGATATGAAGCAGTGATTGGATATTTGTTTGCTTAAATGAACTGCAATCACATTTGCTATTTGACCAGGGTATATTTGATAACCAACACAGACACCACGAATAAAGGGACAAAGATTTGACTTTGTAGTTTGACTTTTTTTTCGTGCCCACACAAACCATCTTGAGAGGCACCTTTTAATTAAGTAAGCTGACTTTAGTGTAGCGTAAGTCAACATTATGCATCCTTGCCTACCCAGCCCTCTCCATTCCTATGAAGTGTCAAATCTGATATGAATTTGCTACTAATGGTACTGAATTCTAACTTTCTGAGTTACTCAAAATGAATTTTTTCTGTCCTACTGCATTGTTGCCAGGGTCATAAAGCAATTCTTTCCTACATCCCAACAATTTTATCATCACATAATTTTTAGAACAGACTGCAAGCATTTAACTTTTTAAAGGACATGTGACATGGAAACACATTTGGGAGTACTGACCACATACAACATTACAAGTGTTGAAAATGACCTCAATTTTCATCAAATTTTACCAGCCAGTTTCTATTTTACAGTTGCTTCATGGATAAACATGTGCTAAATGTGCAAATTTGTGAAATTTAAGGGAGGGTCTCATGTATGGTTGATGTAATTCTTTGTTTACTTAACCCCTATTTCAAGGATAATTGAAAATTTTGTATGCCATGAGAATTTTATTTTTGAAGCACTGTTTTCTTTAAATCAATTGATATTACTTAGTAATGTGTAAACCAGATGGCACTTAGTACTATATATATGTATATGCCTTGCACCTGACAGCATAGTTCCAAATCATCATCTTTCCATTTTCAACAAACTTTGAAAAGCCATATTTCAAAGTCAGTAACAGATGTAAACATAATTCTAACACATAGTCAGTCAGGGTTTCACTCTGCAACTTCTAAATGAACTGTTCTTTTCCAGATAACTTGCCAAACAGTTGTGAAGGTCAAATAAATTCCCCCAGTCATATTTTTACAAGGTCAAGTAGGCTTGGGTTTGACTTCTTACTCATGTGTTACTCTTAAGTATGCAGTTTTTTGTTGTATATTCACAAAGTTTTCCTTTTGTAATCTTTTTAGGTCGAGGTCATCAGTTTGCGAGGAGGACATTGTGGGATTAGCTGAGGCAAATCTGAGGCTAGAATGACATCAGATGAATTTTGCTGGTCGTATTTGACAGAGGGATTCAGCACTTCTATTAAGATGACACAATTTGGGTCATATAACTAGTCAACTGATATACTCGTATGCTCATTACAGGATACTGTTTACTCTCCTGATTTCCTCGTGTGCTAGAAAGTCCTGGAAATAAAAAATCGTGCCTTATTTAGTAAGCTGGAAAAATGGCTGAACATGATTTCCCACACATTTCATCCAGCACACATTTCACTGATTCCAATGACATTTTCTATACTTTCTCACCTTAGAAAAAATTGTGAGATGTCAATTGATTTGGGTCATGACAAGCAGTAGTCATGGGTTGTCTTTAATCTACTGCTTGTGTACATTACACTAAGAAGTGCAACCTTTAATGGCTGGTCTTGATAATGTATCTGAACACAAGAATTTGATGGACTATTTTATCGTCAGTTATGAACAGTGTATTGCAGCATGTACAACTCAGTTGACATTCGTCATGGATATGCAAATTATAATATTTTGGATCTGGCTTTAGTTTTTCTGAAAAAGTATGGTCACCTTATTACATAGTATATTAGGTCAGGGTTTTCATATTGTCAAACTGGCTAGAGGCATTGGCAGTATCTTAAAGCGATCAGGCGTCGGTTCACTTCAATTTTAGCCCTTCTTTTAGCAGCCAAACCATTGGAATTTGAACTTCTTTGGCGCCTAGTAAGGTAAATCGTCCAAACGTTTTACAATAGTTTGTAAGTGACATTCTAGTAAGATTGGTTGCAATTGTAAGTAGGAAGAACTTGACAAACATGAGTATTACACATGTCTGTATTGATCTTAAAAATGGCCTCTTAAAATTTGTGATTCCGCAAATATGTGGATAGGCTAGGAAAGCCTATGAACGAGTAACAGTATCCAAGGACAACGTTTCATAGTACTAGCCTAGACCCTACGTCATGTACAGCCTGGCACATCAGAATAGCCATCCTTGTAAAAAATAACAACAGAGGCCAAATATTGGTTATGTCATGCATTTCTGTGATATCCATATGATTGGGGCTGTTTTGGAATTTAAAAGGATAGGGTTAGTGGCGCACCTAAAGTAAGACCTAATTTGTGTGAAATATGATGATACTGTGATAATACTACACACATGCGTACAGCAATACCCTAGATTGTTATGCTACAGAAGTCTCTTCTCTTCATGACATCTTCAATGCTTTGCCAGATGAGTTAGTACTGCATTCCTATGCTCTGCAAGCTGTTCATCATATAGAGCTGGATGTTGTCTTACCAGTTTAATTAGCTTTTTGATTTCTGAAGCACACAGATTGTGCTTTCCTTTCAACATTTTGAGTTTTCAAATGAGTGAAAATAGTTGCGATGTGAGCACTGTAAGATGTCCTGATGTTACACCACCTGTTCATCAGATGCAAATAACATCCAACTTGCGGTGTTGTTTACTGCATGTCATCAACAGGCCACCAAGTTTACTGCATGTGTGCCCGGATGCGAAAGCACATCCACCCAGATGGAACCAGGGTTGCCAGTTTTTCTGTGCGTAACCAGCAGAATTGCCCACGAAATCACCTGAAAAAAAAAACGACAAATCAGAACAAGTTCCTACTTGAGGAAAATTGACCCTGTATTTATGTACAGTATGAGACTTGTCAATGTTTGCAAAACATGGTAATAGGATATACATCGTTACATACTCAATTTATCAATGCTACAAGTGGAGTGTAAATTGTAAATCCGTAGCATCTCACTCAGGTGACTTTAAAAATCTGGGAAAGAGAAGGCTTTGGTCTTGAAACTTTGTGAAAAAGTAGGTGTTTTATTGTAATTTCCATCTAGGCCCCAAAAACACCAAAGCGCCATTTGGTGTGCACATTTTAATTTCTACCCGCCAGCAAAGGTAGAAAAACGACAAATTTGACTATTTTTGGCGTTTTAAAGGCCAAACTGGCAAAACTAGACGGAACCAGATGTGTTGAAACTCCGTGTGAGTGATTTTTGTCACTGAAGGTATCCACATCCCTGTGCGTACTTACGGAATCCTGGCTGTAGCATGTATTGAAATGAAGCACTGTATTTACAAATAATCTACATGGGTTTGTCTTGCAATCACAAGGTTCGCGGAATCAAATGCACGCGGAACTAGTTCGAAATCTTCTAGGGACTCAAATTTACTTGTTCAGTAAAGCTGTTTAGAGTGGTTCTGAGGGGGGTACTTGATTTCAATTTGGGTTCCTGTTACTTGGTACAGCTAATGGGTTGCTGAGCTGGGCAGGTCCGCCACCCCTCCCAGCCCTTAGGAATGTGGCTAAAGATTGGGATGATACACCCTCGTCAATCGTTTGGCAATGTTAAATGGTGATCCCGGGTGCAGGTTTGGGTATGTTTGGAATTGTTGGTTCACCCCTGCCTCGTTAACCTCTGAACACTGATCAAAAGGCCAAAATCGCCAGTGTTCATCTATGATCAACATGGAATAGGATCCCTGATTCATACCTTCTAATCCTCAAATTCTAAACTAAAACTACAAACTGACCACCTTTTGCCATCAGTGATTAGCTGTTTCAACCAATGAATATTCAGTACTAGTATACTTCCCATTACCTCATAGCGGATGAGTTTTTTGTTCAGCTCTCGCTACGAAAAACTAAGGTCCACTGGCTTTGGAGACAAAGTCTTTTCATTCCTCCAAAAATGATAAGCAACCCTTAGTTTCAAAGCTCTTAGGCGATTTACTGAAACAGGGTTTTCAGTTAATAGAGGAACACTGCTACCATCGCATGTAGCTGTGTAGATCAACAGTGAACAAACTGAACACCCTCCTGGTACTCCATGGTGCCTTGTTTGCAGGGACCAATGGTCGTCAATATTGAGTTCTTTAAGTTTTGGACTCTGTGAAAGGAATGTTTGACCTTCACTGGTATGCTGGCTCTTCGGGACGACAGCCATATAGGGGCGGCCGCCAGGCAAACGTCCCAGCGTGTTTTTGAAAAGTGGCAAACAGTTAAGTTGAATGAAATATGTCAACCACACTACATTGTCATGTTGTACACTTTTTGTGTGTATTTTAGAAGAATTTGAAGTCATATGAGACTTACTTAGTTCACTAAATTGCCTGAATGGTGCAATCAAAAGATGGAGAACTTTTGGACATGAAATTTTAATGATTCTACTGTTTGCATATGCACTTAATCTCTTTTATATGCAGCTGTTTGCTCTGTGTAAGTAGTCCTGGTTCATTCCATCTGATGCCAGAAATAATTGAGAAGAAAGCAAGCTGTCATAAAGATTTGACCTTGATCCTTTACCATCAAGAAAAGTTAAACAAATAAAAAGTGAGAGAATTTGTGTGTAAAATAAATTTCATGTTAATGTTTATTAGTCTGGTATGGAACATTTGGAGCACAACAGTGTCATAATGTTATCTGTGGGAATTTGAACCAATATGAAATGAACATATTGTTTCTTTACATGCAAGAGTGAGATTTTGTTTCTTTTTCAAATAAAATCAAGAAATCTAAAGAATATGCTAACCCATGTCCATTTTTGCTTCCACTAAGATAACATTTGCTTTGATATTTGAAACGGTTGAAAACATGGTTATTCCTAGTGAAGAATTTTGCTAGCAGTCATCACTCCTTTTTGCAAAGTTGTGGTTCTTTTGTAGTGAGTTAAAACTGCATAGTATTTCAACACAAACTATGTATAAATCCTACCTAAGTTACCCTTAAGGAACCCTTTAAGCTGATGTATACATGGTAAGGGCAACATCAGATCAGAAGCGGCACCTGGCCCCGGAAAGAGGGGGGGGGGGGTGGAGAGGGGATAAGGTTTGTAGAAAGAAGCATCAGGACGAACGATTAAGTCCCCATCAAGGACACTGAAAAAAACACACCCAAACAGAAGTAAAAAGCGCAAAAGTCAAACCTGGTTACAAAGCTTAAAGTACTTGTCCGGTGCATTTTTAAGCTCTTTATCACTTCTTGCCATTACTAGGCCTACATCCTCAGGCAAACCATTCCATGCACGCATTCACTACCCTCTGAGAAAAGTAACTACGGATATTGATCCTACTTTGAACCTTCTGGAGTTTAAGACAATGACCTCTAGTAATGTTACTATTTGCAAACTTGAAAAAAATCAGAAAGTGATAAATTATCAAAACCATGAACAATCTTGTAGACTCGTATAAAATCTCCACTTAGTATATATCTTCTCAAGTGAAGTGAGACGTAAGCTACTGTTACAGGGGACACCCGTCAAGGCCCTCATTAACCTAGTAGCCCTGCGCTGGACTTTCTCAAGTAAATTCTTATCTTTAAAAAGGTATGGGTTCCAAGCTAGAACATCATACTCTAAGTGAGGCCTAACGAACTGGTTATAGACCCTAACAACAATGTCATGGTTAAGGAAACAAATTTTCCTAATCATACCTGAAATCCTATTCGCTCTTTTAGCTGCTTCAACACACTGCTTAGCTGGCCGTAAAGGAAAATCTATCATTTGAACACCTAAGTCCCTTTCAACAGAAACCTTGCGGTGACTGTCCATTCAAAGTGTACGAATACCTAGGGTTATTGCCAATATGTTTTACCTTGCATTTATCAATATTGAACAGCATTGCCACTCCGGAGACCAAGTGAAAAACTGCCTTAGTCCTGAAAACTTTTTGAATCACCATCAGAGGAGACATCATAATACAGTGTCATCAGCAAATTTCGTGGCGCTGCACACAATATCAGCATCAACTTTGCCAAATAAATCCCCAAATAGGAGAGGACCCAACACAGACCCCTGGAGAACCCCACATGTAACCTTCTGCCAAGAGGATGTACCACCGAACCACCCTCTGTTTGCTATTACATAGCCAATTCTGAATCCAGGTCAGTAAATTACCGCAGATGCACACACTGGGAGGGGGGGGGGGGACCTTATCTAAAGCGTTCTGAAAGTCCATCAGACTGAAACAACATACTTCAGCCTGTCGACTAGTAACATCTTCCCTGATGAACTCCAAAATATTGGTCAGGCAGGACCTTTTTTGACAAAAGCCATGTTGAGACATTCTGATTAATGAATAACTGCTGAAGAAACTAACCATGGACTTTTCCACAATCGGAGATTCCATGACTTTACAAACAAGTGAGACTGACAGGCCTGTCATTACAAGGCTGTGACGTATCTCCCTTCTTCGGAATTGGCGTGATGGAAGCACACCTCCAGTTCTCAGGAACACTAGTCTCGAACAAATATCTATTAAAGACCAGTCACGGTGACAGTGGAAATCAGAAATGATGAGCAAATGACCTCAACAGAATTGGATAGATTGCATCCGGGCCCGCAGGAGCTCATTGAATACTGTACGATGACTAACACCTCAAAATGGAGTTGTGCTGCAATCGTCTATGGAACGTTTGTTAAATCTTAGCATTTTGGGGCTTACACAGTGGCGGCGCTACGGGGGGGGGGGGGGGATGAGGGGGATTTGCCCCCAGATTTTTCCTGCCCCCAGTTGCCCCCCCCCCCCAGTTGCTCTCACCCTTCCTAATCAGATCTTGTACTCATCCAAAATTAATTTAATCACAAAACTATGTATTGGCATTGGACTGAATAAGAACAGTTTCCGGGGAACCATGATTGATAAATGACTTATTTATGTTACACAGGCTGCCAATTTAATATCATGCCCATAGCCACTTCAACAGTAGGCCAGCCTGGTCAGACCAATTTTCTCTGGAATGTTCACCGTCCAGCATAAGGGAAGGGCGGGTAGGTGGTTGTTTTCCTAAATACAGGAATGTCGTTGTTTTCCTAAATATAGGAATGGAATGGAAGTGTATGTAGTCTATGTGTGTGTGTTGGTGTGTGTATGTACTCTTTGGCACCGCGTAAATGTGAAATAGTACCCCCAAAGAAAAAAGTTGGGAACCTTGGAGTACGGTCAACCGAAAAAAATGAATAATATAAAAATAAATAATATACCTCTATTGGGACTTAATTTTCCACCCAGAGATATGCTTAAACCTCAGAGCTTCCGGGGGCCTCGCCCCCTGGACCCCAACCTGGACTTTGCCCCTGAACCCCACCAGGGGCCCTAAGGCGGGCCCCTGGACCCCACCCGCAAGGCCTCGCACTTCGAGCTCGGTTTCGCGCTGCGCGCGAAAATCTTTGCCCCCCAACATTTTCTTCTGCCTTCAGTTTGCCGCCCCAAGTCTGACATTCTGGCGCCGCCACTGGGCTTACAAAAAGAAATAGCTTGGAATCTACTCCCACTAAACATTGGGCGTATATCTCCAGGAAGGAAAGGACACATTCTAAGGTCCCATATGTAATTTTCTATTCAAACCTATCCTAACCATCTCGAGGGGGAGGGATCTATCCGATGTTCACGGGGTTCATTGTTCCCAGGGTTCGATGTTCCCTTTTTTATATTATTTCAATGGTTGCCGATGATTACACGGTTAGTTCTTCCCTCACGGTTCGATGTTCCCGGGAATGTTACTGTAATGCTCGAGATTCAGTGTTCCCGAGGTTAGAACATCGAATCTTGAAAACATCTTACCTCGGAAACATTGAAGCTCGGGAACATCCAACCCTTGGAACTTTGACACGGCCCTTCCCTAAGGCCTTGGTTAAAAATGGCGCTATGTTTCGCTTCTTTGATACTAGATCCAAGTGCTGAAAATTTTCTGGCACTATAAAAACGAATAATCATTCTATCTTTGACAGGAGAAAGTCGACTAATCGTCTTCAGTAAGTACTACGGTATGGGAAAGGCCACTAGCGTACACAGGGGGGGGGGGCATTGGGCCACCCCCCTCACATTCCCCATGTTTTTTAAATACTGCATATCTTGCTGAAAATATCAGAAATAAGGCTGGGTTCATGCAGCTGAAAAAACTTGGGAAGGGCTATTTCCGGCCATCTGGGGGGTTTGTAAAACCCAAAATTTTCTTCTACGCTCCGCGCCAACCGATGGTGGCGCTCCGCTTAGATAGTCTTCACAAGTTTGCACCCCCTCCCCTTGGAAGGTCTTTTAAGGTCTTCTTAAATGCTCCAGATTGCAGGAGATCTGCAGATTTCACAATTTGGGGGGAAAGCATCCCCCCCCCCCGACCCCCTAGCAAAACCTTTCTTGTACGCTCCGCACCAACCGATCGTGCCGCTACGCTCGGATCTTTCAATTGCAGTAATTCCGGCAGAGGCTACGGCCTCCCCCTCCACAAATTCCTGGGTACGCCACTGGGAAAGGCTCTCCCCTTTAACTACTTTTTATGTCTGAAATGGCTTAGAAGCAAAGTGGTTTAAAATTTTGCTTCTTTAGTGTACTTGGCCGTGAAAATTCCATATTTTCTTTTATCAATAATTCCTAATGTGGACTAACAATATGATCTGCAAGTCTGTAAAGTTTGAGAGAATACATACACTTTATACAGGCGTTGAAAGTTTTTCACCCCGCTTCCATGTTTATGCATTTTTTTGTTTTGCGATACCATCTATAGATGAAAACTTCTGGCCTACACCCAAGTTCTGGCTACGTCAGTGGTTGGGTAGTTTTTTTTTTTTTTTTGTCGTTCGCCGTGTTTATGCAGGCCTTGCAAGGTAACTCCAGAACTCCCTGATCTATGGCCTAAAACACAACAGTGTGTAGGCCTAAGTGTTCACGAACAAGCACCATACATATGGTGCACCGTTTCGACTACAACGGCATTTCCCAGATTATAAACAGAGCATATCAAGCGATTGCAACATTCTTACTAAGTGAGCTGACATTTGATGATAAACATATGTCAAAAGACACAACTTCTGAACTTTCCTACAACTTTCACGCAGCAGTTGCTTAGTACAATCTCTGTGTTCGGTCCTGATGCACAGGTTGTTGCAGTTACACACGGCGAGTAGTCAGAGGGTGTATACGCAAATAACCGCAGCCGGCTTCGATGTCATGATGCTTGTAATGTACTGTATACCTGGTATGTTCAGGTAGTTGGTATGTCCATTGATACCAGATTCAACTACAATGGCTTCTTTTTTATTTATTTTACCAGGGTAGCCCAATCAACATAAAGTTGCTCTTCCCTGGGGGCATGGGTTAAACAACAACAACATAGGCCCTACAGTATAAGAGAAAAATAAAAACTTAAAGGCCTAAAATATCAAAAATTAAACATAACACAGAAACAGAAGACCTAACATGAAAACAATGAAAATGCAGTTATTATATAAAGGATAGAAATGGTTAAACTGTAATAATAAAATTACCGCTAAAGAACATGAAACAACTCTCAAGTGTAAAATGAAAGAAACAGATTAAAAATAAAAAAAAATGAATGTACACGAAATAGTTAATTTGGTAAAACGTGTTTGGAGAGGATTTTTTTGTCTTAGTTGTCTTTTGAAAGCATCAATTGTATTATTGTTTCTTATTCCTTCATTAATACTATTCCATGATGTGGTTCCTCTCACCGCGAAAGATTTTGCATAGAGTGACGTACGACATCGAGGTACTACAAGGTCGTGCTTAGACCGGCGTGTGCTATGTGAATGTACATTTTGAAGAAGGGTAGAGTTACGCTTTAGATAAGGTGGGGATATGCCATTCAAAATTTTATACACCATAATACTGCTATTAAAGAAAAATTTCTCATCTATTGGTATCCAACGTAATTCATTTAAAGTTACAGAAGATGGAGTGTCCCAATTGGCACCACTAATAATCCTCGCACATCGTCTTTGTATTGATGATGATTTATTTGTGTCCCTTTTGTGTTTATCAGCCCACACAACACTACAAAAATTTAGGTGTGGAAGTATGAAAGCATTGTACAGCAGTCATATATGGTGGGTATCTAACAAGCTACTGGATTTTTTTAAGCAAGCCTATTTTCTTCAAACAATTACTAGACACACTAGAGACATGTTCATGGAAAAGTAAGTCTTTGTCTAACACGACACCTAGGCATTTAACTTTATCTACACATTTTGTTTTCGTATTATTAATTTAAACATGTAAATCCCCTCCTCTCTGTGAAGAAATCGTCGTCTCTGAATTCTTGTCAATAACATACATTTGGTTTTGGTAATATTAAGTGCCAGTTTGTTTGTATTAATCCACTTTGTAATTTCCGCCATATGAATCGTCAATTTACGTTCAATATCTTTGATATTACAACTACTGACGGATAATGTTGTGTCATCTGCGTACATGTCAACCCGACCATGTTTAAGCACATTCGGAAGGTCATTTATGTAACGCGTGAATAATAGTGGCTTGCCCATAGTCAGCCTCTGTCTCTCATTTCACTGTCCATGTAAACAACGTCTGGCGAGCAACTGCTGACCATTGGAAGGTCAGCGCAGGTTAACGTGTCTTGTTTACACGTTGCAGTGTTCCCTGATATTTGCTCTTTGGAAATATGACTGCATGGAGGTGGAGACTGAGAGAAAGTTGGTGAGGGCAGTATACTCCTTTATGCTGTTCGAAGGGGAGGGGGGGGGGGGTGACTGCGTGATCCCTTACACTCTAATTACTTTATTGATTTTATTGTAACCCCTGTACTGGGAACGCCTATTGGTTGAGCCAAGATTATCCTTGCTACGATTATCCTCTGTCCTCATCGCACTGTTTAAGGACATCTGCTCAACACTAAGTTTACCATCATTCCCAACAGTGAGACCCCGGTGTTACATAAATGTAATCCATCCCTTGCAAACAAATCTTTCCTACCATCGAAACATGACCACATATCAATAAATGTAAATGAAAATTCCGAACATAAGCTACTTAACCAATTATTCAAAATTCTTAACTTATTGAATAGGACGCTGTCCTCAAATCTTGATAACAAACCACAAATAGCAACATTTGCTCTGGTTGAAGCTAGGCGACACACTAATTCACGATATCACTTACATCTTGAATTTTGGCCCCCGACAAACATATGTTACATGTATGGCCCAACTTCGTCAATAGTGATTTGTCATAACGCGGTTGGGGTTTTATTCAACATGCTTTTAACACATGAAAGTAACGTCTAAATAAACATCTTTCGGAGGATAAAAAGCTCTGAGTAAAAGCCCCGAAGAATTATGAAAGCCTTGTATGACAAAATGTATACATTACATCGTTTGAAGTTTGTGTACCGTTGAACTGTTCAACTTACCCTCGAAGTGTAGACACAAGTCACGTGGCTCGAACTGGCATTCGAATAATCGAACTGAACTGTTTCATCGAGTTACAGTCATCATCGTCAACTTTGTGTTTCTTTTTCCTAATTTATTTGTCAGTCAAATCTCCAATTAGATGGAACTCTGCTCGTCGAATTAATCTCTCTCCACATGTATGTGGAAGTTGCTAGGAGAGGAAACCAAATTCTGGGTACGATTAGAGGGAACTTCAAACTTCTTCATAAGGATATTGGGTCCAAGATTAAATGGAAATTGAAAAATTTCTCAAATCTGATGTATCATTTGAATTTCTCATATTTCAGTCTAGAAGCGACCATAGTCGGATAATACCACTTGGAATTTTTCATGTCTCAGTTTAGCACATTTCAGGACATGAAAATATGCCAAATATTGCACCATATTGTGACTAAGTTTAAAAGGTAAGTGAAAAATTTCTCAATAAATCTCAATTACCATCAGAATTTCTCATATAGTCTAGAAGCAACGATAGTCTGAAAATCTGAAATAACAGAATTTTTCACATCCCAGACCAGCACAGTCATGACATAGAAGGTGCCAAATATTGCACCAAATTGGGTCTAAAATTAGAAGGTGATTGAAAAATTTCTCAAAGAGGGGATATGGACCCTCCTCGCTTACAATCTCTCCCAGGCACACCATTACTCATCTCATGCTTTTCCCCACCTGTCAAATAATATTGTACGACTTTTTTTTCTGATCAAGGTGGTTATTGTTTACTAAAGTTATAACTGAAATCAGAGAGTAAAACTTGTTGGAATAACTTTTCTGGAACCATAATTTCTCGGAAAAACCTTGACTACCCTAGCTCCAAAGTATTGCACCAGATTGCGTCTAAGGTTACCAGGTAATTGTAAAATGTCTCAAAAGGGGGATGTTGACACCTCACTTACAACAATCGCCCCGGCAAACAATCATCTTATGCTTCCCCTCACCTATCAAAATAGTATTGTATGACATTTTGTTATCATCACGGTGACTACCATTTACAAGTTACAACTGTAAAATCGACTGCAAGATGCTAAATATTGTACCAGATGTTGTCTAAGGTTACCTGGCGGTTGAAAATTTCTCAAAAAGACAAAAAGAAAAACAATTATAATTAGAAAGTGTAAATGTTGAATTAAATTTTCTGGAAATTACGCTAGCATAAATTTTCTAGAAAAGAGCAATCTAAATCATTGCCATTTTTAGCAGGATATGATCCTTTTCCTACTGAGGAATTTCAAACATGAGACCCCTATTTCAACCCTGGGTACATAAAGGCCAGGAAACCAGGGAAGTGCCGTTTCCCGCCTTCGGGAGGGGGGGGGGGGGATTAAAGCCAAATATTTTATACGCTATGCACCAACCGATGGTGGCACTCTGCTTAGATAGCCCTGCCCGCGTTGTGTGCGCGAAATGGGTGCACAATCAGGCCAAACCCCCAACCCTTGTTGAAAAACCGTGGATAGACACCTCATATGTCATAGCAATGACGTAAAGGCAATATGTACCCTCGCCCCCCGCCACCACATCATTAGCCCGTGTGGTGTCATGGTAATTTCTGTTTCCAATTAATTCAAATTAAACTTCTGCCTAACCGACGAAGGAAATTCTGTTTTTTTTTTTGTTTTTTTTCGAGAGTTCGTTGAGGATTTTTGACCACTTTTCGTGAGACGTTTCGCTGGAAATTCCTTTGTATTACCATTTTACCTTGTTTTTCAAATTGTATACACGGTATCCCTATTCTAAGGCTGAGGGACATGCAGGTCAAGTGCACCAAGGAAATGCCGTTTCCGGCTATCTGCGGAGCTTGTAAAAGCAAAAATATTTTGTACGCTCCGCACCAACTAGTGGTGCGCTTCGCTCAGATGGTGATCCCGCTAATAAGAAACAAACAAGACTACACACAAAAATCACACAAAATCACGTAGCCTCAACTGGTTAAACTGAAGATCTAAAACGCAATAATCATACCACGGCAAAGAATTTTACTAAATGTTTCCTGTGAGTAGATCACAACACTTAAAATTTTTCTACGTTGGAAAGTCTTTAATGAAGTGCACCGACTTATCACGTTGTCATTCTGAATTACCCGGGGAACTTGTCCTAAGAATGTTCCACCAACCTGCGAAACACGATGGAGATTTACAATCAGTGCTTGCAAGTAGGAATTTCTACAGATAATTTCCATCCAAATCTAGCAGCAAGCATAGCACCAGTTTGCATGTAGGCCACCCTAGTCTAGCAAACCTTTTCCACACCACTCCAACGATGGCGGTGTGGGTGCATCATTCCGGTGGTGGTGGGGGTCGGAGGGACTCAGGTGGAGCCCATGAACGCAAGCTAGAACTGGAGGAAGACGATCTAAGAGGAGCACCACTATCGGTTAGTACAGAGCTAATCAGAAAAAAAAATGAATGAAAACACCCTCTAAATCGTCTTTCCGGATTAAAAAGGCGCCAATCGTTGCTGTTGGTCGTAGCCCTCCAGGCACTGCCAATCACCCTGGATCCCTCTTAAGGGAAAGCAAAAAGTCATCATTGCGACAATTTAGAAGCAACACCCCTGGCAGGCACAGACCAGCCTACCCCCCCCCCCCCCCAATTCTCACTCCCTACCTCCTCCACTTGAAAGTACATGACATCTGGAGAGAGCATCATGTAGCTGATAGCTCCATGGCAGCATGCACTCCTAGATCAGAAATCTTCGTCCTCTAACATGCACTGAATCGATTACCTTTCGACGCCACTAGGGGACGCCATATCGCGGTCATCTGCACCTCTGGATGAAAGTGAAAGAAAAAAAAACTGCAGTGTAAGGTCAGTGCCATTAATTGTGAATTGTTTAATAGTGATTACGTTTTGGGGGAAACAATTTGCTCAAGTTTTTTGTTATTACATTTTTATATTAAAATAGTTTCTTCATCTTTGTCTGCCAAAGAATGATGGGGCTTTGTTTCAAGTTGCTGGGGCTGTGTCGTGATAGGATATGACGATGGAGAAGGGCGGACGGCGGAGACATCTGGGTAAATATCAAACGAAGTGACATGTAGTTGGTAGCTGGCCTCAAGAGGATCTTAGTATCAGGTAAGGATGGCAATGTGATGTAGTATAGGGTTTGTTTGGGGGTTTTCAGTCTTGTTACGACTGAGTGGTGGCGGACATCGTGAACGTTACAATACAGACAGTTCCAGTTACAGTAGAGAGAGAGAGAGGTCAGAAA
This sequence comes from Stichopus chloronotus, assembly GCA_021234535.1. NCBI lineage: Eukaryota > Metazoa > Echinodermata > Holothuroidea > Aspidochirotida > Stichopodidae > Stichopus > Stichopus chloronotus. The sequence goes on from CM037835.1 coordinate 2,040,486, forward strand.
AGAATAGAAAATCCTAAGATAGAGAGAGAGCGTTTGGTTTAGTTTAGGTAGCGAGGGGTAAAAAAGGACCATGTCCTAATAAAAAGATCCTAAAAGAGCATGCAGAAATGAACAACGGTTAAAATCTCCAACACTGCCGAAAATATTGATCAATTGCATTGTTAAAAGTATGAACATTTTTAGACATCACCACAGATTCTGGCAAACCATTCCATTCACCACAATTCTTTGTGAGAAGAAGTATATACTTTCTAATATCCAGTCAACAGAGCATCTTTTTTGGAGCTTAAATCTGTAGAATTAGATCAGTGAAAAAAAATAAATTTATCAACACCATTAACAATTTTAACCACCTAAAGCAGATCACCCCGACTTCATCAAAGCTCAAGGGATATAAGATTCATTATTTTTGATCTAGGATGATAACCAACATCTCTCATGGAACCTCGGCCGTAGCTAGGGTCGTATCCTTAGGAAGGAGTGGGTGATGGTCAAACATTTCGACTGGCTGGATGTTTTTTTCCAACTGAGTGACGACGCCACTGCGACAGTTTCAGACACTATAGGAATACTTTATGAGGCAGGAGAATACCTTACTAGGGTGGGATCCATATTTTGTAAAAGACAGTGTTCTGCTCCGTTTTTCTTTTTTTCCAAGTGAAGGTGCCATCAGTTGGGTGGAATGAAAAAAAAAATTGGGGGGGGGGAGGGGGAGTTGGAGACAGTCATGGCAAGGCTATAACTGAGTGGAGAGCCACAATGAGTTGGAATGAAGCGTATTAAGAAAAAGTTGGGTTTTCAAAGCCCCCGATGGCCCGAAACCGCACTTTCCAGGGGGTAATTGAGCTGCAAAAAAAACCCACCCATGAAAAATTGTAATATCACGTGCTTTGAGGTGATACAAGAATCATAACGAATTACGTATCATCTTTCATTTTTTCGTGGCAAATATTTTTGGGCTGAATACATAGGCCGCCTGTAAAAATTTTGGGTGGTGCGAGATTTTTTGTTTGTAAGTAATTTACGAAAGCATCCTTAAATGATCTCTAATCTAAATCACTAACAGAAGGACCATCCATATGTTTTAGTTATGGACACCACAACTTAAGTTAAAAAGAAGGAAGTTACATCCAGTGGGGGGGGGGGGGGGGACAACGCCATAGTCAAATGATTCTGGGGTGGCACTGATCCTACTAATTGCCATACTTTATGGTGGGACATGTCAGGCGCAAGTCCGGGATTTTCATCAGGGACGGGTGTCTGGTCTGAGGGTAAAGTCAATTTGTGCTCATCGGGCATCAGGCAGGACCAGAGAGCTACTATCGGTTAGCGCAAATCATACAAGACGAGTAGGACGGTAACTATACGTAGGACCCGTATGGGTACCAAACTTTGAAATAGGGTTCTCATGTCTGCAATTTGCCAATCCATTAAACAAACTATGAAAAAATTGCACTATATGCATAGCTTTTGTCTAGGATATTTCCACCTATTAAGTCGTGTGCTTTCTTTCATTCGTTCGTTCCGCTTCCACGCGTGTACCTCTTGACAACTCTTTAAGAAAGTTTCAAGGCCGCCTGCATAAAATAAGTATAGTCTAGAGGAGCCTTCTTAGCATCTACAAAATCAGTAAAAATATGAAACTACAAAGTATCAGACTTAATAGATTAACATGCTAAGAGAAGGGCAACACCACCAGTTGGTGTAGCGCGTACTGGGAATTTTTTGGTCGAAAATACGTCCAAAATCACCGGAAATTACATTTCCGAGCCCATTTTCCTGTTTATTTGAAGCCTCACCACCACCCTCTTCAAATAATGCCCCGTGAAAACGTTTTTCAATTGATTTTACTTTTTGGATCATATTCCCCTCCCCCAACTCCAACGTGGCCACGTCACTGCATCCAGTGGTCGGCACATGACAAAAGTCTCTTCTCTCATTGGAGCATACAGTAAATAAAGGTGGGGTATATTTATATGAAAGTTGTCACGGTGGAAGCACTATTTACACGAAGATTTCGTATGAACAAAGAACAGTGGCAGCACCAACGTATCCATACAAAAATTTCCATATTACTAAAAGGTAACATCATACGAAAATTTTCGGATAGATGAAAAGGACAGTGGAAGCTACTCAAACGAAAATTTTAGTGTCAATAACGTTACTTTACTATCTGTGGATTAACAGGTTACTCTGACCGAAATCGACATAAGCCTCCCGATGGCATTAAGTATAGTAGATTTCCCTATCAATCTCTCAAGTACCAATGGAAAGGGTGAATTCCCAGATTTGGACTCCGTTTTTTTTTTCTAGTGATGCAGTTCTAAAAGTGTTGCTTTCTCTCAATATTTGTAAAGCTCCTGGTGCGGATGCAATCATCCAATTTTCCAATTTTTTCGAGCTCATTTGCTCATTATTTCTTTGTTCCACGGTCACTGGTTTTTAGTAAATTCTTGGTGGAAGGTTATATTTCTAGGGACTTGAGGTGTTGTAAAATCACCCAAATTTTTTTCAGAAGGGAGATAAGTCGACGCCTGTCAGTCTCACTTGCATTCTTTGCAAGGTCATGGAATCTTTTGTTAAAAAATTCTAAGGTAGTTTCTTCAATAGTCATTCATTAATCAGAATGTCTCAACATGGCTTTTTGTCAGAAAATGTCCTGCATCACCAATATTTTGAAGTTCATGGAAGATGTTACTTTAGTTCGTTGGATAGGTAGGCCTAGAAGTCTTTTGATGTTGTTTTCCTAGATTTCGAGAAAGCTTTTGATAAACTTCCACATTATGCGTCTTTTGCTTAAATTAAAGAGTCAATTGTGATAATTTACTGACCTGGATTCAGAATTGGCTCTGTGATCGGAAACAAAGGGTGGTTTTAGTTAAGTCGTTATGCATCTTCTTGGCAGAAGGTAACAAGTGGGGACCCCCAGGTGTCTGTGTTGGGTCCTCTTCTGTTTGTGCCTTTATTATTAATGGCATTGATGCTGATATTGTCTGTAGTAGAACCAAGAAGTTTGCTGATGACACCAAACTGTATTCTGAGGTTTTCTTTGAAGGTGATTCCAAGAACTTTCAATTCAGCTCTGTTTGCAATCTGTTTGCAATTACTTCTGTTTGCAATAAGCTCTGTTTGCATGGATGATTTTGTTTTCTAACTGGTTGGCAATAAACTTAGGAGTTTGAAAGCTAGCAAGTCCCATGGGCCTGATGGGATCTATCCTGCCATACTGCATGAATGCTCTGAGATTTTGTCAGTTCCTCTGTGTATTATTTTTCAGAAATGTCTAGGCTTGTGCTACGGTTCCAGATGACTGGCGGATTGCTAACGTTAGGCCTACTCCTATTTTTAAGAAAGGGGATCGAGGCTTGCCTCCTAAATATAGGCATGTTAGTCAGTTAACCAGTGTAGTGTGTAAAGTCATGGAGTCTGTGGTCAAGGTTTATGTGCTTAAGTATATTTTAGATAATAGTTTACTGAACTTGTCTCAGCATGGTTTCGTGCCTAACAGGTCATGTGTTTCTAATTTACTGAGTTTTCTTGAGGATGTCTCTTTATTTCTTGATTCTGGTCACTGTATTGATGTCATCTACCTTGTTTCAAAAGGCATTTGATAAAGTACCTTAAGGCAGACTTATGGTGAAACTGCGTCAGTTAGGTATTCAGAGCAGGTGTGCTGATTGGATCAATTCTTGGCTACTAGGTTGATCTCAGAGAGTTGTTGTCAATGGTAATTTGTCATATTGGAGAGATGTCACAAGTGCCAGTTCCTCCGGGTTCTGTTCTTGGCCCAATTTTCTTAATTCTTGATTTTCATTAATGATATAGATAGCTCTCTCACTTCTAGTATTAGCAGTTTGCTAATGACACCAAGCTATCGGATAGTAAATGATGACTAGGATGCTTCATTGTTGCAAGGGGACTTGGATAGATTATTAACATGGTCCAAACTTGGCAAATGTCTTTTAATGCTGACAAATGCAAAGTTCTTCACTTTGGTACTAATAATTTGAATTATGATCATACCATGGCTGGTAGTACTTTGAGTAATGTGATTTGAGAAAAAGACCTAGGGCTAGGGACGGTGTTATCATTACAAGTGATCTGAAGTCTTCTAAACAGTGCGCGGCAGGTGCTGCTGCCACCCTGGGCGAACAGCTATAGGGTGCTCGGATTGATCAGGAGGAATTTTAGTAATTTTAGTAAGATGTTGTGTTGAATTTGTATAAGCAGTTAGTTAGGCCGCATCTTGACTTTGCTGTGCAGGCATGAAGTCCCTATTATGAAAAGGACAATTAAGTTTCTTTTAGAGCAGGTTCAGAGGAGGGCCACTCGGCTTATTCCCGACGGATTTACGTCATCTCCATTATCACGGTAGACTTAAAAGTCTGTGACTTACTACTCTTGAATTAAGAAGGATCAGGCAGGGCAGGCCCGTATCCAGGGAGGGAGGGGGTTCGGGGGTTCGGACGAACCCCCCCACAAGATCTGGCCGGGAGTTCCGCTCAGCCAATGATAGTAGGCCTACGTTAGTAACATATAAAATGAGCTTTAATTTGTTGGTCATAATTGTTGGGTAAAATGTTCCACCTGTGGTAAAATCGAACCCTCCACTGAAAAAGCTGCATACGGGCCTGTGGGGGGGGGGGGAGGGGGGGGGTATGTTGCAGGTTTTCAAATTCCTATGTGGTAGGAGTTCTCTGTCTAATTGTGATTACTTAGAGGTTTGTTCGTGGCATATCGGTGTAAGAAGCTGGTGAAATGCTTCTCTAGGCTTGATGTGAGAAAGTTTAACTTCTCTCACAAAGTTGTCAATGAGTAGAATAGTCTGCCTGGTTGGGTTGTTAATTCCACTTCAGTAAATAGCTTCAAAGATAACATTGTTAAGTTTTATTACAGTGACTGTGGCAGGATCTGATTATGCTGGGCTATGTTGGATATTAGTTTGGTTAGGGTTTTTTGGTTGGTGGGGGGGGGGGGGTCTGGATTTAAGGGCATCTTTTGGGGCTCTAGCCCTCCTTTACCCTTGAATTTGTTGTGTTATGTTATGTTAAATGGATGTAGACAAGGTTTTCAAGTAGATTCCTTTACTCTGTCTGACTACGAGTAGTGCATCTACGAACGTGAATTTTAGATGCACACCGTACGTACACTTAAGCTTTCTTCGTGCGAGTTGTGACTACACAGGTGCGCTTATTTATAAATACGAAAATTTTCGTGTAAATAGTCAACGAAAAAAGAATTAATGTCATTTTCGCGACCCATACAATTACCGGCGGCATCATCACGCTGATCGCTCGCAGTAGTACTAATAATACTGTCAGTGTTACTGGACGCGGAAATTGAGACAACACTTTTCCGAAAATGTCAACAAAAATGGAGACAAATGATGACCCGGTATTATTATCCTATATTTGCAACAATTATCGTGATGTTTAATGCTCAAAGACGATTCTGCAGCATTGAACCTTAGCTAGTTTCATGTGAAATTATGTTTGAGTTTCGGATACAAACGTAGGCCTAAACGTAATTCTTAGCGTTAGCATCTATAGGCAGTTGTAGTACCGGAACGGGAACCGTAAGTGCAACTACTAAGTACTAACTGCAGTGTGAGCGTGAGGTTGAGTTCGACGTAGGCTAGGCAAGTAGCATGAGTCGATCACCTAACAAACATTTTAATCCTAAAAATATGAAAAAAACATTTTTATAATTTATGCAACTTGACAGAAATATACCTTTTGGTTGTGTTAATGATAATAATTAGTCGGAAAGAGGTTTTGAATTTAACGTTCACGTACATAACACTAGGCCTATCTAACGTAGACCTTGGCTAGGGCTATCAAAAATTCAAAATACTGTTCACTATCGAATAAATACCAAATAATGTCAAAAAAGATGTAAAATATCGGGTTCTTATTTAGAATCCGTACCAATCGGACAAGGTATCAGATAACTAAAAGAGTTGTCATAACGTCTATGTTTTATTTACCTTTTTTTTCTTTCGCTAGTTTTTTTTTATTTTTTTTTTATTTCCGAAATTACCGATCTTCTGTGCAATGATGAACATATAGTAACAGTTCACCTGTGGAAGAAGTGATAGATTATTCCTGAAAGAGAAGTATAGGTTAGAGGAGGATTGGAACCTAGAATATCACGATAACTGATGCATCATAAGTTTTAGCAATACCCACTACGCTGCGAGAGTGGTTGTGGTGGTTGAGTGTTCGAAAATGCATACAATGCACAAACGCGTAATCCAACGTAGTCATGTAACAGTATATATATTCATATACTATAAATAAGTATCTATCCCCTAACCCTATCTCCCAACCCTGAGTCATGACGCCTAGCCCGATCCCCTAACCCGATCCGCTAACCCGATCCCCTAGCCCTGTTTACTAACGCTAGTTAGGCAATTCATTCATCATTCGTTATTCAAGGATGGCAGTGGACCGAATCGACTAATCGAATCGAAGCTAGCGAGCACGTTCATATGGTACGGATTCTAAAGTTGCGTCAAATATCGTTTCTTCTATCCAAATTTTGAATGAGAGTTTTACCGAAGACATTCTGGTCATTATTTTGCCAATTTTGGTGCGATTTGAAACATGATACTGGTCAGTATTATTGCTGAAACTTGAAAATTTGACTGTGAGTAAAATGTTTCCATTGAAATGAAAAATAACACGGCAAATACTTGTTTTTGACGTTTTTTGAAGTAAATCTGAATTCTGATGCCAGCGATGCTTACTTTGGAATTCCTTTGCGTCTACACGGCCTCACTGAAGTTTAGAATGCATTGATCAAGTCAAGGTCCACCTAGTATACTGGTACTACTACACAATCTATAGTAACCTTAGGACCTCTACACCATTAAATATAAGTACAGGGGGTACTGTTACAATAAGTTAGGCCTATCATTAGTGTCATTTTGGCGACGTTATTCCTATGTTCTGATTTGTGATCGGTCTAGGCAAAGTCAAATCAAAGTTCTCAAAGCAAGCTCAAGTCAATGGATACGTCAGTACTTTACCCTATTGTCAAACATTATGAGCTTGCAAGTTGCAGCTCTTGCTAAACTTACCTAGCCAGCAAGTTTAGGCAATTCAGTACCAATTGAATTTCAATTAAGTTAGCTGAAGTTTGATAATTCTGACTAGCCTATGACCCTCTGTGAGTGTGACAATTGGTAGTGCTGTCGCACATGTACAGTGCAGGTTTTTGGTCCCAGGGAACTGCTCAAACTATGACCTTGCAAAAAATTTTTACGAACAGTCATTGTGTGGCTTAACTGTCCATAAAAATTCTAATTTTGGTTGAATAATAATCATACCAAGTTTCTCTAATTTAGAATTTAGAGTAACTTTGATAAAGGTTTAAATTTATTGAAAATAAATTAAAAAAAAGTGACTCATTGTTTAATGAGTTAGTGTAGTTATGTCTGGACCAGACCACAAAATGATCACTACTTCAGGCTTGACAAATATTTTTCAATGGCTTGGAGGCACCCCAAGACGATATCTTCATCCACAAGATCTATATGTCTTTGGAAAGAGAACAAGAAGTTCTCTTTCATATGGTATTGTCCCTTCAAAGGTACATCATGTACTACTTTTATTAATTTTTGTTAACTATCGGTGTATGTTTTTGGTAACATTGAGATATGAAAATTAAAAGCCAAACACAATGTCGTATCGGTAGATTTTTTCCAAAAAAAATTAAAAAAAATTTTTCTTATTGTCTCTTCATTCAGGGATGCCGTCCTTGCTTTGTAGAAAAAAAGTCCAATTTCGAGTTCTTACGCCCCGTCCCCAATACAGTTGTAGCAGATTTGCTAGAGCTTATTGAATCTAGTGGGAAATGGCCAGGCTCACAACCAAAGAGACTGATTATTCCTCCATACGTACACTGTGTATTTATTGCATATGTGTAACGTTAATTTATATGTACTGTACATACGTAAGTGTATAGTGCATGCTCCAAACTTCGCGCACTGCTAAACTTCGCGCACCCCTGAAAAATAAGCCTGAAAATGCAGTGGCCTAAGCAGCTGGACAAAGCTTTGACTACCATAACTTTTAGTGACTTAAAAGTAAGCTGAGACACTGTTTGTTTAATCGCCCTTGTCTGATTAGTCAACTTTACGGTGCTGCATTTGCATACTGTAGGAGAGTTAGGCTAGGCCTAAAGCACCCTATTCGCAGTTGCCCCAATGTTACAACTTGTCAAATTATGGTTTTGACCAATCAATGGACTTGTTCATGACCATTTTTGTTGCTAGCTTGTTCATAGGTAATTGTGATGATTGTCATGCTATCAGGTGCGCGAAGTTTGGCAGGATTACATTGTATCGTGAACCCAAGTAAATGTTGAATAAATAACAGATTAGGTCAAATTACATTGAAAAGAAACTTCCAACTTACTTAAACAAGATTAGTAGATATATAGGGATTTTGAATTTTTGACAGCTAGTAATTCCAAGGGTTTTAGTTCGATGCGCGAAGTGATATACATCCATGCTACACATATACGTTTGTACTCTATATCAGAGAAAATAGCAATATCGATTGCTAGTTTACTGCAATTTTTTGGAGAAATATCGTGGAAAGTGTCACCTAGAATTATCAAAACCACTGTCGATTAAGACCTTAAACATTTTTGTATGTGTTGCAGTGTCTTTTTCTTAACTTATGCTACTTTTGTTTGAGTCATAGGCCTAATTCGTAAGCAAGGTAGGTTCTACGCACCCTACTAGTCCTATCGTCAGTCCTATTTTCAACATCAATTAGAAAAATATAATCGTAGGCCTGCAAATGCAAACTGTCTGCAAAGTGACTTTAAATTACATATCCTTACATTTCTACAATTACTGTTAATGTTTACTCATTAAAGCGGAGAAGTCCTGAGAAGCAAATTGTTACACAATATTAATGTGCAAAGTGCATGAAGCTGTTCTTGCCTACATATTTTATCTCTAATTACTAGTGCTGACGTTGCACTGGGCACCGAGGCTCTAATGTTGGTTACTCTGCTAGGTAAATTAGCAACAGAACAGTACCCTAAATTATACCACAAAACTCTACACGATTGATACAGAGCAATACTAGCACTTGTTGCTTTACATTAAAACATACTGCTTATTTGTGATTATGAACTTATTTGGTAAAATTCTGGCACTTATAAGGCCATCATAAAGGTAGTTCCTATTAATCTTACCCACCTGAAGTTGAATCTACACTAGGTCAGAGCCGTACAAATAAATACACCAGAATGATACCAGAGTAGGGAGCAACAATTGGGGGACAAATTCTGTGGCTGTGGGTACATATGTGTTGGAAAACAACTGTTTTGCCTTAATACAGAGCAAAGATGCCGCCAATTTTGTTCGACTCCATCTGTGTTTCAATAGCCAGTGTGTAATTTACATATTTCTATGTGATGTTGAAGTACTGTAATTTGCAAGGATATCTGCTATTTCTTTGAATATCATTCATCTAACCAAATTAGTTCTAGACTGTTCGGGCCAAAATCATTTGTTGGATGCATACCAGGGATCTTTCTAACACATTTACAGTGATATTACCAGAGACACGTGTTTTGAATATCCTGAAGTACATGTTGTATCCTGTAGACCGATGTTGTTTACATCGAGTCTTGAAGTTTCATCTACGTAATTGCCTTATGGTGAGATTTTAAGCTGATGCTGTTCGTGTTACTGTTATGCTCAGAGAATGGTTAGACTAGAACAAAATGGACCTGTCTTATAGGACTTTTTGCTTGTTGTTGGCATTATCATATTTTTGGACAATTTTGAGATTACTTGTGTGAGAATTAACAGCACATTTCAAGGATAATCATTGCTCATTTTTTGGAAATGTTACTGGTTGCATAAATCTAATGGGTACCAGACAGATTTGTGAAGGTACTGGGTTTTACCGATAGTAGTAATGGATGATTTCAATTGGTACAGAATAGTGCTGGTTTCAATGGCATGTGTATGTACGTGCATACATGTAACATCTTGGCTTGTTAACATGATATATCAATGTGGAGATAATGTAGACATGTGGTTTTAACATTCAACTATAAAAACTTAGAACATGTGCCATTTGTGTACATATGTGTGCAGTATGTCATAACCTGTTTCTTTCACACCAGTGCATGTATGTTAATATCTGGTGAATAGTATACAATACAGTATACAATACAGTAGTACTTGTTTATGGCATTGCAGACACAGTGTTGAAGTTTCAAATCTATTTTATCTTTGAAGTCTGAATCAGAGAGGATGAGAAAGCTGTTTCTTGGTGGCCTCAGTTTTGCTACAACCGAAGATGATATCAGAGACACGTTCAGCAAGTTTGGCACTATCGTGGACTGCGTCGTAATCAGAGACTCAAACAGGAGGGACGATCCCACCCCACCTCGTTCAAGAGGATTTGGATTTGTCACCTTTGAGACAGCAGAGGAAACCAATAACGTCTTAGCAGCTCGAAAAAAGGAAAAGATAAAAATGAATGGCAGAGATATTGACATAAAAAGAGCAATGGCCAGGGAAGTAAGTCTACCGCCAGCCAATGGCTTTTGTCATCACCATTTATGACTGGACCCTTTTCAGTTTTGTAGCATGTTTGTGCAAAAGGTTCCTCAACCACACTGGCTTAGCCTCTGCAATTTGTATTGTGGCTAGTATCAAAGAGATCTTGAAATAACGAATGGCACCTATGGCAAAATGCTGTTGTGCCTGTGGCTTTTTCTGAATCTCCTGAAAAAAGACAATATTGAACTCACTGGCTGCAATAATTACTGTAACGTCAGGCCTGTTTTGTTGTGCTTTTGGTTCCCCTCATTCCACTGCTGATTGTAGAATTATGGAGTCTTGTCCATAAGTAACTGGATCCAAGCAAAATTTCTGGAAGATAATAACTGTTTGAGTAACTAGCCAACACCTGATCCCAAGTAACATGTAAAACATGCAATCAAAGTTCCCTAATACACATTAGATCAAAAGGCCGTTTCTCATTGACCACCAAACTAAGTAGGCCCATGCAATAGCAGTTTGCAAAGAGGTAGAACAGACATGTATCTTATACTAGAGAAATGCTGCATAACTTAATTTGAAGAAAAATGATTTAGTTAAAAGGTTAGACCCAATGGAGATTAATAAAGGTTTAAAAATGTGTGAAATTGTAGTCAGTGTTCCAGCAGAAAGCTTGAAATAGTTGCAAATATTTACTTGTAGTTATTAATTGAATTTGTCATGGATAGTTAACAAAGCACTTCTAAATTCTCCACAACAAAAGTCTACTATACAGAAAAAATCGGCACTTTTTCATAGCAAATTTCCACCTCCATATTTTTGTGTTTCCTCTCAAGAGTTCTTGCTCTCTAAAAGTACTGTAGGTGGTATTCGCTAGTCAGTTGTCAACTTTGTTGTGCTACCACGATGATTTTTAAGAGGAAGCTATAAACATGCATTTTGTATTCAGAATAGCGTTTACTTGTATTTTACCTTTTCCAGTAGATACAATAGGTATAGTACCACATCACTGTAACTTTATTCTCAGCCAACATGGGAACGTGAGTTACAAGAGTAACTTATTGTATGCATGCTGGGACAGATTGCCGCATTGTACAGTATAGTGCTGCCTTAACCAGTATCCATAGACCAATTATGTGATTGCCATATTTGTGATTAGGACCAGTAATTCTCGAGAAAGTTAATGGAAGTTAAGGAATTCACAAACTTTTGGAACAGAGGAGGAAAAAAAATAATAAAGAACAAGAAAAATAGAATTTTGCTTTCGCTGCCAAGAAAGAAGGGAAATTTAACAGGGATGAATTTGAATAGAACTGAAACCTTTAAAACCATCAAGACTGCAATGTCATAGTTTACAACAAAGACTGTATATACTGTAACAACCACTGTCATGTATGTGTTGTAAATTCATAGACATACTGTAGTTAAGGAGATATATTAGGAGGAGACCTGTGTATGTGTGTGTAAAGTAAATTAGGGTCTCAGTGGTAAGTGGTTACACTTATTTTCTATTGTCAGGATTCAGAGAAGGATCCAACAGTGAATGAAGAAACCAGAAAGATTTACATCTATGGCATTGGATCATTGAGAGATGGTGACCTTAGGGATTACTTCCAGACTCACGGAGAAGTTAAAGATGTTATCATTCCCAAACAGAACGCCGATCCCACCAAAATACGTGGTTTTGCTTTCGTTGAATTTTCAGACCCTGATATTGTAGATACACTTGTTGGTGAGTCACTAGTTTGCTTCATTTTACCTGTTTTCAGAACATTGATGGAAAGAAGTATGAACAAATACTGCTTTTACACAATAGTTGTTACAAAAGATAAGAAAGAGCAAGTGGCATGAGGTGTGATGTTTCTTCCTTATTCTTTGGTTTAGATACAGCAAGTAAGTGCACTGCTAAATTTTGTCTGAGCCAACAATGTTGGTTGTAAAATCTGGAAGTGTGTTGCCTCAGTCATGACACAAAATCAGTGATGAACATTTTACCTTTAAATATACATAGTAAATAAACCTTAGCGTCTGATTTCAATATATCAATATGGCCAGTACTGTATGCTTACTGTACCATTCCAACATGTTTTAATCATGTCATTTCACTGTGTGCTCTGCTGTTAAAGAGGAATCAAGTGGTGAGGTAACTTTCACTTTCTTTTCTCGTCTTTTACAGCAATGAAAACTCACACCATAGCTGGGGTGACACTTGAAGTAAAGAAAGCAACTCCACAGATAAAAGGGGGACGAGATCGTGGAGGGGGTGGCATGGGTGACAGACAAAGAGGTAAATGAAAGGAAGACGAGCTACTGGCATTGGTGGCATCAGTGACAGACAAAAAAAGTGAAGAATAAATATATATCACTAGTAGCTTAAATGTTTGAGACAATGTTACCCCAAGTTGGACTTCATTGGCAAATTTGACGAGTGAGGTGGGAATTCACAGAGATATATATCTAGCTGTCTGCACTGACTGTTTACTTGGTATAGCATGTGGTCATCTGATGTTCAAATTGTGTGAATCGCTTGAACATTGCTCACCTTATTCAATATAATGACATTGGCATGACTGAATAGTACACACCATCCAGTCAATATTGGAATGATTTGAACTGTGGCTATCATTTCTTTCTTTGAAGTACGTAGAGGCAGAGAGCTGTTATTAGAAGGAGATGTAACACTTTGGAGGCGTGTACAATAGCTCAGATCAAACAGTAATCTGTCTTTTGTACTGTTCTTGACATTTCGATATGTCCTTAAGAAGATTAGAAAGTAAACAAAATATGGTATGTGTCGTCTGGTTACAGTTATGGTTTTAGGAGGATTCTGTACTACAATAACATTGCCAGTCGTACGTAAAAAATAATTACTCTTCCTAGGTGTTACTCAGTATGACATATCACAATAAAGCATTTAGACTGTATGTCAAAACATGAAAATGAATCTATATCTGGCTATTTCAGGAAACTTGTCATCATGTTAACGAAATATTAGACTTTACGCTCTTTAATTCATTTGCATGTTATCCCTTGTTAACAACAAGGATGAAAGTATTCATTTATGTCAATTAAACAGTCATTTTGAGTTGTGTGCCATCTTCTTTACAAATATTGGCAGCTAAACACATGGGATCAAAGTGTTGTTCTGAGCAAGCTAGTTGTTTAAGGATTAGTTGACTTAATGTTGGTAGCTGAACTACATTGAGCTGTAATTTACTGGACTTGCAATTGAGCTACTTGAACAACTTATCTTCACTTGATTTTGTGGGTCTTAAAGTGTTAGCAGTACTTAACTTTACGTCAAATCTCCTTCTAATAACAGCTCCCTGGTAGAAGTCACAGTGAAGTGGAAAGCTGTGTTTTGTTTGTACGTTTGCTAATTATCCTTTTGGGTCAAGGAAAACTATTGTTTGTTGTATTTCATTTCAGGTGGTTACGACGGTGGCTTTGGTCAGCGGGGTTATGGTGGTAACTTTGGGGGACCTGGCGGTTATGGAGGCGGTGGTTTCGGAGGCAGTGGCTTTGGAGGTGGTGGCGGATATGGAGGGGGTGGCAACAGAGGGTTTGCAGGTATGGTGTTCATAAGGTCAGCTGTCTGTCACTGCAGTCCATAACATGAATGTATACATGTTCTACTATTGGCCACCTTGCTAGAGAGAATCTCTTTTTTGCTAAATGCTGAACAATGGTAGATTGCTGCATGACAGTTTCGTTTTTAAATATTAAAAATCTGCCAAAAGGATTGTATTGTATGAAGTAGTCCATATTTTTAAAAGTGTTGGAGTAATGTCTCATTAAAGGTCACGTGACATTCATTTAGGAAAGACCTGGCATTATTCAAAAGTTGCAAAATGACATCATGAATGAAAATCCATTGGAATTGTGTCTCTATCTTTTACTGTTGAAGAGATACGACTTGTATATGACTCATAGCTGGATGAAAATGCAAATATGATGATGTTGCATGTTGCAAAGTGTCAGTATTTATTATGTTAAGCCTGTGGATATTACCTCCTCATTACTTCAATGCTGGGTTTTACATTGGTACTTGATATCAATATTTGTAAAAAAGAAAATACATACTTCCTAAGTAAAACCTTTGGGGCATGTAAAATTCTTCAATTGTCCATGAAATAGAAGTTTTAACAAAGAATGACAGAAGATATTTCATGCGAGTCCCTCTCTTGACATCATAAATTTGCATATTTAGTCAATGTTTATTCATGATTAGGTTAAAGACAGGAATTTGCGTGTAAAATCATCAATATTTGATGGATTTGGATGGAATTAATGACTATTTTCAACACCTTAATGCTTAATACAGCCAATATTCCAAAATGGCATTTCCATGTCACACAACCTCACAGCCACCACCACTTATTAGGAGGAACGACTCAGTTTACGTGAAATTTTAGTTTTGCATTGCTTTATTTTTCCTTTAAAGAGACATGTGGAATCCACGTGATAGGGATTTTCATAATGTGTGTCTGTGTCTGGTTGTGTATGGTTATCTGATGTTGTGACATGTAAGAAATACTCGTACTTGACACTTGGTGTGCATGTTGCTTTCTGTGGGTAGGTGATCTGTGTTGTCTTAGAGTTACAGTGTCATTTGATGTCCTCATAGGTCAGACTCAGATAAACTTGAAACCATTATATTTCAAGATCATAAGTTGTTTCAACCATTCTTTGGTAGTTGGTTTCATTGTTTTTATTGATGTCAAAGGTTAATTTAGGTTAAAGGAAGTCAAGTTAAAAAATGCTATAAACACAACATCTCACTCAAAAGCAAGGGCAGCACTCATCAATCAATGCTGCAGTGTTAGACACCTCCATTCTTTGAGGGTGTTGTCTCCATTCTTTGTCTGAGTCATTGAAACTTATGAAAATAGAAGAACTATGACTTAGTTGATGATCTTATTTTACAGAGGAACGGTTTGGAAGAAATCCTAGGGATAGTTATGGAGGTGAGTTGTAAATGACAGTGGCTTCTTCCGTTTCATTATCCTGTTTTTGTGTGGGTGTCGTTTTCTGTGTGTTAGCTGTATGATTCAAGACAAAACTGTCGTAAGTGTTGTTTCACCAATGATGTTTTCAGGCTCAGGACTTGAGCTGTTATTGCCATGATCTCAAACAATGAAAAACAAAGAATCTATCATGTCTCTCTAAATTCTCTGTTGAATACAGCCACCCAGCCAGCTCCTGTGCTTATTGAAAAGTTCTTTGCCACATTTATTGTGGAGAATCACATAAAAGCAACAACAATGTCACATCATTGATGAAACAAGATGTAAGTGGTGCTGCTGGACATTCAAATTCCAACTTACCAACTGCCAAAGTTTGTGTCTGTGTCAAAGGCATTAGTTTAAGCGATTTGTTAAAACACCAATCATTGCCTCATTCTTCTGCACATTGCTTCTTGCATTAGTACAGAACACATGCGGCGATGTTGTCAGAACCTTCCACACATAGTTTCGGAGCTATCCCTGGCCCAGTTTGGGAGCTACCCCTGGCCCAGTTTTGGAGCTATTTCTGGCCTAGTGTGGAGCTATCCCTGGCCCAGTTTTGGAGCTATCCATGGCCCATTTTGATCAAAAGACTGAGATGTGTCATCGTCAATGCAGAGCACAAGGGTTCATTTGAATAAGTGATGATTGGTCATAATTGTTTTGACTGTTTTTGAGGCAAAAGCAAACTTTGGTTGTCTGCCGCATTTCATATATGTCTGAGCATGTTACATGTAACTGTGATTGGACAGTGCTGATCACTGTACACATCAGTTTCATGTAAATAATCACTGGTAGTTTAGAGTGTTAACTAAATGTGGACTTGGAACATACTCAATGTACGGTTCATTTAACAATAAAGTGTGTAAGATTGATACGCAAGGATGTCTTTGTGGTTGAGATTCAGCTCTGTGTTAACTGTTTTGATTTTGCCAGTCCTGTATCACTGTACTTCAATTTTTTTTTTTTTTTACATTTCTTGACATTTAAATAGGTGGTGGCGGTTACAACGATGGCTATGGAAGGCATAGTGGCTATGATGATAGCTATACTGGAGGTACAGTAATCTTTACCTTATAAAGTAGATGGCTGCAAACCCATTTAGAGAAAGCTCTTGTGGGAAACCTTACATGTTTGTATAAAACTGTATGCTACGAAAGATATGGGTGCTGGTATATCCCAGAAGATATTATATTATATCAATGCCATTTTGCAAGCCTCCATCCGGTTGTCTTTGTCATTACATTTTTTCCTTTTTAGTTTTTTCCACATTAAGTGATGCAGCTTTCATGGATGTCTCAAAGGATTTTCTTGTCTTTGTTTTCTTGTACATGACCATCCATGTAATGTACCTGGATTAAGTATGCATTGTGTTGTAGATAATATGTGGACCTTGTAGGACAATTAAAGTTTTAAAGAAAGTGCTTGCACTTGGCCAGCTGATCAGGAACTTGTACCGTGTTTAGAGAAGCCAATCAAGGGAATGCAACTTTTCATGGTATTTTTATGTGTTATTTGCCACATGTTCAAACAAAGTTGCTGTGAATGGCAGTTAATGGTGATGTTGGATTAGTCATTTTTGGTACCTAGGAACATCAAGTAAACCATCCCCATTTGTCCCCAGTTACACGTGCTCTGCCCAAACTTGTCCTAGTGGAAATCCTTGTGTCCACTGTGAACATTTTATCTCTGTTTCTCTTTCCTTTTACGTTCACTGATTTACCACCTAATAGTTATTCTTTGAAATTTTGTAGTAAAGGTGTAATATTTATTTTCATTTTATTGCCAATTGGAACATCTAGTAGAACTAAACAAAAGATGATAAAAGCTAATACAAATTTTGAGGTCATTGTGTAATATGCACCTTTTCATTGCATCTGAAAATTTATGATGTGTATGATAGTTTACTGAACGAATGTAGTAGCATTGCATTACTTGTGGCCACTTGGTAGGATGATCAAGGTTGAAACTAGACAAACTTTAGTGCCAGGATCCAGGCAAAGGTAACCTGCCACGTCTGCCGGGTTCCAGGAGCTCACACCAGGTCCCCTGGTGGGGGTCCAGGGAGCAGCTGCTTAGAGCACTCTCTTTCTTGTACAAAGGAGTGTTATGGGAAAGAACTCACAAAGCCTTCGAATGTTACCTGAAAAGGTTGCTTCTCTCGTCATATTTACTATTTTGTGAAGTTTGTGCCTGGTGGTACGTGTGAACTTGTCGTGAATGCCGAGTGGGAATTACAGTCCGCGATGGGACCGCCTGGTGCCTCTCACCATAGCTACAACCCTAATGGTGGCAGGTGGTTTGGGCATTCATAAGACAGTGTAGTGTAAGCTGGATGTATGGAGATATTGGTTTGGACATTTATTACACTGGTGTGAGACTCTGGTTAGACATCTGGAAACAAGTATGTGGATGCATGTAGATACTACGTTTATCAGACAAGACCTGAAGCAAACTAGTTACACTTCCCTGAGACTGTATAATGGTATTCTTTGTGCTGTATTGCCAATCTACTTTCTTTCTCTGTGTCTCTGTGTGTATCAGTCAGTTTGCTATAAACTGTGTAATGGGTGCAACTTTACTATGAATATTTCATAGAATTCTGATATTTATACTCAGTATTCCACTATTTTCCTCACATATTTTTTGGAGGAAAAAAGCTGATGGAAGGAGGATAGGTGGGAAGAAGGGATGACATTAGATCTGTGAGCTTTTCCAATAAAGTGCATCAATATGTTTTAAGATTTTTGGTTGGTCAAAGTGGATTATGCTATTGCAAAGCCTGTAACCTCTAAATGAACTTCATTCTCACAATGGCAATGTTTTATTACTTTCATCTGCTCTGACAACATAGTTGTATTCTGTGAAAAATGAACAATTAAGACATCAGGTAGAGAAATGATTAATGAAATAGTCATGAGTATTTGTAACCATGTTTTAGTACTTGCAAAAACAGAGACCTGTTCCCAAACCCTCCCGTCCCCCAAACAAAATTCTCCAAGAAGTCCCCCTCCCAAAATGGAGGCTACCATAACATTACCTTAGGACCAAGTAACCTCCTTATTTTTAAGCTACCGTTATTTCTCTTCTTGACCTCACAGGTGGTTACAGCAGAGGTTTTGGTGGAAGCGGTGGAGGCTACAGGGGCGATGGATTTGGTGGTGGATATGGTTCTGGTAATGGTTATGTATTGTCACAGTTGTTAATGTTTACATAGTCTGATTTTATTTTGTTGTCCCCTGAAAATACTTGTGGAATGTTAACAAGAGATCTTTAAAATCTCAGATACCAACTCTCAGAAGTACTACATTTGTTGTAGTCCCTTCTATTTTTGCTTTGTTATAGTTTAAAGTGATCTGTATCCTCTTCAGGTTTCTTCAGATGACATTGAAAAAAATGTTTTTCTTTCTACCCATTAGGAGGGCACATTGATGATTATGGTAGTCAGGGGTCTAGCTTTGGACCTGTGAGAGGTGGTGGAAGGAGCTCAGGAGGGGGTGGAGGTGGTCCCTATGGAGGTAAGATGTTATCAACATAGCAGACAACCTCCAGTGATTAAAGTTAAGCTAGTTTTGCTCATTAAATGCCCATTTTATTACTCTCAGTGACATTTAATTTTCACTAAATAATTGTAATGACATTTTGAAAGATTCATAGTAAACCCATTTCGTTACTCGTTAACTTTTTTGCTAGGTAGTTGATGAGTACATGTGCATGCATATATGGGCATTTGAATCGATGCCATAAACTAATCTTCATACACGAGGATGACTTTCTTAAGAGCGGACGTTTTAGTAATTCTTTTTTTTCTAGGTGTGATGGTACTGAACTGATAGGCACTAGGGAAGTCAAGAGTTGATATGCTCTTTGAAAATGCTAGTTGTTTCTCATAAATATATCTTACTCTGTGAGAAAATTTATTTAGGTTTATGTATTGCCTCTTAGTCCATGGAAAAAATTCTCATGCACTTTTTGTAGCAGTGTGTCAAAATGTGACAAAATGTCCAGGAAAAGGATAGCAGTAAAAATGAAAGGTTTTACGCTCTATCAGTGTAGGACATCCTTCTGATTTGAAAAGTTTGACAAGTAATACTGTGGAAAAATTTGGGTGGGGTTGGGAGGGCTTAAATTGTGGGGACTCATGGCATTCTAAATGTGTAACAATTTGCAGGTGGTGTAGCATTACATTCCTAACAGTCAGCTACGTTTCATTTCGGAACAGTTCTCCTAAAATGAAGAATGCGCTTCAGTGTTGGCATTTAATCAATTTCAACGGATCGTCTGATATGCAAGGCATATGCAAAATTTCTTCCTTTCCCAAAGTAAAGTGATTGCTTGTGTATGGAGTACAGACAGACAATATGTCATTCAATGGTTGAAAATGACAGTAATTAGTTTGAAGAGCAATGGAAACGGAATAAAAACAGTCAAAACAGACTTAAAATGTTAGAAATTTAATTGTTCTTACTATCAGAAAGTATAGTTAACCTTTACAATGAAAGTGCAACAGCACTGTTCTCAGTGATGTATCAAACACACACTACCCAAGTCATTGCTGCTTGATCAGTATCAGGAATTGTATTGGGTAGTTAAACAAAGCACTGTATTAACATAGAACTACAAACTGATCACCTAATTATGGCATCAGTGATAAGGCTTGTCAATGAACTGAATATTTATTACTAGTATACCTCTCATTTGCCTGTCGGAAGAAGCGCTTGCTCAAGTTGAATGAAATTGTATTTTACACTTTTTGTCATTACATTATAAGAATTTAAAGTTATATGGCAGAATTTATCCCCTGAAACCTATTTATTTGTTTATCCAAATTGTTGGAATAATGCAATTTAACTTTTAATGTTTTTGACATGAAAGTTTAATGTTTTTGCATTTTGTGTACAAATGTTATCATCATGTTCTTCTGTACATTGTGTCATTTAAATAGTAATTAAACTTTTTGAATTTGCTCTATCATGGACATACTTGCATTGTGCTCTTAACAAAAGCACATCATTTGTCAGATTCATATATAATGAGTGAAGGTTTTATTAAACCCCATATAATTGGGTGGTCTGAAACACTCAGGACAAAACTTAAGTTGTCTCAACCCCAAACAAATGGTGAACTCCGTCATTGATTTTAGTGTCAGAACTGAGGTGTCTTTTGGTACGTTGATGTAACATGACCCTGGTTGCCATTAACTATCAGGAATATAGATGAGATCATTCACTGTTTCAAAGTTCCTTGTTAAACCATTCCTTTCAGCAACGTACGGGAGCGGTAACTACAATCGCTATGGGGGCGGAGGAGGTGGAGGTGGTGGACGAAGATACTAGATGGGTAAGTTTTCTGTTGTCATTTTATCAGCTAGTGAATCTGGTGAGCCGAACTGAACTGTGTAATCAATAATTAATAATGGAATGGGTAGCTGGAGAAAGGAGGGGGGGGACATAATGTAATGGAAACTTTGAATTCTCTCTATCATGCACATCATGAAGTTTCAGCTTGGGGTTCCTTTCAATAAACTTTCCAAATCCAAATCACTTGGGAAGGTCATGTATTACGTAAGCACTTATAAGCTTAGTATTTATAACCTTTGACCTCACTCATACAAGAATCAGGCAGAAGGGTAAGGGTTAATGTGTAACAAACTGTAAGCTCTCACACCACTTATGCATTTGTAAAACGATGTGTTTCATTTATTTGTTTGCCACAGATTTTTGCATAGAGGTTACAAGTGTAAATATTCGACAGTGAAGGATTGTTCCCCACATATACTACAACCACTTAACATAGTCACATTTGTACTAACTTAGACCACCACTAGAACACCGGTAGCGAAGGATGCATTAGGAGAGAGGGAGACAAGTTCGCCAGCCTAAGGAGACATTTGAGGCAGCATTAGAACCAAAGTCAGTTGAGAGTGCCAACCAGGAAAGGTTAAGTTCAGGATCTCAGGATGTCGGAACATTTAAGGAAAGGAGAAGTAGTTGAGCCAGCAGGAGATTAGTAGGTACCTCCCAATCAACTGAAGTAATGTGACTATCTAGAAAGTAGTTTTAGGCACACCTGTTAGGGATTTGTAATCCTAAGGCAGGACCTTCTACTGCTTTTGTGGGAGGTACCAGATTAGGAGCAGACAAGCTTTGCATGAGCAGGAGAGGTTGAGGCAGTCTAGATTCTATGGCAGGTTCATCCATTACGAGGGCAGCTTGAGGGATGATATGTGGTCAAAGCAGATATTTGTGTGCAAGCTGGAATGAATGGAAGAAATTTCTACCGTAGGTCAAAATTCTAATCGCAGGATTTGATAGCTGTGAAACTTGTCATCAATGTGTCTATCAAGAGAGAAACATTCTGAATAAAAAGAAGCACAGACTTAGTGACCTACCCTTATCTGCAGAGAAAGTTGTCAATGAGATGGTTGTCCATTACCAGTACTTGAGAAGGACTTTACTCCTTTCATGACGTATCTGAGGTTGTTGTAGGATAAAGCAGAACAGAAATGCAGTTCATCTCACATATAATTAAGTTGATGACATGATCACATAGAGGTAACAGATTTGCAAAATGAAGAGTTGGTTGTGTATGAGTAGTAGTTATCAGTAGATGGTGTTTCCTCATTCAGTGCAGCTATGGAATGAAATTAATAGCATGATTACATTATATTGGACTATCAAGTGTGCACAAGAATATTTACTGTAGTATTTGATCTACAACCTGACACATTTCCTTGCTAAAGAACCCTTTCCTCATCACTCCAGTTAAGGTAATGTGGAAAAGGCACCCAGTTCATTACATTGTCCTGTTTGTTACTTAAAAGTTCGTAAGCAATATCATTTAATCTTTACATACATCTGAAATGAATATTTAATAATTATTCATCTCATCCAAAAAAAAGGCTGCATGTTACATACACAGACTAGTAAATTGGTAGAACAAAAATTGTCTCTTTTCTGTTTCTGCTGGCTGTAAAAGCTTCATTATAAGTTAGAGCAGATGTTTGGCAGAAGGAAAGGAAAACTAATGATTTGATAATAGAGATTTTACAATATATTGAGCTTGTAGATCACACTATTAAAAAAAATAGCTTCAGATCAATGACCCTGTAATATTGGCCTTCATTACCCAATGATTGAGGGCACCAAATTATGGGACGTATGAAATTACAGGACTGCGGTCTACAAGGTTAGTAAGTAACTGAAACTCAAGTGGATGGATAATTATCAACATGATTAATGGCT
This sequence comes from Stichopus chloronotus, assembly GCA_021234535.1. Taxonomy (NCBI): domain Eukaryota; kingdom Metazoa; phylum Echinodermata; class Holothuroidea; order Aspidochirotida; family Stichopodidae; genus Stichopus; species Stichopus chloronotus. Next base: position 2,063,273 of record CM037835.1, read on the forward strand.
GTACTCAACTGTATTTTCTCCATCACTGCCTGTCTTTGATGGTAGTCATGTCAAAAATAAATGAAGAGGTAAGAGGCCACTTGCGTGATGAGTTTTACAAGATCGCTGATCAGATTAGGGAAGTATTTTTAGCTTCGCTCAGTATTGAACAGCAAAGCCATAGTTCCGACTACTCATGTTACGTGTTGAATCGCATTTTCGCTGATCCAAAATAAAAAATATAAAAAAATTAAAAATTCTGTTGCGTTTTGAAAGAGGTCATGTTAGTGATGTCATGAATGGATTTGTCCACATGCAGTCCAGAAACAAGTGCCTTTTCTACCAGACTGTGATGGACAAATCTGCTAGGATTTACCGAATCAGATTTACAGATATATGCAAAATGTACAATGAACCTAATTATGGTACAGTGCTTAGTTTGTAACTGTACAGTGTACACTAGATGTTGTTGTATTGATCAGAATCAAGTAATACACGAGAAATAAAAGAACAAAAAAATGTCTCCTGTCAGCTGCCTCTTACACATCATACACCGGCATTTGGTGTCTTACTACAAAGTAGAGTTGATGATGTAGAGAAGTTAGTAAGTTTAGCCAAAATTTGAATTGCCTGATGAAAGTTTTATTCCCTGAGATGATGTATGAATTTGAAACAGTGAAGCAAAATACAAGATAGAAGATTAAGGAGCATCATGGGGGCAGTAGGATTGCTTCATTGGAGGGAGTCAGTGCTTGCCTAGTAATTTAATAATTTCAATACTTTGTGCCAATACTTTGTGCTTAATTTTTGCAGGCTTTTCCTTCCTTGTCTATCCCATGCTGAACTTGAATTTCAATGATATGCTGATGGCTAGGTGACCACTTGACCAGTCAGTATTCTTCCTGTTACTGTCCTTGGAGGTTACTGTTGACAGGATTTTAGAGAAGTGATTGTATTCATGTGAAATCATCAAAGTGTCCAGCTATGTCATTTTCTTGTCATATTGATGATGATGTGGCTTATTTTGTACTACGTATTTTGACATGTGAGCACCATTTGCAAACCAACTAGCATCCATCTAATTTTTTTTCACCTTTATTTGTGGGTTGATGTCACCTCTTGTGGGTACAGTAGCTGAGGAAACATTTACTGAACCTTTTGGTGGTTTCATGTTTGTTCTGATAGTGATGATTCAGTGAGATGGTGTTTTGTATCTTGTTTTGAAAACTTCAATGTAGTTCATTTCGACTGTTGTAGTCATCGCTGCTGTAACTTAATAAAAGACCTACTGGTCTCTCCTGTGTTCCTCTAAGAGGACATTATAGCACCATCATGTCACTGACTGAATCCTGTCTCTGGTATGTGGTGGGTTTAACTGTTAGAATGCATTGTTTGAGGTCTCTCTTATATATGTCTTCAGTGGTGCCAAAGTTAGAGCGAATAGTATATAGTTTCTGCATCCTGTCCAGGTTTAACAGCTGGAATTCTGTGAAAGGAAACAGATGTATGTCTGAAGTACTAAGTGGACAAGTTCCTCACAATTCTTGTATCTCCTCGTAACAGGTTTGTTATCATTAGGCTGGTTATTTGTTTTGTTGGTGTTCTGTCGTCCTTTTGTGTAATTTTTTAATTTTTCACCTGAACTTTTTTCATCATGCAATTTCAGCAACTTTTGAAGGAAAATTGTGTATTATTATGATTTTTAGATGTTCTGTCTCCAAAATAATGCCAAGCTATTGTGAATATTCAGTAAAGAATGAGAAAAAATTTCAGCTATGTATGCTGACTAATAGGTGGCTCTCAAAGTGAAATTCTTTTACGTGTTTAATGTTGCAATATGAATTAATCCATGACTAATGTTAGCATAAGTTTGATCCCACAGTACCTAACAGTATGTTCACACTTTCATTGTTTTGGTAGTTTTATGCTTGCCATTGATTTTAGTACCAACAGGGACACACCAAGAAGAGAGTAGGGGGAGGCTCTCTGTTTCCTGGAAGTCATTGTGTGTGATGGAAAAGATAATTCAGTATGCTGGTGTTTCATTTAGTCAGGTTTAGGTTTCTCTTAACTGTATTAACCTGTTATGTCTCTTAATGAATCATTTGTACTCATTGTAAACAATAATCTGACTAGCATTTTAGACTATTGAAGGTGCAGTTTTTGTCATTTACATTTAGTCAGGTTGTAATCTTTGTTCCATGTCAAATGAGAAAGAAGGTAGAAATAAAATCAGAGAGGCAATAAAATTTCAGAAGAAATATATGTTTTATTGGGATGATATCTGTTACAGTTAATACTCATGTATGAAAATGAGTGGGCCTAGTAGTCAAACACCACAGCATAATTTCCAGGGCCAAACTGACAACAGACAGGATAAATATGAGCTGTAACTACAGATTTGAAAGTGACTGAACAAAGAGCTAATTAGGGTCAGAGAACTATGACTGAAACGAAAGTGAAATAGGATTTGAACAAATGAAGTATGTGGGGAACAGGATGAATACAAGACAGTTTAAAGCAGCAAAGTCAAGAAGGGGTGATGACTAATTAGAATTAGAGAACAATGAGTGAAGAGAGAAAAATGTGAACAGAGTTTAGACAAATGAATTATGTGGATAATAGGCTGAAGACTTAACAGAAGTGACAAAAATGGATAGTGAAAATTGAGGAAGGAGGAACAGTGCATGTGAATGGAATCTCTTGCTTCTTGTGTATGCACATAGAGGATGGAGATACAGCTAGAGTAAATGTTGGAGATGAAGGATGAAGTAAGAAAAAGGTGTCAAAGAGTTGAGACAAGGAGGGTAGTAGAAGAGAACAAATGACATTGACATATGTGGATAATAGAGTAGGGGTGTAGCATAAGTTAACCCCGAAACATTTGTCAGTTAATGGGTTTTTAGTTTTAATAGTATTGAAGCCAACTAGATAGACCTACTAATGGACACAGATTTGTGTTTCTTGCTGTCCAGGGTCAGCCAAGGGGTCTCCAACTCATTTCAGCTGGCCAAAATGTAGGATCATAGCCCCTAGAAGTTCGAATTTTTCACCTTGGGATACAACGCCTCAAGTCGCATTCATGATACGTTTTACTAATATTTCTTTATGATCCCTAGGATGTTGACAGCAACCTCTGGAAGTTAGTCTGCTAATAATTCATGTAGCATACAAATTTGTTGATAAAAATATCTCCTAGATTTCTGGAAATCATCCTTCCAAAGCTCTGCAAGGGTAATCTTCACTGCAAAAAGGACGTTCTTTCCTTTTTTGGCTGCCTTGTTTGCCCAAATTGATCCACTACTTTTACCAGAATTGGGGGATGTATGCCTCCCTGCCATGTATGCATCCTATCACTTTGTGCTGATGTACACAAGGTCTGTCATACTTAGCCAAGCTGCACCAGACCTCACATACTATGCACAGGGAAGACAGCGGACCACGAAAGCCTCAGCAGCATGCTAGTTTGGACTGTGGCTGGCTAGTGTCACAGTTACTAAGGTAATTGCATTTGGAACAATGAAGCTGCAGTAATGAGACACAGAGACTGTGCCTCTGTAACCAAAGAGGCCTATCACATATGGTGGTTTTACCTTGTTGCATATTTCTATGCTTTGTTTTGAAAGTCAGACTTTATTCTGGGGAGACATTTGGGGGCAGTTTGATGCAGGGGAGCCTCAAGTATATTAGAACATACTGCACGTAAATAATGTCGTAAACTTAGTGTAATTAGTGAGCTGCTGGCTTCTCCAAGGTGAGTTTGATATGTTTGATGCATTAAATGTCTGAAAAGTCAAGCATGAATATCACACTCCCCCTTTCTGCTGAATTACCTCTCATCTAGTAGCATTTATTTGAAGGGGGTGGGGGTAAGGTGTCAAAAACAGACAAAAGAAGGATGGTAAGAATGCTGGTGTGCAATTTACGAGGGCTTTGCTCCAGAAATGCCATTTCCGGTCAGGTGAGGTGTCATTTCTGGCCAAGTGAGGTGTCTACAGCCAAGATTTTCCTGTACGGTTTGCTTCGTACCAAGCGATAATGGCTCTTGTTTACTGGGTAATATATTTCCTAGCATAGATAGATAGAAATATGTGGGCGTTCCCTCAATCACAATGGTGGCACCCCTGGATGTGTGGTGTGTAAATTTTCGTTGGTATCGATTGGTGCACAAATTCAGGAGAAGGACAAAGCTAGGGGGGTACGTGTACACCAACACTCAACAGTCACCCCTCATGCTGCTGACATGTTTTGTGCATTGGCATCAGTACACAGGAGGGAGATCATTTGGCCATGCCTCCCTTACATTGCCCAGTCCCCAACCCAACATACTGAATCAATATACACATTTATTCTTTATGATGGTGCGGATCAGTCCGTGGTCAAATCAAACTTGGAAGTTGACAGATACTTGGTGGCTGACTCAGATTATTGTAGTCTGGAGACAAAGTAACTTTGGCAGCATACATTTCATAGATATATGCCAGAAGTTTTGCTATTCATAAATACAGCGAACAGGGGGTGACTGAAGTGTTCCATAAAATTTATAAAAGATGACAGCAAATTTGTGACTGTAGTCTTTATTCAATAGTAAATTATATCGTGAAACATGGAGGTCACAATGGAATATGAGGTACATATACCCTGACAACTAACCAGTTTAATGACCATGGCACTGGGGCATTATCAGGAGTAAAAGTGTCCAACCAGAGAGACTGTTCCAAGAAATCAAATTTTCCAGCAGATTCCTAAACATTTGGATGTTTTTCACAAGACCTGGCGAGTGCCATTTCTTGCAGTCTGGGCAGAAGCATGTTTCGGGGGGGGGAGACTTCTGAAGTCAGTTTCAGAAAAGCACTCCGTCAGGGAGTTAATGGGTTAGAGGTAGAGAAAAAGTTTTAAGAGACAATTTTTTCAATTTGTTTAAGGCCTATGTACATGACGATGACCATCACATGCAGTGCATGGTTCAAACTCCTGATATATTGCATGAACTTCAGTGTGAGCTCTGCCCCGCGATGCTGCTCCTTACAAGGGCTCTTGGACCCCACTCATTCTAATGCAATTTATAGAGTAGCAGAGCTTCACCAATGGCAGAATAATTTACTAGGCCTTATGTATTTACGCTCCATGCAGTCTTAGAATCCTAACGGTTAAGGCAGTCTTGAACACATGCACTATTTTTTTTTGTTATTGATTAATGCACCTCAAATAGCCCTTCTCCTATGAAGCATTTTAAAATAGAACACATGTAAATTAACCTAAACCAATTATATTCTTGTTTGATGAGAAGACCATTGGTTAAATTGGAGAAAACAAAGGATTAAACACTTGTTCATTTTGTGGGTATATTTTTGAAGTTCTTTAGCTGATTAATATTTTGCAAAATCTGTAACTAAAAAGACCTAGTGGCTCTACGACCAATTTATGGTTTTCCTATCACCTTAATTCTTTTGGACTCTCACCTTAACCCTGCCAGGGGCCCTAATGCACTGACCCCTGGACCCCACACATTCAAACTCGCGCTTTGCACTAGTAGTTCACCCCCTTTAGTGATTCTCTCGTGTCGGTTGGGGTTATATGTGAAAGCCAAAATTTTCTTTGTTGGCTGAAACAAACTGAAAGTCCTACAAACGCCCAATCTCCTCATAGGCAACACCCAAATGACCCAGCTGGTAGCTGCAGGAGTGGAAAAACTGTTGGGGGCCAGTGATCCCCCTGCCAGAAAATCCTGCATACATCCCAGCCTTCCAAGTTCACCAAGAGAAGAAATTTGACATCTTTCAGAAGTCTGTTCTGCCATATTAATCATATTTTATCCCACGAATCAACAGTGTACTATCTTTTCTTCGTTATTTTGAAATCTGTAGCCCTATTTCTGTTTTTTTTTTCTTTTTTTTCATTTCCCCTTTATCCCAACATATTATGGAACTCGGCCATTTCCGCGCAAGAACGGAAGTAAATTTGAATACGGATGACAAACCTTGAATCGCGCAGGCGCACTGCAAATGCACGTAATTCGCGGTACGCGGTAAGCATGCATGCATGACATGACGCTTGCACGTATTGTACTTGATCAGTGTGGAGTGCACATGCACAGTATAGTATAGCATGCAGCTGTGAAGAAGTTCCTTTCACGTACACGAGGGACAAAGAGAAACTCGGTGGAAACTACCTGGCTGAAATACCTCTAAATTTTAGTTAATATCCTCAGTCGGTTTGAAAGATGGAACAGGTATTGAAGTTAGATTGGGCGATACTAATTACATTCACATATCTTTTTTGTATTTCTCCGTATATAGCAAAATGTATGAAGTTTCGACTTAAGGGATTCGATTCCGTTAGATGGTCGGTAGGACCTATACTAATGTATCTTTCGTACTCTGCATATTGTCACACTACCTTGATGGCGTCACGTAGGCTTAGGCCTAACGAGTAACGTTAGGCTTTGCAGATAACATCTCTGGTTTATTCGTTCATGTGTAGCCTAATGTTAGGCCTACCTTCAAGTTGAAAATAAAAACACGCTGCATTACAAAACCCGATGGAGAAGGCCTAGACAGGGGTTTAACCAGTCTCTTGCAAAGGGCACCACCTCAGAAATTTGAAGGTTAGGCATGTGTTAAATAATTTTAATTGAGTAGGCTAGCTTAACAATAACAGTAACATTGACAGGTTAAACTGAAACTAAGATAGCCTGCCCACATGCGAAAAGTAGATAATTCCTATTCAAGTATAGAACAATGAAATGCGGCATAAAATAATCAAGCAATGGAAGCAATCACAATTCACATAAATCGGCGACCAGACAGCTGCGATATGAAGTTTTTTGAAATTATTTTTGAACTATTCAGGCAACATTGTCCATAGTATGAATTACCATTGATCAGAGCACAACAAGGTTAGTACATACTAACATAGCTATCTACTACGATGCTGAACAAGCTGTTCGCATGCGCCATTCATAAATGCTAAGGTTATGTTGCTGACACACAACCCCTCTCCTTCTGAACGTACATACGTTAAATTTTTACAAATTGTTCGTGTATCTTCAGTGTAAACATTGCACTTTTGTAATGAGCTTGGTAATTTTCAGTACATAGTTGTCTGGGCAGAGGCATGTTGGAAGTGTGTTCTACCACATTTGTATGTTGGGTAAGATATTAGCTAATTTAGTGCACATGAAGTGGTTATGCTCCACGGCATTTTACACAGTGTTTTTCAGCAGCAACAATGTAGCCAATACTCATCTCTAGAAACTACACCAGAAAGCCTAGCAAATGGACAGACTGTGCATGATACATGATTTTGATGTTTATTTGGTGTATCTGTGCTGCATTTGGGAGCCTGAGTGAAAGGGTAATGGTGAGGGTTTGAAAGATTTCTGTGTCCAAAATTTTTTGAAACTTAATCGTTGCTCTGTTGTCGTACGTGTGGATAAGCTTACTAAGATATCTGGACTGTGACCATAGGCACATCATGATCTAGGCTAGCCCTTGAACAGGGCTGTGGTTTACATTACACTCCCGTATCACAGCCCTTGCACTGAGTATGCAAATTTTTATCCCATTGAAGCTTTGCTGCAAAATGCCCTCCCCCCCAAATTGGTGAAAAGGATGCATACACAGTGCTTTCAAGTTTCATTACAACTAAATGATACAGAAGTTCATCTTAACCCTCCCTGGCCACAGGATAGAAATAGAAATGTATTTCCTACTCAAATATAGCACGATAAAATGCAGCATAAAATCAAGCAAACAAAACAAAAATCAGGTCGGTGAACAGATAACTGAGATATGATTATTTTTACGTCTTCAAGCAATATTGCCCATTCTGCATTACGTTCATTGAAGAAGAACACAACCAAGTTCAGTAGTTAGCATGCAATCTACTACAATGCTGAACAGCTGTGCGCATGTGCCATTTTAAAGCTGAAGTATGTGTTGTACTAGTAGTTGCCTGGTCATCTTCATCTGTTCTTCATCAGTGTTTCAGGGAAGAGAAAGGGGAAAGAATACCTGCCACAGAATCTGAAAGAAACTATGCACGCATCCTCAATACATGTGTTTTTTTTTAAGATTGTCTCAACATTTTTGTTGGCCGTACTAAATTCAGACTTTTACAAGGAAGCACAGCAGTCCATCACTGTTACTTGAAATCAAACATACCAATGGGAATTGATATGAATATGATGTAGGTGCCTGCAGAGATGTAAAGCTTCTGAAACCAGGCTTTAATTAATCGCTATTCTCGGGATGAGCTGGGCGGTTAAATTCTACAAGTTTTATGTCATTTCAGAGGTAATGAAACAAAGATGCTTCCTCAGTGTAAGGTAGGTCGGTATTCCAAAATGTAAATATCGATTATACCGACTTCAAAATAAGGGCATATGACTTAACTATGAATGATCAAGAGCTACTGTTAATGCAACTATTCGTAAAATATCAGATTTTTCTGTTTTCTTATGTTGTTTGCATTTGTTCGCTTGTTTTTTATAATAATCATAAATACTTGGCAATGCTGAGCGAAATTTGTATACCCCCTTTCCCGAAGTTCTGCGTTAGAAAGTGGGAAATTCTGTTCCCCACATGAGTTTCCTCCGAATTTTTTTTTTTTCTTTTTGGAAAGTTTTCAGCTTTCCAATTTCTGTTAATTTTCATTTCAGACATAAGCAGCAGTTGTAAGTTTCAGTGATCTTCTATTACTCTTGTAAGAATTGCCTGCATGTGTATTAATATCAATTTAATGAACAGTTTAGTGTTAGGCCAAAAACCACTTAAGAAGGGTAACAAAATTTTGATCAAAAGAAGTCATTCGATATTGCCTCAAAACTTAAGAGCTTCATGAAATGTTGCATATTTTTTGTGAACCAAACTAAATTACATGTATTTTGAAACTTTAAATGAACCATAAGACTTTCAGTAAAATTATACAAAAGATGGTGCAAAGCCTTTAGTAGTTTTATGCTAATTACATCTTAACCATAGTCATGTTGTTGCAAATAGCTTAACCACCTTGGAAGTTTTTGCGTATTTATTCCCTGTGAAAGAACAGCCGACGGAACTTACAAGAGTTGATGTCATTTGGAGAAATGTATAGATGTATTCTACTGTTTTTCAATTCCAGAAGCTTAGAATACTGAGATTCAGTCTTGCATTTGTAGAAAGAAAACTTTGTTTGAGTTGTGGTATACTGTGGTGCTTAAGCAACAAGTATGTTCTTTACTAATTCACCCTTGTTTTTCGCGGGCTAGACATACTGTAGTCAGTGCTAGCGCTTATGGGGAATGATTGATTCAAGCAGATGTTTTGGCCAGCTGCAGCTGGTCTGCTGGGGTCAACTTGGGTACTATAATGTTGTAAGTAGCCTTAAGTGATAGCGATTATAAAGCATATTCAGGAAACTTAAAACAGCTGTAAACCATGTGCATTTCATTAGTATAACTGTCCTGTAATCACAATATTTTTGAATTTTTCCCCAAAATTAGTAAATTTTGTGAATTTCGGTAGCATAGTTAGTCAATTTCTGGTTTTGTTGGTGTCACACAGAATCAGTGGCCTCAAAACTGGCATATTTCTTCAACTTAACATGACTGATATAACCCTTGAATAGTGTTATCTGAGTAGGAATCATCAAAAAAAGATGTAGGACCTATCACACATTATTCACGAAAGTAGGAAATCGCGTACTGCAGCTGTGCTGTGCACATTAGACAAGATAGCCTTCATACTGATGCCTTGCTCCAGAGTTTTTTAGTATTGGACGCATAAAAGAAGTTATTTACCTGAACTAGGCAGTCCGTTGTCTTTAACACTGGACAAGATTTCACATTAGTGTACAGGTTAAGATGTTCAGAAAATTGCAGGTTATCTCCCACTAACCTGAAACGACCTCCAAACAGATGAGCAGCCCCTGGTTCCTGAGTGATATGACTTAACTTGGCCACGAGGCCCTTACAGTACAGTCTACGCAAACCTTAACAACTGTAACTCGAACTCATTGTTCGCCTCAGTGGAGCTGAACTCTTCTGTCGGTATTCAACAATGAGCTTTAGCCTGCCCCATAAACACCCCGATACCCCTAAAATGCCAATCAATATTTTATTGTTATGATCAAGTTCCTCATGCTGTAACTACAGATCTTCAACAGAAAAATAGATATTTTACTACAGCTCTGTTTGTAAAATGCAGTGATCCAGTCCTTTGACTCCGATAATGTCTTTTGTACAGTGTGACGAAGTTGTAAAAGAAAGGAACTTTCCATAGAGATGACAAATTGCGATGGTTGTACGCCAGTGGCCACATGACAATGTATGTTGCTAACATTGGTACTCCACACTGTCTGTACATGCTGCTTTGAACAATGTACAATGTGCGTCTACTTAGCGCTGTAACCACTGCTGTGTAACTAACGTCTGTAGCTGTTTCTGCATGGTCTTAGTGCATGTATACACGTGTGTAGGGACTGCTGGTACTGCTATTAGGGCTACTTTTTTAATGGAGCTTTTTTTATGGAGGTCAGAGACCTGAAGTGAACATAACTTTCCTTGACGGAGGATAATTGATCTACTTTGTCACTTCTACTGTCTATTCGTATTTACTATGTAGTATTGAATCTATGTTTTAGATATTTTTTCTATATATCGACTTAACTATATATTGATATTTTTTTTTAAAATGCATATGGATGATATTGGTATTGTGGAAATATTATCTAGTACTGATCGTAACAATGTGTCCCTACTGCTTTTACAAAGCCAACGTTCTGCTTCTTCAAACCTTTTGTCTAAACATTTTTAAGTAAATAGGATTAGTAAACAAAATAAAACATTGTTATTTAAATGTTGCTGGAAATTACCTGAAGTCTGCAACTTACAAAAGGTGTTGGGCAGTAATATGGGAGTATGAGTCACAGAGGTGGTTAGGCTATTTGCTATGCTCCTACTATGTTAGGATATTGTTACTTTTTATCGATTTTATTATTTTTTGGAAGGCACTACCTGATCTTATATGTGGGGCATTTCAACTTCAAAACTGTATGTAATACTGTCTGCTTTACATGACATGTGCAACGTTTCATGGAAAGTTGCAGTTTTGAAGCAGTATCAATGATTTTGTTCTGATCGAATTTCGTGTTTTCCCCCCGATACACTTAACAGTTCTTATGCAAGACTGACTGTGAAAGAGATTTGGCAAAAGCCTCCGTTTAAGATTTTGTTACTTAAAGCATGCTACCGCATTTTATGTCATTCGGTATCTTTGAAAATGGAAAAGAATTAGCAGGAATCAAAGTTGAAAACAGAATCTGTTTCTGTGAAAAATTGGTGGCCCTAGCATGGATTAAAAATGCTGAGGTTGCTTTTTGATATTTTTATGGAGCACGTCCAAGAATCAAGGCAGTAATCAGGAGGTAGCTACATCATCTAGCATATTGGAACAAACACTATACACATTTTGTCTAGGGAATTATCACAGGTGACACAGTGATCAGGCATTAAAAGCCACAGTTTATTCCCTGCTTTTACTTAGTTAAAAAGTAGCAGAAGCAGATTACAACATATGAATGGCTGACAATAAAATGAAAAAAAAAGTTGGAAGTCTTTGGGTAAGTTGCGGCAGGGAATCCGTATGAACGGTTAGCAGAATTGAGCTGTATAAACAGCTGACCATTCATTTATGCGTGTAATCTTGCCAGCACTACTAAGTTGTCAGTCATGATATAGGAATGAAACTTATCCATGTTGAAGTGGTTACACGCTCGTAATTTTTGGCTGTAGAATATTTGGTTTCTGGCGCCATAGAATTTGACAGAATGTATGCTTTTTTAGTCATGATAATTCATGGAATTTGAAAAAAATCCAAAATCTAATTTCCTCATAAAACTGGGCCTTTTTGTGTATTGACTCATTTCAAACATTACCATAATGCTATGGTATTTGTTGTATATCTATGGTCATACTTATGCTGTTCATAGATTAAAGAGATGTTATCATAAAACTGTACTTAAGTGATTTTTTGACAGACTTCACAAGTGTTTTGTAATTTAGGTTCAGTTTGTTGCTTGGTAGCATCTGGACAAACAATGCCATTTGCTTCAAGATCACTGCTGTTGTTCAAATGTCATTTTCTGTGTTAACTTGAAATAGTTATACAAGTATGTTTTAATTAAATGATTTGTGTATTCAGAAATCTTTTCTATCAAATCTGCCAAACTGGTTAAGTGCCATAGCACTTTTCTTGCTCAGTTCTGATGAAAACACTTTTGTGATCATGATTGCATGCCATAAGGGGTTTAGCACAACTCGGCGCTTTGAGTTTTTTCGTGTGAACTATGTTGTATTCAAAGGCAGTCACTAATCACCCCAGACAGTATCAGCTTTTTAAAAAAATTGCTGTCAATCAAAGAGCCAAAATGTGAGGTTGTGTGTAGCTGCTTTTAAGCTGTTACATTTTATAACCAGTGTAGTAGGACACCTAATATTGGTTTTACCCTACACTTTACATGTTGAAGTTGGCAAACTTGGCATATTCTGCTATGGTTGAGAGGCACTTCAAAGCTACAATACAAGTATGTATTCATTCAGGAAGAGATGAAAGCACTTAATGTTATGGTACTTATTCAGTAAAATTCTCAGCAGAAATTGCAGTGTTTCTTGGTCAGTTTTCTCTTTGATTTTGACTAATATTGCCACATCTAGTTTACTGTGACCTTCAATATTTTAAGATGTTTTTTATATTTATGATCGTCTTCAAGTTTAGCAACATTACCGATTTTTCATTTTGGATTCCTTGCCGAAGGCGGGTGGTGGGATATGTATATATGTGTGCGTGTGTAGGTATGTGTATATGTGTGTGTGATGTCTCCACTTGTAGACACGATATCTCATGAAGGGAAAATTGCTTGAACCGTAAAGTTGGTATGTAGGTAGTCCATTGTGAGTAGATGATCTTTATTCTTTTCTAGGTACCTGTAGGTCAAAATATCATTATCACAGCAACTAATTGCTGGAACTTACAAACTTTTAACATAGGTACTGTAGCTCATGATGAGTAAATGATTGCTCTCATTTTTAAAATGGTCAAAGGTCACATGAGGTTAACAAAAATCACCTAGCTTGAAAACCCTGTATACATCGTATCGCAAGGAGGGTATGGTGATTGAACTTTAAAATGGGTATGTTGGTTATCCTTTGTTCGTCCTAAATATTGTCAAGGAACCGCCAATTCCTTTAAGTTTGTGGTTTTCAATGCAGTGAATTTTATTGCAACTGGTTATAACTGGTGTACTTTGAAATTTTAAGTTGTACCAGTTGAGAGAGTGACCAAACCAAAGCTCTTATAGGTAAGCAGTTACTTAGTCACAGTGTCATTGTTGAACAGACCATATCCAGGCATTTTTGACCTAATGCAGTATTTTTTATTCCTTGCGGAAGGCAGGCAAGGAACTTATGCAATGGTGATAGTGTGTGTGTGCGTATGCGTGTGTGTGTAAGAGACACCTTGGCTTATAAACATGATATCTCAAGAAATGAAAGGTTTTCGAATACAAACTTAGTGTGTTGGTAGGCCATGGTGAGTAGATGATCCTTACTGTTTTTCATGGAGGTTAAAGGTCATTTGATGTCACCAGAGCTTGAAGTAAGAAAACCCCCATTAAGGGAGATATCTCAGCAACTTAATGTTGCTTAGAACTTCAAACTCCAACCATTGGTAGTACCCAATGAGGAGATGATGTCTTTCATTTTTTATGGCGGTCAAAGTTAATGTGATGTCAATAGAAGACTGTGAAAACTTTGTAAACACAGTATCTCGAGAGTGGAAAGGTGCTTGAACTTCAAAGTTGGGGTGTTTGTAGTTCACGATGAGTAAGTGATCCCTCTTGTTGTCATTGGGGTCAAAGGTCATTTCAGGTCTCCAGAGCTTAAAGTATGAAAACCTTTCAAGGAAGATAATTGTGTGACTAAATTCAGGCAGAACTTCGAAGTGTCAAATTGGCAGCACTTGATAAGCAGATGTCTGTCTTTGGAATTGCCACATTGGAGACTTGTCATCACTGTAATGTGACATTCATGAATGTAATAAGTTCCATCATTCCAAAGATCTGTCTTGGGTTCAATAAGCCCAACATTTGATACTTAGAGAGGTTAACATGTCCTGAATGTGAACATATGAAGATGTTATTACACTTGCATTAGTTGAAATTTTCCAAAATGTAGATCAATGCTTCATAGCAGAGATGGCTGCTACATAGACTTTGGTCTCATTCTCTTTCAATTTGTGGAACATGTGACGTCCATCTTCTATGCCAAATAACCACTTAACCATAGCTCTTATCACTTTTTCTAAGCCTTCAGAGAATATCCCTGTTGCCAGAAACTCCCTGTCAAGATTTACAAAGTACTTTGTTGTTGTAGTCACAGTAAACACTCCCTTGGGAGCAATTGTCATCAATGCTTAGTGAATAACATACAGTAACTGAATTCATTTTAGCACTTGGTAACATCAAACTTATAAGTGATACAGAATGTGGTCGTCACTCTTGCATTTTGTTTTTCTTTTTGTTATGGTCCCTTCCCTTCTCCACTGCGTTGCCTTTGTAAGTGATTGTGTGTGTATGAAAAAATGAGATATTGGCAAGGAATCACAAAGTCATTTGACTTTCTGATTATGTTTGGTTATTAGTTATTGAAAGAAACTTTCTGCTTTTGCAGAATTCTGTGAAGGAGAAGGATCGTAAACTGTTTCTCGGTGGCCTCGATTTTGAAGCAACTGAAGATGACATTGTGAACACTTTCTCACAGTTTGGAGAAATAGTGGACAAGGTCATTATCACCAATGAGAATGGTCCATCCAGAGGATTTGGCTTTGTCACTTTCGCAACAGTGGCTGAGGCTGATGCAGTTCTTAATGCCGGTGAAATTAAAATGCTTGGACGCCCTGTAGACATCAAGAAGGCTTTGCCAAGAGAGGTAAAGGATACAGCTTTCACAGTGAAAGCAACTTTTTTCAATAACTGTCAGAGGTCCATGATAAGTGTGAAATTATCTTGGGTAGCAAATCACTGCTGTAACTTACAAGTCAACTACTTTAAGCATGATGTTTGTTTCTGTAACTTTTTATTTCAATCTCAAATGGATAAAGCAGCAAAGGTAGAGTATATACAGAATTGAAGGAGATTGAGGAGTGAAAACAAGAAGCTCATTTGGCATTGTCAGCTTTATGTCTCATAACAGTGCTGCACATTTACACTTGTATGAGACTTAGGACGGAGACTTCCTTTTCAGTTTGTTAGTCATCCATTTTACCTTTTTTGTCACTTATACTTTAATAAAATTTTGGGCCACCGATTTTCTGTGACCGAGGAAAATCGCAGGGAAAAAAAAAATGGAAATTGAACTTTGAACGACGGAAATTCATGGAATTAACCAGTTTTAGTGAAACTTGCTACAAAAAGATATTTAGGCAGGAAAAAAAGTAAAATTAATGAAATGTACATGTTACAGATTTAAGTTTTCTCGAAAACTTTACAATCGATATATCAAAGAAACTATTGTAACACTTTGCAAGCATAATATGAAAGTTGACCCCAGCAGACCAGCTGCAGCTGGCCAAAACACTTGATTGAATCAATTGAGCATTCCTCATGAGTGCTAGCACTGAGTAGGGTATGCCTAGCCCTTGAAAAGTTGAGGAGTGTAAGTTACTATTGTTAATGCTACTGTTGCCTCAACGGAGCCGTCTTTCTACAAATCTAATCTGGAACCTCAATATTTTATGCCTCTGAACAGAATACATTTGTCTGTTTATTTAATAACATAAAGTCTTAAACTTACAAATGGTAGGCCGTTCTTTCACGGGCGATGAAATTAATCTCCAAGGTGGTTAGACTATTCCCTATACATCTAACTATGTTAGGATATAATAACTGTAACTTTTCAGAACGCTTTGGGCGATCTGTTGTATTTTTTGAGACCTCTCTGTACTTTTTAACTTAAAAAATGCATGTAATAAAGTTTGGTTTACATGAAATATGCAACATTTTGTGAAGCATTTTAAGTTATGAAGCAATATGGAATGATTTCTTTTGATTGAACCTTCGTTGCGCTGATGTAGTTTTCATCCTAACGCTACACTGTGTATATGGATCCTGTATCTCTGTGCGCTTTTGTACACATGTGGAGCAATTCTCACCCAAGTAACATGCAATTGCCATTTATGTTTGAAATGGGAATTCTCTGAAATGGGAAAGTTGAAAACGGAAAAACATGGAATTTTAAGAGCGGAAGCGGCATTTCCCATTTTCAAACGCCGAAAATTGGGGGCCCTGAACTTTTACTTACAACTTAAACTAACTTGAAAGAGCACCAACTTTTTCAAATGTGCTGGCATTATAACAATAATGCACTGTAGCCATGTGAGTTGTACATCGCATGCAAGCTTAAGTTACGGTAGTATTCCTTTTGTATTTGCTGAATTATCTTCAAGACTAGTTAGGAAATATTTTGCAGTTTTTATGTAATTTCACTGATTTGTGAAACACTCATTGAAATTGCAATGGTTTTCTTAACTAGGACTGCTGGTATTGTAGCTCTCCCCTAAGACACTCTTGACAACAATAGATAACAGCATATATTACAGGGCAAGACGGTCCTTTATGTTGCGGGATCTTGTGAAGTAAAGTGTGGAGACCTGAGACATACATGAATGTATCATAATCCATATGACATCACACAGCAGTTATCAAGGATCAGCAAGCCTGTTCTGTGGTATTCAAGTGCATGGTGTTTGTAATGAAATAAAGTGACTTCCAAGTGTGGAAGTAAATATACAGTTGGTGTTTACCCTTGTCGCCCATTTCAGTCATTAGGAATGTTCTAATGGCATCTGAAGGAATACTCAAATGAAGGATCACATTTTTTCCCTGCAGACACTTCGAAACCTACACCCACATTTTGTTCATAATTCAAAATCTGTTCATCTGCTTGTCTGCATTTCTGCTTTGTGTCTTGTTTACAGTTTAAAAGTTCAAATTATGATGATGAATCTCAGACATAGCTTGGTAGATCATCAGTATCGACTGATATGTTTGTAATTGGGCTTGTATCTTCACTTTGCTCTCTCAATTATTAGCATGCACATGTAATTTAAGTTGTTTCTTTGAGTTGTCACTTCATTTTGACTCCGATGTGTTATGTTAGAAAGCATACGATTTTTAGCATAGGTTGTGTGATTGAAACTGAGTGTAGAGGAAAATTAGTTGCACAATCTTGTGCAACAGTCTACATTTCTTGGTTACATTTAAGGTGATGGCAATATTTGCAAGTGTTTGGAATCAGATGTCACTCTTTTTGGGTCTCTAAGTTTGAAGTTGATCCCTATTAACAAAAAAAGTGGGGGAGTACCAAAAAAAGTGAGGCAAAACAAAAGCACCCCTTCGGGTCGTCGTTGAGCATGCAAATAGTCAGTTAACGCTAATGTGAATACAGATAGCTGCCAATGGATTGTTGCAAGTCTTTCATCTGTCCTATCATAAATAAAGTGAAAACATCACATGTAATGTTTTAACTCTTACAATTTTTAGGACGAACAGCCAGTAAAGAAATTGTATGTTGGCAAGATTGGATCTCTTTCTAAAGAGGACCTGCAGGCTTATTTTGAGCAGTATGGAAGCGTAGAAGAAGTGGTTATGCCCATGTCACCTGAGGATGAAACCCAAAATAGGGGCTTCGTCTTCGTTGTTTTCAACGATGCATCAGTCACTAGTCAGATTCTTGGTGAGTCAAGAAGCGTTATTACCACGTATGGAGCATTTTATTAGTGTTGTGTCTGTTTCACCAATTCGTCAGTCACTAGTCAGATTCTTGGTAAGTCAAGAAGCATTATTACCACATATGGAGCATGTTATAAGTTTTGTGTCTGCTTCAGTGATGCTTCAAAATTTAATCAAGGGATTTAATTGGTGGTACAGTTGAGTATTTAAATGTGTGTTACCCTCTTAAACACTGTCTCATCAAAAGCCACTTGGATAGTGGGTCTTTCTGCATCCCTTTCACAGTCCGGCCAGCATCATTGTGCCAGTCTTTTGTTTTTGCAACACTGATTTCCATCTGTGTAATCAACTTTGTTAAAAACCCAGTGAAACATATACATCTACGTTTCTCTTCCAAAGTTAAGTGTTGATAAGTTAAGTGTAAGTTTTCCTGCGATTTCAGGTAGTAGATGTTTAATGCAGTGGCCTCAGGGGCCAGATGTTTCTTGTATGTCTGTGTGTGTCCCTTTGTCAACTCTTGTCCCTGTGTGTCCTTGTGTCAAATCTTTTGTCCTTGTGTGTACCCTGTGTTGACTTTGTCCATTCACCATGTAATTCAGTGTTTTTTTTCACAACTGTAATCAGTACGGAGGTGGAGACTGACTGCCAAATATTCTTTTCACTGTAGAGAATGAAAATCATGATATCAACGGCACAGAGGTCAGGGTGAGGAAAGCAACACAGAAACCTCGAAGAGGAGGTAATATTTACCTTTTTTTATATCTTATTAATAACAAACTCAGTAGAATGGGAACAAACATTTTGAGAAATCTACCATGTTTTGGGTGATGCTTCAGGTAGGTCTTGACTTGGTAGTAATTGAATGTCATTTTGAAGATGCCTGCTATTAAATTTTACATGCAGGAGAAAAGAAAGTGCTTCCCTAAAGTTGTTGAAAGGGGCAGATTAGCCAAGTCATTTTTGATTCGTTGCCGAAGGCAGGCAAGGAATCTATGCAATGGTGATGTGTGTGTGTGCGTGCGTATGTGCGTGTGTATGTGACGCCTTGCTTGTAAACACATATCTCAAGAAGTGTAACCATGACTGATCTCATACTTGGTGTGTGGGTTGGTCATACTGAGTAGATGATCCATATTGTTTTTGGTGGAGGTCAAAGGTCATTTGAGGTCACCAGAGGTCAAAATACGAAATCCTTGGAAACACGGTATCTCAAGAACAGTAACTGTAACTGATGTTATACATGGTGTATGGATTGGTCATATTAAGTAGATGATCCCTATTGTTTTTGGTGGAGGTCAAAGGTCATTTGGGGTCACTAGAGGTCAAATGGTAAATATCTTGAAAATTGCTTGTAAACATGATATCTCCAGAAGCGTAACTCTGAGTGATCGCATACTTGGCATGAAGGTTGCCCTTATTGAGTAGATGATCCCTATTGTTTTTGGTGGAGGTCAAAGGTCATTTGGGGTCAACAGGGGTCAAATTGTAAAAACCTTGTAAACACGATATCTCAAGAAAGGAAGCTTGTAGAAATCTCATGTTTAGTATGTAGTTGTACCATGTTGAGTAGAGGAACCCTATTGTTTTCAGTGGAGGTCAAAGGTCATTTGGGGTCAACAGGGGTCAAATTGTGAAAACCATGTAAACACGATAACTCAAGAAGAGAAGCTTGAGCAGATGTCATACGAAGTGTGTAGGTGTATCTTATTGAGTACAAGGGTCACCAGAGGTCAGAAGGTAAATACCTTGAAAATTGCTTGTAAACACGATATTTCCGGAACGATAAATGTGAGAGATCTCATAGTTAGGGTGTGGATTGCCCATATCGAGTAGATCATCCCTATTTTTTTTGGCAGAGGTGAAAATGGGAGGTGAAAATGTGAAAATCTACAATATTTAAAGAACGGTCTTTCTAGTGAATTTTGTACTTGTAATGTAGAATCCTCTGGTTGATTTGAGAACTTCTTTTAGTACATACCAACATTGTCTCTTCGATAACCATAAAGAAAAGATGAAGACAACATTAAATTTGGTATCAAAGGTTATTATTTGGCAAACCTTATGCCACTGTCCTTATAAGGACATGTGAGCATGCATGAATTGTAAATTGGAATTGATTAAATATACCACGGGTTATTAGCTTTATAAAAAGAACTAAATTACTGATAATTTGGATCAAATACCCTTGAGCGTGCATGAACTGTGATTGCTTAATTGAATGAATCAAATTGTAACTGACCCACCTCTGTTCAAATTGGCCACTGTTATCTGACATAATTTATCACAGTTGACTGCCAGTAGAAACCACAATGTCCAGAATAAATCATACAGTCTGTTGAGCCAGGTGCACAATGGACTTAACCATTTACTGTGTAAACAGTGTCTCTGTTTAGCCCTTAAAGGGAAATAGTGCGTTTGTTTTACAGAAAACAACCATATTTTTAAAACCATTATTTGTGGACATAAAATGATAGATTATTCAGAATAACCAATTACAGTAGCTTTATTTTCAAGAAATAAGATTCTCACAGATCAGAAATTTACTTATTTGTTGCTCAACAATAATTTGTGCACCCAAACTTTTTAAAATTCAAATGATGCATCCGTTACTCATCACATGCATAATGTTTTGAGGAGATGAAGCTTTGACAGATATTTATTGATGAGACTGAATGGTTTAACAATGGTTAAAGCGAATTTCTTTGCACGCCATGTTGGTGTATTCTAAATGCCCTATTTCACTTTACAGTAGTTCAGCTAAGCTTTAAACAAATGACTACTGTGTATCAAACCAAGGAAACTTGTACTGTGTGTTGAGACTAAAGGCAAAATTGCAAGTCATGCTAGATTCTGGTTTAATAGGGTTATCAGTTTTTGCTAATTTTCAAGGACCTCATAGCCATTGGGAAGGGCATCATGCCAAAAAATCAAATACGAAAGAGCTGCCACCAATAGCTGTAACTCGACAAAATAAAGTGCTATAATTTTGATTAAATAAACATGTTTACCTTTTTATCAAGTTATTAGACACGACAAAATATAATTTGTTCCCCTGCAGCATCATATCCGTTTGGGAGTTTTCTCATGTTTGTGTAGGTCAAAGGTTATTTGGGTGACAAAAGGTCAAAACCTTGTATACATGATATTTTAAGGGTGATAAATGTGAGGGATCTTATACTTAGTTTGTGAATTGTTCATATTTAGCGTGTTGATGGCCATATAGGGTAGGTGATACCTATCGTTTTAAGTGGAGGTGAAAGGTCATTTTGGGTCACGAGAATTCAAAAGGTTTTGACCTTACTAAGATGGTGTCTCAAGTAGGATAACTGTGTGGGATCTCATGCTTGTCATATGGGCGATTCATGTTTGTTACAATATACATCATGAAGCAAGGAATCACTAAGCCTTTTGGCTCTCTAGTTTTTGGTTGAGGTCAAAGGTCATTTGAGGTCACCAGAGGTCATACTGTAAAAACCTTGTAAACACAGTATCTCCAGAAGGGTAACTGTGACTGATGTCATACTTGGTGTGTGAGTTGGTCAGATTGCGTAGATGGTCCTTATTGCTTTTGGTCGAGGTTGAAGGTCATTTGAGGTTACCAGAGGTCAAAACTGTAAAAACCTTGTAAACACAGTATCTCCAGAAGGGTAACTGTAAATGATGTCATATGTGGTCTGTGGGTTGGCCATATATTGAGTAAATGATCCCTATTTTGGTTAAGGTCATTTGAGGTCACCAGATGTCAAACTGTAAAAGCCTTGTAAACACAATATCTCCAGAAGGGTAACAGTGACTGATGTCATACTTGGGTGTGTGTACATACTTGTGTGTACTTGTGTGTACTTGTGTGTACTTGTGTGTACATACTTGAGTGTGGATTGTGTATAGTGAGTAGAATACTCCATTGGATTTTAGTGGAGGTCAGAGGTCATTAGAGGTCAAACTAGCAAAACCTTGTAAACACAGTATCTCCAAAAGGGTAACCATGACTGATGTAATACTTGGTGTGTGGGTTGGTAATAATGAGCAAAAGGTCCCTATTGTTTTTGGTCTACTTCAAAGGTCATTTGAGGTCACCAGAGGTCAAACTGTAAAAACCATGTCCATGTTGCAAGGAATCACAAAGCCTTTTGGCTTTCTGGTTACAATGTAATTTAATGTTGCTGCAGTAAAGAAGCAAGCGTGATGTAATGCTTAATGCATGTCATTGTGTCCAGAATATGTTATCACAGAATCACACCTCTTTGTATTGTGAATTACGACTGTTTGGTCGCCGTTGTTGACTTACCTGCTGGGTAGTCGTGCAGACAGTTTGGAACAATTATCTGTATATTTTGTTCTCTTTTTCATCCTCCATGAAGGCTTTGGTGGACCGGGTGGAAGAGGAGGCGGCGGTGGAAACTTTCGGTCGTTTGGTGGTGGAAGGTCTGATGGTAAGAAAATATGTGCAAAAATGACTTCTTGCACTTCGCTTTCTTCAGGCTATGATAATGTCTGATCTGAGAAGAGAGTCAAGTACAGGACCTTAGTTGCTTTAAACAGTCTCAACACTTTACATGAGTAGAGATAATTGTCTCATTAGATGGACATTCTGGTGTTCTTGTAAAATAGTGTCAGGGGTCTTGATCCATCGTCAGTGTTTATCAAACTTCCCTAGAATGCTTAGAACTTTGCATGTAAGTAAAAGATGTTACTAGTTAAGGTGTCAATTATTGACCTAGTCTTGTGTTAAGACGATGGTTGTATTTTCTTCTTCCAGTATACATTCCATACAGTTCTACTAATGCATTCACACAGCATGCTATAACTGTGATATACGAGTCGATCACTGCCCAACCATTGTCTTGTCAGATTCCTCACAGCGCGTTTGTGATTCTTTTTGAAATCAGGCCATTTTCCTTCCAATAATAGAAGGAACCAATCACATTACCGCTAATGAAAAGATGAAAAGATTCGTTATGACGTGGCACATTACAATCTACGCATCATGTCAACGATGTATGTAGCTCAGACCAATTTTACTGTACATTACACGTTGACAGTATGTGATTGACACAGCGTGGATATGAATAGTGAATGTATGGGCTGTGCCTCATGTCACTACGTACACACCCACGACAAAGGAGTTATCCAAGACTTAGTGAACGAAAGCAACTCGAGGATAACAGTCCAGAACAGAGCAGTCAACAGAAGGGGCTGACAAGGGAGTAGCTGTAATATTGGCGTTGTGGGAATGTGGGCAGGAAAAGGGGAAAGATTCACTAAGTCTTGACCAAGACTATTGTTGACCAAAAACGTGTCTGAAACCTGGGAAATATCTAAGTTCTTCCATCCTTTTGCCCAGGGTACAAGCATAAATAATAGTTGTTTTGATCCTTTATTTTAATTGGTGGACCCTGGGCAGAAGTGTTTAAATCACCTCCTTTGGTATGCTGTGATAGAAGTGTGCCACAGAATTATTGCCACAGAGTTTTTGGCTCCATTGTGTGTTTTAAACTTCAACATAAAGTATTAAAAAGAATGTTGGATGCCTGTTGTGCATTAAAAAAGTGATGGTGACAGACTCATCTTGTTACAGGTGCATGTTATTACACATATGGAGAGTTTCAGATATAATGTTGCATAGTGTTATATGATATTAGATAACATTGCCTAACGTTGCATAAATGTAGTTAACAGTCGCATAACATTACAAACTGTTTCCATATTTAGAATTGGCTGTTCAGCCACATATGGCCCCGTCGGTAGTATCGTGCTCGTGAAACCTACTTCCCAAGTTGTCTGGATGGTGCATTTGAAAGGCATGTTGTAAACATGCCTAAATAGTATGGATATGACAGGCAATATTTCCACCCTTGCCTCTGCACGCAATCACTCCAACTGCCCCCATAAGAACTCAGTTACGATTTGGTTTCTGTGACAATTGTAACATGAATTCATGATGGATTATCTGTGTGTTGTGCACCATCTTCTAAACATGATTTCTCAAGATGGGAAGCTTGTACAAGTTCCTACTTGTAATGTAGGTGTATCCACTTGATTACAACAAGACTGTAAGACCTCGTGGAGGTCAATGGGTCAAATTGTGAACACTTTGTAAGATTTCCTCAAGAAGGACATACAGTAACATGGATGTGACCATCCCCCTCAATTCAAAACTTTATTGTTTTCTAGCTTATTCAGAACATCCTTGCAAAGGAACGTTAAACAACCAAAAGTTTCAAGTTTTATTGGCATGGCTGCCCTAGTTTTGATACCTTGCCGAAGGCAGGCAAGGAATCTGTGGTGGTGATGTCGTGTGTGTGTATGCAACGCCCTAACGTGTAAGCACAATGTCTCAAGAACGGAAAGAAGCTTGAACTTCAAAGCTGGTGTGCTGGTAGTCCATAGTAGAGGATCCCTACTGTTTTTCATTTAGATCAAAGATCATTTGAGGTCACCAGAGCTTAAAGTATGTAAACCAGTGAAAGGGACATATCTCAGTAACTTCAAAGTGTTATCGTTGGTAGCACTCAATAAGTAGATAATGTCTGTCATTTTTATGGAGGTCCTTGGAGGTAAACAGAAGACAAAGTTTTAAAACCATGTGAACACAGTATCTCAATGAGGGAAAGGTGCTTGAACGTCAAATGTGTTGTGTTGATAGTCCACTGTAGGTAGATGACGTCTTTCATTTTTCATGGAGGCTAAAGGTCATCTGAGGTCACCAGAGGTTTAGATATGAAAACAGGTTCTCTCAGCAACTGAATGTAAGTAGCACTTCAAACTGTCAAAATTGGTAGCAGATGATCTCTGTTATTTGAATTGCTCATGGGAGACTGAGAAAATCATGCTTTCATATTTAGTCAAATGTTAATGATCTTACAGATGTGCATTTATAGCAAAAGCCAACAGTTGTGGACCTAGTTGTTAAACAATTGTGTAGTATTTTGAGGAAGTCAAGTGTCACATCTTGTCATTACTGAAATGTAATACAATGGATCATTCCCATCTGCCCCCCTTGCTCCTTGCCAAGTATATTCCGTTGAATTTTAAGAGTAACAGCCTTACTTGGCAAATTTGACTGTAAGAAATTTCTGTCATGTTTCTTAGGTGGTTATAGTGGTGGTGGAGGAGGATACAGAAGCGGTGGTTTCGGTGGCGGTAAGTTCAAAGTATTTTTCAAAGTATGGTGGTAGTTTGACAAGGTCTGATGGTCCTGGAGGTCCTTTGACTTTCTGGTTTACAGATTGATGTTTTTCTCATTAAGTGAGAAACTTGCAGAGATTTCCTTGTTGCCCAGTGCACATGCAGCTTAGTGCCATTTCCAGACACCTTGGGCTTTGTAAAGCCAAATGTTCATTGTATGCTATGCGTCAGGGCTCTCTTTGTCCTGCCCAAGGGGTGTGCACAAGGACTGTTACTGAAAATCCTTGATCCTCATCTGTCGTCCCTCCCCTGTCCTCCCTCCCCTGTCTTATCATATGATGATATGTGCCTCACCACCCTCACCAGTCGTTAGGCCCTGGTGGTGTCCCTGGCTGAAAGCAATATAATGTAGCGTTTCAACATATATGGTCACCGTCTTTGAAGTACCGTAGAATCACATACATGAGCTCACAACAATGATTAGAGCTTTACGTATGTAACGTGTTTATCCTTTACATTCACAGGTGATAGAAGAGGAGGTCGCAGTGGTAAGTTCTGCTTCTTCTCATTTTTGATGTAATCATTATCTTTGTAATCATGATTGAAGTATGGGTTTGTCTCATACAATGCATGAATTAGCCACATTGAATCCAAGAATCCTATTTGTTTTTTTTTTTGTGTAGGTCAAAGGTCATTTCACATCAGTAGAGTAGAAATGGGAAGTCCTTAGCCACACATGATCCAAAGAATAGCAGTGTTGATATATCACATGAAGTGTAAGAATGTCTGGTTTTGGGTTTAGGTTTATTTAGGATCAGCAGAGTTCAGACTGTGAAAATTTTGTTAACCTGTTATTCTCCAGTCTATTAGCCTAGTATATAGCATTTGTATTTTGATGTATTCAATGAATGGGAGATCGGAAAGATAAACTTTATTAAATGACACCGGGTAACTGAATGCCAGCATAAACACATCAAACAGACAACATTGCACAAGAACAATTTACAAAGAAAGTAAGAAAGCAGAAAATTGTACAAAGATAGAGGAAACAAAACATTAAAACATGGTTAAAAGATAAATGGGCTAAAAGTGTCAACAAAGGTTCAAAGGTTGCAGGTTCAAGAAAGTGTAATATTCAGATTGTGGAGTTTGATGCACTTATGGATAACTGAGGAGAAGCCTAAGACCTATTGTTTTAGTGGCAGTCAAAGGTCATTTGAAGTCAGTTGGGATTTAATTGACATTCCTTGTAAGCACAGTGTCCAGCATTTTCACGAACATAGATTGCTGTGTCTAGGATGCACTTTTTTGACTAGTGACAAAAATTCCTTAAAACTACATGTGGGTTATTCTTTGCTTTTCCTGAAAATTTCCTTGAAATCCCCTCAAGTTCAGTGTGATAAAGTCAACAAATAAATTCTAATTTTCTTTCAGTTAACACAGACATATCCAAGCAAACTCACAGATGGCAGGTGCAAGGACCCTGTACTTGTCGTCTGTTCTAAGGAGTCAATACAAAATTTTAGGTCATATTGTTGCATGATAGTCAAACACTGCCAACTCTCTAGAGAGATTTTTCAGTATTTGTAGGCTGCAATATTTGCTCAGGTACAAGACAACATTAAGCCATACTGTCGCTGTTGTCATTTCTCTGATATTCTTTTCTTATTTGAGCTTTCTATCTTAAATTTGAGTTTTTTTTTGTTGTGACTAGCTTCTGAAAGCCTCTTTTTGTAAGCCATATTATGTCATTGTTTTTCAAGTATCATCAGAGGGCATTGCATCTTCTGAAAACTCTCCAAACATTGTGATGTTTCTTGTTGAGAAATCACGCACTATTCTGTTTTAGAATACATGACTATAATCAAAGCTACGTCAAGAACTGAATGAGAACAACGGATGTTACACAGAATAGGTGCTGGTTTGGGCGGTGATGCTGATGTGATCTGTCGTGGGATATGAACATATTGGTAACGCTTATGAGAAATCCTGGAAAGTTTGTTGATTCCTTCATTTGTGATCATTTGTTTGAAGGTGGGGGATATGGTGGTGGCTCCTATGGTGGCTCTTACGGTGGAGGCGGCAGAAGCTTCGGCAGTGGCTACAGCAATGGAGGAGGTAATTAATAAAATAGAGGGGAGTCACAAGTTAACTCTCATGTTATTCTCCATAGCGACCACATGTAACTCGTAACGGTGTTATTGGTAAAAAATAAAGGCAAAAAAACGTAACAAATGTAAGGTGCTGTTGCCCAAACTGTTTGGTAGGAAGTCATGCAACGTGCATATTATCCAACAAAATTTGCTATCATATCCTCGAAGTTGCCCTGATGCTTCATGATTAACTCACTGTATGATCATAAAATTTAATCTATTGTAAGGAAACAACATGCAGATGTGTAAATGTATGCACCCTGCTGCAAGGGTGATGTATTTAATCTGCTGTTTTGTAGAGTGTATTGGTTATGTCAATTAGAAATAATGCCCATCCATGAAAAGAATCTTGTATTATGTGGAAGTCAAATGCACTTACAGTTTTGTTGTTGCTTCATAAGAAGAAATGACATTGTGCTCTTAGGTTGAAGTGCAAATCAGGATTGTGACCCCAAATATCAGTGATTGGATTAATAGCAGCCTACTTTCAGCAAAGGAAAGATCTTGCCATTCAATTTTTGTTTCTTCGGAATAGAAACCCCATGAAATAAACAACTTGGTTCATTCTATCACCAGACTTGGCAAGTTATATAAACACTGCCTGTATGACTCAGCAAAATTGCACATTTGGCTGTTTTCATCCCTTTTTTTTTTTTTTTAACTTTTGTCACGAGGAATGAGTATGTTGACAAAGGCTGTGGTGAAGTATAGCACCAACAAACTTCTGGGAAGGAAACCCTGATTTGTGCTACAGTCACCGGACCTCAAGAATTGGCTGCACACCATTTTGTTTTATGCTACTTTGTCATATTTTTTTTTTCTGATATATTTTTCTGTTGATGCAGCCTCATGGTGTCTCATTTTTGTCCCTTTAAAATCATTCTGTTGGTTTTTGTTTTCTGTTACCACAGGATATGGTTACCATGACTCGGGAGGTTACAACAGTGGTGGTAGCTACAATGGGGATCAAATGGGTAATTTCCTTGAAACCTGGTTCTAATCACCAAATTTTTGAACATTTTTCTGTATTGGCCCCAAAGTGTGGTCTTCTAGCAATTTGTTAAAACTGCTTCCCTCTGGTCCCTGCCCCTATTATAGACCATCAAAGAGCTCATTG
The DNA here is from genome assembly GCA_021234535.1 of Stichopus chloronotus. NCBI lineage: Eukaryota > Metazoa > Echinodermata > Holothuroidea > Aspidochirotida > Stichopodidae > Stichopus > Stichopus chloronotus. The sequence continues at coordinate 2,091,416 of CM037835.1, forward strand.
TAGAAGCAGAAGAAAAAAAAATATTAAGGAGCAATTTGAATGAATAGGTTTGGACAGTAAATTGACCATATTTGGGGACAATGTTGTTTTTCTTGTTTGTTGTGTTATTTGTGGTTTCTATTAGACTCTTTTCCTTTTTAATTTTCACCATCACCATGAGTCTTGCAGCAGTGGAGATGTCATCATAGAAATGATGATACTGCAACTTTAACCAAGATCACTCCATTGTGCTCCACATACTTACATAATATGCTGAATATATCCATGAATCTGTGTTTTGTATTAAGGTTGCATTTACTAACATTGTCACACCAGGATCTTTTGCAAGTTTTGTCTCTCTCAAAGAAGTTGTGAGAGCTAAGATCGCGTCTAACATTGCGGCTTGTAGTTATTCTGAACTGGATGATAATCGTATCAAAATGTAAGAGCAAGTGTGACAAATAAAAGAAGAGCGGGGGTCAGTCATCATTCTGTATTTTAATGTCCAAATTTTATCTCAACATTAGGTAACATTTAAGCCTCAGTAAATATGAAAAGGGTAGTCATTATGAGGTACCTTGCTTGGAAATACATTTTCCCAATAATGGAAGCCTGGACAGTTCTCACATTTGTTTTGATGAATGTTAGTGGGTGCAATTATTATCTTGTTTGGTGTTTATGAAATTTCTTTTTTGGCAATTGTAGTCATGATAGTGAACATCTTCCGAGGGACTCTTGGACTCTTGTATCTCATATTTAGAATGGAGGTCGACCACTTATAGTGCAGAAGATGTTTGCATTAGATAATACATTGGATTATTACTTAAGATTAACTTCATTGTGTTTTTCACAGACTAAAGATCATGTAAGATCCATACGAATGAAGTAGTGACTTTGGAGAAATTTCATGTTCACTGTAGTACCACATTACACTATGCTCATTTCAACATTTGCCATTGTACATTCCATTAACAGCAAAGTGCATTTTAGTTCATGATACCATTCTTCACAATAAAAGCCATCGCAGAGAGTTGTGGTTCTTTTAGAACGCTCAAATGTTTCAAACACCTTAAGTATCACAATAGTTACCCTGTGAATATAGGCATACAATTACCATACTAGTCAGTATTCAGTGGTTTTGAAAAATTATATTACTAATCTTGCAACATCCCCACAACTATTTGGAGATATGAAATGAGTTCACTAACCTCTACAAAACCCAGTACTCAGTTACTGATTCAGCAATCTCCAAATAGTTGAGTCAATTATCGGACACATCTGCAGAACATCACAAAAATAGGACATAGTTAAACATTTGCCTACTTTTCAAAGAGCTTAATCATCCTCTAACTATAATTTTCCAATAACAAGCTATCCATCTCCTCTATCAGTAGAGAGTGTCGTTGCTTTCCAACTCATCACATTTACCAATATAAGGTATGTGCTTGGCTTTCTGTGTATTGCAAGTGAGAGTAGACCATTCTCCTCCCTGACTCTCCAGTGACAGTGCTCATCGATTTTGTCATTTTATCAAGGTTACAGTGACGATTACGGTAACCAAGGTTCAAGCTTTGGTCCGGTCCGAAGTGGAAGAGGTGGCTATGGGGGTGGAGGAGGTGCGCCTTATGGAGGTAAAGTTTTAAAATGGTTTTTGTCGAAGAATCAATCAGAGCATAAAGGCCTCTGAATTACTTTGCTTGCACACCTTGTTACGTGTCCTTAAAACTCCTAAGAAATTTGTCGTTTTTACTCATAATTTACACTTGTTGGTATAGAATGTGGCCACAGGACTGACATGTGTGAACTAATGCCTTTGAGCAGACAGGACATATCACATCCCATAGAAATGTGAACATATACTTCTATGGTCAAGACCCTTCATGAAGCCAACATCCTGCCACTTCAACCCTTTAATCCAAACATTTTCAAGTGAATAGGATTAACGAAGAAACAAAAAAGGATTATTCAAAATGGTTCTTGACAAATCTGAAGTCTGCAACTCACAAAAAGTTGTTTTTCCCCTGTGATACTGAAGCAATGAGTCACCGAGGTTAGGCTATTTGCTATACATCCTCTATGTCAGGATGTCATTACTTGAAATTTTCGAAGGGCTGTACACGATCTTACCCTGTTAGTTTCCCTGTTAGACATTTCGACTTCACAATTGTATGTAATGCAGTTTGCTTTACATGATATGGGCAACATTTCATGGAAGGTTTTGAAGCAATGTCAATGATTTTTTTCATGCTTGCACTTCAACAATACAATTCTACTGCGAGACTGACCATGAAAGAGACTTGGCAAAACCACCACTCATGATTTTGCTTCATTTGATCGTGATAAAGTTTGATCATGCTGGATAAAGAGGTTACGTTCACATTATAGCTAGGGACACTGCAGAAGATTGATATTTGTAACGAGACTAGAATTTTGCATGAAAACTTTTGCTAACCTCGCAATTCAACAGAAAAAGTTGTGCCTCCTCCAAACTCACAGGCCTTACCTAGTATGTATCCTGAATCATTTTGGCGCGTATTTCACCCGAGGTCCTTGGGATATCTCGAGCCCTGACATGTGGTGCAGGGAGGTTCACCACTGCTAATACTGAAAATGGTCATAGAATTGGTGTGAATAGTCATGCTTCATTCCATTGTCATCTTTTGGACAGTTGTAATGTTATATATTGCATTGTGGTGAGGTATTCTCCCATCAAAGATACCAAAATTGAAACCATTTGAAATATAAAAACTACTCCACAATTAAAGTTTCTGTTGCTCAGTTGCCAGTTTATTCTCAGACAATGCAAAAATGTAATGTATCATGTGGTTTTTGCAACTGCATCTTTTGAGGGAATGAAGATGATTTTTTCCAGTCAATTGATTGGTTGCTGTTTTTTGTTTGCAGGTGGTTCTTACAACAGCGGTGGAGGCAACTACAATCGCTCTGGAGGGAGAGGCAGAAGATATTAGGAAGGTAAAACTATTCTTCACAACAGTTTCTGTCACATTTCAAAAGTAAAAATTATTCCAGTGCTCAAGAAAATTTGAACTGAACCTGATGAAATCTCCATATGTGTGTTACTGATGGCTCTTGAATAAGATCTTGTCACTAGTGTTTATACATCTCTGAAATAGTAAATGTGAGGCAGCAGCTTGTTTTGTTTACAAAGTGATAGTAAATCATTGTTGGTTAGTGTTTAACAAGATGAGTTGCCTATTTGAGCTCCATTAGTTATGGAAGACTGACTCGAAAAAATAAGATGATTTGTATGTTTGTGGTTGTTGCAGAAAAGTTCACTCAGCAGCAAATATCAAGTAAGCAAGCAGAAAAGTTTTTTTTTTTGGTCAAAGGGGTGGGACCATAGAGAGAATTTTGCGATAGACATGAACAATTTGGATGGATTGCCAAATTTGTAGTGGTGATGTGGGGAATTAATGAAAAAGATAAAAAATAATAAATTAATACATGGGCTGTTTTGAAGTTCATGGACACAATGGGGTTATACATTTCTTTGGAGAGTGAGTTGAAATTAAGGTACGATATGATGTCTATCATTGAACATTAATTGTGGAAATTGCAATCTATGTGTAAAAGTGGAAGGTACAAGTGGACATAATTGTAAAGAGCTCTTGCTGACATAACGGGGTGCTTTGCCTAGTACCTCACTCTTCTTGGAATTTGTCAACTAAACTTTACTCTGTGAGCAAAGTGTTTCTTCAAAAGTACTAAGTTAAGCAAGCCATACTATGAAATACTTGATCAGAATAGTGCAAATGCAGTGAACAATTCGAAGACCTATGTTGGAACAACTTAGCTTGCGACTCCACTATTTGCTGTGTTTGGGAATTATCAAACACTTTCTTCAAGCTTGCAAACTTAACCCATAGCCAACTTAAGCCAATGTTCAAATGCCATAAATTTGTTGTGCTAAAAGACAAGATAACTCAAATTGGGATAGACAGTATAGTAACATCAAATCCATAGTGTTGTCCAATCTAAGGACTTTGATATAGGTTATAGTGTATTTTAGTTGCATTTACTTCAACATGAATTGATAAGTATTGCAACTCTATGTCAAGTATTGCTTCATGCCTGCTATAGGGTTGCAAACAGCTACCTCTTTATATTATGATTCCCACTTCTGATAACCTGGAATATGTTAGAATGTCTGCTTTCTCTGGGTAATTGAATTAGTTGAAATGGGGAGGGGGTGGGTGGGTTGAATTTGCCTACAGGAAACCTTTGAAAGTCATTCGCTTGACCCTTACCCTTTTGCAAATCTGATATTCTTGATTCTGGACAGGCTCTCACATCAGTTCCCTGCAGTGTAAATCTTCTGAGCTTGGCCATGTTGGTCAAGGGTTTGCATAGTTTGAACAAACTTGGAATAGTCTCATGGAGACAAAGCCAACTCAATTTGGGATTGTCACAAATTCTTTCAAGGCTTTAATCCAAATATGTTGTTGGATTCATATGAAATATGCACAGATATGATATGCACAGAAAACATCCTTAAAGAAAGCAGCATTAAAAGAAGACTAAGGATGGGTCATAGAGAGTAGATAAGAAAGTTGACTCCTTTTTACAAACCCAGTCAGGTCAGAACTGCTTCCTCTGCTTTTAGATTATTATCAGTTGGGTGAATCATGTCATCATTGTTAACCAATTGATTTGCTGTCGCCATTCATCATTTTGAGCTGCTCTAATAATGTTACTGATCTGTTTCGTCCCTTTGTTTGCCACAGATTGTTACTAGGAGGTTGTGTATATAGCAGTCAAGGAATGTTCCCAACTTCTCAAAGAGCATCACATAATGAATGAATGAATGATGATGATGCTCTCAGAGTTATTTTCCTCCTCTCAAAATAAGGCCATACATACACAACCACAAGTTGATTCATCAAGAGAGAGGATTGACCACGCCCAAGAAAGATGATGATGATGATGAATGTTGCTATCACTTGTGGAATTGTGCTTATTGTTTGTTAACAAAGGAGTTCATATTTTGTAAACAAAAGGAGATAAACCATTTGATACTTGGTAAAGGCCTTATTTCTGCTATCAAGCTCATCAACTCTGCGTAAAAATCCTCTTCTGTTTCTTCATTGTTGTAACCTGAAAACTGGAACGACTGTTTTTACTCTGTGATGTGACCCCACTTATTTACCGCTGGAGATGTCTTGAAAGGATGTTTTTAACCTTTTGGTTCTATGATTGCTTGGCACTGAACAGTAGTCATCCCTTCTATTGGTATCTTCTTTGCTGAGCCCACTTCTGTTTCAGGAGGGATTATGTATCATCCTCTACTTTTGGATGGTGTATTTATGTAAGAAAGAGGATGGTGGATGGGGGGAGAGGCCAAATTGGGGCTTGATTCTGGTCTTATTGCACACTTTTGTTTTGTCTTTTCAAGTGTTAAACTCATGTGTAGTATAAGATTGATCCGACCTTGAAAATAAAATTGAATGATAGGTGATATTTTAACTTCCATGGGAGCTTGCCCTTTTGACAATACCCCATTACTGTATATGTACCTCACTCATCTCAAGGTCTGTTTAGTATTAGACATGGCAATTGGTACAAGTGCAAACAAAGATCCCAAAAGCCCTTTTAAATTTGCATTTTATCTTCATGTGTTATCGTTAAAATTTTTGGATATGTACATAAGTCTCTACTAAGCAAATGTCATTAATATTGTGTCTGATAATTTATCTTGTAAGGTAAGGTTAATTTCATACAAAATTAATTGCCATGGCTACCTAATGAGGGCCTTCTTTGAACCTCTGTCCCATTACCTCCCCCTCTTCTCTCTTCCCAAGTGTAAGGACCACATTCCACATAGGTACCCTCTAGGATCTCTTAACTGATTTGTTTGTTAATTGTTGTTGATAATCATTTGTAGTCTAGAGAGATGTGCTTATAATGTATTTTTTAACTTCTGGAAACTTTGCCTTTTTTGTTTAATTTGTATCACTGTTTCTTGTTTGATGAAATTTACCATGAATCTATTAAAATTCTTGCTGATTGGGAATTCTTTCAGAGCTTGTGACATTATTTGGATCTGAAAATTGCTACTTGAGTGTTAACTCGAAATCTTCCAGCATGAAATTATTACTTTAGCTCCTTCCCCCACCCTATGATAGCCTCCCTGATGAAAATCTCTGTACTTGTAAATCATTATGTATTGGTCTTTGCTTGTGGGTGACTCGGTTGGTAATTCAAACTGTTGGAATAAGAGAATGTTCCATATAAAAGAATATCCATTTTCATTAAAGTTCAATTATTTGGTAGGACCCATATTTGATTGGTACATTATACCACAGTGAAGAAAATTCTATTGTCTTTGATGTCCCCTGGATTCTAGTGAGTAGTTATGATATAAAAATCTTTCTAATTTGATATTTAAAGAAAACTAGTCAATACATATTCATTAGTAAGTTATTTGTTAGTCCATATACACATGGTAGAATACTACTCATTAGTCTGTGGGATGGACAGGCATGTCAGCAAAAACCTGTTGATCAGCAGAAAAGTCTGACATGTGATGCAATGTTTGCCAGAGATTTCCCTTTTGTTATTGGTGATTTCATGCATGGTAATGAAGTGGGAGGTCATGTGCAAATCTTGAAACACAAATTTTCAGTAGCAGTTGGTGTAATATTTGTAGTTAGTTGCTAAGGTTCATCCTAAATCTTACTAGTATAAGCAGGGTCTGATTCCTTGAAACTTGCTTGTTAACTATTTCCAAGACACAAAATGAATTACTGTCATGTGGGGCATTTTTTGTGATAGATTTAGTGAGTGCTTAGGGTAGGTGGGGGATAATTAGAAAACTCTTTGTATGTACTTCCATGTCATCTCGTTGAAATTTGAAAAGCCGTTCACAATTTTTGGAAGTAAAAGTACACTGAACGGTAGATTAAGGTGCTTGGCTGCTGCATTATTGCCATGTGTGTGTTGCAGTCAATGTGCATTTGTATCATCAGAATACATTGCATTCTGTTTAAGTTATAAATGTTCTGAAGTAATTTAGTTTTTAAAATTAAAACATAATGCAGCATGAATTGGTTTTGAAAAAGTGGTGATTTAGGTCTTGTCTCATGGAAAAGATAATTGAGCAACTTTGAGCTTATCGTTGACCTTTGATGGCTATCATGCCAATTGCTTCATGTAGAATTTAAAGGTAGCCCTTACCCTCCCCATTTAGAAATTACTTTACAAATTTACAGGAAATGCATCTGCCACTTTTTTTCCCCAAACCCTCCTGTAAATGTGATACACCAACAAGAAAGTTGTCAGTTACTGAATATCTGTAAGCGATATGTGTCTTTGAAATAAAACTTATTAAGTAATAACTTGGACAGTTTGTAAGAATGATTGATTTGTATGACGTGTCCTCGGTATTGAGGGACACATCCTTTCACTTTGATTGATACATTAGAGATTGAGGTACAACCAGGAGACATCTCTCTACGATAATGTGAAGGCTTGTCAGATTTGATTATTGAAGAGGACCAGATCTTGGAATTGCTTTGGTGACTTCTGTTCTCAGAATTAAAGGATTAGTATCTTTTTCATTATTACCTTTTGGATATTTGAATACTAGAGAAAAGTGAACCATCCATTCCCACCAAGAACTAAATGAACGGAACAAGTTGTTTGGATTGAGGAATGTAGTGACTACGATAAGATTGAACATGTTACTGCACTACAGGCTACTTACAGTGTTATTGTATGGACTGTAACTAGAGAATCATAAGACTTGTTTACCTGTCCTACTTGCAGTCGAATGTTTTGAAGAGCAAACCACAAGATGAGTCAGTCACATTGGGATGACATCAGGAATTTTTGTTTCCAGGAGGGATTTTGTTATAGCAAAAGGGTGATGATGAACTTCTGTACTGCTCAGTTGAAATTGGGATGTGGGGGGAGGGGGAGAGAAGTGAACATCATAGGTACAGATAGTGATATGTGATTCAGTGGCGTGGTGGAAGTAATCTGCTGAAGGTATCTCCAGACCACTGTGTCATTTTCAGGTGCATTCTTTCAATCCTTTTTTCTGTCTGGACAGTTAGGAATCGTGCAAATCGTAAGTGGGTGTGATTTATCAGCTGGATTTGAAGGACCAAAATGCCTTGGATTTGTTTTTGTGATAAGCTTTGTTCATAGAAAGCAAACATTTAACATTTCTAAAGTACCTTAAAAGCTGTTAGGTGGATCTGATGCAGTCTGACAGTGTGAAAGTTACATTCATTGAAGAGAGGTTTCCAATTTTTCTTCCAGGTTTGCTCTTGAGAGGATAGTTGGACAACTTATCTTAGATGTTTGCCACAGTGAAGAACAGAAGGGACACAGTGTCAGTAGGCTTGGAAAGGTAATACTGACTGTTGGTCAGGGCTGTGGTCCTTATAGTCAATGGCAAGTCAGTGGGGATCCTTCCCAGTCTTTCTAGAGTGCTAATGAGGATACTGTCTGGTCTTCTAAGTATGCTATGTGAGTGGCCTGTGTACCATCATGTCAGATTTATTGGGACATTGCCCTGTCTTCTTCGTTGCTATGGGCCGGGGTTTTTGCTACAGATTTTAATGACTTTTGAAAAGGTATTTCCTTCATCTTTTATGCGACTTAAGTGATAGCGTTATACTTCAGTAGTTTTATTCCTTAAAAATGCTCGTTGACTTGGTATTGTTTATTTGTGACACATTTGAAGGAAGCCATTAGCCAAGTATCTCTTCCTACTTTTATTGAAAATGTGAGAATTTTTTATTTTTTATGAACAGGGGTTGCCTATGCCTTATACATTATGGTAATTAGTGTCTGGTCACAGATTTTCAATGATCGCAAGTGATTTACTATAAGTGATTTTGATCATCAATAGCAGGTATCATTGTTGCTTCAGTTGTGTATCAGATGTTCAGAAACTCTTCGTTTGACCATATACGATCAACATATGAGTACAACAAGGTGTGACAAAAGAACATGTTGTTTGAGAACCAACTCAAGGAGCCCCTTTAAATTGAGTCCAGAGTTCTTTTAACAACAGAACTTACATTTAGGCAGTTGTCTAAAAGTTTGCAAGAACTGTGTTAAGTCATTACTTAGTGTTTTGTAGTTTGGTCTTCAGATGTGTGATCTATTAATTTGACCCAAAGAGGACTCTAACCAGGGCATTCTAACTGGCTAATGCACCTAGTTAAAGTACTATCTTGGTTTGTAAAAGCCTGATGCAGGGTTGCATATTAAGTATATACTCATGTATTGCATAAGTGTCTGGTACGCAATATGGTCGTGCCAAACTTGTTTTGTATGGAACCAATATTGCAACTGGTTAAATATTTAATTTTTTTCAGGTTCGTCAATTCAAGAGATGAATGAATTGGAAGTTGGGTGAATGAGTTGGAAGTTGTTCATGCATTGACTGTCAAGAACTGTCCACCTGGCCGAATTCAACTATCTGAATAAAGCGAGTTTACTTGAAGACATTCCTGCAAATGCTGGCCATGCAGAAGAGGAATTATGCTGTACAATACGTGGGCATCTTTTGTGTCAGGATTGTTCAAGATCACCATTATTCCAGGTTGTATGCCAACCTGGTTGATGTAATCATTTAAGGTTTGGGACCAGTGGGTGCCTTTCAACTTGTTTCATCATTCCATGTCCAAGGATAAATTATATTCAGACAGACAAGCTATGTTGATGACATAAAAGCAGACGACATCACTCAATATTGAATGTCGTAATGTATTATTTTTGATGAAGTGTGGATAGTGTCAAAGTGTATCAATCAGTGTTTTGACTGATAACATCTATATATAAAAGTACTATGTAATGTCACATCTAACATTGTATGTTTGATATGGTAGGAACTGTACGGGTAGAGAAATTAAATCTCTTTTGATTTTACTGATAATTGTAACCAGATCCTTTCTTGAAAACATGATGAGAAGCGTCTGTTCTCAAGAAGGGAAGCTGCTAGCTCATGTATTTTGTATATAGGTGTACCACATGGCATACAGGAACTCTCCTGCATTTTGATCAACTTCACAACACAAAGTTGGTTAAATTAAAATATCCAATTGTATGTTGATGCACTGCTCCTACTAGTGCATTAATTTTCATGATCCCTGCAAGAAGCTCAGTATCACAGTATCTCAATCTTGCACTGGTGTTACGCTAGTGTGTATACAAATGAATTTGGAGAACAACCACTTTAGTTTTAGAAGCTGATCCTATTGTTCAATGACCTTAGTTGCAATGTGGGTTCAGTTTATCGTGTCTTTGGAACATATATTAGCTTTACAGAATGAAAGACAAAAGTTTTAACTTCTCAATTTTTTTTATGTCTGCATTGCACCCTTTTTGAATAGGAATTGCCTATATTCGTGGATATTTTATACTCTATTACAGTTAGCAATTTGTGTCTAGTGTTTACTCCAGATATGTTAACAAATTACCTCTCCCATCTCCCCTATAACAAGTTAGTAAACACAGAATGGTAGGTCTGTTACATTATTGCAATGAGTCTGGTGGGGCCTGAGGGGCCAAATAGTGTCACCATGCACTAGTGCACCTTGAAAATGGGACATATCATAACATATCATACCATATATCATAACATATATTGGTTTAATGATTGTTTTGATTTTTGCAATCACCATCAGTGTCATCTGAATGTTACAAAACCTTAATTACAATGCATACAACCACAGTGGTTGCATACAGACGTTGATATTCTGAAAGAAGTGGTGTGTGAAAGTGCATTAGAAGTATGTAGAGCTTCCTGCAGTCCACCCTGAATACAATAAACCATATGTGTGTCCTGGTGCTGCTTCTAAACTATTTTGTCAGTGTGAGCTGTCTCAGTACAGCTCCCTGGTGTGGTTTAGTACAGCAGTTTTATACAGTGGTGTATGTACTGCTTAAGGGCAGTAATTTGCAATTATCTTTGTCATTAACTGCGAAACAAGTTCCCTTGCCAGGCTGTAGTAGAGAATCTTGGAACAAGCAATTACATAGATATTTAAGTTGCTTAAAGGTCCCTGCTCATTGGACATTGGGTGATGAAGTTTCATGGTTTAAGCATCTGGAGGGTCAATGGTATGCTGGTAAAAATATTCATGAATAAAATATGTTAATAAATTAAATGGACACTTGCTTGAGAGTTCTTAATAGCATGCTTGTTTCATATCTTAAGCACATTCTAACAGATCTCTGATATAATTACTTCATAAAATGCACTCTTGACAATACATACACCATGGTGGTAACCATCCTAATGATTGACAACATTAAAATACCTGAAAAAAATACATAAACATGGACCCATTAAAGAAAATATACCTTGATTGATGAATGAGTAACCTTGGAAATAAGATAGCATGGAAATAAAAAACCTTATGGTAATTGAAGACGAGTAAAATAATGCTGGTATCTGTGAGACAAATTATTCCACTTGAACATGAATACACATATACGTCTCCTACATATGGTGAGGACACCAGCCCTGTATATTTAAAGCCAACATGCCCAATCTTCAGTAACAAAAGCCCATGTGTTTTAGTAGTAACTCTGTCTTCCTGTGATATTATTCTGTGGAGAGCTGAGGGTAAAAAGGTGCGTGGTTTGCGATGAAAACTACAGATCGGATTCATCAGAATCAGAAATGGTGGAAATCGACTTTTTCTCTGACGAAGATTCTGAAAGTTCCAGATACTCTTTTGTGTAGGGTGGTGGAGCCTGAAATGAGCAGAAAGAAAATTGACCCTAAAACACTGAGAACAAACTTAATTGACTCCCCTACCCAGAAAAAGTTTTCCATTGTGATTTTTGATTACGTTGAAGCCTATTGTGGTGAGTGATCATGAATTGATTTCAGAATATATTCCTTTTGAATCTTGTCACTAGAACATGTAAAATCAGGGTTTCCACACAATTTAAAAAGCTATTTAAGGACAAAGAGCCTCATTTGGTCTAAAGCCATTCTTTTATTATGAAACAGGAATAATGGCTATCTGATCCTCCTACATGTATTTATAATGTACCTGGACTTAGGTTGTGCAAAACTATATAAGAGTTGATGGAATAAAGTTAATCCCGCATTAGCCTCTGCCGGAACTACTGCAATTGAAAGATCCGAGCGTAGCGCCACGATCGGTTGGCGCGGAGCGTACAAGAAAGTTTTTGCTAGGGGGTGGGGGGGGACATGCTTTCCCTGGAAAATTGTGAAATTTGCAGATCTGCAATCTGGAGCATTTAAGAAGACCTTAAAAGACCTTCCAAGGGGAGGGGGTGCAAACTCGTGAAGACTATCTATGCGGAGCGCCACCATCAGTTGGCGCGGAGCGTACAAGAAAATTTTGGGTTCTACAAACCCCCCAGATGGCCAGAAATAGCCCTTCCCAAGTTTTTTCAGCTGCATGAACCCAGCCTTGAGATATAAATCTCATGTCTACAATTTCTCAATTCCTGAGAAAATAATTAGTCTGTGAAAAATGAAGCAATGCCGAGATGAGCATTCAAAGAAACGTTTGGCTCTACAAACCACTCAGATGAAAACTGCTCTTCCTGGGTGTTTAACATGCAGACATACATGCTCCTAACCCTGCATTCCACCCCTGCCTTGGTAGGCCTGCCACATAAATTGAGGGAATTACTATTTAGCGATATCGCGGGGAAAAAAAAACGAAAATGAGATCAAGCAGGGTCGCCCTGTTCACCCTACTTTCCCTGGCTATGCCTATGCTCCTGGGTATTTCTGCCAAAAGTGAACGATATGTCAAGATAATAAATATGAAATATTTCATAGCTGACCCTTCAAACACATGGCTGGAAAAAATGGACCTCCCTCAACTTGGGGTGGGTCGTTCGAACGCTCCGACCCCCCTGGCTACGGGCCTGTATTCCCTCAAGTTTACCATATAGTAGGCCTATATCGATACTAATCATGTCAAATCCCGCTTATTTCTGATATTGTCAGCAAGATATGCAGTATTTAAAAAAAATGGGGACTGTGAGGGGGCATGGCCCAATGGCCCCTCCCCCCCCCCCCCTGTGTACGCTAGTGACTGCCAACGACCTGGCAGATTTTATATAATTTTCAAACGAGTGAAAAGTTTAAGGTCCAGGAGCTTGATTAGTGAGGGCGGTGACCCCCATCAGTTTCTGGAGAATCGCCTCTAAAAGCTTGGTACATCATGCACACAACACATTTTCTACTTCTACAGCAATACTGATAACATTTCTATATTTATACTTTTTCACATTATTAGGTATTTGTATATCTAATTACATATTTTCCCTTTAAAGGTCTTCACGTTCACACTGTATGAATGTTGAAATGGTGAACCTTCTGGGTCAGCCTAAATAAAAAGAAACCACAATTCTATACAGTGGATATAGAGTGCGTTTGTGTGCAAGATGTGTCAGGCTCCCAGAGCAGATCCTCCGCCCTCATTTTTCGGGTGTATGGATCTGTAAATGTAATCTTTACCCAATCTTAGAAATAATGTAACAATATGTTTTGGGTGCCCGATAGTATTAGTGCAACAGAGCTGGTTGAATCAGTATCTGATGTAACCTTTACCTAAAAGTACTTTAACCTAAAAATAATGTAACACTGATAAGTTTTGGCTGCCAGGTTGTGACACAGTTTGCTTGACTGCTGGAATTGGAAGGACATTTTGTTGTTCAAGGACATTTTAGAAAATAACCACCTTCATGGGAATTCCCAGGGTGCTCAGGGATTGCAATTTGACCAAAAAGTAGCAAGAAGAAATATTTACATGATATTAGAATAAGCTTCCCAATTAGAACACTAGAAGTGCACCCTAAACAACCATGGACTAAAAGATAACCCTGTCAGTGGTCGCAACAACAATCACCACAGCAATCACCACAACAATCACCATAACAATCACCAGTGAACTGGACTGGATCACATCTGTAATTAGTCATGGGGTGTGACTGACCAACTGATAACAAAGAACGACTATTCCATGACTAGTGTAAGCCAGATTATATCAAAGGGGTAGAAACTTGGATGAATGTGCAACAGAGACAGTGCACAAGCCTTTTCTTGAAGGTCACTCCAAGAAATTTGCTCGTCCTGCTAACAGTAAACTTAATCATTTTGAAGTGAAATCTTTACCCCAAGAAAATGCTTGTTTCGGTAAGTCACTCCAACAATTATTAGTTGCTGATAATCATAGCTTTTTATTTTTGCTGAAATTGTTGATAATTGCTTGTCAAAGTGGAGCTAGTTTTTGTGCAGATATTATTTGTAAATGACAGCCACCTTGAGAAAAAATACAGGAATGCAATAGTAGGGATAGATGGGTGCAGCATAAGGTGAATGATTGCTGCCCTGGAGCAGAGGGGACAACTAACTTTCTAACCACCAGGTAACCTTAGACACAATCTAATGCAATATTTTGCATCTTAGGAAGTCACTTTATGTTACAGAAATTCTAATCTCCAGGAAAGTTAATCCAGAAATTTTTAAAAAGCTTCTGGTGATATTGTTTTTAATTTTCTGAGGAATTTTTCAATTTATTATTTACCCTCAGGCATCCTTTGAAGTCATGTGGCTTTTTGCAGAGAAATCCTAATTTCTGGGAAAACTTAATACAAATATCTTTTTCCTTTCTACTTTCTTTTCTCCCTTCTGTTTTCTGTTAGTCACAAACTCAAATATCCTCCAAGGTATTCATATTTTAATTCAGTACAATTTTGACTGATGACGTTAATGGTTGCTTGCGATGGAGGGTCTTCATTGAAGTTGTCTGAGCTTGCTGTGCATGAGAACAAATAACCTGGCGAAATGTTGTTGATCGATGAAATGTACCATGTACACCAATATGGTGTAACCACATTACTGTGAATAGTTCAGTGGTGTAACAGCACTGGCACCTCACCTAACAGCTAATTTGGAGCACCACCAACTCCTCATTTATCCTTTCTGATAACACATTAACAAATAAACTGGTGAACTTAAGACTTATCTTCTCTCATACCCATACTGCCAAGACTGAGTCCACACATCACTGGCACTAAATAGCATATTGCGGTTCACAAATAATACTAAAAGTGACTACTTACACCAAAGAAAATGATGGATGCTGGAATATTGCACGCAACGGACACAGACTGACTTTCAGGTTTAATTGAATTTTGTTCATTGAGTAGTCTTTTCAAGTCATCAGGCATTGTAGGCAGTACTACATTGAGATTGAATGATTAAAGTAATACCTTATCACTGTTGGAGCTCACTTCAGTTCCGTCTGCGAGGTAAGGCCGAGCAAACTCTTGGCTCTGTGACTCTGCATGTGGATTGCGTACCACATTTAGGGTCCTACCTTCTGCATGGGCCGTCATGCGTTCCTGCCAAGAAAATTGTTAAGCAAATATAGTACCAGATGTCTCATTTCCCAGGTGTTGTAACTTGTGTCTCTTTGTGACCCAGGTTTTGTATCTGGTACTTCAAAGCTTTTAATTTTCAGAAGTTCATATTTGCAATGTACTTAATATAATTTAAGTCCATGGATCTGCTGCTGGTGTGACTTGACCATTCTTTTTTTACCTCATTTACCTACAGTATGGTACAGTGTCAAAGCATGTTTGTGAGAGAATCAAATGATGAGAAAACTTTATAGCATGGTAGGCATTATTAGCAGAGCAGACTTGTGTGTGTTCATGCTACTACATTGCACTGCGTGATCATTGCCTTAATTCCCAACCTAATCTCTAACACTAACAGTCTTGTGACTGGCCCTGAAACGAGGTTTCTCAAGCTCAAAATAACTGTAGTAGAGTCAGCTCGTGAGGTAGGTGTAGGGAACATCAATGTCTGTAATGAGTAGCCTTGAGCTATGCTTATCAAGAATGCCTCATGTAGTTGTATCAGACACCTTTATTCTTCCTAGGAAACCAAATAAAGTTTGTGATCTGTAGACCACAGTTGATATTTCGTGTCTGATTTCATCCATTAATTAATAGTACAAAGTACAAGAACTCAAATCAAATAGAAAGGAAAGTATAATCTTACATTGAAGTAATCAGCATTGCTGAGAATATCTGAGAACGCTTTGAGACGCCTTTCATCATTCTTTTCTTGCTTGGTAACATCATCCTCGAGTTCTTCGTCAGCTTCCCATGCTGGATTGTAATATGGAACGTGAGGAGAGCCACGTCCCAAGTGGGACACGAGTGGGTTTCGCACAGGGATCGAGCGGGAAGCGCTCTTGCCAGAGCTGGGGTAAGAGTAGACACCTGGGGGATGCTTTTTCTGATAGCTGAGTGTAAACAGGCAACAGCAGCAGGCACAGAGTCCCACTGAGAGTAGTACTGCAATTGCAAGAAGGGCTATGGTCCAGGTGGGGAAGCTGTTTGGACTTGACAACGTTTCATCGGTTGGGGGAACAGAAGGCTTAATTGGACCTAAAAAAATAAATAAATTGAACCAGAAAGCCAAAAGACATTGTGGTTTTGATGATTCAATTATCAGTCTTATTGCATAAGGTGAAGATATGTTGACTCCAAATGACCTTAGACCTCCACCAAAAGAATAGGCTTCTTGCATGCCGTTACTTTAACGTTAAAATAGGATTCACTTCAACCTCACTCGTCTTTTGTTCCACTGAGGTTCAGCTTGTTGCAAATTTTCATCACCTTAGGTCAGTTTTGTCACCTCATGCTGTTATGATCCACATGGTCAATTAAACATCGTTCTCCTAAAGTAATTCAGGTGTGTCAATCCAATGTCTAGGCTTTCTTGAGCTGCCTGGCAAAGGGTATTAGGTGTCATGTCCATAGGTAATACATGTGTAATCGGGCATGAAAGAGGGTCTGTTGAACACTTTAGCACGGTTGTAACGTCATGTGTACTCAATAAAGTACACCTACAGAGCAAATATATAAGAGATCTGTCTAAGCGTTCCTTCTGCATGTATGCATTTACAGGGTTTTCACAATTTGACACCTCTTGACCCCAAATGGCCTCTGACCTCCACTCAGAACAATAGCCATCTTGTAATCAATAAGTTACACCTACATAACAAATTTGTCCAAGCTTCCTTTCTTGAGATATCATGTTTACAAGATTTTCACAACTTGACCCCTGTTGACCCCAAATGAACTTTGACCTCCCCCCCAAAATAGGCTTCTTCTAAGCAATAAGATTTCCCTTCTTGAGATATCGTGTTTACAAGGAATGCACCACAAACATACACACACATACACACACCCATGCATGATTATAAAGGTTACAATTATCATGAAAACCAAAAAATAGGTATTGAAATTGAAAGATTTCATTGAGAGAAAATAATACACTTCATTGTGATATCATTTGTTCACACATATTTCTATCATACTCAAAAAGTTGCAAAAAGTATTGAATTTGACAATCTTAGAAGAAATTTGATAGAAGAAGCACACACCCACAATGTCAGTAAATTATATCAGCGATGTTATCTTTAAGCCAATTCAGTCTTTAAAATGCTTTGGCACAAGCATGTGTCAGGTGGACACCATCATGTGGTTGAATGTAGTATGTTATTACATTTCACACTGAAGTTTATCTGTTTCAAGTTTTGGATCTTTTTTTTGTTTTGTTTTGTTAGTAACTGAGTGGTGACTAATGGTCTTTACTATCATGTTTGCAAATTGATGGACAATTAAATCATGATCTAGAGATCTAGACTGAGTAACTCTTTTATGTAGATGACTTTAACTCAAACTACACAAATTCTTATTTGTTTTGACTCTCCGTGTACCAACATTTAAGAAATGAATGCAAATAATCTTACGCTGTGAGGTGAGCTGACAGAAGCGACCCTGGTAGTCAGTAGGACATCTGTGGTAAGGAAAAAAGTGATCAAGTAATGAATGTGAGCACATGATTGTGGATCAAGGACTAGGGTTGGGCAGTACCAGAAAAAAAATGGTGCAAATATTTTTTCCCCTCCTCAGTACCAATATCAGCTCTGGAACCCTAGTTTTTGATACCAGTACTGTCCTTCGCCCACTCGTGCATTTTTGAAATGTTACCTTGGACAGTAATTCATGAATACATCCACTCAAACATATATCCAAAACCATCCATCTACATTCAATGTTTAGCACAAGTTAAAGTAAAATTATAGCTTCAATATGCTTCTACTGGCTAGCACAATACGCAATATTAATGCTCTGCATTACTACACACAAACAAAGGTCACGATTTGGCCGCTTCTGCAAAATCTTCAAGGTAGCTCGCAACAAACTTTTGCTTGTTCAACATGTTTTAACAAGTAGCTTTTTTGAAGAACCCTGTTTTTAACACATGTGATCATGTTATAACACACAAATATACAAAGGCTTATTAGAGGGTAGGCAAAGATGCATATATGTGCTAAGTAAGTGTATGGATTGGTTCAATTATCCATGTCGTTAATTTTGGTTCCATTTCATATGCATGCTTCATATTTTCTAGGTTATAAGGAAAGAAAGGTTAACATGTTTCCACAAAATTCTATGTTCCGCCTGTCCTATGTTCAATATCAATTGGGAAAATATAAGTTTAGGCATGCACATGCAAACTGTGTGCAAAGAGACTTTGGATTGCATACTTAAGTAGCCTACATTTCTAGAATTACAGTAAATGTTTATGCATCAAAGCAGAGAAGTCATGAGAGACAAATTTTAGCCGTACAGTATTGATGTACAGTGTGTATTAAGCTGTTTTTGTGAAAAGCTGACAAAATTATGTAGGCCTCTGAACTTTATTGCAACGTGCTAATAGCAATGTTACACTAGGCTCTAATGTCACTCGATCTACCGAGTAGGTTAGCTGCAGAATAGAGTCATATATTATACCACAAAACTTTACATCAGAGGAATTTCCCATTAGCTACTTTTTAAAAAAACATTGCAGCAGAGTTTATTATCCATGGATAAATAAATGGTCAACCACAAGGTCTGTGGACTCAGAGGTTATGTTGTAACAATCCTGTTGTTGAGACCCATCCAAGTGTGTGATACTGTCAAGCACTAAACTGCCCAGATGTGTGCCTCATATCTGATCACTGTGTATGCACAGGAAATGATCATGCCCAGAGGGTGACAACTAAGTAATAAAGTGCACTGGAGCAGAACATCTTTCCCGACTTGCTAGTGGCAGGTCGGGGAATACTAGCTAATGGGAATTCCCTTCTAATGTACTTAATTGATACAGAGTAAACCCAAAACCTAACCAGAATGCACAAATGCATTGTGGTTTTGATGATTTCATTATGCAGATTTTTATGAATACGGTATGTCTGAAGACTGATATGTATCATGTTTCAGCATGCACAACTGCATATTACAGTGAAGTAACACCTACATACCAAATACGAGATCTGTCCAAGCTTCTCATCTTGACATATCATGTTTACATGGTTTTCACAATATGATCCCTACTGATTCCAAAAGACGTTTGACCTCAAGAAAAAACAATAGGGTTCTTCTATTTAATGTAAAATTTGAACATAAAACACAAAAAACAGGGACCTTTTACTCAATGTGTTTAACCTACGTACCAAATATAAAGTATGTCCAAGCTTCCCTTCTTGAGATATCATATTCACAAGGATTTCACAACTTGACCCACTGACCCCAAATGATCTTTTAGCTTCACCAAAACAATAGTGTTCTTCTACTGAAAGTGGTATACCTACATATCAAATATGAAATTTGTCCAAGCTTCCGCGCGTGACTTTGACCAAACACAAATGCAATATTTGCATTCAGATTGCATTCAGTTTACATTCAGTAGTTTGAAGGCAAAATCCCGAATGTATTTTGAGGGCAAAAGTTGCACTCAGTTTAACGAAACATTGCATTCGAAGGCATTTGATGCACACCTATGCCTTCTGCAATTATGTTTACCTTAACTTAAGATACTTCTAAGGAAAGTTGCTAGGATCAAGATAACATTCCAACAAGGTCCCCGTATGCGGCCCCATATTGACAAACGTATAGGACCATACATCTTTGCACCCAAGATCTGAGTGGGCCCATATGGGTCAGCCCAGATAATTAACCATATCATATGACCCATATGGGGTAGTTCTGGGTTCTATGTGGGCAATTGTCCCATAAGGGCACCATAAATATCCCATCTGGGTCATATGGTTATCTTATCTGGCCCACACGGGACCCTTACATATCTTTTGTTCAAAATCATACATGCGTATGGATTCACCTATATTGGGCCCATGTGTGATCTAGCTGGGCCAGATGTTACCTGGGGAGTGGTCTACGTATTTCTAAGAATGTGAAATAATACATGTGGCTAATTAATGCTATAGCCACGCCCCTAACTACAAATTAAAGTGCCATTAATTTTAAGTAGATGTCTAGCCCTAATACGAGGCTTCACAACGTTAGGCTGGCTAGTATTAATTATTCTATAAAAATGCTTTTGCCTTGGCCAGAGTTATAATGAGTAGACGAATTTTGTGGAGGGCCACATGCTCACATCCATAGTTTTACCCTCTATCCAGATGCCCCACAATTAAAAAAAAGTAACAAGCAAGACAAATAATTTATCCCATCGTCCACTGGTATCTATAGTCTTACTAAATCTTAAACTTGAGATCATAAGCCTTGTCACGCTTGTACTGGCTGCACATACGACTGAACACACTGTACTATATATAGTACTGTAGCTGTGCTGCAAATTGCATTGGCAGGCGACACTGCCCATGGCAACTAACATTCCACTGAGTAGGGTCTGTAGCTACAATATTTAAAAATTTGAATGTAAAACATCATTTTACTTTGAAATAAAATGAAACGGTGGTTTTTAAAATCTATAACAGTACATGTTATATGTTTTAAACATTTTTCTTTAGTAACAAGAAGTAATTTAAGAGAAAAGTAACTCAATCAAGATAAGTATATGGTCACATAATTAACTTAACTAAATCAAGAAAATGTCAGAAGTGCCTAGATGTAGTCTGCTCACTACTGCAATATGTTAGTTCATTTTACTAAGCTCTTGATTTCTAGTTGTCTTCATTTCAACAGTGGTAAGGCTTAAAAATTTCATGTGCTCCAGAAAGAAATTTAGGTCTCGTTCATTCAAGGGTCGACTGAATTCAGCTGCTACTCACAGTATATGCAATAGATGTGTAGCCTAACAGTAATGCATATTACTAAGATTAGGCCTATGCATAATACAGCATAATAGTTCCATTTGACGAGACGTAAGACTAGACTTGGGCCAAGTAGAAACGTTGGGCTCGCCTAGTTAAGCTCTGCTGACTTACAGGGTGTATGCCCCTAATGTGTATAGACTTAGGAGCACTAACATTAGGCCAAATAGTAATAAAGTCATGACCTGTAAATGTTAAAATTGGCTACAGCCATGAAAGGATACGTGGTAGCTATAGTAGAGCTAATGTATGAGTTTCACTAATTAGGCTGCAGTAAGATGTATAGAGCCAGTAGTAGGCCTAACAAAGTAGTAGCTGGATAGTACTAGAGGCCATGGGCGAGGCCTAAAAAAATTAATAGCTAAGTTAAACTATAGGCTATAGGGCCAATATACATTCAGTGTTACTTAGAGTGTCAGATTACTAACATAAACACTAACGTTAGTTGCAGTTCCCTATTTTCGTGCATCCCTCATTTTCGTAAAATCCTTCATAAACTCTTTGTGTGCAATGCAACAGATACGTGTAGAAGACCTTTTTACTACTACACTGACCTGCAACTAGTTTCCTTCAAAATAACCTTTACTTTAGGTGAATATGCTTTACTAGAAACCACGAAATGATACCTTAACTTTCAATGTATCAGCATTTCCACTTAGTTTTGGCTATCACAACAGAATAGGTCTAGCCTACTGAATGAAATTGCTGTATTTTTCCTCGAATGTTCTTCAACCAGCTACTACTACAGTAATTAATGTTTCTACATGTAGTAGTAGCTTGAAGGTTCGAGCATATACTTAATGTGTTCAGTTTGGGTCACTTTAAAAGAGTTAAAGGGGGAGTTCAAAAGGTTGCATATCATTAAGGTGCACAAAAATATGGGAACGAACCCACTGTTGACAGGGTGATGAGGCGTAAACTTGATCGTACCCTCAAACGTGTATGTAAGTCAAACGGGATAGGTCTAGACCATGGCTATATTTTAGTTTTGGATGAGTGAAGTTTGGCCTTTGTGAAACATGAAAATTGAAATGGTTACACATATCAAGGCCATGTTGCAGAGTTGAAACTCGATCAGTTACTATGACAGTTTGACACTATGATAGTTTTGTCTAGACTGATTTGAATAATTCTTTTGGTAGTTTTAGACAACAGCTGTGTACAGATCTGCTACATTGACCTTTTTTTTTAGCTATAACCTAATTATCTGCTTATGAATAATTCACACTCTTGGCATGACGACATGAATGTCACATGATGGTTTTTTGCTCTTGTTTCTGTGCAACTTTATCGTCAAAGTTTTTATTCACCTGTTAAAAAAACTGGCAGTTTTCAGTGATCCATATTAATTCTGTATTTTTAGCAGAAGATCCACTATTATGGATTTTACATGAATATTTTGCACCAGTATCTGCCCTATCCTTAAATACACTTTATTTGCTATTAACCCTTTCACAGCCAGTGTCCATTAGTTAGACGCCACTCTTTTCATTCAACTTACATGCAGTGGAACATTAAATCTTTACGTAATAGTACCTACGTTCCTATCAACTGAAACAGTTCAGGATATTACCGAAGTGGCTGGGAAAGGGTTCCAGCACGTCTTTGCATTCATGGCGAATGCAATCTTTACATTCACTATGAGTGCAATGTTTGCATTCAGAGCGAATGCAAACTGAATACAAAGATTGCATTCCCAGGATTCACAGTGAATGCAAAGATTGTCTTCGCTTTGAATGCAATTTTAGCATTCAGAGCAAATGCAATATTTCATTTTGAAGGTAAATGCTCCTTTGCATAATTGCATTCATGTTTGCATTCGAAGTCATAGCTCATTTAAATGTTTCAGGGCTATTGAGGGCAAAATGAATGAAAAGCAAATGCAAACTGAATGAAATGCTTTGAATTCAAATTGATAATTTTAAATGCAATCTGGAATGCAAACTGAAGGCAAACTGAATGTATTCATGTTTGATAAGGATCCCTTCTTGGGATATCATGTTTACAAGCTTTTCACAATCTGACCTTGTTGACACCAAACAATCTTTGACCTCCACGAAAAACAATTGGTTTCTTCTACTCAAAGTGGTTCACCTACATACCAAATATGAGATTTGACCAAAATTTCCTTCCTGAGATATCGTGTTTACAAGTTAGGGCTTCACAAACAGACACACACATACACACACCCTCATGTCCCCACATACACATACACTATGCACGATTACAAAGGCTACAATTATCATCGAAACCAAAAATAGCTTGAAACTTTGCATAAAGGTACCGAATATTTATGACTATAAACTAATTTGGTAAAATTCTGAAACTATTCATCTAGGCTCGTCACAAAGGTAGTCCGTATTTTACCTTCCCCACCTGATGCTGAATCTACAATAGGTTACAGCCATAGAAATAAATACACCAGAATGATATCAGAACCGGGAGCAACAAGTGGAGGACAAATTCTTGGGCCATAGATACACATGCATGGGAAAGCAGAACTGGTTTTAATTTAATAAAGAGCAAAGATGCTGTCAATTGTGTTCTACTTCATCAGTGTGTGAATAGCTAGCTTGTGCTTTGCATATTTCTATGTGATGTTGAAGTACTGTGGTCTGCAAGGATATCTGCTATTTCTTTGAATAACGGTCACTTAACCAAATTAATTCTAGACTGTTCAAGCCAAAAATCATTTGTTGGACGTATACTAGCTCGAAGGATCTTTCTGACAAATGTTGTATTACCAGAAATGTGTTTTGAATATTAGTAAGCCTGAGGTACTGTACATGTTATATCATGTAGACCCATACTGTGTACATGTTTCGTCAATGAATTAGTCTAATGTTAAGATTGTTTAGCTGACATTACTTGTGTTAGGCTCAGAGAATGGTTAGACTTACACTAAAAAAGATATATGTCTTTTAGCGCTTTTTAATACTTTTTGGCAGTTTCATATTTTTAAACAATTTTGAGATTGGAAATGTGAGAATCAAACAGCACATTTCAAGGATAATAATGGTTGTTTTTTTGAGAATGGTGCTGGTTTCAATACAGCTGGTACCAGATGGATTGAGCAACCACAGGGTAGTACCAGTAGAAGTGATGGGTGATTTCAGTGGGTACCTAGAAGTAACAGTTCCCAAACTACTGGAACAAACTTGAGTACTGGTACAGTGCCGGACCATATCAAAAATGAGTACTAGCCAAGCAACTATAGGATATAATAGACTGACAATCTTCTGCAGTAAATGAATATGCTATGATACAAAGACTACTAAGTGACTTCATATTTGAACTTGATGATGGGAACACATTACTAAAATAAAAGAGCTAATTTTGAGATAGAAGATCCAAATCTTAAGACAAAAGAGATCTTTCAGGTGAAAATTCAGAGGTAACATTTTAAATGTTTAGAACTTAAAAAAGTATGATCTAGATAGGAGGAAAACATTTGAAAGTAATCTTCCAATTAAGAGTTCAACTTTCTGCCCAACTTCTAAACATCTGTGTACAAGGTATATATTTAACACCAACTAAGTTAAGTTGTTCTCAGCTGATTTTGCTCAGTTTAAAGTAATGGTACTTATTGCCAAAGTGGTCACAGATGTTCCTTTTAGTCTTTCTAAGGAAGGCTATGGAGTTTACATATCCTATCATAGATTTTGTGTTGCTTTTTATACTCTTTGCTTTTATGAAAGAAAAAAAGGAAAAACATTACCTGTTTCTCATGTATCTTCCAAAAAGCTTTGAATGCTGACTGCATAAGTTGCAATTAATGCTATGTCATATTTCATTAAAGTGGTTGGCGAGGAAATAAGGTAGGTGGGATAGAGATGCAGAGGGGAAAGTTTTATCATGAAGGAAATTTTTCCAGTAATGAACCATATCAGTTTTAATCACCACCGTGCTGTGTTCAGGTAATACATCATAAAATGATCTTCTCTGGTAATCGTACCTGCATTCATAGCCATATACAACAGGGTCCTCGAGACACGTCCCGCCGTTGACACAGATTGCATTACGATTGCAGCCGTACGTACTGGTGTCTGTGGTACAGAAGAGATAAGACATGAGGACATTGCAGAAGGAAATAACTGTTGAGGTTGGTGAGGGGGGGGGGAGCATAATTCATGTAAGTTTCAGAAAGACATGATAAACAAAGTCATTGATCCCTGCCAAAATCACCAGTAAAGTGACTTCATAGATGACATCAACAGGGATTTCAATGCCATCACTGTGGGCAATTTAATCGTTGAAGGATTGGTAAAGGAGAACATTATCTTAGTTGTTACGTGTATTTCTACAAAAAAGAAAAAAGTCCTGTGAGAATGGCATTCACACTCGCATTCACATCTCATTCATGTTCAGAATCACAGGTCTTTTTCTTTTTTGTTTGGCCATTCCATACTATTACACATCCGGTTTCAGTGGGATAACAAGTCAAGTAAACGATTTTGCCCCTCTCACACTATACAAGTTACATTAAGTCACAGTTTAAATTACATGAACTTCTTCTGCCTGTGTAAGTTACTCTACTCTCTGCCACATTCTAAGTGACGTTTAGTTAATTCTACCCCAATCACGTGAAATTAAATTCTGTGCTGGTAACAAATTAAGTCATGCTCAGTCATTCTGGTCGAATCAAATCTCAAACCACAATAACTTATTCTACCTCAGTCATGATTCAAGTTATATCATTGTTTTCTACCTTGGTCACAATTTAAGTTTTCTTTATTTAATGTTATAATTTCAAGTCATCTGTCCAAGTTTCAAGTCAAAACACAATGTAATGCCATGAAACCCTCTATAAAGTGTCAAATTACGAAAAACCAAGAAGGCACATTTTGTTGGTGACGTACCAATGAAATCAGTAAATGAAGGATCGATGAGTATGTTTGCATTTCCATCGCTTCGAGTCAGAGACAGTCCCTCCGGTACTTGAGTTCCACCGATGGTGAGGGCCCGGATTATCTCATGGCTGAGATCAATTCTGCCACTTTGCATGAAATCGAGGGCCAGATGTGTGATAATGGAGCCATTACGGAAGGAAAATACAAAGCAGTCAGTCTGGACACTCCGGAGCAAACTGCTGTGTCTTGGAATAATATCAGTAAGCTACAAGAACAAAAGACGATCAAAGTCTCTGGTAAGTTTGTGTCTTGCTTTATGTTGCACTTGAAACTATAAATAATATGCAATGTACAAAATGAGCTGCCCCCACCATTCTCCTCAGCCTGTACAAAGACAAAAGTGAAGGGCCCATACTACTATTCGCAATGGTAAAACATGGAGCACTGAAAAAACATTCTGAGAGGGATCTTTGACATGTGAAAAGTTTATTCAAAAGGCAATCTAATTGAAGAGGACATTTAGGGAACCAAACTAAATCTTTTATAAGACTCTTTGTTAGATCAAGTTATGTGCTGCTTGCTTTGTTTCAGTGAATACTACAAAGCTTGCAATGATTTAGTGACACATGTTAATTAAAAAAAAAAACAGAGGTTGACCAGAGGCCAGTAATAAGCATTCTGTTTACATGCAACTTAAAGGTATTCACAGAGAAAAAAATAATGAAACATAATAAACCTCGTCTAGTCTTTCTCTCTTTAAAAAATCATATCTCAATAACATGCTCTGTTTGGAAGTTACAGTCCCTTAAACTAATGTCTTTTACAGTGGTGTATGGGAAATCTGTGATGCCATTCATACTAAAAGAGCATGCTTTGTACATCTTCATTATCTTGAGACTGCCTTAAAAGAAACATTGTAATACTTCAACAGTTGCTATGCTTATTTTTACAATGTGATTCAATCTGCAATAAACCCCATCTAATTTGAAGTGGTGTCAAATTTCAAGGTGAAATAGGCACTTCAATTTCAAAGAAAAACAAAAGCATTATGCACAATATGATGCTTTAATATTGCATTTAGAAACCGTGAAGACTCTGGAAATTTTTCTCCACCACAATAAGCCCCTTTTCTGACAACAATATCTTGAGTTTCATACAGAAGGTATTGGAATAGAGTTTCAAGTCCCTGTAGTGAAAAGACATTATTATCCATTGCAACTCAAGTTTAATCTGCCACTGGCATATTCCTTTAAGTACTGTAAACAAGTACAACTGAGGAGACCAATAACAACGTACAACTGAACAGACCAATTACAACGTATTATGAGCAGACCAATAAGAACTTACTTCTGAGCAGACCCATAACAACTTACTACTGAGCTCACCTAAAACAACTTTGTACTGAGCAGACCGATAACAACTTACTATTGAGCAGACCGATTCTTCGTACACTCTAAACACGTCTGAGTTGACTTCTGATAAGCCCTGTTGGAATACAGCTAAAGCCTGGGAACTATTGATGGACAAAATCTTAAACTGGCCCCGATAGCGTTTCAAATTGCTGGAATCTGAGTATGTGAAAAGACAAAATTAGCAGATGTGAAGTCTCTGAGTAAGACAGTAATTCTGATAAGAGGTTATATCTGACCATCATTTTTAGATCAAATTTTCATCAATAAAAGCGATCATACTTAATGCTCCTAAATGCTCCTATGGCAGGGTGATTATGGTAAACACATTGCGTGCAAAACACTACGAATTGCTTAAATAGTAACTGCATTATAACATCTCTACCAGAACAGATATATTTAAGGCGGAATTCATTGTTTGCTCAATAGACCTATCCTAAGTTTGCTTGAGACTCGGATGAAAAACAAGCATTTCTTGGAATGTCTGCAGATGTCATTTGTCAATGGTGATTAACCAATTTAGTTTGATGTTGGTGCAGATGAAAAGTCCTTAGGGCTTCAAAAGAACATGTGGCTGAGGACCGATTAACATGTTACTAGTGGGGACAATAACCAGGCTACTATTGGTGAGTGATTAAAAGGCTACCTACTGGATAGTGCCTAACAGGCTACTACTGAAAATAATTAACGGGCTACTACTGATAATAATTACCAGGCTACTACTGGTGATAATTACCAGGCTACTACTGGAGAGTGATTAACAGGCTACTATTGGGGGTAATTAACAGGCCAATACTGGAGAGTAATTAAAAGGCTACTATTGGAGAGTGATTAAAAGGCTACTATTGGAGAGTGATTAAAACGCTACCACTGGAGAGTGATTAACATGTTTCTACAGGGTGATTCACTGGTTTCTAGATATTAAGGAGTGATGAATGTGTAGTTAGGGTGTGGCAATTCAAGCACTCACCATCTTTGATGCACTCAGCTCCTTCCAAAACATATCCTGCCTTACACACACTGCAAGAGAACCCTCCACCAAAGGCATAGATGCAACGATCAAAATTGCGTTCCTGACAGTCATTCTGATTGACTTGACATGGATCAGGCACGCACTGATCCCCTTCGTGGCGGTAACCAGGGAGACAGTTCTCACAGTGGTAGATTCCTTCAGCATCAAAGACACAGGTTTGGAACTTCCTTTGTTCACAGGTATCCTCACCAGACACACAAGGATTGTTTCCTGTTGGCAGAGAATATCTAAGTCATCCACATGATACCTCAAAAGAATCACAGAAACTCTTGAACAGAGGCAATAATTGACTCCAAGCACAATAAGGTAAAGTAGTATGCCTTTAGCATTATACCATTAAATGCAGGTACTGCTACCAGAATCGAAGTCACTTTGGCGGAACATAAATGAGCCTTAACTCGGTCACAGCTATAATGTACATACATCACTCAGTATGGCCAGGGGAAAGTAATCAATTATATGAACCCAAATTTACATCCATGAACCCTGAACAAACACAAACCCTTGTTGTACATACATGAACACTCTACAAGTATATGAAACTTTCACATGCATGAAACATGAACATACATGAATCCTATTCATGTATGAGCTATCTACTACATGTAAGGCATGTTTAACACATTTTCATGGCAAAGAAAACAAGGGAAAACTTTCTGTATTTTTGGAGTCTTCAACAACTTTGAAGTTAAGAGCGCAGTTAAGGATAGGAATACAGGCTACAGCCACTATAGCATTCACTGTTCAACAGTTAACATAAGTTATCTCTGGAGGTTAACACTTTTCTCAAAACGGATTAATTAGTGCAATATCATCTTCCTTCTGTACAATCAAGCTACACCTAAGATGTCTCTTGGTTACAATTCTTCTGCTGCTAACATTTCTGAGGACTGTAACCTTTTCAAGATGCAGGACATCACAGAGAGTGTGCTGGTTGAAGCCAGATGTTCTGTGCCACTGTTCCATGAAATATCTTTATGATGTGGCTTGCTTCAAAGCCTTAAGGTAGTCCTACTGTCTTTGCTTTTGCAATGTTCCGAAAGGTCTTTGAAAATGCTTGATATTTTCATCTCAGTGTAAAATGATAACAGCTATCTTCTCAAAACAGATGTAAATTAGTGTAGGATAATCAAAAGCAACAGCACAAAGTGCTCAGAATTTCAACCAGTTGCTTTGATGTTAGGATATTGTATCTCACCTTATCGACATTAGTATTTGAAAGAATTCAGTGTGGGAGAAGAAGTAGATCATCATGACAAATCAACGTACTCCTTCTGACAGGACCCTGGGATGGCTAGAGATAGATTTTCAACATGTTACAGCAATGCTCATTGAAATTACCAAAGATTGTCTTGACACTCTCCGTGGAATGAATTGATACCATCAAGTTTAAAAGAAATTCACAATGAACAAAGCCAAAGGGAAACAAAGAAAATGACACTCACTGATTAAAGAAATGCAGACTCCATTTTCAAGTCTGAATCCTGTCTGACAAGTCTGGCAATGATACTGATTGTTTCCGTCGGGTACGCACTCAACGAAGTTCAATCTCTCACATTTCCTCTGTCCTGCCTGACAAGGGTCTGCCACACAATTGGTGTCCTGCTGGATGAAACCAGGTTGGCAACCCTGACACGGTAAACTCGCCTCCACCGGTGTTAACACAGGTTGTGAAGAATCTCTCTGTACAGTCACTGCCGCCATTCTGGCAAGGATCCGGAACGCAATTGCCACTCTCATCCCTGAATCCCGTTGCACAGTCAGAACACTCGTATCCACCATCTCTGGTCGGCACGCAGTGACTGTAGCCTAACTCGAAGCATTCATGGTTGCCAAGGAGACAAGGATTCTCCTCTGCAAAAAGGAACAAAGGAGATAAAATAGGTCAAAATATCTTCCGAGGAGTACAGACAGCTGAGAATGATGAGGCATACCATCAAGACGGATGATAACGTTGCCTACCTCAATATAAATACAAACCATGAAATGTTTTGTTCTTTAGCGTCGACATATGAAATATCAGAACTACAAAGAAATCAGTCAGAATTAAGATGCCTAGACGGCATCATTAACAAATTGCATGTAATTATGCTGCAAGTTTGCTCATAAGACCAAATTTCTGTAACTTTTCATGTATGTACATGATATACTCAGTAAGAATAAGTAACAGATATTTTTACATACTTTGGTTCATTATTAACATTGGAACTTTGGGTTCATTTTTAACATTGGTATGAAAAATACCTCTGTCGTAATATCAGAGCCAACAACATTAAAAACGTATGTAGGATTGTTAATAAAATTGATGGATTCACAGCAGAGTCAGTTCTCCACTTGCTGATAAAAAGGAGAGTAAAACAATGAAAACAAAATATCACAAACGAACACATAATGATCTTATTGTGGGTATTCACCTGCATAAAATGCCTCATAATTGAGCACAATGCTGTCCGGGGGTACAACATTATTCATGACGACCCTTTAGTTGTTCACCAAAGATCGTGGTGGCTCTCTGACTTGTCATGTTGGCTCTCAAATCAAAGTCTACTCTGATAACAACCAGGGCAGTACCCGTCTCTGATTTGATCATCTTCATCACTAGGACTTGGAGGATATATTCAGGGAACTCATACTCCTTGAACAAGGCTGTCACCTTTATCAAATTACAAATTAACAAAATCATTTAATCTTTAAATTAATTGTCCAGAAAATTGGTTTTGGAACATAAATTATCTAATTATGATCATTTTAATTCTGACTAAAAACCAGAAGATAATATCTGGTTCTCACATATCAAATGAGTCTCTTTGTTACGTGATGTGTAATTCTCAACTCAGTAGTTATGTGATGACGGAAAAGCATGTCTTTACTTGCATAGGGGTTACCGTTTCTTGTTTGGCGGGACATATTTCGAATATTTACCCCAACAACATATAATTAGCCTTATGTCAGTAAACAGTGAATGTACTAGTAGAATATCACGCTTCTGTAAGTGACCAAAAAGATGGGTTTTACTTGAAACAGGAACAAAAATGCCATGATATATTTCATCCTTAACAATGAAGTTTTAAATACATAAAATGGTGAGAGAAATTGAGGAGGGTAGTAGCTTTCAAATGAGGACATAGGTCTAAGGTATGTGTACTTCATAAATTCGCAGGACAATTCTTTCTTCCCTTTGCCAAGCTTCCAAGTAATATATCACATTGCAAATGAAAGCAAACTTTCCCATCATCAGCAAAGGTTACACATGATATAGGTCCCCACTCACCCAACCTCCAAAACGGTGTAACATTTATTAATCTATGACAAGTTCATGTCAGGAAGGTACCACAACATTTTGAGAGGCATTTGTACTAAATATAAATCACGTAAACCTGAAGCAGTAAAGCTGTGTAAACCTGCACATTTATGTAGGACCAGAGCAGTGGAATACCATTAGGTATGGTGCAATTACACAATGTCTTATGGCAACTAGTATACACATCTTTCTTTTGAAGGCAGATTTGGTCAGTCACTCACATCTGCTGATAGCTGGTCGAGCATGCTTTCTGTTATGAGGTTATAGAAGTGTTTGGTTTGAAGACCCTTCACATCAGAGAATTCCACCCTCAATTCAATGGAACTGGATTCTGCAAAAAACGACAATACAAATTGCATGAAATTAAGAAAATATTCAATGGCCGACAGTTCATGAAAGATAAAAATGCCATATTGCTGAATGAATGTAAAAATAAAGCAGAAATCAATACTGTGGCTTTGAAATGCTGTAAACTGGTCATTTCATCCCTTGATTATACTTCAACATGAAGATGAATGGATTGGGAAGTTATGGACTACTCTGAATAAACTAATTGTACAACAATTGTACACCCCACCTGCGCAGGTACCCTGGCTGTTTTGGTAATATCCAATTTGACAGATACATCTATAGCTGCCATCTCGATTCAAGCAACTTCGAAATGTTTGTTGAGAGCACGGCCGGCTGGTGTGACATTCATCGATGTCTACAAAAGAATAAAAGTAAAAGCAAACAGTATGATGTCATATAAATGTAAGGTACTTGAGAATATCTTTTACAGCAATCGCTTTAGTATTTCAATTTTTTTTTTTTTTTATAGAAGTTTGGTTCTTCATGTTTTTTTTTTTTGGGGGGGGGGGACTTTGAGAAACTATTGGTGAAAATGGAATGGATATGCATGCAAGAAAGCATAAGGCAACCAGTCAAAGTTAACCACATGAAACAAGATGTACTTCAGATGGTAGAATCACGGAATGCTTAAGAACATCAACACTTTTTCTAGTTTTGTGTTTTAGCTGGAATCGTTGATGGTCAGTTCCATGATTCTATTGATCTCTTAATAAATTATACAATGTCATAAAAAGTGAACAGACACAGGACAAAATTGGAGTATTGAAACAGCTGGATCTAATGGGGAAAATTAAAATCATCGTTACTATAGTGCTTTTCTTTTCATTCTAACCTTGACAAGTTCTTCCGTCACCTTGGTAACCGTCTTTACAGTTGCAATCATAGCTACCAGCTATGTTCTGGCAGTTGGCATCCGGTGAACATTCATGTAATCCCATTTCACACTCATCGATATCTGAAAGATCCACATGTCATCATAAACATGATTTCATTAAAAATATCTGACATGACCATGAGGTATCAAGTTAGGAAACAAAGATGATGGATTACCATTTCACATTCATGTTTATCTGAAAGATCCCTATGTCATCGTAAATATATTGATTTTGTATGAATATCAGACATAACCATGAGGTATTAACTGATATAACGAGGACGACGGATCTACAAACATTTTAACAACTCTTATGTGCTGCATATTTAATTATTCTATGATGACCATTTCGTTTTCATAATGTGAAATGTTACGTTCACAAGGTAGGCCTATGATGCAGGTTTTGCAGACCGAGATACTTTATAACAAATTCCTCCACATATCAAACAATAACTAAAAACAATTGAAATTAACATTCTGAGCTACTTTTTTGTCACAAGGATTATACCTGCTTTTCAATTGCTTCATCAGACACAGTTTAAATAATTTGCATAAATTTTTCAAATCCTAAATTGTCTAATATATAAGAACTTAGACTGAGTGTGTTGGTAATGATCAAAACAATCTCTTTTGCAGAAATGGTACTTACAAGCAATCAAAGACGAGACAGTACTAAAAGGCAGGTTTATTCTGATATTATTCTGATATTTTTTTTATCTATTAGCACATATCCAGTAACTATTGTTGAACAATTATAATTTTTGTAATACGTTGTTTTATTACAATATGTAATGAGGACTTAAACACGGTAAGTTTGAAATGTGAGAACTGACTATTCTGGATTAAATACACAAACTGCACTGGCGTTGTTACGTATCAGCCTTCAGATTGACAGATATTTATTTCATTGTTCCAAAGGATTAATCAAGATGAAAGCACGCCTACCTTGGCAGATTCCAAAGTGCCGCTGTTGATCCGAAACGTAGTTGAAGAAACCTGGATTGCAACGACAGGTGGATGTTCCCGGGAGGTTGACACATGAAGAGTTGGACATGCAGACACTAAGAGACCTGCTGCATTCATTTATGTCTTTAAGGTAAGATGGGATAAAAACCAAAAAATAGCATTATATTTGCCTGACTACTCTCAGGAAAGTATCACCATAGACACCATCAATATATGTCATAGATGCAGCCATCCATTATGTTGTACATAGTAATTAATTGATTTTTCAATGAATCCACTAGATGTGCCAGGCCATGTCGACCAAGCAATAATTAATTCTTAAATTTTTACTGATACTTCTATCATTGTAAATTTACATCAAGAAGGGTGAAAACAAGAGTCAACATTGATCATTTATTCTCACCAACGCAAAGCTCTCCCTGAGGTTCATATCCATCCTCACACCTGCAAGCGTAACTGCCATTTTGGTTTTCACAATATGAATGAAATGGACATTTGGCAGCTCCAGTCTGGCATTCGTTGATCTCCATACATCCGGCGGCAGTCTTCTGTCCGTCCCCAAAGTAACCCCTGGGACACTTGCAGTAGAAGGAACCAGCAGTGTTATGGCAGGTTGCTTCTTCCAAACAAGGACTACTACTGCACTCATTAATGTCTGTGAAACGAAAGCCATGAAAAAGTTACAAAATGTGACCAGAACAAAGCTCTATGTCCTCTCTAGACAGAGATGGACTCGAACACAAAATAAGTGATGGACGCGAACACTGAAATTAACTAAGAAAAAAGACCATTCCTAGATATTCTGAATAATGGTGATTACTCTTAGGTAACATCACAAGTTCACGGTTAGCTTTGCATATAGCAATCAAACTTTGTGTTTGTGGACTTTGTGTGTGTGCATAACACCTTGTTATCATTGTGGTCGTATTGGTTGTACATGAGAAATGTTTGCAAAAGAATTATTGAGAAGAAACTGACATCACATGGTATATTAATGAGACGACCAAACTCCTTGAAACTAAACATCCAATAATGATTCATTTCTACATTAAAATACAGTAAAACTGTGTCAGCTGTTAAAGGTATAATGAAGTATGACTTCACACTTTACTTTAGAAACCAATTACTTTTACCTCTCACATTTGATCTATAGATGCTACTTTAGGCTTCAACATAGTAAGAACTACTACCCTTCCTCTCCACCCACCCCCCTCGAATAAAAACCAAACAAAAGAAAGAACGTTTTAATAGGTTTTGTCATCATGACTCTTCACATACCCCTAAGCTGATAGGCTATTGAATGTAATCAACATGTTTGCAATTCAACATCCTCTTCAGGAAACATTCCCACCCCCATAAAAAGCTAGTATATTCTGCATGTTATTCTTGTTTTATCATAATTTCTTCAAGTTGAATTCTTACATTAATCGGTGCAATATTTGCCAAAGAAGATGAGACAATAACTTCAAATTAAGTGACATGGTTTATTCATACATAGTAAATGTATGAGACAATCAGGAACAAGCCCAATTAATTTCTGTAATTATGACATCCTGTTAATGATATAAGGCTGTCGTGTCCTTCCTACCTCGTACTTGTAGCGTGGGCAGTAGTAAAAGAACACGTAACGAGGGAAGTTATGAGATGTGCTTCTTTTTATTTGATTCTTTCGTCAATTTATTGAAGATGATTCCTGATTTAAGTATGAAGTTTTACGTGCTTACATTACCACACGGAATCTGTATCGAGACTAACCCAAAGAAGTTCCACGAGGAAGACTTGTTTGGACTTCCAACCAATCACAACCAGCGATTTCCCCACATGTACCAACCACCCAATCATTCCTTCTATTATACATCCTGTTCTTGGAAATTCGTGTACAGATACATAAAGTCAATTTGAATATACTAATTAATCATAAGGGTCAGGGGTCGTCACTATGCATGCACTGTGAACATGACACAGCAAAGGTTCTCCTGCCATGAGTAACTTATTATGAGATGACAAACATCAATGAATGACACTTCACATGTTGTTTCAATTTTATATCTAGAATGTTACCATGCATGGTGATTTGTTTGGCCTGCAGTCACATGACCATACATGGTCCATTACTTAATCAGCGAAGTTCCAAGGAATAGCTTAAAACAATACAATATACCTTTATAGAAAGATTTAGCTTTGTTTGTCTTTACCTGTACAGGCATCATCGATAACTTGGAAACCATCAGGACAGTGACAGCTCTTCCCAGGATCTTCCTCTTTGCACACAAAATTGACCAAACAAGCATTTTCTTCCTGACAATCTTTTGCGTCTGATGGTTAAACAAATACATGAGGTTAATATTACATTTGAACAATGTTTTATTCAGTAATTTTAAACAGCAATGACATTTTAGTGATAACTTTGCTGTACAGTATACCACAGACAAACTGTTCGTCTACCAGAGACAATGTGACAAGTGATCTTCATAACTATTCCTTCACAACAGACAACATGACAAGTTGGTCTTCATTGCTCTTTTTTATCACAGAGAATGTGACTATACCAGAGACAATGTTACAATTGATCTGTGTAGCTACCCCTCAACACAATATACTTCCCTTCATTATCTTCTTCTTCTTCTGACTTCTTTGAGATTTGTGTTTCGTTTATTTTTATGTTGCTTATGTTTTGCCTACTATCAATTGCTCTGCTCATATAAATTCGGGATTACTAATTGTTTGATTAATATATTGATTAATAATCACCTGAAGTCAGTAATACATTAAGCACCTTGTGTTTGTTTTGCTAACTTCCCTATAGAACTGTGGCTAATAACCTCAATGCATTACATAGATTGATTATCCTGTGTACCTAAAAGAGAAGCTCTAATGCTGCTATTGGCAAAAATGACTATGATAAGACGAAAAAAATTCACTCATTAAGTGAGAAATTTCAGAATTCTCTGCTATAAAAACCTTGACAGATTTTCTTTTACCATGAATTAAAAATGGATGCGAGATTGTCAGTGCCACAAATGATTTTTAAATTATAGTCTTCATAATTTGTTGTTATCTAGAAATGACTGTTTCTTGATTCTCACCGACACAGTTTCTGCCGTTGCCCTGAAAACCATCCTCTGCATTGACATGTGTAAGTTCCATCCGCATCAATGCAGATTGCACTGTCGCTGCATGTGTCGTCTTGTCCGCAGTTTACGATGTCTGTAAAGTTGATGACATCAGAGCATTCATAAATCTCAATTTTGTGTAATGCAAAACAGTAACTTTAAAAGAATAATAAAATTATAAGCAATATGCGTAAAAGAGATCATCCTTATTCCATAAACTTTGCTCTTTACTGGAACAAAAACCACGAAAAACTCTCCAAATAATAACCGAATATTAAAAGAAATCTTTCAAAACTGTGGCCTGTAAGTTCTCTGTTTTCAGGTGCAACTAAAAGTTTAAGATCATTAATTAGTTACTAAAAGAACTAAAGAAATTATAAATTAACTATGATTGAAACCAGTTTTGTTTCAATACCACTACAAAGTATGACTAACTGACTGACTAACCAAATAATATTCTCCACATTTACAACAGTTAAGATTATTGGACACGTAATTTAAATAGTAGTAATTGGTCAATTAAAGAACTTTCATGACTTAAAGTAGAACAGTACCTTTGAGGTTTGTGGATTATTGTTTTTTTAATTACCTTCACAAGATTCACCAACTCTAACAAAGCCAGTAAGACACCTACAGGTATATCCACCTGGAATGTTAATGCATTCTGAATTCGGGTTACATAAGTCATCATCTCTAAGACACTCATTTTCATCTGTAAATAAAAGAAACATATGTATTTGACTCCTAATTAAAAACATATACATTGACTTTACGGTGCGTTAATGCATTATTGAACCAAAAAAAGAAATGCAGAATTATAGTGAAGGGATTTCAAGAGACACAAAGATGTTATAGACTAATCATCAACGTGTGAATTAATCAGGTATCAGGTACAAACTTGGTATGGTACATGACAATATCAGGTTACATAGAAGGGATCAGATTATATAGAAAGAGATCAATAAGTGGGTAAATTGATCAGATGTTGTATGAATGAAGTAATTCTTAATAAAGCTCAGACAATATATCGCAAGGATTAGATTACATATGAAGTGGTCTGATATTGTGTTAAAAAATCAGAGAGTGAGACAATACACACAGTGAGGTAACATGTATTCAGTGATTGAGTATTGTACAAAGAGATCAGAAAACAGACAAAGAGATCACATAATATACATAAAAAAGAGATTGAGGTATTGTATGATTGCTATATATGATTATTTAGATTGTGAATGACAGTGTCAGAGAATATTAGAAAAGATCAGCTCATGCATAAAGAGATCAAACCATAAATAGATCAGTCAATGTATGACGAGAGTAACTATTCACATAATGTACGTGTAACAATTACAAAGAGAAAGGATGGATGTCGGAAGAAGTCACTAACTGTGTGAAGACGTATATGATTTACAATAAAAACATTATTTTAAAAGGAAATAAAATTTTTATGTATATCAACATTAACTAATAAGGTTAATTGTCAGCATTTACCTAATGTGAAAACATACTGCCAAGATAACAGAAACGTTGAGAAAGAATACCAACAAACAACTGACTAATCAATTGTTTAACAATTAATCTTTCAGAAGTAGACTAAAGAATAAAATACTGACAAGACAAACAATCTATGAAGTGCCACACATTTATTTACCTTATGACATGATTTTTGGGAATATAATCTGTTTGCTCACCGAAACACTTCTGACTATCCTCATCGATATAAAATCCATCAGGGCATGAACAACCGTTACCATCACAGAGTTGTTCCTCACAATAAGGACTGATGGAACACTGGGTCTCTGCATCTGCAATAAGGAATATAGTAATGGAATAATAAATGAAAGAACACATGAATTATTTCTTTAATTGATAACTTAACCAAACAATGTATTACAAAGGTCATTACAGAGAGTCTGAAGGAAGCACTACTTACCTTGAAATGTACTAACAGAAATTGCATCTAATGCCATTAAGGTCACTTTGATGGTTTGTCAATGTATGGACTACAAACCAATGTGGTAGTTAACTTCTACATGAACAATCACAGATTCATGTTGTAATAATTCTCTGGCTTCATAATATTCACCCTACCTACATTCTTATACTACCACAGTCAATCCACTCATTTGCATACTTTTGTGGTACACCTTAATTTTCATCCTGCCATTTTCCTTGGTATTTTATAGATTGTGATAAAGATCGGCAGAGGAAAATGATGACTTGTTGAGACCATGAGTCTAGTTGGAAGCCAGCATGGCACTCAACAAACAATTACACAGCACACAAAACTTATCCTCTCAGAACATAGTTAAGTCCTCCGTCTGAATAATAAATACCAAATCTCTCAAAATACAGTAAAATCCTCCAATTAACAAAAACCTTTAACATCTGATAGTTTGATAGCAATTACATCTGACAACTATCTGGAAAACTGGAGATGTGATTTGAAAATCTGCTATTATTTAGACAACTGATATGCTGCTTGTTAGTGCAATTATATTGCAAATTGTTGGTGAGTTCTCATCACTTGAAAAGGGGAAATTATCATTTATCAGGACTACTTGGCGACTAAACCAAGCAAGCTGCCACGGTTTTAAACTAAAGAGACAGGACTACTTGATAACTTACCCAAGCAAGCTGTCACGTGTTTGAAGTAACGAGGGTTGCAGACACAGTCAAACGATCCCTCTGTGTCCACACAATTGCCTATTTGCTGGACAAAGTGCGTAAGGTCGCTGACATTCATTTACGTCTGTAAGGGATGAAGCAACGTTTGGTTTAATAAAAATAAATACAAAGGAATCAATAAAAGGGGATCACAAGACACAGCAAGTTCAATTCTGCCTGTTAAAGGTCGTAACGAAATAAACTGAAAGCTTTAGGCCAACAAAATTCAACAGGAAGAACATTGACAAGTAAAGAATTAAATAAAAAAATATTGGATCTACTGGAATATCTCATGGTACTACCATATGTAGAAACTGATATCCCTGCAAATCCATAAAAATAATAGACTTATTCCATACTACATCAAATAAAACAAAATTACTTTCACTCCTACCTTCAGATATATGTAAAGAAAGGACAATCTGCCAGAAATTCACTCATTTCCATTTTGTGTTTCTTGCCATTTTGTTTCATCATGTCCCAATTAAAATATTTTATATTGATCACTTACAATTTTGGATCAGCTTTTGAGCCAAACTGATGGCAACGTTGCCACCTCTGCCAGTACCATATGATAAGAGAAATATGTGTTATCTAACTGTAGTCAAAAGACTTACTATGGCAGACACCCTGGTCATCTTTAGAGTAACCGTTTTCACACTGGCATTCATAGGATCCGACTCTGTTGATGCACATCATGTGGTCCGCACAGTTGAAGGCCCCAGTTTCACACTCATTGATGTCTGCATATGAAAAAATCACAAGGCAAGAATGACAAATGAACAATGTTGCAATTAACAAGTCGAAAAAACCGTAACATTTTGGGACATGAAATCAAAGCAAGTCAAGGGGGGCTTTTTCTGAAGGTACTTGAGATTTCTGAACTTGGTTCACAAATTTGATTACCGGTAATGAAAACGTGCAGACATACAATGATTATGCGTTACTTTAAATATCATGGAAATTTTATGCAAACTGGGAGGCAAGAGTGTGTCACATCATGCATATTAATGTTACAAGTGACATTGAATTTCATATCCAGTAAATCCTGCACTACATTTACAAGTTCAGCAAAGCAATAACATCTCCCTGACCTGAATTTGTCTTTGACCTCTAAGCTACACTGTTTACCTGTTCAAACATCTTACACCTATCCCAGTAGTATGATCACCAACACAAGAATTCATTCAAAGCCAATGTAACAAGGAAAAAGGACATGAAGCGTCCACGAAACATGGCTATAGTTAGATGAGATATCCACCCACATGGAGCAATGCAGAAAGCCTCACTAGTAGTGACGACACAATTTAGTTTTTAACTATCAGTCGTTTCTCAAATACAAGGCACATCCTTTCATCATCATAATAAATACATGCTCTCAAATTTGATAGAGAATCCAAAGAGATTGTCAAAACATACTGAAAGTAATTGCATACATGTACCTTGAAGGAGATAATACCGATGGTTCCTCAATGTACAAGAAGAGAACATGGCTGCAGTGTTACGGTGACATGTATAAAGGCAATGATTCACTGAAATGAATTAAAATGTCACTAAATGTGAAAAAATTGAGAAAACTACGGAGAATACGAAAGACAGAGTGAAAATTGACATTCCCTGTATTGATCTTACCGTAACAGTCATCGCCATTACCCGCAAACCCTTCGGGGCAACTGCAGGAGTAGCTGCCTCCTGTGTTAATGCATTCAAATCTTGGATGACAGAAGAAAGGACTGATTGTACACTCAGTTTCGGTCTCTGCAGATTTTACCGTTTCCTTCAAATCCTTCCTCGCACTGGCAGCGATGAGAGCCGACCTCGTTGATGCACTCGGCGTTGGGATGGCAGTTGCTCAGAAGAGGGGACAAACATTCATCCAGATCTGGAAAGAACAAATAGAAAGCAAGATGCGTAGCAGAGGCAGCGAGAATAGAAATGTCAAGATAAAGTAGCTGCGGGGGGGGGGGGGGTAGAAGAATATTCATTGAATCAAGATGAATACAAAGCTTAACTGCAGCAATCATGCACTATCTGATAATGAGCTACACCGGTGACCTGCATGTTGCAGGAACAAATCTGTTTGATTCTATAAGGTGCAAGATGATGATGTTGCAAATCACACCTCCCTTTCTTTATGCAGAATAATAAATCAATTAACCACCATAAGCAGTTCATCTTATACACCAGAGGAGGGGGAGGGGCAAGAGTAAGGATGAGGTGGGAGTGAAGGGGATAAATATACCGTCACCCCAGCTGGCAGGCTATGACACCACCAATACCTTCTTGATAGGAACACATATCTCAAGTCTTTCTTAAAATCTTAAGAAAACAACACAATGACAAAAACAGAAAATTGTTGATGTGCATTTGCAATTGTTGATTTAAATGGACAATTTTCATTCAAAGTGTGGTAAATTTCCTCCCTGTATATCATATTTTTGTTGGACCAATCTTCTTTTTCAATTAAAACAATTTGCTTTCTTTTAGCGAATCAGTTTCCCATAGCTGATATACACCTAGAGCTAAAGTGCGATTTTATAGCTTCCATTACTTGGCAAATTGTACTGATACATTCACTTGAAGTGTCATATTTTTTTTTTTTTATTAATGTGCTTATGTGTAGGTATCTCCCCCAATGCATTCCACCCTCCTTACCCTTATGCACCTCATCAACTTGATTTCACTTTAAAAATCGTAGTGCTGGAAATCCCTCTTTAATTTCTGTTCTCTGATATAGTGTAATATTAAAGCCCCTAACAACCCATTTTCTTTGTCACCCTCAAATCTATTATGCATATCAAGAGTTTACAGAAGCAGCTTAGTATGGCCACTGTCAATACAACTCCATGGTAAGTCACAATATACTATTCACACCTGCTTCAAAGTGCTACATACCTTGGCATATGCCTTCATGTCTAATAAATCCCCGTGCACATGAACAATGGTATGTTCCAGCATCGTTGACACATAGCTCATACTCTCCGCAAGGATTTTCATTTCTACATTCATTTATGTCTTGAAAGTAAAAAACGTAAATAATCTGAGTTGGTAAAAGTACTTTTTTCTTCTCATCTGTTTATTTGTTCTTATTCTCATATTTTTGTACATACTCTTGAACTGTGACAAAATAAATGCTTACAAAACCAAACATGTACATAGTTTCCATTTTCCTAAAATGACAAGGTATATTCCACATTAAAATTACTGTCCACCTGTGGATATCATGGTAATATAAAATCAAATTGTATTTTATTCATATATGGTATTGTAACACAATTAATTAAAGTTGATGCTAGCAATAAACAGTTTTCCAGGAATTCATGATGGTATTTACCGGCACAAGCTGACAGTGATGACTTAAGACTGTTGATATCCAGGTCTACAGACACAGGTAAAACTACCCTCGGTGTTGGCACAGTCACTGTTACCTCCACAAGGACTCTCCTGCCTCTCGCATTCATTAATATCTAACAATTGATCAAATAAGATGAGAAATAAGAAACTTATTATTCACTGAATAAAATTTGAGACTCCTTGCAATCCTTCAAAGAAAAGGACAACAAAAGAAAACTGTGTTTGTGGTAGCAAATCACTTAAATGTGGAACTGATAGAGATACGTGTATAGGGATCCAAATCAACAAGCAGCTCAGCAAAATGGTTATGACACAGAAGGTGAAACATGAAGGATGACAAAATTCTAAGTAAATTATACACAGACATCTGCAAAGAATCCCCCAAAGCAGAAAAAAAAGCAGTCAAAGAAGTCATATGAGGTAAAACGGATCCAACATTCACAGAGGTTGACAAATCCATCTCTCCAGTGAAAGAAAACACAATTGAAAATCAAAACAAATCTTCACTAAATGAGGGTCGGACTTCTTCTGGGAAAATTCAAATGACAATCATGTTTAATGTTCAGTTATAGCACAACTATAAAAAATAAGAGCCCAAAGGCACTTTGGTTCCTCGCAGTGAAGGTGCCTAAACTTTAAATAAGACATAGGTCGTGTAGAATATATCAACATGGCATACAAAGAAAAAACTAATCTGTGTTAAATTATTCACTCTCATCAAGAAACATCTGCAAATGCTTCATCCCCTCAAACCTTCATACAAGTGATAAGTAACGGAAGATGCATTATTCGACTGTTGAAAAGTTTATGTGAACAAATTATTCTTTAGCAACAATTACTAATGTCCATCTGTGAGAAACTTATTTCTTGAAAAGAAGGCTACTTCCTTAATTTGAATAATCTATCCTTCTATATCCATGAACCTTGGTTTTAAAAATATGGTTGTTTTCTGTAAAACATATGACTTATTTCCCTCCTCAGATAGGGAGGACAGAAATTGCAGGGCAGTGGTAAGAATCAGGGTCATTTAACAGCCTTCCTCTCATATATGAAAGTTTGCTGATACCATAGAGTATTTTTTGGACGGGTGGGGGTAA
The DNA here is from genome assembly GCA_021234535.1 of Stichopus chloronotus. Lineage (NCBI taxonomy): Eukaryota > Metazoa > Echinodermata > Holothuroidea > Aspidochirotida > Stichopodidae > Stichopus > Stichopus chloronotus. The sequence goes on from CM037835.1 coordinate 2,135,586, forward strand.
AAGGGCAATGATCAATTGATATCAGCGAGTGCCCCTACCCGACGATGTTAATGGATATTCCCATTTACTAACAGTACAGTACAGTAGTTTTGTGTGTGTACCTTCTACGCAGAAGCAATGACAAAACTTGCATACCATTGCATGTACACTGGAGTCTGTATTCAGCTCAACCTCTGCTGCTTCCACTTACTTTCATATTTTTGTCACTACAATGTCAATAACTTGATTATGGGAGGGTGAGTATAACTGGATTTTTGGTTTGTCAAGACCTTATTCAGACATCACAGAAAGGTCACAAAGGCCAAATAAGGTAAACTTCGGTGAACTAAGGTCGTCATATGCACTTCAGATAGAAAACAGAAGATTTTCCATTGCATAACCCCCTTAAAATGTTTTTTGGAGAGATATTAATAAAACATCACTTTCTGACCCTTTGATTAGTTCATATAATGAATGGGATTAATGTTACTGTATTTTCTCCAGCTACCAATCTATCCTATCCATAAATTGTGTTACCATTTGAACAATGGACATCAAGTTACAGAAACTCAAATAAATTCACTTTTTTGCCTCCGGTGATCGCAAATAATCTTTGACCTCCAACAAAAACAATAGGGCACATCTACTCGATATCATACACGTACACATCAACTTTGAAAACATTCAACATTCAGTTATTGGGTAACATACCTTGCATTCTTATCCATCATACACAGGCGCACATGCACATACACTCATACACAGGCCACAGTGACTGCGGCCTAGCTTCCTTTGCTACCGCAAGGAACTAAACATGCAGTTATTTTGTCCAGAATACCTATCTTCCTTTGGTACATTCAACCACGGACGATCAACTAGAATCAACCACGGACGATCAACTAGAAGACATGCAAATAGTTCAGTCATGGAAAAAAATACATTTACATCAATCATGTTGATAAGAAGTTCTGTCATTAAGATTTATTTTTTGTGTTAGTGAATCATGACATTTAGAGAATTTAATATCCTTCTCAAACCCTTTGGATAATATTACCCCAAAGAAAATTACAAAAACTTTCACCCTGTAAATACATTCTCTGAACACTGATGATTCTAAAAATGAAGAGTGTATATATGATATCAGAGATTTCAACATGACTGTTCGATTATTTGGAGAGGCGGGATTCATTTGTCACCTTGGCAACCTCTACCATCTGGGAGTAGTTCATATCCAGGGTAACACTGACATGAGAAACCTCCAAGTTCATTGATGCAGATATGAGAACAGGTGTCTGACTCCAAGCATTCATCAACATCTAAAATAGAACATAAAAATGCCGTCAATAACTTCGGTTTCCACGTTATATATGAAAAGCATTTTGATTTTATGTAACAGAAATGCAACATATTTATCAACTACCCATGATATTTCTTTCAACCATAGGTAAAATAAAACAACCGGCCCCTCAACTTTCATATCCGATGTTATGATTACCATAAGTAAACCAAACTATCATATCCACAGACAAAATGTTTACAATACAGTGTTTCATTCCCTGCATGTAATTACAACAAACCCTTCACATTCAAACTTTATGATATGTTACAATACCAAAGGCATATCAGCTCAGTACACCAAATCCATAACATGATATCATACATATTGACAAGTCTGTGAACTTGTATCTCTTATCTTTCTTAATGCTTTCTGGACATATACCTAACCTCCAGTAGGATATACATGTCTCAAGACACAAACGTTAAACCTTGGAAAACAAAACCATGGATTTGGTGGCTTTTTGTTGGTAAAATCTGAATCTCAATAGCATGTTCTGTTCAAAAGTTATCCAGTGTCTTAAAAAATCTGTTATTTAAAATGGTAAATTGCAGAATGAGGTATTGTGATTTCACCCAGGTACATCTACTTGCATATCCTTTATATTTCTTTATAATCTTGACTGTCTTAAAATAAACATTACAATAGTTCAAGAGGCGAGCCATTAATGTCCACAATATTGTAACGTAAAGCTACAATGTACCTAATATACCTTTTCACTAGTGCAAATTTCAAGATTAAATGAGGGCTTCAACTTCAAATGAAAGAAATACTTCTCGCAATAGTTTGCCACTGTTAAAGAGCATTTGGTAACCTTGAGAAAATTGGAATCTTTCTTGACCAATGAAGTCTTTCTTCAAGCAGCAATATTATAAGACATTGGCATATAGGCTTTGAAATGCATGCAGTGGAAAATTATACTCCCTCAGTTCTGAGCCCTTCAATTATTGTCAGTGAAATATGTCTTTAACGATTTCGTAAATAATGGGTTCAATTGGTGATAAAAGACAAAGGTCTAAATAACAAACTTTCGCAGTGATATACCAGTATTTGGATGTTTTGGTTGGAAATTAATATGTTTGACAAGTTGCAAGCTAAACACCAATACAGCTGGTAAAACTGTTTCATACACTCCCCTACCTTTAAGACTTGAATCCCCTAGACTTTCCTAATGTCAGTGACCGTAACCTAACCTTGTCAGACATATCAGATATGATATACAATGTCTTAAGACACGAATGTGGAACCTACAGTAGCATGACAAAAGTATGACTTTGGTGGCCACATGTATTTATATTTGCCTATATGTTAATCAAAGCAGCACATTAATGTATATGGAGGGGAATTCAAGTTGTAAAAAAGTGATTAATTAATTAAACTATGCAACAAGTTCCCCTAAACATTGACTACTATTATGTACTCGCACCATTTCAACATCTCAATTTCAACATTCAATTCTTTACACCATCCTGCTTGTGATGCCAATTGCTAGTGCTATTCCTTTGACTACCACAGTTGTAGTTTATTTCAGTGCCAAAAACACACATATCCTCTAATAACATCATACACATTACTTTGTGTTTCTGAAAAAGCATTCAACTCACCATTGCATTTCATGCCATCACCGATAAGAGGCGGGGTACAATTTCCACACTGCAGTAGCTGTGGTCTACCAGGATCAATACAGGTTACACCAGGGTAACATGGGTTCTGGTCACACCTATCAACTTCCGCAGAGCAAGACTTGCTGATTAGACCATCACTGCACAAACAATACACACGCTGAAATAAAAATAAAAGCAACTGCAATATGAAAGCAAGTCTGTTACTAATACAGAGAAGTGCAAGGTGTTAATCAACATTTCCAGGCATCACAGTTGACAGGTTTAACATGTCAAATATTTTTATGGTCCTTATGTGACGCAGGTGGCATCGGCACTAGGAGGTAAGATTTGTCTCCATCAATTGTGTCACAGAGGGACGGCATAACATCCACCGATCCCTTAGCTGTCACTGTCTAAGGGGTAGGAGAAGTGGTGACAAAGCACATCACCCTAATAGTAACTTTTATATTGCATAGAATACAACAAGGTACGCTCCATTATCAGAGCAGTTTGTCCTTTCACATTGTTACTTGTAATCAACCATTGTCAATGGCACCAGCAGGCTTAATGAAGTGTCTGATTACTTGCATAATCCATTACAGTTTTTGTTTAGTAGTATTACCTAGAGCTACTAAAGTTTTCTATAAACTGTTGTTTGTTTGTTTTCTTCTGCTTTTTCTCTGTCCTTTTAGTTTCTTTGTTTTCATTTTTTTGGGGGGGGATGTTCTTGTCTATGAAATCCAAAAGTATTTTCAAGAGCACTTTTTTCCACAACAATCTTTTTCTTGCTCTCCTACATCCTTTTTGTTACGATTCTTCTACAACTGCTGTTGTGGAAAACCCATACATGAAATGAAGTGATGAAATGGAAATATACTCAAATTTCTTACAGCCACAGAGTCCTGCCGACCAAAATCTTCTTCCCAAACTCTCTGGTAGAAGCAATCACCATCACAGTTGCATATCCTCACTTTGAGCTGAACAGTGATGGAGGTGAGTCCATCAGATAAACGGAGTCTCACGTCTCTTGGGGCCGTGCTTGTTGGAGTCCAATTTAAAATGCCTCCTACACACAAAGTACGGTATGTGAACTGATTTATATGACCAATAGCTGATATATAAGCATATCAAAACAAGACACTATGAAAGACATGAAAGGTAATGACTCGCTTGTATAATATGCTCATGTGTGATACAAACCTGCACTTATAGTTACTTCCAGCAACGTCCCTATCAGGGTAATTTTGACTTCATCTCCATCTACATCTTCTGTTAGGATCTGGTATGTTGAACTTTGACCTACTTCCAACAAGATTTCACCCTCTTCACTCATTAATCCTGAGCTTTCACCAGCCAGTGGTTCTATTCCGACATATGTCGGAGGATGGTTAACTGTCATGATTAAAGGTAAAGATAAAGAAGGTCAGCAAACATAACCTTAATCTACATGAAGTGATATCAAAGAAAGGAAAAATAATAAAATATCACCAGCTCGCCTCTCTGGAAGAAAGGTAATTATATGCTCTCAACAACTCAAGAGGCAAAAATATCATATGCTTTCCTCTCTCAAGAAGTGGTAGTCACAAAAAGTCCAATCGTGTATCACATGCACTCACCTCAAAAGAAATGGTAATCAAAATTGTATCATATACAAACATCAAAGTTGTTGATCTACAGTTTCTCTGAACAGCCATCTTCTACATATGAGCACAATAAACAAAATAATCAACAGACATATTGATAAAGCTCCCAGTATATACAGTAGATTAACACACCTACCAAAAAGCAACTAATGCATTGGTATTAAAAGTTTTAAAAATGTTATTGCTTTGGTTCCTGAATGTTATCTTGCAGAAAATAAAGGACCTCTCTTTTCCTTCTCTTTGTCTGCCAAACCACCTAGATGCCAAAACACAATTACATGCCTTAAACAGAATCTGCTTAGATCTATGGGCCACTTTACGTTGTGTTCAAAACTGTCAACAAAGATTGAGTTTTAAATAGTTGTTGGTTAACGATTTAAACATAACAATAGTAATGTCGATCACCTTTCACGAGTTCTTCTCTCTCAAATATTTGTCTTATATTGAGACTGGAAGCAGCAACCACAGGGTCTATCATCTCGAAGTCATACATACATTCGGTGATGCTCTCACAGAACTCTGATGCCTGAGTCAGGTCTCTCTCATCCAGATGTTCAAAGAATATCGGTGTGAAATCGACATTGTTGTGAGCAGACCAGTCATAATCAGCATTAAAACGAAACAGGGAAGTAGATGGTGTCGTCCTCCCTGAAAAGAGATGACACAGAAGTGAGATTAAAACAAATTCCTTATCTTGCGTGCCAAAGGCAGTCTTAAGCACATTGGCATGAATAAGGTCGAACTCATTCAAATAAAGGACTCTTTCATTTCTCCTGGTAACCACAAGCCACGTAATGCTTGTGATGCGCAATGGCTTTTTACAAGATACAAGGAAATTCTCTAAAACAAAGGATCATTATGTTCAAGGCTATTTCTCCTAGTAAACTTCATATGACATTTGCAAAGTTTGATGAATTACATAAGAAAGAGTGAAACTCTCTAAAATTAAAGGGCCAACGTTGCAGCAGAGGTTTTGCAGTCAGTAAGATATTCATCAATTTGTTGTGACATTGATATGTCAAGGTTCACTGAGCTTTACAATGAAGGAAAATAAGTTCATATAAATGGTGTACATTAACATTCAGGACGAAGAATACCTCAGAGGGCTCTGAGAATTTTGTCTGAGTATTAAACTAAAGAAGACTGATTCATTGTTATAAGTCAAAGATAGTTGGCTTGCAGTTATACTTACAGGAACCACCAAATTCAAAGACAAAAGCATCTGTGAGTTGAGTTGCTTCCGTGAAATCAAGTTGTCTGCCATCTGAAATCGTAAATCATCCCATGATTTACCATTGGCCACACCTAATGAGATAGAGAGTAAAGTAAGCTGCATTAAATGTCATTGTTTTTCAATGCAATTAATACACAGTTAATTGAAGAAACATACCTGTGCACAGATATAAAGAGGAATATAAAGACAAGCAACAATATTGATACATCTAACCATCAACTAGGAGCATCACAAAGCAATATGTGTGAGCATGTGAAATGGGTCTGTTTATTTCTTTTTAAGTATCAGGAATACCCAGATTGATATATTTGTCTATCAAATAACAGAGACAATAAAAGATCAATCTTTGCTGAGACTCACCAGCCAATCCTTCCGTGCTACCAGCAGAGACAATCCCATCGTCGACACTCATGATTACAGAAAGAGAACGTGAGACGGAGATGACGTGGAGATACATCTCACTTGAAACATTAGTCACAAAGAGTGGGAAGTAAAACAATGTCCAATGCATTCTGGGAATGATTCCAAACATCAGGACTCCAAGAAACTAGCACTTGGCTTGACAAATACCTGCCTGCACAAATAAATAATACAAATAACAACTTTAAAGAAATGGTTCCACATATTACCGACCAGAGGCAGAAAGAGTGAGAAAACAAAAATTAACTCCATATGATTTAGTGAACAAGCGTTGTGAACTTCATTATGGTATTAAGTAGTAGATATGAGGGGGTTTGTGTTGTTATTTGTTTTTTTTTTTGTTCATGGAAAATTTGTTGGATGCAGATTGTTTAAAATTTGTTTGCTACTTGCATGAACAAATTCTAAGGTGAGCAGAGATAATAAGAGAACTTACTGGTAGTAAAAAAGAGAACTAGTATTTCAAGTTGAAAATATTGAGTTAAGAGTGCACTTTACAAGGAATAAGGAATTGATCCTTTCAAAGGGATCCAAAAGGAGGGATTTATGTAAGATGATAAATCTCGAGAAAATAGTTGAAAAGTAGGATTACGTACATCATACAACATCTGCAATTATAAGTTGAAGGGTGGGAAAAACAGTCTGTCTGTTTGGTACACATTCACTATGGATCATAGCTATTTTATCTGATGATTTGTCAAAATTAGTGTCAGCTTGTAACATCTGTCTCTTAATGAGGGATGGGTGCAGGTTTTAATCCTGGTCAGAGCCAGTTAGCACCAACCGGCAGTGAAAGATGGTTACACCGCCTACGAATGCCGATGATAATTTACACTATTCATAATCACATATTAGATCACCATCCCTAGTTCTCATAGTTATAGCAAGGAGGTTCTACAAGGTTTCCTTGTAGAACCTCCTTGGTTATAGTTGACATGATTGTGCTACTTGAACGTAATACCTAGTTTTTCTTCTTTCTTTTTTTAATTGGGACAAGTCAACATAGCAGGAAAAACAAGGACAGTGGATCTGAAGAAAACCTTGGAAAAAAGGAGGAGGAATAAGTGGGATAAATAAGAGCAACTTGATTGCCTGGGAATTGCTTGTCAGTGACAGAAATCATCAGGACTTTGGGTGGGAGATTAGAATACAACCAGGCTAAACTGGGTAAGCTATACTATCCCAACAGTTTACCTTTAAGTTAAAGGATGGGCCACCTAACATGAGAACTTTTTAAAGCCAACCAAAAGGTAAGGAATATTGCAAAAGTAGCTGTTCAAATGAAACATTGTATGCCAGCTGAAGTGAAACAAACTGGTCTAATGTCATAATCACACATTGACGAGAGAAATTTTTATTTTATCAGGCTGAGGTAGCAACCCAGCTGGGTAAGATTGTACAAACTAGTGGAAAGTACATACATAACTAATGCATAATGCCTACTAGTGTGCTTACCCATGCGGTGCAAATTAGATGTAAACATTACAGAACAAAAAACTGCATCACCAAGAGAACAATGATGGGATCATTGCTATGTGTTTCAAGTTCAAATCTGGTGTAAACACCGTACACTGTTGGTTGCTACAGCAAAGTTCTTTCCCAAGAATTCTAAAGCAAATTCCTCCCTTTGCTTGTGAAAGAAATGTTAGGACCAGGACAATTTGTTCAAAATTAAAGTTTATAGATCCAAACTCTATACCATCTCTGAGTTCATCCAACAAAAGCTCATTCCCATCTGCTTTCAAAAGTAGCCTTCCGTCTTCCAAATACACTTCAACCTGTAAGATAGACAGAAATTAATGGAACAAAGTTCTGCGTACAAGAAGACTCTACAAAGCAAAAGGACATATCAACTTAAGTGTACTTTATCATTTGCTTACATTGTTTTCATGGTAGATTAGGCAGTCAATGGCAAGACATATTTTCTATGGTACTACCAGACTTAGTAACTGGTAAGTATAGTCTTATTTCCGAAATTTGTTGTAACTTTTAAATTATCAATCACATTCATGAGTTGCTTTGTTAGTGTGAATCTTGGCAATAATTATAGGTAGGATATTGACAAGCTTTGCATTTTGCTATGAGCACCTTATTTTTTAAAATCATGTTATATAAGATGAAACTTGAATAATCTGACAAATTATTCACCCTAGTGGTATCCATTTCAACTGACAGCGCATTGATCACTGGGCTTTGCTCCAAAGTTGCTCCGCTCCCACGATAATGAGAGGCAGACCTCACTTGAATTTCCATACCCACATCCTCCATTCTCAACAGTGTGAATTCCCCAATGGCGTTGAAGGAGTACTGGAGGCCATCAAATGTAGAGTAATGTCCTCCACCATACACTCCTGATCAGAAAAAAAAAGTGACAAAACTGATGTAGCCACTTTGAGAAGGACACATAAGGCAACAACGTAAAGGGAAATAATGTGTAGCAGTTTTGTTTTGAAAAATAAGTTTCTTAAGGAGAAATTCACTTATTTGTTGCTCAGGAGAACTTTGTTCACCCATACTTTTAGAAATTCAAACGATGCATCATGTTTGGAAGAGATCAAGCTATAAATGTTTAGTGATGATTAAAGCTATTTTTTCTGTATGTCATGTTGATGCATGGCATACAATTTCATATGCAATACTTTCCTCTTAAATAAGTTCAACAGATGTACTCTGTAGGGGTGGCATCTAAAAGTGCTCTTGCAAAATATGCATGATAAAATATATAAGAATTCAGGAAGGAGTGAATATGCAAGGAAATGTTGTTGAAAGTATATTTAAATATTTCAAGTTCAAGTTTAAAATAAGTGGCACCAGGGTGAATGTTCAGGTTCAGATATGGTTGATATTAGCTGGTGAATGATATCAGTATGAAAGGAAACAATCAGGTCTAATACTAGAGATGACATTTAAAATTTGGAAGTTCTTGTTAATACATGTTTTCTCAATAAATACATAAAATATCAAATCCTTGAGATTTTAAAGTAGACAATAAAAAGGCAACTAGGTTTCTGAAATGTCTACCAGGAAATATTCTGCACTAGTCATAAAAATAAAATAGAATAAAAAGTTCACTTAATAACTGTAAATGTATGGCTTTCCATATTTTGATTCAATTATTGTTTTCATTGCTTCAGTTAAACATCACATTGTCATAAGGAACTGAGACGAGTAATCAAGAACCTTTCAAGATACAGATTTTAAGGAAACGTATTCTTGTGAAAATGTTTTGAAAGAACATTTGAAACATCTTTGTATATCACATAGATACATGTCTACACCAAACACCTTTCAACACGCAAATTACTTATGAACACTTACACTTTCCTCCATTTTTCACTTATGCATAACACTGTAATTATCAGCCTGTCTTTGTAACAATTCTTCATTTAAACATGTCCCTCTGTGCTAACAAGATCAGGTTTTTGTAAAAAAAATCATTTATCAGATGTAACGACGATACAAATGTACTATCACATGTGTGTAAATCAAACATTTCTAATTTCATTAATAAATTATTATATACATTAATTTTTAAGTAGATCTTTCTGCGTTTGATCTTTGCATATTTCTGCTTGATTTTTTTGTGAGGCTGCTGCATGGTTACACCTGGATACTGACCTGCTGAGGCATAGTTGACGTTGCCCATTCCTTCAGATGGGGATGGCCTTACTGATTGATAAAGGTCACAAAAGTCATCGCTATCTGACAGAACACAACACTGATACCTGAAATCAATGTCCTGACCTGTGAAAACAAGATGTTAAGAGTAAAACACTGAGTTAACCTTTAACAATTACTTCCAACAAGATGTCACGATATATACATTGAGAAGTAACATGTATTTAATACATGTTATAAGTGATTTGAGATGTCATAAGTGATTTGATGTCATAACTAGTTTCATACAGAAATCATATGTGATATAACAAGTAAAGTCCTTTTTGACATCACTTCTGATGTTATTAATGTTAACATGTATAATATCATAATCAATGATCAGTTATAATGTCAAGTATTATGGTATATTAAGTTATGAGGTATTACATACAGCAATGGTGAGATATGTAGGGATTAGCAAATTTGCAATTGCATTGTTGTGGGTTAATTTTCCACTTTTGAAGATTATTTTTTTTTCAACTTTATCATACATGTCAGTTTCACACCCAGTGTATGTAAAATTTCAGCGATGTAAAATTTCAGCAAATGTAAGTCAATGGCATTTCTCCATTGAACAACCAGTACACAAAATAACGTTATTATAATGATATGCACGCCCTCACAGCTACATCAATGTCAGCATGCAGTACATATGGCGAGCCTGATAAGATGCGAGGAAGAAGTCATGCATGTAAAAACATTCAAGAAGTAGGTTAGGGCTCTATTAATCAGAATGACATTGAAACTGTACATGAACAGGATTGTTTATTAAACAAATGCAGTCACTTCAGCAGTCACTTCATGTGACTGCACTGATCGCATTTTGATCACGCTCTTTTGCATATTCCAAAACTATGATGATTTTCCAGTTCACAAAATCTCTCATTTCTTTATCCCCGAGGATGGGTTGACTTACTTCATCTTTACAGCAAGCACTTAAAAAGTCATGATTGGATGCTCCAAAAGGTTTTGTGGCCAAATAAGGCAACAGCTAATCATACAGTAACCCATTGTATACATTCCCAGAAACACAAATGACAAACAGAACTTGACAGAGCCTTGACAGTGCCTCAAACAGGGCAATTGTAATGACCTCAAACAGGAAGGGAAGCATGAGTATACACACACCAAAAAAAAAAAAAAAAATAGCTGTAATCAAATGAGTATTAGCATATGAATGTTTGTACTTTCATCTTGATTTTAGAAATGATTAAACTGACTGTGATACTTACTTAACAACAGAGATCCCTGATCTTCGTTAAAGCCACTAGGAACAAACTTCTGGACTACGGTGGCATCCCAGACATTCTCATGACTAACGAATGGTAGCAGGAGACCATCTTGGTCATAAGTACAGTAAGAGCCTGGTGAATTCTCTGGGTAAGTACTCAATATCTTCTGGGTCAGACAGCGATCAGCATTAGGATATCCTGTGAACATATTTGTAATCACTTATAGAAGTGACTGCATGACAGATGGTCACTGTCATGTTAGATATGATTATTCACTTTCATATAAACATGTTTAGTTGTAATAAAGACAGATCTGTTCTTCAGTTATATCTGGTCGTATTTCATTGAAAATGGTTTAAGTATGTGGACCACCTCTCACAAGAGGTTAATTTAACTCCAAATCTCCCATGTGTCTGAGAGAAACTTGTTCCTGTGAAGGGAGGTGAGAAAATTCATGGACACATAGCACCTTCTGAACTTACAGAACTTAATGCGGTCTTAAATGAGGATGCATGTCTCAAAAATGAAACAACATATGTTTCTCCCCAAAATACGAGGTTTATTACACTTACGATGGCTCTTGCGGTACAACTAACGTTATTAACCAAATATAGATTGGAAGAAGGTTCAAGAAACTATGTGCAATGTCTCAGATATGTTTCAAGTCTATTCTTGTTACATGGCCTGTTATACATTCATATTAACTTAATACAGCTTAGTACAAAATTCAGTAGTTGTAATAATTATTTTAGCACGTTACGTTCGATTATTTCATAAAAGCTATTTATCTGCATCAAGTTTTGTTTGTTTAACCTATTCAATGCTGATATAGAAGGTAATATCCAGTAGCAGTTTCAATGTCTCAAATATAGTTCTTAATCTTAAAATTAAACTTTTAACATAAATTTTAACTTACCAAAGTTGCTCAGATCTTCATCTCGAGAGAACTCAAATGAGCAAGAACTAAACTGAAAACTCAGAATGGAAGTCAGATGGTGTGGGCACCTCTTAACATGTTCCAATGACAGCAGTGAATGTTCCTCTGCAATGTAGTTGGCACATTTTTCTTTGCTGTCACTGTTACTGTTGTCATACGAATCCATCCTAAACAACCAGCGGCCGAGTAGGCCAGAGTTTCCAACGGCCTCATGTAACAGATACACGCTGACGTCATCATCCGTAGTCTTCACTGCTTCTGTGAGGACTTTGTCATTTATTTCTGTGACCATGCTCCCAGTGTTGATTCCGACCAGAACCTTCTCTTGAACTGGCCAGATGGCAGATTCGTAGGTTAACAGTGAAAACGTGTGGAATCCATCAGTTGCTAGAATACACTCCAGGGTACTTGTCTGTTTCAACAAAATAAATATCACTAGTTAACCAGTAAAATAGAAAACCAACACTTTGAAAGCTACTTGCAATCCACATTCATCTTTAGCTGTTATCAAAGATATGAATCATGATGATAGATACGATTTCAGGAAAATCAAACAGCGATTTTATGACCTGTACAACTTGATTTTTTCAAAGTAGGTAATAAAATTGGATTTTAGGGGTAATTTGTGTGAAACATGGTATTAAGCAGTTGAAGCCGACTTGTTGTACTTTTCCGGAAAAAAGTGACGTCAGGAGTGTATAACAACAAACCAGCTGTTTGATGTCGCAATTCATGCTGCACTGCATGGGATACTATGCCAACACGGCCTCATAAGTACAGCATTGCGGTCACTATACTTGTACTAGCCTATAACGAGTAACCTTAGTTGTGTACTCAGCTCGTGCCAAAAAGCGTACTTTATAACCTACTTATTCCTAATATACAGTCTTTCAACCTTTAAGCATTATATGTTTATCACTTGATGTTTACATTTAAAGCAGGGAAGGTCAGGGAGTTTGATGCTACATATCTACAGGATAAGATAAAGAATTATGTTGAATTATCATCTCAAACTTAAAACTGTTATTTATGACTCATTTGAATATTCATGGTAAGCAGTTGAAGATTCATCACTGATTTGAATATTCACAAAGACATGCAACCATAACCAGGACAATCGGAAGTTTAATTCATAAAAAAAATATGTACTAGGGTTACCACAAGCAAGGATGTGTAATTGTTGACAGTTTGTTTTTATTTAATATTTTCTTCCAGCATTGTATGATATTATTGGAGTAATTCTCAGTTTTGTAATTACAATTCACATCACACACCTACAAGTGTATTAGGGCTACTTAGATACAGGAGAAATAGGAGCATGATCCAGTTATTAAAACATGGATCACTACAAAAAAAATTTTTGATACTGTTGTCATATACGGGGTTTTAGGGGTTTTTACTGTAGTGGGATGACTGCCCCAGCGACGCTGTTCAGCGTTAGGTGTTACAGAAAGTTCCATTTACAGGAGAAAGAGACCGAAAAAGAGACAGAAAAATCCAGAGAGTGATGTTTGATTGAAATATTGCTATCAGAGTTCAATTTTATTCGTTGATTCGACTTTGTATGACCTATGAGTACGGTAGAGCGCAATGTTCACCATATATAACATTATCTCAATTGTGGTAAAAGAATCATGAAGATAAAACAGCACAAACTAGTTTGATAAAAACAAAGACATATCAGATCAAGGAAAATGCTTTTGAGTTACAAAAGTTTGTAAGCATAAGCACACATATGCACGCACGTAGGTGCATTGCATCCATACAAGTATACTGACATGCTGCAATACATTGATACATCTATACAATCCTTCTTATATACCTTCATACTAGTACATATGTCCCTACATATTGAAAAACATACATCCATACCTAAATTAAACTTACAAGAGATGGGTAATCAATGTGCTTCACATTCTTCCATGTGATAACAATAGCCCATGTTGGTACGAAAGCAATGCTAGAAGCAAACTGGGTATCATCCCAGTCTCTGACATTGGACCCAATTCTCCACATTGCCGCACTCTCGAAGGGATCCTCGGGATTGTCGTAAATCTGTAAAAAAAAAATGAAATTAATCTTTACTGTTACTTTCCGATGTTAGCCAATGATTCCCTGACAAAGTCACAGTTGTCATCCAGTAATCAATTTTTGTGATATATTGATATTTTAACTCCAATTAACACTAGATTCATAATGTGGAGAGAGGATATCAACACACAATGTGTTTATGTTGGCATCAGGAAATAATTTACTCGAAATCCCATCACATTTGCTACACGAGACAGACATATTGCTCAATGATTGCACAATCATGTGGCAGATTCTTTCATATAAAATTCAGGTTTTCAATGATTTGTAATCAGAGAAGTTAAAAAAAACCTTACAATTGTGAATTATAAAAACTGAAGTATTCCTTGTACTGATCACAATACTTCTACGCTGAGTCATTTCTCGCACAAAGGATAAAATTTCTTTCTATCTAGCTTTTCAATTTCTTAAGAGTCACAATTTCAGAGGATAACTGTGGCAAACATTGCATTCCAAAACTAATCAGCAAACTCCATATTGAGAACTGAATTAAAATATGACCAGATCAGTTACTTTGGAAATGGACTAATTATATCTTTGGAGCACAACCACTTGTACACATTTGTTAGCTGCAAAGTTCAGATCAAGCAAAAACCCAATGGCATGCTAATCAGAACCCTCAATTTGTAATGATGAACAATGTTCTTCCACCGTGCAAACTTTCATTCCACAATGCTTAACTCCTCTCAATTCAAATTTACTTTAAGGGAAGAATACCTCCCTGCCTGCAGATCTTATGTATTTCACCCTCCTTGTTCTTCCAAGAGGTCACACCTGCCTCCCACTTGCTCATAATAATCATAATCACTCATCAAATAATCTGATAAGACGCAAAGAAGATAAACAGATGTATTTCTTGAAGGATATGTAGCTTATGACTGAAATGATTTGGGCATAAATAATACAATGATATGTACCCAATTCTTGTTTCCACTACTGGGTTTCAAAGTGAAACATAGGTTAAAGACAACAATAACTTGACACAAACACATCTTGTGTGTTCTGACATTCTCAAATTTCTTGTAACCAGTTACTTACTCGGTGTTCAGCATTCCCAGAGATACCTTCTCCCCACATTATTGCAATCAGAGGTAATTTGGAGTCACCAAGTTCCTCAGGAGGGTCGTGGATTGCAGTAGTTGATACTTGTGCATCTGCAAATCTTATAACTCCATTCTCAGTGTACTGGTAAAAAAGCAATTACTAATCAGTCAATTGAGGTAAAAAAACACAAACAGAAATTAATGAATGAGTTTACACCGAAATATAGATCTACAATGAGATAAAATGACATGACGTTGGAAAACTAGTTAAAAATAAGAAATCCAAGGTCAGTATAAAATTAGCTATTACAAGGTCAGTGTGAAATTAAGAGTTACAAGGTCAGTATGAAATACACTATTATATCTTTCTGGGAATGCTGATCATGTGATTCTTCACACCTGCTGAAATGTGCTCTTATTCCTCTGAGATACTGTAATATTGATTTTCCTCGATGGTGGATATCTTTTTACAACCAGAAGGCCAAAAGGCTCAGTGATTTCTTCCTGACCAAATATTGGTTTGAGATCTTGACAGCTATTCAGCTGGATTGTAAAAGGGTTTCATGTTAACTATGGTAATTGTAGTAACTCATATCTTCCTTCATTACAAAGAAGGTATAGCTTTCATGGTGCTTACATGCAGTAGGGGGAATAGTTCATAAGATGGTTTGTTCGAACTAAAGATCTTTACAATAGTTTATTCGAGATAAGTTCAGTTGAATTCAGCTCAGTTTAGCTTTAGTTCAGTGTCTTAACAATCCCAGAATGCAAGGAATCAAATATTTCTTAAAAATACTTTCTTTACATGACACTTCAACCTATTTGTGTCTATGGAGAAATTTGGTAAAATAACGACGCTCTTCGTAAGCCTGTTTCAAAGGACGTTTTCAAGCATTTAAGCTAATGTTACCCACTTATGGAAGGAACGTTGCTTCTTCGAGCCTAGTACACAGTAAGTCAATGGCACTAGTTTGACATTGTTATGTGAGAAACATGAAATCAGACTTGCTTCTAATCTTTCTAAATTACACTATAGGAGGGAATATTAATACGAACATTAACATTGTGATGAAGTACTCTCCAAATGTGAAAGAACAGAAACAAGTCGGTAATAAAGACCGGGTCTAACAGAACATGTCACATACGAAAAAAAGTTTAAGCATTATATCGACTTACAAAAGTTTTCAGGATGCAGATACCATTGATGCCGATGAATAACTTTACCACACTACATCATCACACGGAGTCACCACACTTCGGAGCCTAACAGGCTTTCCAGTTATAATTTAGAAGCCGAACACTGGAATTAGGATCCTTAAGCACACAGCACAGTATGGTCAACCAACACTAAATATATGATATCAGTCAATGTTACCTTCCTTGAGATATTGTCTTTACAAAGTTTTCACAGTTTGACATCCTTTGACCTCCACCTAATATGGATCATCTACTTGCATGGGCAATCAATGCTCCACGTATAAGAACAGGCGAGTTTACCATTCTGGTGGAATTTTACAATTTTTACAATATTTTCAGAGTTTTACCTCTGGTGAACTTTGACCTTAACCAAACAAAATGAACATCATTTGTTTGATATGAGCAACCCACACAATACGTATGAGATCAGTCTACTCAGTATGACCAACCCACAAGTATGAGGTCAGTCAGCTTTACCCTTCAGATATTGTGTTTACAATGTTTTCACAGTTTGAGCTCTGGTGATCTCAAATGACCTTTGATTTTCACCAAAAACAATAGGGGTCATCTATTCAATATGACTAACCAAAACACTAAGTATTAGGTCAGACATGGGTACTCTTCTTGAGACATTGTGTTTGCAAGCAAAGCGCCACGCACACTCACAGACTTAACCATTGCATAGATTCCTTCTGCCTTCTGCAAGGAATCAAAAATGCATGCGTGTGTTGAATCAGACTATAAATATTTCATTGTCAAAAAACCAGTTGCAGCTTAATAAGTTGCAGCTAAATAATGTCAAGCGTAAATTCTATAGACTGGACTGGTTGTATAATGACACTTTCAACACATGTATGTAAATGTCATGAAAATATCAACTTTACGCATTGAAGTATAATTCTGCGAGTCAATGTGCTTTTGATGTTAAAGTAAATTGTTCTGTTTCAATATTTTGAAACATTTGCAAAGAACTATAGATATAAAGCTTTGAACAGGAATTTGGAATGATTTGGACCATAGACAGCAGAAATGGGTACACTCACATATAAGTACTTTCTGTTGAGAACAGAAACATGAAATGAATCAGGTAGCAAAATAGCTGATGATACAAATGGCTTATAGAGTGGCTCATCGGACGGTGATCTCTTCTTTCTCGTAACAGCTAAAAATTGGGCAAAGAAAAGAAACGTTACACTTAGTGTGTAGTTTTTTGTTAACTGATGTATTTTCTTTTGTATATGTACATGTTAAATTGATGCAGAAATCTGCTATTGATATATATGCCAAAAGGAGTGTGCAAAATGTAACCAAATTACATAAACCATGTCGCATCCAACCATAGTACAATAAAATATGTTACAGAAAATCTAAGAGAAACATCAGTTCCATTAACTCCAAATCTTTATATTGTCAAAATGAAGGTTTATTACGCTAATGCAATGCAATTACACATTCATTTAAAATATCTGAGAGATGGTTCTAAAGGATCTTTGTTTTACTATCATTTTGGTACAAACATGTTTAAATTATTTTACATGGCAGGTATTATTCCAAAGGGTAGATGCATCCTACACAAAAATCTAAACTATGTATGCATATCTGGCCTGTATATATTAACTACCTTTTGGGTCAGATTATCTGCTCAACAAATTCCAAGTCACCTCTTCAAAACTTAACTACTTGAAACGAGCAAAAAAAGCTAGACTCTACAGGTTTTAAACTAGTCATAATCCAGCAAGATTCTCATATAAAACACGGTTAAATTCCAAGAGGTACATGGACAACTGTGATAGATTCCAAGAACAAACTTCAGTTAATCGTGGACAGCTGCTTACGGTTACACTGCACACCAGTGCCAACAAAGCCATCATCACAAATACAGACTGGATCATTATTATCGTCTAACCGGCAATGAGCATTTACATGACATCCCAACGAAGTGCAAGCTGCAGTTCCAGATAAAAAGAAGAAAAATAGAAAATGAAACCATCGTTAACCTCCTTCCCATGTCAATGTTGTTTATTCATTGATTCATTCACTTTTTTGCATCAGTTTCTAGAAAATTGAATTCTGAGTACATTTTGGGTGATGAAAGTCGAAAATTTCCACGCAGTGGTTAAACTTATATATATATATATCATTTCAACTTCTAGCATTATTGTATCTTGGTATCTTAATTACAGAAGTCTACATTTATAGTTACTCTGCATGATCCAGTTTTGATTTCAGCCAAGAATCATGGACAACCGCACGGAATGTGTCGATTAATATGATCATGTTCGGCGTGGGTAAAGCAACAAGTGGCTACAGCTGAGGACTTCAGGGATGCACACTGAAGCTTTCTCTATTTAGGCTAAAGACCTCCTACCTACTGAACTTGATCCTGATGCAGATAAATAATCTCAATAAAATTAATCTCAGGTCCAAATACATACATGCCTTGATACCATCACTGAATTTACTGACCCGTGTCCATTCGAGGACTGAACTTCACACAGGATGTAGTTCTCAATTATTACTGTATACTGGCCAGGGTTATCTTCTAAGCAATATATGATCACATCGTGACAATACAGAACTCTTATCTGATCATAATGTAAACTTAACAGATAAATGCATGAATGCACTGTGATTTTCATGAAATTACAGCAAACATTACATGGACAATCCTGAAAACTGTTGACCATTCTCATAGACTGAGGTATTGACTAAACATTTTCCAAATTACAGTACACTGATCCCAAACGTCACAAAAATAACAGTACGTTTTACTCTATACATAAAGGCAGTCCAAGTATCTATTTTACTTGAAATATCACATTGACAAAGATTGATCCACACTCTATGATCCCATCTAACCCGTGAATAATCTATTAATCTACTTTAATATGTTTCTTATGTACTCACTCTGCACCTTAGGTGTATGGTATGTCCATACACTTAAGGTGCATCTGAAAATCAAATATGAGATCTCTCCAAGCTTCTCTCAGTGTCAACAAATGACTGTTGGCCTTCACAGAAGCGGTAGCCTACGTTTGTCCAATATGGCACCGCTACATGAAGCATATCAGAACTGTCCATGTTTCGTTCTTGAGATACACGTATTGTGTTAAAACTGTTTTCAGTGTTTGACTTTTGGTGAACCCAGATGACCGTTGACCTCCACCAAAAGCAATAGGGTTCTTCTACTTGATATAACACATTCACATGGATACTAAGTATAAAATGTTTACATAATTATCTGGTTTAGGTTAGCTTCTTCTACTTAACGTAATATATTTACATACTAAATATCATATGTGTCCATGATTTCTACCTCGAAATATTGTGTTCACGGGATTTTCAGTATTTGACTAGATGGCCATTGACCTCCACAAGAAAAAGAGTTTTTTTTTTCTTATTAATATGACCAACCTACATACGAAGTATGAAAAGTACCCATCACTCCTATCTTGAAATGTTGTGTTAAAATATTTTCATTTTTTACCTCTGGCGACCTCAGATGACCTCCACCAAAATCACTAGGCTTCTTCTACTTAACGTAATACATTCGCAGACTGAACATCAAGTTTCCATGATCCCTACTTTGAGATATTGTGTTAGCAAGATTTTCAGTGTTTGACCTCTGGTGTCATCTACAAAAACAATAGGTTCTTCCTCTCAATATGACCCTTCCACATACTAAGTATGAGAAGTATCTATCATTCCTATTTTGAGATATTGTGTTAACAAGACTTTCAATGGTTGTTCTCTGTTGACCTTTTACCTCCACCAAAAACCATGAAGTTCTTCCTTTTTATGACCAACCCATAGAGCAACAATAATAACACCAAGTTTGAGAACTGCCAGAGTTCCCTTTCTTGAGATATCGTGACATTACAAGCGTATGCAGCACGTAATCAGACTCAGTGCGTTAAGGAGTACGGCAGACAGTTCCCCGTAAAGAAACCACTGGAATTCCTTCTTTACCAGACTCGCATGCAGACGTGATTGCAGGAAAAGAGGGTGTGCTCTGGATAGAGGAGACAAGCCTAGTTGCAGCCTCTCAATTTTCGGGTAGCTACGCCAGTTATGAGCTGCGCGTGAGCGAGGACAGACGTGTAGAGCTCTCGCTCACACCATGCAGTGACTGATACCTACTAAGGCGGCGTCCAAGGTACACACAAATACATAACTGTGCCCTAAAACAGTGTGCACACGCACATTAACATAACTTTGGCCTATTACACAGTGTGCACTCAGGAAGCACACATACACGCCCACATACACGGCACACACACCCTTACACACACACACACGCAAGCAGAATGCATCGGCTTAATTCTCTTTCATTGAAATCAAAAACTGAAAAGGTTGCGACATTATAGCCCCTGTCAAAGGTTCTTGGATTACTTGAAAAAAAAAAGTAAAATAACGATACCAAATGCAGTAGGACGTCTGACCTCGAATTTCACACTTCACAGCGATATTCATAAACAGCGTGACCTTTACCGGAAGTGCACTGCTAGCCGATTTGTAGGAAATTTTTGGTGAACATTGAAATCTACCCTCGGAGTTCCGCTTCTCTGCTGAATATTTATATTTATGTCTACCTTCAGATGGTGATCAACTATTGAAAAATTGTCATCTGGACAGGAAAATACACGGATTGTCGTACTCTTATCGACTTAAACTGAGATTGGTGGTCAACGTTTGACTGCACTTCGTTTCTAACAATAATCTTTTATCTAATCCAAGGAATTTGATTGAAGATGACATCGATGAGTTCAAAACAAATATCTGCACAATATATTTTTAGATGAAAGACTTATTCCACCTTTTGGTACCATTTTTAGCTTTTGAAATTCAGTTGATTGTGGAAGAGAATCATACGTTTTAACGCAGTAAAGCAATTGCATACAACAATGAAACTATACTTTTATATTGGCTATGTTGAAACTAATGTTCAGTATAGCCACTGTTAAGAAGTACACTTGATGTAATCACAATGTGTTAGTCTCAACATTAAATTAGGCAACAGTAAATCTAACAATACTCTAACTCAGTATTACAACGTACAAGTCATAACTGAGTAAGACTAGTCCTAATAGATGAGACTTCTTAAGATTTGTAAGATTGAGATGCCTGTAATAAAACAACTGCTGAAGGCATTTCTGTTGGTAGATGAGCAGTTGACCAATCAACGTAGCACTAACTAATTACTTTAAGCCCTACTGCTAACTGAACTGTTATCAATGATTATCCTACAGTGTTATAAAGTTCCATGAATAATTTTTACTTGACACTAGAAGTAGTTAGGCCACTGAAACCAATGAATAAGACAACAAATAAGTGATCCATTGTCATTTTTGGTGAACTTTTACTAGTAGAAGCTCCCTGCTTATTAAATCGATATAGATTTTTTTTTACTAGTCATTTACACCCATTGCAGTTCCCACAAACATCAACAAATAAGTAATGCATAGTCCCTGCACTTTTAAGTTTTTGTAGAAGATTGTGTTTGTGGTAACTAGTGTACCCTCACTTTAACATGACTTTGAAAGAATGATATGAAAGTTTATCACCATATGCATTTGGAATTCCAATCCTTGTGTGAGTATTTACTCAGATGTTGTTATGGGCCCCTCAGTTTTAGTAAGCAGCTAAAAACAAGGTTTTTAATTGTCCAGATCCACCTTCTATTAGTTTCCTCTATTAAGTTAAAAATTCTGATGTCATTTACAGCCATGTGTGATCACAATACAGTATAATCAGTGATGTCATATGGCAAACAGTTGTGTAGGCTAGCTAGGTAAGAAAATAGCTTTTGTTGATTTGTTGATACTGGCAGAAAGTTGTGCCAGTAATAAGGAGGAAACAATGACAGGACACGCACATGCCTTGTGTGAACAAAGTTTTTTCATATATGGTAAGAACATTCTAAGCCACACTTGCTAAATTATAAAAAATTGTTGATTGAAAATTGTTGATTTATTTATTTATTTTTTTTTTTTTGCATTTTTCTTGTTGTGACTGATGTTTAGTTTTGTATTTGATTTATCTTGAGTTTCCCAGAATATATCTTGGTACGAAGAGAAGAGGAATACTTTGCTGTTGAGGACCTTTTAACACCATTCTCAAGATGACTCCCATGATGTGCTAAATGTTGAGATCTTTGGGTGTAGTGTGTTTAACAAAATGAGCATTTGGAGAACACTCTCAAATACATTAGATGTATGGTTGCTTCACTTTGCACAATGCTGCAACATTTCATCAACTTCAAGGAAATAAAACAATACATTAACACTTTGGTGCAGAATTTTGAAATGTTCATCAGCATATTCTTGCTTACAGGAGAGACACTTGATATTGTAACTTTATGAACATATTCGTGCATTCACCTGGACATACGCCAGTTGAAACCTATCATGTATTCACATTTTTTGTCTTATTAATAATGAATGTGAAACAGTAATGTTTCATTCTGCAACTCAGTGTCCAGCCCTCATTGACAATCAAATTCAAAAGGTTGTGTGGTTGATGTTTTCCTTTTTTGTGAGTGGGCTGGTGGAATTATCCATGCTTGCTGAGTTGGTTGGCATTATGTTTTGTTTGGGCTTTTTAAGGTCTTTTTTTGTATTCATTCAATGCTTAGATTTCACATTTTTCTTCAGAAAATGTACTCTATTATTGACTATCATGTGTACTTCCCATCTACAGTACCTTGCTTAATTTAACCACTTTGTGATGGCTTTTACCCTGTTGAGTAGAACTAGTATTGTGTTTCACAAATTCATATCTTCTAAGCACACTTTTGTCTGCTTTCACTTTAGTACTGCACTACTAACACCACTAAAGCATGCATGTTATTGAAAATTTACCAGCACCATCCACTTTACACTTTGATATACAGCCCTCCCATATAATGCATGTTATACTGGAACTTATTCATATTCTTGTACTAGCTATCTGTATGTGATGGACAACGCCCTTGTTGAGTTAGAGTTATTTACTCATAAAGGTTTGAACTAATTATCCAGCCTATTTACCTTGTTTATTTAAAATTAACATTACCATGTTGAAAAAAAATCTTGTCGTCGTTCATTGCAGACTTGGACATTTCAAAAATCCAGTGAATCACACGATAACTGTCATTCACGTCACTCAAGGAAAAACAAACAAACGCAAGAAAAAGTGTGCAGCGTCTGTGATGCACGTAAGAGCTTGTACTTAAGGCATTAGTAAAGAAAAAAGCTTGAAGAAGTATTGCCCTATCATTGAAAACAGCTGGTCTATCAATTCTAATAAGTCGGATGAGAAAAGACGGCAGCCGCAATCATAACTTACACTAATCGGTACTGTAAATGTTTTGTGAACTGCCGTGCAAGCGTACTTGGACTTTTGTTCATTACAGATTATTGTCGCAATGAACAAGCTGTTATGGGGTGAATTTACATATTCTACTCAGAAAGTGTATTTTGGCCAATATTTCTGGTTGATCGGTGGCCTAAGTTTGTGTTTGTCGACATCGGAAGGTCTTCATTGAAATTGCACTATAACTATCAGATTTGTCACACTAATGGCAGCGTATATGTACGATACGTTGATTTGTAGCATCTTGGTGCGAACAATTTCTTCTACGTTCAGATTTTTGTATCTAGACTTCAGTCCTTATCTACTTCATACCTGTGCCTAAATTGAAATTGATGAGACACACAGATGGTAAAAAGATTGAGGACAAATGCGGTCAGACGTCCTACTGAATATGAGGTCAGTCAAATTGAAAAATCTTGCAAACACAAGGGCAGGAGATCATATACTATATTCTTTCTACAAAAGCGTCTTGTCTCAAACACGCACGTACGCCCACATGCCATCATGATTATATACAGTACTTTATCATAGCCCATACAACAACCCCCCCCCCCCACACACACACACCCGAAAGAAATGAGTTCAGGCGAGCTTTCTTTAAATTTGCAATACCCAATCCACATAAAAGCGAGACTAGTTTAGTGCTTTTTCTTTGAAACAAACATATTGCAGTTTGCAACTTATCTGTATAGGCACAGAATGAGAGACTTTGAGGGTCAGAGGAGGAAAAAGGGGACTGGGGAAAAAAAGAAGAGGATCTAGATAAGCTACTGTTATTTCAATATCCCTTCACACATTTCAGTGATGGAAATAATGTTGTCCTTGAAGATAACTTACATGAACATGATGGAAAATTTCCTTGAAAACTGCCATTGTTACAAGTGAACTGTGTTGACACCCCGGCGGAGTCAGCGTCACACATGTAGGTGAGACTGCTACCATGAGGGTAGAAATTTTGCATAACCTCAGGGACTACATCAGATGGAGCACCGGTCGGAAGAGTGCAATCCTCTGCAATGAACAAAGCAAGAATGAAGGCAAAGCTTTGACAGTATCAAATGAATTCCGAATGTCATTAAATGCATAAGTTATGTCGACATAAACTGGTACAAATAGCGTGCCATACGTCATGACTGCGATTGTATAACGGCATCAATCAACCATATAGTGCCATCATAACTGCCATGGTATCAATGAACCATTCAGTGTCATAACTACCATGTCGTTCTTTAAAATTAACCTGCACTGACTTCTCTACATCTGAATACCTACCATGTAAACAGCTTCCGAGAGAAGAGTTGCAAATCTTTCCTGAATGAGTTAAATGCATGGACAGCTCAAACATTGATAAAAGTATTATGGATACATTGATGGATATGAAGCACATGAAAATTAATGAGAGAAACCTATTGTGCTATACAGAAATACTGTATATTGTGAAATATGCTGAGTTTTGGGCAATGCTGTGGAGGCAATGCTGGTATGCATGTCCTATATTTATGACTAGACTCAGTGTTAAAGCGTATGGGGTCTGCTATGGGTAGCAGCAATGAATTTCAAAGGATTAATCATAAAAAAAAACACTATGTACATGTTTCACATCATTTTATTGTCACTTTTCATTGATATAACCAAAAAGTAGGGTTGAGGGTTCCCTTGGTAGAAAGCGTGTCCGTCCTGCGATCATCAAATCCTGGTGACCCAATCTGTAAATTTAAAATTTTCTTGGGTGTTTAGCAAAGCTGTTTACAGTGGGGCTGAGAGTGTTAAAGTCGGTGAAATCTACTTAGGTTGCAATTGTCCAGCTGCAGGTCTTGTCTGCTTCAGGCTGCACCATACAGCTCCACCCATCTTAGTCTTTGGAAAATGGCTACAGACTTAGGTAATGCACTCTCTTCCATCAGATAGGGGTGCTAAATGGAGATCTTTGAATTGTTATGGGAATTGTTGGTCACGATGAATCGTTACCCTCTAAACACTTATCAAAGAAGATAGGCATTAATATCATCAACAAGGTATAGAACTCTGAATGAGCCTTAACACTCCGTGATCCTCAAATGTTTAAGTTTAAATTGTAAGGCAGTGATTTACCTAAACATTCCGGCAAAGTCCCAAAGCTCCCAGCTGTACATGTGACATTAGCATTACCGACTAAGGTAAAGCTCATATCCACTGTCTGGATACAGCCAAACATGATGGTAGAACCCTCTTGGTAAAGTTGACGAGCAGTTGTCCCAACATCCAGCTGAAATCCATTATCAGGTGGAGCCACAGCTTCACATGCATCTAAAAATGTAGGGTAATAACTTATACATGGGTTAATACATACCTCATCAGCAGTAACCAGTGAATCAATACTGTTGCAGTCTTGTGAACCCTTACACAAAAAAGGTTCTCATAATCCTTGACTTATATGATGTAGTGATTGCCTGTGGCAATTCTATCACATTGAACATGTTACACACTCAACCAGCAGTTTCAACAAGTACCAGTATTGAAAGAAAAACCATTGTACAGCCTCCCAAATTGTCCTGGCGCTTCAAATATAGTTTGTCAAACAAAAAGGCACCATTCGGTAGTACAATAAATTTAAGTCCAAGAAAATATGGAGTTTTTTATGAATATACATTTTATTTACTGTAGGTTGCCATGTTGTTGCACAATTCTGTGAATTAGGACGCCACACATGCACCTTTAAATGTCAAGTAGTATCGCCTGTGCATGGGATACCTCGCACATTTCCAAAATGGCAATACACTGTACAACCACCGCGGGAAAGTTTATGTTATATTTGGAAAGAATTACAAATATAACGCCATCAATGTCGTGACTGTCTGTTAATACATGAACATTAAGTGCAGGTTGACACTGAAACACCCATTCTTCCGCTTTAAAAGGAAGTTGATTTTTGCCTAACTTAGGGTTGTTATATTCAAGGTACAGTCTTGACCAAAGTCTATCGTACACTAATCAGAGTTTGTACATATTCCGCTATACTACCTATACGTACAGCTAATAACATAGCCTGGTGATAGATGGAAACAATAAGGTACCTTTCTTTAACATTTAATTTAATAAACTGAAGAAAGTAAATATTCTCATTGTAATTGTTTACTTCCCGATATCAGTACAGTACACCCAGAGTCGGAATGGCTACAGCCCATACCAGACTAAAACCTATAATATCGTCTCATATTTTCAGAAAAAGTTTATGAAGCTTTACATAAATTTACTTGTAATTTACTTAGAGAATGTACTTTGATATTCGTGTACATAATACATTTACTTCCCCACTGTTTGCTTCCCTTTTTTACATATATTTATATTTTTTCCTTGATTCTCTTCTTGGGAGTAATTTGCCCAACAATCCTACAAAGGTTGTTGTCAGATTACTTCCTTTTGTAACATAATTTTTAAAAATTAATGTCACATCTTGTATAAATACTGTAAATTCTGTCTATATGTTATGAAGAAACGAATAAATGAAATGAAATTAAAAGGAAGAAATATGGAAGGTGCTCCTGAACCTTACTTTCACAATTATCTTCATCATTGCCAGATTCGCAGTCATCTATTTGATCGCACATGAACTGGTTGTTGATGCACAAATCATCTGCACACTGAAATTGTCCTGGACATCCTAAAATTAAAGAAAAGGGTGTATAGTATTATGTTAGAACTACTGATGTCTAACTTTTACAGGATTGGAGGAACAGCTTATTGCGTTAATGCCCACTGGAAAATAGTATTTTGTGTTGCTGAAACAACAAAGTCGGCACTTATGTCTATGGAAAACCAAGAGGACAAGGGGAATTGATCTGAACTGAATCTGACTGACAGTGATATAAAACGATATAGCAGCAATGCAAAATGAAGTAGAAGGGACGTAAACTGAAGTACTAGGGATGTAATCTGAAGTAGTATGGCTATAAATCACAACACTACCACATTGTTTCCCATTTTTGCATTTCATATTTGGTGAAGCAAAGTGGCTGAAACCACACTTTTGGTGGCTTGTTGACACTCATTTAAGAATACTAACACCACCACAAGAGCTTAGAAACGATGAGGTACTTTTAGCGACCACTTCCTGCTTGCTCTACATTTTCAATTGGAAATATTAATGGCTGGTCTTCTCTCAGCTACATGTAGGGAACTCAGACTTTTGGTCCAGTTAAGCCTTGTTATTTGTTGTCAAGTTTTGTATGCTTAGCAGATCTTTATATGTCATACTTTGTTTCCTTTGTCTGTCTTTATATTGGTCTCAGTTATTTTCTTTCCTATGCTGTGTAGGGCACATTTTAGTAGGATAGTCAAAGGAGGGGTGTGTGTAAAGATGGCCCAGTACCGTGGACCAAGGTTTAACTTGCAGCTGCCTAATGAGTGAACACTATTTTAAACGTTTGCATCAATTAAAAATATTTTAGATGAAGGCAATTCAAATTAAACACTTGTTTAACAGATGTAAGCTAATGCTGTTCTCATTATTTGAAAAATTGCTGACATGAGATCCCTATTTCAAGGCTGAGTACATGCAACTCAGAAAACCCAAGTGTTGTTTATGATCGTAGGAGGAGGGGGAAGGGACATTTGTTAAGTCAAAATAATTTTTATTCGCCAACCATGATGGTGGTGCTCTGCTTACACTGAGTCAAACAAGCACGATGAGAACAAATGTACTTTTTCCTCAGGCTGACTCCCCCCTGCTGAAACTCCTGGACAAGTGCCCAACATCATACCTATCATAGATGTACGACAATACATGTCGTACACGTTTCAAGCCATTATTATATGAATATGAAGAAAAATTGAGGCATATACGGTAGGCCGTTTAATGCACATCAGTTTTTAAACAACCACACATGGCAATTGTTTTCTTAAAATTTACCAGTCTAAACAAAAAATGCATGCTATGAGAATGTCATCAAGCTTTTAATACAATCGGACCATTTGGTTCTTCCCTTGGGAACAGGAAAACTTTAAGAGACCATAAGATTTTTTTTGTCCTCTATGGAAAATACACACACTCATTCTCAAGCACAGAGATACATTTTTTTTTCACATTTCGACTGAAACATAGAAAAATACATTGGTGAGTTGGAGTTCCTATTCAAATTTTGTTATGAGATAAACACAAATATAGCTTATACGTCATACCTGGCACACATGGTACTAGATCCACTTCACAAAATGCCACTGCGGGACCTTCACATCTCACATTTGAGTAGCCAAAATAATCGCCTTCAGTTATGACAGCACCACAGTTCAAATTTTCACCAGATTGTGGACTACTAGGGGTCCAGCCACTGATGATTAACAACAAAAAGTATGAAAAATTCAAAAAAGGGTTTTTCACAATTGAAATTGTTCCACAAATTTTCCTCTAAAAATAAAAAAAAATATTTTGCTGTATCAAATTATTGAAAATAAATACATTGTATAGATATTTATCTGCAAGGTAATTTTATAGAGGCCCATCGAGTTGGTTCACAACGTCCATGGTATAGTATTGTACCTATTGAATTTTATTCATATATTGATGGTAAGTGATCAAACTAAGAGATTATGAACATGATGCTGCACAATTGAAGCAACAATCATAGCATAAGTAAAGGTTGTGCGACATGCTTCTAGAAAAAGCACCCTTCATTTAGAAGTTGCAATCTAAAAACCCTGATTGGAAAATCCACTAGAATTTTGCTCGTATCTCTTACCTTTCTTGAGATATGACTTTTCAAATTTTGAGAAAACTGCAAAACAGATGACGTGGAGTGTTGCACATGTCAGTATTTTTCTTGTTAATCCTGCATATTTTGCCTCTTAATTACTGAGTTTCACATTGGTAAGTGATATCAATATTCTTAAAGAAGTAAATACATGCTTCCAAAATAAACCTTCTAAGTGTATAAAATTCTCAAATGCCCTTGAAATAAAGGTTACATAAAGAAATGATTATTATGAAGACATATCGTAGGAGTCCATCTCTTGATATCACAAATTTGCATACTTAGCCAATGTCTATTCATGATACAGCTGTGAGACACTAATTTTTCTGTAAATTGATCAATCTTCGACAGATTGTTATGAAATTTGTCGCTGTTTACAATATTTCTATGTTTAATGCACCCATTACATCAAAATGTCATTTTCATGTCACACGACCTTGCCCAATCAAAATCACTTAATGAAAATCTGTGAAAAGATACTTTTCACTATAACGTATCAACCATAGGCAACTACTAGTCATAAAAGCACTACGACTACGACTTCTCCCCAACGGTAAGTAAGGAATAAATACATGATGCTAATGAGAAGTATTGGCATGCAATGGTTTCCTTCAAACTGACCATAAAGTGAACTTTCCCAACTCAATGAGCCCCTTTAAAATGTGCCACAGTGAATTTAAAGTACATTATCTCAGTCAAAACAACATAAGATTCATAGATTTATAAATTATCTACTTATTTCAAAACAAATGTCTTGGTTTACATCAGATATCTGTAGGCTGCTGTTTATTGTAACGTACAATACCTTTAAAATATCTCTAACTTTAGAGAATGACTTTACAACATGTGACTTACCTGTCAGTGTTTGATAGCTGATCATTGTTTTCGTTATTCCAAATAAATTGGCCATTGTCGTTTCGTTCAAAATTCACATACACAGCAGGAGGAAACAAACCTGATGGCAAGTTTATCTTCACCAAGTCCTTAGGATGAGAAAAATAAACACATAGAAATAGATGACGCATCAGCTATAAGCTTTTTAGTATTGATGACTTTTCTTTGTTGAAATTGTCAATGAAAGCTACTATATAAAAACGCTACCATGCTCCATCATAACTGAGACCGTCAAAGGAACATAAACTTTAGTTCACAAGCAAGTATAAAGTAAAACAAGCCATAGATGAAAATAAAAATTGAAGGTATATGTCTAGTGATTTTTTTTTCGGTCAACACAAGGAAAATGAGTTGGGTTACTGCAGTCATGGTACCGCCAGGCCTGTTACATCCATTGTTTCTTACAATGTTTACATAATCACCTCCAAGATACTATCCACTGCTGCAGTCGAAGGTTTTGTCGAGAGATCCAGCAGTCGTCCTCCGGTCACACCAGGTACCTCGCATTTGGTAGATTGGTAACTAGCGAAGGAACCATGCTCAGTAGGGTCAAAGAAAGCACATTGTGTTCGACCGTTCACAAGTTTGAACATGTCGTTTACAACTGGGCAACATCTAGCATTTATCGCTATGAAAAGGAGAAGGTAAGTGGTGTAAATAAAGGAAAATATGTTTAAGTATAAATTATGTAATGGAATATATCAATTTGGATATTCTTAATTCATAAGGGCACAGAGGAGGTGCAAAAGGTTTATGGTCTTCACAACTTGGCATTTTTGTTTGCAGCCAGATAGTTCATAATCTCAATTTTGCACAATGACAGAATTTTAACATCAAATAGGAAAGCCAGTGACAAAACTTGCACACATAAAGACCAGCATTTGAATGCTAAATAAATAATGAAGTGGAAATATTGGTTTCCTTAATAAAAGAGTACAAGGTTTTTCAACAGAATCATGGTGGAGAAATGTTTTAAATGCATTGAGCGCTCAAATATACAGCTAACATACATATCCATGAGCAACTGTAGGCCTACATCACTGTGTAATGACCATAAAACTGGAAGTGAGGAAGAATGCTAAACTAAATTTGGTGCATTGACATGTGTTTGTAAGTGTATACAAAAATTATCATCAAGGGAAGGCACTTTAAAGGATACATACTGTAATGGATGGCTTACTCTGCATATCAACCTTAAAATTGAATGCTACTTGTCCACTTACAGTGGTGTATGTCACTGGGGTCGTTAAATAATAGAGACTTATACTACTAATGTTGAGAAAACCTAGCAGCACTACACACAAAGTGAAAATGACAATGCAGAACTTTTATTGCTTCTTAAGCTTTAATAGCTTTAATTAATACAACTTAGTTATTAATACAACTTAGTTATTAATACAACTTAGCTATGAGCTTTGTGCGTCAAACAGTTTCGATTAGTAACATTAAGTAACATACAAACGGTCTATACCGACCCAACACGTACGTTAACGGTAAATATATCTGAAAATTACGAATCCTTTTGACTTTTTAAATCCGTAAATTAGATGAACATAGATATGAAAAGCTGTCGCAAGAATGCATGCATACAACTAATATGCAATACTTTAAAGTGAATGTTATTAACGTCCAACAGCTGCGGTACGTCAAAGGGCAAGTAATAATTAACACGATAAGCATAAAGTGTTCGACTTTAATCCTTCAAGTATGATTGACGGGCACTGAATAAATGTTTAGGTACATCCTTAATTTCTATAGTGAATCCAGTCTTAACTGCATATCTCCATATCAAGAGGAGAGGTGGAGCTTCTTCCTACCCGTCTCGGCGGGTTCAAGGTTACGTTACCAGATTTTACACGGCAGACGCTGTTCGCCTTCATCAGCGATATTAGACTGTCCGCCCCAGTTAAATGCCACGGTAGACACCGTCCACCCTAAGTCAAAATTCCACCCCAGACAAGCCTTAAAAATGGCTGAAAAGTACCCAAAAAATATAGCTGGCTGAACCTCCTGCCGACTCATACAATCCGCAGAACCGTCGTCCACTCCTTTGTGCTACTCTATAAGTGTATTATACAGACGCCACAATGCTCTGACATACAATTCAAGTAAAGAACTACACAAGGCAGCGGACTACTACGGAGAACGGCTATAGAGCTCTACAGGTTCAGTACTGTATGTACACCACAACGCGCGGCCACCGAAATTGGATCTCCTTTAGAACACCAAAACAATGATTATAAATGTTCGTGCAAGGGCGTATCCAGCCTCTAGTTCATGGGGGGGGGGGGGGCAGTTTGAAAAGGGGGCGTGAGCATATCTGACAAATACAATAATGTATGCTGTCTATTTTTAACACATATCTTATGTGTCACACGTTGAAAGAAACCTAGCATGCACGTAGTGTGTAGTACGTATCTCATGTAGAAGCACGTACTTGCACACAGTCACACAAATGGCAATGCTATTGCTTGATGTAATGTGACAAGTAGGCTAAATGTGAGATAAATATAGCCTGCCAGTATTAGCAGCAAGCAAGTGGTAGTTTAACTGAAGTTTTTAGGACGCGGGGCGTATTTTTTCTGTATTTGGGGGCGCCAAATTGGTCATGGGGACTGGGCAACTGCCCCCAGTTGTCCCCCCTTGGATCCGCCCTTGTGTTCGTGCCAGGATCTACTTAATAAAACAGTGTATTCCGTAACTCTACCAAGTTTATTGTTCTGTATACCTTGGAACTCCAAAGCATTGTGCACCTATAGAAACTATGTATGCTACTGCTGGACTACTGGCCGCGAAGTCAAAGAATATGCTTGTGATACAACACCTGTACCACTAAATTATCACACGTGAAATACAAATGACCAGATACACAGCATTTGATCACACTAAAATTTTACCACATGACAGTGTGGTGTACACAATATATGCCTACATTGAGTAAATAAATTATTTTGTAACTCTTCAATCACTGCACTATCTTGTAGACCAGCACCATGATCACGTAATAGAAAAACCTCCGTGGGACAATTCAATTCTCACAAATACAAAGTAAAATAAACAAAAAACATGCAAACAAATATTACCGGTGCATTCAGTAGAAGGTGGAACAGTTGGAGTAAACCCTTCCCGGCAGATACATTCTATTTCGCCCTCGACCTCAGAACATTGTGTAGAGGTATCGTCGCAACCACCATTGTTAAATGAACAACCACCTGAGCAAATAAAAGATACGATTGACAAGATACGTACATGCATCATTTCACCTAAATTGAATTGGTGAAAGTTAATAAAAGCATCAGAATTGTCAAACTACAATTTGAAAACCTATATACTTTTTCCCTCTTATCTCTCAACCTCTCTCAACCTCTAAACCTCTTTTCTTCCAAATCTGAGTCATCATGATATCGTAGGCATACAGGATCAATGTTGTTTTTCTTTTTTGGAATGTGGTGGGTAAGAATGCTTTTTGCCTGAATATAGTTCAACAAAATCAAACAATTGTGGAAAGGTTTATCAAGCTACAGACACAGCCACCCTTGTTGACCGAACGACTAACCTGAACTGAGCAAATAGAAGATACGATGGCAAGATACACACGTGCATTTCACCTAAATTGAATTAATAAAAACAGATGCATCAGAATTGTCAAAC
Source organism: Stichopus chloronotus (assembly GCA_021234535.1). NCBI lineage: Eukaryota > Metazoa > Echinodermata > Holothuroidea > Aspidochirotida > Stichopodidae > Stichopus > Stichopus chloronotus. The sequence continues at coordinate 2,169,583 of CM037835.1, forward strand.
TACAATTGGAAAACCTAGAGACTATCTACCCATCTTTCTTTCCGCCTCTTTGAAAGAAACTTGCTAAATTCTTTTACAAGGTGCATCAGGATTTTCAAATTTAAGTATTCTAAATTTTGACTTTGAACATAAAATGTTGCCCCCCCCCCCCTCGGTTTGCTGCTTAACCTATTGCAAATTGACGCATTTTACTGGTACCCACATATGCTTCTTGCCTATCGAAATTCTCAGACAAATTGTTCGAAAACTTTGCCGTACATTGCAATTACAATCCTACGTTTTATTTGAGAGGATAACATGAAACTCCATGCACCTTTTGAATGTTGCGGTACAGAAGTGAATGTACACTGTGAACAATAATCCTGTAGCCAACATTGAGAGGGGGAGCAGGGTGTCCCAAGGAATTTTATCCAAGGTTATAGCTAAGCACCACCAAAGATTGGTGCTGGGAATACCATTTAATATTTGGATAAAAGTATTTCCTTGATTGCAGGAAAATGCCATTTTAAAGCACGGCAAGAGTAGCCATGGCCACCAAAAGCACATCATTTCTTCTCTTAGAGTAGATGTCGCATTTGCCTACATTGTAGCATTAGTTCTTCCCCATCCACACTGCACGCTTATGCATACTACATCGGACCGCAGAAACATGATGAGGCGAGGGGCTCCAAAATATGCCCAATTAAACAAGATAGCAGCTGGCTAAAATAAAACAAAAATCATCAACTTCTTTATTTCAGGTAAAGTAGAAAATAATTTGTTTTTGTCAATCTGCATTACATGAAGGTAGTCAATGGGTTCCTGGACTGTTGGACTAGTCTGCCTTCAACAATCCCCCTGAAAATTTTCCGTTATCGGGAGAGGTGGAAATTGTCCGGTTGTGAGTCAATGATCATATGGATTGTAAAAAGAAGCACGTACAAGTCCAGCAACTGTTAGTAAAATCATCCTTATGGCATGGTTTGGTCGTCTTCCTGATTTTGGTTTTACATTCTGAGGCCTTTTGGAAAAGATCTTATCTATATGATTAGTATTAGCTCTTGAAGTAATAATTTACACATGTGATAACCCTTAAAACTGACCTACTGTTTAAATTCTGCCAATTAAAACTGAGAGGAGGATTTACCAGTTGACTGTGTTTTGTACAATGCTACAAACAACGTTTTCCTTATAAAACACATGCTTGTCTCAAGAAATTTGAACAATGAAGCCACATAAACTTTATCAATCTTCATTACAAAAAAAAAATGTTCAAAGTGGGACTCAAAAAATATGTTATGGTCATTGGAGATACTTCAATGAAACCATTAACCTACCTTTCTAATTTATCAGAAACCATAGCACATCATCTGAAACTATCACGGCACATAGAAACCATCACAAACTGATTAATCTTGATGCACACAACTAAAATCTTTCCCATTGGAGATGAAACGAGGCAAACAAGAACAGGTAAAGCTCCCCTCTCTATTGATACAGTAGTGGTGGTATCACAACATCTGCTAAACATTCATTTACATCTTCAAAAACACTTCATTTACAAGCTGGAAGTAGCCTTAAATTTCTGTTACAGATGTGAAGTTTCATGTTTGAGGGATAGTCTGCTTTATAGGGGTGAGATCTGAGGAAGAAAGAAAAAGCTTCAAGAGGTTTTTCTATCCTGGTATCCATGTTTCTACAAAATTCAGCATCTCATTACCATAATACTAATTGTAATGTAATTAAATGTAGCTCTGAACTAGCACAAGAAAACTAGTTGTGGCGAACTTGGCAAAGTGGAGTTGTCAAGTAGATATTCACCTGAATATCGTACAAGGTGTGTGCATTTGGTGTTGTTGTGAGGAACTGAAGGAATGGTGAGTCTGTTAAAGCTATCATGAATGTTTTGCTGGAATAGCAATATGCTAATTTTTACTTATTTTCTATTGTTGATTTTGTGAAAAGGTGAAGGAGGGAGGGGGAGTCTGAGGTGTTTATTTTCTTTTGATTCTTTAATTTTGCATCCAAGTCATTCATGTTTCACTTTCGTTACAACAAAACCATGTGTTTACAGGTAAAGTATAACACAGTGTCAAATGACTGTACATGCTAAGTTGTAGGTAGCATACCACCATAAGGTAATGTTCCTCGGTCACATGAGTTCTTCTTGAGACACTGTGTTTACAAGGTTTATCACAAATCAATTTCCGGTGATCACCAAATGACCTCATTAGTAAACAGGACCAATTTACTCAGTAAGGCCAACTCACTTATTAAGAATGGGATTATGCACTCTTTCAGATGAGAGTTTACATGGTTTTAAGCTTTTGACCTCATGTGTTGAAAATGACCTTTGACCTCCACCACAGAAATAAAGTTCATCTTCTCAATATGGATAATCTGCATACTTAGCATGAGATTCCAACCGCTACCCTTCTTTAGATATAGTGTTGACAATATTTTGACAGTTTAACCTCTGGTGACCTCAAATGATGTTTGACTTTTAAAATAAATAGGGATCGTCTATTTCATATGGCCAAAAGCTCACACTAAATATATGTCATTACTGAAGGTTAACCTTGTGTTTACAAGGTTGTTACATTTTGCCCTCTTGTTACCTCAAATGACCTTTGACCTCCACCGAATACAGTAGAGATCACCTACTCAGTATGACCAACCCACACACAATGCATGCAATTGGTCATTGTTTAATAGTTCTTGAGATATTGAGTTTAAAAACAAAGCATCACAAGCACACATACAAACACCATCCGTCACACACACACACACGCACACACAACATAGCCTTTGCATTGATTCCTTCAGTCTTAAGCCAGAAACCAGAGCACACAAATACATTGTAGTTTTGATGACTTCATTAAGAGGATTTCTTTTTATAAATTTGATATATTATGACTGATATGTTTAATGTCTCCTCAAGTACAACTACATATTACAGTGACGCAACGTCATACACCTTCCCATTATATATGAGATATGTTTAAGCTTCCCTCCTTGACACATCGTGTTAATAAAGCTTTCACAATATTTCTCCTGTTGACTTCAATTGACCTTTGAGATAATGTGTTCACAAGGTTTTCAAAAATTGACCTATTAATTTCAAGGTTTTCACAATTTGACCTATTCATTCCAACTGGCCTTTGACCTCTACCAAAAACGATAGGCTTTTTGTACTCAATGTGGAACACATATTTACCAACTATAACATCTGTCCAACTTTCATTTCTTGAGATATCATGTTTACAGTGTTTACACAATTTGGCCCCTGTTCACCCCAAACGACCTTTACCCTCCACCAAAACAATAGGGTTCTTCTACTCAATATGGTCACCTACATACTATGTATGAGATATGTTCAAGCTTCAATTCTTGAGACATCGTGTTTACAGGGTTTTCACAATTTGACTCCTGTTAACCCCTACTGACCTTTCACCTCCACCAAAAAGAAAAATAGTTCTTCTATTCAATGGACCTTTGACTTTCACACAAAACAATAGGATTCTTGCAATAATGTGATGAACCCACACATTACATATTAGATCTGTCCATGCTTCCATCCTTGAGATAATGTGTTTACAAGGTTTTCAAAATTTGATCTATTAACTACCCTTTTGAGATAAATTTCCCTACTCAAATCAGAAAAGTTTCTGACATTGTCATGAAATTTCAATCTATCCACTAGAACAAATCTTTAAAAAGCACAAAGGATTTTCAAAGATTGAAAATTTGTCTCAATCGTTCTTGTTCATTGCCCTACTTATAGACCTGTTTTAGTGGTCTATGAATCATTTAAAACTGTTACTGATGACACCAAAGTAGGACATGCTGTAGACTGGTTGAATAACCATGGGTAGTAAGGAGGGGGAATAAGAAGTCAAAGCAAAGTCTGACCTGTTTCGATACAAGAGAAGCCATTCCCTTGAAATCCCTCATTACACTGACATTCACCGAAACCGTCTCCAGAAGCTAAGCATGTGGCATTTGAATGACATATGTCTTCATCCGCCAAACAATTGCCTCCTGAAATACACAAGAGAATAACCATTTTAATGACAACTATATTTCTCAGTCATACATCTCATTTGCGGCTTCACAGAAAAATTGGTATGACCTGAACAACAGCTAGGGCAATATATGTGGTAAGGGGGTGTGGAGGCTCAAATTCTGACTAGCCTGATGTTTTCAACTACATGGTGACCCCACCACACCAATTTGTGAAACTACAAATACCTAATAAATACACGTACAATAGTTCATAAACCTTAAACATAGAAATGACAGCAATTGTTAACATGTTCACGGAGGGTGCGGGGGTGTGCCAAGGTGCTTTATGGAGAAGGGCTAAGCATGAGGTGGATGATCGCTGACATGGGGGTGCATCCTCCCCCACTTGAGAAATTTTTCATGTACCAGGGAGGTTTAGACAAGATCTGGCTCAATATTTAGCATCTTTTGAAATCACATTTGTTTTCGCAAAAAGTTTTAACAAGTTTACTAGTTTCCAGAAAAGTTACTCCAACACTTCTTACTTTATTCCAGTTTTTATTTTTGCTAGAATCCATTGATGATAGCATCAGAAGGTTGAGAGTTTTATGAGAAAAAAGACTGGCATATTATGTTATTTTGATAGGTGGAAGTAACAATAAAAGGGGTATGGGCCGGTCTAGGTCGGGGGTGCATCGTTTGCTAATATGATGGAACAGAAACCTGATCCACGTTCTGGTGGTGGTATCTAAGGTTGTAAGGTGAGGGGGTTCCCCTAACTTTTACATAGAGTAGGCTAAGTGCAAAGTTGTTACAGTAAATGTGTCATTTGAATTGAATGCATCTCCAGAAATACCCAATATTTAAGTAATGATTTTCCTTTTTGTTTCTGATGATTTTTCCCTTCATTTTGCAGGACTTCATCTGTTGCATGGTAAGTGACCCTGCCCTTTTAAATGTTTTTGCTTACGAAGGAAGGACTAGTTGTCAAATGGTGCTAGAAATTGATGTTCGGTTGTGAGTTGAATGTAGCTCAATTTTTGAAGTAATGATTTTATTTTATATATTATTGATTTTGTTTCTAAATCTTTCTGATGATTTTTCTTATTTCAGCATAGGTGCAGAACCCTCAGCTTATGCCCATGCTTGAAATGAGAGACTGCTGTCTAGACGATAGGTGTAAGGGAAGCTTTTAATTACTAGGTTATCTTGGAAAAATTGTGATGCAATATTTGTCATTTTTTAAGTCATAAATGTGACTGAACTATGAAAAATTCAAGTTAGTATGATGGATTGTTTAAGAAAGTTTCCAACTACTATGAAACCTTAAACACAATATGGCTCAATCTTTTGCATCTTTTGATGTTGTACAATGTGTTTATAGACTGAATTATGAGAAATTCCAACTGGTAATCAGATTTCCTATCTTCACTCTGACATTTTTTGAGGCGAAGGGTGTGTCGCAATGGCCCTGTGTATGATGCCATGAGTCTCGTCTTCCAGGTTACACAAATGTATACCTTCATACATCTGTGCTGTTCTAGGACAGGCTATATTTTATTTGTCCATTGAATACTTACTTGGGGTTGTTGGTAATGGAGTTGTTTCCGTATTGAGGTTAGTAGAGGGATTCACGCTCATTGTGGTCACTCCTTCAGCAATGCGAGTAGTTACTAGACCATCTCCTGTAGTGGCTGCATCTTCTCTTGTAGTAGCTACATCGTCTCGTGTAGTAGCTACATCTTCTCGTGTAGTAGCTACATCTTGTGTAGTCACTATTCCTGCGGTAGTCACCGGCAGCGTGGTGGTAACTCTGACTGTAGAACTGAAAAAAGTAGTTGATATGAATGTAGTACTTTCAAAAGTGGTACTATGTCCTTCTGAGGTACTCTCAAAGGTAGTACTTTGTACGTCAGTAGTGGTCTGTGGTTCCGTTGTCGAAGCTCTCATCGTAGTGCTATCTGCATCTGTGGTACTCTGTGGTTCTGTGGTACTCTGTGCATCTGTGGTACTCTCTGCAGCTGTGGTGGATATAGGAACCGTTGTACTCGGGTCCATTGTACTGGATATGGATTCAGTGGTGCTGACTGGAAAAGTTGTACTAACTTTCTCTGTGGTAGACAAGGACTCTGTGGTACTTACAACTGCAGTGGTAGATGGCGCGGCCGTGGTAGATATATCCGCTGTGGTACTCTGTTCACGTGTAGTAGAAGGTACAATTGTGGTCGATACCTCAGCTGTAGTGCTGACCTCTTGGGTAGTGGATGGCACGACTGTCGTTGAGACTTCAGCCGTTGTGCTACCCAAATCTGTTGTACTCTGTTGTTCTGTGGTACTCGCCACCTCTGTTGTAGACAAAACATCTTTCTCTTCTTCTGTAGACAAATCATGTTTGGAAGAAAAAAGAAATTACATCACACCTAGACTTTAGTAAGAAAATTAACAACATACAAGGAAAAACTACTGGGGATTACAGATGCCTTGAACTTGCTCCCATCAACTGTAAAGAATGTAAGATGAGGAGTTTCTTTATACATTAGCTCTTTAAAGAAAAGTGAACGGAGTTGGTAAAGCATTTCTTTTTATTGCGATATTTTTTCCTAAAGGGAAGTGTATACTATGACATGGTTTGACTAGTGCATCAAGAAGGTATTTAAAAGACCAAGTGACATGCATCTAGAAAAGAACTGTCTTAATTAAGAGTAGTCCGGTGACACCTTGAGAGAATCTGTTGTAATTATGTTTATATCTATTACCTTTTTTCAGCTATGGCTTTTTAATTTTGAGAAAAATGCAAAACTGATGATGTGTGTCCACAGTGTCAGTATTCCTTTCGTTTAAGCATACTGTATGTATTTACCTCTTAATTACGTTTTCATGTTGGTAAGAGATATCAATATATTTAAAGAAGATAATGCATGCTTCAACAATAAAGCCCTTGGGGCATGTGACATTTCAAATTGTCATTGAAATAAAGTCTAAGTAAACGAAGGATAACAAAGGTCATATCACATTAGTTTCTCCCTCCCCTCCCCACCCACTTAATGTCACAAATTTGCACACTTCATTTCATGATATAATTTGTATATAAAATCATCAAAGTTTCATGGGTTTTCGTGGAAATTTTTGCAGTTTTCAAAGTTTCTAATGGCTACTTTGGTCCATGCTCCAACATATTTTTTCATGTCAGATGTGCAGTACTTTAGTTCTCCTTAATTCAAAATTATTAGCCCTAACAGGAGTATTTCAAATATGAACCAACATTTGCAGAAAGGGTGTGCCCAATTTGGAAGGAAAGTAAAAGCAGTTGGGCATACTAATTGGTAGTAATTTATATTACCCCCTACTACACCCTCAAAAAGATCTTATACATAAATATAGATGGAGTAGATTGGAAAAAGAAAAAATACCTTCCTATCTTTGTATCTTTTATTTCAGTACAAATATTGTCGTGATCATTAATGTAATATACCTTCAATAGGAGTTTACTGCCTAACGTAGAAGATCGATACATTTATCTTCTGAATTTATAATGAAGGGGTTACTTAGTGATGTAGTAGCTATAATGGAGGGGTTGCTATGTAATGTGGTAGCTGATTCGTACATTAACACATGGCAAATTCAATGTATGGGATAGACATTGCTACCATCAAGTCACTTTTTATTTGCAAAACAAACTACTTTTAGTTCCTCTGTATGAATACTGGATTCAAAATTATCATCAAATCTTTCTCTCAACCACACATCTTATATTAAGCATTTATTTATTTTTTTTCATTTTTTAACCTATTTATATCAGACTATTTTTCACTTCTTTCACTATTGTATGTGTAATGCAAACTTTTTGTTTTTGGAACAAGCTTAATTCTTAACTGAAAGTAGAGAAAATAAATAACATTTAACCTTTATCGTCATCGATGATACATATGGTTGCCGAGTACCTCGCCGCTTCAGGTACAGCTGGGTTGCATTCTATGTAGACCACAAACTCTTCAATTCCTTCAACTTCGTCATCTTGCACAATACCGAAGAACACATAGCCTGACTCAGATTGAACTTCAACAGTAAAATCAATGTCCAAATCAGCAGTGTCTCCTCTAGCATTGATTACCTGCTCTGAAAGGACACAAGAGAAATAGAGATTGATAGAGGTGGAGAGACAGAATTTCCAACAATCTCTCTAAAAGTCTGTGAACTGTGTGCTATGATCGATAAAAATGAGAACATACAGTTTGTGAGTATGGATTTAGTTTTAAAGTATTCTTTAACTAAGTGACATTTTCATTGATGAAAAAGCAGAAAGCATCCCCTTATAAACAAGAAAACTCATGCATTATGATGTAAAATTGACTGTTATTCTATGAGATATAATGATATTACTACATTGCAGAATGCAACAAAACTATAACACACTACAGGCATGAACACCTGAAGGAGGGGCATAAAGCAATGGCAAAATGTGGTGCATCTTCCCCAGGGAGGGGTATGGAAAGCACAAGAATTGTGAGAAGGTCTACTCAGATCACTATTATTAGTTGGTGGGAGAGTACCAGAAAATCTTTAGAAGAAAGATACCCCTAGATTGCCAAATATCACCTTTGAGTGCTAGCTCACTCTTGCAGCCCCCACCCAAAGAAATACTCCCTCCCAAAAAAAAAATTGTAATCCTCCAAAATACTCAAATTATAAATTACATTATTTAGATTTGGGATTACTTTTGGTAAACAATCCTTTGGATTGTCTTATTAAATGTGGCCTGCAAACAAATTCATGTTAGTAATCATATTTATAACAACAGTTACCAGAACATTTTAAAATCATAATTATAGCTGTATCATCAGAACATGGCACAGTAACTTACATAGTGAATACGGGAATGAAGATTGATTATAAAATGTACTCATACTTCGCATACACAGTGGTGCAATGCTGACGTCTGACGATGATGATGATGATGATAATGATGATCAAGAAGATGAGGATAAGAGCAATAATGATGATGAAGATGGTCGCTGTGGTTCTGTGCTTATAATGATTATCATTTCTCTTACCTGGTGAAATGTCAACGCTTATAAACCAATCTTGTAATTCTTCCAGCCCAGGTATGAAGTAGCTTTGTCCCTCAGTAGCAAAATACTTCAGTCCAAGTGGAATGTCCAAGTTCACATCCGTATCCCAACTAAACACTGAAATAAAATGCGATAGAAGTATTTATGTTAAAGTAATTTTTTCTCATTTGTTACTTCAAATGTTTACAAGTATACTGTCATTGTATACTGACGGATCGATGAAAAATTTGTTAATATTTATATTAATTTGAGATCAACTGAGTATTTTTCTTCAGGGAGAAAGATTATCATGTGGTCATATGATTGATGTTGAAGTTCATCATCATATATATAGGTATGACTGTGCTCTAGTATGGTTACACTCACAGTGAGTCTGCCCAAGTATTTTATTTTTCAGTTTAAAAAGCTGGAAAAATTGCTGGCTACTTGTCCTTTTCAAAGGAGCTGAAATACATCCATGATCCACTCATAAACACTAGGGGTGGGGGGGGCATTAAGGAGAATGGGGTACTAATCCCTCACTTTCAGAGAAACTGCTTATAAGCTATAGAATGTTTGTAGTGTTGGGTTGAGGTGCACATTTTGTAGTCAGAAAATCATATTTTCCCTACAAAAAGGAATATAACTTTTTGCAAGCAAGGCAAACTCTTCATAATGTGCACGCACACACCACCCACATGCCCACCTCTACAGTAGCACTCATTTCACAACCCCCCCCCCCCCCTACTTTTCCCTTTTCACAACCATGCACTCATCCACAAAGTGCAGAAATTGCAAAAAAGTTGCAAGCTTTGCAAAGCAAGTCATATTTAATTTGTTCATAGATCGTACTAGGCCTATTAGCATTAATAGAACTTAATTTTTCAAATTCGCATAACTAGTACTATGTTACGATACAGTATGCAGTGACAATGTGTTGGCTTAATGTTACGGGCAGGTCTACAAACTTCTAGGCTAAAGTTGCATTTTAACATTGCATCTCTCTTGAAATGTCAAAAATGATGAACATTTGGCTCTTATTTAGAATCAGTGACTACCAGTCAAGTTTATTGCTGATGATTAGGATTAAGTATTTAATGAGTACAAAGTTGGTCTCCAAATTGAAGGTGTAAAAAGCTATTTACGCCTTGCTTTAACCTAAATAAGCATCAATCATGGTTAAAATTGAGAGTCAGGGTAAGTTTAAAGCGACTACGTGCGTAGGCAAAAAGTAAAAACATTGACATTTAATCTCCAAAAGTTTTGTAAGGCTTTTAATTTCACCATTCAGACAATCTGGGAAAATAAATAGGTTTCAGTTGGTTAATTTTGCCATATGATTAAAAATTCTTCTAACATAACGACAAAAAGCGTAGAATACGATAATGTAGTGGTTGACAGTTTTCATTCAAATCAACGGTGTGCTTCTTTGAGCAAGCCAATGGGAAGTATACTGGTATTGAATATTCAGTTAACAACTCAGGATCACTGACGCCGCAGGCAAGGTTGTGTTAAGTTCGTAGATTATTTGTAAATACAGTGTTTCCTTTCACCAAATACTACAATTCCCGATACCCACCAAGGAGCGACGACTTGAGTAGTATGTTTTTGATACACTAGTGAGACCTGTACTGTTGCGTATTCATTATGCAGTCGGTTATAGTAAGAAACGTTAATTTTCAAATATGAATATCTGTTTTTTTAAAGTTTTTATGCCAATCCCGTTGCTTTTCAAAGTAGTTACTGTCGTTTTCCTTCACTGAAAGACATAGTTCTTTCATGTACAACCTCGCGTGTACATTTAAAAATAAGGAAAAAGTTCAGATCAAACATAATCTCATCTTTTTGGTTTTTCAGTACACACGCAATCACTTTAAGGTGAAATTAGGCAAAATCAAGGATTTTCGGGAAAATCCTTCACTTCCGGTCACTGATTCTAAATTAGGACCAAACATTTTCTTACCATTCTATATACCACCGATGAGATAAATTGATCAGTATTAAACTCTTTGCTAAAAAGGTTGTTATGTTTGTTTGCAGCTGATGTACACCCACAGATTCATGATTAATGTTCAGATCTGTAGTTACACCTCACGGGTCATACTGTACGGCCGGTACCTTTTAAGAAGAGCCTCACCCGGCCCTATTCAAAAAGCAAAGCAAATTTGTAGCAAACGCTGCAAATTATGTACGAAGGAAAAGAAATTGTTATCCACCATCCAACAATGGCCTCCCTAAATGAAGGATCTGAATGTGAACGTCTAAGTTCACACAAATACCCACGCACATGAGATAGGCCTATTTTCAAATCGTTGCGGAGTTGCATAATTCCCTTATAGTTTAGTTTAGTAGAAAAAGGGATCAGGAGGGACAATTAAGTCCCCATCTAGGAGCCCGGAAAAAATAAAAAAATCAAACCCGGTCACAAAGCCTAAAGTAGGCCCTACTTGTCCAGTGCACCCATTTAAACTTCTTGCCATCAATATCCTCAGGCAACCCATTCCATGCACTCATTTACTACCCTCTGAGAAAAGACGTAGCGACGAAAATCGATCCTACTTTGAACCTTCTGGAGTTTAAGACAATGACCTCTAGTAATTTTACTATTAGCAAACTTGAAAAAATCAGAAAATGATAAATTATCAAAACCATGAACAATCTTGTAGACTTGTATCAAATCTCCACATAATCTTCTCAGCTCAAGTGAAGTGAGATTTAAGAGACGTAACCTGCTGTTATAGGGGACACCCTTGAAGGCTCTACTCAATCTAGTAGCCCTGCGCTGAACTTTCTCAAGTAACTCCTTATCTTGAGAAAAATATGGGTTCCAAGCTTGAACAGCATACTGAGGCCTAACCAACTGTTTATAGAGTCTAACAACAATGTCTTGCTTAAGGAAACTTATCATACCTAAAATCCTAATTGCTCTTTTATAATTAGCTGCTTCAACACACTGCTCAGATGGCTGTAAAGAAGAATCTACGTGAACACCTAAGTCCCTTTCAACAGAAACCCCTTGCGGTGACTGTCCATTTAAAGTGTACGAATACCTAGGATTATTATTGCCAATATGCATTACCTTGCACCTTAATGAGAGGAGACGCTTAATCATTATCTCTTTGAATTAGGCTTGTAGGAATTAATGGGGGGAAAACAAACTCTATCTAACGTTCATGTATAATGTAGGCCTTAGTTATAGACAGCCTAGGCCCTGTATGGTGATAAAAATCAGGGAAGGCCTTGACATCAGTGAGTGATCTTACGGCAATGTTTGACGGTAACGTTTTGGCCATTTGTAAATTTTCCATTAATATCTCAAGAGTCACCGGCAAATTAGGGTCCTTACACATGGGCATCAATCCAAATTAAATGTGGGGGAGGACAGTTTGACTAACTGGCAAGTTTGGATGATTAAAGCTGCCCCAGCAGGGTCTACGCACTGCACTTTTTTATGCCTTTTGGTATATCGGACAACTTGCCCAATAGGTTTTCTCCTGGGATCTGGGGTAACGCCCATTAACGTGACCAGAAGGGGGTAAAAAAGGAAAGGTCTGAGGTATTTGGAGAATTGTGAACATTTGAATGAAGAATTTCTGTGTCTTCGAATAGTATTGAAAGGGCAAAACTGATCAGACATTGCATATTTTGAGACAAATGATAAACTTGATGAATGACATATGGGGGAAACCGGGCTCTAGTGATTGAAGGCACATATTGTCAAAAGTCTACGAAAGGACAATTCGGGGGCCCGTTTTCACGGTTTGTAACCTGGGACGGAGGCTAACCTGAGGGCATGTGTGGCAGGACTATCTAAGAGGAGCCCCACCACCAGTTGGCGCGGCCGGTACAAAAACAGATGGGGCTTTTCAAACCTCCCAGATGGCCGGAACTGTCATTTTCTGGCCGGCCTAAGCTGCATGTAACTTATGCACATTAAAAATAGGGATATTGTGTCTACAATTCCTCAATTGATGTAAAAGAATCAATCTATGAAATATGGTATGGTAATGCATATCAGATGGGAGTTGAGGTGATACATGAATCATAATGAATTTCGCATGTCTCTTTCATTATGTTTATTTTGCAAATGTTTGGGGCTGAGGACATAGGCGTAGGGCCGGACTCCTGGAATTTTTTGTTAGGGAGATGGGGAAGAGTTTTACCCGAATTTGTTCGTTACTAATTACTGAGCGGGATTACTATCTAGGCCTAAGTGGATGGCTACAATGAATGGTGGATCTATGAAAATGGTAATACAGAATTTCCAGGGAAATGTCTTACGGAGCGAAACTTGAAAAAAAAAACTTTCGTCGGTTAGGCAGAAGATGAACTTGAATCAAATGTAAACAGAGATTGCTTTAGCACGGCCAGGGCCTAATGACTGGGGCGATATCTTGCTTATATGTGTCATCGACACCATGTATGAAGCCTGGAGTGAGGTCAAAAGTCTTTCGCGGACATTGCGGGCAGGACTATCTAGCTAAGAGAAGTGACACAATAAGTTGACACGAAGTGTACCAGAAAATTTTTGGGCTTTACAAACCCACCCAGATGGTCGGAAACAGCATGCACTTGCCCGGTGTTCTGCAGGGTTTCAGGTACCCAGTCTAGAAATAGGGCTCGCATGTCTGCAATTTCTCAATTAATGAGAAAAACATCATTCTGTGGTAAAATAGAACTAATTTGGATTGCTATTATAACTAAAATATTTATGCCATTGTATTTTCATGAAAAGTTAATTTAACAGATTTTACTTTCTAACGATAACAAGTATCTTACTTATTTCTTATTTTTTTATTTTTTTTTTATTTTTGAGCAATTTTCCACAAGCAGGTGACTGCAAACAAAATCTAGTGCAAATATTTTGCATCTATTGCAGTCATTTTTTCCCCCGAGAAATTATGGTTCCAGAAAAGTCATCCAACACATTTTTATTATATTTCATTATATATTATATGTTTATTCCTGTTGACGCTTGTAATCTTCCATCACCTACATGTAGTTTTTTGGGGCCACTTCGCCATTGTGTTTCGATCACAAAAAGTGCCCTCCAGTTTCCATTTGTATATAGGTCTATGGTCTATAGTTCTACTCACTAAAATATAAGGTCCTACTGCACTTCACTAATCTGCACGGATCACAAAAACACCAGTGCATTCACTTTCGGCCTGGTGTAACGAGGGGAGCATTTCTGTGGAAAGCGACTCGTGCATGCTTCATGCATGACGGTCAGTGACACACAAAATCTTTAGAAATATGTTATTTAAATATGAATTACGTATGTAAATGTCTCACAATTTCTTGTCCTTGTGAAAATTTTGAGAAATGCTAAAGGAAATATTAATTCCCAAATTTCACAAATTCCCCAAATTTCCCTCAAATATTCGTCCAGAGGGGGCAACATTCCCCCTCCCCCCTCCCGCTTGCCGCTTTGATTATGCCACTGCGTTAAATAGGTTAGAATTGCTTAAAGGGAAATAGGGCGTTTGTTTTACAGAAAACATCCATATTATTAAAACCAATGTTTGTGGACGCAGAATGATAGATCATTCAAAATAAGGAAGGACAGTATAGCCTTCTTTCAAGAACTAAGTTTCTCAAAGATAGAAACTCAGTTACTTGTTGCTCAACACCAATTTGTTCACCCAAACGTTTCAAAATTCAAATGATGTATCTTCCGTTACTCATCACATGCATAATGTTTTGAGGAGATGAAGCTTTGGCAGGTGTTTATTGATGAGACTGAATGGTTTAACAAGGACTAAAACTATTTCTTTTGCATGTCATGTTTGTGTATTCTAAACGCCCTATTTCCCTTTAAAAAAAAAAACAAATTATCCAAGTTCTTTTGTCGTGAAAACGAAGAGATTTTCTGCAGTGCTTTATGATAGCTACATCTTGTTGAGAGATGGTGTCTTACCGTTACACAAAATCAAACGAAAACATCACGTGAAAATTTCTACTCAGAGTCAGTTTCTATGAGTATATCGTGTGTTACATATTGATAACAAAGAGATAGACAGACAAATGGACAGATTGACAGATTATTGAGAGATGATAGATAGACAGACATATAGACAGGCAGATAGACAGTTCTGGTTATGTATATGCATGTCACGTAGTTGGTGACTTACTTTCAGAACCTGTGCTGTGAAGTAACAGCACAGTAACGTCCTCCGATATGTCACTCAAAGTGACCTTGAATTCTTTCGGGAGTTGAGCACCACTGACGACAATTGTCGAAATTTGCAGACCGGTTGGAGTTTGTGTTTCTGGATCACCAGGCGTGAGAGGTGTATTGAGGTTAAAGAAGAAAGATGCTGGCATAGTATAATCTTGACCGTCAAGAGCTGTGCCATCAGTGACCGTAAAGCCTGTTGTGCAAAGTAAAATAAAATCACACTTCTTTTACGGAGACTAGGACCATCTCATTTACATTATTAGTAGCAGCAACAGAGAGTTTTCCAAATAACTGCGCTCTCATACAAGAAAGACGCTAAGGAAACACATATAGGTGAATTACTAAAGAGTAGACAAACTCATCTTAAAGTGGTGTTGTGATTCGCCGGTGTTCACCTCTTAGTTTTCACTTTTAACTATTGTGGAGTTTGGACATTTTAAAGAAAGAAAACGAATGCAATGGGAAGTGTGATACGAAATTATAATGTAGTAAAAAGTGCACCGATAATGTAATACCTGTTAATATAGTAAAGACTTAATCGATAATGCAGTAAAGAATAACCTTTAACTTTATTAATGTAGCTGAATAAGTAATAAGAATAACTCTCATATTAAAAGCGACGTTCTTGTAGCATAATGTTGTGTCATACCCCATGAATGTTGTGTTATACCACATGCATGCAGAAAATACCAGAACAACCCAGGTTAAAATTCGAAATTGTTTCAAACATAGCTTAAATTTACGTGGTAAATTAGAAATTATTCAAAGGAACCAGTCAACTTGACAGTTTAAAACTGAATTTATTTTCATTATTCGGATTTGTTCGTTAAATTCTTTGAACTGTTCATTGATGGAAAAAGGAGTTTTTATTATTTTAGTCTTATTTTTAATGTTTGGTAAAATCTTCTGTCTTTCTCTTCCATTTGATACAAACCTTGAAAAACATGAATGTCCTGATAACATTTTCGCATTGTAGGACTATCGAAGAGAGGTGTTTATGTAAGAGTAACAACAAACAAATTAAGTCACCTTTATCGGTGTGCGATATTTTTAAGCAACTACGGTTCACAGCAACAAGATGTTTTTATTGTTGCTTTAAGGTAGCTTGGCTTGTTTAATTGGGAGGTGTAAAGGGATATCCTAAGAACAATTCATGGGGGTGGGGAATGGTCAGTGCACCCATATTTAAACACAACAATAATTACATGCCTGTGAAGCTGACCAATTTTTGTTCGTTGGAAGTTGTTGAGGAATATACCGAGAACACTTTTTGCGATGTTGGACGTTCGGAGAGGTGTTATTTTACGCGTAAAGAACAAACAGTATGTCAAGCATTAACTATAGTATTCATAGCAACAGAAGGCCTATGTGCTTTTATATTGTTGCTGTTCTCTATACTCAGGTTGTTTGGATTTTAGACACATCGGGATATCCTACCAGTAGTTTAGGGGAGTGTCCATGCTCGATATTTGTTTGTTAGTTACGCGTAAATAAAAAACAAATGGCATCATTACGCTAGTGTAGGCCAACCATATTTAAACACGTCAATAGCTAAGTGTCGCTGAAATTATTTAAAACCAATGTTTGTTTTTTGGTATGTTGTAAGTGTCCTGAGAACAATCTTAGCGATGTTAGATGATCGGAGAGGTGTTACTTAAACAGCAAACAAATGATGTAACTGTTTATCAACACAAATATTTAAAACAACAAAGACTATTGACAGGATGATGTATTTTATTGTTGATGTACCCTATATATATATACAGATTGTTTGGTTAGGAGATATATCGGGATATCCTATGATCAGTTTGGAGGGAGGGTCAATGCTTGGAAAGGTGTTACTGCATGAGTAAACAACAAACAAATGACGTTACTATAAACACAGCAACCAATTATCACAAGACGTTAGTGTGTGTCAATCTCGCTGCAAATATATTTTGAAAATCAAACAAAGGTTCTTTTTTATTTGGAGGTTGTAAGGGAATGAAATGTAAACATTTCCGAAATAATGAATGATCGGAGAGATGCTAAATAAACAAATAACGTAGCTTATTTATATTTCAAAATATACTTCAATTTAGCAACTGTTATTGACAACAACAGATAACGATGTTTAATTGTTACTTCACCCTTTACCCTTCCCAAGGTTATTTGGTTGAAAGTGTTCAGAGATCTCCCCAAAACAGTTTGAGAGAATGTCAATGCTTCGAAACGCTATTATCGCCCCTACCCCCCCCCCAAAAAAAATAAAGCAATCAAACAAATGAAGTCATTATAAACAGTGTGCCCATACACCAGTGGCTTTTCACTGGGTGTCTTTGTAATCTTTGACATTTGTCTTTTGCTCTTTTTTTTTCTTTTCGTTGCATGCTGACATGGAATATAATCTTGGCAGGCATTAACCACGATATTTATTTACTCTCTCTAGTTTGCCACCTACAAAAGCCTGTGAAAAAGTATTTGAACAGAGGTGTTTTTCTAACTTGCAACTCCTTGATTTAAAAAAGTTTACAATCCTTGGAATTGTGTTTGTTTTACAGAAAACAATCATATTTCCAAAACAAATAGTTATAGACAACGATTATAGATTATTCAAAATAGGCATGCAGGATGGTAGCATTATTTTCAAGAAGTAAGTCTCTCACAGACAGAAATTCGGCAATTTGTTCCTGAAGAATAATTTGTTCAAAGATTCAAATGATGCATCTTCCGTAACTGCCTTTGAATAGTGTTTTGAGAAAAGAGTCTATGGCTGATGGTTATTGGTGAGACTGAATAGTGTAATAATTAATGACTCAAGTTCTTTTGTACACCATGTGGTTGCATTTAAAAAGTCATATTCCCTTTAATACGGTTCAAGTATATAACGCTCACTAAAGTTCCATGTCAATAAAACTGTTTATTCAAATCAAAACAATTTCTTTTCATGATACGTTCCACTAATTTGCCCATGAAGTTGGAAGATTCATTTTAATTTCATACAAGCTTTTGCCTTTGCGAAGACTTGTCCTGACAGACCTCGAGTGGGTCATCTTTATGGAGTGTTGGTATACATGGAGGCAATATCGAGTGTTGCAGGCTAGGAGCACTGGTTTGGTAGCTTGCTTGTTTCCATAAGTTTTAAGATATGATTCGTTTCTTTCCCGTTTGTCTTGTTTGATTAGAGGAGGACGCAAAAGTCAGACCAGTTTTCCCACAGGTCGTAGCAGAGTTAGCAGAATGATACAAACACAGGCAAGAAAATACCCATTCACGGCCGATTTGCGTCTCCGTTTTGTGCTGGTAGTTCAGAATCATCACCTACGACAAAAAAAAGAGAGAGAAATTACATGGGGACGTCCATAGTAGTGTTGCTATTGCCAATAATAAGAGGGCCCTTTGCTGACTTACCCACAGCAAACGTAATCCAGCCTTCCACTTTTGATTCTGATGTTACTAGACATGGCTCAGGGTCCGGCATGGTGCCATCCAAGGGCACTTTGTCGTTGCCGGGGGGGGGGGGGGACTTGGTGCATTTTAAACGAAGTTTTAGATTTAAGGTCCTGGTTCTTTGGATTACAAATGCAGCTAGAGAAGACGGATATCTCGCACTATATTTCATTTAAAACCATTTTCAAAGGGAGGTGGCACCAGCTAGACTCCTCAGCAAGACTCCAACCTTCACGTGCCCCCTAATTAGTTAATCTGGTTAGTTAAAAGTACACTGTATTGACCCCCACATTAGCACTGATCAAGAAGGGTTTCTTTGAAGGACAACGGTAGCGTCTGTAATCCCCCCCCCCCCCCAACAACATCAATAGGAGTGTCACTAGTGTACCGAAGGTGCATGACGAGCGCGGAGGGTGAGAGTGGACGCGTGGGGTCCAGGGACCCGCGGTAGTTCCGGCAATATAAGGTAATAAGAATGCCTCAAATTGGTTTTAGAGGCCTTATCGATCAGCTTTCTTCCGTTTCAGCTTTTCGAAATTCGATGTCAGTGACAGAGTTCCTCTATGGGTGGTAGGCTGCAGTGTGTCACATACATTGACAGGACTGTAAGTTTAACATCATGAGGCCAGTCATTTGGTAAAGAAGGCTGCCTGAGATGATCACGAAAGTTAACAGTACTTTTTTCATGCCATTTTCATAAAATGTGTGTACACTAGGGAGCATATAGTTTTAGTGCTGATTTATTTTTTCCCCTGGAATGTAAAGGGCAAAATTGCGGGGCGCGCGAAATTGTTTAGCTATCCCACAGTAATGTATTAGAATATCGATACTTATTAAAAGCTTATATAGGTCATATATAATTGTCCTAGCCTTTGGGTCCTTTTGGGCATAGTGCCTACGTTGTAACTAAGCTTTGCGTGGATATGGTATGAAATTACATCTAGGCCTACATAAACTGTGTACTCTGCCAACATGTTACTTGGTATGGTGGGCAGGACCTGTGCTGCCTAGTATAATGCAAAATGGAACTACTGACGAACCTTTAGGCTTTTAAGAGTTTAAGCTTTTTAAGTTCGCTGGCAGGCCGAAAAATGTTTGGTTTTTATCAGAAAAAGTTCCTCTGCAAGAGAGCGAAAACAGGCCTCTGTGACGGACTGCACTCTGTATCATATCGACTAAGACTCCCCGACTAGGGAAGGGACAGCATCCGTCGACGGGGGAACGTGCCTAATGTCCTTACTGAGACTCTTCAATCTTGTTCTCTTCTCATGCTTTTAAATCTTCTGACTAGTTGGTTTCCCCGGACTGCTCTTTAAACACTCTCCTTAAGGACACCGATTTGACCAAGTTGTACAGTGTCTCTAATATAGACTACATACTGCCTGCATGAACTATAAGCCTGAAAGACACAAATCAGTAAAATCTCTACACACTTAATTAGGCAGCTTATGCCTAGAGAACAGAATAGTCTCAAGCAATGTCTTTAGCTAGACTTTAGCCCATTGTCATGTTACAAGTTAGGTACGTCGATATATGATTTTGGCGATTCCTAACCTTGCAGGTACTTGAAAATGCACTTCACCCTATCAAATATTAGTACTAAAAAAATATTAATCTTCTTCCAACAACTTCACAGTCAACCAATCTTTTTTTTTCACGTAAATGAAGTTCAGCAATATGAATCAATTCAAACCAGTGAAATTTTTGTTCTTTTTTAAGCTAATACAGGTCCCCTTTTCTTGCAAGAAAGTCATACATTTAAAAGTAGGCCTATTCCAAAACTAGGATAAAAAATGGACATCACCAGCTACATTTAAGCTCAAATGCATGTGCTTATTTTATGTACTATTTTGTTATGACAAACTGTTATAACCTTCAACCAACTTTAAACGAGTGAGTCAAATATGGGGGTACAACCTAATCCAAATTCTGTTAGTTCTTGTTTGTTTTAGCTAGGGCAAATTTACACGTTTGTGTAAATGATTTCATTCTTTTCCATGTCAAGTAAAGGTATCATAAAAACAGACATAGGTCTGGATCCAGTTCTTTATCCAGTTCTTGATCCAGTAATTCCAGTCCCTCATGACAATATTGATGTTCGTCATGGGAGTAAGTGCATTATGGAGGCCTACGCCTATTGCTACTGCTAGCAACATTAGGTTAGTTGTACTATCAACGGTAGCACTACTACGTTCAAGTTAGCCAATGCATGTTTTGTCAGTCATGTTCCTGTAGAAAATTTCACTTGTCGATCTCGCCACCTAAGCTAATTAAAGGCCTAAAACAGGATTAATAATAGGTCATGGATTACCTTTTTGGTCTGTGCTGTACATAGCCTCTGGTAGCACTTTGTCGACTTGTTGGTAAACTCTTGGCCGAAAGAAAGATGTTACTTGTAAGACCTAAGTCGGTCCTGTTGTCAGTGTCAAGTAGTCATGACAACTCTCAGAATTGACAAGATAATGGTTATTCTTGGGGGAAATTCCCCCCCCCCCCCCTCCCTAGATGTGGTCCCAAATTTTGGCCCATCTAATCTTTAAAAAGCTTCTTTCTGGGAAACTTGGATAGAACTGAGTACTGACCACCACACGTACGTTTTCCGTCGCCTCGTTGTCGTGCAACGACACACAGACGTCTTTGGGCATTGCTGACGTTTTCTCACTACAACGTGCATATACGTATAAACAAGCGAGAGATTGCGTGTGAGTTGACCATCAGCTGACGTATCACATGTTACACATTGAGCATTTTTTTTGGCTCTAATTCAAAAGGCACCCTTCCTTTTAGAACCACCCCGTGAAGGCAACACCCTAGACCATGGAACCACCCACCCCCCTCGACGAAACCTGAACGCGGCTCTGAAAGATATACAACTATTAATTCCAAGTGAACTTCAGTCGACCACCACATAAACCAACAGTTTTCACTATCTACTCTATTACATTGCAGAAAGAAATACTATTGCTGAAGCAACCGCTCTATCTTGAGAGGGTTAGGCCTACATGTACACAGGATTTTACCCCAATACCATTGATTGGTAGTTCGTACACCACTAGGGTCTCGATAAATAGGGCCGAAGACTAATCAACTGTTACCTTCCATCCTTAGGGGTACGGGGTTGAGTAACGTGGTCAGGACCTTTTCTCCCTCTATCTCTCTTATATGATAATGGATGTGAGGCAATTGGGGTACATTATCTTCTCCATGTATGTTTGTACGGTAGCCTACGGCACGAATGAGAAAATTCAGTGGTCTCTTACCTTGAGGATTACTGGCTGAGGGGTCGCCACTAACACATATCGGGATCTCACATACTGGGCCTGAGACGCACGCCACTGTGTCCTGAGCTGCATGATACACTGTGAAGAGGAATTTAAATAACCTCATGCTGTTAAATGGTGTGATGAGGCATGATGGACTGCTGTTGGAGTGAATCTGGAACAGTAATTTTTCACAATTGTTCCGTTTATTTGTTGTTACAAGGGATCTGTGGACCTATCGTTCCATCGATGTTTAGGGAAGTGAGATGCGGTTTATTGTCTTGTAATATGAAAGACAATGATGTGTTGGTAAACGCCAAGACAGAGAAAAAATAGATCATATTAAATATGATCTGTGGTACTGATTGTTATTTCAGGACTGCTGTTGGAGTGAATCTGGAACAGTGATTTTTCACAATTTAACCCATGTTGATCTCAATTTATGACCTCTAAACTCCACAAAAAAAAACTAAATGGTTACTGTCTTCAATGAGATACACCTACATACTGAATATGACATTGGTCAAAGCTTCCCTACTAGACACTTATTTACAATAATTTCATAATGTGACATTGTTGACCTCAAATGTACTTTAAGCCCCCCCCCAAAGACAACAGAATTCTTGTGTGCTAATGAGATACACATCTACAATAAGTATGAGATCTATCAAAGCTTCTCTTCTTGAGAAAACGTGATTACAAGGTTTTCACAATTTGACCTCTGTTGACCCCATAAAACTTCGACTACTGCCAAAAACAGATGGGCTCTTTTACTCAATGTGGTAGAGCTACATACCAAATATGAGATCTTTCCAAACTTCCCTTTTTGAGATATCTTGAGATATCATGTTTACAAAGTTTTCACAATTTGACCCCTGTTAACGCGGGATAACCTTTGACATCCACAAAAAACAATAGGGTTCTCTTTCTCAATATGGCAAACCTACATACCAAGTGTAAAGAGCATCCATCATTCGTTTTTGAGATATCGTGTGCACAACCTAAGTGTCACTAACACTCACATACATGCACACACCCACACAATCACGATCATAAGTTTCTCTTCCATCGAAACTAAAAAAGTAACTAGATGATCTCTTTTTGATTATCAGTTGCGGTGTTGTGAAAGAATGCCAGAATAGAATCAGTGCCTAGCAAAAATGCAATTAAAATCCTAGTATTGTCACATATGCTAATGAGAACCGTATTTTGTAAACGGTTATCTTACATACATAAAAGCCTGACACCGTGATAGGTCGGTTGACAAAATTCGTGATATAACAGATTGCCTGCATTGTACTCTGTTTATACAGGTAACAACTAACTTATTTTTTATTACGTTACTTTTCATTATTAAATTAAGATATTGCCAATTAACCACTGCCATTTCGGACATTAATCACAAGTCATTACTTGGCAACATGAGTTCGCGGCACATAGCAACAAACATCATTAAACTCATTATATGGCAACTTTTATATACTCCATAAGGAGTACTCCAAGTCGTTATTCGTCATATTACACTTGTCACAGGACGACCTATTTTAAGTTATCATTCTGCAAACTGAAATAGCCATATAGGAACAGTTTATGTCATTCTTCACAAACCACAGGACAACAGGAGTCAGTATATCGGATATAGACACATAAGGACCATTTTGAAATAATTATTCATCGAAATACCATTAACTAATTAGTGACCTTTGTAAGTCGTCATTCGCCAAATAAAATTAGTCACATATTCTGTGCCAGGTGTCTACTTTCTCCCAACAGGTAAATGCAAAACGTTTAAATGTAGGAAACATTCTGCTCTTGAATTAGGTTGCGCTGACATGCATCTAGAAAAGGGCTGGCTCACTAATAAGGAGCCGTTATTTGAACGGAAATAGTGCACTTTGAGATTTTGACCGCCAAAGTTACACCGTAATCTGTTCTTTGCATCGTTCTTCAAATTTGTAAAGACTTTTGCGAGGGGTCCTTAAGAAATGAGCTACGGGTGCTCATTCACGTCAATTAAACAGTGGGTTGAGTTGTGCGCCATCATTGGCGGTACAAACCTACTACACATCAAAGCATTTTTCTGAGCGACCTGATGATTAGCTGACTAAAATCATGTGGTTCGGTGAATTACATTGAACTGTAAACGTAGAATAAAACAAAGAAATACCTTTGAGCTAATCAGGCATACACATCTCATCTTTGTTCGTTGGGGAGGGGGCTCTTAAAGTAGTAATCTTAACTGCATTTTCTGTACCCTCTCCATTTAAATAACAGCTCCCTGCTCAAAAGTCGCAGATTGAAACCCTGATTGAACTTCTTTTGGAATTATGTCTCTATCTATTACCGTTCTGGAGATATGGCTTTGAAAAGTTTGATGACAATGTTCATATGATGACGTGAGGTGTTGCACAGTGTCGGTATTTCTTTTCTTAGGCCTATCGGTTGATAACTGAATTACTCTCTTTTTTTTTTTACTGGTAAGTTACCCCAATATTTGTAAAGGAGAAAATACATGCTTCCAAAACCAGATGCTTGGGGCATATGATATTCTCAGTTGCCCTTTGAAATAAACATAAAATAAGGTACTATAAGACACATCACGCAAATCCCTCTCTTGACGTCATACATTTGCACACATGACCAATGTTTGTTCATGATGCAAGGGTAAAACAAGGATTTTCCTGTAAAGTGTCAATATTTGATGGATTTTGATGGAATTTGTAATATTTTCAACATTTTTAATGATTAATACAGCCAACATTCAATTTTTATGTCATACAACCTTTAACACATAATTGGAATAAAAATAATACTTATTTAAACTATATGAAGAAATCTGGCCGATCAATTTTTATGTCATACAACCTTAAACACATAATTAAAATAAAAAAATAATACTTATTGAAAGTTTATTAAAAAATCTGGCAGACCAAGAGATGCTATTAAGAAGTAACGTCTATGTTTATCACCTAATGTATGAATTCCATCCTTTCAGAAAACAACGGCATTGCTGAAGTTCACGAAGTTGACCGAAACATTGATCTAATCATGTCCAGGCAAATACAAGTGACAATTAAAAAAAATTAAAATAATATGGAGTGAAAGTGGGGGTGGGCGCTGGTTCACTATCTAACGCAACAGTACGACCAAGAAACTGTTGAGAATTCTTTAGGTTATGCCCTGAGGTATACATGTCTTAAGCATGTTCTTCTTAGAAGTATTTTCACCTTTTAGGTGAAGTAACCTTACTTTTGATGTAGTATAGCGACAAGAATGGTTCTTATGACCAAACTATGACCAAACTACCAAAGAATGTAAGTTAGGAAACTACCTTCTTTCCTCATATTTGCAGTATTCCATGGAATATCGCCAGCACTCTTATTCCGTGCTAACACCCACCAAAACTCCGACACAGCACCATCACCAAGAAACACCCCAACCCCTAACCAACACGCACCAACACCCAGACCCCGCAAGAACACCCACCGGCACCGTAACCAGACCCAATGTTTTCAGTCATGTGTAATCGAACATGTGTTACCCCAGGATGGGTGTGCGAGAGACTGGAAGATTGGAAATGATTATTTCTTTTTCGCTTTGTTATTTCTACTGTTTAAAACAAATGACCGGGAGATTTTTTAAGCTACGTTTATTTCGAAGCATTGTCTCAAACCAAGATCACTTAAACATAGGCTATACCAGACTTACCAAAAGTTCTGACATTTAGGCCTACAGATACAAATTTAAAGTTCAAAGGTGAACAAACCTCTCTCTAGAATCTGTGACAGTTACATAAGAGAGGGGAAGGTGAGAGAGAGCGGGCTATATATTTCCCTTACACTTTCCTTCTCCCTCTTCGCCATTGATATAAGCATAATGCATTTGATATATGATGCTATACGTACGTGGTGATGTTGAGTCGTAGTGTTTAATCGTGAGATCCACAAGTCCGTTTGGATACATTACCAACACCATCGTTCGCGGTAATTTCAATCTGATAGAACTGGTCTCCGTCAACCTGAAGCATTCTGTTTGGTGTTATTGTCATAGTTGAAAACGTAGTAGTATCTGTGAGCATCGGCGGCGAGAAGGCTCCAAGCACCAAATCGGCACTATTCCCGCTGACCACGGCACTGCCTGTTGGTTTCATGAAACAAAAAAATGGGGGAAGGGGTTGAAATAATAGCTATTCTATAAACCGATACTGCTCTCGTTCTGTAAATTACCATACACACACTCTTCTTTTTATTAAATTTCAGTATATGTTTGCTGTGAGGCAGACCCTGGCGTGGCCATTCCAATTGGTACAGTGATACCTTGCCAATGTGAAAAACATTTCGTTACTAGTGATCAGATTTTCACCTGAAAACTAAAAATACTGGGCTATCGGCTATACTCTTAACTGGAAACAAATTAAAAAAATTCAGGAATTAACTTACTTCCTTTCAACAATGTTGGTATCATTTCAAGGAAAGTAATAAGAAAAAATTGGTATGTGCATTCACAATATGAGGAGTTAAAAAAAAAGAAGAAAAACACCAACAGAAATTTCGTTTCATAGCACTTAATCTATCAGATTTGGTCAAACGATCGTCCCTACAGATTCAGACTTTGGTCTCTGCAGTTTTCGAATGATTTCATATTTTCTTTTTTGATAAGCCTGCCAAGTTTACAAATAGACATAAACCATTTAAGGCATTGGCCATTAGCTGTTGAATGTGATTACATCATTCTAAACTCATTGCATTTTGATGACATACATTTGTCTACATTGAAAGGATCGCCAACATAAAATTTGGCGTTTTAAAGATTTCTCCAGAAGGAAATGATTTGCTGATAAAAGAATTCAAAGTTTGTCCCGAAATAAAGTAGGTTAAAAGCATGCAAAGCTCAGCAGGGTGCAACCTACTTCAGGGTATCGTATCGAGGAAACGTGATCAGCGTCAATGTCGGTATACTTACTAAGTGCGATATTTTCAGTATCAGCACGATTATTTTTCGAAAATACAACGATCTGAACATCACAACCTTCGTATCCAACGATTGATTCAGGATAAACGGCAAGTGCTGAAAGAGATACAATGAAAGCATTTTGATCATTACTGCATGCATTGGATTTCTGTAAATAACTTTTATCTACCGCCTATGTTAATTGAAACAATAGGACCCATGCATGTAATGTTATTGTAATGATCAAGGGCTTTCAAACAAATTCATGTTCTGACAAACTTAAATCTCACCGATCCAAATTAAATACGATCATGACGTTATAGCATACTTTAAAATGAATATTTTTCTATCGGAGGGACTTACGACATGTGGTGAATTATTGTTCTTTGTGTTTGAAACTGAGATGCTCGAAATAACACTGGAATGCTCGAGATAACACTGGAATGCTCGAGATAACACTGGAACGCTCCACATAACACTGGAACGCTTCAGATAACACTGGAATGCTCCAGATAACACTGGAATTCTCCAGACGATAACTCTGGTTCATTCTGTAAACAAATGCCTCATCATGCCTATCATAATTGCTTGAATTAATTAACATTAATTCAAGTAATTATGATAGGCATGATATTGTTGAGTGTTTATTAAAAATGTAAAACATATGTCTTTGATCGTTTGATGACTTCGGATAGAGTCTGTAACGATTCAGGAGGAACCAATTAAGTTATGAAAAAATAAAACATGCATGGGATTTGTATTACACACTAATGTATTGCCGACCATAAATGTACGTTTTAAATCAGAATTAGGTGTAAGTGCTGACAACACCATCAAAAAAATACCTGTCATCTTTAAATACATTGATCAGAACCAAACATCAATGAAATAAATTTTAAACAGAAATGTAATAAATTATCAAAACCCCAAACTTCTCAGACTCACATTGTAGAAAACTTAGCTTTTTATTGTTCGGTTTTTGCAGGTGTGTGATGTGTTATATCTTATACACCACAGTGAATTCTCTGGTGAGTATGCAACACTTTCGTTAAGCAATCCAAACAGAAATGACGTTTTCGTTTCCCAATGTCTTAAAGTGGTAGTATTTACAGTGAGTATAGTGCTAATCTAGAAAATAGTGAGGTAACTATGACACCTTCTGTTTTCAGTTACGTTTACATTACTTCAAAATATATTTCCATCCAGTTCGAATTCCAGCCTGCCTTTATTCCACCACCGTATCATTCGCTAGCGCTACATAAACCACGCAATCGCAAGTCAAGTCACTAGTCATGAAAATTGCGACTCGAGGCAACAACGTTGATATCTACACCTCGTAAAGTGCATAAAATTTTCTCGAGAGAGGATCTAAAGACACAATATTAGCAAGTCAGATTTCCTTCCATTTCTCTTTATTTCCTTGCCAAATGTTGGTATCACTGTCACAGATGATGAATACTTTGGGTAATTAGGTTACTGTACACATGCAGACGCTGAAAATATATTTTCAAATGAAAATGTCAAACAAGACGGATCTAATTACGTTTTTGTTTATTTAATGGTATCTCATTTCCAGTAATTAATGCTGTTGTTTTTTTGGATTGTTTGTTTTTCTTTCTGTTTGAATTACTGTCACTTCTACCACCAAAATCAAAGCACGTCTTGTAATTGAGGTATGTAATATTTTGTTCTTTTGCCCTCAAGATTTTAGTGTAGGCTTTTTTGAAGCGTACTTACCAAAGTCGCTGTCAATAATATTCATCTGTATTGGCATTACGGTTGAATCAAGTCTCACTGGGGATCTCACTATCCACAGAAATGCAGATTCATAACTCTCATAGTTACCATCAAACAACCTAAATGCTGGTATGCCCTCTGAAGTATCACCAGCAAAATAAAAGCGACCGTCAATAATCCCCCCCAATCTGATATCCTCATTTAGTGTTGAGGTTCCATAAAGTATTGCTACATCTGAAAAATAATAAGTAATCGGATGATTAGTCAGTTTGTATTTGAGCAATTAAAACTTTGGTTTGTAAAATTACCACAGATTCATATTGATGGCATCGATTGACGAGATCATTTGAAGATTCCAAAGTGCACCTAAATCGCGATAACCTTCATTGATGGTGAGTTTGAACGGATGCATGCAAGATAGACTTACCTTGAAAACTTAGTACAATTTGTATGTGCCAGTTTTATACATGAAAACAAACATACCCTGTCAAATCTGAAAATTCTTCATTTCATTTTAACGTAAAGAAGAAAGCGATGATTCTATGAACCATTGTCACGTATATTGCCCAAGACTCTGGGTCGGATCCAGGATTTTTCAAAAATGCAGGAGGGATGGGGCGTGTCCTCGAGATATTGCTCTCATGCATGGATTAATAAAGCATTATCACATGCAATCAGGTCCAACAATGAGCCTCATTATCAATTTCTCGTACTTTGAATATTTCTTAAAAATATTAATATGAGGGGGGCATTTTTTTTTTTACAAGCAGGCCTATCTAGAATATTTCCATATTGATGCATACCATTGCTTCTGCTAGGTGAGTGCGCAAGCGTAACCCTGGCGAAGGTTGTGCCGAGACGCAGACGTATCCAACTGGATGATACTTTATATCGATGAAAGAGCGGAAGTGCATGTCACATGAGTTCTTTGATAATATTACTATATCCGCGCTACCACCAAATTTAGATCAACATACTACCCTTATAGGTAGCGGGAAATTACTTTTCCAAATTTGTCAGAAACTCTTTCACTGTTGGACCCCCCAGAAAATCTACCGCTTTGGCGGCCCCTCCCCCACCCAAGCCGGCAATGGTGAGAATCATTACATTGATTTTGCAACAAATTCATATCACACGTGGCATACCCGTAGAAATGTCGAGCTATTTCTCTGTTACGCGAGGAACCTCTTAAAGCATAACAATCAGAGCTTGCAAAACCAAAAAAAAAAAATGTAATGAATAGTTATTGCTTGGATGGTCACTCCTGTGATAAGTATTGACTAAATAAGATGATTCTTAATCTTTTTTTGTGACAAGACGAACATTTTACGACAGACCCCAAAATATTGATATTATGCTATTCGCACATTGGTACAGATACTCTCCCCGACCTCCCTGGCCCTGTTCGACTTTTCTGATAAATATGGAAACAGTTTGGAGACTCGGAATCTTAGACATTCTAGTAAGAACCTTGTGACACATGTGGTGACTTGCAAAGATGAAATTTATCATCATGTGATCTTTAATGAGATACCACGTATATTTTATCTATTGAAACCAGTATGAATGACAGGCATTCATAAATAGGAGCATTAAAATATTCAGAAATGAAAAAGGTTAATAATGTTACAACAATGAAAACATGATTTACAAATAGTATACATGTATAAAGGTATGGGTAAGATTGTTAAAAGGAATATGTAAAAAGATTGCACTGATTAAAACTACAGTAAGTAAAGGTTCTGAAATGTATTATTGGATGAGCACTGCAGCACGATAAAGGAATGAAGTCTTAAAAATAATTGGATCCTATATTTTGGCAATATGGAACGATGTCATAGATTTCCTTTTTGATTTGTCCAAGTTGTATTGTATTGTATTGTATGTATTCTTTTTACGCATTGTGTTTTTTATTGCTTTTTATTTTCTCATGTATATTTTTTGTGGACTACAAGCAGGATTGTAATTTCACGGCTTAAATGAACGATTGTATATAGACTGATATGGAAACCTGAGTTATGGAATAAACGAAGTTATAGTAAACTATACCGACCAATATTCCGAAAATCAGTTTATTTTAAAATGCATAGCAGTTACACTCTGTAAGAATTTAGAAGCATTCGACATACCTACAAATCCCTCGATTGGTGCCGATGACGTTACTGTGATTACGCTAGTGATTCCTTCTATAGCCTCCGTAGGTGACACAAAAAATCCATTGATTACTACCGTATCTGAAAATAAAAGGAATACAATTTTAATGTTTAGCAATTTCATAATGAGAGAACATTTTTGTGGTAGATGGCTAGGTGTGTATACTGATAGGATCAATATTCACCCCAACCACCCCCCCCCCCCAAAAAAAAAAAGTGTATATCTCTACATAAGTGTATCTCCTGTATTTTACCACAAGTAAATTATAACGTTAAATAATATACATTACCATCTTAGTTACATCGTGACCACATAACAGCAATAAAAAGTCATCCTAGTTGGATGTTACATCGTGCATAACAATAAGAAAGGATTCTTAGTGCACAAATAACAGCAATAAACAGTCATGATACCTTCAACATTAAGTGAGATACTTTGGTGCATATAACAACAATAAACAGTCATTATGTCTACAACACTTAGTGAGATGCTTTGTGAACAGATAACAGCTACTGGACAGTCATTATGTATGACCATAAGAAAGAATATTATCCTTCGTGAACACATAACAGTAATGAACAGCCATGCTTACAACGCTAAATGAGCTGCTTTGGGAACACATAACAGCAATAAGTAGTCTTCATGTATAACTCTAAGTGAGATGCCTCGTGAAAGCAAATCAGGAGTTAGTCCTGACAGTCGTCAGGAATAGTCCAAAGTTAGATATTGTCATATTCTTAAGTTCCTTTCACAGAGGAATGTGCATCTGCTTGATGCTCTGCTCTACTAAAATGGCTCATTTCTATATGAATCGTCAAAAGTCACATACTTTATTGAGATTTTTGTTTAAAGAATGTGTATTTAATTCACTTTGGTTATCTTCGTGAGGACTCCGTATAGCTTCGTTTTGGCATTATCCATACAGACTAGCCCCATATAACAGCCTGCCACTGAAATTCCGTAGCAAGCAATGCTTTAACGTTTTTCATAAAAATGGTGCAGAACTTTGAAAAAGTTATATGCTTTATATGCGACCATTTTGAGGTCAGATTTAGTCCTAAACTTATCAAAAAAGAGCTCCCGAGTGTTTGGACCCTTGGATCTCGACTCCACAATGTCAGCTAGCATCCACATCTTAGCAGTCTCTCACAAGATTGGGTTTGTATAACAGCCAATTATAGTCCTCAAACGTTTCAGGTAGGACCCACGTGGCCATGTATTGCTAGGACCAGTCGGCAGAGTTTCCTTTGGGAAATGAATCCATACCTTCTAACAACGTAATAACGTAACGCAAATCCAATTAGGAGGAAAATATCGGCTTGAATTAGTTAAAACCAGCAGTAGTTTACCAACAATTTTAGTAAGTCTCTTATGATTTACTTATATGTATTAGCGGGATAGGAAGAAAAGCTACCCCTTGTCGGGTGTTGTGTGATAGTGAATTTCATCAAATGTTTACAGGGTTAATATTGTCACAGTTTTACCAAGTTATTAAGTCTACAAGAGAATTGTGGACCCTCTTACAGAAGTAAGATAACCATTGAAAAAATACACTTTGTGAGCATCGATATTCTCCTTAATATTCTTCTTCTCCTCTTACAAGATTGATGGTGTGAGGATGGGGGGGGGGGGGGAACCAGCCTGAAGCCCTGCCGCTGATGTAAGTTTAATAGTTTCTCAGACTGAGGGATGGAAAGAAACTTGTACACTATTACTGTCGTGCTTATCTGTATTTTTATTCGTATAACCGTTTACATCCCATCATTATAACGCAGTTGTAATATCATTTACTCTAACTCTAAAATTATTGTTAAAATTTCTTGTTTTGGCAAAGACCTTAAGTGGTGGGAAAGAAACGTAAATATTCACCCTGACTGAATACCAGGTTCGTCAATACATTTGCCTACATGTAGCAACGAGGGAAGGAAGTGTGAGTCTGGAAAAGTCCTCTTGAATGTTCTTCTAGAGTAACTTCAAGAGTAACATCATGCTAGGATATTCGCGTTTTTGTTCTTGTTGAGGTGGGGAGGGTGAGGTCGGGGACAGCCCCCCCCCCCCCCACATACACACACCTTGGATTCGTGCCTGATGGTATCAATAATTTTGAAATTATATATAAATATTATATATTATATATGAATATATTGTCATTCATGGCGAATATTAAAACGATGGAGCAAACTGAAGGAATGAAAGCATTACCTATATATGTGAAAAACATTGGCTGTGGAATTTTGGCACTATACAGCCGATTTGTTCATGAGGTAAAATACTTACAGGTAGGTATTACAGGTATTATACTTACATGTCTACCCAAAGACAGCGACTAGAGCAAATTGTGTGTTTGGTAATATTGAAACACCATGGATATCTTATCCTTACTTGTGTATGAAATAAACATGTGGCACTAAATATGTACAAGCCAAATTTAAAATCGCAGAGGCAAGTTTGGCCTCACTTTCACCGTAAATGGTAATGGTCAGTCATTCAGTAATTCGATGGAGCAATTGATTCATCTATCGATCAATCGATAAATCAATCAATCAATCACGTATTCATATAGCAATCTAGCAATCAATTAATCAAACACCCTCTCGTCTCATTCATGTCAATTGAACAAACTAACCGTCGTTTGAGGCTTCGTTGTCTTCCACTCTAAGTTTTATCAGCTGAGAAGGCGTGGCTGTGATTTCCGGAGGTACGGTAGCGATATAGAAATATTTATCACTTTCAGGTACTTCATCATCGAACAAGCACATGCAGAGAATTCCTTCACAAGTATGTTGTTGGATGTGGTACGATGATTTGTAGACAATATCTCGTGGATCTGTTACTAAGGCGCCATCTTCAGTACATACTCGGTAGTCTTAATGGAAGAGATAAATGATGCACTTAATTAGCTATCAATTAAAGGAATTGATCATTAAAATGAAAGACGGTTTGGACTTGTTTGCCTCTTCTTTGCGAAACCAATTTAAGTATGCATTCCGTTTTCTAACCCTGAGGTAGTACAAGGTAATAACTGTAGTACGACTTAACCGTACCCGGACACCGAAATGACACTGTTATACGGTGAACATAGGTTTCGTATGCACATTTTTTTTCATAGTACTGTATATATATCTGATATCATCCCAAGAAAAACGGAAGTTATTCAAAGAATACATGGAATCAAATCAAACAGGTAGGTTAGCTTCATCATCAGGAGTTAATGTCTGTTGTTACTTGGGTGGTTTATTCTACAATATATACAACCAAAAACGTAAAGGGGTTAGGGATGCGCGGTGCGGGATATGTGCCGTTGTGAGTTCGGCTGAAATTGTGGATTCATTACGGCAAAGGATTCAGCCAATTGAAAACAAATTATGCTCTTTTTGCAGCGCTTGACTACACTATGTATGATCTGCGCGACCCTCTAATACACAGAACGGTCATATTCCACTATAAATGCATTGAATCCTATCTGGACCAAATCTTACAACTTGGGAAGAAGGAAGCGGCTAGAATTTTTTTTTTTTTTTAGTCTGAAGGATATTTGTACTTCAAGTCTATGTGGACATTAATGGGAACTCAAATGTTTGAGGTAAAATATTGATCACACAAGTGAATGATTTTTCGAGCCGGGGAATTATTTCACTCGAAGAGTGCAGTAAGTCTGGCATAAAAGATGACAACAAATGAAAGAGCTGAGTCATTTTCAAACATCGGTGGCTAATTACACCACATCAAGGAATGGGACTAAAGAGAAATTGATCTGTGGACATATAAACGTTGTCATGCCAACATTTACCTCCAATCTGACTCGTAGCAACGGGCTGGTTGAAGAGAAGTTCAAAGTAGAAGCATTCATCTGACTCCGTGAGACAAACTTCTCTGTCCAAAACCTGTGTTGAGACTAAAGACAACCATTTGTTTGATATGAATGTCATCATTTAAAAGTTGCTGGCAAAGACATAGCCCGTTATATCTCACTTTCCTACCTATGTGTGGAATACACCTACATGGCTTACCGTGAAATCTGTTGAACTGCCCACACGATGTGAAATATGTTTCTCACAGATAAAAATGTGTTAGCTCAAGAACTTGATCTTCCAAAATTTGTCTTATACGCATATAATGTTTCGAAGACATGAAACTCGTAATGATTTTCATTGGTGTAACTAGAGGGTTTAACAATGATTTAATCGATTTTCTTTGTATGTTATGGAGATTTTTAATGCAATATTTAATTTAAAGGGAATTGCTAAAATAATTTCGAAAATGAGTGGGGATGGAAACATTGGAATATCTTACCAACGTCATTGTCAACAATCACAAACTGCATTCCAGGGTCTTGAGAGTAAGGAGACGGATCTACGTTTGTTATGTCTGTTACGCATTTAATTTTAATGCGGAAGCTTTCAAGGACCCCTTCGTCGACGTCGTCATCAATAACTGTCACAGTGGCCGTAGAACGAACTTCACCATTTGTAAATGGTACAATGATCGGTGAAACTATGTAAGAACTTAAATTCTCAGGCTCTACTTGCAATTCTGGCAAAGACATAAGAGACAAATGTTACTCTGTAAAGAAAACATACAGCAATAAGACCAAAAGCCAAAAGAGAAACTTCAAAACCCAGTGTTCTCTACACTGGCTTTCAGTTGGTCCATCTCAAGGTGAAAATTTACACCCCTGAAACAGCGACCTGCCTCCTACAGGAGAAAAAAATTGATGATAGGCCACCGTAAATTTTAAATACAGCAAGAAATCGTCTTCAAGAGGATTACCATTTTGCATTATTTAGCATCTCCAATATCAAAAGTTTGTGGCAAGTGAGAATAACCTCCTCCTTCCGAAGATCGTGGGAGGTTAATGCTGACAGTCTCTTCGGTTAAAGCAGTATGTGCCGTTATTCCTGTGTCTTCCAAAGAACACCAAAGGCCTGACTATAGTTCTGACAGTTGTAAAATGTAACATCTAATGCATAGTCGTTTATTTATCCAAAAAGATCCTAATTTCCAAAGGAAATTCTTTTGTATTCTTTGTTCAATGTGGTAATATTCTCTCGGAAGTGAGGAAAATTCACCACAGGTTACAGTTCCGCCAACTGTTTAGCCGAAAACTAAAAACTAACTCATTCTTCTTTCTATCGTTATTATCACTCTAATCAGCGAAATTTCTCCTGGAAGAAATTTTGCATAGATGTTAATTTCCAGATCAGGATCAAATGGATGAAAATGACGTAAAATTAATAAAAACGTCTATTTTTGTTTTCCAAACAGCCATTTTGCTTTAAAATTCTATGGAGAACACTGAAAATGTAAACTGATAAAGGTTAAATGCAAGTGAAACCGACGACAATAAGAGCAGCGGCTACAAAAGTAGTAACAGGAGCTACTTAGCAGTAGATGAACAGGAAAACGTGCACTCATATTTCAATTTTTGTTTTTATATTTCATAACATATTTTTTTCAGATAACTGTAGTGAGGGTTTTAGGAGTTTCATTCAGTCTTTGCCAATGTAGAAGGAGGAGGAGGGAAGAAGAGTTTCCACATTCCTCTGTTCACAGTGACTGTCTCGCTCTGGAACTGATATCAGCACAAGTTCTCACCTACTGTTCCATCCATATCAACCTCCGTTGGTGTGACAATATATATTTCTACCGTTCCTGCATCTTCTTCTACGACCTTGAGTCCTTTCTCGAAATAAAAAAATCCCGTCGAGGTGTTACCCGCTGAATTAGAAAAAAAAAGTGCAGTTAGAAACATAAATAGCATGCACTATGTCAATTTGGCCAAATGAAAAACGATCGCTGTACATAATACTTGCTTACGTCAATGTTTTTGTAATAATTCGTACATAAATATTAAGCTCCAACTATTTACTCTAAAACGCTCAGGTCCATCCCTCTTAAAAAAATAAAACAATGTCGTTATGGTAATAGATTTCTTTAATGACAGACTAATTGTCGTTTTTCAAACAACCTTTTCACTTGATAGTGACTTACACAGTACTTTGCAATTTACTGTCGGCAACGATATAATTAAAACAATCCATGGTATTCCGAAATTTCAGGAAATGTTTTATGAGATCAAGGATTACATCAAGCTGTCACAATGATACATCAAATATTAATTGCTTTATAAATTCTGTCACAATGAACGGATTGTCAATAGGTATAATGACAGTGTAACAAGCATTCAATACTATGACAACCAAATTACAAAATAAGATAAAACGAAGTCAAACCGAAGTAAATATTGCGTGCATACTATCCATGGCAATTTCTTTGTACATTCACTAATCCAATACATTATGCATTTTATTTGCATATATCAATATCGATTGCTGTTCTTTTACATATATTTGACTGTATTTGTTATATAAACTTGAAACAAATGGAGAAAGACTGATCCATGCTCTATTAATTAAGCATTATTAGCTGCGTCGTTCATACGTCAACAGTGAAAAATGAACGTCTATTATTGTAGGTGGTAGAGTAATGAGTGTTAAAGGGTATGTACGATTAAAAAAGTATTAGAGTCAAAGAGAGAGGGACTTTTTAATTGTACATTACTTGTATGAGTCACTACTATAATCTGATATGTGATCCAACTACGGTAAGGAATCAACTACGTAGTATGAATGTTTAATTGGGGTATTAAGTGCCCCCTCACTTTTCCCCTTTCCCGTACGCCGTTTGGACTTTTCACTGAGAAATACGCACCAAGCTGTCAGTACACTGTGGGTGTGCCTTGATGCATTACCTATAGTCCCTTAAATTTCATTTTATCATGAAATAATATTTATTACGACAATTCTCTGCCTACCCCCCTGAAGTATTTCTAACTTTACTCACTGTTGTCGGCTTGTTCAATGAAGGCTTCTGCTAGATGATTTTTTGGTCGATTGTCTGCAGGTAATGCTATCGTAAAGTCTATTTCTGCATCAGCAGTTACACCAAGGGTGCCACCGGTGCTGATATCAACAACACACTGGGCAAATGTGACATCAGCCGGAATGGGACAGAGCGTCATTGTTGGCGTCGGCGAGCCTAAATTTGGATCTATAACAACCGCCACAGCTGTTGGCATAATACATAAACATAAACTTATTTAAGAGATAAATTTATAATTCGTTAATTTACTATTATCAATTTTATTCATCACTAATAAATAAATTAATTAATGCATTAATAAAGAAATAAGTTAATTAATTATACTGTAACTGATTACAAAAAAGTCAAAGTGAGCAGAAACAATACCTTTCATTTGTAGTAATGTTGATATGTGAGTTCACATTTTCCAACAAGTTCCGGTTGAAATGAGGTTTTCGGGCTTTGCTGATTTCTATCACCGATGATACTACTGTTTATTTACAGTATGAAGTTTATTTCGGTGATTCCTTAAATAAAATATCCAACTTATGATATTTAAGCAAAATTCAAGAACTGAACGGTTAACAGCAGTTTTTTTTTTATGGCTACTTGAAATATATGGGCAAATCATGCCAAAACGTATAGGTAATAATAATCATATAAATTAATCATATGAGCTACAAGATATGTTTTTCTCTCTCTTGATGGGTGTCAACTTCAGTCTTTCTATGTTGAATTTTTCCAAACCATGGGTTTTACTTCCAAATATGGTTCCACGCAGCAGGATGATAATTTCTTGTATGAGCTGCTTTTTTCTTCAGATGCACTCAGAATTTCCATCTAAATCAATTGCATGACCTCGAGAAAGACACTAACCGAACGGTGCAGAGAGTTATGCCCAAAAAGCCTGAAATTCTGGGAAATTATAGTTTAAGTCTGAAAGTGGAAAGGAAATTTCTGTGGGCCTCGTTACCCTGGTAATAGACAGAAGTTAGCAATCCTATTCAATACAGTGCTCATCAGCAATCACAGAGGATAATACTCCTGGCAATTTGCGAAGTTTCCCTAAGTTATTCTGTGGTCCATATGAGCAGTAACATTACCGGGGTGCCAAAATTCTGAAGCGTTAAGTAATTCTTCAAGTGAGTACTAAAATTTTAGGGTAAAAAATAAAGAAGTTCCACAGACACCTCACAGTGTATAGTGTACTAACTGCATAGGGCCCTGTACTCTTTTATGAAGTTGAAAAAAAATCAATATTTTTGGAAGGGAGAGGCGGCCCACTTGGCCACCAACCTATATCCGCCCCTGCATTTGATAATCTAGGTTTATCACTTGGTAATCCTGGATTATCAGTCGATAGGCCTGGATTATGGATGGTAATGTACAGGTTTATAAGTCGAAAATATAAGTTTGTCAAAACTTATCGGTGATAATCACTCAATTATCCACATTTA
This sequence comes from Stichopus chloronotus, assembly GCA_021234535.1. Lineage (NCBI taxonomy): Eukaryota > Metazoa > Echinodermata > Holothuroidea > Aspidochirotida > Stichopodidae > Stichopus > Stichopus chloronotus. The sequence goes on from CM037835.1 coordinate 2,208,644, forward strand.
ATATTCTATAATCCTGGATTGTTTGTTGTAAACCACGTTTATCTTTCGGAAATCGTGGATTATCGAAAGTAATTTGGATAATCCACGTTTATCGGTTGATAATCCAGGTAGGCCTACAACAGAATTTTTGATAAACCTGGATTCTCAAATGCGAAATCGTTTATCTGATGTGCAGAAACTACAAAAGAGAAAAGGGGATTAGATGGGTCTTTTACAATTTAAGTCGTTTTGCGTTGGATAAGATCCGTAAAAATACAAGAAATACAAGCAAAAAGCGAATTGTTGCCCCATACACGACCAGGTATTTTAACTACTTTTTTTCAGTTTCCATCTTGGATTTATGTTCTGAATATAATAACAAAACGCATAATTGTAGTGTTAACATGGAACTTCTTTAACTTCCCGAGGAAAAACTCTTTCGTAAGCTTTTGAACTGCTTAACTTAACGTGATCAGAGAATGTAAGCTGCAACTATTTGTAAGAACAAACTTATAAAGACAGTTTTTACTAACAAATCGAAAATTGAAACGATGTTTGCCACTTAGGAGCGCCACACTTATGCCGTGGATTTGTGTTGCTGTTGTTTTCCCTAATCAAAATTTAACAGGAAAGAAAGAATTATCTTTTATATTTGCTTTCACTGAGAAGTGAAAATTTGGGTAGGTGCTTGAACCTGGGAGGTGCAATTGAGGAGATACAACAGATGCTTCTGCTTTTGAGGTAGCCTTATTACCGCCGTAATCGTCTCTTTTGTTCACCTCTTGCAGATTCAATGGGATTAAAGGGTGTTAAGAACTTAACGTAAAAGGTCTATGTTGTCTACTCCGTTGTAAATTGCCTATCGAAAATTTCGTCTATATCTATAGCATTGCCAGTCGTTATTCTTGAAAATCAGTTTTCAGCTCTCGACGAGGTCCGACGCCTATCGCAGTAAAAAAAAATTGACGTTGTGTAACTTATTGAATATGGATAGGATACACCCTCTGCAAACTTGCGAAAATCAGACAAAATCGATAAAATGCAACAGTAAAATATAGTCTTATGATCGTTCTCGTGATTTGCATATGGCAAAGGTTTATGTCTTATTCTTATATACCAGTCTGTCTTGATCCCAAATAGCCAGTCGTTTCTCTTTTTGAGACAGTGGTTTTGAGTCAGCAATGCACCTCGCATCAAAGCTTTTTGCTACTCAAACCTTTTCAAAGATTGCAAGCAGGTTTGAATGAAGATTACTTGGATGTCCCTAGAAGTAAGATACATCACACAAAAGTAAAATGACACTCTAAGCTGTTTTCATCCCTTTATGAATTGAAAGTTATCACGCAGGAGAAAATCTAACAGGATTAGCATAAATTAACCGTCCTGTTGTGTCTCCTTCTCTTGCCCCTCCTTGCTTGAACACAATCTGATGGAGCGACGAAGACGCCTAATGATTTCTTTTCTGAATGAAAACATGAGCTTCTTGCATGCACCCGTATTGACAGAGATTCAACTCTTGCATCATGGGTGAAAATGAGTCATCTTTAAGTAAAATATGCCGGGGTATTAGTTATTATGATCGTGAAAATTTGGGGTAGACGGTTGAACACTGTACAACGCAACAAAGCAACGCAGAATCCGATTGATTTTATTTAAAGGTAAACTCCCGGGAAGGTATGGTCTTGTTGAATGTACCCTTCAAAGTGAAAATGACCTATATTCTAAGCAGTAATATTGAAGTACTTTTAAATAGCAATATGACAAAATAGGTTTTTTATGAGTCTTTGTCTATCCTGAAATATCCTGAAATTTTGAAATAACCTGTCACATTCATGGAAAGGCAACTGTGTAAAAGTTATGTCGACACCATGTGCTACCACCACCTAACACTGTGTTATGTGTTACAGTAATCATGATCTTTGCCTTTGAGCTATGACGTCATATCAGTCTGGTGGACACTTATCAACATACCAACCAAGGTTAAAGTTTATCCAATTTGCCTTCGAGGAGGAGATCTTGACACACTTTTAGAACATTTTTTGCCAATTTGAACTTTCATAACGTGATCTTTGACCTGGTGCCAAGGGATGTCAGATGGGGCTACCATTTAAGTGTCATTTTTGGCGACTTTAATCGCTCACGTAAGTACAATAGCTCTTATCTGTATGCTACGTATGGGGATGGGATAACAACATTAAGATGCTTCTGTCAGAGTAACAACATCAACATGCGTGTGATCTGACATGAGAGACTAAGTGATTACTGAAAAACGACAGGAAACGAGACATGCGACTCGGTGGATTGCCTTCTTTTTTCTTTCACTTTCATCTGATTTAACACTGAATTTAGAATTCCAAGGAATTCGTTTGACCTCTGAATGTGTTTACCTTATTCGTTTTCCTTGGTGTATTATCTAGAGTCGGCATGGCTACAACTCATAAACCAAACCTGATTTAACACTGTTCTTCGTTTTTTTTTTTGTTTTACTGAAAAACTTTTAAAATTTGACAATGTACCTAGATCTCTTTTTAAATACATTTCTGACTACCTCACTTGCCGTTCGCAATATGTTAGGCTTATAGTAACAGTATTATTTGAAGTTTAATGTCGTCAAGTTCGGAGTGATCTCTGGGGGCTGTTTTGACTTTTTACACTTCATTAGTGTGACATTCGCTCTGCTCATCCTTCTTCGAAAGACAATGCTCTCATTAGTTTAATTGAAAATTATGATGGAAGTATGAATTGTGAACAGATCAGCAGACTTGTTAATTGTTGTGATGAGAATGATGAAATCTCGTATTGAGAGAAAAGAAAAACCAGAATGCACAAATGCATTGTGGTTCCGATGATTTCATTACGGAGATTTCTTTTTCATGTACATTACATACTACAGTGTAAGTGAAATATGAGTGTACGATGCTTGGTTATTGTAATGTTACAGTAATTTATAATATTATCAATTGAGAAGTACAGTCACATCTGCTGACCTAAGTTGATGAATGATGCTATAAGTATTCATCTGAACATACACAACTGCATAGTACAGAGAAATATCCAAGAGCTTCCCTACATACCAAATATAAGATTTGTGCAAGCTTCCCTTCGTAGGAAATTGTGCTTTTACAAGGTTGCCTTGACTTGACCCATGTTGACCCCAAATGACAATTGATCTCCACCAAAAACAATAGCCTGTTTGTGGTTGATTAGGTTCACCCATAAATTAAGTGTGAAATCCGCACACACACGCTTCCTTTCTTGAGATATCGTTTTTATAAGGTTTTCACTATTTGACACCCGTAAAACTTAAACGACTTAAAGCCCCTCCAAAAATAATAGACTTCTTGTACCCAATATCAATATGTACATCAACATATTGAATATGAAATCCACAAGCTTCCCCTATTGAGTGTTTACAAGGTAGGCGTCACATATAAACATAGACGCACGCACAAACTCATACACGCAAGCACACATACACTCCCATAATTACAAAGGTTACGATTTCATTGAAACCAAACATAATATTGGACAGTGCTGTGGAGAGGATACTGAATATTTATGAGATATAAGTGAACTAATAATTTGAATTAAAATAGACATTTTCATTACATTACAAACGTTTCTATTCGTGGCTACATTCTATACCTTTTATAATTCTATCATTTGTAGTGTATGGAGGTATTGCAGTTCTTTTTTGGGAGAATAATATTGAGAAGACTTTAAATGTCTGTGCTGTTAGTATTTGGAGAGACGGTAGGGTCCTTGGGGTGAGACTGTTCCTCCCTTTTTACCCTATAACTTTGTTAGGACTTATACATTATACCATAATGGTCAAGACAAACTCTTATGTTAAACCGAGCGAAGTTTACCATGTTACAATAACACAATCCCTTATATTAACAGCCATGTGATGGGCCCTCTAGAATTTTTAATCAATACAATAATTTAGAACAATCGGCTCCTGGGGTACGTATATGGGAACATCCCAATAACAATAGCGACGTTATTTTACGCGGTAAAGAAATAACTTTACCAGAACTGAGTCCTGCAGCATAGGTAATTACGAGGGTGATAACATGCAAATATTCATTGAGCTCAATCTGCATATATCGTGTTCGGTAGAGAAATCCAACGTTATACTTAAAGAGGCTGCGTTTGTACGTACGAACAGAAGTAAACTATAAATATTTTAAATGTACACGCGAGGTTGTACGTGGACGGAATACGTCATTCAATGAACGAAAATGACAAACAACCACTTAAAAGAGCAACGAAAACGCCATAAAACAGTAAAAACAAATCACATTTGAAACTATACTTATTGCAAGAAGTAGATTACCCTACATAACGCTTATGCAATAGTGTACAGCTCTCACTGATGTATCAAAAACATTACTAAAATCGTGGCTCATTATTTTAAGAAAAGAAAAACTACAAACTATTCACCTCTTTCTGGGCCAACGATCAGTTGTTTCGAATATTTATTGCGGTTATGTACCATTTGCTTGATGAAAGAAGCACACGAATTATATCAAAAGTGTCAGCCAATACTTTATCGCATTTTCAACAGTTTTTTGTTCTGAGAACTGAAATTATATGACAAACTTTATTACTAGAAACCTTTTTTTTTCAGAAAGTTTTTGAATGGTGGAATCAAAGTATGCACTAAACTTTTGGACATAAAATTTTGGACAAAAAAAATGTTTTTTAATTTTAGGTACGTTATGCTGTTCACGACTACAGGCAGATACTTTCGATCTGTTAGTGTTATTGCTATAGCAGTTCTTGGTTAGGCATGTTACCGACTTCGATACAACCATTTTAAGTTATAGTATTATATCTTCAGGATTTGGTGTCCCTGGTTCAGGACTTTCTTCAGTTCCACTGCTTACCTCCTTTTTATGTTTTTAATAACATTTTACTGAACAAAATTTATTTGTTGGTGTGGCATGTGGTCACAATGTCCAGAACTACTGCACTACTATGCCTACCATATTGCCTCAGGCAGAATATGGTTGGCAACCAATAACATAACATTTTGTTTGAATTTGGATTTGTTGTGAACATCTCTTTTTCTCAGTGACCTGTCGTTAGAGTAAACTAGTACAAATCCCTTTGATCATTATAAACTTCTTTAAACTTTTTTATTCTAGCACTTAAAGTGATTACGTGCGTAGGCAAAAAGTAAAAACATTGATATTTCATCTCCACAATTTTGGTAAGGCTTTTAATTACACCATTCAGACAATCTGGGAAAATAAGTAGGTTTCAGTTGGTTAATTTTGCCGTATGATTTCACATTCTTCTAACATAACGACAAAAAGTGAAGAATACGATAATGTAGTGGTTGACAGTTTTCATTCAAATCAACGGTGAGCTTCTTTGAGCAAGCCAATGGGAAGTATACTAGTATTGAATATTCAGTTACCAACTCAGGATCACTGACGAAGCCGGCAAGGTTGTGTTCAGTTGGTATGTTATTTGTAACTACAGTGTTTCCTTTCACCAAATACTACAATTCCCGATACCTACCAAGGAGCGACGACTCGAGTAGTATGTTTTTGATACACTAGTGAGACCTGTACTGTTGGATATTCATTATGTAGGCGGTTATAGTAAGAACCGTTAATTTTCAAATATGATTTTTGTTTTTTACTGTTTTTATGCCAATCCCGTTGCTTTTCGAAGTAGTTACTGTCATTTTCCTTCATTGAAAGACATAGTCCGTTCATGTACAACCTCGCGTGTACATTTAAAAATAAAGAAAAAGTTAAGATCAAACAATCTTATCTTTTTGGTTTTTCAGTACACACGCAATCGCTTTAAAGTAATTGACGTTTACTAAATGTTGAATAGGCGTATTACGTAAATCATTATTGAAATCAACATTTCATGTTGATATTGTGCTGTACCCTTTTTTAACACTTTTCCTTCCGTTCACCCTTTATCGCAAACTTGTAGTTCCCTTCTGTGGGAGTCAACAAGTTTTACTTATTTACTTGATTGCTTGTTTTATTGCTTACTTATTTTACGTACACACAGGCAATGCACAAATATTACAAGTGAGGGATCCTGTAATTTTAGTCATCAAAGTTTATAAACCTAGGCTATTTGAACAATTTACCATATAGGAATTCCATCTCTGCAGTGGATAGATGGACTGTAGTTAAACTGCAGTATATCTGTATACACATGACTGACGAATTCAGATACAAAATGAATCGATGCGTGCTGATAGTATTTACTTACTTGCGTCAAACATCACCGTTGCTGGTTGACTCAGCAAAAAGTATAGTTCAAACTCTGTTTCTCCAAAGGTTTGTATTCTCATGCTGCTTTCAGGGTAAAGTTCATTCGGGAAAAATATAGCTGAAGAAGAGATATATTAATTAGGAAACAGAAGATAGCATTGGATATATAAATTAGGAGGAAAAACCGTCTTCTTCGCGATTTTCATAAAAGAAATTACCTCACAGGCATTTAAACATAGAAAGTCGTGTTAAACAAGCACATGCTTAGTAAATAAACCAAATGCTGATGTTTAACACATATACATGTGATGTCCAGAAGTCGGACATGTGGTCGTGAGAAAGATGTTTAAAATATTTTCTACTTTTTAGGTCTTTCTTTCTCGAATTACCTAAACCGTATACATCCCACAAAGACGAAGAGTTTAGGAACCCAACTTGACAGCCAAACTCCTGATGAACATTTACTTCTAAGGAGAGTTTGGAAACACACACAATTTCAATTTTGAAATTTGTCCTTTCAAGTGGTACAAAGACTAAATTAAATATTGAATTGCTTTCCTCTGTCAACCGAAAAAGGAATTTTGTTAGACGCATTAGGTGATTTACAGCATTTACGTGAAGACCGTACAGATATGTATCTGAAGTTTTTGTCACACCGTGGAGATATTACATGTTAATTTACGATAAGATGCAAAGTGGAGTTGCAGAAAAGATGTGCACAGTGACAAAGACATGACAGGTAGGAATGAGAGATACAAATAAAAAAAATGCTTAAGACTGATATATATAGTATATACAGTGATAATATACCAGTTTCCATGTCAGCAGATTTTTTGGACAGAATATAAGTTGTAGGGGAATATTTCGCTAGAAATGCACAACAAGGTACACAAAAACTTTAACCGTTGTGAAAACTGTTGGGCGGTTAGACCAGATGAGATTTGTATGCTACCTTTCCCATGCTTCGTGCCAATAGTGGCACTCTGGAAAAGCCCCAAATGGACTATAGAATCGTTAAGTTGTAACGCTGTATGAGCTATACATTCTCTAGAACAGGTCATACGTACTGAACATGTCACCGGTTACGATAATGCTACAGAGAACTCCCTTCCAATCTCCGCATTGTCCTCTGTTGTTTCATCTACCGAGGTGATGTAACAGTCTACTATCTCTTGGTAAAAAGATGTGCTCGTAGGTGTTAAGTTTATGGTTGTGGTGTCATCACCGGAGCTTACAGTGGCATTCGCCGGTAATCCAGCCAGAGTCACCTCCTCACGCATGCAACATGATACATCTGGTTTAAGAGAAGACATGATAGAGGTTATCATTATTGCAGGGTCTGGCTGGCTTGAAATAAATGGCTTTAAGTTGATAAGTACTTGTGAAATACCATTTACATTACTTAGAAACGGATATTTTTACACTTTCTGTCCCACCCTGTGTAAAATAACACTTTTTAGGTGTACTTTTCCAACATATTTACACTTTTCAAAACTTCAGCGATATGCAAGACAGGCCCTTGCGTTGAAAGATTTCACTAAATTTGCTGACAATTTTTAACCTTTTATGCATTGTAGTTTTAAATTGTAATATGATGGATGATGCCCACGGACAGATAAAATTTTACCAAAAAGTACACCAACTTGTCATTTGGGGACCATAGAATAGAGCCCGCCAACACTTAAAACTTTATGCAGATTTTATGAAATTTGTATTATTAAAGGACAGCAGTTGCTACGAGACAACATCGGAAAGTTGCTCTGTTAATTGAGAAGCAATATTGAGCCATTAATAAATTTTGCGTAACCATCCTTCCGGTTTTTACTGACATACCTACACAATCACTTTAAAAGAAAGAGAATCACGATGGACAGACACAAGTCACCTTAAAGTACATTATGGTTGGGAATATAAAAATTATCAGTTGCTTACTTTGATAGGATCAAATGATGTATCTCATACCGTTGGCCAATGCACGTAGGTGTCATACATTTCAACGCAACATTTTAAATCTCCCCCCCCCCCCCCCGGTAAACAAATACACCATGTATCAGTATAGGCCTACACATCATTCAATTTGGTGTTCACATAAGCGGAACCAAAACAGCAAACTTCAATTGATTGTAATGATGCGAGCATGTCACTTCTAAAGTGTAGCATACCATATAACTTTCTTGTTCTTTTGAAATAAATCCTCTTCAATTTGAAGTGGTACTTTTCTCGATGCAATGAAATGAAGGCTAGTGTTATACCAATTTTTAGATGTTGTGATAAAAATGTTTTTACCAACTATGAGCCAGTCTCAGTTTTAGAGGGGAAGACTATTTGAGTAAAGATTAAAAGTAATACTAATTAGGAAATATCTTAATTATGCATCGTGACCTATGGGACAACAAAAAGGATGTGTTTTTTCACTTTAAAATGTAAACAAGAGGGCAATCCACGGAGTTGCGTATCTCATCGCCAACATGCACTGATTTCAATACAGGGCATGCACACAAGGATTTGTAATAGTTTACTGCAACCGCACCTCACAGAGACCTAGTTCGGGGAACTATGTGTAACTGAGTGGCAAATATTCTTCAAGCATAAAATGGTGGTAAGCAGATCCAAACCTCTCAATACTGATATCTACTGTTAGGTAGCACCACTTAAGGTTATAGCCTGGTGCTACTAGGCTCAAGTAACGATAGCAATAACGTCTCAAAAGTATCTGTGCATATTACGCTACATGACAATTATAACATTGAGTTATTCCATGTAGGTTAGGCTTAGTGGTTAGAGTTAGGGGCAGGATATAAGAGCATCCCTCTATGGGTTATTGCACATTAGTCTCCCATTAAACTGTGCAGTACATGGTTCTGCAAAAATTATTGTTTGACCTAAAAATAATGTTCTGATAAAAGACATTATCCACAGGGGCCAGTTCCGCTAAAGATGTTTTGGTTAAGTTAACAAGGTGGTGTCTATTGACCCAGATGCTGGCTCAAAGCTTTTTACCAAACAATCATATAAGTTCACCAGTTTACTACAAGAGTGATAAACTGTATCTTCATTATTGTGTTCACAGGAACGGCCTTGCAAAATTTGGCCTATAATGCTTAATTAACTCTCAAGATATGGTGGAAATCCAAATTTTGGGGCAAAAGTGGCTTTTTCCTAAAAAGTCAGCAAATCTCACTTGAATTTACCTTTGCAATAATATTATGTTAAACAGTATGTGTTCTAAGGGAAGTCCTTACAAAGCCTTAAGTTAATTGGTGTAATAGTTCTCAAGATATGGTGGAAATTAAAATGTTGGGGCAAAATTGGCTTTTTTCCTAAAAAATCAGAAAATTTCACTGGATTCACTAATACAGTAATAAAATGTTGAACAATGTGTTTTCAGGTAAGTCCTCACAAAACTTTAAGTTAAGTGGTCTAACAGTTAGTTCTCAAGATATGCTGAAATTACAAATTTTGGGGCAAAAGCGACTTTTTTTTCTTAAAAATTAGCAAATTTACTGGATTTATCTTTATAGTAATATAATGTTGAACAATGTGTTCTCAGGTAAGTACTTACAAAAATTTGAGTTAATTGGTCTATAATAGTTCGCAAGATATGCTGGAAATACAAATTTTGGGGTGAAATTGTTTTTTTTTTCTAAAAAATCAGCAAGTTTCACTCTCTTTACTACAAAAGTGATATACCTTGAATATTTCATTCACAGGTAAGTTTTTGCAAAATTTTGCATTAAATGCTTAAGTACTTCTCAAGATATGCTGGAAATAGCAATTTTGGGACAAAAGTGGCTTTTTTTCTCAGAAATTTTGACTCTATTTTCCATACAACTAATACATCTTGAAGATATTGACATCCTGCACAACCTTACCAAGTTTAAACTTAATCACTCATATACTTTTTGAAATATTCCACAAATACCACAATTTGGACAGGTACTTACGAACACACACACACAGCCATGCACACACACGCCCCAACTTTGTTTTCCATTCATTTCGAGGACCTCATTGTGCTTTCTTTTCTTTTTTCTTCCTCAACCCTAACCTTAACAATAGACTGTCTATTGTTAACCTTGAGAGGACCGGAGAAATCTATTTAATTTTCTACAGAGGGCCTAAAATCTATTGTTTCGGTCCTCGATCCCACCTGAAAACAAGGGCACACGCACACACATTGGCACGGACACGTTTTCATTTATACCACCCAACAGGACCCTCCTGTATCCATGGTCATTCTACCATGGGGTACCCCTGGGGTGTCGCTATTCATCCAATCCAAGCGTTTCCATGGCAACCGTTTTCCCATGGGTGCACAGTACAATATATAGTTCCACTAGCCAGGTGACTACAATATCTCATCTAGCCCCTATAGGGCGATGAGATGATAGAAAATTCTCTGAATGTAAGAGTCACACAAGTATGCTCAAACAACTATAATCCAAACACTATATATGTCATATTAAAAGATACCAAGTAAATATCTTACGTGGTTACGGTACAATGACAAGCTCCGTAATAAAAAAATCAGAGTGACCCCGGATATTACTAATTTGTTCTCGTAGAAATGTACAGTGAAAACCTGATTTAATATCCTCCTTAAAGAAGCTTTTCTATTTAAATCATCTTATCAGACATCCCCTCACATATTTACTATCATTATCAATGAAAATATGGTAGTCACTGTAGGTGGGAGGGACGGAAGGATAAACGGCTGCAAGTTCACCCAAAACACCCTTTATGAGCATACTTAATTATACATACTACAGTTACTTGATTAAAAATGCAATTTAAAAGTATCCCTTGTCTTTTCCCCCCTTCCTATCCTCTTCTGGCCCCTACCCCAGGCACTATACTGCACTAGATGTACAACTCTGTCATCAATAATCTAGAGGACATGTTTCCATGGGCTCAACCTGATACATAGCTTTAAAATTTAATACGTGCAAGTGGTATAAATGTTGAATCCTTATGTATGGATCCTACCTACAGCATCTCTTGCAAAACAAAATTAATGAAGACGAATTTTCTAAAGCCTGCACTAGCATATTTTGTGTTAAAGGTGGATTTCACATCCTTGAAATATGTTCAATCAGTGTTATGGGGGTGCAGGAGGGGCGGGCAATGGCCGCTTATGAATTAAGAAGTCCACCTGTCACAGAGAGCATTGTCACTCTATTTGTTACTGCCAAGTTATATGATTGTGAATTGTAGATGCACACAAAACTGAATCAAAGTCAATTAATAACTGGTTCCCTATCCATAAATTAGACCTACAATGCACAGGAAACATGACTAAGTAATGACCCCTGGTGTTTATTCACACTAAGCATTTTACCCAACAGTTATGTTGGTGGTCAGTCAATAGATTATCTCATGCTAGATTTGTGCCGCTTTGGCATGTAGCGGAAGGGCTACCAGCAGAATACACGATCTAACTCAAAACAACTTGTAAGCATTGGATGTTTTTCCAACAGATGTCACAATGGGACCTATTCTTCCTCACATTGCCTCGTACGTCATAGTTTGCCCAGTACGTCACATTATTAATTTGATTCTAAAATTCAAAGTGAATGTATTTTCAGAATTTTTTTTCTCTGGATCTTGTTGAGCAACGTCCTAAATTACAACTTTACGGAATATCACGATAAAAGTGATTGTGTTTCTACATATCAAAACTTAAAAATTTCATTGAAACTTGTGACGTACGGGACAGCTATTTTGGACACTACCCTAATCAGCGAAACAAATAAGTGAATGAAACACAATAATATTTCAAATTTATTGAAAGGGAGAATTTCAAGGTCCTACACAACTCACATTCAATTGGCTCATGTTGCTAGCAGGGAGATAAAATTTCAAGTGTTTTTCAAATGTCCGGTACTTCAATTATACGTCAATTATATGCAAGTAAGCTCTCTGTAATTAACACAATTTGGAACATTTGAAACAAATATGAAAATAAGAAACTTCCATCTACTCAGCCTTAAAATTATACCACATGCAAAGTGTTCCAGTAACAACATAACAACACAAATGTTTGACAATTGTATTCATGGGATAGAATAGCTTGGACCTGCCCTGATGGAAAGTCACGAATGACACAAGGTTCTATACTTGTCCCTACGTTATTTATGACTGTGCAAGTGTGGGCCGACATAAACGATGTATGCTGAACGTATCCAATATTTTGACATTTGTTTTATATGCTGAAGACACTAATTCATTTTATTCACGTCATGATGTTAAAAACTTTGCAGTCTGATATTAAGGAACTCACAACACTTAATGTTTGTTTGAAGTTGCAAATAACAAATTATCACTTGATGTATCAAAAACAAATCTTATTATTGTTATTAGTTTTTATGCACGCCAGAAAACAGTACCTACAACTCATTGCACTGATAACTTCAGCTCGCCAATTTTTGGCCTAATTTTTGGTTACTCTTGAAGAAATTGTGTGTCTAGCTTTTTATTCCCCAACTGCAGGGAAGTTAAGTAAGGAAAACAAAATTTCTGCTTCTGGAAAAGGTGTGTTTACTAGTGCTTTATTGATACTGTAGACCCAAAACAACCATCCGACTTTTAAAATTGGACAAGGAATTTAGGATGTATGAAAAAATAAGGCAAAATGATAGGGTATTCCATAATGACGGTAGGGTCGTCTAAAGTGTTATTAAGGTCACAATCAATCTATTTTTGTAAGGAATTCACCCTTCGCCATCCCCATATTGATTTGGGTTGATTGTACTGTCGGTGATATTAGCCACCAATATACTAGGGTTAAACCGTCGTAGAGGTATGGAGTTCTTTATATTGTCTGCTTACAATGAAATGGTAGAGACTACAAAGGCAGGCTGGCTTTATGATAGAACTTGAGACGTTGTAGAGGGAAATATAATGTGCAGCAGATAATTGGTAAACCACATCCCATCCATTATCTCAAAGACGAAAGCTACAGACTGAAGTTGTAGCTACAAAGACATTGTAAAGCATAACATTTTTTTATGTCAATGGGGAATGCTGTAAACTGGATTATTTTACCTTAAAGAGATTGATGTAAGACAAGTCCTTATTGAAGAACAAGGGTTGAGTGAGGGAACTGAGATGTCCAATGAAATTATTTTCACAGCGTTAAAATGTCCGAGTTGTCACATATCTCCCCTCTGGTAAATCAACCCCTACCTCGTTTATAAGTGGGGCGAGATCAGAGTTGACTGAGTGGCATTATATATTATAAATTATACCAATTTTGAGGGAGACAAAGCTGGTGATAGGTTTTACCGACGGGGGAGTGTGGGGTAGCGCCAGGAGCTAGAAGGCAGTATTTGGTGACGAATGACTTTCTTCCAAACCTCAGGTAAAGTAGAATTGAATAAGATAGCTACAAATGACAATAAAATTTCAGTCACAGTAAAAACGTTTTGGTCCTATCGCAGGTATGATATATGGTTCAGTATACAAAGCAAATATTACCCAGTGGTGCACACCGTTCAATCAACGGTTTTAAACTTCATTCATTTTACATTCCCTAGGGATATAATGCGAAGAGTATTTGTGATTTTGCTCAACAGTTAATTGTTCACTGGTAAAGTTGTTTCCTGTTATTTTTAGCTGCTTTTGTCGGCAAGCTTCTGCTCAGTTTATGGTCAGTGAGATCTTGTTGTGAGTTTTGGTATTATAGTGTTCATCTCTACAATGTTTTAAATTTCGTTCATTTTGTGTCATTTTACGTTTCAGACAGATATAATGAAGAGAGTATTTTTGATTTTGGATACTTTTCTTTAAAAGTGTCATTTTGCATTCCAGAAGGATATAATGAAAGGAGTATTTGTGATTTTGCTCTGTTTACTGTTAATTGTTCACTGGTAAACTTGTTTCCTGTTATTGTTCGCTGCTATTGTTGGCCAATAGTTGGGAGCTACTAACCCCTCCCCCTAAGAAGCTTAACGGATAGACTCATTGTTGTAATACAAAAAATGACGCCAGTACGTTTGAATATGCATTGAGAACCAGTTGACTTTCACCCACAACAAGAGCTCAGTTTTAAAGGTAGATTTATTTAACTCGCAATGTAATTAGATAACGTTTTTCACGTATTTCCTCAAAATCAGGTATAATCATATATCTTTAACAGATTTGTGGTAAAACTATATACAAATGGCACATTCTGTCATGAGCGTCCGAGTAGAAAGAAAACAAAGGTTTTTTTTTAATTTTCTCATCTTGACGTCCCCGAGGTAAAATTCATGAGTATGTGTTTTATGCCCATCCCTTCCTTGAATAATGAATGTTGTTTGGTCAAAGGTCATCAATGTTTACCTTTACTCTGCAGGTAATTACTGATGACCTTCAACCAACAGTTAACATTTAACTACAAAGCTATGAGAGGCATAATGTAATAATAATATCGTTTCGTAATGGTGCAAATACACAGTACTTTTTAATATACATATTGACTGGATGTGTAAATTATCTTTCTCTGTATTGTATTTTTCCGTTGAATCGATTTTTTATGGACAAACAGAGCAATTATCTCAATACATAGTAAAACAATGTGGAATATTACTTCCTAATAATTATTGATCAGACTTCAGAACCAGTGACATTAGTTGGCGAAATTTTAAGTCTTAAAAGGAAGGAGATCGTCAAGTTATAATTGATTTCAGAATCGTTAGATATCATTAAGCCTATTTTGGCAATGCAAGGTCAAACTACTGAATGTGCTGTTGAAAACTCAAAATGATACTGTAAATCGTGCTTTACCTACTTATCTTTCAGTTATATCAGATGCAGACTTTGATCTCCCTAGCTTCCGATAAAACAGAATGAAAAAAAAAACATGAACCCTACGTGAGCAGTGTGTAATTAGGTGCAGATGGAACATAATTGTTACATTACAGGGAGTGCTCTGTGCATCTTGGCGCACATGCATAAAATAACAATTTTTCAATTAATCAGTTTTCTTTCTCTGCTAGTCGTCATTCCCTTTTGTAAGCAGTTTCAGCCCAAAATGTTACTGGGTCTAAGCACGAATATGTCAAGTTCTGTCACGTCACTCGAAGAAAGCGAAAGTATACTGAACAAAATGATGATAGCATACGTTTCAAGGTCACGTAAGAAATAAAGTGGTGTATCAAATTCCTGAAAACGAGCAAGAAGCACGGGGAAAGGAATCAAATAATGCAAATAATCATGACGCGCTCCTTAGAATTATTTCAAAACGCTCAGAGCGGAGGCGCCATGATTTTAAAAGTAAAGGGATTTTTTTAGCCACACGCGTATGGCAAGCCTTTTTAACATTTACCCCCTATTAAGTGGAATACAATTTTACTGAAGTGGAATTGTATTCCACTTGAGTAAAATAGGCAACATTAAGTTGGAATTGCATTTTGCTTAAGTAAAATTCAATTCCACTTAAGTGAAATACAATTCCACTTAAGTGAAATACAATTCCACTTAAGTGAAATACAATTCCACTTAAGTGGAATACAATTCCACTTTTGTAAAATACAATTTCACCTAAGTGGAATACAATTCCACTTAAGTAGAAGTTTTCACCTATTGGAATTGGGCCTATGGGTGATGTATTTCACTTAAGTGGAATTGTATTCCACTTAAGTGAAATTGTATTTTACTTAAGTGCAATACAATCCAACTTAAGTAGAATTGTATTTTACTTCAGTGGAATTGTATTTCACTTAAATAGAATACAATTTCACTTAAGTAGAATAGCTTGCCTGTTTCACTTAAGTAGATACAATTCTACTTCAGTAGAATAGATTCCACTTAAGTGAAATACAATTCCAGTGAAGTGGAATGTATTACACTTAAGTGGAAATAGAGGGTAAATGTTAAAATGGCTTTCCATACACGCGATTTCTGGGAGGAAACACTTTTGACTTCCACGACTCCCACGCGTACACAGAACCCTTGTGAGTTCTCTACATCCATGGCCAACTATGTCGCGCTTAACTACGTCTTCTTATGTACCGTACTGTGTATGATGTAGATCGCGGCGTGTTCAATCAAGCTCTCGATGGACAATAATATATGATTCGTGTAAAAGAGCGAATGATTACCGACAACTTTTGGGATGAGATATGCAACTCCATGGATTGCCCTCTTGTTGATATGTTAATATACCGGTATTGATGGGTAAATTTACCAGTGTTGAGAACCCTCAAGTATTCTCCAGTGTTGTTTTAACTTACACGATAGAATTCGGCGCCGGTTAGAGCGGTCTAAAGGAACATGTGCCCATGGGTGGCTCGCTAGACCCTGTATACGATGGTGTGTCGTAAACGTATGCTAGGCTAGGGACGTTCCGCTATCATATTAAATGTACTGCAACTGGCCTGAATTCTCGAACCACGTCATGGTTATAATGGAACACTGAACTACTAGCTGCTTTCTGCTTCTGGTTGCTTTTCCTCTCCTGATATTTACCAACTATATCAATGATTCATCCACTGCTGGGTGTCTTGCGGAAAACACAAATGGATATCACTCCCGCGAAGTAACCATCATCCCAGGTTAGTTACAGATCTCGCCCACCAATGATTTCTGCTGTCTATCCAGAAACACTCACAGGAGAACCCAGTGGAAACGGCCCGGCATCCTCGCCCCCTCCACCCATTTTTATTACATTTTGTATGTGTCAGTACATTTGTTCATTGTATAGTGTTTTGCATTTAATTATAGAGAGATACATTATTTATTTTAAAACTAGAATACTCACTTTTCTCTTCTTTAGTCTATTTTGCCAAGATTTCAAAACTTTCTTATAACCTTGCATTGACTTGCACCTGAACTCTTAACGATGTCCGTTATGATCTGTTAACAACTTACCTACATCGAGGTCGACAGTGACAGGTCGTGATGTTTGGACCGTCAGTGCGAATGAATCCCCCGTATCTACTTCCAAAGACGTCGCCGCAAACTCAACCAACATTGCTGGTGGAAAGGGAAGAGAATAACTTTAACTTTTAATGCACTTTAGATCAAAGGGACAGAGAATTAAAATATAAATTCAAGAACACTTACACAACCATGATCACATAGGTACACATTTATGTAAAACGTCAGTTGATGTACAGCGACCGCTCAGTTCTCATTACAAATTCATGGGAACCGTATACCATAATTTGCATATTCATCATGGACTTTGAAGTTCTTCCAAATGTATCCCATGTTATAAAGAGGTGAGGACCATGATCACATAATCAACGTGTTGTGTTTCAAGGGCCACGGTACTGACTATAGCCTACCTTCAGTTTTTCGCATTTGCACTGTTGATGTGAGGTATTGCAATGCACTGCCTGTATACTGCACTGTAGTGGTGGGAAACCACTGCCTCCTGCTGTGCTATACCGTGGCTGCGTTGTAGCAGATGGGCACCAATTTGATTCGTTTGCAAGCAGCTTTTTACGCCATTTGGATTGACAAGACGCCATACTTATAGATATCTTAATTTATTTACAGATATATATAAAAGATGCCATATTTGAATCTTTTAATCCATAATTTAATTTTAGAAATCTTTAGGCCTAATTCACTTCTAGATATCTTCAATTCAATTTTAGATATTCAATTCTAGATATCTTAAATTCAGATTTAGATATATCCAACTCAGTTTTAGATATCTTTAATTCAAATTTAGATATCTCTGATTAAATTGTAGGTACCTTTAATTCAATTGTAGATACAATTCACTGAATTATGTAGACATCTTTAATTCAATAGTAAATATCGAAATCTGAATTGTAGACATATTCAATTAAATTCTAGATATTATATTCTAGAGGCTTAAATGCAAATTAGGAATATGCTTTTTATTGGTGAAAGCCACATCTCAATAGCAACGTATCATTTGAAAGTTATAACTTTTTAAAATAATAAGTACGGTATTTTTAAATGTCACATATAACATTAAGTGAAATCTGTGATATCATAACATGCACAACTACGTGAATATCCGTTGCAATAGCATAAGTGGTATACCACCTTATTGTTTACAATATTTTAATATAAACCTTCAATAAACCCAGTCTGTAATGTTTCAATGAAAAACAAAAACTGTTACATGGAATTTTTGTAACATTAAGGCAACTGAAAATCTTTCTTGACGTCTTTCCTCAAATAGCAATATTTGCTATTTGAGTTAGGAACAAGCTGTTGGCATGGGTCGATGAACGAGATATTGGCATGGGGCCTTGATAACACTTTCCTTTGTCAGTGAAATAGTACCAGAATTGTAACATATTCGGCACAGGGACGACTACTGTTCCATTAAGCAATCAAACGACATACATATTTATACCATTGCAAAACCGAATGCACAGACAAGTTACGGTAGGACGCAGTGAACTAACAATGGACTATTCGGAATGAGCTGATACTCTACTTCCAAAAGGTAAGAAACTAACTTTTCATGCTTTTGTAGAACAAAACCAAGCAGAGCGTAACGTTAAAATTAAATTATTTTCATGTCAAAACATTGTAGATATTGTGTCAAAACATTGTAGATATTGTACACATCTAAAGAACATTTTATTGGTTCGACGTTTGCTTTTCACACACACACACACACATATCCCATCTGTAGCCTTTCTTCATCGGAACGCCCAGTCCTGTCCAAGCTTCTGCTTGAATGGAGACCCCCATATGACCCCCATATATATAAAATTTATATATATATATCATGAGACAGGTATGAGGAGAGAACATAATTACATAAATAATGAACTCAAGACTCATGCATTTCGACATCTACCTTTATGTAAATATGTAAAATAATGTCAAACTGTAGATCATGGCAACTTGGTCGTAAATACACGCCCCTGCAGGTGAAAATTCCGTCACTGATAAACAGCAGGCAGGATAATCGAATCACTGCAGGGAATCATCGCGGCTGAACAAGCATTTGTTTAAATACCCAACTTACTGACCCATGTCTTTTTGCCCTTGAATATTGTTTTTAATTTGTTGAAAGTAAACCCTTAATCTTACTGAATATAAAAAAATTATATATAGGTTACTGTGCATTTATTTCTTTGATTTAAGCAAGCAAGCAACCGTGAAAGGCGTTCATCAGCCAGCATACAATACTCTCGTAGTTAATAATAGACTTCTCTTAATTTGTGATGAATACATGTCAGAAATTATCAACAATAACCATCTATACAGGTTATATCCAAAGAGAGGTCGAGTCGGTATTTGATATGAGTGGCTTACTGACTGACTTAACGTAAAAAAAATAATAATAATTATTGAAAACAGCACAACTTCAGAAGCATTGGTTATTGCATATGATAGCGACTCACTGATTGTAATAAAAGTTAACAGTATAGATTGCATTGGTAGAAGCAGTGTATAGTGTTTGTACACATAAATGTTTGTGTTATCTTGAAACTGTAGAAAGCCTTTCTGCCGTACAGCGACTTAATGTATCCGTCTCGTTTCTAGCTCTCACTCTTAATACAACTTGAGATGACAATACCTCTCGAACTAAACCACCCTTGGTCGGGGGAGGGGGTGGGGTGAATCAAACGAACCACTTAAAATGCCAGACGAAATTGCTACTCTTTAGTTACGTCGATCACGTTTTTGTTTCAAAGTATCAGCGCTCCCTGTAGCCTTCAAGTTTCCATCATTTGGTGAAATTACTACTTAATACACGATCAGTTTATTATGAATGACGTTAGCATCTTTGAGACCAACTTGGCAAAATAACTAGGTCTCTTGATTGACTACCGGTTATTATTCAAACAGCATATTGACGAACTTTGTAACAATTTGATCATGGTTAATGACATCTTACTACCGAGACAATGCTGTAGTTCTCCCCCCCCCCCCCCCCTTTGATGCTGCAATTCAGCTTTATCACTCTTTACCCGTACTTCTTTCTAAAGTATCGTATGGTGCAGAGGTTTATGGTAACCTAATACCCTTCAATCCCCTCTTCAAAACAGAATTTCAAAATGTTCCACATTTAAAGACGCTATCATACAAATACCTTGAATAGAGACCTAAGTATCCTCAAATGCATACGCTTAAAATGTGTTGCTTTATCTACAAATATGTCAATAATACCCTTCCTTTTGCTTGTAGTGACATTGTCAATTAACCCTGACTTTTCCATAGGTGTCCTAACTTGTAAAACAAGTAATGCTACGATTTTCAATTAGTGGACACCACACATTACAAGGTAAAGTATTGTTAAATAGGTATTGTTATTTAGTTGGGGGGGAGGGCTAAGGGTTATTAAAAAGTGGAAACCTCATGCTACTTTTAAGGGTAAGGTAAAAAGTCCCCTAGAATAGACTGATTGCATTGCTTGTTTATTTTTTTTTCTTCTTTTCTTTTCTCTTTTTCTTTTCTTTGCACACCCTCGTTTTCTGGGCACTTTATCTCGGCAAGCAACTGTTTCTCTAGTACCATGTCCATACTATATTCTCATGTATTTCTTATACGGATGTTAATACGGATATTGATGGAAAATGTTTGCGAGTTGAAAAATTTCGGGGTTTTTACATTGATTCTAAGCTAGTCATGGGATAATCATGGATGTAATATTTCATCCCAGATTTCTTAAGTGGTCGGTAAATTACGATGGCGTTAGCACGTTGTACCCAGAAATGCTCTCCGCTCAATCTAGTTTGCCTTAATCTATCCTCATTTGAACTATTGTTCAATTATTCGGTCTAGCACTAGTCATTCCCTTTTCAATAAGTTACATATCTTACAGCTGTGTGACGCATTATTGCTCCAAACCACCTGACCATATCAGCTCGTTGTTCAAGTCACTGATCCTTCCAAAACTGACTGCTATTTTTTTAATATAAACCACAGGCGAAGGAAAATGCCCTCCTAAAAACTCGCCAACTGTAACTTTCTGGCATGAAATGGGCCTATGCCTACCAAAAATCTTACAATGTTTAAGTTAGTAAGAGCTTTAAAATGACTGGGTAAATTCCCTCCCGAAAAGTTAAAAAATAAGAAAAATTCGCCAGTTGCGGCCCGACCCCCCCCCCCCCCCAACTCAAAATCATGTTGCTACGCCTATAATACAAAAATTTCAACATTCACTCATCGACCATTAGACAATCTGTTGCCGAATCCATTTTCAAACTATTGTTCTTACACCGCTTCAGTTAATAATCACAAAGCTCGACAATCTGCCTCGACTCTATTCAGAGTTCTTTACAACACAACTCTCTCTCGTAATTGTTCCATTAAGCTAGCATTCCATAAGTACGAACACGGATGCGGATACGTAAGCATAAAAAAATCGCTCACACTCAACTTATCTGATTCCATTTGTGGGGAGGCGGATGAATTTTCGGATCCGTTTACGCACGCGGTAAAACTCAATCGCAACATGTGGCCATCGACACGGCAATTTGGTTGTTATCCGCATCCGACTAACATTTGGTGTGACGTCATTTCCCATTTTCCCTTACAAGTGCTCACGTCGCAACCATTTTTGCCTCTTTTGTAAATTCAAAATCTTGAAAGGAAAATACAATTTGTGTTTTTAGTATCACTAGTTGCGATACATGCTGTAATCTAAGATAGTGACTTTTTTGGTTAGAAATCAATACGATGAGCGAACTGGTGAGACTACACAAAGCTCTATATGATGAACAGCTTGCATACAATAGAAATTCGGTAGTTACTCAAAATATCTGGTAAAGCATTGAAAATTTCATGAAGAGAGGCGACATTCACAGTACTTGTGTAGCCTAACGTAATCTTGAGTATAGCTGTATGTATGGTTTAGTATCACCATTGCGATTTCACACAGCTTAGGTCTTACGTTACGTTTGCAGCTAACATGCAGTCTTTCACGTAGTCACAGGAAACGAAGGGGGGGGGGGAGGCAATTCCCCCAATACCACGGATTTGGCAAATTCCACAACTGTAACTTTCTAACATTAAATAGGCCTAGGCCTACCAAAAATCTTACAATGTTTGATTTATTACTAGCTGTAAAAGGACTGGGCTAAAGTATTACAATTTTAAGAAAAAATCGCGCGATTGTCGCGTGAGACGCATCAATAGGCTTAAATTTGCTTCTCATCCAGCGGCCCTCGACTGTTGCTACCCCTATGGTCTTTCAAATTCCAAAACAGACCCGATATCACGGAAATGCCTGGCTTAACGACTGTACGGCCTAAGTTCTTATTTTTTATAAGGATAGCTACTAAGATTGGCCAGACTTTACATGGCGTAGGGTCTAGGGTAGGACTACGAATTGTTGTGCTAGGTAAATGTTACTTGTTTGTTGCCTACCCGCATTTATGGAATTAGAAAATTACGCAACTGGCCATCAAATCGCACGCGGTCACCGCATTCCGTATCGGTGTCCGTGTACTTATGGAATCCTAGCTTGCGGCTCTGGAATTCCGTCCCGTCTTAAATGACAAGTGAACAAAGCGTTTAATCCTTTAGGAAGAGCACTTTACATTATTATATTGAAAGCTACTGGGAGTAAGTTCTCTTTTGTTACTGCACTGAATTCTCTGTAGGTTTCTATACATCTGGCTTGCTTTGATCCAATCTCGTTGTGTATGTCTTCTCACTGGTGCCGGGTGGCGTTGTTGGATAGGGTAGGGTTTACGTAGTGATGGGTTGCCTTTCTTCTTTTCTTTTTTTCAGGGAGTGTACGTTGTCAAGTCTCATGGGGTTCTGTGTACTTAAGTTTCGTGTTACATATGTACAATCAAAGTGTGTGTGTGTGCATGTGTGCCTTTTTCTTCAGTTCTCGCTATATACATAGGCCTAAAGCGTTAAAACAATAAACGAAACGAAACGAATTACTTGAAAATATGTTTTGAACTTAAGAAGGTCGTACGTAACACGGATCTTATTGTGGAACTTTGAGTCAATCACTTCAGAATAAGATCTATCAAAATACTATTAATTATCAAATTAATGCATAACGATGTTAGAAAACGATAATATTTTCTTTACTATCAAAATTTTGAATGAGAATTATACTCTGGTCAATATTTTGATAAGGTGTGAAAAGTGAGCAATAAAGCTGACATTTGAAAATTTGGCAGTGAGTAGAAAGTTAAAATGAAAATGAAAAATAGCACCTATTTTTATGGTAAATAAGTAAATACGATGCAGGCAGAGCTTACTTTGGAATTCCTTTGTGTCCGAAGTGTCTGGCTGGAATTTAGAATGCACTGATTGACTTAAAGTAATGATCATCTTGAGGTACACCTAGTGGCCATATGGCTACAACTGAAGAAATCACTCAGTAACATACCGAGTACTGTTAAGTGTACGTAGCACCATGTGCGCAATGTTCTTCACAGCTGTTCTATAGAACAATACAGATACTACCAATGCCTATTAGGGCCATCTATATATAAATATTTTTAATCTGTAATGACAGATTAACACTCTGTAATAAGGGATTATTAGTCTGTAGAAACAGATTTATAATCTGTAAATAAGGATTATCAATCTGTTATTACAGATTATTAATCTGAAAAACAGAATAATAATCTGTTATTACAGATCACTTACAATACTTGTTACTGCTATCTATATAAATTTATAAACTGCAAAAACAGACTAAAAATCTATAAATACAGATTATTAATGTCTTGTAACAGATTATTAATCTGTAATTACAGATTAGCAATCTGTAATAACAGATTAATAATCTGTTATAGATTGAAAATATTTATGTAGATGGCACTAATAGGCTTTCATACGATACATTCAAGCAGCAGACAGTTTGATGTCGTTTGACATTGGCGTGCTTCTTCCAGCTAAAGTTAGTATTTCCCTTATGATATGCTTTATATTATCCTTTGCTTACTTTTTAACCTTTATTCCAAGGACAAGTAAGAATTTTGTATGGGTTCTATTTTGGGGATACATTGTCTCCTTTAAAAATATAGATATCACTTTACCATTGTTTAAACCAGATGGCAAGTAATAACATACAATATGTATAGTGATGGAAGTACAAGGGTACCCTCAGGATTCCACCCAATCCTTGTTTTCCAGTGCGAACCTGGATCCCCTAAAAAAGGACCCCCACCGCACCCGTTTCATATTTTCTTTTTTTTGGAAGAACGAATGTCTTACCCCACTTATTTTTGTGAAGGATTTTTTTCAGGGAGAACTTGGCCTAAAGTAAACCAATCGCGAATGATTTTGCTTTCAATTTTCTCATTTCCTCTCTTTTTCCGTTCACTTGTTTTCATCTTTCTCTCTTGTTCTCAGGTTCTTCTCATTCGTCCTAATCATCCTTTCATTTTCCTCTCCGCGTTTGGCCCATTTTGTCTCATTTGGTCTCATTTCGTTTTGTCGCAATTGCTCTCGCTTTCTTTTCATTTTGAGCTTTTGTCTCATTTTTATGATATTTCCCTCTCATTTTGTACCCATTTGGTCTCATATAGCCCATTTTCTCATTTGCTAACATTTTGCCTATTCTCTTCTCTCCCCTCGATGAACAAGTTTGTTTGAAGTAGATCCTCTGCTCGGCCTTCACCTCTTCCCCCGCTCCTCTTTAATAACCACAATTCGAGAACATCTAATCCCATCCTCTTCATCATGAATGTTCAATACAGACGAGAAATAAGATGAAGACCTCCAAGATGACTTACTGAAACGAAATTACATGCACATGCTTGTTAACTTCACAATTTGCAGTGTGGTAGATATCAGGTAAAGTAACCACAGAGATTTAGCCTACGGCTCTGCCATCTTTTTAACAAACATTTCTGCCAAACCAACGCATTGTAGCATGTCTCATAGCACCATTAGAAATGTTCAACCCGCAGGATGTGTTAACCCTCAGGAAAAGTGCCTAAATTGATCTACGGGGATCAATTTTCGGTCGTGTTTCCAGCAATCATCGCTATCTTTTTACTTGGATGTTGACGAGCACTAATTAAAGTACAGATGATTTGGAAATTAGGACGACTGAAGGAGATTTAGATTCTTCTAGGAAACCGAAGCTGTGGTAGTGATGTTTTGGTCCGAGATCATTGTCCAAGGGGACGGGAGCACCTGTCAAAAGTTCCACCCCTTTTAGTTCAATATCTAAATGGTCGACATACGATAATTTTTAAATGCCATGGTAGGCCATGCCATTTTCAATCACAAATTACATGATAGGTAGGGAATCTGATATGACAAGCCGTGCATGCACGAGGGACCTTCGAAGGAAGGTATTTCAGTGTCCATGAGTCAATGAAAGAGAGTATTAGTTGTATGGTACCAACAACACCGAAGCTGATAGGAAGCGTATAGCATTTATCTCTGGGTCCAAATGATCTTATATTCAGTCCGACGCCAATCAGTACATAGGGTTAACCTATTTACCTATAACCTAAGGCAATATACATTGATGATTGTTTTATGATCATTATTTTTTAATCTCTTTATAATGCCTCTCCATAATGCGTCCGAAATAAAAGAAAAATCATTTCAAAGATCAAATTATTTCTAAGATGTAACATTACTGTAAAGATAGGGAACCTGGACTCGGAGTTGTCACATATTTGTCTAATTTTCTTTCTTCAAAATGTGAGACAAAACTAGGTAGAACACATGTAATTTCTTTTTAGCGCACTTGCTCGTAAAGATTTATGCCTGTCTAGGTCATATCCTTTTTAAGCACTTTCACTTTTCCGATTTTATCATTACAACTAATAAGTACAGTCTAAGCACCTTAACCACAGTTAGGTTTAACGTCGTCATGGTCTAAATTCCATCTTCCAACTTATATTTACGAGAAGTCACAGAGCGACACGATGCTTCCTTCATAGGATACAATAACCGGTAGGCATGGACTGTGTCAGGACAGAGCAACACGATGCTTCCTCCATAGGATACAATAACCGGTAGGCATGGACTGTGTCAGGACAGAGCAACACGATGCTTCCTCCATAGGATACAATAACCGGTAGGCATGGACGGTGTCAGGACAGAGCAACACGATGCTTCCTCCATAGGATACAATAATGGGTAGGCATGGACTGTGTCAGGACAGAGCAACACCATGCTTCCTCCATAGGATACAATAATGGGTAGGCATGGACTGAGTCAGGACAGAGCAACACGATGCTTCCTCCATAGGATACAATAATGGGTAGGCATGGACTGTGTCAGGACAGAGCAACACCATGCTTCCTCCATAGGATACAATAATGGGTAGGCATGGACTGAGTCAGGACAGAGCAACACGATGCTTCCTCCATAGGATACAATAATGGGTAGGCATGGACTGTGTCAGGACAGAGCAACATCATGCTTCCTTCATAGGATACAATAACCGGTAGGCATGGACTGAGTCAGGACAGAGCAACACGATGCTTCCTCCATAGGATACAATAATGGGTAAACATGGACGGTGTCATGTCTCAGATGTGTTTTTATGGGGAGGGGGAGAATAAAATGGGTTGCAGATATTCGCCCATCTACAGACAGAGGGTGAACAATCACGTGAGGGAAAATTCTGGCGTCCTTATGTAGAGGATATACGAATTTTGTCGGGTTTACACGCATGTAAAATCGCGTTCTTCATGCGTTATGTGGTATATATATGTATAAATCACAAAGAGAAGAGCGTAAAAAATGTGTGTACTTTTGATATAGGGAAATTCATCTTTTAGCTGGTAAATACATAGCAAAAAAAAGGGAAAAAATTACGAAACTAGCAAAAATTTGAAGATCCTTTTATGTATGATTTTTGTCGGGAAATCACGTAACTTGGAGAATGCAAAATCTTTTGACATTTTTTTTTGTATCTCACAACACCTCCTATACAAATCTTTACCTTAAATGCGGTTTCATATAATTATTAAAATACCTCTCTGAAAAGTGGGGGAGGGGACTTGGTATTCCATTCCCCCACCCCACTATGGCGCCGTCACTATACCAGTATCCCTGTATATGGATGGAACTTTGTATAGTCTAGTTTCAGACAGTAAATCATTCAAACCAGGGTAAATCAGGGTAACAAACTTAGCTATATCAGTTCAACGTTAAGGTATGTCTAACATCCAAGTCAGCTTTACTTTAAGCCTAAATTGCAACGTAGATATGATTGTCATATTTCGGGGAATGGAGATATGTCCCTTACACATTTTCATCAAGTATGATTATTGAGTCAAAAGATAATTCGTTTATTTGCAATCAAATATACAAGTATCTAGACCTATTCATATAGCGTTATCAGATCATTTAACACAACCGTAAATTATGCTCAAAGTGACAACACTTTCAACGATCAATCGATGTTAGAGCCGAACCTACTTTTGGGGCAAGGGAGGGAGGGGAGGCTGGGGTAGGGCACAAAGAAAGGAGTGCTCCCCAAGACTTCAGTGAAGCAAATCACGAAAGAAGGGCAAAGCTGGTGATCATTTTCAGCCCCTCCTCGAAATGAGCTCCATAGATTTCTTGAATCGATCTGAAATCAACAATTCGGCCTCCCAGGCTCCCTTTTCGCCCCGTGGTTATCGCCAGATTCTGACTGGAATACTCTGTCCCCAAAATACAATAATGTACCTATGTTGGGGGCACTGGGCTGCCCCGCTGGCCCATGCTATCATTTTCTCTCTGTAGGCCATAATGTTTTTGGTTTGAAATATGCTCTATTCGATCCTGGTACATTTCACTCAACATTGGTATCCTTTTATATCATATGAATTTGATATTATGCTTCACAGATTTAAAAAAGTGAGCACGTTTGGGTCGGGACATACAGATTTACACTGCCACGTGAGAGGGATCAGAAAAATTGTCAAATCGTCGAAATGGGGTAATATCTCGACAAACTTTCATTTTTCGTCGATTTGCCCATTTAGGCCTACTTGGAAAGACGGAGAAATTTTTCAAAATGTGCCGCATGTAAAAAATGACTGCATTGTTACAATTATATTTTTTCCAGGTATGTCGAGTTAGCGTAAGTCGGTATCTGGATAATTTGCCAAATTTTGTGGAGATTACAAGTTATTCTAACACAACTGATAATTTAATACCTCGCATGTCAGCCTACGGCGGATATATGCTCTCAACTTCCTGCAGCAGCTGTGTGCATAGCTGTTTCTTACATATATAGTTTACTGCAACACCGACTAAAATTTCCTCATACCGGAAAAACCTTTTTTGAAATATATTTAAAGCCAAATTTTGACTTTTTAATTTCTGATTAACTCGATATACTTATTTCCTATATCTAATCTGCATAGATAAGACCCAAGCCATGGAATAACTAAATGTGAGTAGACCATAGACCCCACCACTACTACCCCCCCCCCCCCCCCACGTTAATACTACTATATAAGTAGCACACTTACGTGATTCTGCTCCATGTCCCGGTAATGAAGTCAGCAACAGTATAAACAATGTATATTTCCATCGCGACCGATTAAGTCCTTGAACGATCCACATGCTATAAATATATGTATGCTAACATGTGCACATGCATGTAGAAATATATATCTTTGTATTAATAGATATTTACATTTGCCCTTTTTGGTACTTTTACAAATTCGTACTAAGGGGTACCATTCTCAGTGGACAAATTTCGAAGAGGTCAACTTGCATAAAAGAAATTCCACGATATTATTTGTCCACTCCATGCATTAGTTTGATATAAATAGAGAGAGAGAAAAAATAAATTAAAAACGTTACACCCTTATTGTCTCACAAGTTTTGTTCGAATCGGTTTGGGGCATTCTATTTCAATTCTGCAAATGCATCTGCATTACGTTTGAATGAATACTATTATATTAGATCACTGTGTGGAACGATAGACTTGTAGTCAATACTTTTTTAACTTTCAGCTCGTGGGTAGACGTGGAAACCATAACCATGTAAAGAGGTAAAAAAAATCCGCACTGGGCAAGGTGCGACGATGTTCCATTCTTACACTACTTGCTGCCCCCCCCCCCAAAAAAAAATGAAAAAATGAAAAATGAAAAGTCTCCAACTGCAATTGATTAGTGTGTGCTTCTTTTAATACCTGAGTGAAACTGTAGTTGGCTATTTAAGCTGTTGGGGATGTGTTGCACTAGTGTAATTTTAGGTCACTTGTTTCTTCTACTTTAAGTAATGTTATGCAACATTAGCACCATTGAGCGCATACATTCAGTATAGGTATGTGCCTGAAACAGGGTACCACATATTATTACCTTGCCATCTCTGCGACATAGACCTGGCGCGGCGGCTGATGTTTCTCATACATTTTGTATGAAGGTATTGAAGGTCGTCATATGGTTTGTCCCCCCCCCCCCCCATTTCCCGTAAAGCACATGTACATTTGATAGTCAGTGACGTATTGCAGTCCAGTCACGTGATCTCTGCTCTCCTGCTTAGCTGGAGGAGACTCCTAGGCAAGTTTCGAATCATTCTTCACTCCCTTTCTGAATCTTTTGGTAGTAGCCCATTCTCCGATCATTATGATCGAATGTACTGTTTTGTATTCTACTTACATATTCTCGTTTGTGTACTATTGTGAAAAAAAAAAAAAAACACTAGTTCGGTATTGAGACCTCGTTTGTGTTGTTTTCGTCCGTAAGTAATATATTCACTGCATTCTTTTCTGCCTTGTATGTTGTGTTGTACTCTCGCTTGGTTTTGAAGTAGACCTTGAAATATACCCAAATTGCTCTCTTTTCCTCTATTTGTGTGTCGTATCGTATGCCGGTCTCAAAGAGAGATTCAAGGTTCTTTTATTAAACCCACAACCATCCGAGCCGCATCTTGTAATTTTGTAAGTGTCTTTACCACCATCAATTCTCGTTAGAAAATATTTAACCCCCCCCCCCCCGATATCTAACACTGAGAAATTACATTGTGATCAACTCACAAATGTAAAACTCTCTTTGACGACTCTCCCATATTATTGGAGCTCCTCCCTCCCCTCCCCCCCCCCCAGTGCATCATAAAAAACTAACATTGTCGTAGGCATTCTCGGAACCGACCCCCCAAAGAGCTTCTTATGTTTGGAAATCGAAGCCTGAACAGCGACTGGATTTTGTTACTGTTTTATTCAGCTAGATCCTAAATACTCGAGTGTTCATCAAAAATATCAAATTTGTTTTATCATTTATCTATCAAACTGATTGAATACAATCATAGCCAGGCAAAGAGTAGTGTCTGTCAGGTGTGAAAGGTCTAAAAAGCATTATTTCATTTGTTAGATAAATATACTTCCATTTGTTAGATAATGTGATAAATAGCCACTTGGGCCCCAAACCAGTGTCTAGTATAAAATGTATGTGCTCAATACGTGCTTGCTCTATCGAGGTTAACATATAACCTCTGTATTTCTCGACTGATTCTGGGTTGCTGGTTTTTTTTTTAGTCAACTTTTGTTACCACCACCGATTTGAGTATTGTGCCTTGTAACTGTGACTGTTTTTCTTGCTAACACCTGATATTCTATTAAGATTTCTGTATATCTCTTCTTTATATGGCCTTCTTTATATGGCGAGGTCAGTTGCTGTGGTAACGAAGAATTTTCCACTTGGTTCAGTTCGTGTCCCCAGAGTTCTGCGAATTTTCGCGAAGAATTTGATTTGTTCGCTAACCTGTGAATATTGCAGTAAAAGGTACCATGCATGTAAGCTATAGAATTTTAATATGCACTCGGTTATTTTCGAGGATTAACTAGCTCAGTCTTTCTAGACAGGTATATGGTGTGCACTAAGTAAACTTAAAAAAAAATAGTAATGGTTAGCGACAAGCTATACGGTGTTGTTACCTTGAAGAAGTTTTGTGCGTAAGCTTGATCTGTTTTAATTGTAGCCTTCGTGACTTGAGATTCAATGTTGGTTTCGAATGTGTGTATTACGGTATTTGACAATTTATGGGTGTTCTTATACATTGAACACGTTACAACAAGGTGACTTCCGTCGATGTTCAACTAGTGAAATTATTAACTCCATGGATGTTGTGTGGATTGTTTCACCAGTGCTAACCTGTAGATGTGAGTTTACTACAGTGGATAGCAGTCGCCGGCAAAGTACAGTAAGTGTCTTATGCATGATTAATAAAATTCGTGGCTGCGGACATTTACTCTTGTCAGAGGTTACGTTAACAATAGCTCATTTAATGTTGGTACGAGTTTACATGGAAACGTTTCCAGTTGTATTTATATCGTTAAAGAGACGTTGGTCACATAATATTAACAGTTTCGAGCTTGAATGTATTGTTTAGGTACTAACGCTGACTGTTTATTATTCATTAGTTACCTTACATAGCCTTTTCTTCAACAATTTTTGTTCCTGTTTATCGCAGATTGGAATGAGAGACAAAAGGGAGACATACAAGTCTGCTGACTTCTGTAAGGTATTACTGTACTGTGTTGTCTGACCCTTTGTTACACTTTTCATCCACAACCATCTTTACCAGTCAAAGAGAAATTGCCGCTGATTACTCCCAGGACTCTCAGATGAAACAGTCACTTGGTTAATTTTCAGTAGGGCGGTTAAAAGATACAATCCATCAAATTGTGGCAAGATTATAATACTTGTCTCCAGAGCCGTAGTTCGAGTCATATTAATAGGAGGTAAAAGTCAAAAAATCGGACTGGCTGGATTTTTCTTCACAATTGAGAGGCGACGCGACCGGCGGACACTACGAATACCTTATCGGGGGATCCAGTGTTTTAAATGGGCAGACAACTGTCACTATAGGCCTACCACCACTATTTTGTCTAAATCTGGAGTATGAGTTGAGAATTGGTCAATGAAAGTAACATTCATGTTTTCAGTGAACCTCAATGTATTATTAATGCATACACATAGACATACTGTAGGATATCCGTGAGCATCTTTCATTAGGGTTTGAAGTAACTTTCAAGACAACAAACTTTTATTTTAAATTTCTTTTCTCAAAGAAACATTACAAAAGATATCCTTAGATTTCCTTGGATTTAGCCTTGTATTTTTTCCATCAGACAGATCTACAATATTTGATACATCAGTTTCATAACTTGTTCAGTCTGCCTGATGGGTTCTCTTTGACATGTTGCATGCCGTAGCCGCGTCATCAGCATATTTTATCACAGTAAATCTTCACGAAGCATAATTTTCGTCAGTAAATTTCGTCAGTATAAATTGTGAACAATAGATAGGACAGGGGAGAACCTTGAGGGACTCAAACATTTGCCAATTTATCAATACAAATGAAACAATTTTCTCTCCACCAACAACCAAAACATTACATCTGCATTTGCTCATAGTGTCAAAATATGAACAAATTAAGGTAGGCTTAAAACAGAGAAAAGGACGGCAGTACTTTCCCCACAAGAATTTTATTTCTTAGATATGACCAGTTGATGGAAATGCATAAAAGTTAATTCTACAAACTGAAACAAACAAAGAAACAATGTGTCAGCGACAAAATAGCAACACGAATCTCAAATCAGAGTAAGATGAAGAAATTCACTTGCACAGTAAAGTTGACAATAATATTTGTTTATACTTCTTCACAACAGAATTAATACTCTTACAGTCTTTCAAACTATCATCTAACGAAGTCCAGAGTTTCACTCCAACAAATGACATAATTTTTTTTGTCTTGTAATGACATGAGCGTATAAAAGTATACCTTTGTTTGGTGTTGTAACTACCATTTGGTTTCACAGAAAAATAATTTTGCAATGTTTGGGAGTGCAACACACTGACAGGTTTAAACATAAACACCAAAGTTTTGAAATTTATAATTTGGGATAATTTTAAAGATTCTAAACGGTAGGCGTTTGAACTGTAGAAGAGCTCAGCTGTATGGTTCTGAAAACTTTGCATTATATGTAATAGGCATGACCAAAGTATGGGATAAATGCTTGATTTGTATTTCCCCACATTTCCCCACAATAATTAATACATGGGAAAACTATTGCACAATACGAAGTATCTAGAGAGCAGGGGTACTTAAAAGATTGCCACTCTACATGTAACTGCAATTTCTGTAGATACCTTTCTTGATAAAGTAAGAATGTGCTGTTTCCAATTCATTTTATTTTCACTAAATACACGAAGAAATTTTGTAACACTCCCTCTGTATCAACTTCATTTAGCATAGTCTTAAGATTATATTAGTCGAGTGCAAAATGCCAAATGTTTGCTAACATTCAAAGACACTTTATTTACTGCAAACCAGAGACGTTATTTTTGCAGTTCTTTGCTTCTCTTTCTTACTTCTTCATGAGAACAAAAAATGATCTCTACCTGCAGAAAGGACAAATTTCAGTAATTTGATACATTGCATAATATATTTTTGGTACCAGAATTGACCCTTGTTGCGATACCGATGTAACTGGAATCAAAATTCAGCTGGAATGAAAATTCAGATTCAATACGTTCAACATGCAATTAAAAAGAGACATTTACAATTACAACAAGACATAAGTACAGAATATAAGAAGGTACAGTAAAGTAGAGAATTCAGTAGTCATTGGAGGTTGCAGCGGCCGGTACAAATCAAACGATAAATGGACACTGCAAATCCATTCAACGAACAAACCAATGTAGAGCCAACTAACCATATTACGAAGGCCCTGCTTAAGTTTTGTTTGAACTTATTTCAGAGACCTGGCAGATTTCGTTTGTGATAGGGATTAGCTGCCAATTAGTAAGAAGGGAAGAATTTATGAGGTCAAAGCAATTGATGAGAATTATGACAAATTAAATGATAGAGATACTCAAATTGCATGGTAGTAAACCCTTAAGATAATATCTAAATTTAAAAAGGAAAGTAACTGAAGGAGAGTCTGCAAATAAAGGCTGGTATCTGTGAGACAAACTGTCATCTGGTCCACATGAACTCTTAAAATATTAACTGAATGATTTTCTGCATGTGGTGGAACAAGATCCCTATACATTAAACCCATTTGCTCACCTCCAGTAATTGAAGCCCATGTGAATTGATATTAACCATTCTCTTATCATCATTCTGTGGAGAGGTGACGGTAAGAAAATACGAGGTTTGCTCAAGCGATAAACTACATATACGATTCATCAGAACCAGATATGGAAGAGATCGACTTTTCTTCTGATGAAGATTCTGAAAGTTCCAGATACTCTCTCTCGTAAGGTGGCGGAGCCTATGATGAGAAAAAAAAAACAAATAGAGAGAGAGAATTGGAACTGAAAATCTGTGAAGATGTTGAACAACCTCAGTGAATCAACACAGCAGCATTCAAAATCAAGTGCTTAGAAGAAGTTTCTTTTCTATTGAACTTCATAAAATGTTCACACATTTTTGATTAGATTTATGCCTAATTCTGAAAAATGTCCAGCTTTGTTGCAGGAACAATTGCAAACTATCCAAACAGTGAGAACCAATGTTTTCAGAACATGTCTTTTCTTGTACGTAAAATTCAGTGCAATGCAGGGCATGAGTTTGCCCATTGTAGTAACAAGAAGGTGAAACTGGAAAGTCCTTACCAATACACCCATTGTATTCAAGATATGGCTGTAATATTTGTCTGTCAGAAGTGAATTTGAAACTAAACGAATACATTTAAAAGGATAAAGATTAAGCTCCAGCAGTCATAACTACAATCATGTACCTTTACACCAAAGTGTACATATAGGATATGGTGTAACAAAATGGTTGTAAATAGTATAATAACATCATGGTACCCAACCTAGCAATTAAGGTCCCCAACTCCTCACAACATTGAGGGTCATTCATCCCCAACAAATAAACTAATAAAGACTTATTTATCTACTCTCATACTCAAACCGCCAAGGATGAGTTCACACATAACTGGCACTGCAAATCAAATTGTGGTTTACAGATAATACTAAAAGTGACTACTACACTCAAGAAAATGATAAATGATAGCAGATAGAATATGGAAATGGGCTGACTTATGACTGAAATTTGTTCATCAAGTACGGTATTTATTATAA
Source organism: Stichopus chloronotus (assembly GCA_021234535.1). Taxonomy (NCBI): domain Eukaryota; kingdom Metazoa; phylum Echinodermata; class Holothuroidea; order Aspidochirotida; family Stichopodidae; genus Stichopus; species Stichopus chloronotus. Next base: position 2,243,778 of record CM037835.1, read on the forward strand.
AGTCAGCAGGCATTGTAAGAAGTACTATTGTAATTGAATGATTAAAGTAATACCTTATCACTGTTGGAGCTCACTTCAGTTCCGTCTGCGAGGTAAGGCCTAGCAAACTCTTGGCTCTGTGGCTCTGCATGTGGATTGCGTACCACATTAAGGGTCCTACCTTCTGCATGGGCCGTCATGCGTTCCTGCCAAGAAAATGTTTAAGAAATGTTGTATCAAATGTCTCATTTTCGTCTTTGATCAGGATTTGTACCTTTTTGCCCAGGTTTTGTGTCTGAGGCCTCTCTTTGAACAGGTATTTGAGCTGGTGTCTCTTTGCGTAGGTTTTGTATGTGGTGTCTGGTACTTCAATCTGAAGCTGTCAAGTTTAAGAAGTTCATATACCGTTATGCAATGTGCTGAAAGAATTAAGGTATTTATAAATACTTGAATCTGCTGCTGGTGTGAGTAAATCATTTTTCTTCACGTCATGCAATGACAGTGTGGTACAACGTCAAAGTAGGTTTAATTGGGGGCATTATTGGCATGGCAGATTTATAAAGTGTGTTTGTGCTACTATGTCCCACTGCATGGTCACTGAACCTAAACTAACCACTACACCTAAGCCATAACAATAACAGCATTATGACTAGCCCCACGACTAGAATTTTTAAGTCAAATTATAGCTCTACCAGAATCAGCTTCTGTGGTAGCTGAACAGGAATGTCAGTGCCAGTCACAGCTTTATTGCATATCCTTGGGCTATGACTGTAGAGAATGCATGTGCTTCATGAAGTCATATCAGGACAACTACTATTCATATTCGTCATGTCTTGGGGATTCACTTTTGACTGCACAAGTCAAACGATATCAAAGTATATCATTGGAATTTGCTGATTCTTTATGGTGACCATCACTGTGGGAGGTTGGCTTGCTCTGTTTCTGATACTGCTCGGAGATTACAACCAAGAACTCAAATCGAATAGAAAAGAAAATGTAATCTTACATTGAAGTAATCAGCATTGCTGAGAATATCTGAGAACGCTTTGAGACGCCTTTCATCATTCTTTTCTTGCTTGGTAACATCATCCTCGGGTTCTTCGTCAGCTTCCCATGCTGGATTGTAATATGGAACGTGAGGAGAGCCACGTCCCAAGTGGGACACGAGTGGGTTTCGCACAGGGATCGAGCGGAAAGCGCTCTTGCCAGAGCTGGGGTAAGAGTAGACACCTGGGGGATGCTTTTTCTGATAGCTGAGTGTAAACAGGCAACAGCAGCAAGCACAGAGTCCCACTGAGAGTAGTACTGCAATTGCAAGAAGGGCTATGGTCCAGGAAGGGAAGCTGTTTGGAATTGACAACGTTTCGTCGGTTGGGGAAGCAGAAGGCTCAATTGGACCTAAAGGAAAAATTAAATTGGAAAAAGTAAGTACTGAAATTAAAAAAAAATCATTGAGAAAAAATTATACACTTCATGGTGATACCATTCAATCATATATATTTCTATCACGCTCAAAAACTTGCAAAAGGTATTGAATTTGACAATCTTAGAAAGAGGGAATTTGATAGAAGAAACACCCACAATGTCAGTAAATATCAGCAATGCTATCTATCTTTAAGCCAATTCAGTCTTTACATACTTCAGCAAAGGAACATGTGAGACAAACACATAATTGTTTAAAGGTAGTTTCTTATTATATTTTACACTTATCCATATGTGACGTTTAAAATCATGGTTTTTTGTTTTTTTAGATTGTTAGATATGAGTAGTGACTAATGGTCTTTACTATCATGTTTGCAAATTGATGGACAACTAAAACACGATCTAGAGATCTAGACTGAGTAACTCTGTACATAGATGACTTTAACTCAAACTGCACAAATTTTATTTGTTTTGACTACTTGCATACTAACATTTAAGAAATAAGTGCAAATAATCTTACGCTGTGAGGTGAGCTGACAGAAGCGACCCTGGTAGTCAGTGGGACATCTGTGGTATGGAGAGAAGTGATCGATGAATGGAATGTGAGCACATGATTATGGATCAAAAAGAAGGGTTGGACAGTACTGGGAAAAATGGTACCAGTATTTTCCACGCCTCAGTACCAATATCAGCTCTGGCACCAATACTGTAATTCGCCCACTCGTGCATTTCTTATATTTACCTTGAACAATAATTCATGAATACATCCACTCAAACATGTATCCAAACTTATCCATCCACATTCAATCTTTAGCACAAGTTAGAGTAAAATTATAGCTTCTATATGCTTCTACTGGTTGGCACAATAAGCAAATGCTCCGTATTATAACATATCAGCACAGGTTACGATTTTACTGCTTTTATAAGTCTTCTGTGTTAAGTCTTCGAGGTAGCTCACAACCATATTTTGCTTGTTGAACATGTTTTAATACACGTAGCGTTTTTAAGCATTAGGCGTTTAACACATGTGACCACGTTATAACACATAAGTATATAAAAGCGTAATATAGGGTACGCAAAGATGCATAGGAATGCACTTGCAAACTGTCTGCAAAGAGAGTTTGGATAATTAAGTAGCCTTCATTTCTAGAATCACTGTAAATGTTTATGCATCAAAGCAGAGAAGTCCTGAGCACAATATTGATGTACAGGGTGTATCTAGCTTGGAAAAGTTAATGAAATTACGTAGGAATCTGTACTTTATTGCCAAGTGCAATTAGCAGTGTTACACTAGGCTCTAGTGTTTCTCTGCTAATTAAGTACAGAGCAGTGTCGTGTATTATACCACAAAACTACATGATTGACACAGAGTAAACGTAACGCCTAACCAAAATGCACATATGCATTGCGATTTTTGATGATTTCATTATGAACCATGTCTCAACATGCACATATATCATGTTTACAAGTTAGGGCATCACAGACAGACACGCACACATACACACATGCACTCACATACAAATACACTATGCATGATTAAAAAAGGTACAATTATTAACGAAACCAAAAATAGCTAAGATACTGGTTGTTGGTGATCGTAAGCTTATTTGGTAAAAGTCTAGACTTTGCAAAGTCTTTCTCGGCGAATGAATTCTCCTCCTTTGATACATTCCTCACAATTTGAGCTGCAGTCTACTTATACCCAACCGAGGATATGTACTCATCTAGAAATAGCGTTTCACTGTGATCGCCGTCCGCCGGAAAGACTTTGGACACTCGATATAATTATGTACAAATGAACAGTCATGTTTGACGTTAGGGTTAATACATAGTAAAATACTACGCGTTGGTCTCATGAAATGAGCCAATAGCAGCGATCGAGCAATGAGAGAAAATAGTGGTACCTAGGCTAACTTTCACCGTATCACCAGATGTGCCTATGGCAGAAACAGGATATCGCTAAGAGAGGCCTAAAACAGTTGAAGGAGAGCAGAATATTGCCATGATAGTTACGTAACTAATCAGTCGTATGTCCTTTCCCCAACATCACTCCCATCATTTCTCACGATGGCCGTGATTGGCTTCTACCGAATTCGGTAGCGAAAAACAATGGTTTTAGTTAAAAGTTGTGTGCACAATTAAAACGAGTGTCCAGAGTCTGCGAGGGCAGTTATCAATGGGGGGAGTAAACACTCTTCCGGAAGAGCAGTACAGTGTGGGTGTTCAGAGGTGGCGGAACCAAGATTTACAGATACTTTCCAGCCCAAGCAGACTCTGCAGAGTCCAGTAAAAGTCTGAAACTATTCATGGAGGCCCGTCGCAAAGGTAGTTCCTGTTTAATCTTACCCACCTGATGCCGAAACTACAGTAGGTCAGAGCCATAGATGTAAAGAAACCAGAAGGACATCAGGGTCGGGAAAAACAAGTGCAAGGAGGACAAATTCTTGGTCCATAGATACATATGCATGGGAAAGCACCACTGTTGTGCCTTTAATACAGAGCAAGGATGCCGTCAATTGTTCGGCTTTATCAGTGTCAGAGTGTGGTAGCTAGCCTGTAAATTACATATTTCGATGTGATGTTGGAGACCTATAGTCTGCGAGGATATTTACTATTTCTTTGCATATTGGTCACCTATTCAAATTAATTCTGGAATGTTAAGGCATAAAAAAATTGATGGACGTATACTAGCCTGAGGGATCTTTCCGACACGTGACATCATCAGAGACAGGTGTTTTAAATATCAGTTAGCCTGAAGTACATGTTATATCCTGTAGACCGAGGTTGATTACATCATGCCTTGAAGTTTCGAATGATACAGTCTAATTTTAAGAGTTTTTAGCTAAAATTATTTGTGGTAGGCCCATAGAATGGTATACTACAACAAAATAGAAATGCCTTTTAGGATTTCGTAGTACTTAGTGGCAGTATCATATTTTTAGACAATTTTGAGATTAGAAATGTGAAAATGAATATCACATTTCAGGGATAACATTGGTAATTTTTTAAATGGTGTTGATTCCGATAGAGCTGGTACCAGACGGATTTGTGAAGGCACCGTGTAGTACCGGTAGGAATGATGGATGATTTCAATGGGTACAGGGTAGTACCGGTTCACAAAATACTGGAACATACTTGAGTACTTGCACAGTGCCCAACCCTATCAAAATGAACACTAGTCTATCAACTATTGGCTATGATAGGTTTACATAATCTTCTGCAGTAAATTAATATACTCCATGTATACATATTTGAACGTAATGATGAGAATACATTATTTGAATAAAAAAGCAGATAGGAGATCCATTTTGAAGATAAAAGAGATTTTTAAGGTGAAAATTCCGAGGTAGCATTTTAAATGTTTGATAAAAAATTTGAGCTAGTTAGGAAGCAAAAGTTTGGAAATAATCTTCCAATTAAGAGTTTAACTTTCAGCCCAGCTTCTCAACATTTGTGTGCAAGATAAATATCTAACACCAACGAAAGCTGTCCTATCATTTTAGACGATATATCAAAAATTAGTTGTTCTTGGCTGATTTTGCTCAATTTAAAGTAATGTTGCTTACTGCCAAAGTGGTCCCAGATGTTCATTTTAGTCTATTGAAGGAGGTCTATGGAGAGAATATATCCCGTCATATTTTTTGTTTTGTTTTTACACTTATTGCCTTTATGAAAGAAGCAAGAAAGATAAGCGGCTTAGCGATTCCTTGCGTTATTGTTTTTCCAAGTTGCTATATACTATAGTAACTACAGGACTACCAGATGAAGCCATTAATTATAATGTACATCATTGTCCAGTACCTAAATATGTATTTTACAGTAAGTTAATATTGGAGGGCAAGGATTGTCCAGTCTGCGCATTGACAGAACAGGTAAAGTATGCATTCTCCAGGAACAAGAAATATACTCGTATGACAGTTGAAATGATTGCCAATTATATAAATTGAATAAATTTCTCCATCTGCATTACTTGTAATGGCATATTCATCTCTTATTGTAAAATAGCCTTTTCACCATAAAAATCTTTGACAAAACCTTTTTCCACTTCATTAGACAACTGTATTCTACATCGGTTGATGACAGAACAAGAGTTGCAAATAACCTCAGTATAATACTCTGCAAACAGAGACATTTCATAAGATACTAGCATCATGCCAGCTGTCGCAATGCATCGATAAAGTTCTATCATTATAAGACTTGAAAAATCAGTACAGCAACTGCACTAAACCTAAGTGACAGGCTAAGGCTTCATATTAGAGCTTTGCTAAAATCTGCAAGCATTGCCAATCTTTGCCTGCAGGAGAGCTCAAACACCTTGTACCTCTAAGAAAAGAAAGTAACACCACTAGTAATGGTCGTGACGTTTTGCGCTCAAGGACCCCAGGTGACTGACCTTTGACCCACGCAAAACCAACCGCAACAATGGTATTTACATAATGCATTTTGAAGGAACAACTTTAAAGTGTGAAATTATCTTCCCTTTTTGATAGGTGCTTTTACCAGTTTTCATTGTATGACCTCTGATGACAACACATGACCTTCGACCTCTACAAGCACCCTCATCTTATTTACTTAGAAAGCCCTACATACCCTCCAAGTTTCGTGCAATGTGCGGTGAATGAGATACTGCAAACATGGTTAGTCGGCCTGCAGATGATTTCAGGAAACCTTCGGCATCCAAAGACAATCCCAGCGAAGATCTTTATATCGTATGTCCTACCCACCCATTGACTTTGAACTGTCTTGCACATTAACTTCAAAAGCTAGTGTTCACAAGCTTTTGACATTATGACTTCTGATGACCCCACATGACCTTTGCCTTACAAGGAAACCCTCTCAATCTTATTTACTTAAAGCGCGGCACATACCACCCAAGTTTAAATGCAACTTATCATTTCTGAGACACTGCAAACATTGTTGTCTAGGTTCTCCGTGATGGTGACTTCAGATGACCTTTGACTTACACCAAAAACAATCCCAGCTGAGGTCTTCATATGACTTACCAACGCACTTACTTTGACCCACCATGTCCTTCCTCTTCTGCAAACGCTAGAGCGTTCACAAGATTTTTCCACACACACACGCGCGCGCGCACACATATGGACACACACCGAATCGCCATTACAAAGATTCCTTGCCCGCCTTGAGCAAGGAATCAAAAGGAAAAACATGTTGCCTGTTTCTCATGTATCTCACAACAAGGTTTGAATGCTGACTGTCATATTTCATATCATTTATTAAAATGGTTGAAAATGAAATAAGGTAGGTGGGATAAAGATGCAGAGGGGAAGGTTTGTCATGAAGGAAATGTTACAGTAATGGACCTATCAGCTTTTAATCACCAGGTTACTACGTTCGGGTAATATGTCATAAAATTCTCTTCTCAAGTAAACGTACCTGCATTCATAGCCATATACAACAGGGTCCTCGAGACATGTCCCGCCGTTGACACAGATTGCATTACGATTGCAGCCGTACGTACTGGTGTCTGTGGTACAGAAGAGATAAGACATGAAGACATTGCAGAAGGAAATACCTGTTGAGGTTGGTGAAGGGGGAGCATAATTCATGTAAGGTTCGGAAAGACATGATAACAAAGTCATTGATCCCTGCCAAAATCACCAGTAAAGTGACCTCATAGATGACATCAAGAGGGATTTTAATGCCATCACTGTGGGCAATTTAATCGTTGAAGGATTGGTAAAGGAGCACATTATCTTAGTTTTTATGTGTATTTCTACAAACAAAAAACAAAAAAAAGAAAACCTGTGAGAATTGCATTCACACTCGCATTCACATCTTACAGCTGTCCCAGCTGTTCAGAATCACAGGTCTTTTTCTTTTTTGTTTGACAATTTCATAGTATCACACATCCGGTCTCAGTGGAATAACAAGTAAACGATTTTGCCCCTCTCACTATGTAAGTTACATTAAGTCACAGTTTAAATTACATAAACTTTTTCTGCCTCTGTAAGTTATTCTTCTATCTACCACATTCTAAGTGACATCAAGTTAATGCTACCCCAATCACGTCAAATTAAATTCTGTGCTGGTAACAAAATAAGTCATGATCAGCCATTCTGGCAATGACATTTCAAACCACAATAACTTATTCTACCTCAGTCATGATTCAAGATATCCATTTTTTTACCTTAGTAACAATTTACGTTGTCTTTATTTTATATTATAATCTCATATAATTTGTCCAAGTTTCAAGTCAAAACACAATGTGAATCCCTTTATAAAGTGTCAAATTACGAAAAACCAAGAAGGCACATTTTGTTGGTGACATACCAATGAAATCAGTAAATGAAGGATCGATTAGTATGTTTGCATTTCCATCGCTTCGAGTCAGAGACAGCCCCTCCGGTACTTGAGTTCCACCGATGGTGAGGGCCCGGATTATCTCATGGCTGAGATCAATTCTGCCACTTTGCATGAAATCAAGGGCTAGGTGTGTGATGATGGAGCCATTACGGAAGGAAAATACAAAGCAGTCAGTCTGGACACCCCGGAGCAAACTGCTGTGTCTTGAAATAATATCAGTAAGCTACAAGAACAAAAGACGATCAAAGTCTCTGGTAAGTTTGTGTCCTGCTTTACGTTGCACTTGAAACAATAAATAATATGCAATGTACAAAGTGAGCTGCCCCCACTATTCTCTTGAGCCTGTGCAATGAAAAAAAAGTGAAAGGCTCATACTGCTATCCAAAATTGTTACAATAGTAACACTGAAAAAACACATTTTGAGAGGGATCCTTGACATTTGAAAAGTTACTTCATAAAGGAACTTAATTGAAGAGATCATTTTAGGGAACGAAACTAAATCCTTTATAAGACTCTTTGTTAAATCAAGTAATGTGCTGCTTGCTTTGTTTCAGTGAATACTGCAAAGCTGCAATGATTTAGTGACACATGTTGTTAATTAAAAAACAGAGTTTGACCAGAGGCCAGTAATAAGCATTCTGTATACATGTAACTCTAAGGTGTTCATAAAGAAAAAATTAATGAAACATAATAAACCTAGTCTAGTTTTTCTCTCTTTAAAAATCATATCTCAATAACATGTTCTGTTTGAAAGTTAAAGATTCTTAAAGAAATGTCTCTTACAGTGGTGTATGGGGAATCTGTGATGACATCCTTACTAAAAGAGTATCCTTTATACATCCTCATTATCTTGACTGCTTTAAAAGAAACATTATAATACTTCAACAGTTGCTATGTTTATTTTTACAATATGGTTCAATCTGCAATAAACCCAATCTAAATTGAAGTGGTGTCAAATTTCAAGGTTAAACAAGTACTTCAATTTCAAAGAAAGACAAAAGCATTATGCACAATATGATGCTGTAACATTGCATTTAGAAAGCGTGAAGACTATGGAAATTTTTCTGGACCACAATTAACAAGCCCCTTTTCTGACAACAATATCTTGAGTTTCATACAAAAGATATTGGAATAGAGTTTCAAGTCCCTGTGGTGAAAAGACATTATTATCCATTGAAAGTCAAGTTTACTCTGTCACTGACATATTCCTTTCAGTACTGTAAACAAGTACAACTGGGCGGAACAATAACAACGTACAACTGAGCAGGTCGATTACAGCATACTACTGAGCAGACCGATAACAACGTATTATGAGCAGACCCATAACAACGTACTACTGAGCAGACCCATAACAACATGTTATGAGCAGACCCATAACAACTTACTACTAATCAAACCGATAACAACTTACTATTGAGCAGACCGATTCTTCATACACTCTAAACAAGTCTGAATTGACTTCTGATAAGCCCTGTTGGAATACAGCTAAAGCCTGGGAACTATTGATGGACAAAATCTTAAACTGGCCCCGATAGCGTTTCAAATTGCTGGAATCTGAGTATATGAAAAGACAAAATTAGCAGTGTCTGAGTATGACAGTAATGCTGATAAGAGGTTACAGTATATCTTATCATTATTATTAGATCAAATTTTCATCAACAAAAGCGATCATACTTAATGCTCCTAAATGCTCTTATGGCAAGGTGATTATGGTAAACACTACGAATTGCTTAAATACTTACTGCATATAATAACTCTGCCAGAACAGATACATTTAAGGAAGAATTCATTAATTGATGAAAAGACCTATCCTAAGTTTGATTTTAGACTCAGATGAAGAACCAAAAACTTCTTGGAATGTCTGCAAATGTCATTTGTCAATGGTGGTCAACCAATTGAGTTTAATGTTGATGCAAATGACAAGTTCTTAGGGCTTCAAAAGAACACGTGGCTGAGGACAGGCTACTACTGGGTACAATTAACAGGCTTCTACCGTTGAGTGATTGAAAGGCTACTACTGAGGATAATTATCAGGCTACTTCTGGTGAGTGATTAAAAGGCTACTACTGGGGAGTGATTAACAGGATACTGTTGGGGATAATTAACAGCATGCTACTGCAAATAATTAACAGGCTACTAATGGTGTGTGATTAAAAGGCTACTTTTGAAGAGAGATTAAAAGGCTACTACTGGAGAGTGATTAACATGTTTCTACAGGGTGGTTAACTGGTTTCTAGATATGAAGGAGTGATGAATGTGTAGTTAAGGTGTGGCAATTCAAGCACTCACCATCTTTGATGCACTCAGCTCCTTCCAAAACATATCCTGCCTTACACACACTGCAAGAGAACCCTCCCCCAGAGGTATAGATGCAACGATCAAAATTGCGTTCCTGACAGTCATTTTGATTGACTTGACATGGATCAGGGAAGCAATGATCCCCTTCGTGGCGGTAACCAGGGAGACAGTTCTCACAGTGGTAGATTCCTTCAGCATCAAACACACAGGTTTGGAACTTCCTTTGTTCACAGGTATCCTCACCAGATACACAAGGATTGTTTCCTGTTGGCAGAGAATATCAAGGTCATGGACATGATACCTCAAGAATCACAGAAACTCTTGAACAGAGGCAATATTTGACTCCAAGCACAATAAGGAAAAGTAGTATGTCTTTAACATTATGCCAATAAATGCAAGTACTGTACCAGAATCAAAGTCACGTTTGCTGAACATAAATGAGCCTTAACTCAGTCACATCTGTAATTTACATACATCACTAGGTATGGCCATTGGAAAGTAATTAACAATATGAACCCAGATTTACATACATGAACAGTGAAACAAACACAAACCCTAGTTGTACATACATGAACACTCTACATGAAACTTTCACATGCATGAAACATGAACATACATGACTCCTATTCATGTATGAACTATCTACTACATGTAAGGCATGTTTAACACATTTGCATGGCAAAGAAAACAAAGGAAAACTTTCTGTATTTTTGGAGTCTTCAACAACTTTGAAGTTAGGAGCGCAGTCAAGAATAGGAATACAGGCTACAGCCACTATAGCATGCACTGTTCAACAGTTAACATAAGTTATCTCTGGAGGTTAACACTTTTCTCAAAACGGATTAATTAGGGCAATATCATCTTCCTTCTGTATAATCAAGCTACACCTAAAATGTCTCTTGGTTACAATTCTTCTGCTGCTAACATTTCTGAGGACTGTAACCTTTTCAAGATGCAGGACATCACAGAGAGTGTGCTGTTTGAAGCCAGATGCTCTGTGCGACTGTTCCATGAAATATCTTTATGATGTGGCTTGCTTCAAAGCCTTAAGGTAGTCCTACTATCACTGCTTTTGCAATGTTCCGAAAGGTCTTTGAAAATGCTTGAAATTTTCATCTCAGTGTAAAATGATAACAGCTATCTTCTCAAAACAGATGTAAATTAGTGTAAGATAATAATCAAAAGCAACATCACAAAGTGCTCAGAATTTCAACCAGTTGCTTTGATGTTAGGATATTGTGTCTCACCTTATCGACATTAGTATTTGAAAGAATTCAAAGTGGGAGAAGAAGTAGATCGTCTTGACAAATCAACGTACTCCTTCTGACAGGACATCTTACAGCAATGCTCACTGAAATTACCAAAGATTGTCTTGATACTCTCCTTAGAATGAATTGATACCATCAAGTTTAAAAGAAATTCACAATATACAAAGCCAAAAGGAAACAAAAAAATTGATACTCACTGATTAAAGAAATGCAGACGCCATTTTCAAGTCTGAATCCTGTCTGACAAGTCTGGCAATGATACTGGTTGTTTCCGTCGGGTACGCACTCAACGAAGTTCAGTCTCTCACATTTCCTCTGTCCTGCCTGACAAGGATCTGCCACACAATTAGTGTCCTGCTGGATGAAACCAGGTTGGCAACCCTGACAGGTAAACTCGCCTCCACCGGAGTTAACACAGGTCGTGAAGAATCTCTCTGTGCAGTCACTGCCGCCGTTCTGGCAAGGATCCGGAACGCAATTACCACTCTCATCCCTGAATCCCGTTGCACAGTCAGAACACTCGTATCCACCATCTCTGGTCGGCACGCAGTGACTGTAGCCCAACTCGAAGCATTCATGGTTGCCAAGGAGACAAGGATTCTCCTCTGCAAAAAAGGAACAAAAGAGAGAAGGTCAAAATATCTTCCGAGGAGTACAGACAGCTGAGAATGATGAGGCATACCATCAAGCCAGCTGATACCGTTGCCTACGTAAGTATAAATACAAACCTTGAAATGTTTTGTGGTTTAGGATTGACAAATGAAATATCAGAATTTTGTGGTTATATTGTAACTTAAAGCATATTTCCTCCAAGGAAACTATTTTTTGACAAACTACAAAGAATGCAGTCACAATTAAGATGCCTAGATGGCATATTAACAATTTGCATACAATTCTGTTGCAATATTGCTCATAATACCAAATTTCTGTAACTTATTAACTGTATGAAAAATACCTGTGTCCTGATATCAGAGCTAAGTTAACGATATTAAAAATGTATGTGGCTGTAGCCTGGATTGTTAATAAAATTGGTGGATTCACAGAGTCACTTCTCCCCTTGCTGATAAAAAGGAGAGTAAAACAATGAGAACAAAATATCACAAACGAACACATAATGAACTTATTGTGGGTATTTACCTGCATAAAATGCCTCATAATTGAGCACAATGCTGTCCGGGGGTACAACATTATCATGACGACCCGTCAGTAGTTCACCAAAGATCGTGGTGGCTCTCTGACTTGTCATGTTGGCTCTCAGATCAAAGTCCACTCTGATTACAACCAGGGCAGTACCCGTCTCTGATTTGATCATCTTCATCACTAGGACTTGGAGGATATATTCTGGGAGCTCATACTCCTTGAACAAGGCTGTCACCTTTATCAAATTACAAATTAACAAAATCATTCAATATTTAAATTAATTGTCCTGAAGATTGGTTTTTGCAACATAAACTATCTAATATGATCATTTTAATCTGACTGAAACCAGAGAAGACTATCAAATGAAGAAATTATTTAATATCTGGTTCTCACATATTAAATGAGTCTCTTTGTTACTTCATATATAATTCTCAAATCAGTAGTTATGTCATGATAGAAGCGCATGTCTTCACTTGCATTGGGGTTACATTTTCTTGTTTGGCAGGACATATTTTGAATATTTACCCCAACAACATATAGTTAGCTTCATGTCAGCAAATAGTGAATCGACTAATAGAATATCATGCTTCTGTCAGTGATCAAAATGATGGCTGTATTTAAAATATGCAAAAAATGACATGATATATATTTCTTTCTTACCAATGAAGTTTTAAATACATAAAATGGTTAGAGTAATTGACGAGGGTAGTAGCTTTCAAATGAGCCAATCTACTCTGACATAGGTCTAAGCTATGTTTACTTCATAAAGTCGCAGGACAATTCTTTCTTCTCTTTACCAAACTTCCAAGTAACATATAACATTGCAATGAAAGCAAATTTTCCCATCATCAGCAAAGGGTACAGATAATGTAGGTCCCCCTCATCCAACCTCCAGAACAGTATAACATGTATTAATCTCTGAAAGTTCATCTCAGGAAGGTACCACAACGTTTTGAGAAGCATTTGTATAAACTTGAAGCAGTTGAGCTGTATAAAACTGCACATTTATGTAGTACCATAGCAGTTGAGAATACCATTAAGTATGGTGCGATTATTCAATGTCTTATGGCAACTATTATACATAGATTTCTCTTGAAGGCAGATTTGGTCATTCACTCACATCTTCTGAAAGCTGATCCAACATGCTTTCTGTTATGAGGTCATAGAAGTGTCTGGTTTGAAGGCCCTTCACATCAGAGAATTCCACCCTCAGTTCAATGGAATTGGATTCTGATGAAAAAAAAGTATAATTGCATGAAATAGCTGAATGAATGTAAAACCAAATTAGATATCAATAATGTGACTTTGGAATGCTGTAAACTGATCATTTCATCCCTTGATTATACTTCAGTATTTCAAAGCTGAGTGGATTGGGACGTTATGGACTCCACTCTGAGTAAACAAATTGTACAACAATTGTACACCCCACCTGCGCAGGTACCCTGGCTGTTTTGGTAATATCCAATTTGGCATATACATCTGTAGCTGCCATCTCGATTCAAGCAACTTCGGAATGCTTGTTGAGAGCACGGCCGGCTGGTATAACATTCATCAATGTCTGCAAAAGGATGAAAATAAAAGCAAACAGTATGATGTCATATAAATGCAAGGTAATTGAGGATATCTCGTGCAACAATCACTTTAGTATTTAAATTTTATATAGAAGTTTGGGGTATTTTTTTTTTTGGAGGGGGGGGGGGATTTGGGAAACTATTGGTGAAAATGGAATAGATATGCATGCAAAAAAGCGTAAGTCAACCAGTCAAAGGTAACCACGTGAAACAAGATGTACTTCAGATGGTAGAATTATGGAGAGCTTAAGAACATTAACACTTTTTCAAGATTTGTGTTTATCCGGAATGGTTGTTGGTCAGTTCCATGATCCTAGTGATCTCTTAATAAATTATACAATGTCATAAAAACAACGAGAACAGGCTGGATCTAATTGGGGAAAGGGAAATCATTATTACTATAGTGCTTTTCTTTTCATTCTAACCTTGACAAGTTCTTCCGTCACCTTGGTAACCGTCTTTACAGTTGCAATCATAGCTGCCAGCTATGTTCTGGCAGTTAGCATCCGGTGAACATTCATGTAATCCCATTTCACATTCATCGATATCTGAAAGATCCAAATGTCATCGTAAACATGATTTCATTGGAATATCTGACATGACCACGAGGTATCAAGTAAGGAGACAAAGATGGTGGATTCCCATTTCACATTCATGTTTATCTGAAAGATCCCTATGTCATCGTAAACATATTGATTTTGTATGAATATCAGACATAACCATGAGGTATCAACTGATATAACAAGGACAACGGATCTACAAACATTTGAACAACTCTGATGTGATGCACATCTAACATGTTTGAAATGCTCATTTTGCAATCTCACTGGAATACTTTACGACAAATTCCTCCACATATCAAACAACAGTTAAAAGTAATTGGAATTAACATTCTGAGCTACTTTTTTGTCACAAAGGTTATACCTTGCTTTTCAGTTGCCTCATTAAAAACAATTATAAATATCTTGCATACATGTTTCATATCCTAAATTGTCTAATAAATGAGAATTTAGACTGAATGTGTTGGTAATGACCAAAACAATCTCTCTTGCAGAAATGGTACTTACAAGCAATCAAAAATGACACAGTACTAAAAGGCAGATTTATTCTGATATTTTTTTTTATCTATTAACAGACATCCAGTTACTATTGTGGAACAATTATAATTTCTGTAACACATTGTCTTATTACAATATGTAATGTGGACTTAAACAAAGTAAGTTTCATATCTGAGAACTGATTATTCTGGATTAAAAACACAAACTGCACTGGTATTGTTAGCTATCAGCTTTCAAATTGACAGATATTTATTTCAATGTTTCAAAGGATTAGTCAAGATGAAAGCAGGCCTACCTTGGCAGATTCCAAATTGCCGCTGTTGTTCCGAAAAGTAGTTGAAGAAACCTGGATTGCAACGACAGGTAAATGTTCCCGGGAGGTTGACACATGAAGAGTTGGACATGCAGACACTAAGAGACCTGCTGCATTCATTTATGTCTTTAAGGCAATATGGGATAAAAACCAGAAAAAAAATAGTGTTATATTTGCCTGACTACACTCAGAAAAGTATCACCATAGACATCATCAATATATGTCATAGATGCAGGCATCTATTATGTTGTACATAGTAATTAATTGATTGTTCAATGAATCCACTAGATGTGCCAGGCCATGTCGACCAGGCGATAATTACTTTTCACTTTTCACTGATACTTCTATCATTGTAAATTTAAATCAAGAAGGGTGAAAACAAGAGTCAATATTGATCATATTTTCTTACCAACGCAAAGCTCTCCTTGGGGTTCATATCCATCCTCACACCTGCAAGCGTAACTGCCATTTTGGTTTTCACAATATGAATGAAGTGGACATTTGGCAGCTCCAGTCTGGCATTCGTTGATCTCCACACATCCTGCGGCAGGTCTTCTGTCCGTCCCCAAAGTAACCTTTGGGACACTTGCAGTAGAAGGAACCAGCAGTATTGTGACAGGTTGCTTCTCCCAAGCAAGGACTACTACTGCACTCATTAATGTCTGTGAAACGAAAGCCATGAAACAATTACAAAATGTGACCAGAACAAAGCTCTATGACCTCTCCAGACAGAGATGGACTCGAGCACTCAAAATAAGTGATTAAAAAAAATTAACAAATTAACTAAGAAATAAAGGCCATTCCTAGATATTCTGAATAATGGTGATTACTCTAAGGTAACATCACAAGTTCACGGTTAGTTTTGCATGTAGCAATCACACTTTGTGTTTGTGGACTTTGCGTGTGTGCATGACACTTTGTTATCATTATGGTCTTATTGACTGTACATGAGTACCTGTAAAGAGTAACTTTAAAACTAGAAACGTTTGCAAACAATTATTGAGAAGGAACTGACATCACATGAGATATCTATGAGATGACCAATCTCCTTGAAACTAAACATCCAAAATAATGATTCATTCCTACAGTAAAATATAGTAAAACTGACTTTACACTTTACTTTAGAAACCAATTACTTACCCCTCACATTTGATCTTCAGATGCTACATTAGACTTAAACATAGTAAGAACTACTACCCTTCCTCTCCACCCACCTACTCGAATAAAAAACAAACAAGCAAACAAACAAACAAAAGAAAGAAAGAAAGTTTTGATAGGTTTTTGTCATCATGACCTTCACATACCTCTAAGCATGATAGGCTATTGACTGTAATCAACATGTTTGCAATTCAACATCCTTTTCAGGAAACATTTTTTTCTCATAAAAAGCTAGTATATTCTGCACGTTATACTTGTCTTATCATAATTAATTCAGGAAACATTTCTTCCCGACAAAAAGCCAGTATATTCTGCATGTTAGTCTTGTTTTATCATAATTTCTTCAAGTTAAATTCTTACACTAATCTGTGCAATATTTGCCAAAATATGAGACAATAACTTCATATTAAGTGACATGGTTTATTCATACATACTAAATGTATGAGACAATCAGGAAAAAGACCAATTAATTTCTTACATCATCCTGTTAATGATATAAGGCTCTTCTGCCATGAGTAACTTATTATGAGATGACAAACATCAATGAATGACACTTCACATGTTGTTTCAAATTTCATATCTAGAATGTTACCATGCATGGTGATTTGTTTGGCCTGCAGTCACATGACCATACAAGGTCCATTACTTCACCAGTGAAGTTCCAAGGAATAGCTTAGAACAATACAATATACCTTTATAGAAAGATTTAGCTTTGTCTTTACCTGTACAGGCATCATCGACAACTTGGAAACCATCAGGACAGTGACAGCTCTTCCCAGGATCTTCCTCTTTGCACACAAAATTGACCAAACAAGCATTTTCTTCCTGACAATCTTTTGTGTCTGATATTAAAACAAATACATGAGGTTAATATTACATTTGAACAATGTTTTTTATCAGTAATTTTAAACATCAGTGACATTTAGTGATAACTTTGGTGTACATTATACCACAGACAAACTGTCTCTCTACCACAGACAATGTGACAAGTGATCTTCAAAACTACTTCTTCACAACAGACAACATGACAAGTTGGTCTTCATTGCTCTTTTTTATTACAGAGAATGTGACTACACCTCAGACAATGTTACAACCGATCTGTATAGCTACCCCTCAACACAATATACTTGCCTTCATTATTTTGTTCTAGCTGACTTCTTTGAGATTTGTGTTTCGTTTATTTTTTATGTTACTTATGTTTTGCCAACTATAAATTGCTCTGCTCATTTAAATTCGGGATTAATAATTGTTTGATTAATATATTGATTAATAATCACCTGAGGTCAGTAATACAGAGCACCTTGTGTTTATTTTGCTAACTTCCCTACAGAACTGTAGCTAATAAGCTCAATGCGTTACATAGATTGATTATCCTGTATACTTAAGAGAGAAGAGCCCTAGTGCTGCTATTGGCCAAAATGACTATGATAAGACGAAAAAATTCACTCATTAAATGAGAAATTTCAAAATTCATATCAGGATTCTTTGCTATAAAAGCCTTGACAGATTTTCTTTTACCATGAATTAAAAATGGAAGGGCGGTTGTCCGTGCGACAAATGATTTTTAAATTATGGTCTTCATAATTGCTTGTTATCTACAAATGGCTGTTCTTGATTCTCACCGACACAGTTTCTGCCGTTGCCCTGAAAACCATCCTTGCATTCACATGTGTAAGTTCCATCCGCATCAATGCAGGTTGCACTGTCGCTGCATGTGTCGTCCTCTCCGCAGTTTACGATGTCTGTGAAGTTGATTGCATCACAGCATTCATGATCTCAGTTTTGTGTAATGCAAAACAGTAACTTTAAAAGAACAATAAAATTATAAGTAACGGCATGAAAGAGATCATCCTTATTCCAGCAACTTTGCTCTTTACTTGAACAACAACCACAAAAACTCTCCAATTAATAACCAAAATTCAAAGAAATCTTTCAAAACTGTGGCGTATGAGTTCTCTGTTTTCAGAGCAACTAAAAAGTTTAAGTTCATTAATTACTTACTAAAAGAGCCAAAGAAATTATAAAATAACTATGACTGAAACCACTTTAGTTTTGTTTCAATACCACAAAACAGTATGACTAACTGAGTAACTGACTAACCAAATAATATTCTCCACATTTACAACAGTAAAGATTATTGGACACGTAACTTTTCAATTAAAGAACTTTCATGACTTAAAGGAGAACAGTAACTTTGAGGTTTGTGGATTATTTTTTAATTACCTTCACACGATTCACCAACTCTAACAAAGCCAGTACGACACCTACAGGTATATCCACCTGGGATGTTTATGCATTCTGAATTCGGGTTACATAAGTCACCATCTCTTAGACACTCATTTTCATCTGTAAATAAAAGAAACTTATGTCTTTGACTCCTAATTAACAACATATACATTGACTTTATGTATTAATGTGTGTGTTAATTCATTATTGAACCAAAGAAATGCAGAATTATAGTGAATGGATTTCAAGAGACACAAAGAGGTTACAGACTAATCATCAACATGTGAATTAATCTGGTACAAAACTTGGTATGGAACATGACAATATCAGGTTACATAGAAAGGGATCAAATTATATATAAAGAGATTAATAAGTGGGTAAATTGATCATATGTTGTATGAATGAAGTAATTCTTAATAAAGCTCAGACAATATATCCAAGGATCAGATTATATATGAAGTGGTCTGATATTGTGTTAAAAAATCAGAGTGTGTGACAATATACACGGTCGGGTAACACGTATTCAATGATTGAACTTTGTACGAAGAGATCAGACAACAGACAAAGAGATCACATAATATACGTAAAAAAGAGATTGAGGTATTGTATGATTGCTATATATGATTATTTAGATTATGAGTGACAGTGTCAGAGAATATTATGAAAGGATCAGATCATGCATAAAGAGATCAAAAACATGAATAGATTAGTCAATATATGAAGAGATAGTAAATGTTCACATAATGTACGTGTGGCAATTACAAAGAAAAAGGATGAATGTTTTAAGAAGTCACGTACTGTGTGAAGACATATATGATTTACAATAAAAACATTATTTTAAATGGAAATAAAATTTGATGTATGTCTACATTAACTAATAGGCTTAATTGTCAGAATATTAACTAATGTGAAAACGTACTACCAAGATAACAGTTACATTGAGGAGGAATACCAACAAACAACTTAATTGTTTAATAATTAATCTTTCAGAAGTAGACTAAATAATGAAATACTGGCGAGACAAACAAACTATGAAATGGTTTGATGATTTTTGGGAATCTAATCAGTATGCTTACCGAAACACTTCTGACTATCCTCATCAATATTAAATCCATCGGGGCATAAACAACCGTCACCATCACAGAGTTGTTCCTCGCAATAAGGACTGTTGGAACACTGAGTCTCTGCATCTGCAATAAGGAATATAGTAATGGAATAATGAATGAAAGAACACATGAATAATTGTTGTGCAATTATTGTGCAAATTGTAGAAGAGTTTTTATCACTTGACAAGGGAAAATGACCATTTATCAGGACTACTTGGCAACTTAACCAAGCAAGCTGTCAAGGTTTTGGAGTAAAGAGACAGGACTACTTGATAGCTTACCCAAGCAAGCTGTCACGTGTTTGAAGTAACGAGGGTCACAGACACAGTCAAATGATCCCTCTGTGTCCACACAATTGCTATTTGCTGGACAAAGTGCATAAGGTCGCTGGCATTCATTTACGTCTGTAAGGGATGAGAAAAAGTTAGGTTTAATAAAAATACAAAGGAATCAATAAAAGGGGATCACACGACACAGCAAGTTCAATTCTGCCTGTTGAAGGTCGTAATGAAATAAACTGAAAGCTTCAGGCCAACAAAATTCAACAGGAACAATATTGACAAGTAAAGAATTACATAAAAAATTATTGGATCAACTGGAAAATCTCATGGTATTACCATATGTAGCAACTGATATCCCTGCAAATTCATAAAGTAATAGGTTTATTCCATACTACATCAAATAAAACAAAATTTCTTTCACTCCTATTTTCAGACGTATGTAAAGAAAGGACAATCTGCCAAAAATTCACTCATTTCCATTTTGTGTTTCTTGCCATTTTGTTTCATCATGTCCAATTAAAATATTTTATATTGATCACTTACAATTTTGGATCAACTTTTGAGCCAAACTGATGGCAACGTTGCCACCTCTGCCAGTACCATCTGATAAGAGAAATTTGTGTTATGTAACTGTAGTTAAAAGACTTACTCTGGCAGACACCCTGGTCGTCTTTAGAGTAACCGTTTTCACACTGGCATTCATAGGATCCGACTCTGTTGATGCACATCATGTGGTCCGCACAGTTGAAGGCCCCAGTTTCACACTCATTGATGTCTGCATTTGAAAAAATCACAAGGCAAGAATGACAAATGAACAATGTTGCAATTAACAAGCCGAAAAAACCGTAACATTTTGAGACATGAAATCAAGGCAAGTCAAGGGGAGCTTTTTCTGAAGGTACTTGAGATTTCTGAACTTGGTTCACAAATTTGATTACCGGTAATGAAAACGTGCAGACATACAATGATTATGTGTTACTTTAAATATCATGGAAATTTTATGCAAACAGGGAGGCAAGAGTGTGTCACATCATGCATATTAATGTTACCGTGACATTCAATTTCATATCCAGTAAATCCTGCACTACATTTTACAAGTTCAGCAAAGCAATAATACCTCCCTGACCCGAATTTGTCTTTGACCTCTAAGCTGTACTGTTTATCTGTTCAAACATCTTACACCTATCCCAGTAGTATGATCACCAACACAAGAATTCATTCAAAGCCAATGTAACAAGGAAGAAGGATATGAAGCGTCCACGAAACATGGCTATAGTTAGATGAGATATCCACCCATATAGAGCAATGCAGAAAGTCTCACTAGTAGTAATGACACAATTTAGTTTTTAACTATCAGTCGTTTCTCAAATACAAGGCACATCCTTCCATCATCATAATAAATACATGCTCTCAAATTTGATAGGGAAGAGAGAGAGAGAGAGATTGTCAAAACATACTGAACGTAATTGCATACATGTACATTGAAGGAGATAATACCGATGATTCCTCAAGTACAAGCAGAGAACATGGCTGCAGTGTTAGGTGACATGTATAAAGGCAATGATTCACTGAAATGAATTAAAATGTCACTAAATGTTAAAAAATTGAGAAAACTACAGAGAATACGAAAGACAAGAGAGTGAAAATTGACATTCCCTGTATTGATCTTACCATAACAGTCATCGCCATTACCCGCAAACCCTTCGGGGCAACTGCAGGAGTAGCTGCCTCCTGTGTTAATGCATTCAAATCTTGGATGACAGAAGAAAGGACTGATTGTACACTCGTTTCGGTCTCTGCAGATTTTACCGTTTCCTTCAAATCCTTCCTCGCAGTGGCAGCGATGAGAGCCGACCTCGTTGATGCACTCGGCGTTGGGATGGCAGTTGCTCAGAAAAGGGGACAAACATTCATCCAGATCTGGAAAGAACAAGTAAAAAGCAAGATGCGTAACAGAGTCAGCGAGAATGGAAATGTCAAGATAGAGTAGGTGGGGGTTGGGGGCAGAAGGATCAATGAATCAAGAAGAATGAAGATGAATAGAAAGTTTAACTGCAGCAATCATACACTGTCTGAAAATGAGCTCCACCAGTGACTTGCATGTCGCAGGAACAAATCTGTTTGATTCTGTGAGATGCAATATGATGATGTCACAAATCACACCTCCCTTTCTTTATGCAGAACAATAAATCAATTAACCACCATACACAGTTCCTCTTATACACCAGAGGAGGGGGAGGGCAAGAAGAAAGGAGGAGCGAGGGGGATAAATATACCATCAACCCAACTGGCAGGCTATGACACCACCAATACCCTCTTGATAAGAACACATATCTCAAGCCTTTTTTAATATCTTAAGAAACAAATGACAAAAACAGACAATTGTTGATGTGCATATTTAAATGGACATGTTTCATTCAAATTGTGGTAAATTTTTTGCCTTGTATCATATTTTTGTTGGACCAATCTTCTGTCTCAATTAACACAGCTTTCTTTCCCAGTTTAGCAAATCAGTTCCCCATAGCTGATATACCTTGAGCATAAAGTGTGATTTTATAGCTTCCATTACTTAGCAAATTGTACTGATACATTTACTTGAAGTGCCATACATTTTTTTTTAATTAATGTGCTTATGTGTAGGTACCTTCCCAATGCATTCCACCCTCCTTACCCTCATGCACCCCATCTACTTGATTTCACTTTAAAAATCTTAGTTCTGAAAATCCCTCTTTAATTTCTGTTCTCTGATATAATGTAATGTTAAAACCCCTAACACCCATTTTCTTTGTCACCTTCAAATCTGTTATGCAGATCAAGAGTTTACAGATGCAGCTGAGTCTGGTCACTGTCAATACAACTGCACGGTAATTCACAATATACTCTTCACACCTGCTTCAAAGTGCTACATACCTTGGCATATGCCTTCATGTCTAATAAATCCCCGTGCACATGAACAATGGTATGTTCCAGCATCGTTGACACATAGCTCGTACTCTCCGCAAGGATTTTCATTTCTACATTCATTTATGTCTTGAAAGTAAAAAAAGTAAATAATCTGAGTTGGTAAAAGTACTTTTTTCGTCTCATCTGTTTATCTGTTCTTGTTTTCTTATTTTTGTACATACTCTTGAACTGTGACCCAAATAAATGCTTACAAAACCAAACATGTGCATAGTTTTCATTTTCCAAAGCTGACAATGTATATCCCACATTAAAATTACTGTCCACCTTTGGATATCATGCTAAGATAAAATAAAATTGTATTTTATTCATATATGGTGTTGTAATACAATTAATTAAAGTTGATGCTAGCAATAAACAGTTTGCCAGGCATCCATGATGGTATTTACCGGCACAGGCTAAGAGTGATGATTTAAGATGTTGATAGCCAGGTCTACAGACACAGGTAAAACTACCCTCGGTGTTGGCACAGTCACTGTTACCTCCACAAGGACTCTCCTGCCTCTCGCATTCATTAATATCTAACAATTGATTAAATAAGATAAGAAAAAAGAAACTTATTATTCACTGAATGAAATTTAAGACTTCTCGCAATCCTTCAAAGAGAAGGATAACAAGAGAAAACTATTTTTGTGGTAACAAATCACTTTAATGTGAAACTAATAGAAATACGTGTATAGGGATCCAAATCAACAAGCAGCTCAGCAAAATGGTTATGACTAGATGACACAGAAGATGAAACATGAAGGATGTCAAAATTTTAGTAGGTGCTATACAGACATCTGCAAAGAATCCCCCAAACCAGCAAAATCCAAAACAGTCAAAGAAGTCATATGAGGTCAAACGGATGAAACATTCACAGAGGTTGACAAATTCATCTCTCAAGTGAAAGAAAAACAATTGAAAATCAAAACAAATCTTTACTAAATAAGGGTCAGACTTCTTCAGGGAAAATTCAAATTTAAAATGTGTTTTACTTTATGTTGATTAAGGCACGTACTTCAAAGTTAGTAGTCTGTACTGTGAAGTCAGTTGTTACTCACAATCATGTTTAAGGTTCAGTTATATCACTACTATAACACAGAAGAACCCAAAGGCACTTTGGTTTCTATCGTGAAGATGCTTTAACTTTAAATAAGAAATAGGTCGTTTAGAATATATCAACATGGCATACAAAGAAAAAAAACTGATCTTTTATAAATTATTTACTCTCATCAATAAACATCTGCAAAAGCTTCATCCCCTCAAAAATGACAAGTGTTAAGTAACGGAAGATGCATTATTTGACTTTTGAAAAAATTGGGTGAACAAATTATTCTTCGGTAACAATTAACTGAATTACTATCTGTGAGAAACTTATTTCTTGAAAAGGAGGCTACTTCCTTCCTTTGAATAATCTATCCTTCTATCTCCATAAACCTTGGTTTTAAAAATATGGTTGTTTTCTGTAAAACAAACGACTTATTTCCCTCCTCAGATAGGGAGGTCAGAAATTGCAGGGCAGTGGCAAGAATCAGGGTCATTTAGCAGCCTTCCTCTCATATATGAAAGTTTTGATACCATAGAGTATTTTTGAAGGGGGGGGGTGGAAGGGCAGTGATCAAGTGAGATCAGCCAGTTCCCTGATGATGTAAATGGATATTCCCATTTACTAACAGTACAGTACATGTGTTTTGTGTGCAGAAGCAATGACAAAACTTGCATACTTGTGCATGTACACTGGAGTCTGTATTCAGCTCAACCTGTGGTGTTTCTACTTACCTTCCTTTTTTCACTAAAATGTCAATAATTTGATCATGGGAGGGTGAGTATAATTGGATTTTTGGTTTGTCTTAAGAAGACCTTATTCAGACATCACAGAAAGGTCATAAAGGCCAAATGAGGTTAAGTTCTTTCAACTGAGGTAATCATATGCATTTCAGACAGACGGAAGTTTTCCATTACACACCCCCCCCCCCTTTAAAATGTTTTTTGGTGAGATATCAATAAGACATTACTTTCGGACCTATAGACTCTTTCACATTATAAATGAGATTAATGTTACGGTATTTTCTCCACCTACCAATCTATCTTATCCTTAAATTGTCTCACCATCTGTACAATAGACATCAAGTTACAGAAACTCAAATACTCATTTTTTTTTTGGCCTCTGGTAATCCCAAATGACCTTTGACCTCCACCAAATACAATAGGACGCATCTAATCGATATCATACTCATGCACACAAACTTTGAAAAACATTCACCCATCAGTTATTGCATAACATACCTCGCATTCTTATCAGCCATACGCACGCAAACATGCACACACAAGCATACACAGGCTACAGTGACTACCTAGCTTCCTTTGCTACAGCAACGAATTAAAAATGCAGTTATTTTGTCCAGAATACCTATCTTTCTTTGGTACATTCAACCAATGATGATCAACAAAGAAAAATGTAAATAGTTCAGTCAGGGAAAAGAATACATTTACATCAATCATGTTGATAAGAAGTTCTATCATCATCATTTTATTTTTGTATAAATGAATCATGACATTTAGAGAATTTAATATCCTTCTCAAACCCTTTGGATAATATTACCCCAAAGAAAATCACAAAAACTTTCACCCTGTAAATACATTCTCTGAACACTGATGATTCTAAAAGTGAAGAGTGTATGTATGATATCAGAGATTTCAACATGACTGTTGGATGATTGGGAGAGGCGGGATTCATTTGTCACCTTGGCAACCTCTACCATCTGGGAGTAGTTCATATCCGGGGTAACACTGACATGAGAAACCTCCAAGTTCATTGATGCAGATATGAGAACAGGTGTCTGACTCCAAGCATTCATCAACATCTAAAAGAGAACATAAAAATACCACCAATAACTTCAGTTCCCACCTTATCTATGAAAAGCATTTTGATTTTATGTAACAGAAATACAACAAAGTTATCAAATTCCCCACGATATTTCTTGCAACCATAGGTAAAACAAAATATCCGGCCCCTCAACTTTCATATCCGATGTTATGATTACCATAAGTAAACCAAACTATCATATGCACAGACAAAATGTTTACAATACAGTGTTTCATTCCCTGTATGTAAATTACAATAAACCCTTCACATTCAAATTTTATGATATGACATGTTACAACACCAAAGGCATATCAGCTCAGTACACCAAATCCATAACATGATATCATACATTTTGACAAGTCTGTCAACTTGTATCCCTTATCTTTCTTAATGTTTCTGGACATATACCTAACCTCCAGTAGGATATACATGTCTCAAGACACAAACGTCAAACATCGGAAAACAAAACCATGGATTTGGTGGCTCTTTGTTGGTAAAATTTGAATCTCAATAGCATTTTCTGTTCAAAAGTCTTAAGAAATATGTATTTCAAAATGGTAAATTGCATGATGGGAAATTTGTGATTTCACCCAGGTACAACTACTTGCATAACCTTTATATTTCTTTATCATCTTGAATGTCTTACAAGAAACGTTACAGAAGATCAGGAGATGAGCCCTAAATTTCCACAATATTGTAAGGTGAATCTACAATGTACCTAATATAAATTTTCACTAGTGCCAATTTCAAGGTTAATGAGGACTTCAACTTCAAAGAAATAAAGACTTCTTGCAATAGTTTGCCACTGTTAAAGAACATTTTGGTAACCTCGAGAAAACTGGAATCTTTCGGGACCAAGAAATCTTTCTTCAAACAGCAATATTATGAGTTAGGAACGATATATTTTCATATAGGCTTTAAAATGCATGCAGTGGAAAATAACTCACTTTCAATTAAGAGGCATTCAAATATTGTCAGTGAAATATGTTTTTAACGATTCCATAGATTATGTGTTCCTTTGGTCATAAAAGATAAAAGTTTAAATAACAAACTTTTACAGTGATATGCCAGTATTTGGATGTTTTGGTTGTAAATTAATATGTTTGACAAGTTGCAAACTAAACACAAATACAGCTGCTAAAAAGTGGTTTCATACATTCCCGTATCTTAACGACTTGTATCCCCTAGCCTTTCCTAATGTCAGTGACGGTAACCTAACCTTATCAGACATATCAGATATGATATACAATGTCTTGAAACACGAATATAGAACCTATCATGACAAAAGTATGACTTTGGTGGCCATATATATATATATATATATACATATATTTTACATATATTTTAATCAAAGCAGCACATTCATGTATGGGGAGGAGGATTCAAGTTGTAGAAAAGTGATTAAGTAATTAAACTATGTAACAAGTTCAACTAAACATTGTCTACTATTATGTTTCAGTTTTAATCTATCTGAATTTCAACATTCAATTCATTACACCAGTCTGCTTGTGATACCAATTGCTAGTGCAACTCCTTTGACTATCACATTTGTACTTTATTTCACTGCCAAAAAAAACACATATCGACTAATAACAACATACACAATAATTTGTGTTTCTGGAAAAGCATTCAACTCACCATTGCATTTCATGCCATCACCGATAAGAGGCGGGGGACAATTTCCACACTGCAGTAGCTGTGGTCTACCAGGATCAATACAGGTCACACCAGGGTAACATGGGTTCTGGTCACACCTATCAACTTCCGCAGAGCAAGACTTGCTGATTAGACCATCAATGCACAAGCAATAAACCCGCTAAAATAAAAATAAAAGCAACTGCAATATGAGAGCAAGTCTGTTACTAATACCGGGAAGTGCAAGGTGTTAATTAACATTTCCAGGCATCACAGTTGACAGAATTAAGATGTCAAATATTTTTATGGTTCTTATGTGACCCAGGTGACAGCGGCACTAGGAGGTAAGATTCGTCTCCATTAATTGTGTCACAGAGGGACGGCATAACATCCACAGATCCCTTAGCTGTCACTGTCTAAGGGGTAGGAGAAGTGACAAAGTACATCACTCTTATAGAAAGTTTTTAATTGCATAGAATACAACAAGGTAGGCTCCGTTATCAGAGCAGTTTGTTCTTTCACATTGTTACTTGTAATCAACCATTGTCAATGGCACCAGCAGGCTAAATGAAAGTGTCTGGTTACTTGCATAATCCATTGCAGTTTTTGTTTAGTAGTATTATTTAGAGCTACTAAAGTTTTCTATTAACTGTTGTTTGCTTGTTTTGTTCTGCTTTTCATTTTCTTTTCTCCTTTTGGTTTCTTTGGTTTCATTTTTTTTGGGGGGGTGGTGTGTTCTTGTCTATGAAATCCAAAAGTTTTTTTTTAAGAGCACTTCTTTCTACAACAATCCTTTTCTTGCTCTCCTACACCCTTTTTGCAATGATTCTTCCACAACTGCTGTTGTGGGAAACTCATAAATAAAATGAAGAAGTGAAATGGAAATATACTCAAATTTCTTACAGCCACAGAGTCCTGCCGACCAAAATCTTCTTCCCAAACTCTCCGGTAGAAGCAATCACCATCACAGTTGCAGATCCTCACTTTGAGCTGAACAGTGATCGAGGTGAGTCCATCAGATAAACGGAGCCTCACGTCCCTTGGGGAAGTGCTTGTTGGAGTCCAATTTAAAATGCCTCCTACACACAAAGTACGGTATGTGAACTGATTTATATGACCAATAGCTGATATACAAGCATATCAAAACAAGACACTATTAAAGACATAAAAGGTAATGACTCGCTTGTATAGTATGCTCATGTGTGATACAAACCTGCACTTATAGTTACTTCCAGCAACGTCCCTATCAGGGTAATTTTGACTTCATCTCCATCTACATCTTCTGTTAGGATCTGGTATGTTGAACTTTGACCTACTTCCAACAAGATTTCACCCTCTTCACTCATTAATCCTGAGCTTTCACCAGCCAGTGGTTCTATTCCGACATATGTCGGAGGATGGTTAACTGTCATGATTAAAGGTAAAGATAAAGAAGGTCAGCAAACATAACCTTAATCTACATGAAGTGACGTCAAAGAAAGGAAAAAATTATAAAATATCACTAGCTCGCCTCTCTGGAAGAAAGGTATTTATATGCTCTCAACAACTCAAGAGGAAATATGATCATATGCTCTCCTGTCTCAAGAGGTGTTAGTCACAAAAAGTCCAATCGTGTATCACATGCACTCATCTCAAAAGAAATGGTAATCAAAATTGTATGATATGACAAACATCAAAGTTGCTGATCTGCAGTTTCTCTGACCAGCCATCTTCTACATATGAGCACATTTAACAAAATAATCAACAGGCATATTGATAAAGCTACCAGCATATACAATAGATTAACACACCTACCAAAGAACCAACTAATGCATTGGTATTTTAAAGTTTTTAAAAGATGTTGTTTTGGTTTCTGAGAGTTATCTTACAGAAAATAAAGGACTTCTCTTTTCCTTCTCTTTGTCTGCCAAACCACTTGATGAAAAGGACAATACATGCCTTACACAGAATCTGCTTAGATCTATGGGCCACTTTGTGTTGAGTTCAAAACTGTCAACAAAGATTGAGTTTTAAATAGTTGTTGGTTAAGGATTTAAACAGAATAATAGGAATGTTGGTCACCTTTCACGAGTTCTTCTCTCTCAAATATTTGTCTTATATTGAGACTGGAAGCAGCAACCACAGGGTCTATCATCTCGAAGTCATACATACATTCGGTGATGCTCTCACAGAACTCTGATGCCTGAGTCAGGTCTCTCTCATCCAGATGTTCAAAGAATATCGGTGTGAAATCGACATTGTTGTGAGCAGACCAGTCATAATCAGCATTAAAACGAAACAGGGAAGTAGATGGTGTCGTTCTCCCTGAAAAGAGAAACAGAAGTGAGATTAAAATATATGGGTCCCATCACAGAAGTGAGATTAAAAGAAATTCCTTATCTTACATTCCAAAGGCATTCTAAAGTACAATGGTATGCATAAGGTCAACCTCACTCAAACAAAGGACCTTTTTGTCTTAGGCCATTTCTCCTGGTAACCACAAGTCACACAATGCTTGTGAAGCTCAATGGCTTTATACAAGATGCAATGAAATTTTCTAAAAGAAAGGATCATATCATATGTGCGAAGTCTAATGGATTACATAAGAAAGAGTGAATCTCTCTAAAACAAAGGGCCAACGTTGCAGCAGAGGTTTTGCAGTCAGTAAGATATTCATCAATTTGTTGTGACATTGATATGGGAAGGTTCTCTGAGCTTTATAATGAAGGAAAATAAGTTCGTATGATTGCTGTATATTAACATTCAGGACGAAGAATACCTCAGAGGGCTCTGAGAATTTTGTCTGAGTATTAAACTAAAGAAGACTGATTCATTCTTATAAGCCAAAGATAGTTGGCTTGGAGTTATACTTACAGGAACCACCAAATTCAAAGACAAAAGCATCTGTGAGTTGAGTTGCTTTCCGTGAAATCAAGTTGTCTGCCATCTGGAAATCGTAAATCATCCCATGATTTACCATTGGCCACACCTAATGAGATAGAGAGTAAAGTAAACTGCATTAAATGTCATTGTTTTTCAATGCAATTAATATACAGTTTATTGAAGAAACATACCTGTGCATGGATATAAAGAGGATGTAAAGACAAACAACAATACTGATACATCTAACCATCAACTAGGAACATCACAAAGCAATATGTGTGAGCGTGTGACATGGTTCTCTTAATTTCTTTTTAAGTATCGGGAATACCCAGATTGACATACTTGTCTATCAAATAACAGAGACAATAAAAGGTCAATCTTTGCTGAGACTCACCAGCCAATCCTTCCGTGCTTCCACGAGAGACAATACCATCGTCGACACTCATGATTACAGAAAGAGAACGTGAGACGGAGGTGACGTGGAGATACATCTCACTTGTAACATTAGTCAAAAAAGTGGGAAGTAAAACAATGTCCAGTGCATTCTGGGAATGATTCCAAACATCAGGACTCCAAGAAACCAGCACTTGGCTTGACAAATACCTTCCTGCACAAATAAATAATACAAATAACAACTTTGAAGAAATGATTCCACATATTACCGACCAGAGGCAGAAGGAGTGAGATAACAAAAATCAATTCCATATGATTTAGTGAAAAATCATTGCGAACTTCATTAAGGTGTAATTAGTAGATATGAATGGGTTTTTTTTTTGTTATTTGATTTTTTTGCTCATTGAAAATGTGTTTGATGCAGATTGTTTAAAATTTGTCTGCTACTCACATGAACAAGTGCTAAGGTGAGCAGAGATAATTAGAGAACATACTAGTAGTAAAAAAGAGAACTAGTATTTCCAGCTGGAAATATTCAGTTAAGAGTGTACTTTACAAGGAATGAGGTATTCAGCCTTTCAAAAGGATCTAAAAAGGGGGATTTATGTAGGACGATAAAGCTCTAGAAAATAGTTGAAAATTAGAATTATGTACATCATACGATATCTATATCTTGAAAGATGCATGCAAATGTTGAAGATGTTGAAGAATCTGCAATTATAAGTTGAAGCGTGGGAAAAACAGTCTGTCTGTTTGGGACACATTCACTATGGATCATGGCTATTTTATCTGTTGATTTGTCACAAATAGTGTCAGTTTGTAACATTTGTCTCTTAATGAAGGATGGTTGCAGGTTTTTATCCTGATCCTGGTCAGAGCCAGTTAGCACCAACCGGCAGTGAAAGATGGCTGAACCTTCTACGAATGCCGATGATAAGTTACATTATTCATAACCACATACTAGATCCCACCCCTCATTCTCATGGTTATAGCAAGGAGGTTCTACAAGGGACATGATAGTGCTACTTGAACGTAATAACTAATTTTTCTTCTTTTTGTTTAATTGGGAAAAAACCAGGACAGTGGATTTGAAGAAAACCTTGGGAAAAGCGGGAGGAATTTCCAAAAATTAGGACAAAGTGGGATAAACAAGAGCAACTTGATTACCTGGCAATTGGTTTTCAGTGTCAGAAATCACCAGAGCTTTGGGTGACAGATTAGAATACAACCAGCTAAACTGGGTAAGCTATACTATCCCAACAGTTTACCTTTAAGTTACAATATAGGCCACCTAACATAAGAACTTTTTAAAGCCAACCAAAACTTAAGGAATTGTGCAAAAGTAGCTCTTCAAATGAAACATTGTATCCCAGCTACAGTGAAGCAAACTGGCCTAGTGTCATAATCACACATCGACAGGAGAAAGTTTTATTTTATCAGGTTGAAGGCCCAACCATGCTGGGCAAGATTGTACAAGTGGAAAGTTCATACATAACTAATGCATAACGCCTTCTGGTGAACTTACCCCTGCAGTGCAATTTAGATGTTCAATAAACATTACAGAACAACAAACTACATCACCAAGAGAACAATGATGACATCATTGCTGTCTGTTTCAAGTTCAAATCTGGTCTGAAGTAAACACCATACACTGTTGGTAGCTAAAGCAAAGTCCCTTCCAAGAATTGCAATAGCAAATTCATCCCTTTGCTTGTGACAGAATTGTTAGGACCAGGACAATTTGTTCAAATTAAAGTTCATGGATCCTTTAACATTGAAATGTAAAATCCAAACTCTATACCATCTCTGAGTTCATCCAACAAAAGCTCATTCCCATCTGCTTTCAAAAGTAGCCTTCCCTCTTCCAAATACACTTCAACCTGTAAGATAGACAGAAATTAATGGAACAGAGTTCTGCGTACAAGAAGACTCTAAAAAACAAAAACACATATCAACTTAAGTGTACTTTATCATTTGCTTACATTGTTTTCAGGGTAGATTAGCAGTCAATGGCAACACATATTTTCTAGGAAACTACCAGACTTAGTAAGTGGTAACTTTAGTCTTCTATCTGAAATTTTTGTAATTTCAACTATCAATCACGTTTATGAGTTGCTCTGTTAGTGCAAATCTTCAGTGTCTAGTATTGAGTGTGCCAATAATGATAGCTAGGATATTGACAAGCTTTGCATTTTGCTATGAGCACCTTATTTTTCAATATCATGTCACAACATGAAACTTTAATAATCTGACAAATTATTCACCCTAGTGGTATCCATTTCAACTGACAGCGCATTGATCACTGGGCTTTGCTCCAAAGTTGCTCCGCTCCCATGATAATTAGAGGCAGACCTCACTTGAATTTCCATACCCACATCCTCCATTCTCAACAGTGTGAATTCCCCAATGGCGTTGAAAGAGTACTGGAGGCCATCAAATGTAGAGTAATGTCCTCCACCATACACTCCTGATCAGAAAAAAAGTGACAAAACTGATGCAGACACTTTGAGAATGACACATAAGGCAACAACATAAAGGGAAATAATGTGTAGCATTTTTTCGAAAAATAAGTTTCTTACAGACAGAAATTCACTTCTTTAATGCTCAAGAGAACTTTGTTCATCCATACTTTTAAAAATTTAAATGATGCATCATTTTTGGAGGAGATCAAGCTATTAATGTTTGCAAATGATTAAAGCTATTTTTCTGTATGTAATGTTGATTCATGGCATACAATTTCATATGCAATACTTTCCTCTCAAATAAGTTCAAGAGATGTACTCACTAGGGGTGACATCTAAAAGTCCCCTTGGAAAATATGCATGATAAAGTATATCATAAGAATTCAGGAAGGAGTGAATATGCAAGGAAATGTTGTCGAAAGTATAACAAGATATCTCAAGTCCAGGTTTAAAATAATTGCCGCTAGGGTGTATTTTTCAGGTCCAGATATGGTTGATATTAGCTGGTAAATGATATCAGTATGAAAGGAAACAAACAGTTCTAATACTAAAGTTGAAATTTAAAATTTGGAAGTTCTTGTAAATACTTGTTTTCTCAATAAATACCTAATAAATATCAATTCCTTGAGATTTCCAAGTGGGCAATAGGAATGCAACGCAATGTCTACCAGGAAATATTCTGCACTAGTCATTAAAATAGAATAAAAGGTTCACTTAATAACTGTAAAAGTATGGCTTTCCATATTTTAATTCAATTATTGTTTATATTGATTCAATTAAACATCACATTGTAATGAGCAACTGAGAGGAGTAGTCAAGAACCCTCTCAAGATACAGATTTTAAGGAAAAGTACTCTTGTGAAAATATTTCGAAAGAACATTGGAAACATATCTTTGTATATCACATAGATACAGTTCTAAACCAAACACCTTCTAACACGCAAATTACTTATGGAAACACTTTCCTCATTTTCACCTATGCATGATACTGGAGTGATCAGCCTGTCTTTGTAACAATTCTTCATGTAAACATGTTCCTCTGTGCTAACAAGATGGCGTTTTGGTTAAAAAATAAAAACTTATGTATCAGATGCAATGGCAATACAAAAGTACTATCACGTTTGTGTTAATCAAGGATTTTTAAATTTCATTAATAAAGTAATATATACATTAATTTTTAGTAGATCTTTCTGTTTTTGATCTTTGCATATTTCTGCTTGACTCTTTGTGAGGCTGCTGCATGGTATACATCTGGATACTGACCTGCTGAGGCATAGTTGACGTTGCCCATTCCTTCAGATGGGGATGGCCTTACTGATTGATAAAGGTCACAAAAGTCATCGCTATCTGATAGAACACAACACTGATACCTGAAATCAATGTCCTGACCTGTGAAAACAAGATGTTAAGAGTAAAACACTGAGTTTACCTTTAAAAATTACTTCTAACAAGATGTCACGATATATACATTGAAAAGTAACATGTATTTAATACAAGATGTCATGACATCACAAGTGATGTCATAACTATTTTCACACAGAAATCATACTTGATAAAACAACTGAAGTCTTTTATGACATCACTTGTGATGTCATTAATGTTAACATGTATAATGTCATTATTAATGACCGTTATAATGTCAGGAGTGATGTTGTAAGTTATGAGGTATTACATAACAGCAATTGTGAGATATGTAGGGATTGTACAAATTTGCAAATTGAATTGTTTGTGGCTCAATTTCCCACTTTTTCAAATTTATCATATATGTCAGTTTCACACCCAGTTCATGTAAAATTTCAGCTACCTGCAAATGTGAGTCAATGGCATTTCTCCATTGAACAACCAGCACACAAAATTAACACAGTTACATCAATGTCAGCAAGCAGCTGGATATGGCGAGACTGATAAGATGCGAGGAAAAAGTCATGCGTGTAAAAACATTCAAGAAGTATCAGGGAAGGGCTTTTCTAACCAGAATGACTTTGCAACTGTACATGAACAGTATTGTCAATTAAGCAAATTAAGCAAAAGCAGAACTTGACAAAGCCTTGACAGTGCCTCAAACAGGGAACTCAAACAGGAAGGGAAGCATGATTATACAAACACCAAAAATAGCTGTAATCAAATGAGTATTAGCATAGGAGAGCGTGTACTTTGATCTTGATTTTAGAAATAACTAAACTGACTGTGATACTTACTTAACCACAAAGATCCCTGATCTTCGTTAAAGCCACTAGGAACAAACTTCTGGACTACAGTGGCATGCCAGACATTCTCATGACTAACGAATGGTAGCAGGAGACCATCTTGGTCATAAGTACAGTAAGAGCCTGGTGAATTCTCTGGGTAAGTACTCAATATCTTCTGGGTCAAACAGCGATCAGCATTAGGATATCCTGTGAACATATTTGTAATCACTTATAAGAGGTGACTGCTTGACGGATTGTCACTGTCTTGTTAGATATGATCATTCACTTTCATATAAACATGTTTAGTTGTAATAAAGACAGATCTGTTCTTCAGTTATATCTGGTCGTATTTCATTGAAAATGGTTTAAGTATGTGGAACACCTCTCACAAGAGGTTTATTCAACTCCAAATCTTCCATGTGTCTGAGAGAAACTTGTTCCTGTGAAGGGAGGTGAGAAAATTCATGGACACATAGCACCTTTCTGAACTTACAGAACTCAATGCGGTCTTAAATGAGGATGCATGTCTCAAAAATGAAAAACATATATTTCTCCCCAAAATGAGAGGCTTATAACACTTACGATGGCTCTTGCTGTACAACTAACGTTAATTAACCAAATATAGATTGAAAGAAAGTTCTCGAAATTATGTGCAATGTCTCAGATATGTTTCAAGTCTATGCTTGTTACATGGCCTGCTATACATTCATATCAACTTAATACAGCTTAGTACAAAATTCAGTAGTTGTAATAATTATTTTAGCATGTTACGTTCAATTATTTCATAAAAGCTATTTATCTGCATCAAGTTTTGTTTGTTCAACCTATTCAATGCTGATATAGAAGGTAATATCCAGTAGCAGTTTCAATGTCTCAAATATTTCTTAATCTTAAAATTGAACTTTGAACATGAATTTAAACTTACCAAAGTTGCTCAGATCTTCATCTCGAGAGAACGCAAATGAGCAAGAACTAAACTGAAAACTCAGAATGGAAGTCAGTTGGTCTGGGCACCTCTTAACATGTTCCAATGACAGCAGTGAATGTTCCTCTGCAATGTAGTTGGCACATTTTTCTTTGCTGTCACTGTTACTGTTGTCATACGAATCCATCCTAAACAACCAGCGGCCGGGTAGGCCAGAGTTTCCAACGGCCTCATGTAACAGATACACGCTGACGTCGTCATCCGTAGTCTTCACTGCTTCTGTGAAGACTTTGTCATTTATTTCTGTGACCATGCTCCCAGTGTTGATTCCGACCAGAACTTTCTCTTGAACTGGCCAGATGGCAGATTCGTAGGTTAACAGTGAAAACGTGTGGAATCCATCAGTTGCTAGAATACACTCCAGGGTGCTTGTCTGTTTCAACAAAATGAATATCACTAGTTAACCAGTAAAATAGAAAACCAACACTTTGAAAGCTACTTGCAATCCACATTCATCTTTAAAAGATATGAATCACGATGATAGATACGATTTCAGGAAAATCAAACAGCGATTTTATGAACTGTACAACTTGATTTTTTCAAGTAGGTAATAAAATTGGATTTTAGGGGTAATTTGTGTGAAACATGGTATTAAGCAGTTGAAGCCGACTTGTTGTACTTTTCCGGAAAAAAGTGACGTCAGGAGTGTATAACAACAAACCAGCTGTTTGATGTCGCAATTCATGCTGCACTGCATGGGATACTATGCCAACACGGCCTCATAAGTACAGTATTGCGGCCGCTATACTTGTACTAGCCTATAACGAGTAACCTTATTTATGTACTCAGCTCGGTGTCAAAAAGCGTACTTTATAGCCTACTTTCTCCTAATATACAGTCTTTCATTAACCTTTAAGCATTATGTGTTTATCACTTGATGTTTACATTTTAAAGGAGGTAAGGTCAGAGAGTATGATGCTACAAATCTACAGAATAAGATAAAGAATTATGTTGAATTATCATCTCAAACTTAAAACTGTTACTTATGACTCATTTGAATATTCATGGTAAGCAGTTGAAGATTCATCACTGATTTGAATATTCATAAAGATATACAACCATAACCAGGACAATCGGAAGTTTAATTCATAAAAAAAATATGTACAGGGTTACCACAAGCAAGGATGTGTAACTGTTGACATTTGTTTTTATTTAATATCTCCTTCCAGCATTGTATGATATTATTGGAGTAATTCTCAGTTTTGTAATTACAATTTACATCACATACCTACAAGTGTATTAAGCTACTTAGATACAGGAGAAATAGGAGCATGATCCAGTTATTAAAACATGGATCACTACAAAAAATTGTTTTGATACTGTTGTCATATACGGGGTTTTAGGGGTTTTTACTGTCGTGGGATGACTGCCCCAGCGACGTTGTTCAGCGTTAGGTGTTACAGAAAGTTCCAGTTACAGGAGAGAGAGACCTCAACAACAAAAAATCCAGAGAGTGATGTTTGATTGAGATATTGCTATCAGAGTTCAATTTATTCGTTGATTCGACTTTGTATGACCTATGAATACGGTAGAGCGCAATGTTCACCATATATAACATTATCTCAATTGTGGTAAAAGAATCATGAAGATAAAACAGCATAAACTAGTTTGATAAAAAAAGACATTATATCAGATCAACGAAAATGCTTTTGAGTTACAAAAGTTTGTAAGCATAAGCACACATATGCCCGCACTTAGGTGCATTGCATCCATACAAGTATACTGACATGCTTGCAATACATTGATAGATCTATACAATCCTTATAACATACCTACTTACTAGTACATATCCCTACATCCATGCCTAAGTTAAACTTACAACAGATGGGTAATCAATGTGCTTCACATTCTTCCATGTGATAACAATAGCCCATGTTGGTACAAAAGCAATGCTAGAAGCAAACTGGGTATCATCCCAGTCTCTGACATTGGACCCAATTCTCCACATTGCCGCACTCTCGAAGGAATCCTCGGGATTGTCGTAAATCTGTAAAAAAAAAATCAAATTAATCTTTACTGTTACTTCCGATGTTAGCCAATGATTCCCTGACAAAGTCACATTTGTCGTCATCCAGTAATCAATTTTTGTAATATCTTGATATTTTAATTTTATTTAACACTAGATTCACAATGTGGAGAGTGGATATCAACATACAATGTGTTTATGTTGGTATCAGGGAATAATTTACTCACATGAAATTTGCTACACGAGACAGACATATCGCTCAATGATTGCAAAATTATGTGGCAGATTTTTTCATATAAAATTCAGGTCTTCCTTGTTTTGTAATCAGAGAAGTTCAAAAACCTCAAAACTGCGAATTATTAAAATTGAAGTATTCTCTGTACTGATCACAGTGGTTCTACGCTGAGTCATTTCTCCCACAAAGGATAAAATTTCTTTCTATCTAGCTTTTCAAGTTCTTAAGAGTCACCATTTCAATAACTGGAATAGCTGGAGCAAACATTGCATTCCAAAACTACTTAGCAAACCCCGTCTTGAGACAAATAAAATATGACCAGATCAGTTACTTTGGAAATGGACTAATGATTTCTTCGGAGCACAACCACTTCACCACATTTGTTAGCTGCAAACTTCAGATCAAGCAAAAACCAAATTGCATGCTAATCAGAACTCTCAATTTGTAATGATGAACAATTTTCTTCCACCATGCAAACTTTCATTCCACAGTGCTTAACTCCTCTCAATTCAAATTTCCTTTTAAGGTAAATACCTTTCTGCCGGCAGGTCTTATATCTTTCACACCCCTTGTTATTCCCAGAGGCCTCACCTCCCCTCACACTTGATCATAATAATCATAATCACTCCTCAAATAATTTGATAAGACGCAAAGAAGATATACAGATGTATTTCTTGAAGGATAACTTATGATTTAAATGGTTTGGGCATAAATAAAACAATGATATGTACCCAATTCTTGTTTCCACGACTGGGTTTCAAAGTGAAACATAGGCTAAAGACAACAATAACTTGACACAAACACATCTTGCGTGTTCTGACATTATCAAATTTCTTGTAACCATCTACTCACTCGGTGTTCAACATTACCAAAGATACCTTCTCCCCACATCATTGCAATCAGAGGTAATTTGGAGTCACCAAGCTCCTCAGGAGGGTTGTGGATTGCAGTAGCTGATACTTCTGCATCTGCAAATCTTATAACTCCATTCTCAGTGTACTGGTAAAAAAGCAATTACTAATCAGTCAATTGAGGTTAAAAAACAAACAGAAAGTAATGAATGAATTTACACCAAAATATAAAAACACTATTATACCTTTCTGGGAATGCTGATCATGTGATTCTTGACACCTGCTAAAATGTGCTCTTATTCCTCTGAGATACTGTAATATTGATTTTCCTCCATGGTGGATATCTTTATCAGAAAGCCAAAAGGCGTAGTGATTCTTTCCTGACCAAATATTGGTTTGAAATCTTGATAGAACTATTCAGCTGGATTGTGCAAAGGTTTCATGTTAACTGTGGTAATTGTGGTATCTCATATCTTCCTTGATTGCAAAGAAGGTAGAGCTTTGATGGTGCTTACATGAAGTACTGAGAATAGTCAATAAGATGGTTTGTTGGAACTTGAGATCTATACAATACAATAGTTTAGTCCAGATTAGTTCAGTTGAATTCAGCTCAGTTTAGTTTATTGTACTTAAAAATAGTGTCCTAACAATCCCAGAATGCAAGGAATAAAATATTTCTTAAAAATGCTTTGACACTGCGACCTATTTGTGTCTATGAGGAAATTTGGTAAAATAACGACACACTATTTGTAAGCCTGTTTCAAAGGACGTTTTCAAGCATTTGACCTAACGTTATCCACTTATGGAAGCAACATTGCTTCTTCGCTCATTTTACACAGTAAGTCAACGGCACTAGTTTGACATTGTTATCTGAGAAACATGAAATCAGGCTTGCCTCTAACATTTCTCAAATTACGCCCCAGGAGGGAATATTAAGACTAAAATCAACATTGTGAAAGTAGTACTCTTCAAATGTGGAAGAATAGAAAAAAGTCGGTAATAAAGACCGAGTCTCACAGGACATGCTACATACGAAAAGAAGTTTAAGCATTATCTCGACTTACAAAGGTTTTCAGGAGGCAGACACCATTGATGTTGATTAATAAGTTTACCACACTACGTCATCACACAGAGCCACTACACTTCAGAGCCTGAAAAGGTTTTCAGTAACAATTTGGGAGCCAAACACTAGAATTAGGATCCCTCAGCACACAGCACAGTATGGTCAACCAAAACTCAAAATATGATATCAGTCACTGATACCTTTCTTGAGATATTGCTTTCACAAGGTTTTCACAGTTTGACGTCCTTTGACCTCAAATGACCTTTGACCACCACCTAATAGGGATCATCTACTGTGCATGAGCAATCAATGCTCCACGTATAAGATCACGGGAGTTTACTGTTCTGGTGGTACTGTTTTTACAATATTTTTAGAGTTTCACCTCTGCTGACCTTTGACCTTCACCAAAAAAATGAATATCATTTGTTCAGAATGAACAACCCACACAATAAATATGAGATCAGTCTACTCAGTATGACCACCCCACAAATATGAGGTCAGTCAGCCTTACCCTTCTTGAAATATCCTGTTTACAAGGTTTTCACAGTTCCAGCTCTAGTGACCTCAAGTGACATTTGATCTCCACCAAAACAATAGGGGTCATCTACTCAATATGAACAACCCAAACACTAAGTATGAGGTAAGACATGGGTACTCTTCTTGAGACATTGTGTTTGCAAGCAAAGCGCCACGCACACTCACAGACATCACCATCGCATAGATTCCTTCTGCCTTCTGCAAGGAATCAAAAATGCATGGGTGTTTTGAATCAGACTGTAAATATTTCATTGTCAAAGTTGATAAAAATAACAGTTGCAGCTTAATAAGTTGCAGCTAAAGAATGTCAAGCGCAAATTCTGTAGACCACTGGTTTTATAATGACACGTTCATCACATGTACGTAAATGTCATGAAAATATCAACTTTAGGCATTGAAGTATAATTCTGCGAGTAAATGTGCTTTTGATGTTAAAGTAAGTTGTTCTGTTTCAATATTTTGAAACATTTGCAAAGGACTATAGATATATAGCTTTGAACAGCAATTTGGAAGAGCCGCTGACATGATTCGGACCATGCACAGCAGAAATGGGTATGACTCACATATAAGTACTTTCTGTTGAGAACAGAAACATGAAATGAATCAGGTAGCAAAATAGCTGACGATACAAATGGCTCATAGACTGGCTCATCGGAAGGTGATCTCTTCTTTCTTGTAACAGCTAAAATTGGGGAAAGAACAAAAACGTTATACTAACTGTTAAGTGTTTTGTCAACTGTGGTCTTTTCTTTTGTATATATATATATACATATTAAATTGATACAGAAATCTGCTATAGATATATATGCTAAAAGGAGTGTGCAAAATGTAACTAAATTACATAAACCATGACGCATCCAACCATAGCACAATAAAATATGTTACACAAACTCTAAGAGAAACATCAGTTCCAGCAACTTCCAAATCTTTATATTGTCAAAATGAAGGTTTATTAAGATAATGCAATGCAAACATACATTCATTTATAACATCTGAGAGATAGTTCTAAAGAATCTTTGTTTTACTGTCATGTTTTGTATCATCTTTGTGTTTTACACTCAGTTCTTGTATCATGTTGGGATTACTTTATATGGTAGTATGGTATATGCATCCTAAACAAAACTCTCAATTATATATGCGTATCCAAACTCTATATTAACTACCTTTTGGGTCAGATTATCTG
Organism: Stichopus chloronotus; assembly: GCA_021234535.1. Lineage (NCBI taxonomy): Eukaryota > Metazoa > Echinodermata > Holothuroidea > Aspidochirotida > Stichopodidae > Stichopus > Stichopus chloronotus. The sequence continues at coordinate 2,286,095 of CM037835.1, forward strand.
CTAAACACATTCCAGGTCCCCTTTTCAAAACTTAACTACTTGGAACCAGCAAAACAAAGCTAGACCCTACAGGTTTTAAACTAGTCACAATCCAGCAAGATTATCATATACAACAGGGTTAAATTCCAAGATGCACATGGAAAACTGGGATAAATTCCAAGAACAAACTTCAGTTAATCGTGGACAGCTGCTTACCGTTACACTGCACACCAGTGCCAACAAAGCCATCATCACAAATACAGACTATATCATTGTTATCGTCTAACCGGCAATGGGCATTTGCATGACATCCCAACGAAGTGCAAGCTGCAGTTCCAGATAAAAAGAAGAAAAATAGAAAAAGAAACCATCGTTGACCTCCTTCCCATGTCAATATCGTTTATTCATTGATTCATTCATTTTTTTGCATGTTTCTAGAAAATTGAATTCTGAGTACATTTTGGGTGATGAAAGTCGAAAATTCCCAGGCAGTGGTTAAACTTCATATCATTTCAACTTCTAGCATTACTGTATCTTGGTATCTTAATTACAGAAGTCTACATTTACAGTTACTCTGCATGATCCAGTTTTGATTTCAGCCAAGAATCATGGACAACCGCAATGAATGTATCGATTCATATGATCATCTTCGGCGTGGGTAAAGCAACAAGTGGCTACAGCTGTGGACTTCAGGGATGCACACTGAAGCTTTCTCTATTTAGGCTGAAGACCTCCTACCTACTGAACTTGATCCTGATGCAGATAAAATAAATCTCAGGTCCAAATACATACATGCCTTGATACCATGACTGAATTTACTGACCCGTGTCCATTCGAGCACTGAACTTCACACAGGATGTAGTTCTCAATTATTACTGTATATTTGACATGGGTATCTTCAAAGCTATATATGATCACATCGTGGCAATACAGAACACTCAGATCATAATGTAAACTTGACAGATAAATGCAAGAATGCATTACATGGACAATCCTGAAAACTGTAGACCATTCTCATACACTGAGGTATTGAGTAAACATTTTCCAGATTACAGTACACTGATCCCAAACGTCACCAAAAATAACAGTATTTAACTGCACCATTTACTCAATACATAAAGGCAGTCCAAGTTTCTATTTTACTAGAAATATCAGGTTGATAAAGATTGATCTACACTCTATGACCCCATCTAACCCCTAACTAACCTACTAATCTCCGTTAATATGTTTCTTATGTACTCACTTTGAACTTTAAGTGTATGGTATGTTCATACACTTAAGGTGCATCTGAAAAACAAATATGAGATCTCTCCAAGCTTCTCTCAGTGTGTACAAGGTCTTCCCAACTCGACCCAAGTTGACCCCAAATGACTGTTGGCCTTCACAGAAGCGGTAGCCTACGTTTGTCCAATATGGCACAGCTACATAAAGCATATCAGAACTGTCCATGTTTCGTTTCTGAGATACACGTATTGTGGTAAAAATGTTTTCAGTGTTTGACTTTTGGTGAACCCAGATGACCGTTGACCTCCACCAAAAACAATAGGGTTCTTCTACTTAATATAACACATTCACATGGATACTAAGTATCAAAAGTTTACTTAATTATCTGGTTAAGGTTAGCGTCTTCTACTTAACGTAATACATTTACATACTAAATATCAAATGTGTCCATGATTTCTACCTCGAAATATTGTGTTCACAGGATTTTCAATATTTGACCTCAGATGGCCATTGACCTCCACAAGAAATAAAAAAATTTTTCTTGTTAATATAACCAACCTAGATACGAAGTATGAAAAGTATCCATCACTCCTGTCTTGAAATGTTGTGTTAAAAATATTTTCATTTTTTACCTCTGGCGACCTCAGATGACCGTTGACCGCCACCAAATCAATAGGCTTCTTCTACTTAATGTAATACATTCGCATACTGAACATCAAGTTTCCATGATCCCTACTTTGAGATATTGTGTTAACAAGATTTTCAGTGTTGGACCTCTGGTGTCATATACAAAAACAATAGGTTCTTCCTCTCAATATGACCCTTCCACATACTAAGTATGAGAAGTATCCATCATTCCTATCTTGAGATATTGTGTTAACAAGACTTTCAGTGGCTGTTCTCTGTTGACCTTTTACCTCCACCAAAAACCATGAACTTCTTCCTTCAATTATGACCAATCCATATACTAACAATAATACCACCAAGTTTGAGAACTGTCAGAATTTCTTTTCCTTAGATATCGTGACAACAAGCTGGGCGTTACAAACGCAATTTTCGGGTAGCTACGCTAGTTATGAGCTGCTCGTGAGCGATGACAGACGTGTGAGGCTCTCGCTCACACCATACAGCGACTGACACCTACTAAGGCGGCATCCAAAGGTACACACAAATACATAACTTTGGCCTATTACACAGTGTGCACTCAGCAAATACAGGTACACGCCCAAGCACACGGAACACACACCCTTACACACACACACACAATCAGAATGCATCGGCCTAATTCTTTTTCATCGTAATTAAAAATTGAAAAGATTGCCAAATTATAGCACCTGTCAAAGGTTCTTAGATCACTTAAAAAAACTAACCGGATACCAAATACAGTAGGACGTCGGACCTCGGATTTCAGGCTTTACAGCGATATTTATTAACAGCGTGACCTTTACCGAAAGTGCACTGTTAGCCGAGTTGTGGGACATTTTTTGGTGAATGCTGAAACCCACACTCGGAGTTCCTCCTCTCTCCTCAACATTTATGTTTATGCCTACCTTCGGACAGTGATCAACTATTGAAAGGGCTTATATGAAAGGGCTTATATGAAAGATCAGAATCCAGAAGTTTCACGAAAAAACAAAATCGTCCTCTGGACAAGAAAATACACGGATTGTCGTACTCGTATCGACTAAAACTGAGATTGGTGGTCAACGTTTGCCTGCACTTCGTTTTTAACAATAATCTTTAATGAAAACCAAGGAATTTGATTGAAGATGACATCGATCAGTTCAAAACAAATATCTACACAATTTATTTTTTGATGATAAACTAGGCTAGCTAGATAATAAAATAGCTTTTGTTGATTTGCTGATACTGGTAGAAAGTTGTGTCAGTCATAAAGAGAAAGCAGTGAGAGGGCAACCTTATGGACATGCACATGCCTTGTGTGAATAAAGTTTTTTCATATATTGTAAGAAAATTCTAAGCCACACTTGCTAAATTATAACAGTTTTGAAAATTGTTGATTTATTGTTGCATTTTCTTGTTGTGACTGATGTTTACTTATGTATTTGCTTTATCTTCAGTTTCCCAGAAATATATCTTGGTGCGGAGAGAAGGGAAATACTCTGCTGTTGAGGAACTTTTAACACCATTCTCAAGATGACACCGATGATGTGCTAAATGTAGGGATCTTTGGATGTAGTGTGATTAACAAAATGAGCATTTGGAGAACACTCTAAAATGCATTAGATGTATGGTTGCTACACTTTGCACAATGGTGCAACATTTCATCAGTTTCAAGGAAAGAGAACAATAAATTAACACTTTGATACAGAACTTTCAAATGTTCATCAGCATATTCTTGTTTACATGCGAGACACTTGATATTGTAACTTTATGAACATGTTTGTGCATTCACCTGGACATACACCAGTTTAAACCTGTCATGTATTCACATTTTTTAAATGAATGAGAAACAGTTATGTTTTATTCTGTAACTCAGTGTCCAGCCCTCATTGACAATCAAATTCAAAATGTTGTGTGACTGATGCTTTCCTTTTTTGTGAGTGGGGTGATGGAATTATCCATGGTTGCTGAGTTGGTTTGTATTATGTATTGTTTTGGATCTTTAACGTCCTTTTTTGCATTCATTCAATGCTTTGATTTCATATCTTACTTCCAAAAATGAACTGTATTATTGACTGTAATGTGTGCTCCCCATCTACAGTACATCGTTTAATTTTATCACTTTGTGATGGCTTTTCACCTGTTGAGTAGAACCTAATGTTGTTTTTCAAAACTTCACATCTTATAAGAGCACTTTTGTATGCTTTCACTTTGGTGCTGCACTACTAATACCACTAAGGCATGCATGTTTGGAAATTTAGCAGTTCCAATAGTATTATTACACCACCCACTTTACACTTTGATATACAGCCCTCTCATATAATGCATGTTGTATATTATTAGTAAAAAAAAGTGTCACCTGAATTGGTTAAAGCATTAGTAATTTTAGTATTAGTAATTCTCAAAACACAAAGATATCAATGAAACAGTAGATAATAATGGTATCATGTTTCTTTCCAAACTGGGAATCAAATAGTATAAACGCTCACCCCATAATTAGCAAATTGGTAGTGGACTGATTACCTCTGGATACAGCTGCCCTCTCCACCCATGAAACCCATCCTGAATATGTCTATCAATGTTCACAAATGGGATTTCCATCATTTTGGTTGATAAGGAACAAGTGTGCCATCACTCTGGCAGTTGGATGGATAAATGTGTCAGTGAGGCATATTAATTGAGCAGCCAATCATCAATTGCTTGCACAACATGACTGCAATTTCAGATTAGAGAGTTGCTCTCAATTTTTTAAGTCTCAACACTATTTATGGACAACTGCCTTTAAACGTGTGTAACAATTAAAAAGGGCTATCCCTTCAAGTCCCATCATCTGTTGGTGCCACTATAGCTTTCTACTTAGTTGAGCGCTCAAATCCGTTACACTATCTTTACCTTTATGTTACAGATATTTAGGACATGTCTTTTGTAAAGTGTTTTTGTGTAGTGCTAAGAACGGCCGAGCCGCCCAAGACTTTGAATGGACAAGAATTGAACGGTAACACAAATGCAGTGTCTCTTTATCCTTTTTATTTCTGTGTCAACCCATCGCCTAAGGAGTTGCCTTGATTTTTATTGTAACCAGTCGGCACGTTATAAATAGTGGGAGCGGCGGTCATGTTTTTAATGAAGGGGAAACTGTAAATTTTCAAAGCAAGGGAGGAGGAGGACTGTTAATTTTCCTAACCAACCGAGAAGAATTTTCATCTACTTCATCTATGCAGGAGCTTTGATAAATTTGTAGTGATCACGCACGGTGTATTCATCACCTGATCCCAATTTCATCTGAATTCAATTTCTTTTGCAACAAAAACACTGCGAATTCACAATCACTATTTACCCATGCAAAAAGGAGATATATTTCTAAATGTAAGTTGAAAGGTTCTGTAAAACTGTAATGTAAGGTAAAGTGAGGTAGCTGTTATAATAAGTAGATGACCGCTAAAAGACTGTCACGTGACTTAGTTATTTACTCATAAAGGATTAAACTAAATATCCAATCAATTTACCTTGTTTATTTGAAAATAACATCACCCTGTGAATGTTACCATGTTGAAAAAAATCTTTTCGTCGCCCATTACAGATTTTGTACATTTCAAAAATGCAGTGAATCACACGATAACTGTCATATGCGCCACCCGGATGGAACACAAATATTTATATGCAACAACTCTAGCAGAATTACATCTGGGTGTTTAATTTGAGCTCACAGGATTCTTATATTGCTGATTCTGATTGTAGGGGAGACAATACTACATGGATCAGAGATCACAGAATTGTAGACGATACAGGTCACCTTCACTAAGATAACAGGAAGAGAGGTGAGAGACACAAAGACAGAAATTCGAAAAAAAAGAAGGTTCGATAGGGACGATCGATTTTCAGCCCAAATGCGATACGAAGACAACTATGAAGGATGGGCAGATAGACAATATTACCCTCAAAATGACCACAGGGAAGTATGCCTCAGATCCCATAACTCAAGGAAAAAACAAACACAAGAAAAAGTGTGCAGTGTCTGTGATGCACTAAAGAGCTTTCACTTGTGACATTAGTAAAGAAACGAAGTTTGAAGCCGTACTGCTGTATCATTAAAAACAGCTGGTCTATCAATTCTAATAAGTCATATCAGAAAAGAAGGCAGCCGCATTCATAACTTACACTAATCAGTACTGTAAACGTTTTGTGAACTGAGGTCTAAGCGTACTTGGATTTGTTCATTAAAGATTATTGTCGCAATAAACAAGCGGTATTATGTGGTGAATTAACTTATTCTACTCAGAAAGTGTATTCGGCCAATATTTATGGTGGATCCGTGAGTGGCATAATTTCGTGTTCGAAAGGTCTCCATTGAAATTGCACTATAACTATCAGATTTTTTTACACTAACAGCAGGGTATATGCATGATACGTTGACTTGTAGCATCTTGGTAAGAACATATTCTTTTACATTCAGATTTTTGTATCTAGACTAAAATCCTAATCTACTTCAAAGAGTCTTGTCGCAAACACGCACGTACACACGCACATGCCATCATGATTATATACAGTAGTTTATCATAACTAAGCTTTCTTTTAATTTGCGATAACCAAGCGAGACTAGTTTAGTACTTTTTCATTTAAATAGACGTTTTGCAGTTCTCAGCTTATCTGTATAGGCACAGAATAAGAGACTTTGAGGTTCAGAGAAGGGGAGGAAAAAAGAAGACGGTCTATTAATGAACGAGTCAAGATAAGCTATTGTTATTGCAATATCCCTTCACACATATCAGTGATAGAAATAATTTTGTCCTTTAAGATAACTTACATGAACATGATGGAAAGTTTCCTTGAAAACTGCCATTATCACAAGTGAGCTGTGTTGACACCCCGGCGGATTCAGCGTCACACATGTAGGTGAGATTGCTACCATGAGGGTAGAAATTTTGCATAACCTCAGGGACTACATCAGATGGAGCACCGGTCGGAAGAGTGCAATCCTCTGCAATGAACAAAGCGAGGATGAAAACAAACCATTAACATTAATCTTTTAAAAGATATGGTTTACGACAATTCCTTTACAAAATTGCCTCTTCTATGTGTCCAGTATCTTTAAGTTGAAGACTAGAAATTCTATCAATAAATGGCTTATGCTAGTGTTCATCATGCTTCATGGAGTGAAATCACCTGTACCACAGTAGCCAACCACATGTCTTGATCAATCAACCATGCAGTGTCATCATAACTGTCATGGCATCATTCAGCCATGCAGTGCCATTATGACTGCCACGGTATCAATCAACCCAGTAGTGCCATCATAAGTGCCATGGTATCAATCAACCACACAGTGCCATCATAACTACCATGGTATTTTCCCGGAAGTTTCTGGAAGATTCAGATGTCTTTGTCACAAAGTCCCGGCAAATCTCACTTGTGTGTGAAAAGTGAAGTCACGGCGAAGTTGCCGTTAACAGTTAAAGTGACCGTGATTGTTCACCGCAAGACCCATTATTTCACAAGGGAAAGTATCAATCAACCATGCAGCGCTATCATGACTATCATGGTATCAATCAACCAAGCAGTGTCATGATAACTGTCATAGTATCAACAAAGCAACCACTTATTAAAAGCAACTTAATTCATACCTTCATCAAATGATTGTGCATCATCAAATGACTTCATCACGTGCTTATATTAAGTTCACGCCTTCATCAAATGATTAGTGCACATCATCAAATGACTTCCGTATGTCATCAAATACGTAAGTTATGTCAACATAAATTGGTGCAAATAGCGTGTAATACGTCATGACTGCAATTGTATAAAGACATCAATCAACCATACAGTGCCATCATAATTGTCATGGTATCAATCAACCATTCAATGTCATTATAACTGCCATGTCGTTCTATAGAATTAGCCTGCACTGACTTCTCTACATCTGAACATCTACCATGTAAACAGCTTCCGAGAGAAGCTTCCGAGAGAAATCTTTGTTGAATGAGTTAAATGCACGTACAGCTAAAATATTGATAAAAGTATTATGATTACATTGATAAATATGTATAGCACATGAAAATTAATGAGAGAAACATATTGTGCTATAAAGAAATACTGTATGTTGTGAAATACTCTGAGCTTTGGGCAATGCAGTGGAGGTAATGCTAATATATATGTCCTATATTTATGACTAGATTCAGTGTTAAAGCACATGGGATTTGCTATGAGTAGCAGCAATGAATTTCAAAGGATACATCATCAAAACAAAATCACTATGTACATGTTTCACATCATTTTGTCACTTTTCATTGATATGACCAAAAACTAGGGTGGAGGGTTTGCTTGGTAGTAAGCGTGTCTGTCTTGCGATCATCAAATCCTGGTGACTCAATCTGTAAATTTAAAATTTTCTTGGGTGTTTAGCAAAGCTGTTTACAGTGGGGCTGAAAGGGTTAAAGTCGGTGATATCTACTTAGGTTCCAATTGTCCAGTTGCAGGTCTTGTCTGCTTCAGGCTGCACCATACAGCTAATGGACTGCTGAACTGGGAAAGTTTTCCACCTATCCCAGTCTTTGGGAAATGGCTACAGACTTAGGGAATGCATTCTCGTCCATCAAATGGGGATGCTAAATAGAGGTTTTGCAGCAGGTCTGATTTTTTACGGGAATTGTTGGTCACAGTGAATCGTTACCTTCGTAACACTTATCAAAGAAGATAGGCATTAATATCATCAACAAGGTATAGAACTCTCAATGAGCCTTAACATTCGTGATCCTCAAATTTTTAAGTTCAAATTGTAAGGCAGTGATTTACCTAAACATTCCGGCAAAGTCCCAAAGCTCCCAGCTGTGCATGTGACATTAGCATTACCGACTAAGGTAAAGCTCATATCCACTGTCTGGATACACCCAAACATGATGGTAGAACCTTCTTGGTAAAGTTGACGAGCAGTTGTCCCAACATCCAGCTGAAATCCATTATCAGGTGGAGCCACAGCTTCACATGCATCTACAAATGTAGGGCAATAACTTATACATGGATTAATACATACCTCACCAGCAATAACCAGTGAATCAATATTGTCGCAGTCTTGTGAACCCTTATACAAAAAGGTTTCTCATAATCCTTGACTTAAATGCTGAAATGATTGCCTGTGGAAATTCTATCACATTAGCAATGTCACATACTCAACTTGCAGTTTCAATAAGTACCAGTATTGAAAGAAAAACCATTGTACAGCCTCCGAAATTGTCCGGGTGCTTCAAGTATGGTTTTTCAAACAAAAAAGGCACCATTCGATAGTACAATAAATTTAATTCCAAGAAAATATGGATTTTTTTTATGAATATACGTTTTATTTGCTGCCAGTTGCCATGTTCTTTCACAATTATGGGAATTAGAACACCAAACATGCACCTTTAAATGTCATGGGGTATAGTAGGTGCATGTGATACGTCGCACATTTCCAAAATGGCTGTACAACCACGACTGGAAAGGTGATATTTTATTTTGAAAGAATTATCAGTATAACGCCATAACTATCATGACTGCTTGTTAATACATGAACATTAAGTGCAGGTTGACACTGAAACACCCACTATGGTTCCTCTTTAAAAGGAAGTTGATTTCTGCCTACCTTAGGGTTGTTGTAACCAAGGTACAATTTTGACCATTAGTCTATCGTACACTTATCAGAGTTTGTACATATTCTGCTATACTACCTATACGTACAGCTAATAACATAGCCTGGTGATAGATGGGAACAATAAGGTACCTTTCTTTAACATAAGAAGATACATGAAATGTTATTCGGTAAGTATTATTCAAATAACAGTCTGAATGTAAAAGATATTAATATTGTCATTAATGCTGATTCACTCCAGAGAGTCACTTCTATTAACTTCTTGGTGTCCTTTTTGAGAGTGGTCTCACATGGAAGCCACATATTGACTCTCCAAGTAGTAAAGTTGCACCAGTTACAGGTTCACTGTTTAAACTAAACCATTACCTACCAAGAAAGATCCTCCGTTCCATTTTGGTCCACACTAATCCTACTCCACCTCACAAACTACCTGCCAGTCTAGCCGGAACAAATAAGACACACCTTAACATGCTAATTGTATTTCAAAAGAAAGCAGTCGAACACATTTGTTCTGTGAACCACTTCAACCATTCTAGTGCTTTGTTGATCCTCCGTCGTCGCTTTCTGTGTTCATTCTTTTGCTCCTACATAGACCTCTGCTTCAAAAATTTCATCTCATTCAACTATGACACTCACGATCACAACACAAGATAATCTACATGCCTAATCATACCACGTTTTCACTCTAATTTCCTGAAACAAAGTTTAAGTGTTCGAGCATCTTCTATATATTTATATACAATCTTATATATATTTATATTTTTTCATTTCACTTACTGTACATTCTGTCTATATGTTAAGAAGAAACAAATGAATAAAATGAAATTCAAAGGAAGAAATATTGGTAGTGCTCCTGAGTCTTACTTTCACAATTATCTTCATCATTGCCAGATTCACAATCATCAATTTGATCGCACATGAACTGGTTGTTGATGCACAAATCATCTGCACACTGAAATTGTCCTGGACATCCTAAAATTAAAGAAAAGGGTGTATAGAATTATGTTAGAACTTCTGATTTCTAACTTTTACAGGATTGGAGGAACAGCTCATTGCTTTAATGCCCACTGGAAAATAGTATTTTGTGTCGCTAAAGCAACAAAGTCGGCACTCATGTCTATGGAACACCAAGAGTACAAAGGGAATTCATCTGAACTGAATCTGATTGATAGTGATATAAAACGATATAGTAGCAATGTAAAATGAAGTAAAAGGGACGTAAACTGAAGTACTAGGGATGTAATCTGAAGTAGTATTGCTATAAATCACAACACTACCACATTGTTTCCCATTTTGGTATTTCATATTTGGTGGAGCAAAGTGGATGAAACCACACTTCTGGTGGCTTGTTGAAACTCATATAACGCATACTAACACTACCACAAGAGCTTAGAAACAATGTGGCACTTCCTGCAGACCATTTCCTGCTTGCTCTACATTATACTTACAATTGAAAATATATTAATGGCTGGTCTTTACTCGGCTACAGTTAGAAACCTCAGATCTTTGGCTCAGGCAAGCCTTGTTATTTGAAGTCAAGTTTTGTATGCTTACCCGATCTTTATATGTCTTAATTTGTAGGGCACATTTTAGTAGGATAGTCGAAGGAGGGGTTGTCTGTAAAGATGTTGTCAATGTTTAACTTGCAGCTGCCTAATGAGTGAACACTACTTTAAAAGTTTGCATCATCTAAAAATATTTAAGATCAAGGCGGTTCAAATTAGACCAGATTTAGGCTAATACTGTTCTCATTACTTGAGAAATTGCTGACATGAGATCCCTTTTTCAAGGCTGAGTACATGCAGCTCAGAAAACCCTAGTATTGTTTACACTCACAAAACGTAACGGTAAAATAAGAACTCCATAACTTTTAGGTAAAATGTTACACACAGTTAATGTAAGTCTTACATTGTGTATATAACAATTTTACTAAAATGTAGTAACATTTACCAAAATTATGTAGAATTTACATTTACTGTTTACCTAAATTATGTAAAATAAGAACTCCATGAATTTTACATATAATTAATGTAAACAGTATATGTAAATTCTACATAATTTTATACCGATAATGTAAAACTGTTCTAAAGACCATTTCAAAGCTAGGGCACCTGCCCCCACTCCTCTCACTTTTTTTCCAGAGCCTAGAAACATGATAAAAATAGTAAGGAAAATGAACGAAAGGAAAAGAGAACAGAGAAACTATAAGAGAATTTCCAATAGTCTAAAACGATTCATTTTGCAATGTTAAATGTCGGGAAACGTCGATAGCAAGTACCATCGTAATACTAGGCAGATATTTCTCTACGCGTTTCGCGCGCACCTCAAAGGGAGGTGACTGATACAATCGAAATTTTGTGTAGCACCATACAATTTCTTTCAAATTATGGGCGTCTGCTAAGCACAACACTATCGTTACTTGAAGATCTGAAAGTACTAGTGCAGGTCATTACATGCACCATGGTCCTTGCAAACCAAATCCCAAATCCTACCCATGTATTGGGAATCGCAATTCTCGATATTTTTTTCCACGTGCTTCTCATAAGCCTACTATGAATTAATGACTCATTTATAGTGATGTACTGTTGTGCGTACCAAAATTACACCTGGGGGAAGCAGAATCTCCTCAGAACAGTAAATAATACAAAAATATAATTGAAAATAGTCAAATTGCGATACTTGTGGTCTGTTAGGTGTCAGTTCAGTGCCGACTTTACATCATCAAAATGCGTCATTTTAATACCTGCAACGTCGTAAATACCTCAGAGTTTCCGGGGATTCTTCCCCTGGACCCCACCAGGGGTCCTCAGGCAGGCCCCACCCCCACACCGTTAAGGGGAGTGTATCGTGCTCCCACCTCGTCTTTGGTATTCCATCAGGGTCTGCCCCCCCCCCCCTTTTTCAAATGTCAAATCCCACTTCCGAAAGTACATAATAAATACATTTAAATTACGCCTATTAAATTAATTTAATACGTACTGTATATACATATTGATATGTATATATGTATACTATATAGCTATCCTGCTTGATTTATCATCCTCACCCCTACCCTTAACGAGGAATAAATTTCTCTCCCCCGAATTTTGAATCGTGATATTATTTTCATAATCAACATTATGCAAATGACTATTGGGACAAAACGAGGGGTGCGATGGGTGACTGTCTTTCGGACTGGTGACCTTGGTGACCTTTTGGTTTGAAAACGACACACCAGTGAGTATACATATCCAATACCGTAGGCGATTAATAACGTTTCCGATCAGACAATGCCTTCCGGAGTTTCTTCCATGCCGCTTTCTGGAGTGACAAGGAAGAATTCCTAACCCAGTCATAAACCACTTTGGCTACACTCAGGAACAACATATTAGCTATGTATGTTGTGTTAGTGAGTAAGGGCCTCTCATGTCTTTCTTTTTGTTTAACATTCACAAATACTGTTACTTTTGTGACCACATTTATGTAGGCCCACACTCATAAAGTCACATAGGCTGCACGCGCACATATCGCATGCACGCACAAGCCTACCTATCTATCTGCCTTCCCTTGTAGGTAGGACTGTATGAAATTGTCATTACAACAGTTTTACACTATTGGTAAAAAGTGTGTTACCTATACCTACACACATGTCTACCCACCGACTTACACACATTTACGTGGGGCCACATGAAATTGTCTTTAGAACAGTTTTTACATTATCGGTAAATTTCTTTTACATTATCGGTTCAAAGAGTTTTTTACATTATCGGTGTGTTTTTTTACATCATAGGTCAATTTTTATATTATCGGTTGCAACAAGGACAATACCTTTCTGGTAGAAACTTTCTGTTATTTTCATGAAACAAATCTATGCAACAGACTAATGAAAAAGCCTGCTAGTGAGAAAGACAAGAAAGTACTACTTTTTGTTTGGTCCCTAACATTATGTAGGGCTGACCCCGCCTGGGTGGGGAGGGTGTCCTTGTTGGCCAGTGTACTCCCCAACAATTGAAATGAAAATCTCGGAGAATGAATCATGGGAGTCCACAGAAAAAAATCAAGACGAAAGGAGGAAAACTTTCAATTGATCAGATCAGGGGGACGTTTTTACTCCCAGAAAAGCGCTGGATGTAGTGGATAATCATGATGCTCCATCAGATGGGGAGGTGGAGTGGAGGGCCCAAGGATTGAAATGGGGGATCCTGTGATGACACTATCCTCGGTGGAATGACACCATTGGTTGGCACCTATCGCACTGAGAAGTTTTTTTAATAATGCCTCCCAGACTGTATTACAATGGACTTCCTATAGTAATTAGCCTTATTATTTTCAGCTAAGTATGCTATCCTTTTAAATAATAGGGAAGGGGCTGAATTAGACAAGGGCAATAGAAGAGGGAAAGCAGTAATGGCACTATTTAAGTGGGACGCTGTCATCAGTTGGCACGCACCTGAAGCACACTGTGAAAACGTTAGAATAATGCCTTTTAGATTGCAGGAAATGGCATTTTCTAGTCCCTCTGGCTTGATGAATTTCACTAGTTAAGTATTCTTCATGTTTTTAAACACTGGTTTGGAGCTTCAAGTGACAGAACTACTAAAGTTACATGAATTTCCAGGATAGTTTCAAACCACTTATACAAATAATGAATGGGGAATTGAAACCCTAATTGAAATCCTCCCCCTCCCAATGTGCAAGTGATAACAAAGACTTTCACGTATTTCAACTTCAACTCTTGCATAATTTCTTATTTATCTGTTCACGCTTCAAGCCATTATTTTATGAATATGAAGAAAAATTGAATATACCATAGGCCATTAATGCACTTTAGTTTTTAAGCAACTACACATGGCAAAATTTTTTCTTAACATTTACCAGTCTAAACAAAAATGCAAGCTTTAAGAATGTCAACAAGCTTTTAATATAATCGGACCTTTTGGTTCTTCCTTTGGAACCAGGAAAACTATTTTAGAGACCATAAGATTTTTTGTCCTCCATGGAAACTACACACTCATTATTATCAAGAACAGAGATACATTTTTTTTTTTCGCATTTCGACTGAAACATAGGAAAATACAGTGGAGAGTTCGATTCCCATTCAAATATTTTTATGAGATAAACACAAATATAGCTTATACGTCATACCTGGCACACATGGTACTAGATCCACTTCACAAAATGCCACTGCGGGACCTTCACATCCAACATTTGAGTAGCCAAAATTATCGCCTTCAGTTATGATAGCACCACAGTCCAAACTTTCACCAGATTGTGGACTACTAGGGGTCCAGCCACTAATGATTTACAACAAAAAGTAGGAAAAATTGACGAAAGGGTTTTTCACAATTGAAATTGTTCCAAAAAGTTTCCTCTAAAAAGGAAAAAAAAAATTTTTTGCTGTATCAAACTATTGAAAATAAATACAGTGTGCAGATGTTTATTTGCAAGGTAATTTTAGACAAGCTCATTGTGTTGTTTCACAAATTTTATGGTATATTATTGTACCTGTTGAGTTTTATTCATATGGTAAGTGATAATACTAAGAGATTCTGAACATATGGTGCACAATTGAAGCAACAATCATAGAGAACGTAAAGGTGGTGTGACATGTTTCTAGAAAAAAAGCACCCTTCATTTAAAAATTGCAATGTAAAACCCTGAGTGAAAAATCCCTTGGATTTTGCTTATATCTTTTACCTTTTTGAGATATGACTTTTCAAATTACGAGATAACTGCAAAACAGATGACGTGGAGTGTTGGGCATGTCAGTAATTCTGTTGTTAATCCTGTATATTTTGCCTCTTAATTACTGAGTTTCACATTGGTAAGTGATATCAATACTCTTAAAGAAGTAAATACATACTTCCAAAATAGACCTTCCGGGCATATAAAAATTTCAAATTCCCCTGAGATAAAGGTTACATAAAGAAAGGATTAACATAAGACATATCGTAGGAGTCCATCTCTTAATATCACAAATTTGTATACTTAGCCAGTGTTCATTCGTGATACAGCTGTGAGACACTAATTTTCCTGTACATTGATCAATCTTTAACAGATTTATATGGAATTTCTCGCTATTTTTAATATTTTCAATGTTTAATGCACCAATTATATCGAAATGTCATTTTCATGTCACACGACCTTTACCAATCAAAATCACTTAATGAAAATCTGTGACAAGATACTTTTCACTGTAACATATTTATCATAGACAACTACGAGTCATAAAAGTACTACGACTACTCCATATTAATAAGCGCAGGAATAGATACATGATGCTAATGAGAAGTATTGCAACTTACCATGAAATGAACTTGCTCAACCTAATGAGTCCACAGTGAATATAGCACAATGCCTTTAAAATGTCATTAACTTTAGAAAATGACTTTACAACATGTGACTTACCTGTCAGTGTTTGATAGCTGATCATTGTTTTCGTTATTCCAAATAAATTGGCCATTGTCATTCCGTTCAAAATTCACATACACAGCAGGAGGAAACAGACCTGAGGGCAAGTTTATCTTCACCAAGTTCTTAGGATGAGAAAAATAAACACATAGAAATAGATGACGCATCAGCTATGAGCTTTTTAGTATTGATGACTTTTCTTTGTTGAGATTGTCCAATGAATAAAGCAAGTATAAAAACATTAACATGCTCCATTATAACTAGGACCGTCAGAGGAACATAAACTTTAGTTCACAAGCAGGTATAAACTAAAACATGAAAATGATGAAAATACAAATTAAAGGTATTTGTCTAGTGATTTTTGTTAAAATTTAGCTCAACACAAGGAAAAGATGAGTTGGGCTACTGCAGTCATCTTTATCAAGATGTATCAAAACTATGTTTTTTCCTTGTACCACCCGGCCTGTTACATCCATTGTTTCTTACAATGTTTACATAATCACCTCCAAGATACTATCCACTGCTGCAGTAGAAGGTTTTGTCGAGAGATCCAGCAGTCGTCCTCCGGTCACACCAGGTACCTCGCATTTGGTAGATTGGTAACTAGCGAAGGAACCATGCTCAGTAGGGTCAAAGAAAGCACATTGTGTTCGACCGTTCACAAGTTTGAACATGTCACTTACAATTGGGCAACATCTAGGTATCGCTATGAAAAGGAGAAGGTAAGTGGTGGAAATAAAGGAAAATATGTTTAAGTTTAAATTATGTAATGGAATATATCAATTTGGATATCCTTAATTTTATCAGGGCAAAAGGGTTAATGCTCTTTACAACTTGGCATTTTTGTTTGCACACACATAGTTCATAATCTCAAGTTTGCACAATGATAGAATTTTAACATCAACTAGGAAAGCCAGTGACATATATATAAAATATAAACAATATATTAAATTATCCAGCGCTCAAACATGCATCTAACATACATATCCATGAGCAACTGTACATCACTGTATAATGACCATAAAACTGGAAGTGAGGAAGAATTCTAAACTAAATTTGGTACATTGACATGTGTTTCCAAGTGTAACTAGAAAAATTATCATCAAGGGAAGGCACATTAAAGGATACATATTGTAATGGATATGGGTTACTCTGCATACCTATATCAACCTTGAAATTGAATGCTACTTTGTCCATGTTTTAATGGTACTACCACTCACAGTAGTGTGGTATACACAATATGCCTACAATAACTAACTAAATTATTTTGTAACTCTTCTTCATTTAATCACTGAACTACCTTGTGCTTCAGCAAGATGATCGCGTAACAGAAAAATCTCAGTAGAACAATTCATTTCTCACAAGCAACTGAACAACCACCTGAGCAAATAAAAGGTACGATGGACAACATACGTACATGTATCATTTCACCTAAATTGAATTGATGAAAGTTAATCCAAGCATCAGAATGGTCAAACTACAATTTGAAAACCTATATACTTTTTCTTATCTCTCAACCTCTCTCAGCCTTCAAACCTCTTTGCTTCCAAATCCGAGTCCTCAGAATATCGTAGGAATACAGCATCAATATTGTTTTTTCTTTTTGGAAAGTGGTGGGTAAAAATGCCTTATGCCTGAATATAGTTCAGCAAAATCAAACAATTATGAAAAAAGGCTGATCATGCTACAGACACAGCCATCCTTGTTGACCGAACGACTAACCTGAACTGAGCAAATAGAAGATACAATGGCAAGATACGCACATGCATTTCACCTAAATTGAATTGATAAAAACAGATGCATCAAAATTGGCAAACTACAATTTGAAAAGCTAGAGACTACCAATCTTTCCCTCCCCCTTTCTCCAAATCTCTTTTACATTCTGTTGCAGATTTACGAGGAAGCCATAATTTTTTTTAGGGGGTGGGGAGAGGTAGAATGCTTTTTGTCTAAACTTAGAATTTTAGATCAAATTGCCTGACTTTGAGGCTCAGCTTTTATTCTGACTCCAGTGGCCCCAGTGACTCCACGAGGCAGTTTTTTTTTTTGGGGGGTGGGCAGTCAAGTTACACTATGATACTGAAGTACAACATCCCTGAAATACAGTATCCCCGTACTACATTGGGGCACACAGAATTTTGTACCAGGCAGGATGAGATCGGTGGAAGACTACCATCTTGAACAAAACTGTTGGGAAACTTGCCGTATGTTGTGATTAAAATCCTACATTTTAGGTGAAAGGATAACATAAAATCCCGGGCCACCCTCCAGTGTAGCGCTATAGGAGTGAATGTACACGGTTAACAGCAAATCTGTAGCCAACATTCAAAGGGAGAGGAGGGTGTCTCAAGCAATTTCGTCCAAGATTGTCTGAGTTTTTAACAACAAATTTGGAAGAAAACTGTCGAAGGAAACTTGCTAATTTTTTTTACAAGGTGCATCATATAAATTAGTTTTGGGTCATGGGCCTGAGGATTTTCGAAATTACAGTATTCTAAATTTTGACTATGAACATAAGAAGTATAATTTTTTTAGGGGATTATTTGAGTTTACGTTTTGTTGAAAACAAGTGATCATCATGACTAG
Organism: Stichopus chloronotus; assembly: GCA_021234535.1. NCBI lineage: Eukaryota > Metazoa > Echinodermata > Holothuroidea > Aspidochirotida > Stichopodidae > Stichopus > Stichopus chloronotus. Next base: position 2,304,516 of record CM037835.1, read on the forward strand.
ACTATTTCTTGGTTTTGTATTTAGACAGAAATGGTTGCGCTTAGAAATGACATTGATGGGCAGCTGTTGAGTTGCCTTGCAGGAGGAGTGTCACTTCAATTGTAGAGTGGTGGAAGAAAACCTTGTTATAAGATATCTGGAAACAGCGTCACGTTCTATCATTAAGCGTAAAAGTCAGAACTGTTGATTCAGCTTCATATTAAAATAATGGTAGAATGTTAGTAAGGCTGGTTTTTTACACTTTTTTACAGCAACATTTGTAACTACACTTTTTACAGTACATGGAGCTTGTGAAATATCTAATCTCTGTTCTTGTGACCGATGCAATTTTCTGGCATTTGTTTTTATTTTCCTGTCCAAACATTTGGTACAACATGGGTTTCATAAACCTATACTGTTGGAAGCTGTTTTTAGGTCTAAGTCAGCTTGGATCAGAAGGCTGGGTTCTTATAATGACATAGCTCTAACAACAAAAATGAATAATGTACTCTGAAGTCCATTGAACAGCTTAAAATGAGTAACATATGGTAGTGCACCTGTCTATATGATTACTGTGTATGGTGCAATGGAATGGGCCTCACGCTGTCACCGTTATATGAATTTATGATTTATTTATTGATGATTTTAACACATGTGGTGCAAACCTCTACATGGATTTGACTGGATGTGACTGACTTAGTACTCTCTTTACTCCCTAAAAACATTGACAGCATTCACACAACAACATTATTACAGTAAACCAACTTCAACATAGGCCCAAACTATGCCGAATATGCATTGCTAATGTTTCTTGTTGCAAGGAATATCGTCCCCCCCCCCCCCCCCTTGCTTTGCTGCTTATTCTATTTCAAATTGACGCATTTTACTGGTACCCGCACAAGCTTCTTGCCTACCGAAAATCTTAGAGTCTTGGACAGAACTGTTCGAAAGCTTTGCTGTACGTTGAAATTACAGTCCTACATTTTATTTGAGAGGATAACGCGAAACTCCATGCACCTTTTGTATGTTGCGCTATAGAAGTGAATGTACACTGTGAACAGTAATCCTGTAGCCAACATTGAAAGGGGGAACAGGGTGTCCCAAGGAATTTTGTCCAAGGTTATAGCTAACCACCACCACAGATTGGTGCTGGGCATACCATTTAATATTTGGATAAAAATATTTCCTTAATTGCAGGAAAATGCCATTTTAAAGCAAGAGCATGGCCACCAAACGGACATAATTTCTTCTCTTAGATGTCGCATTTGCCAGCATTGTTCCATTAGTTTTGCCTCATCCACACTGCACGCTTATGCATACTACATCGGACCGCAAGAACATGAGGAGGCGAGGGACTCCAAAATTTGGCCAGTTTAACATGATAGCAGCTGTATTAAACTGGCTAAAGGACAATATAAAACATAAATCATCAACTTCGCTTATTTTAGGTAAAGTAGAAAATAATTTGTTTTTGTCAATCTGTATTACATGAAGGTAGTCAATGGGTTCCTGGACAGTTGGACAACTCTGCCTTCAACCATTCTAGTTTATCAGAAACCATAGCACATCATCTGCAACTATTACGGCACGTAGAAGTCATCACACATTGATTAATCTTGATGTACGCAACTAAAATCACTCCCATTGGAGATGAAACAAGGTAAACAAGAACAGCTAGAGCTCCGCACTCTATTGATACAGTAGTAGAGGTATCACAACATCTGCTAAACATTCATTTACATCTTCAAAAAAACAAAACACTTCATTTACAAGCTGGACGTAGCCTTAGATTTCTGTTATAGATGTGAAGTTTCGTATTTGATTGATAGTCTACTTTCTAGGGGTGAGATCGGAAGAAGAAAGAAAAAGCTTCAAGAGGTTTTTTTCTATCCTGGTATTCATGTTTCTACAACATTCAGCATCACATCACAATAATACTACTTTAATATAATTAACTCTAGCTCTGAACTGGCACAAGAAAACTAGTTGTGGCAAACTTGACAAAGTCGAGTAGTCAAGTAGATATTCACTTCAATATCGTATTATATTGATTTGGGCTTTTGGTGTTGTTGTGAGGAACTAAAGGAATGGTGAGTCTTAAAACTAACATGAATGTTTTGCTAAAATGGCAATATGCTAATTTTCACATATTTGTTATTGTTGATTTTGCGAAAAGCGGTGGGTGGACTTTGTATCCAAATCATTCATGCCTCACTTTCATAATAACAAAACCATGTATTTACAGGTAAAGTATAACACAGTGTCAAATGACTGTATATGCCAAGTTGTAGGTAGCATACCAACCGCCATAAGGTAATGTGCATCCGTCAGATGAGTTCTTCTTGAGACACTGCGCTTATAAGGTTTATAACAAATCAGTTTCCGGTGATCACCAAATGACCGCATTAGTAAACAGGAACCATCTACTCAGTAAGGCCAACTCACACATTAAGAATGGTATTATTGATTGTTGCCCCACTTCAATAAGAGATATCATGGTTTTAAGCTTTTCACCTCAAGTGTCCAAAATGACCTTTGACCTCCACCAAAGAAAAGAAAGATCATCTTCAAATATGGACAATCTGCATATTTAGTATGAGATTCCCACGGCTACCCTTCTTTACATTTAGCGTTCATAATGGTTTGACAGTTTAACCTCTGGTGACCTCAAATGATCTTTGACTTCTAAAATCTATTGGGATCATCTACTTCATACGGTCAATAGCTAACACTAAGTATGACTGAACTTTAACCTTGTATTTACAAGGTTGTTACATTTTGTCCTCTTGTGACCTCAAATGACCTTTGACCCCCACCAAATACGGTAGTGATCACCTACTCAGTAAGACCAATCCACACACAATGCATGCAATTGGTCATTGTTTAATAGTTCTTCAATTATTAAGTATAAAAGCAAAGCATCACAAGCACACATACAAACACCCTCCCTTACACATACACACACACACACACACGCACACACCAAAACCAAAAACAATAGGATTTTTGTAATCAATGTGATGCACCTATGTAATATGACATATTAATTACAAGGTTTTCACAATATGACCTATTAATTCCAAATGGCCTTTGACCGCCACAAAAAACGATAGACTTTTTGTACTTAATGTGGAACACATATTTACCAAATATGCCATCTGTCCAAGTTTCGTTTCTTGAGATATCATGTTTACAATGTTTACACAATTTGACCCATGATCACCTAAAAATGACCCTTGAACTCCACCAAAAACAATAGGGTTCTTCTACTCAATATGGTGCACCTACATACTATGTATGAGATATGTTCAAGCTTAAATTCTTATTATTCACGAATGATATCGTGTTTACAAGGTTTTCACAATCTGAACCCTGTTGACCTAATGACCTTTCATTTCCACCAAAAATAATAGGGTCTTCTATACAATGGACATTTGACCTCCACCCAAAACAATAGAATTCTTGTAATCAATGTGATGCACCCACACATTACATATGAGATCTGCCCATGCCCCCCCCCCCTTGAGATAAAGTGTTTACAAGGTTTTCACAATTTGACCTATTAATTATCTTTTTGAAATAAATTTCTCCAGAAAAGCTTCTGACTTTGTCATGAAATTTCAATCTATCCACTAGAAAATCTCTCTAAAAAGCAAAAAAAATTTTCCAAGATCGAAAATTTGTCTCAATCATTCGTGTTCATTGCCCCTCCTTTAGAACTGTTTAAGTGGTGTATGAATCATTTAAAACTGTTACTGATGACACCAAAGTAGAAAATGTTGTAGACTGGTCGAATAACCATGGATAGTAAGGAGGGTGATAAGAGTTCAAAGCAAAATCCAACCTGTTTCGATACAAGAGAAGCCATTCCCTTGAAATCCCTCATTGCACTGACATTCACCGAAACCGTCTCCAGAAGCTAAGCATGTGGCATCTGAATGACATATGTCTTCATTCCTCAAACAATTGCCGCCTGAAATACACAAGAGAATATACCATTGTAATGACAACTATATTTCGCAGTGATACAACTCAGTTGCAGCATCACAGAAACGTTGGTATGACCTGAACAACACGTAGGTAATATATGTGGTAGGGACGGGGGTGGAGAATAACATTCCGACTAGCTTGATGTATTCAACAAGTGGCCCCGCCACACTAATTTGTGAAACTACAAATACCTAATAAATACTCATACAGTATTTCACAAACCTCAAACATAGACATGACAGCAATTGTTAGCATGTTCACGAAGGGCGTGGGGGTGTGTGACAAGGTGTTTTGATGAAGGAGGGCAAAGCATGTGATGGATGATTGCTGACATGGGGCATGCACCCTCCCCACTTGAGAAATTGTTCAAGTAACAGGGAGGTTTAGACACAATCTGGTTTAATATTGAGCATCTTTTGAAATCACATTTGTTTTCAGAAGATGCTAATTTTTTTTTTTCAAATTACTCCAATACTTTTTACTTAATTCCATTTTTTATTTTTTGCTAGAATCCGTCAATGGTAGCATCACAAGGTTGAGAGTTTTATGAGAAAAAAAAAGACTAGCATATTATGTTATTTTTGTAGATGGAGGAAACAATAAAAGGGGTATAGGCCGGTCTAGGTAGGGGTGCAACTTTTGCTAGTATGATGGAACAGAAACCTGATCCACGTTTTGGTGGTGGTGTCTAAGGTTGTAAGGTGAGGGGGTCCCCTAACTTTTATATGAAGTAGGCTTAACGCAAATTGATGTTACAGTGAATGTGTTATTTGAATAACATACATCTCCAGGAATACCCATTTTTTTTAAGTAATGATTTTCATTTTACTTTTTGATGACTTTTCCCTTCATTTTGCCGGATTTCACCTGTGGCATGGTAAATAACCCTGCCCTTTTAAATGATTTGCTTGCGAAGGATCGACTAGTTGTAAAATGGTGCTAAAATTAATGCTCGGTGTGAGTTGAATTTATCTCAATTTTTTAAGTATTTGATTTTTTTTATATAATCGATTTTGCTTTTAAATCTTCCAAATGATTATTCTTATTTTTGCATGAGTGCAGCACCCTAAGCTTATGCCAATGCATGAAATGAGAGACTGCTGGTCTAGAAAATGGGTTTAAGAGAAACTGTTCAATTACTGGGTTATCTTAGAGAAATTCTGATGTAATATTTGTCATTTTTTGAAGTCATAAATGTGACTTAACTATATAGAAAAATTCAAATTGGTATGATGGACTGTTTGAGAAAGTTTCCAACTACTAGAAAACCTTAAACGCAATATGGCTTAATATTTTGCATCTTTTGATGTTGTAAAATGTAAGAAACTCATGGCATCATACACAGGGCTAGACTGAATTAGTGATAGACTGAATTATTAAAAGTTCCAACTGGCATTCAGGCTTCCCGAATATCGTCGCTCTGACATTTTTTAGGGAGGGTGGGGGGGGGGGTGGTTGAGACACCCGACATCCCAGGTGGCAATATCCCTGTGTATGATGCCATGAGTTTCTTCTTCCAGGTTACACAAACGTATACCTTCATACATCTGTTCTTTTCTAGGACAGGCTATATTTTATTTGTCCATTGAATACTTACTTGGTGTTGTTGGTAATGGAGTTGTTTCCGTATTGAGGTTAGTAGAGGTATTCACGCTTATTGTGGTCACTCCTTCAGCAATGCGAGTAGTTACTAGACCATCTCCTGTAGTGGCTGCATCTTCTCTTGTAGTAGCTACATCGTCTCGTGTAGTAGCTACATCTTCTCGTGTAGTAGGTGCAACTTGTGTAGTCACTATCCCTGCGGTAGTCACCGGCAGCGTGGTGGTAACTCTGACTGTAGAACTGAAAAAAGTAGTTGATATGAATGTAGTACTTTCAAAAGTGGTACTATGTCCGTTCTGAGGTACTCTCAAAGGTAGTACTTTGTACGTCAGTAGTGGTCTGTGGTTCCGTTGTCGAAGCTCTCATCGTCGTGCTATCTGCATCTGTGGTACTCTGTGGTTCTGTGGTACTCTGTGCATCTGTGGTACTCTCTGCAGCTGTGGTGGATATAGGAACCGTTGTACTCGGGTCCATTGTACTGGATACGGATTCAGTGGTGCTGACTGGAAAAGTTGTACTAGCTTTCCCTGTAGTAGACAAGGACTCTGTGGTACTTACAGCAGCAGTGGTAGATGGCGCGGCCGTTGTAGATATATCCGCTGTAGTACTCTCTTCACGTGTAGTAGAAGGTACAATTGTGGTCGATACCTCAGCTGTAGTGCTGACCTCTCGGGTAGTGGATGGCACGACTGTCGTTGAGACTTCAGCCGTTGTGCTACCCAAATCTGTTGTACTCTGTTGTTCTGTGGTACTCGCCACCTCTGTAGTAGACAAGACATCTTTTTCTTCTTCTGTGAACAAATCATGTTTAAAAAAGAGAAGAAATTACATCACATCTTTACTTTAGTAAGCAAAATTAAAAACATACTAAAGGAAAAACAACTTTGGATTACAGATACCTTGAACTCGGTCGCTCAACTGTGAGTGTAAGATGAAGGGTTTCTTTACGTATTAGCTTCTTAAAGAAAAATAAACAGAGGTAGTACAGCATTTCTTTTTATTGCAATATGCCTAATATCATAAACCTATAGTGAAACACTTTGTCTTATTACACAACATGAAAATGTTCCTGAAGGTGATTTCTTTCCTAAAGGGAACTGTACACTATGGCATGGTTTGATTGGTGAATCAAGAAGATATTTAAAAGACCAAGTGACATGCATCTAGAAAATAGCTGTCTCAATTCAGAGTGGTCGAGTGACACCCTGAGAGAATCTGTTGTAATTATGTTTATATATATTACCTTTTTTCAGCTATGGCTTTTTAATTTTGAGGAAAATGCAAAACAGATGATGTGAAGTGTCGCGCAGTGTCAGTGTTCCTTTCGTTTAAGCATATATATTATCTCTTAATTACGGTTTCATGTTGGTAAGATATCAATAGATTTAAAGAAGATAATACATTCTTCAAAAATAAAGCCCTTGGGGCATGTGACATTTCAAATTGTCCTTGAAATAAAGTTTAGGCAAACGACGGATAACAAAGGTCATATCACATTAACTTCCCCCTCCCCACCCACTTGATGTCACAAAGTTGCATACTATGCTTCATGATGTAATTGTAAAACAGACATTTGTGTATAAAATCATCAAAGTTTGATGGGTTTTGCTGGAAATTTTTGCAGTTTTTCAATAGCTACTTTGGTCAATGCTCCAACACGGTGTTTTCATGTCACATGTGCAGTACTTTAGTTCTCCTTTATTCAAAATTATTAGCCCTAACAGGAGTATTTCAAATATGAACCAACATTTGCAGAAAGGGTGTGCCCAATTTGGAAGGAAGGTAAAAGCAGTTGGGCATACTTATTGGTGGTAATTTATACTAGCCTGTACTACACCCTCAAAAAGATCTTATACATAAATATAGATGGAGTAGATTGGAAAAAGAAAATTTGCCTTTCTATCATTCTATCTTTTTCTTTCAGTACAAATATTGCTGTAATCATTAATGTAATATACCTTCAAATAGAGGTTTACTACATAAAGTATTACCAGATCGATACATTTATCTCCTGAATTTATAATGGAAGGGTTACTTAGTGATGTAGTAGCTATAATGAAGGGGTTGCTATGTAATGTGGTAGCTGATTCATACATTAATACATGGCAAATTCAATGTATGGGGTAACACATTGCCACGGTAAATTCACTTTTTCTTTGCAAAACAAACTGCTTTTACTTCCCTTGTAGGAATACTAGATTCAGTTATTTTTTTTAATTCGTAACCTATTTATATTAGACTATTTTTCACTTCTTTCACTACTGTATGTTTGATACAAACTTTTACCTTCTAACAAGCTTAACTCTTGACTGAGAGTAGAGAAAATAAATAACATTTAACCTTTATCGTCATCGATGATACATATGGTTGCCGAGTACCTCGCCGCTTCAGGTACAGCTGGGTTGCATTCTATGTAGACGACAAACTGTTCGGTTCCTTCAACTTCGTCATCTTGCACAATACTGAAGAACACATAGCCTGACTGAGATTGAACTTCAACAGTAAAATCAATGTTTAAATCAGCAGTTTCTCCTCTAGCATTGATTACCCCCTCTAAAAGGACACAAGAGAAACAGAGCGAGAGAGAGAGAGAGAAGCGTAGAGGGAGAATTATCAACAGTCTCTCTAAAAGTCTTTAAACAGTGTGCCATGATTAATCAAAATTGAAACATTCAGTTTATTAATAAGGACTTTTCCTTATATAAGTTAATAAGAAATAAGTTTGTATGTAATCGTATCTTATTGAAGTACATTTACGTTGATGACAATGCAGAGATTATTCCACTTACAAACATGACAACCATAGATTATGACGTGAATGTAGCGACTATTTTGTTTTTGTTGTTTTACAAAGATACCATAACGCATTATTGGAGGGTTGCAGCAAAGTATAAAATTCACACAAGTGGTGTGAACACCTGAAAAACGGGCATGACCCATTGGCATCATGTGGTATCTTCCCTGGGAAGGGAGATGTTAAGTGCAAGAATTGAAATCTATGTGGATCCCCCACCATTGATGGCACATGTTCATTCTCACGCCCCCCCCCCCCCTCCTCTCTGCCCCCTCTGTAATTTCCCATAATAGATCTCATTACTAAGTTTTGGGATTTATTTTTTTAAACAATCCTGCAAAGTCTGTAGCTACATAACTATATAATAACAATCAATCAGAGCATGGTACAATACCTTACATATTCATGACAATTGATGAAATTGAACTCATATGCACATGGTGATGCAGATGATGATGAAGATGATGATGATGATCAAGAGACTGAGGATGGTGATGATGGTTAACCTGGTACTATGTTGACAGTAATTAATGTTTCACTTACCTGGGGAAATGGCATTTTCTATAAACCAGTCTTGTAAAACCTCCAGCCCAGGTATGAAATAGTTTTGTCCCTCGGTAGCAAAATACTTAAACCCGAGTGGAATGTCCAAGTTTGGATTCCAAGGAATCACTAAATCACAAACGAAAGAAATATTTATGTAAAATTGTTTTGATCGACAATGTTATTTCACATTTATTTGAAAGTATACTTCGATGGTATACCAAAGGATCGATAAAGTATCAAATAATTTCACTCAATGTCACTGCTAAAGATCTTAATTTTTCTAACTGTCCCTCTACTTTACCCAGGGGTAGAGTATTAGGTAATAATATTAGGTATAGTAGTATTAGGTATTAGTAATATTAATAATGGTAGGTATTAGTAATATTAGTTGTAGTAATATTTGGTATTAGTTATAGTATTAGGTATAATACTGGCAGTATTCGTTCACCGTCAAATAGACTCTAAGGAAATTGGTTATTTTGTCTTTCGTTCTGTTTGCTATGCTTTACTGTTATTATGTTACTGTACTGTTATAATTGACAAGTTTTCCGTTCGAATTAGAAGACAAAAATACTTGTTACTTGCTACAGTGTGAGAATGATTATCGTTTAAATTCAAAAGTACTAGGTGCTATGAAACCACCACTTCCTCCCAGACTGTCTTGCATTGTTAGGGTAATGCCCAATATGTTATTTCATCATGCGTCAAGTTACCATCTTGGTGTTTCATGGATCTCTAGAAGTGATGCATTCACAAAGGTGAGAATGCTCTGCTGTATGCGCTGCAAACTTGAAGACAATTCGCAAATCAACTAACAACTTCGACCAACCATTCTACATAAAAATACGTACATTCTGAAAGGAGCTGGAAATTGCTCTCTTCTATAATTCTTATCAGGTTATTGAGCAGGTGCTCTTAAGATTCTCTTGTAGAAGCTTCTAGCAAGTGACTTTCGTATATAAACCCTTGTTGTTGATTGCTTTCCAAGAATTTCGAAAAATATATATTCAAAACTACTAGGTGTTGCGAAACTAGCAAGGCTTTAGCAAAAGTATATTCAAAAGTTCTAGTATATATATATGCCGTGAGAGGCAGGATTGATGCAAGTTACGCTTGTATCAATCCTGTCATTCAGTCTTGAATTTTACTCTGAGCTGCACTGATGAATCCTAACAAGGACGAAACAGTACTGTATGCAGATTGAGTTTATTTACACTCCTTCGCATGGTAGTGCTACGGTATGACCATGTTAAGTTGAGCACTCTGCATTTCAAGATGGTACATTGCTGGTGTAGTCTCAGCTATTTTAGCATCACCACTCTGTCATCCAACCGCGAATTATTCGACCACGCAGCGCCCACACACAACAAAGCTCTGCAAGCCAGCGGTTTCCAAGAGCAAATCACCCCTCAACCAAGTATCAAAAGCAGAAAGAAAAACAGAAGGAGGAAAATAACATGGTTTAACCCATCCTATAGCAAAACAGTGGCAACAAACATCGGAAAGGCTTTCATCAAGCTCATCAGCAAGCACTTCACGGCCAACAACAAACTTAGCAAAATCTTCAATAAGAACACATTGAAAATCAGCTATAGTTGCCTGAAGAATATGCAGGCCATCATGAAATCCCATAACAACAGGATCATAACCACATCAACACCAGCCACCCCGGCGAGAATGTGCAACTGCAGAGACAAGGATTCCTGCCCCCTGGGGGGAAAATGCCTTACCACATCCCTCCTCTACAAAGCTACAGTCAATGGGGACGGTGCCGAACCTGAGGCGTACAAAGGGATATCTGGGGGAACATTCAAACAACACTTCTACAACCACCGAAAATCATTCAACCACCAAAAACATGCAAAAGACACAGAACTATCAAAGTACATCTGGGCTCTCAAAGAAGAAGAAAAAAGCTTTGAAATCAAATGGGAAATCCTGAAAACAACTCATACCAAACAAAGATCATCGCGCCAAAGCAACCTCTGCGCAGACGAAAAAGTCGAGATAATGCTAGCAAACAATATGAACCTACTCAACCGACGAACGGAGTTACTGTCCAAGTGCAGACACCCAAACAGACCTAAGAGGTGATAAACAATGAACTGACCAGCGAACCGAATTGCTGCCTGACGATTGTGAAGATCGCATGAAACTCGGAGTCGCAGCCCCAAGTCCATAGATCAGGTGTATATTGTATTGTATTGTATTGTATTGTATATATATATATATATATATGAGTAAGAAATTGCTTTGGACCCGAACGTAGATGGTGCCTGGTCATGACTGTATAGTTGCAAGATTACTAAATAAAAACCCGGCAGACGTTGCTTCTCAATTATAAAGTGTATTGTCAAGCTTTCGGCCTCATTGGCCTTCTTCAGGATACTATATACAGAAAAATAGAGACAGAAGATAGATAAATATAAGTTACGGAATGGAATAACTTTGACAGATATATATATAAGTTAAGTTACTTAGATATTACGTGTTACTTAGCTTAGAAAGTAGAAAGTCATGTCTTTAAGAGTAAAGAAAGAGGTAACTTACGAGTGTAGAAGTTGTTGCGTGATCTTTGTCTGAGGATGACGTGAGTAGCAATGATATGTATTGTGTGTGGATGCGATGTGGATGGTCACGTGTTTTTGTTTAGCTGTCTACGTTTTTTATTTAGTAATCTTGCAACTATATATATATATATATATATATATATATATTTCTACACTTCTGTTTGAGCAAGGTAGTTGTATGTATGTCTTGTTGGTGGCTTACCATTATCTATATCGTGAATTAGCTGCACAGTAACATCCTCCGATACAGCAGTCAACGTGATCACAAATTCTTTCGGCGGTTGAACGTTAATGGGGTCCATTGTCGTAATGTCTATTTCATATTGTACTTCTGGATCACCTGAACCAGGTGCGTCAAGGTCAAACATAAACGACCCATCCGTAGTATAGTCTATCCCTTCAACGGCTGTTACATCAGATATCATAAAGGCTGTACAATAAATGAAAATAAAATTATATGTCAGCTGTATTGATGTGGGACAATATTAGTTTGGGCAACTGTTAGTATTAGATGCAACTGAGAGTTGTTGACAAATGGACTATCTTTCAAAAGAAAAGAACGCTACGGAATTATTGAGCAATCATTTACAAACTCGATAGAGACAAAATCACCTAAAAAGGGAATCATGATCGTTTCAATTTTGAAGGATTTAGACTCAATTTATAAAGAAACTGAAACATGACAGTGATAAAAACAAAGAGAAAAACATACACAAAAGAGGGAAACAATTACATTTCTGAAAAAAAAAGAAAAGTTAAATAAGACAACGACAAGACCGCGGAGGAGGACTGAAAAAGTAGCAGCAGTCCACCCGAGGGAACTTAGTCGATTAAGACAAGAAGACAAAAGGGAAACTAATACAGATAAAGGCACAAAACAAAATCAACAACAAAAAAATTACAAGCAATACACACAAAAATAACCAACGCTCAGATACTGATAATTTGGTTTATCACAAAAAATTTTAATTTTACAACATTCATTTGATTTAACGTTACCATTAAATCAATATCTACTATATTCAACCATATTCTGGTGGTGGAAGACAAATAATAGGGTGAAAGATTGTATGTGTTCTGTAGGGCCTCTTAGTGTTCAGCAACTAATTCTAACAGGGATTCAATACAAGTGACAGTGTTGTGAAAGTGTGACAAATGACTTTGAAAACGGCGTTCATTGTTAACCGCTATCATTTATACAAACTTCCTAGAGATAGTGCAATGTACATAGTAAAACAGACAGTCTCTGAAAGAAAATACAAATGGTCGCACTGAAAATTTGATGCATCCAATAGGCAAGAAGTGCTTATGGAGAATTGTGACTATAAGTTCCTCACTGGTAAACCTTACATGTCTAAACAGCAACATTAAATGAAATAAGCAGTTAGAATTGATAGTAATTAATTAAAGAAGAGCAAGGGTGAATCCAACCTCTAGCTCATGGGGGGGCAGTTTGAAAAGGGGGGGGCGCCAGCGTATCTGACTAATACAATAATGTATGCTCTCAATTTTTAACACAGTATCTTATGTGTCACCGTTGAAAGAAACCTAGCATGCACGTAGTGTGTAGTACGTATCTCATCTAGACGCACGTACTTGCACACAGTCACACAAATGGCAATGCTATTGCTTGATTGAAATTTGACAAGTAGGCTAAATGTGAGATAAATATAGCCAATATTAGTAGCAAGCAAGTGGTAGTTTAACTGAATTTCTTAGAACGCAGGGGTGCATTTTTCCTGTATTTTGGGGCGCCAAATTGGTTGGATCCCCTTGGATCCGCCCTTGAAGAAGAGGAAGTGTGGACACAAGAACTTTCCTCTTTACAGAAAATAAGTAATCGGAAGTGGCAGGATATTGATAAATATTTTATGTTGCAGTTGACTTTCAATGTAAGTTGCTATGACGACTTAACCTGTGCTACTGTTATTAGTTATAATTGAATTTTATCTTCAAGGTTATCATCAACAACTTACAAATGTTTAATCCTACGTAACGTTAATGCATAACCGCACCGATACTGTCTAATGGCTTAGGTATTATCGTGCTAAGTTTTAAAGAATTAATCTTAAATGACCCTCTATGACCCTGCAAGGCAATAATCCATGCATGAAAACAATGGTAGCCATTTATTCACAAAGGAGTATCAACAACATTACGCTTGATGATACAGTAATGTGTACTGCACTCCTCTGATGTCACAATGGTTTTAGACCAAGGTTCCTTTTTCCCTCAGACTCACATACAGATTGGTACGCCAACACACAGGTGACACACACATACATCAATGCAAATCTCTTTGACATCGTTTCCATTTGACTGCCAGGAATCTGAAAGTCTGGCAAGTACTTTGGAAAACATACATCTCGGGACCATTGACCAATTGCAAGGTACTCCGGAAATAGGTATGAACACTAACAGGAATGAACAAAAACAAAATGGGGTATCTTACGTTGAGAAGCTCCGGAATTATCCCCAACAACACAAAATGGAATCATACACGGTGGTTGGCTAGTGATGCATGCCATCTTGTCTTGTGCTGCATGATACGCTGTGAAGAGAAATGTAACAGACGTGTTATAAAACACCAGTATGACGTAATGTCTCATCACTCTATAATGACTAAGATGAGATACTTCAGTCACTTATCTAGTGGTGCTACATGTTGTGCTGTACACCCATGGGAGATTGGTTGCCATGAAAACACTTGAAGTGGGTGAGAAACCACATCCCAGGGGTAACCCAATAGGTTTTTCCTTGAAAAATAAACGACCGATGAACTACTTAACTTTACACTTGTTACTGTAAGGATGCATATCACGAAGAAAGTCCAAGATGTTTTATGATAAACTGAATGAAATTTGCTGATATTCTGTAAAAACAATTTTTCTGTCTCGACCACAAATGTACTCACATATACGGTGCCAAGAGCACTGACCACATTTAACACCGCCTATGATGCAGTTTGGCCTAGCTCCTCCTTACCATGAAGACACAGTTACTGTACTTCAGATGTGCAAGGATAAAAAAAAAATAGAGCAGGAGTGGGCGGAGGTGTGCGCCAAGGCGCCCCCACTTCCATCCCCGGCCAGAATCACAGGGGGAATGGGAGGATGATTACTGCCATGAAAAAGAGACAATTAGTCAGTGAATGGACAAAGTCGGGCCCCTACTCGACTTGCACAAACAAGGCTGACCCGGCACACAAATCATACAGGCAAAACAAGTATCAGTCAAGCAAATGAAGGTAGGCAACATATACACATGTGTGTAAGTACAACCAGACGTAATCATGTGTAAGTTACAATTAAGCTAGCATAAAATTTAGCAAAAACGCAATCCTGCGACGCCATCTAATGTAAATTTGGTCATCATCATGTTGGAGAGGCAGGTTTGAAAACAATCAGGACAACCAACCCACCATCTTTTCACATCTCCCCCCCCCCCCTCCCTCTGCAGAGGAGGAGAGAAATGAAAAAGGTGAGTCATTTGTAAATAATCAAACCAGGCGATCCTCACCTACCTGTCTCTACACAACAAATGCACTGCAAAAGATCCACAAGATTTGCCACCAAAACTAGTGCGCGAGCCAAGTGAGGGCTTTTCAGGGGCATCCCTCAACTATGGAAGTCATGACCTTTCTCAAGCCCTGTATTCTGGCCAGTGTCAGTGGGACTTTCTTCAATTGAGGTCAAGGATAACACATAGGAATGGTATCTGCTGTGAGGGGTCAACACAAACTTTTCGAGATCAATGCTTTCACCCTAAGTGACCCTTCTTTACAGTTCACAGAATGCCATCCAACGTTTCCATTTGAAAATGTTTTGGACTGACAGATTTAAGCTAGGATTCCATAAGTACCGATGTAAATAAGTAAGTGGCAAAAATCTCTCACATTAAATTTCAACGGTCTGCTTCCATTTTCTGATTCGGTTACACATGCTATAAACTCAATAGCTAACTATAGCCGATGCTGGTTTCTGCTGGTTACATGCATTCTGTATTCTACATGCATTCTGCCTGTTACAATGCATTGTGATTTCGATGAACTCATCACGAGGAATTATTTTCATGACTCTTACTTCTTGAGATATCATGTTTACAAGGTTTTCAACAGTGGTACTGCTATATCTGTATGAGACCTTTTTAAGGTGCCAAGTTTTGAAAAAAAAAGGGGAGGTGAAATTAAACAACACCCAAGGAAAGAAGGGTGTGAGTACACACTCTGCGTACTGTAACTGTAGCGAACAGATCTACATACGTTACTTATACAAAGCCTAAGTTTGAGAACACTTATGGTGAAGGGGGAAAACAGTCTCAGACAGCGAGAAGACTTTGTTCTTCTTTGTCTTCAGCAAAAAGTTTTCGTGCAATGTGGCTTAAAATTGGAAATTGTTGTGAACCTAATGAAAACGGTTCATAAGTGCATTTTCAGAGCACTTTGGGAATTAAAGAGCAAACAGACATAATAAATTGACTGAAAATATGAAGCAGTTTTCGTTCTAACAAATAATTAGAATTGTGCTGAAATACTGTTAGTTGCAATGAATACAGTATCTGTCTTTCAGCGAGTTTTCACTTAATGTTAAATGAGTGCATATATGAAATTTGACTTCGACAAAAACAATGCCACAATTATGGTTTTTTTCAAACGCCTCCTACCTCAGGATGTCGTGTAAACAGTGCTTTCAGGCTTTGACCCCTGGTGACCCCGGATGACCTTTGACCCCCACCTGAAACAATATGGATCTTGTTCTCACCATAACACATTCACATGCCAACCATGAAATTTATCTAAGCTTCCTAAGCTACTTTGAGATTTTGTGTTAACAGTGTTTCAGACTAATTTGACCCCTAGCAACTGCAGATAACCTCAACTAAACCAAAAAATGTGGGCTTTTCAAAACTTCTAGATGGCCGGAAATGGCATTTCCCGACTGTTCTAAGCTGCATATACCCAGCTTTGAAATAGGAATATCAAGTCTGCAAATCTTCACTTCATGTAAAGAAAAAAATAAATCAATGAAAAACGGTACGGTAAATACATATGAGATGGGGTTGAGGTGATACAAGAATCGTAATGAATTACACATCCTCTTTCATTTTCTTATTTGGGGCTGAGCGCATAGACGTAGCGACTCCTTGAATTTTTTTGCTGGGGGATATTTTTGCCCGAATGTGTTTGTTACTAATTAATGAGGGAGATTACTATGTAGGCAGAGGGCTACAATGAGTCAGCTCTTCTATGAAAACTACATATATAGAAATTTCCAGAAAACGTCTCATGGAGAGTGGCTCAAAACCCTCAGCGAAATTTTGAAAAAAAAAAAAAGCTTTCTTCGGTTAGGCAGAAGATGAATGTTATAAGAATGAAAGCAGAAATTACCGTAGTACCGCCAGGGTCTAATGATTGGAGGCACATGTATTTTTTTTCCTTTTTTTGGCTTATACGTCACTGGATATCCCATGTGAAGCGTTTGTCCAGGGTTTGCAGGAGTGGTGGGGACATGCAGGCCGTAGGGCAAAAGCCTTTTGAGCGCACTGTGGGTAGGACTATCTAAGCGAGTTGCCACCACATCGGTTGGCGTATAGCTGAAAAATTTACAAACACCCCAGATGGTCGGAAACGGCACTTCCTGGGTGATCTGGACTTCATGTACCCATCCTTGAAATAGGGTTC
Source organism: Stichopus chloronotus (assembly GCA_021234535.1). Lineage (NCBI taxonomy): Eukaryota > Metazoa > Echinodermata > Holothuroidea > Aspidochirotida > Stichopodidae > Stichopus > Stichopus chloronotus. The sequence continues at coordinate 2,321,677 of CM037835.1, forward strand.
TCATGTCTGCAATTTCTCAGTTGATAAGGAAAACAATATTCTGTCTAAATCTTGCATTAATTGTCGCGATTTCCTTCTAGACAGTGAGTCTAAAGAACTTTAAACTTGGTCGTTAGGCACCTGATTATGATAAGTAGAGCTCACCTGATCACTGACGTCATGGGTTAACAGGGCACATAATACAGTACGGTGGGTTTTGTGAGTACAAGGTGCAATATAACTTATTAGATATTTGTTTTTCCATACAATGTGAACTAATATTTAAACCTATGCAACCATGTTTGGACTGAGTGGTTATATGTTATAACAATGTCATTGTGCATGCTTTTGGTATAATACCCTTACTCAGTATGACTTTACCGTTCCTTTCCTGTAAACATTAGCCACAGTATGACTTTACTGTTCCTTTCCTGTAAACACAAGCCAAACAGGTTTGGGGTTTGGGTGGGAAAATTAAAAGGGCTGATCTGAGAAATAAAGGAAAGCTTATGATACTTTGACACCACGTGACTTCTACATTCACACAATACTTGTGTGTTCCTTTCACATCCATGGCCAAGTGTGCTGCGCCTAGCTACGTGTACTTACTATGTATAATGTATAGCGATGAGTGTTTGATCAAATTCTCAATCGACTATGATTCATACACGTGGGTGTGAAGTGAAATATTGTTCATTTGTTACATGAAATGAAACCAAATTACTGTAGATCGTAACATTAAACCAACACTATTCTAAGGCTCGTAGTCAGAAACTGTCACTGAGTGGAGGGGCACAAACGTCTCACGGATTTTCACGAGGCACGATCAGTGACGGCGTGGGTAGACTTTTCTGCATTGTGGGGGAGGGGCTCGTGGGGGGTCTGTAGTCACTACAATAAGTAGAATTTTAAACTATCTGAGCGGAGCGTCACCTTCAGTTGGCACCAGAAGATTTTTAGATCAAATGAACGTCAGTAAAACGAATGTCAGTTTACCTAAAATGCAAGATAAAGATAAGGTCGGCGTAAGCCCCGAAAATTTTGGAATTTTTAGAGAAAAAAATACAGAAAACAAAGTACATTCATCATAAGTTTGTTTCCTACTACTTTGCTGAATAATCACCTGTAGGTCACAGCGGGCATTCGTTTACCAGTAGTGGAATTTCATTTCTATCGATTTTTTTAGTTGAGGGCTCAGTGGTCCCCACGGGGGAATCCCCCGTGTCCGCGGTGCTCTGGTTGCTCTGCCAGGCTTGTGTATGTAGTTGAAGGGATCATTGACCTATAACACTATCTGATACTTGTTGAAATAAGTAAGATGAATTCCTCGTATAACAGTTACTAGTTAGAGGTCTACTATTACAGAACGTTTTCCTGCTGTCATCCTGTCTTAGCTCTTAACACATTGAAGTGAATTTAGGGATACATGATACGAGGGAGACCAAAGTGAAACATAGAAACATTGAAATCTCGACGGTCAACGCTCTAAAAAGTTTAATTATGTGAGTACAAAAACATCGATAGCTTCTAACTGTGATGTGTGGGGAAAGTTAACAGATCTGACATACATTGATGAGTCCTTAGCAACAGTTGAAACTTCAAAGTAGCAACCACACATCTTATTCTTTTTGTCTTATTTTTGCTTTTGTGCCAAAGATGTTTCCAATAGCAGAATGTCTTACCTTTCCCCATACCATGTAAATCCAAAAACTTGTTGAAAAAGAATGTTGAAAAAAATTTACTCTTAATAAATTATGCGAATGAAATCTAAAATCTAAAAAATGATTTATTCAAATTATGGAAAGAAATATGGATGAGACAGAGATTTCATTACAGTAATCAAGCAGTAACTTCTAATTTTATCTCTCTTTAATATGCCTAAGGTATTTTTATGATCCTTTAAGGAAACAACACGAGGATAACAAACATAACTCTTTCTTAAATAAATTTTGACAAAGTAAAAACGACGATTCGAAAGGAAATCGAACATTTTGAAGGGAATTGCCGACATGATGACAAGACAGGAAATTCCACGATGTTTTTGTGCAGAAATTCTGTCCAAAGTATATTTACACCTAAAAAATAGAGCATTCAAAAAACGAAGCGAAATAGCATAAGCACAACAGGTTTTTTTTTCTTTTGGTATTTGATATATTGATTTTAATCTCTTTACCCATCGATAAAATTATTTCTATATAAAATGTAGCAATAAAAATATCAATACCTCACAACGTTAGGTTATTCTGTTCCGCTTCCTTAGGAAGAAAATCATATGCAAAAAAAAAGTTTCATTCAAAGAAGCAGTGGATTTGTTTATATTTATGGGTGAATAAAACATCTGTTGCCTACGAAACGTCTCCTACAAAACATGGCGTTTATGATGCACCAAGATGGCAGACAAAGAAAATGTTTTAGTTTGACTGCTCAATCATTGTTAAACTATTCAGGCTCACCAGTACAACAGCTAAAACACTACGCATAAAATGATTTATAGAATATTTGTCATTCGCATTTTTGAAAGCCTGGGTTAAAAAAAATATATTCTTGAGCAAATTCTGCCTGTGAGAAACTTATTTCTTAAAAAGAAGGTCATTGTGAATCCTTATTTTGGGTTAACTATCATTCTGTTTCCAAACATATATTGGTTTTTAAAAATATGATTTACTGCTGTGACCAAACGCCTTATTTCCATAAGTTACACCAAATCGTCGTCTTATTTCTCGTTTGCAAAATGACCTAGTGTAAGGCCAAGATGATATTTAATGGGCATGAAAGAGAGTGGACGATGGGGGGAGGGGGTAGACGAAACATTTTATCACAGGCTGATAAAAGACTTTACAACTATAGTACCTTTGTTACATTTACCAAGCCAGGATCACTTAAACGTAGCCTTTACTAGACTTTGTGCTTGGTCAGATAGTACACTTAAAAGTTCACAAGTGACCGACCAAACATGTTCTCTATACTCAGAAACAGCTGGGTATAACAGAGGGTTATACTTGAGAATGGGTTATCATCTTACATATTCCTATAGATGTAAACATGATTCTTTTGATTAGTTTAATTACTTACTTGGTGTTGTTGAGTCGAAGTGTTTAATTTGGAGTTCGATTATCTGCTTAGACACCTGGTTGCTGGTAGTATCCGTGGCTGTGATTTCAATCTGATAGAACTGATCACCTTCAACCTCAAGAGTATTGGTTGGTACCACGTCGATAGTTGAAAACAAATTTGATGATGACAAAGATGAAGGGGCGATAGTAATTGACAAATCGGCGGGATTCCCGCTTATCACTGCATCAACTGTTCGTTTGAATTAAGAAAAAGGTGAAAATATCAGACACATTACGGATATACCGTCCTTTCTGTTGTTACTCTATGTAAATCAGCACGTACCCCATACCCTTTAAAGTTCACTTTTGCTCTCTCGTTCTTGAAGAGGTCAGACTATAATGTGGCCTTACCAACTTCGGTTCAGTCATGGAGATTCCCAGCCACTCATTGACTTTATCGATCAGATATTTACTTATAAAGAAATTTGTATTGTGGACCATATGCCCTCTTCGACTTAAAAAAATGTCATACGTTCTTCATATTTAGATTACTTCCCTTCCAAAATTTTGATATCATTTCTCATAAAATATATAGCAATTCGATATCAGTCTTTAAATTTGAGAAAGAAAAAAAATATGACAACGGAGAATACGTCATTAATACGGGCCCCCAAAGCTTGAACACTCGGAAGTAGTCTAAATAGCTCATTTGAGGGTAGAATATTTTTTGTTAACGTATTGTAATTAACCTGTGTTTGAAGAGTGTTATAGTTAGCGACCCTATAGATTCGGAAATTGACATCTGTAGTGTCCAAGGGACTTGATATTTCCTTTTCTTTTTGAAAGATGGCGTTTTTACAAGTAGTCATAAATCATTTCTGGTCTTCAGTTAACATTCTCCAACTCGCTGTACCTTAAATATATTTGTCCAAGTTACGAGATGAATTCAACTGTAAAATTAAACTGGCGTTTCAATGATTCCTTCACAAGATTCACCCAAAAATTGTTTCAAGTTTATTTTACACTCTTCTTGGAAACAAAAGCAAAATATAATTGTAAATATCGGAACAAACGGAGACGTAAGTTTCAGCAGTCTTTGGTAGACTGTTTAGGAGCAGAACGATCAGAAGAAATAAAGTGAATACTTTTCGAGTCTAACCCTTCGAAAAATGAGAAAGAAAACAAAATAAATTAAGCTTACGTAGAAAAGAAATAAATGAGAAAAAGAAAAAATTGCAAAACCCTCATAATGATATCATTAAAAGAACATCACTACAAGAAACTAGTGACATCTGTCAAAAAGTTTTATATTTTCTTTTGAATACGTTCAGCAAAACGGTTGCCGTAATTTTTGGTGCAGTGAATTCCAGAGCTGGAGACCAGTTCTACGAATTTGATTTTGGTTGTGCTTAGTTTTAAAATAAAGGTAAACTAAGGATTGCCTTTTGTATGTATCTCCATCAGTTGAATAAAAATGATTGAAAACATCCGGAAGTGCATAACCATATCCCAAGATGATAATCATACATATCAAAAATAGACAGGATTTAAGTTCCTTAAAAGAGAAGTACAGCTACGGCAGTAACTGACGTTACAAATATTACGTACGATGAGCTTTTGCAGTTTATGTAAACTTTCTCAACATGTTTTGTGAGAACGCCCTCCAACTAGAAGACTGTACTGTGAGTTACACAAAGTTAAGAGTGCCCCTCGGGGTAATACTTCAGTCTATTTATAATGCATTTACTTTGAAAATATTATATCTGATGCTGTCAATGTGTTTCACACAATTCAATTTATCATCAATTGTCATAACATGGAAAATTGTACAGTGTGATGCATCCATCCATTGTCAACCCAAAAATACATTTGTATCCTTTTTGTTCCCTATTTTGTTATCAAATATCAATCACTTTGTTTTCAGTATATTCAAAGACAATTTATTTGTTTCCAGCAAGTCTGACATAGAGTGAAATTCATTTGTGACATCTAGAGTATCAGCGAGATTTCCGTTTGGTATACAACGGTATTATCATGTGCAAATAGTATGAAGTTTGATTTTCTGGTACATTTGTTTATATCATCTGTATAAAGTATAGAGAGCAAGGGTCCTAGTATTGAGCCTCGAGACACACCAAGTGGCACTGAATGAAATTCCAGAATCACAATCATCAAACTGCTCATACTGCTGAGATGCCAAATGCCGACAATATGTAACATAATATATATAATGGTATATAACATGTACAACATGTTAAATACCACTCGCTCAAAGATTTTCGATAATGATGGTAACAATAAAATAGGGTTATAGTTGGAAAATTTTGAGGGTTCGCAGCCTTAAAATTGGGAACATCTTAGAAATTTTCAATTTAATTGAAAAATAACCTTTTTAAAAAGACATGTTACTTGTTAAGGATTGTAGTATAATATAAACGATATATATAAGGACAGTTATTTATGTTGACGTGATCAGAACTTTTACCATTTTCAACATCATTATAACAAGTTGCACCTTAAATCATGTAAATATGACGTAGAGGAGAACGTTGACCATCAGGAATTTTATCAGCTAACTCTTTAGCAACAGAAGAAAAATAAGTGTTGAAGCCAGTGGAAATGTTCCTTTTGTCTGAGGTCAAGTCTTGATCCTCTCAAAACAGCTTATTACATTGAGATTTTTTATTGATATTGAGAATTTTGTTGATAATTTCCACATTCAACTTGAATTTTTTTACTAGAATCAAAAATATTTTATGATAAGTTTTTGTTCGAGTGACCACTTAACTACGCATTTTCTTGTAATTTACGTAAAGTGATTTGTTTGTTAGAGTTGGACGTTGGATACATCTGCACGATAATTTACATTGTTTTGATTGAGTTCACTTGTAATCCACGGAGACTTGTCACCATGGACTTCACGGTCATTTAGTTTCTTTCAGGGCAGCAGTGTATCAGTTTTCGTAGAAGTATATCAGAAAAAAATTATAAGCCCTCTCTGGATCAGTCTAACCGGGAAGCTTTTAGAATTTCAGCTCCTAGTCAGGTCTAGACTGAAGCATACTGCTCAAAACAGATTTGTTAGGAAACCTTCCGAAGATTTCCCCAAGCTACCAATGCAGGTCACTGCATCGGGGGAAATGTGATAGGCTTCGAGGCCTGTGTACTTACCAAGCTCAACTGTTGCAGAACTGGCATGATTATCTTTTGTAAATACCAGATATTGAACAACGCAACCTTCGTATCCAACGACCATCGTGTCAGGATATACGCCAAGGGCTGACAAAAAGGACAGAAGGACAACACTTTGAACATTTGTGCATGCATGAGGTTTATATATAGCTTTCATCGTCAACTGACATGAATCAAAACAATACCACTCATCGACATACAAGGCCTATCATTATTAGGCCTAATGTCAGTTAATCCATTTAACAGGAGTTGGCTTTTCGAGCTGAAGTCTAAGGTACATGTTCATCATGCTGACACTTGGAAATCAAAAGTTTGATAACTGAGTGACTCCCTGTATGTCCTGTATGAATGTCTCTATTTTCTCTGCTCGCTCTCTCTCTCTCTCTTTCTCTGTTGGACACAGGAATACCCAGAGGTCAATGGGATCCCCTACAGTAACACAGGTCAAGTATTACTGGGGTGGGGTCAGTGGGGTCAGCGATAGTGTCCGGGTGTTCCACGGACAGTAATTCACGGATTATGTATCCGTACGACAGTTATGTCGTATGTGGAATTGTGTCCCAATAACAGTATTTCCCGACCGGTCGGACAGTCTAAAACAAGGAAATCTGTCCGTATTTAGTCATTTTTGTCCGCGTACACATACGGGTGCAAAATATACGGTGGTGAAAGACATTGTGATACAAATATCAGCATAGCAACATTTCTCTGAGTTTCTAGCTTCTTGTTTAGTGACCAAAACAACTCCCTGTCTGAAGTGTGCAATGGTCTCAATGACGGGCACACATTTTTATGCATAGAAAGAAGACTAAACCCTCAGGCCTTCTTTCGCTCTCGTCCACCATCCTTGACTAAAATAACACCACCGCACCAAACTGAAGGAAAAGTCCATCTTCACAGGCTAGGATCAATTGTCTAACAGCGTCAATTTCACTGCTATAATAATTTAAACAAGGTAGAACAAAACTTACATTCCTCTCTTACGATTCTCTTCACGAGCCGCAGTCTTACGAAATGACGTCACAAATGACACTTTAATGACACTTTTTCCTTTTTAATACAGTTGACGTGACAAATGACAATTTCTTTCATTTTCTTTTTTTTTTACAGTTATGTTCTTCTTTCACAATTCACCCCGTCCACCAACGGAGTATTTTTTTTTGGGGGGGTGCACTTAAATTCGCGCATTGTGAAAGGTCCTCTATGTGAAGGATTCACAGAAAACATTGATCTTGATATAGTGTACTAGTATCCATATCAAACAGTAACGAGAAGAGCAACAATGAGATGACTGTGATATAATATTAATTAAAGGCTCAATTTTTGGAAGTTTGTGGTGTCCGTGCACCCACTTCCCCTCACCCTCCCTCCCCTTTGTGGTTTCCGTGCTCCTTAGCATGGAGCTGCACGTGTCTGAGAACACGGCAGCTCCCTGTCAAAAGCGATGCCTTTCGATTGTGGGTTGCAAAAGCTGCACTATAACATTTAGAAGGAAAAAAGGAAACAGCAACAATATGGACCAAGACTGCATTGACTTACTTAATTCACGGCAAAAATTGTAACTATTTCTTACAGCATGTTTCTTACAGATTGTGCAACTGTAATGGTGAAAATGAAAATTGGGGGTAGGCGGTTGAACACTATCTAACGCAACGAAACGACGCAGAACCCGATGGAATTGTTAGGTGAAAGGCCGTGGTAGAACATGAGCTTGTTGCATGTATACTTGGTGAAACATTTCCAACATTTTAAAATGACGTACTTTTAAGAATTAAAGTTGGCGTGCTTTTAAACAGTAATGTGACAGAGTAGTGGTTCTCATGACCAACTAGACCGGTGTATGCTCTCATACTCAAATGTGGAGGAGCTTCATCAGTAGTAGGCCTTTTAATATTTTACATATTGGCATTAAGTGTCGTAAAATTTTACTTTTAGAAATGCGTGTTCTTTAGTGCACGTAAACGAGTATAAGCTCAGAGTGCAGCTATGAGCGCATTCAGTAGATCTTCGTGCGAGTCCTGACTGTCGAAAGATTTTTCATTACTTTGAAACCTTGATTTGCGAGTAAATCTTTTAGATTCGGGGCCCTTTTATAGGCAAGAATCGGTTCGTTCGGAAACAGATTGGATAAAAACGGATGCTTTGATGTTAAATTCCAGTGTTCAGAATGGCCTCTTCGGGTGCTGGGTTTTGATGTGGGGTGTATACGTCAGTTTGAAAACTGGAGGGGGTTCCCTTCATTTGGGTTAGTGGTAAGATAGTGCTCACGGTTTTCGAAAGAGATGGTTCTTTTTAAATTCATCTCTTTTATGGATGAAATCGGTCTCATTGTTACAGAGACGTACATAACAGAGAACTTCTCCTCTAATAAAGCCGTTAAAGGTGGCAAGTGAGTGCAGAGTTTCTATCGCGGCATTGATAAGTTTTAGTGGATTTGGTGGAAATTTTCGTATCTAATAAACCAGTAGAATGAAACTTGTGACCTTTGAAGATTCTTAGATCTAGGTACATGACCTTAGAGTTAGAGATTTCTACTGTGAACTTGCGGAGATTATGAATTTTCTTCATCTTCACCTTTAGTTTCTCGAGTTCTGTGGCTATTCCATCATACAGCAATAGGGTGTCGTGTCTGTACCGACTCGAAGTCATTTTAGGATTTTACAATCCGTTGAGATAATCTGTTTTTCGATTTTGTGCACAAATGTATCACAGATTTCTGGTGAAGCTTGGCTACCCATAGCGCAGCCAATTTTTTTTTTTTTTTTTGGCGGTAAAACTGTTTATTAAACTCAAAACAATCCCTTCTGAGGATGAGTTCAATTAGTTTGCGCATGGAGGTGGAGAAACGTTATTAATTTCATATAGGCTTTTATCTGCCTTTGCATAGACTGCTTCACAAATATCGAGTGTCTCCTCTTGGAGAATGTTGGTATACATGGAGACGACATCGAGAGTTGCAAGGAGTACTGCTTTTGGTGGCCCAGTTGCTTCCAAAACTTTTAAAATGTGGTTTGTATCTTTCACGTACATGTCTTGTTTTGTTACAAGAAGAAACCGTTGCCACTGATTAAGGGCCTACCAGCAAATTTTGAATCAGCTGGAGGGGCCGTGTGTATTTTGGTAGCACGTATTTTACTGGTGTGCGGCTTATGTGGCTGTACGAGGATAGGTACTCCAAAGTGCTTTATCTTATTTTAAGAGAACATGTCCAGTAGCGTCCCAGTTTCCAATGTTATATCACTATCCAACTTTTTGTAGTGGCGACTATTTCCAAGAACTCGTGAACTCCTCCGAGAAGTTAAGGTGTCCCGGGAGCCTAAGTGGATCTCTGCGGACCTTGAGCTGGTAGGTTCACTCTTTTACCGCTGTATACCTGTGAGATGCTGTTAGTTAAAGCGATGAACTTCGACTGAATTGGCATGTATGGCAAATACGGCTCTTATAACGTCATTTTTTGCGAGTCATTTCCTTTCATATCCTAACTGTTTGCTAGTTGACAAACCTAGGTGTCACTGTTAAAAATAAAATTTTCCGAGCCAGTCGCGTAGCCAAGGGGGTGTTCAGGGGTTGAAACACCCCCCCCCCCCTCCCCATAGCCAAATCTAAGTAACAATATGTTGAAATAAATTTATAAAACAAAAAAGTGAGTTTTGAAAATAGTTTCATTTGATGCTTTACGCTTCCCACCTCATATAATGATAACCATTTCACATCTAAGGGACTATTTCATATTTTCATCAAAGAGGAGGGGGACCCCCTTAGACCATTCCACCATGTCACTGTCCTCACCCCACCCCATGACAAAATCCTCTCTACGTGCCCGCCTGCTTCGAGTAATTAGACTACTACACAAATGCGAAACGTTGAATACTTACTCTGTAATTAAACTCTTTCAAACTTATTGCTGAACTCGTTTTGCTAATTTGAAAGTATTCCTGTTCCTAGTAAATTAATGCGACATTACCTTCTCTGCGTGATTTTGCTTTTGCCAATCTTTGAACTGAACGCGAACAAGGTTTTTTTCTTCTGAAATTCAGGTAAGTACGAATTCAGGTAAGTGTATCTTTTCCTTCGCCCTCAGAGATTTAAGTCTCTGAAACAGTAGAGCATACTTACCGAAGTCGAGATCATCGGTATTGATATGTAGTGGCATTATCGATTCACTAAGAGCCACCGGAGATCTCACTATCCAGATAGTTGCAGACTCCACACTCTCGTAGTCATCATCAATCAATCTGTTTACAGCCAACGATGTCGACATTTCTTCAAAAAAAGGCAAACGACCCGGCATTCCAAATCCACCGAAAAGGATATCCTCATTTAGAACTGAAGTTCCATAGATTATTGCTACATCTGTAAAACAGAGGGATCACGTATAATAAAGAATGAAAAAAAAGTGATTAGATAAAGTGCTTTGGAGCAATCAAATGCAGTGTTGACTATTACCCATTTCACAGAACAATACTTGGTGGCACTGACAGAAGCGAATTAAAAATTTCCAAGTACACCAAAAACGCGAACACGTCCATTGTTGATGGCTACGTCGTTTAAACTGATTTAAAGTCACCATGGGACAGTTTCGTATGCAAAATATAACACGTGAAACCTAAGAATTTGCTTAAATTTTAACATGCTCAGGAAAACATGTAAAGGCTAAAAGTTTGTCCAAATTTTGTATGCTTTTTCAAGGTGTAAAGAAAAAATGATAATTGTGTGAACCCCTAACATAAATCGTCCGTGACACAACTATAAAACTTCAGGATTCCTGAAAAGGAGGTTGGGTGGCGTGGGATAGAGCTGGATGGGTTTTGGGACGGTCTTGGATGAGGGTCATATTAATAAAATCTGACTCAGCTAAAGTTACTTACTTTCAACTAAAGACTATAAATGAAAACTCTTTTAACTACAGTCTTTGAATATAAACTTACTTTAGAAGACTACTCATTTTAGAAGACTATTATGCAGACTATTGATAGAGAATCAGTCCAAAAAGATTACGTGGGTAGCGACAACTGCATTCTTTTTATTGACTTTACTAACGACTAGAGTTAAAACTGACTCATCTAAAGACTATGGCATAGAGGAGCAGGGGACGATTGCCTCCTCCTCTGGCTCTAAAAATGAAAATTTCGGCCATTTGTGTCAAAACTAGCCGTGCCACACTTGATGAATCGGGACTAATCCTCTTTTCTTTCCAGAGAGGTAGGCCTTTTGTTTTATAATCATCAGAAATGTTTTTTACATATAGATTCCTGTACGAGGTGTCTTGAAGTGCTCATTTCTAGAAGTGAAAAGTTTGTGTTAAGAAAATCATATTTTTCCTATCAAGAAGGCTCTTTTTTCAGGGAGAATTTTTTTTCCTTTTCATATCTCTATTGAGGGATATAACACAGGTAGGCTCAGACGTTAACAGTTCGGAAAATTTAGTAGCTTGCCTCCTCTAGAAAAGTTTAGTTGCAATCTCTACTAAAGACTACTCTATGGGCAGAAAAGAAAGACTGTGTTGAAATTGACTCAAATGCACTTAATGGGTAGACACTGACTTTGCTAATGACTATGGACAGAAATTTAAACTCTTTCAGACAACAAATTAAAACTCAATTTGAGTAACGCTCTATAAATTCTTTGGCCTGTGAATTCGACTCTGAAAGGACGAATCAAATCTAGTTTGTCTGTTACAGATGGTTGACTGTATTTTTTGTTTTTGTTTTCTCGACATTTTATCTGCTAAATCATGTCAACGACTTGAACTGATAATAATCGTTTCCATGTGCTCTCTTACGAATCACTGACGTATGCTATTGTACACAATAAAAACTGAAATCATCACACTGTCTTGCAAGATATTCATATCAGACGTGAAATACCAGGGCAAATGTCAAACAAATTCACTGTGACCATGCCAAATGATGAACATAGTGCACTTGTGAAGATTTTGAGAATACACGTCATAAAAAAGGATGTTAAAATATTTTTGTAGCTAAAAGCATTTTGCCGAGTAATGAATGATGAATACCGCGTGGTTATTGCTTGGATGGTCAATACTATGATACTTATTGGCCAAGTAAGGTGATTCTTATGATAGCAATTCTTGCTTCTCACACGAACATTTTACAACAGTCCCCAAAATATTGATATTTATATATATTCTTATACTGCAATGGCCTTGAACGTCTGCCCAACTATTCTTGTAAATACGCAATAAACTGAGAACATAAGTCATTTGTGAGGATCGTAGTAGTTTCTTGGAATTCAAAATTATTTTGACCAAATGTTTTGTTTATACTGTTACAGTGTACTTTACGACGTGGCACCAAATGGACGACCTATTGATCACAGCTGACCAGTTGATATCAAGTGTTACGTTGCTTGCCAGTCTCGCATTTAAACCGTTCTCTTTATATAATCGGAAGCAAACGAGAATTCCGTTGGATCCCTCCAAACTGAGTACGTATATTTGTTTGATGTTCATGTATGCATGTTTTTTTTTTTAAACTTTGTCTTACGGCGTCATTCAGCAAGTTTATAAGGCTTCTGATTGTGTACCTTAATATTGCGTTCAAATTTACCACGGTGTTTGCTCAGGCAGGGTTCGTTCGTGCGCTGGGTGTTCATGATTGATGTTCATTTTCACATTTACTGTAAGGGGGTTATACTTGTACATAATTAGGAGTTGTTTGATAAGTACTCATAATACCAATGATTCGGGTTTTACTGATTGAGAGGGATTGAGTACGCATGCGTCAGGTTGCTCTGCTTTTGCTACTGGTCCGTCGCTTTGTCGAGCTGAGAGCCATATTTCATCACTTTACAATCTAGTGGTGCTATTGTAAAATTATTATATCTTGATTATGTTTCCTTGTTTTCTCGATACAGATTGAATAAACAACAAAAGAATTATGCAAGAGTAGAAATCCAGCAATCCGTGTGCCAAATACGATGCACAATTCCATACCCTGCTGCCCTACTGTATTTTTCTAGTTGGCAGTGCACATGGGGTTATAGGCTAACAGTTGCCAGTGGACGTTTCCAGAACATCGCTCCATTCCCCATCCAAACTCCCATGCCCCCTCAAAAAAAAATACCTACTGAAGTAGTTGCATTTCAGTGTCAATATTTGATCTCCTATCAGACATGTATCAAGTCCTTAAGTTTCTAATTATGGTCCTGCTGAACTTATTCACAATTGTGATTTAGAACGTCTATCTTAAATACCTCTGACACACGTTTGGCAACTACAGTAAGCACTCAGTGTAACTAGACTATTTCCAGAGGGGTCAAGGATGTGAATTTTCATGACTTTTCATGACGTGAAAGCATTGCTGCATTAGTGAATTTTCTCTATCCTGCCAGGTAAGTTACAGACGTATGACATACACGTAACCACTGGCGTGGGTAAACTATTTTCCAGGGGTATAGGGGACAAACCTCAAAACTTCTCCAAAACTTCTCAACGTCACATGAGTGTCAGCTTGACTTTGAAAGTGGAGCGAAATCAGTGGAGGGGGTGGAGATGTAAGCTAGTCTGTACTGCTGACAAAATGGGATTGACGAATGTGGTCCCCCTGGGGAGGGCCTAATTTCCTCCAATTTGGCAAAACTTTGCTTATGGAAGGTGGACTAGATGCAAAATGGTGCTACGTGTTGATGTAAAAATTTGAACTGAATCTTTAGGAATTGATATTTCTTAAGTAGTTTATTTATTTTTGTTTTCATCTCTCTTGGTGAAATAAAGTAGTCATTATTTGGGATGATCTAGACCTAGGATTTTCAAGTCACCAGATGGTGGAGGCTAGCCCGAAGGCCAAGCGGGGTTATCTAAACGGAGCGTTACTGTTGACGTGTAGCTTTCCAAGAATTGATTGGCCAAAAATCCTCCACATTGCAGGAAATTGCACTTTTTTGTTCGGGCCTCATTAAAGGTATCTAGACGTATGTCGTAATTCGAAATCTTGCCCTTTCAAAAACAAAGGGAAATGATAGTTTAAAAACATCATTTGCTCATTTTTCTGAGTGGTACAAAATTTCACGTAACCTAAAATGTAGCCTACAAATGAGGTCTTCCATGTCATCTTTCTCTCTGTTGTGGTTATTAGTAGCTGGCACTCTGTAATGAATTTCTGCAGCATATCTTCCAATTCCAGAAGACATCATCTTACCGACAATCTAGGACACATTACACGAACACTACAGGCAGACTTCTAGGAAGAATTCACTCCGTTTAGTGCCATAAATGGTCTCTTTGGTGGGAAAATAAGTAGTCATACCTTATCATTTGTTAATGCCAAGTGTGAAGCAGTCCTTCACCAGTCAGCGGGGATTGTTGACGGTAGCCTTCAATCATTGTCTTGCAACCCACAAACCGACACCCTTCTGGATCCGCCCACTGCCCCAGCATCAGATAAAACTGGCTACGATCGAATATCTGATGGCCAGGCCTCAACTTTTATAGAATCCTATCTAAGACTTCATTTCTTCAACATTTCAGACTTACAGTTGACACTTGATGATCTGGTGTCACGTACGGTACACAGAGACGGCGTTGACATAGGTTCCAAACGGGTGAGGGGTGCAATGAGTGACAGACAGAAGGGAGGCTACCGTGGGGTAGATGGAGCACGTGGGGTTGGGCACATATGCTTGTAATATGGAAAGTATGTGCACATTTTACAAACATCGTATACCTCGTGAAAGAACTTGGTTTCTTAAAGTATGAATACCAACTCTACAATTTAAAATTATTAGCACCTAAACCTACCCCTGCAGAAAGCTATAGCGTAAACGCAGGTTATGATGATTATAAAACAATAGCTGTCTGAAAAGTGGAGGGGACTACCCCTACCTCAGCCCCCTCCCATCCTTAAATTCTGTGGCGTTGCCAGAAGTGTCACATGTAGCAAATATTTGAATTTTTAGAACTATGGAATAATTGTCCCCGCCCCCTATAGCTATGCCACTGAGTAGACATACCAAGTTAGTCATCCTCTAAAATGATAACATTTAATTATAAAAGTAGAGAACTGATTTGTCTGCTGGGGCACGAAAATTTTCATTATTTTCGATATTTCAAAATCTATGTAAAAACGACAATCTGATTATCTTCGAAGGTTACGTATACTTCATAGTTCTTTTTGATTTTCAGGGTGACACCTCCAAAGGATGTTACTGTATCCCACTCATAGTATGCACATCAGTGGCAGCGTAAACTCGGAAAAGGTTTTGGTCTGTCATTCTTTGGTTTACATGGTTTTCAAAGATACTTGTAGGGAAAAAAAAATCACTGAAAAGACAGCACAAATCGATGAACGATAAGAAGTTGATCCGTTAAATAACGTTACTCTGTACTCGGTTTGAATTATCACAAACATGCAACATACCTACGTATCCCGTAATAACAGTTGAAGCAGTTATTGTAATATCTCCAGTGCTCCCTTCTGTATTTCCTGACGACCTAAACGTAATAGTATCGATCGTTGCCAATGCTGTGAACAAAAGAATAACATATTTAAGTGTGTACCATTCTCAGGTTTCATTTTACACGTCTTCACTTTCATGTCTCGAGACACGTATGACATGTATCATACTATACCTGATACGGGTAGGGTCAGACACATGGGGAAAAGTCTCGAGTCATATTATTGCAGTGTGCGAAAATGAATATTTATACATCCAGTTCTCCGGTGTGACCTGCTTTGCATATTCATTATTTATTTTGAATTAGTCTAATCACGATGACCTATGCGTTTAACACGGAAGTAGTGTGGAAAATAGTCCAACAATATTATACTTACTTTTTTATCTCTCACTAGTTGCCATAAACCTTAACCTTAATTGTTGCCATGTATATATTGCTTGTGGCCGGTGGATGTTGCTATTGATAGTGGAAAATGCTTAAGGTTAATGTTCAGCTTATTCTTAACTGTTCATCCACTCGCTGATGTTGTAGTATGCTAATACACCCGCAAATTTGGCGGGGATTTTGCATAGCATGGGTTTCTCTCCCTCAAATTACAGGTGAAGTATGGGCGTTGCTGTAGTTTGGTAGTATTGACATAAAGAGTCTCCTTATCTTTGTTACTGTTTCAATGCAAGTTTGTACGTTGTGTAACTTGTTTTATGTTGTAATACATAATGTTGTATGTGAGTGATTAAATTTGTAAAGGTAATCTCTTATAATGTTTTTACATGTTGTTTGGTCTTGCAGTTAAAATGAGATATTCATATCACTGCAAAAAATGACTGTGTATTTGTGTATTTTGGGAATTTCACATTAAATATTGCAATTCGTACTATAATTCTTTAAATGAGTGTTACGTTAATAAAATTTGTACGTAAGTTAAGTTGCACGTTAAGTTGCACGGCATGCACGTAAAGTTGTATGTTAATGAACGTTAGCCACATACAGGTTGGAATCATTGCGAACCTCTTTGGGTTAGGGACTAAAGAATTTTTGGCGGTGTTTCTATTAGAAGACGTTTAGACACACTGAGTGCATATGAAAAGCACAGGACGAAAATGCTATATGAAAATCACGTAACTATTTCGTTTGGGAAATTTAGTGCTGGACATCCATGTATTGTTCCACTCTTCTGCACGTGGTTTCTTTTTGCTATAACTGCATTAGGCCTATCCTGTTACTCTTTGCTTATTACGTATTTTCCGTTCGAATCAGTGGACAACAGTAGTTATTTCTCTCTTCCGTATCGGAAAGACTGCAGTGGAGTTGAGAAGAGACTAAAACGACATAGTGTGAAAGCACTCTACCTTCCATAATACATGTAATAGGAAATAGTGCAATCTCTTAGCAATCAAAATGACGAACTCCACTCAGGTCAATGTAAGTATTCCTCAAGAATTTAGACACATTAGTCGAATAATTTTCCGGACATCATTGTCACACAGATCGACCTTCAGAGTTCCATTACAGACACTAGCTGAGAAAGAGTTTGCTTATCGTCGACATGGCGGGTGCTCATTCTCGATGATATTTGAGATACTCTTGGAGGAGTGGAATACGATTATATTTAACTTTGGAATCTTGAATTTGGGCAGACCCACCATGAATGTCTGAACTCGGAAAGTTTTGATTCAAGGGTCATGATCATCTCCTGTCTATCTTTCTATCTCCTGGTCGTTTTCATGACAGCCAGAGCTAGTCTTTACACAGTTCTTACAAAGCCAGTGGACACTGATTTGATTCGGTGTTAAATTGAGGTGCAGATAAGTCTACATACACATTTCGCCCAATACCACGTATCTCAGAAGACTCAGTTGAACTTACCCCCAAACAATTCGGTGCTGGCAGCGATCTGGTTAGTAAAGGAATTATTTTTATAAATTTCATTCCAGTATCGTCGCTAGACACATGCATTAGGCCTATCCCCTTCTCGGGATTGAGGCTTGGTTTCTCTCGCTCGGCAGCTTGATATTTACCACGCCAATGCGCAAATGTAATGTTGCCTAAGTATGCTGAATTGCAAAGGACTAAGTTCGTGGTTTGTTTTCTATATAAGATTGAGAACATCTCTCTTTCGGAGCTCTCCTCGGATCTTCAGGCCCGGCAATATCAGATGCATCCATAATTTTGAAAAGCAGACCTCTCATAAAATCCACAAATACTGAGAAGTGAATCAGCAAGGTACAAGCAGCGAACCACACCACCACGCAGGTGGCCTAACTTTACTTGGACTCTTATAATATTTGTTATCCTAGATGAGGAAATTTGGGTATTTAGTCCGGACAAATTTAAAAGCAAGGCCGTCTTCACATAAATTTAAGGCTCCGTAATCTGTAATGTCAAGACAGCTGAAACATCAGTTAACAGTAATGTTGATCCAGTATTCAGTAATTCGTTCTCTTCAATGGCCTTCCGCTTGCTGAGGAAGCTGTAAAAACACTGTGAGGCAATTCGTGACATCAGGACTGCCCATCCTTCTGCATTTGCATTTGTGAAGAGCAGTTGTAATCATGCTCACTAACAGCAGTGTTCATTATTATCGACACTCGTGTGCTGTAAGTTCGACCTATAGTGATACTGGACCCTGGATCGTTGTTACATGATCAATAGCAAGGAGGCGCACAATGCATTCCCTACACCTGGGAAATCCTCCTCACAAACTGATAATCTCACATACCGTCCTAATGTCTGAAGGATTAAACCACAGAAAATAACAGTAACACCAAGATTCTATAGATGATCTTGAAGCTGCAAAACAGGATTGAAGAGGCTGGGATTTGTTTATTGACTGCACGTATATGACCTATATGGAGACGACGGTAAGCAGCTGTGTATACTTTTGTGTGATCTGCTCAATAAACACCAAAACACCAAGAGGATCAAGACATATCCCAATAATAACCCCGTGGGTCACAAATGGATTAAAGCCGATTATTACTACGAAATATGGAATCTTTGAGGACAAATCTCAATTCAAGCCAATCCAACGAAAGCTTAGTGTGGTTATTAAAAGAGAAAAGGCTAAGAATAACAACTTGTTATATTATTATTACTAATTAACAACTTTGAAAATGGTTTTGACTGCCATGACTTTCCTGCAGATGCTGATAATCTTTGTGAATTTTAAACTAGATCTGAAACTGATAGTCCATCTTAATGTGTTACGAGAGATGTGCTTTGTTTTAGTAGTTTTCTAAACTTAACGTGTCTAAAGCCGCTGTTCCAAATTGACTTCATGCATCTTAGCGTGTTTAAATTGTGCTAATGAAGTTGTCGATATTTCTATATACGTTTTTGGTTTCGTTCTTTTTTCTTCTTCATACATAGACTATACCGGTCATTTGGAAACACTAGAGTAATGTATTATTCCTGTTCCAAAGCCACCGTTTTAATGACATCAGACCTGTTTCATTGACATCTATTACAATGAAATCATGTGAGCGCATTGTTCTCATGCCATTACATTGTGAAAAAAAAAAATGTGAAAAGTAAATGACTATACCTAGATCCACTTCAGTTCGCCTATTTTACAGAAGATGCATTTTTTATACTGTCATGGAAAATAACATTCTCACCTTGAAAGCAGAAAATCATGTCATTCTGCTAGAATTATGAGCTTTTATTTCTCTTCTGGCTTCATTTCAGTCCAATCACATACCTTAGCCAATGAATTACTTGATATGAATGGCAATCATTATGTTATTTTATGGCTATTTTTATTACCGTACCAGTCGCACCCAATGTGTACTGATTAACTCATCTAATTGTGTGTCAAATGTTATTTCATTTAATACTGGTGGGCCCTAATTAAGACACAGTATAAGCAGCGTTTGCCTATGAAGCTTTGAATATATTCCTATCATGAAATATTACTCGCGTTAATTATTAATCTCGTCTACAACAGAATACATCCCATACAGTAATGCATGCTAATGCCTAGCTCACATGAAGGGTCACTGCATGTCCCAGCCACCATCTCCCAGTGGTCGGTGTTTACTCCGCAGATGCCTAAACAACTATGAAATTGGTGGCAACTAATTTTGATGGGACAACTTTGATATAGGGAGTTCGAAGGATATTCATTGTGGAGAATAAGAGAATAAGAATTTATCAACAGTTAATTAGGACTATTGTTTAATCTATCGATCAATCAATCACCAAGTAATTCAGTGCAGAACCTAGTAATCAATGAAAGTCTCTTTCCTCGTGTGAATCAACAATTGATACTAACCGTTGTTTGAGGCTTCGTTGTCTTCCACTCTAAGTTTTATCAGCTGAGAAGGCGTGGCTGTGATTTCCGGAGGTACGGTAGCGATATAGAAATATTTATCACTTTCAGGTACTTCATCATCGAACAAGCACATGCAGAGAATTCCTTCACAAGTATGTTGTTGGATGTGGTACGATGAATTGTAGACAATATCTCGTGGATCTGTTACTAAGGCGCCATCTTCAGCACATACTCGGTAGTCTTAATGGAAGAGATAAATGATGCACTTAATTAGCTATCAATTAAAGGAATTGATCAGTAAGATGAAGACGGTTAGTTTGCTTCAACAAATTTTATGGATTTTTTTTTCTTTTTTTTGCAAAAACGAAGTTGGCATACCTTCTCTTTCTCACTTTAATTTAACACAAAATAATCAAGGTAGTATAATTTTAGCTATCTGGACATGAAAAGTGCACTGTTGTAAACTGAACATATAGATTTCAAGAATGCACCCCATACTTTATCATAAATACATCTGATATCATCTGAACAAAGGCTGAGGTTATAAAAAATGTCTAGCAAAAAGCTAAACAGTTAGGTTATTTAGGTTTACATCAGAGGTTTGTCGTTACCTGTGCCGTTTATTCTATATATAGTACGCAACAATAAGCGTACTCAGGTGGGGTACAGATGGAGGCATATGTCCTCAAATTTTGGGCGAAATGGTGGGTCCATTCTCGCAAATGAGGTAGCCAATTGAGGTCACCAGTTTTGCAAATTTTGGGGTCCATGACTACACTCTGATCTGTGCAACTGCATGTGCAGTACACAAACTCGCCACTGTAACAAATGATTTAGGGGTGTCGTGCAAAAATGTTTGAAGTGGCCCCTGAGAAGGAGTGTCCATGGCTGCAGAGAGCCGATCCGTGTGCGGGCACAGGTCACGGACCCCTCACAGTCAAGTCACGGGGTTCACGTACACAGTAACGTGCGGCAGAGGGAAAACAAAAATACTGAGGGGTCGGTGGACTGAGTTTGCCAGGAATGCTGAGCGTTATCATCGGTTGGTGCGTGACGTACAAGACAAACTTTGACTTTACAAGCCCCACAGGACAGATGGAGGCACTTCTCGTATGTTCCAAGCTGCATGTATACAGCCTTGAAAGTTGAAATAGCGATCTTACGCCTGCAACTTCACAATTTGTGAAGAGAGGTAATACATATCAGATGGGTGGAAATGAAACAAGAATCAAAATGAACTTATGCATCCTCTTCCAGTATTCTTGTAGAACTTGGCAAACACAGTAGGCGGGGGGCATGAATATCCCTAAATTCTCAACTTCTCCCCTTCTTTTATTGTAAAATGAGCCACTAAATTGTTCTGGACCCTGGGACATGTCCCTCACCGCAACCGTGGTGGTGACTGGGTAACACGAAAGACAGGAAAGACGATAGTAGCGGAACCTCGGACAAAAACTGCAAAAAGTACAATAACGAGCTGATTATTTCCTAGGGTTGTATTGCAGTCATGAGAGTAATAGTGACTGTTTTTAATGTGAGTTTTTTTTTAATTCTTTGAAAACTATTCCTGAGATAATGGTGACTATCAGGCCGTGCTGTCCCTTTAAGCAAATCTCTTTCATCACTTATGATGACGTCCACACGGAGTCCGATGGTCTCCGTCCAAAGGCTTTTCAAATTCACTTTCAGACAAAATTTTATGACAGCCTTGACAAAATTAATGGAGTCTGTGCCTCCCGGCCAATAGGCACTACTCCCCTGAGAATGATCGATAGATTCGGAATAAATAGGGGTGAGAATCCTATTTGTGCTTACATTTTAGTTGAATAAGAGCTCCCTGGTTTCACTTTAAACCAGAAATCTATAGTTTGATCACCTAATGTTTAGCCTGCTCATTACGAGTAACGACACAGCGGTATAAAAATTCGTGCTTCAACCTGCTTCAAAATTGTGAATTCGGGTAAAAATTATCCATACCGTGCTAATATTGACCCCGTACGTCTGTGGATCCGAATATTACAACGTTAATGGAACCGTAAAGGTTTAGGCTTAAATATTGGCTATGATACGAAGGAGACATGAAAGGGTTCGAGTGAATGATCGTTCGAGCTAGGAAACGATTTCACTGGAAGAGTTCAGTAAGTCTAACATAAATGATGACAACAAATGAAAGAGCTGAGTCATTTTCAAACATCGGTGGCTAATTACACCACATCAAGGAATGGGACTAAAGAGAAATTGATCTGTGGACATATAAACGTTGTCATGCCAACATTTACCTCCAATCTGACTCGTAGCAACGGGCTGGTTGAAGAGAAGTTCAAAGTAGAAGCATTCATCTGACTCCGTGAGACAAACTTCTCTGTCCAAAACCTGTGTTGAGACTAAAGACAACCATTTGTTTGATATGAATGTCATCATTTAAAAGTTGCTAGCAAAGACATAGCCCGTTATGTCGCACTTTCCTACCTGTGTGTGGGATTCACGTGCATGATGGCTTACGGTGAATATCTGTTCACCTACCCCTAAGATGAGTGCCTAAAAACCCTAAGTGTGAACCCCTTGTCATACTGGGTATTTTTTTCCCTCCTAGACTTGAAGCTCCTCCACTATACCCTGTTTTCTAAACTAGAGTCAGTATATCCCGATGATTTTAGCTATAGCGGCGGTGATGAGATAATCATGTGACAATTTACAACGATAAATGTAAGGATCTGCTGCTGCTGAAGTAGCAACCCGTTGAACGCTTCAGTACTCCCTGATTTTGTTTTTCTTGATTAGCCCTTTCATCCCCCCCCCCCAACAAAAAAATATAAAAGTTTGAAAAAATTTTTAGTCCATAGGTGAAGGAAGTTGCAATATACATTCAAAATGCATCACGATGTTACCGTTATTTAAGTTTTTGATCTTCAGATCCCTGTAAGCTCGTTTGTAAAATTGGTCCACGTGAACCGTCCCAAACACCCCTCCCAATATCAAAATATATACAAAACAGCCAACGTTATACCGAGTTACATCAATATGCTCAGTAATCATGGACAAGTTAAATTAAACTAATGCGTTCGTTTTACAGAATGGACCATTTTTAAGACCAATACTTATTGACTCAGGATGATAGAGTATTCAAATTTTTTTCTGACAGCAGTCTTCTTTTCTTCCTTTCAAATAAGTTTATCACAGGTATAGACGTTAACTGCCCAAGACTAATTTTTTCATGCAAACATTCAAAAATTTAGATGATGCATCTTCTATAACTCGTCTTGTAGGCATAATATTTTGAGGGGATAAAGTTATTATTGATGGCTGTTGGTGAGAACTGAATGGTTTCACGTGATTAATCGATTTTTCATTGTATGTCATATTGAAGTATTTCAATACAATATTTGATGAATAATTTCAACTTTTTTTTTTTAAATTCGAATTGAAACATTGGAATATCTTACCAACATCATTGTCAACAATCACAAACTGCATTCCAGGGTCTTGAGAGTAGGAAGACGGATCTACGTTTGTTATATCGTTTACGCATTTAATTTTAATGCGGAAGCTTTCAAGGACACCTTCGTCGACGTCGTCATCAAAAACTGTCACAGTAGCCGTAGACCGAGTCCCACCATTTGCGAATGGTACAATGATCGGTGAAACTATGTAAGAACTTAAATTCTCAGGCTCTACTTCCAATTCTGGCAAAGATATGAGAGACAAGTGTGTTACTTTTTGAGAGGAGATACGAAGTTATCGGAAGGACCAGACACAAACGTATTAACAAACATAAAGAAATGAAACCGAAAAACAGGGGGAAAAAATCCAAATCCCGTTCTCTACTGGGATTTTGAGGTGGTCCACCCCAAGTAAAAATTGCAGTCCCTGAAATAGCGACCTGCCTCCTAAGAGAAAAAAAAAGTTGACAATATATCTTTTTAAACTGAGCAAATGATCTTCTTCAAACGGTACCATTTTTCATCGTTTAGTATCTCCATTATCAACAATATTATATGAGGTGAGAATAACCTCCTCCTGTGAGTGGTCAATGCGTGGAGCCTTTTTTTTTTCTTAAAACCCTGTGGATAAAGCTGAATCTGTAAACTGAAAAAAAAATAATAAATGTACATAGTAACTGCACAGTGGCTATAAAAGTTCTTGATAGTAAAAAGATAAATAGATGCATATCTATCATATTCATTTTTACATTTCGTAACATAATATTTCCTCATGACTATTAGACCGCTGGACTGAGGTCAGGAGCTTCATTGTCAATATTTGCCAATCTGAAAAGAAAAAGCAGGACACGAGACTCCACGTTCCTCTGTTTACAGAGACTGTCTCTCATCTGAAGTGATTTGTGTTCATGTTCTCACCTACGGTCCCCGCCATACCAACTGCCGTTGGTGTAACGATATATATTTCTACCGTTCCTGCATCTTCCTCTACGACCTTGAGTCCTTTCTCAAAGTAAAAAAATGCTGTTGAGTCACCAGCTGAATTAAGAAAAAGAAACACAAAAAAGAGGAATATTGCCACATCTGCCGTCAGCAACATAAATAAAATGCATTACGTCGACTTGATCCGAGTCGAGACTAATCTCTGTACATACGAGACTTGCTTCACATCAAAATCAATCTTCAAGATTTTACTCAGAAAAAATCACTTCAACTAAAAAAATAATGTTGTTAGGGTAAACGATTCTTTTAATGACAGGCGAATTGTCATTTCTTGAATCGTATTTTCACCTGATAATGATGGAGAGTACGGTATCTTCTAGGTTATTATCAACCCTCTGTGATCGTTCTTCATCAGCTTGACTCACCAACTTTAAATAATCACCCGCACACATCTTTGGTTTACGTTAATCAAGGCAAGATATTGTCAAGCAACAGGCATCTATCCAATACATCAATACTTCAACACTAATCCAAATTTTTGGCAAGATTAAATTCCATTTTCTGTCATGGGAAATTTAAGAATAATGAATATCATGTTTGTTTCTACGGGTAGAACAGAAACTACAAAACTTTTAGTTGCATTCATATACGACAAAGTGCAGGCCCGTATCCGCCCACAAGATCTGGAGTTCCCCTCAGCCTACGATAGTAGGCCTACGTTAGCAACATATACAATGAGTTTTAAGTTGTTGGTCATTGTCAGCGGGAAAACGTTCCACTTGTGGTAAAATCGAACACCCCCCCCTCCCACTGAAAAAGCTGCATACGGGCCTGAAGTAACTGTTTAGCATTTTGTTAGATAACTGGAAATTTGTTTGCAAGTTGACGTTCCTCCTGTAAACAGAATTATATACTTAAATAAAATGGAATTAAAAGCTGTATTTTCGTAAATTTCAGGAAACGTCTTAAGTTAAGGATTAAATAAAAAATATATTAATTGTTTCATGTCTCCTGCCACAAAATGCTAGGTATGACGTTGATGTAACAAGAAAATGTACAAACTGAGACCAATATTATGAAAGCCAAATCAGGGGGTGTAGCCAGAATTGTTTCCATTCAGGGGGCAAAATTGACCCATCGTCCGTATTTTTGACCACCGTTCTTGGGGTCGGGTGTTGCCCTGCCAAGGCTTAAGCCAGGATTTCAAATCAGTCAGTCCACAGATAGGCCTAGGAGGAATGATGAAGTGTCTAAAGGGATGGTGCATTTCCCCCTCCCCATTTTTTTTTTCTAAAAAGGATCACGTTTGCGCTTCTTATTTGATCACTTCACATGCTCAAACTTGACTTTCTTTGACACTTGCACCCATAAAACTGACATAAAGATTAAGAAGTATTTGAGGGTCGCCGTCATGGTTGTCTACCACCATAAGTTGGCTGAGAGCGTACAAGAAAAATTTTGGCTTTTCAAAACCCACCAGATGGAGGGAAAAGGCACTTCCAGAGTGTTCCAAGCTGCATATAACAAGTCTTAAAATATTGATCTCATGCCTACAATTTCTCAATTAGGCTTAATCACATAAAAATAAAATGTTTGAAAAATAGTCATACATTTCAGATGTGTCGAAATGATACAATAGGCATAATAATAATGAATTCTCATCCTGTTTCATTTATTCTTGATAGAGTTCAATAGTAGCAGTAGGGGGTACTAAACATACTTTAAGACCCCAACTTTTTCATTGGAAGCGAAGTGACCCATTTTAAGCTCGAAAACAAAAACGAAATTTGGGGTTTTAGGTTGAACGTTATTTAATGCAACGAAGAGACGGAAAACACGATTGGAATTTTTTTGGTGGAAACTTTCCGGCAAAACATGAGGTGGTTGTATTTCCCAGTGTGAAATATTTCCAACTTTCGTTTTTAAGTAAATGACCTTTGGTGGGTTTTTTTTTAACTCAGCGTTAGGGTTTAAAACAAATAGAGGAACATTAATTGTTTCTAGAATCCATGAGATCATTCATACCCAAGGTTTTGATTGACAGTTAGAGGAAGCGTAATGCCAATGCGTCCTGTGTGAAATAAATATGCCCGCATTGAAGTATTTCTAACTTTACTCACTGTCATCAATTTGTGCAATGTAGGCGTCTGCTAGGTGAACTTTCGGGAGATTGGTTGAAGGTGCTGTTAACGTGATATCTAATGCTGCATTGGCAGGTAGAGCTAACGGACCACCACCGGTGGTGATATCAAGAGGACATTCCACAAATGTAACCCCTGTGGGAATCGCACACATCACGTTTACCGGCGGATTTGAATTTACTTGAACTGACAGAGCTGTTGGCAAGATACATAGAAACACTTAATAGAAAGGAACATTTAGTAAACAGAAAGATTGAATAACATTTACTTATCTAGCGATAATGACTATCCGCTGACATTGAGGTTTGTTGATTCCAACGACATAAGATATTGTGCACAATTTCTTATTGAACGACATAACCATATGCAAGAACTTCAAGAGGTAATTCTGAAGGGTTGGATAATAACGCTACATTGCTGACTCGTAGGCTAATTGATATGTGCACAAGCCATAGAGAAGATAAATAACACAAATGAGGAATCCTTCAATTTTGGTCAATTGATAATCCCAGTGTATTGATTTCCCATAACAGCTATCAAACTTTTACACTCCAGTTCAATACAGCAGTGGATAGATGGGTTGTATACAAACTACGTGTCTCCTCTCAGTTACACGTGAGTGATGGGCTGACACACGATGTGAATCCGAACATGCTAACATTATTGACTTACTCGCCGAAAAAGATCTCATCGCAGGTTGAGTCAGGAAAAAGTATAGTTCAAATGAAGTCTCTCCGAAGGTGTTTATTCTCATGCTGCTATCAGGGTAAAGTTCATTCGGGAAAAATATATCTGTGGTAGAGACATGTTAATTGGAAAAAAGAAGGTAGCATGAAAAGATGAATTAAGACAATATACTTTCAACAAAGAAAGCTCTTCACATGAAGTTATACGTGTAAAAATGTGTTAAAAAAGCACATGATTAATGGTAAACCATTGTCATTGGATGCATGTAGTGCTACGCGAAAGATTTTAAAATAGTTCTTTGGCCTTGCTAGGTCTCTTCTCAAATTACCTAAAAATAAACGGTATCCTACAAAGAAGAAGAAATTTGACAACTTCAAAGGAGATCTAGAAATACTGTCCAATTTAAATTTTGAGATTTGTCCTTTAAAGTAGTACATTCACTAATGACAAATT
Organism: Stichopus chloronotus; assembly: GCA_021234535.1. NCBI lineage: Eukaryota > Metazoa > Echinodermata > Holothuroidea > Aspidochirotida > Stichopodidae > Stichopus > Stichopus chloronotus. The sequence continues at coordinate 2,349,252 of CM037835.1, forward strand.
GCCTCCCGGCCTGTCAACCGAGTCCCACCATTTGCGAATGGTACAATGATCGGTGAAACTATGTAAGAACTTTTATTCCTTCGCAAGTAACCTGTATTTAAAGTATCAGAACTATTTGGAAGGCTGCAGTACAACGGTTCTCCTCGAAGGATACTTGAATTGACTGGGATAAATACTCCACTTGCCGGAGTGTTGTGTGTTCGTTAACCCCTACAAACATTTGGGCTATTAGAACGGTGTCATAGTGAGTGTGGCATTGTTTTTTTGTTTGTTTGTTTTTTTTTTAGTCTTTTTTGGGGGGTCTGTAAACCGAAGTGTTATTGGCAGGGAGACTGATCCTCTCACAGAAGTAACAAACAAATACAGTCATTTTTTTAAATATCAAGACACAAACGTTAATGAACGTTTGTTTAAGCAATTGCTGTAGGTGGTGAGTTTGTTACAGGCATCTCTATTTCAGAGGGCAGAGATCTACCTTAGGAATTTCTCACTATCTCCCAATTTGCTTAAACTTTCCCTTATTTTGCTTCTGTCAGTAATCTGACGACTTAACATTAAATGTCTAGAAAAGTCAGACGATATGATTAGTTAGATTTCTCTTTGAGTGAACCGAGTTTATGTAACCTCATTGGCTGACGCAGGTCATGTGGGTGCGGATTCGCCGGAATATCTACCAACTAGGAACGAGCTGCTCATTCCTTGCCTATATATAATATGTAAGCCTGCGTCATCCTCCTGCCTTTTTCTCTTTCGTCAACGTTACATAGTTTTTCAATCACCATCATCGTCAAATTAATTTCACATAATTTCTGTGTGCGAGTCGAATAATCGAATAATTGGAACTCTGATCGTTACAATCAATTCGATATCTCTCCTTCGTCTTTGTTTTCCTGTACCGTCTACTTGTGTGGACTCTCTTTTGAACGTTAAATATATCAACCAAATTTATGCCGCCTGGTAGATCCACAACAATCACGATCTAACCATGGCAATATATATATCTGACACTATGACGTTGGCTGAGGGCAGAATCGCTGCAATCCTTGATTGATATGATAAGTTCTCTTCACTATCGACATTGACTGACAGGATCTTTACCCCTTTTCCAAAAATTTCTTCGACTGACTATTCCCCCTTCCGTACAGACATAGGTAGGGAAAAGTTCCCGTACTGCTACAGTGCTACTGGTTTGAGTTAAGGCATATGGTGTCTTGTAGAAGTGGACAAAATATTGGAAGTTCTGGTTACATCAAAGTTTTTATGCCACCTAGCCCATATTTCGTGCGAATTGTGACACACTGAAGGGTCAAGCTACCGGCAGACTATACAAGTGGACTATAGACCAGTTAATTTGCAACGATGTACACTTCTCTAGAATGAGTTATACATACTGAACATGCTACCGGCGACAATAATGCGAAAAGAGAACTCCCTTCCAATCTCCGCATTGTCTTCTGTTGTTTCATCTACCGAGGTGATGTAACAGTCTACTAATCTCTCGGTAAAGGGATGATGTGCTCATAGGCATTAAGCTTATGGTTGTGGTGTCATCACCGGCGCTTACAGTGGCCGTCGCCGGTAATCCAGCCACAGTCACCTCCTCACCCATGCAACATGATACATCTGGTTAAGAGAAGAATAGGAGAGGTTATCATTGTCGTCATACTTTATTTCATCGATCACTGAATATGTACTACGTTATATCTCACAACTGAGTTCGTTGGCAACTCTCATTTGACATAATTAGCTAAGTCCGGGACTATTGGAGCTGGGTAAGTATTTAGTGATGAAGATTGTATTATTATTGGCATCAAATCAGTGGGCCTACTATACAAATTATCTGCCCGGCATGTATATTAATTGCTCAAACCGTTCATATATTGCTTCACAGTTGCAGTGATTACTCTTTTCTGTACTTAAACTGTGCATGTCAGCCACTTGGGAAGTAAGTTACAAAACATATATTATGGTAATGCCCTGTGTAAGACTAAGTTCTCTGTGCACCTTGGCCATATACCTCAAATACAGTAACAATTTTCCAATTATTCAGCATTAAATAATTTTGTTCTCTGCTAGTCGTCACTCCCTTTAATACGCATTTTATAACTGCCATAAATTTCACTGCGCCTGAGCAAGAACTTGAATACGTCAATGAAAGTTGAGTCACGTAATTAGAACGAAGAAAACTACTGAACAAAATCATGGTAACTTTTCAAGTCACTTGAAAAATAAGTGGCGTATCCATTTCCTGAAAACGAGCAAGAAAGTTTACCCCGCGTTTACTCAGTTGGGTATGTAAAGACTGAATATTCAACTTACATTCGCCTTGTAAGGACCAGCAATACTTTCGATCTAGACTAAAATCCATGAACTTCACTCTGGTTATAAATTCCTTCGTCGTCACATCTCTTGATAAGATATAAACTTACTCTCTGAACCTGCGACATATTAACATGGCACCAACTTAGCCTACAAATTTAGCCACTGCTTCCGCCAAGAGGCAGAGTCTCGTCACCACCAACAGCCTAACGAGCCTACACCTGATTTCGACACACATTACATATGGGGTAACGTTAACCACAGCTACCCTCTTCGATGCAATTATTACTAATACCTATAAACATAAATGCACTTCTGTAATTCTAATAGATGATATTTCTGATCACATTCCTATTTTCACTCTCTACAAGTTTAGCATTCACAGGGGTAATTATGATAAAAAGGCAAGCTTTCGGAAAACAGCGCTTAGCAACCTTAAGAGTTTTCTTTATACTCTACAAAATGAGTCTTGGCAAGCGGTGTATAACTGCAGAGAGACTGATGAAGCCTTTAACAAATTCAGTACCGTAGTATCTTTGGTAATTCTCTCAACAGTACGGTAATTTTCCTTTTATCCAAGTTGCAGTGAATAGGAGCAATAACGCCACTGTGGATTACAAAGTAATATTCCAAAATCTCATTTGACTATTCCTAATAACTTAGAAACCTCAGGGGCTGATTCATTGTCTATTAATCCTACAAGCTGTGATGAAGTTCTAAAAGTCATTATGTCACTTCAACCGTCTCCTCCTGGTTTGTATGGGATTTCATCCAATGTTATTAAGCACGTCCTTCTGCAGCCACTGACATATATTTTCAATCTGTCTTTCACTCAGGGAATTCTTCCTAACTTGCTGAATACAACACGTGTCGTTTCTGCTTTTAAAAGTGGTGATAAGGAAAATGTCAATAATTATATGCCCATCTCTGTGCTTTTGTGCTTCTGTAAAGAACTTGAAAAGCTTATATTTCCTTAGATTTTACAATTTCGTGGACCGTGCCTTTTATGATTACCAATTTTGTCTTATGCCAGGTCGTTCCACCGCCGATGGTCTTCTGGATTTTACTGATACGGTAGCCAATGGGTTTGAAAAAACCGTTGTTTCTGGTGCTTTCCTAGACGTACCAAAAGCCTTTTTTTTGAAAGAAAAAGCCTTTGATACCTTCGACCATTTTATTTTACTTTCTAAACTAGAACATTACGGTGTTCGTGTAATTGCACTTAATTGGTTTCAGAGCTTCTTTTTAATCGACATCAAATTTTAATTGTTAAAGAATCTGTCTCTTACTCCAAATCCATCAATGCGTGGTTCTATATCACGTGTCTATTCTTGGTCCCCTGCTTTTTGAAACATATGTTAATGACCAGTACAAGGCCACCGATACACTTCACACTATCTCGTATGCTGATGATGCTAATCTGTTTTACTCAAAGCAGGACGTTAACTTAATGTACTGCTACAAACTGTACAGGAGGATTTCAAATGTGTGTACAGCTGGCTTTGTGCTAACAAATTATTTCTCAACGTAAAGAAAGCTAACTCCATTATCTTAAGATCCTCCGTGCAAACCTCTTCATATAGCCTTTCATAAGTTTCTATGGGTCATTAGTGAAAAGCATCTTTCATGAAAATATCATATCAATGTTACCAGTAAGAAAGTTTAAAGGGAAGTGGTGTTATTATCCTCGTGCTATCTTAAGCAAAAACAACTTGATTAGCCCTTATAATACTCTTATACTTCCTTACCTTTCTTATCGCAATATTGTGTGGGGAAGTACGTATGCCTCAAGCATTCAGTCACTATTTATCCTTCAGAAAAGATGTATTCGCTTTATTTTGAACAAACATTTCTTCAATCATACAAACCCACCTTCTGAGAATTTGAATGTGTTAAATATCTATGACTTGAAAAGGTACCACACCTGTATTATTACCTACAAATGTATGAATGGTAATTCATGATATTTTCCTACATTTCTTGCTCTACGTTCTGCTACACACCATTATCATGTTCGAAGTTCTAAGGCTATCTCTATTCCATTTTTTAGAATGAAATCATATCACTGTTAGGTCTCTAGGTGCCAAATTCTGGAACTCCCTACCTCTTTGCATTGCTGAGGAAACTGTTCCAGTTCATCCAAGAATGCCCTCAAAAGTTATATTATTTCCTAATTATTAATGATTCCTGTGTTTTGTCTTCCCCTTTTCCTTTCGTGTTTAAATGTTATTTATTATCATAGCTGCTGGTGTTATTTCTTCAGGAGTGTCTATGTCTACAAGCTTCCCCATGCTTCTAACAGACACTCCTCAGTCCCTTTTCTTTGTTGTACGTTGCATATTGTTTCCATTTCAACTGTCATTTTGTAAATGCTTTCAAAAAAGACTGAAATAAATGTTAAAGCAAACAAAAAACAAACAATCTAAGAATCGTATATAGCTGTATGAAGGAATAGGAACAAGCTTAAATCGGTCACATTTATCTTCGATATACCGGTTGCTTCGTTGATTCAGATTGCCAATGGTTCCATCAACAGTTGTGGTAATGTAACCACATTTCTAATTTTCCTAATAGCCTATTTGTAAATTCAGATTCATAAAACAGGATTACATACATACATACATACATACATACATACATACATACATACATACATGCTAAAGCAACGATAATAAATCAGCTGAGGGTTTCAGAGAAAGAAGTAGTTTTAGCAAGTCAGGTTGCTTTTTTTTTCTTTTTAAGTGAAGGGTAATGATGCATGCGCCACTTAAGTTGTTTCACTATTCAAGGCTTGCATTAATCTTCTCTACAGAAAGTAATTAGTAAGTCAAGGAATGATGTAGGCCTTTATATTGATTGTGGTAAGATCATGAGCTACTCAATTTTTTTTTTTCAAAATAGAATCAAGCAAATACGTGTAATACGTGGATGCTTGAGTTACCATTTGGCTTTCTTGTTTTGTTATGCATCAGTGTTTTTCTTAATGAATGCCTGAGTGGCTCCACGCCCTGGTGTTACTGATATGTTAATTTAACAGTGTTGAGAGGACTCGAGTATTATTCAGTATTGTTGTAAGTTTCACAATTAGAATCCAACAACCATGGTGGGGTCTAAAGGAAGCATGTGCCAATGTGGCGCCCTTGCTTCTGTATATGATAGTGCGTTGTTGATGTGTTGTCAGTCAGGGCGCTCTGCTGTCTTTTCACCGTATTTCAACTGGACTGAACTCTTGAACGTCAACATGGTTATATCGGAACACTGAACTCACTCCTTTGGCTATAAGCATACCTTTTGCTTCTAGTTTCTCTCCTTATAGGCCTATGACTGACTATCAATGCTTCATCCGTGGCTGGACGAAATGCAAGTAGATTTCACGTTTATATGCATACACTCCACCTTTAACCATCACCCATCACAGTGATCTCGCATACCAATTGTTGCTATGTTTTCCTAAAATCTCACAGGAGAGCCTGTTACGATCCATTTTGTAACGACTTATCAAACTGCATCAAAATCGGTCCAAAGTGTAACAACTTTCTGCCAAAAACGAAGATTCAGATCAGACAGTATTGAAGAAATCCAAGATTGACGACAAATTTGGAAGTGCCAGTAACAAGTTCGGGTAGGACTGGGAAATGCACCATTCATAATCTCATGACACACACGGCCCCCGAAATAGATTTTGTGGGTGTTTTCTGTGTGGTTATGAAATATTGAAATGACCGCCATAACCTCAGTTGGGGCTAAAAGTTGCTCCGTTAAGCTCTGCTGGGTTTAAAACATTTAGAAAATCTATTTCCCTCACTGAGATTTGGGGCTTTGGTGACGTGGCAGAAAAAAGACCGACTAAATAACTTAACCTGCCGTTACTTGGGCAAAGGAAGTTCGGATCGGCCTGGATGTTGCATACGTCGAACTCTCGGGCATTGTTTTATACGGACTTTCCCACTGGAGGTATAAAATAATCCAAAACAAAAGACGAACCTGAAAAGTTTTGGTGGAAACGGGATATAAATCGGATCCGGAGAGTCCAAATCTTTTTGCTACTCTTCGATTCGGCATGCCCTGATCCTTAGGCTTTGTATGTCACATAAACAGTGCTAAAAACGCTATATGCGAATTTAAGGCTGCCTCCAATGGTGTTGTTATTTTTTTTCAATTTCCCCAACAGGGACATACTCAAGTAAGACATAGGATCGTTTTTGTAACGCCGGATCGAATAAATCGTATCTTAAGCTAAAAGAAAATTGCAGTGCTTGAGCTATTGCTACCCAAAATGCTCAATTTTCCATTTATCATTTCCAGCTGACGTTCTGGCGACTATTTTGGTTCTCATAATCGTACAAGAAAATACCCAAAATTATATTTCAGCTTGCGACTATGACACGAGAAATAGAATGGTACAATTCCCAGTCCGATCCCGACCATGTACGGTTATGGAACTTTCAAAATATGGAGGACATCTTGGATTTTTTCAGTGCCGTCAGATGTGGAACATCACGTCGTTGCATTCTCTCTGGGCAGAACATTGTTACATTTTGGACCACGTTTCTTCGCATTTTGGTCAGTTGTTACAAAATGGTCGTAACAGTTTTCGACAGAATAGGTCCACTGCCAGAGGTTCCACCATTTTGTAAGTTTTGCATAATATTCTGTTTGAAAAGGAGATACATTGTTTTACGTTTTGAAATTGGAACACTTCATTTTCCTCCTGTTTAGTCTGTTCTTGTAAACTTACTTTGACTTAAACTTTTGCACCTAAGCTTCCTGAAGATGTCCGTTATGGTCTGTTGATAACTTACCTACATCGAGGTCGGCAGTGACAGGTCTTGATGTTTGGACCGTCAGTGTGATTGAATCCCCGGTATCTACTTCCAAAGACGTGGCCGCAAACTCAACCAACATTGCTGGTGGAAAAAGGAAAGAATAACTTTAACTTTTAAGACACTTTAGATCAAAGGGACAGAGAATTAAAATATAAATTCAAGAACACTTGTACAACCACGATCACTTACACATATACGTAACATATTCGTACATATAGATACAGGGACCGGACAGAGATATCGACTAGTTCCCCTTACGAATTCAGAAGTATACAATAATTTGGCCATTTGAACGCTGACACTCTTCCAAATGTATCCCTCTTATTTTTTCAATACATGAGGACCACGGAAAACATCGACAGCCAACAATTAGGAAGTTAGCATAAAACTGAATTGCAACTATGGACTCGTCATGGGTCAAAAGGGCTTCAGAGCAAGACTTAAACGTCTTTTACTAAATCTTCATGAAGTGCCGTTGGGTAGAAGGATAGGTAATGTGAAGGATACGTGATGTGAAGGATAGGTGATGTGAAAGGTGATGTGGAAGGATAAGTGATGTGTAGGATAGGTGATGTGGAAGGATAGGTGATGTGTAGGATAGGTGATGTGGAAGGATAGGTGATGTGAAGGATAGATGATGTGGAAGGATAGGTGATGTGAAGGATAGGTGATGTGGAAGGATAGGTGATGTGAAAGGATAGGTGATGTGGAAGGATAAGTGGTATAGATCGAATGGTTCCTCGGTTGTTGGCAGGAAGGGAATCCTTGAGGGAAGTAGCTTTATCCATGAAGAGGGCAAAGCTTTTGACATTCAGTATAGCAGGGAGGTTGAAGATTGGTGAAAACAACATCCTCATAACAATATCGTTTGATCGCTGTAAATTTCAGTTGTAAATAGTATCTATTTTAAAATGTCACATGTAACATTATGGGAAATCTCTCATATCACACCAGGCACAACTACTTGGATATCCTTTATAGTCTTGACTCTCTTAAAATTTACTTTCCACTCTTTTAAGGTAAACCTACAATGAACCTAATCTAATGTTTTTACGAAAAACAAAATTCTCTTGCAATACTTTGCCACTGTTACAGTGAATGTTTGTATCTTTGAGGAAAATGTACATCTTTCTTGAGCGGAAGAAGGCAATATCCTAACTTCGGAACAAGATATTAACATGGGCTTTGAAATGGCATTGAAAATTATTCTCTTTCATTTAAGATCCCCTTTCTTTGTCAGTGAAATATTAGCATATCTATAGCGTATTCGGTGAGTGGACAACTGTAAACCCCTTAGTCATCCCAACCATGTACATGTAAATAACATTACGAAACCCAATGTATAGACAAGTTACGGTAAGAAAAAGTTAAATTACAATGGAATAACTTCGAAATGAAAAAGATACTCTCCTTCAAAAAGGAATTAGAAACTGATCTTTTTATGTTTTTGCAGAACAAAGCAGAGAGTAATGCTTAAATAAAATTGTTTCTCATGTCAAAACACTTCTAAATATCATAGACATCCTAACGGTATTTATTGATTAGACGTTTACGTTAATGCTCCAACCCCCCCCCCCCCCCCACACACACACACACACAACACACACACACACAATCCCATCTATAGCTCTTTTCCATCGGATCGCCCAAGTCCTGCCTAAACTTATAATTGACCACAATGGCCCGCCATACTCTTATTTTGAGACCGTTATGAGACAGGAAAATAACAACCTAACGACAGTGGACTCCCGACGACATGTATCATATGTACATATATAGTGAGCTCCAGACGACATCTATCACATATATGTAAATATATAGTTTAATTGTCAAAGTGTAGTTCATGGCAACTTGGTCGTGAATGTATTAGAACCGTGGACTCCAGCCAGCTGTTACTTTGCTTTTGCTGCTATACTCATGAAGGCTATCAGACGATGGTTATTATCTGACAAAACCTTGAACGAAAGGGGGTGGGAAGGGTTGCTAAATTATCAATGATACGGAGACTACCAGAATGTATCAATGTGAATTGGCATTACATAAAAAACGAAATCGTGCTTGAAGCCTAAGTTATGCTTCAGAATGAAATCAAATATGTCATTGATAGAGAGTGAAGCTTGCAGCTTTTATACTCTCTGTTTTCCAAATCTCACATACATGTATTTTACAAGAACAATTTATGACGAGTTTGCAAATTCTTTTGCAGTATTGTTCAAACGCCAAGTGCATCACGTATTGCACACACTCCAGGTGAATATCAGGTTTTTAACCCAATGCAATAAACAGCCAGCCGGCATTAAAATCAAATCACTGCAGGTAATTCTCGTCAAAGCAGTATCACCAGCTTACTGACCCATGTCGCTCTGCCCTTTTATTATTGTTTTTTTGAATTCGTTGAAAATAAGCCCCAAATTTGAGTGCAATTATTTGCGTCATTGTGAATTTATTTCTTTGTCTCAAACAAGCAAGGTTGCAAGCAGTGCAGCAGACTGTCGACGTGCCAGCATATACAATAGATTTCTCTCTTGACGTACGCAGGATAGAAATTTGCCAACCATACAGTTATTATCCAGAAAGAGATGAAGTCGGTATTGAGAAGTGACCTGACTTCTCATAAAAAGATTAATTAATCACAAACAGCACAGTCTCGTACAACCTGCGTCCATTGGTTGTACTGTTTATTAAAAGTTTTTTACTTGTTACAGAGGAAAGATTACTCTGAAAGTGGCAACTTTAGCTTCTGTATACATAAATGTTTTATTTTCAAACTGTAGAAAGCCTTACTCACAGACAGTGACTTAATATGTATCACTTGGCTACTTGTTTCCATTTGGCACTCGTAATGCTATACAGCAATATAATTTGAGAAGCATACCTGTCTTACGTTCTACATAACTGCCCCCTGCAGCAGGTTGAATGTGTACCCTCGGGTATTGCTATGATTAAAACAGTATCTTGGGAGTACACAACCATGGAATTTTGATAAGACTAACACTGGCATTTTTTTTTTTTTTTTTGTGACCTGAAACTAAAAAGCGAAGTAACTACAATTTACATGTAGGTCATGAAAGATGTTTTCCATTACATTTGTCAACAGGATAGAATGACAAAAAAGTACTGCTACCTCAAACATTCAGTTTATACATCAGTAGCGGATTTAACAGTCAGCAGCTGCTGACAGGGCGCAAAAGCTTTGAAAAGTGGGGACCGTTGTTTTGTGGACTCTCCTCTACAATGTTCCGTATTAATGTCGAATAAACGGCTTTGAATGCGGAAAGGCTTGAACTTCAAAAAAAAACTACGTACCACCACTCAATGCCTATTAGTTGTGCGTAAATATTGCTAGATCAGAGTGCACTTTTCAAATGTGCTCATACCAAATGTGTTCCTTCGAGCATCCATATAATTCTCAAATCATGTGTACATGTAGGTGATATTTGTTTTTAATTATACCCACAAGCGTCACAAGGAATGTTTACAGCTAAGTGAGGGTTCAGGACACTCGATGTGCTTCCACTGGCATTCCTATAATTTTGTTTCCTATAGGGTCATCAACTAGTGCGATGTAGTGTGATACGAAAATACAGCATACATGCCTCTACTGTAGTTAAACACCCAAAAGCCTTGGACTAAGGGTGGAAGGAAAAAGGCGGGAAGATTCTCTAAGCGGAGCGCCACAGTCAGTTGGTACGGAACGTACCAGAAAATATAACATGAAGGTACCCTCTTGATCTTCAGAAATCGTCCTTCCCATGATCAGCAAGTAAACTCCAGGAAATGGTACTTGCAGTATTTTCTTGCATGGGGAACCCTTCTTTTTACATTGTTGACGTTTTTCACTATGAAAGTCTGATAAAAATTTGTACATTTTGTGAAACAGATTGAAAGCTTGTTTCATCTTATAGGCTTAATATGGGCAACACCATCATCATTCACTGGATTCAGAGGTCCCTAAAAGTATACTTAAGAGTGCATCTTGATTAACTTTTTTCCATTCATTTCTGTTTCTATTTCTTCATCTTCCTGTCTTTTTTTATACTCTTTACTTTTTCGTCTTCGTCATTTTGCCACGGGCCTTAATTACTATTTCATAAGTAAACAAACAATGAATAAACATAAACGATACATAAAACCAATGGAGATCCAATGAAAAATGGGGGGACTGGGGCAATATTTCTTGCTCACCTAAGGCAATGTTTTTGCTAAGGTGGTTTTATGTATCATATTTTTGCGCTCCTGAAGGTGAGCCACAGGATTGTTGAATAAGAAAGAGATACACTTCATGTTTAGAAGTATGGCACGCCATTTGTACCATTCTACGTTGATATGGCTTGTTTATTCGATGAAGCACCGAAGTCATTTGATAATGCGCACTCATCATTTGATGAAGGTGTGAAATACGTGTCATATATCCAAGTCATTTGATTAAAATATGAAGATGTTAACTTCGCCATGGCTTTCTGTTGTTGCACCGAATCGCATTTGAGGGTTACAGCAACAGTTTTTGGGGACACCTGCCAACCCTGGAATGCCAACCGATGGTTGCGTTTCACATAGGATGTCTTTTCACAAATCTACCTTCCACGCAAGTGTGGACGAGCGTCTCCTCAGCCTCGCCTCCTCCCTCAACCCTTCCCAAGAAAGACCCACTCACGTCGTCACTGCCTAACAGACATTGTATTATTCTCACGGTTATCTGTTTCAGGGTGTTTGTCTGTCACTTTCGGGTAGGCCTGTAGAAAAATTTTCTGAAATGGGTTTACCTCCCCCACAAACCTCAGTTTTGCGTCTCCCGAGAAAATGAACTGGATCAGCCAATGCACAGAACCAATTATTGGTAACCGGTGTTGTCAAACTCGGCTGAATACGATTGGATTAGGATCTACTTGACATTGCTTTTGCTGATTTTTTTTTTAATCCTAGCACACTATGAGATCAATCAGCTCCACCCAACAGTACAGACACAAACCTCAGAAGGACAGGATAGGGGGAAATAGCCTACCAGTATTCTTGGACTGTGCACAGTTTAATCACACTGTTATTCTAAATTATGCCTTCTAAAATAAGATGGTTAATTCATCATGCAAAATTAAAAGAAAATTGAATCATCACCTAAAAACCAGGAATTTCTGGAGCCAATTTAATTCAAATCTAGCATCAAATGTAGCACAATTTTGCAATGCATACAAAGCAAATATTTTCCAAAGTGGCAGGGGAAATCTCCTCGATCCCAGGACGGCGATCAGTGATCAGTTCCGGCATATCAGAAGTCACACTCCTATGCAGGATCAGACCAGTTCACGCCCCCCCCCCCCATCTGATGTCCATCCCCAAAACACAAAAATAATAGTTACAATAGTAATAGTAATAGTCCTATCAAATACTATTGCCAGAGAATTCTTTCTTTCTTCCCTAGCTTTAAACTTTGCCCACACAAATAATGACTATGACTAGGTGATTTTTTTTCAACTTAAGCAAAGAGTGTGTGCGTGTTCCACTGTAGAGTCAAAAAAATGTAAAATAATACTGGTGATTTTAATACGGAACTCATGCAGTGTGTATACATTACGCGCAGTATACTTATAGTACACTCCCAGGTATCACTTCCTATAACAGCATGATATAATGATAGGCTACACATGAAATTTTTAATATACTGCCTGTTAGGCCTATTGGATTCTTTCCACTTTTTTTTTCTTGAGAGTGTTCTATGCTCTGCGCCTGACCCATTTAAATTTGTTTAAGCACTTTCTCGAATACTTATATGCTCTCTCCTTTTTGAAAATTTGCACTAATGCAAATTACATAAAAACAAATTACAACAAATGTCTGTTTTGCAATTGCATCATGAATAAACATAGGCCAAATCTGCAAATTTGTAACCTCAGCGGAAGGACCCCATGATACGCGTTATCTTATCCTTTCTTTCACCTTTATTTCAAGGGATTGAGAAGTTTTTATGCCCCGAGGGATTTATTTCGGAAGGATACATTGTCTTCTTTAAATATATTGATATCTTTTATCAACGTGTAAACCAGATGACACTGAATAATGAGACAATATGTACGGGCATATTAATAGATGTGCTGCACATATTTTTATCTATATTAACACTACACATCATCAGTTTTGCATTTTCATCAAATTTTGAAAAGCTGTGTCTCAAAAGTTGGTAATAGATATAAACAAATATCAACGGATTGTCATTCAGGGTTATATTCTGCAACTTGTGAGTAAAGCCAACTATTTTCTAGATAAATCACACTATTCGTTGTTGAACAGAATAGTTTACTATTTTTCCGGTGCTGCACCAGTCAAGACTACAAGCTCTACACACCATGTGTATTACGTCCATGATTTATCTCTGTTTGCATTTTATCAGTAATATTTTCAAATTTAACTGGATTTTTTTCTGTCGGATAAGAAGGCAAAGAAACTATGGAAATCTTAGTGAATTAATCAAGTTTCAACTTACAATCTGAGCGCTTGTTAATACCAGGGAGAGTAATAAATGTTATGCAAATTATTCATACTGACGAAGTTGCTAGGTTCATGCTTTTATACATTCATTTCTTATATTCCAAATTGAAGTTTACTTAAGTTTGGTATTTTTAAGTAACGAATAATGTACCGACAAACTTGTTAGACACATTAAGTAGAAGAAGGAAGGGGACGAAAGGGGTGGGGGGCAGGACCCGTATTCCACGGGGTTTTCAGGGGTGCGGACGAAATACTTCTGAGACCACACCTTCTGTGTTCTAAACATAGTATGTACAATGCAGCGTAGCGTGCAAGTACGTTTTGTAAAACACACAGTGCACACGGTGTTACCAAGCACGTAAATGTTCTTCATAGTCATTATAAATGGTTCATCAAGCCTTTGTGGCCGAGGCTTCTAAGTTTACATATTCTATTCAATACCCAGCACACTATCAGATCAAGTCAGCTCTACTACGACAGTACAGAACAAACTTCAGTACAAAGTTGGTAAGAGAGTAAAAAGAATTAGACTTATACACACCGCTATAATGAGCTAAGCAAACAACAGAACAAAATATTGGAAAAAGAAACAAGCAGTAGATATTAACTATTCTTTCTGTAGATTGTAAAGAGTAAAGTCATTAATCTTTGGCCCTTAACTTAACATTCTAAATATTAACTCTATTTCAACACTGAACAATTCAGTGATCGGGAAAAACTGTAATTTAGCTTAACATTTCGAACAAATGTACACACTTAGTGAACAGTGACGTATATGCACTTGACTTCCTGCAGCAGCTTTGAGTATAGCTGGGTCTTACATAAGTTTGCTATTATACCGACTAAAGTTTACTCATTACGTGAAACTCCTTTGAACATGTAAAGCCGAAAATGTTGACCACGTCATTTTTGATACAACTTCGATAAAGTGTAAATGTATTTTCTATATCTACATATAAATGAAGCCTGTTGTACCTGATATGGAATAACTGAAATGTGAGTAGACCATAGACCCCACCACTACCTATTCCTCCCGTTAATACTACTATATAAGTAGCACACTTACGTGATTCTGCTCCATGTCCCAGGTAATGAAGTCAGCAACAGTATAAACAATGTATATTTCCATCGCGACCGATGAAGTCCTTGAACGATCCACATGTTATAGATCTATATATGTGTATGCCTTACACATGTATACATACATGTAGAAATATATTTGTATGTATTACAAGATATTTACATTTATCTTTTTGGCACTCTTATAACTCCTTGCTAAAGGGTACCATCTCAGTGGGCAAATTTCATTACTTCAACTCTGGAACGTAGATCCAACGATATTATTTGTCCATCGTCGCGTTATATTCGATATAATTACTTCATGCTCTTATGAACGGGAGACAATAAAATAAAAAAAAAGTAACTCGCTGATGGTCTCACAACAGTTTTGTTCAAAACCGTGTCGGGTTTTTTTTTTTTCAGATTCATATATGCAATTGTATTTCGTTTGAATGAACACTATTATAGAAGGTTAATATGCGGAACGATACAAAGGAGTTTCTCTAGATTTGATTGTAGTAAATACCTCTCCCCATCAGAGCGTGAAAACTATAACCCTGTGAAGAAGTGAAAAATCCACGCTGGGCGAGGTCAAACCTGAACTTCATGCCCGACAGGCTTAAGTCATGTATGAATTTTAATATGTTGCACTAGTTCCTATTGCCATAGTCTTAGATGTTTTCTGTGGGAGATCGTAGGGTCAGGGACGCCGGGCCCACCTGGCAGCACGGTCAGCTGTCTCTCCAGCAGGGGACAACCGGGAAAGGAGGGTGCCCCTTCCTTCCTCAAATATATCACTGAGTTGTAAATTAATTTGAGCATGTTAGTCTATCAATGTGAATGTGATATACATTTACAATGTCACTTTTAGATACCTTTTCAAATAAACCCATATTATCACTTAGCTACCCAGTTGTCGTCAGATTTAATTTCTTGTACAGCACTGCATGCCATCTATCGATGGCACTGAATTCTTTTGATACAAAAGTGTTTCCGGTGTACTACAAAAATGCCCTTCAAAGAGCAAGCCTCCGACGATTAACAAAAAAAAAATAGGGCACCCGATGTCCTCTATGAGTTCTCATCATGCAGTCCTGTGCATGTGTACCGGTTATGTGAGACCCGGACGGTTGGATGGTGTCTGTCTCGGGTTGTGTATATACTGAGTAGCGAAGAAAATATGAATCGAGGCGAGTTGACTCTACTGTAACATATATAGTTGTAACTTTGCTGTGAATGTCACGCGTTTAGCGGTCCTCAGATAATCTAAAGTTAGAACTAATGATCAAATATGTTCCACAAATCTCAACTCATCTTTATCAACTTTTCTGTTTTTTTTTTTTTTTTCATTCTTCTCTCTTCTAAATTTGCTTTCACATTCTTTTATTTTAAGGAACTTAGGTAGAATGGGAAAGGGGTTATTGCAACCCTAAAGATCACACGTGAGTCCTGCAAATATATCGAGCAGGGTTTTGTTTACATTCAGATATATTGTTTCATATGTATATATTTAAAAATATGGATAACAGAACTAAACAATGTTTCGTTCCCTTTCAATCTTTTTCAGTTTAAATTAGACCACGTTTAAAGTTTTAACTTGCATTTTTTTTTTCAACAGAAAACTTGCTGTATTTGATTGACACGTATAATTAAATGTTGTATAAACTGAAAAAAATAGTATAATAGTTTGACGACTTTAACATTCTGAGTGAGGTATGAGGTAAAAAGAGGTAGATCAGGTAGATTAGGTAGATCATTTCATTAATCGATCATCCTTAAGCAAACAAAAAAAAAACAGTTCTGAACAACAACAACTCAGCTTTGATCCTTCCGCATGGTATTTGCGACAGTGACCCATTGTTACACTACTGGTGTTAGGGTAATGACCTATATTTAATTTCTATATTTAGTACTGTAAGTTACCATCTTGAACTTCCATTCATGATGCAACTTCTGTACAGAGGTTCGAATGCTCTGCTGTACACGGTGATAACTTCAAGACGATTCGTGAATCTTCTACCAACCTTTCTACGTACAATACGTACATGTTGGAAGGAACTGGAACTTTGATCAACTTTGGAGTCGAGTCCACCCAATCGAAGTCTGAGACCGAGTCCTTGAAGGTCAAGTCCGAGTTCAAGTCCTCGAGTTCTTGCCAAATATTTTTAGGCTGAACACAAAGGAGTGCGGGCGTCTAGAAATCTGGGGGGCAGATATTTTCTGTCTGAATTTTGTTTGCTACTAACCAGGGTGATTACTATCTAAGCGTTGCGCCACCATAAGTTGGTGCGTAGCGTACAAGAATAATTGGGTTTTGCAAACTCCTCAGGTAGTCAGAAACGGCTTTTCCTGCTCGTTTTAGGATACATGTACCGAGCCTTAAAAGAGGGATATCATGCCTGCAATTTGAAAACAATCTATCCAAAATAGTAATACATGTAAGGGAATTTCC
The DNA here is from genome assembly GCA_021234535.1 of Stichopus chloronotus. Taxonomy (NCBI): domain Eukaryota; kingdom Metazoa; phylum Echinodermata; class Holothuroidea; order Aspidochirotida; family Stichopodidae; genus Stichopus; species Stichopus chloronotus. The sequence goes on from CM037835.1 coordinate 2,366,388, forward strand.
GGTGAAACGTCTCAAGAGGAGTGGTTCAAAATCCTCAGAGAAATCCCCCCCCCCCCCCAAAAAAAAAACACTTTCGTCGGTTAGGGCAGAAAGTCATAATGAAAAGACTGTAAACACAAATTATCAGGGCACCGTCAGCGTCTTACTCATTCGGGGGTGGGTGGGACGTATTGTATTTACGTCAGGCCCACGTCCAAGGTTTTCAGCAGGAGTGGGGTGTGGTCTGAGAGGGTAGCAATTTTGCGCCCACGGCTCGGACAGGACTAAGTGGAGCACCACCATTGCTTGGTGCAAAGCGCAACAGAATTGTTATTTTTACAAGCCCAAAGATGGCCGGAACCGGCAGTTTCCGGCTGTCCTGGGCTGTATGTACCAGCCATGGAACAGGGATTCCATGTCTCTGCAATTTCTCAGCTAAAGACGGAACGTAATTCTATGGAAAACGGTAATATTTTGGATTGCTCTAATTTATCATCTTTAAGCTACGGTAATTTCCAGAGAAGTTAATTCAACAGTTTTTACTTTCTATAAGGATGTCGGTTTCCTTGCCTGTCTGGAAAATCTTTTTGAGGTTTGTAAGGAGACCGGAGTTGTAACCAACCCAAGCAATGATCACAGTGATAAGGAGGCTGCTTAAATCTGCAAAGCTACAGTCAGATAAACCTAACGGCATTCTAGCCTGTAACACGTAAGTGATACATCATACAAGGCTAATTACAATGCAGTTACTCACAACGTGAAAAATATATAGAAGATTAACTGGAAGTTATGTCACAGGCACATTTTCATTTAAAACGACCACTTATGTCATTGTTGCTTAGGCATGTTGATCCAAAATGAGTGTATGTAAACTGATTTTGTGATTCAACCCCACCCTTTACCCATCTCCTTTAAGTAACTGTCAGCACTCATGATCTATTCGCATTGAAGATATTTGAAACATCGTTTCTACCTAACAATCAGTCTTGAAATGATTTCTTGTGCGGAAATGAAAAAAAAAAAACTACTTACTTCGTTAGACATTACCTCTTTTAAGATGTTGTTTTGCCTGATTGTATATCAGATGATTTCTTGCAAGCCTCATAATGCGACAATCCTAATTCCGCCTTAAATATCTCGATAAACAAGGAATATACTATTTTGATGGAAATTACAGAGCATGCTAATATACGTGAATGTAGTTGTAGTTCTTAAACATATGAGAAAGATTGCTAAGGGTAAAAAACAAAACTTGAACAGATATTTTAGCGACTAAAATTCCTAATTTTAGAATCAGAGAGTGCATGACTAGGTTGCAAGTGTTTACCATTACACTGGTTCAGTGAGTGTTGTAAATGTATACGTGAACACAAGTGAGATACTTTTAAACGGTTTCTTTGGGGACGCAATTAAGTAATGTCAAGATCTAAATTACTACCCCTGGTTAATTTCAGCCATTTCCTATCATCAATGCTCTGTTCAAATAGGAAATAAGTCTACCTTATACCAAACTTTAAATATAAAGTAAATCGGCGAGATGAGTAAATGTTGCCGTACAATGCCATGGCTAGCTATAAGTTTGGAATTTAACTTCAAATCTTAGTCACTGATCCGAAGCAGGCACGACATACCAGGATGTATAGGTATACCTGTAGCGTTACTAGTGAATAGCACACATAGTAATAATGGTTTAAATTCTTCCACTTGATTTGTGATTCAAAATCCTCTCGAGATTGTATAGCAATACACAGAGTTACCTAGTATGTGACACATTTCGACACTCAGCTTTTATGTACAAAATATGGGTAACTTATATGTTAAGTGTGAGTTGCATAACTTAAGTTTGAGTTTTTTTTCCATTTACATTGCGCCAATTTTTTAAGACCTTGTGACCGCTTTCGGACCGAGTCCTCGAGTCCACAGGGCTAAGTTCGAGTACGCGTCTTTGAACTTCGAGTCCGAGACCTTGAAATTCGAGACAGGTCTCAAGTCCGAGTCCGATCTCGAGTCGTCCAGCACTGCATGGTATCATGTTACTGAGCAGGGTGCTCTATAGAAGATTCTTGTGTGGAAAGTTCTACCAGGTGACGTTTGTATGTATACGCTCATCGACTGAGAGTTTTTGAGAAGATTCCCGATCTGAGAAGTGATATACCTCCATCTGAAGGCTCACTTCCCCTGCCCTGTGTGTTTACTACAAGCTAACTGTGTAGTGAAGTTATGAGCCTTCACAATACTCAATGTCTATTAATATATTCATTGCCGGAACCTCCTCCTAGCCTACACTCAGTCTGTTTACGTTGCTGTTGTCATTCCTCTATTCTGGGACACTACAGTTTATCGACAACCTCCATCGTCGAGTTAGCCAACGTTACTCTCCATTATTCACCACGGTGTATCCAGCTATTCCAGCGTAGTGGTCACCTACGACTCCACTTTAAGTCTTCAGGTTCAAGCTGTGTTACCAGGTACCACCCTAGTAATAGTTAAGTTAATTATCAAGCTCTAATTACTTGAACACCCTTATCATTTTAGCCTAATCAAGGTTGTACATTGTAGTCTGACTCTGTCTGAACCTGATGTCTGAACGAGTAATTATATTCTAATTGAAACTTAAAGTAACACTCTCGTTCCATCCGTCGTCTGCTTGGGTACATATTTATTAAGCTCTCTCGCCTTTCCGTGACACTAGAAAAAAAAAACAAAGAAAACTGGGAAAAAACTGAAAGTCGTGAACTGCAACTGATAAGTATGTACATCTTTAAACACCTGAATCGAATTCTCTTTGCGTATTTGACCTGTTAGGGATATATTCACTCCCCAATGCATCTCAATTGTTATTCTTTCTGCCGTTCCCAGCAGCTCCTTATGCTTTGCACATACAACGGTCAACAGCTTTTTTGTTTTTGTTGCTTTGTTATATACCTAAATTCCAAAAACGTGAATTGCTCAGATTTCGGGGGAAAAAAGAGAACAAAAAGCTGACTTTTTTTCTCGAGTGGTGTCTATCTGAATATAATGGGTGTATAAGACGCCGCAATCAAATATAATTTCATTTGTTGGATAACGTGATACATCGTGACTGGGGCAAATGAAGAAATAATACAAAATGTTGTTGTTGTTGTTTTTCTTTTTTTTTTATTTTGATTAAACCTAAGTAACCACATCATCAAAGTTACAAAGTGTCATTCAAAAGTCAGACGTCCATACGAGACTAATTTCTTTTACCCGTGAAAGTACTCTCTAGTTTTTGACAAGACACAATGTAATCTTGGTGCAATAATTCCTTTCCCTTGACGTAGTAAACGTAGGTGTCTTCGTAGTGAAACTAATGCAAAGTACTTTCATTGACAGTGCAATCCCTCAACTCATCGAATAACGTCTATAACTACACACTGTTGGATTAATTTAGAGAGCCCGGTGAGGCTATAGTGAGTTTGCCTGGACTTAGAACTAGTGGACTTTATAACCTTGGATAAAAATATAGCTGTCAGATGTATTAACCATAAGCACTGGTACTCTAGGAAGTTTGGTCGATAGTAATCTTGTACTGATGTCCTTCTTAATGTTTCTTTAGAACGGATTCTACTTCTTACTTTGACAGCTGCGTTTTAAACTTCGCTTCACTTAAAATAAGAACCTGTTTTAAACAAATCAGATATGGGCTTAGTGTGCATGTACACGACAGGTAATATTAGATATTTAAACTGTAATTTTAATTTATAATATCTATAAAAAAATGTAATATGTTGGCTGGCTGTCCTTCTTATATTATTTGTAATATCGTTCTTTCATCTTCTTACTTACAAATGTACACCTTTTATACGTACTTATACGGCCAACGGTAACTGCTTTGTTTATGAAGGTCTCGTCCGTGGCTTGAATGTTTCCATACTTTTCTTTCACTTTTTGTTTTATCATCATCGTTTGGGTCAATTTTCTTCCTTTGTAATTATTCAACTTTTCAATCACTAGGTCTTTCACAGTAATGCTTACATTCACTTACATTTTGTGTGTTTTCTATATAGCTGAGATTGAAAAGAAATGGGTACACCTCGTGGTAACTGTCGGGTCTCTATAGGACATACACCATATGAGACCACGACATCGATAGCAGAGAATCGTACCCCCCCCCCTCACCTTCCAAAAAAAAAACAAGAGGAAAGAAAATTGGACAGATGTAGGTTATTCTTCATTATGACTATTTTGGTACTTGCCATGAAGGGGTTTTGATTTTAACTATGTTACCGCCTTGAACTATGAGTGAGAGTTTTATTTGTTTGCATACCTTCGCAAGTCACTATATGAGTATACGTATAGATGCAGGACAATATTGCTTGGGAGGCTAACAAGGACATAGTAAAAAAGTCATAAGTTAACAGCTCCTTTCACTGATTTAACACGGGTTGTATATAAAAGAAGTATGGCGGGAGCAATGCGGCATACATACACAACATACATACATACACAATATTTATATATTCAAACCAAAACGATATGCAACTTTACGTTGGAAATGTAAAATACATGCTACCTGTGCGCGCGTGTGAAGGGAAGAGCTACCAACCATATTTTACCAAGTTTTATTTTCTCCACATTTGCGTTCAAATAAATAACTTAAACTTATAACTAACTTTTGTTGTGTTCACATTTCAACTTGAAACCCGATCCAACCTCGCCCCACTATACCCACTGGTTCAATAGTATCTCTCTTGGTTGATTTTGAGCAGTGACCTGTATTATCCTCTTGATCCAAGTCTATCCGACCATTTTGCATTATCTGTTGTTATCATATTCGGGACTGCTAGTGACTCAAATCAACTCGTTTGTCATCATTGTTGGTCAAGAGAAACGAGAAACGTAGCATGCAACCAGCACTGAGAAAGATACAATCAGTCGTGTTTTGATGTTGTTGGAATACTATATGTGTGTTACATGACATAAACAGAAAGTGTTACGTCACATGAAAAGTAATAAAGTAATGAAATTATAAAATATACGGGTACATAAATTAATTGATAAAATAGTAAACGTAATTGAGCAATATGGTATGAATATTTCTTTCTATGTCTTATTTTTTTTCAAACATGAATGCTCTACTCTTAGAAGTATTTTCGGATCAGCTATCTGTTTTAGGCCTATGCTCTCTTATTATCACATTATTGTCAAATTAATTTACATTGAGAACCATGTATAGTTTGTCATGGATGACCCGAATTCAGAGATGTTACAGTTTATTCGCCATTTTTAGTAATTAATCATTACGCACCTGAATTGCACACTATAGGGTGCGGATGATCAAAAAGTTAATGGAAGCGAAGTATAGCAATACGATTACTGCGCAGATGGTACCTATCGGCACCTATACCATCATTATTGAATGGTTTCCGTTCACAAGAGTGTCGTCTTGTTCAATTGTCAGCGAAAAGTGCTCAACATGATCAATGGAGATTGAATATTTTGGTGTATGTTCCATCATCGCTTCGTATCAATTGCATCTTTAAGCGTATGCAATGAAATATACATGAGCTGAAATCATAACGAACAAAGGACATTTAAAGTAGGCCTATACCAGAAAAAGGAAGTCGAAATTATGAGGTTTGGTTAGGCTGCGAAGATTACAGGGGGATCGCCATCTCTCATCCCGAAGAGGAGATGAGAGATTCAACAGGAAAATCTTTATTTTCTACTTAAGTGGAGCTCAGTTCCACCTAAGTGGAATACATTTTGCTTTAGTGGGGAACCATTCCACGTAACGGAAATAAGCTTTATTTTAGCGTTAACTTCATTTGGCATTCTATTTCATTCAAACTAAATGTATTGTAGCTTTAGCGTATGTAAAATTCCATTGACTTTAAGATCGTGTTGAACGCCGAAAATGACAGTTTGGAGTATTGAGTGTATCAATCATTATGAATCTTAACAATAGCCACAAATTCTAGCAGAATCCATCAGATATTGACATACCTGCGTCATATATAAAGATGGACCAAGTATATAAATTTGTGCACGTCAAGAGATTGACACGTATGATATGTCTTATGTTATCCTTCGTTGATCTTTATTTCATGGACAATTGAGAATTTATATGCCCAGAGGGTTTATTTTGGACGCATGTAGTTTCTTTTTCACAAATTTTGATATCACTTACAACTGTGAAAACCAATAATTAAGAAGTTAGGATGCAAAATATAAAGGGCTAGCCAAAGAAACACTAATACTGGGCAACACTCAACGTCATCTGTTTTGCATTTTCATTTGACTTTGAAAAGCCATATCTCAGAACGGTAATCGATATTAACACAATTACAACGGATTTTCATTCAGGTTTCACCAGGAAGGTAAAATTTCACTCGACAACCTCTGAATGAAGACAGCTCTTTCCTAGACGCATGTCACCACGTCACGACCTCTGAAAAGAATGTAATTTTACTTATCTGAATGAAGTTTATAGCCTACGTGAAATAGACGATTTCACGTGAGTGTAGGCTAATAAAATTTCACTCTACTATTTTGCATAGGTAAATTGTGTTTTGCTTTTCCTTCATGGACTATATTTCCCCAAGCAATCAAGTACTATGACTTGCCATGAATGGAATCATGGAATGGTTGATAGTTGTTGTCCCTTTTGTATTGCAATGATTACCACTGTAGGTAACCCACTATATATCCATCGCCACAGTATTACACTGAATGGAATTGTCTTTCAAAATGCAGTTTCACTTAAAGTGGAATAGACTGCAATAGCCTCTATTTAATTGTTTCAACTTACGTGAAATTCCATGTATCGTAGATGAATGGGTGTATTTCACTCAAGAAGAGTAAACTTTTCCTTAACTGCAATGCATTTCACTGAGGTGAAATTAATTTGCCTCAAGTGGAATAGTTCAAAGTTAAGTGAAATGGCAGGTTTACGCTTCTTTGAATTTCAACTGAAGTTAATTTTTCCCATTGAGTGAAATGCACTAGAAGTGAGATTATTTTTATTTTTCATTTTTTTTACAAAATTCTTTATTCTTTATGGCTGCTACATGACTCAATCGAAAAATATTGTAGTGCACCATTTGCACTGTTCCTTTTTGCTGAATTATTATGGAAAGAACAAGTTGGAAAAAGGCCTAAGTGCTCCGCTTCTCGTTTTTGTTATTGGATTAAAATCGTACAAGTGTCTTAACAATTCCATTGGTCAAAAAAGTGAAAAATTAGAAAGTTTTGTAGTAGTATTACTTAGGGTAGGCGTATGAGGGTCAATCTTTCTGGGGTTAGGGATCTAATTTAGAATTTTTGACCAAGTTGTCAAAGTTTTGATCCTCCGCTTTTTTTTTTTTTTTTTTGTGGTTCCAGTGGCGTCACAAGGGTAATTGTTGAAGAGGAGGGGGCCAAAACGGGATGTGATACGGGATGTAATACTAAAATACAGTATGCCTTTGTGCAATGGAACCCCAGGTTCTTTGGATCAGGGGAAAAGAGACTGTGAAACACAAGCGGGGCGCCACTATGAGTTGGCTCGGAGCATATCAGAAAATGCTTGGATAACTATATCTTGTAGATCTCCGGAAATCGTCCTACTCAGACCCCTCAATTAGGGTAGTCATGGCTCTCCAAAAGCACATTATACATGTTGTCCTTTGTCTCATTTGACAGAAAGGATCTACTCGAATTGGACTGGGGATATCCCCCCTGCCCTCCTCCACCTCGTAGGGTTGTGGTTACTCAGTCCAACCGACTTAAAATCTGCATTCAAGTAGGAAACTAAGGAGAATTACGCCGTGGAAAATACGCGGTAGTCACACAGATGTTTGAACACGTCAATAGATTGACTAGTGACTGCGTAATTATATATGTTTCTCCTAATATTATCTCCTAGTCGTGCGTCAAAGCGACGGCATGTGTGTTTCGATTTCGTTCATACACGTTTTTCTGTTCTAGACGTGCTGCTTGTGTCGTATTTGTTATTAAGTGTAGGCATCAGTTAATACGTCGGAAATTGAAGCAGTTGTGATTTTATGCGAGGATTTGCACTTAGTGTTCTAGTCTGTTGGCATTTCGTCCTCGGTGCTGTTAATAGTAGAAGGTATTCTCATGATGATGCTCTTAGCAAATACATCTGCCGTTAAAGGATAACAAAGTCAAACACAATAACACATGGATTTTCTTACGAAAAGTCAGTACCTACAATGTCTCGACAAAGAGATGCAATTTGTATCTCTGGGAAAAGTTTTTTATACCATTTGTAAACTTAACACAGCCACTTTCAATACCAGTTCTGAATCCAACTCCACCTGTAGCCATGCAAGTAAATGACAGCTTTCCAACCTCAATATTAAAGCTCTTTTGCGGGTTTTCATCGTGTGCACTTTTTTTTCAGCGTGTGCATACTGGAAACAATGATTACAAGTTACAAGCAGTTACATCCAAAGACAGAATGCTGTTGCGCAAAGCGGGACAAGGTCAAAATAAAAAAAAAGAAAGGTGTTTAGGGGAAGCCTAAGACTTATATGTGGACATTATGAGAAGCAAAAGGGCAAAAAGAAGGACGTGAAAAGGTTGTACTAAGCAGAGTAAAAGTAAGTGGATGAACCAAGGAAAAGTATCTGTACAAGAAGATAAAAATAATTGTTAGTTGTAAGATTTAGATTAAAACAGCTTCAAGTTGTAACTCGAGAGGCTTCTGTTTAATGCAGCCTTTAAATCCTTTATAAGAAGGCTTTCTATAATCTTACGTCTGTATCACTGAGATTCATTTTCCAGTAACTTGGCAATGGTGATTAAAATAAGGAAGGCAGTGATTCTCACTGGTGCAATGAAGTGTTCCTTAAACATGTAAGTGATTCGTTTGTTGGTTTCACCCACGTAGAAAGAATTGCAACCCCGCACGGTTGATCTTGTACACCACATCGTTCGAATAATCTAGTTTATAGGGGTCTTTAAATTGGAACAAAGAAGCAATTTTCTTTTGGAGAAAAAAAATCACTTTTACTGGAATGGTTTTGCTATTGTCCATATGAACAATTGATGGGTGTGCAATGGGTTCCTCTGTCAGTGTTTCTTTTGCTAACATTTTGGGTGCCACCAAGAAGAGAAACTTGTTAAACTTTGTCCCACACTCAAATTCTATAGAAGGTATGTTGTTCTTAGTTCTTGCGACTACATCACTGAGTTTCTTGCTTGAAACTCCTTTCATAGGTATATCAAATTTCCTTTTGAAACTGAGTCGGGAGGTCTGTTTCCATTTCTGGGCATATTACTATCTACATTACTTGGTTTAAATTATTTTGATTTCATTGTCACTTTGTTTTTCGTAAGAAAACTGTTACAGGACATTTATTTATTGAAAAATTCATGAACGTGCACAAAGACTGTGCTCTTCATTTTCCCCTTTCGAGCTATAACTACACTTTGTTAAGTCCGTGCCCTTTCTAATGGATATCCCAGTAAATAGTTTGTTGAAATCGAGGGTTTTAACAGAAAACATAGCATTTAGCTGAGCAGAAATATATTTAAGAATTTGACCAAATTACAAGCTATTCATGACTCGCATATACGAAATGAGAGAAGAGCGACTAATTTTAGTGATATGATGCTATATTTCAGTCCACTCACGGGACCATCTTCAGGCAGAATGTAATGATTGCACAAAGGAGACAAGATACCCCAACGAGGTGAAAGCAAACAAACAGAGGGAAACGAGGGAAAGAGGAGCACAATTGAACGGAAATACAGTGCATGCAGTCAGAATAGCTCCAGTGGATGGTTGGCAATGTTATTGTTAGGGGATGATCCGCTGGACTTGATTGTTAGGCTCTCCCTTATTTTTCGATTATAGAAATTAGAAATTCGATTATAGAAATTAGAAATTCGATTATAGAAATTAGACTCGTTGCCAAGAATACTACAATCGGACAGGAAATGTGCTAGAGAGTGATTGTTCTATCTACAGTGTTTATAGATAACCCCCTTTTGAGTAACAAAAGATTTCACGTAGTGTCTGTGAGTCTCCTACTTGTTTCTGAGACGTAAATAGAAATACAGTAAATACAGTCAGGACAATTGATTTTAAAATTACATTGTTAGCATAACGGAGACTATACTGATCTTTGAAATTAAAAAGACAGGACATCTTCACCTGAGAAAATACTTCCCTACAGTCCACGCCGTCCCCACAGGTGTTTCAATTATATATATATGTATATATACATATATATACATATATATGTATATATATATATATATATATATATATATATATATATATATATATATATATATATATATATATATATATATATATATATATATATATATGAAATTGATATACCTCTAACTCAGTAAAGTGCTCAATGCCTAACAGACAGAGCTAACATACAATATTGAGCCCTATACACTATTGAGTGGTTGCTACACGGTGTTTCATGCCCTATGGCATTCTTCAGGCAACTGGCAGGAATCAGGATTTCTTCGTGAGTTTATCTTTTCTTGGCTCGGTTGGCTGGCTTCTCTCCATGCCTACACTTGCTTATTATCTCTGATCTATATATATATATATATATATATATATATATATATATATATATATATATATATATATATATATATATATAGTTGGAATAGCAAATAGCAACAGTTCCAAACAATGTGCTCCTAACAGAAGGATCCACCAGGGATGCAAAGCAGTAACTTTCATAATTAGAGAGAATAAAAACGCAAAAAGACGTGACAGGAAAAAAACTGAACTTCTGTTACTCCAAGATTTTATTAAAAAACAAATGTTTCGGTCGTTCGTCCTTCTTCAGTGTTGAGCTTGATGTACAATGAGTGCAGAAGCAAAAAAGTCAGAAAGTTACTGAACTTGAACAAGATGAAGACAGATTACAAGAGATAAAGAAGAAAATGAGCTTAAGTTACCAAAGGCAAAGAAGATTAAGAACTAAAGTTGGTGCTTTTTTGAGAGTGCAGTTCATTTCTTTTGTTGAGGCCAAAGGGTTTAAGGGTTTGTAATTGTGCTGTCCAGTAGAATTCACGTCTGAGGAGATTTCTATTGGTATTGTTAGTGTTTTGGATTTGTTCGAATGGGGTAAAAACGAAATCGGATAAGCTGGGAGGGGAACTGTTGAAGTGAATATCCACTTCACATGTCTTTTTGTTAGTAAGCATAGCAGATTTGTGATTTCGGAAACGGACTTTGAATGCAGTAGAGGTTGAGCCAGTGTATTGCATGTTACATTTATGACAAGTAACTAGGTAAATAACATTACATGAAGTACAAGAGATATTTTCTTTAATCTTATATGAATTATCGGTAATGCAACTGGAGAATGTGAAACATGTGCTGGAAAAAATTTGCAAAGATCACATTTCTTAGTACAAGTAAAATACCCTTTGGTAATGTTATGCTCGGTACGGGGAAGGAGTCGCATTTTTGAAGGGGCGAGAATCTCCTTGAGATTCTTCGTTCTACGAAAAGAGGGAATGATAGAATTTTTGGGGAAAAGGTCTTTGACCTGGGTACAATCTCTTAACAAGGTGTAGTGTTTGTGCAGAATTTTGGAGATATCAGGAAGATGAGGATGAGAATCTAAGACAAGGGGGTATTTCCGCTGAACGTTCTTTTTGGAGGGGCGAAGTAGGGATACGCGACTGGTCAAGCTTGCTTTATGAAAGCTTTTGTCAATAATATGGGAGGGGTAACCTTGTCGTAGTAAGTACGATTTGTATTCTGTGCTACGGATGGCAAAAGTGGAGTCACTGGAGCAATTTTTACTGAGGCGTAAGGTCACACTATAGGGGATTGACGTTTTCCAATGAGTCGGGTGGGAGCTGGGGAAAGACGGATAGAGATGATTGTCGGTAGGCTTAGCATAAATATCGGTAGTAAGGAAACCATCATTCAAATGGATAGTGACACCTAGGACATTAAGTTTGTGCTTGGAATAAACTAATTCAAAACGAATTGTGGGGTACAGAGTATTAATAAAAGTGGTAAAATCCTTTAATTTGCCTAGGCTATGGGTCCGAATGTCAACTATGTCGTCCCGGTAACGCAACCATTATTTAGTCCTAAATACTGCTGGCGTTACACAGGGGTGTCCGAAATATACACCTTTTCTTAAAAATTTTTTGTGCTTCAAAATTGTCATATTTGGTAACATATTTATGTCAAATGGAGCATACTTGGATTTTCACATATTAATATATATATATATATATATATATATATATATATATATATATATATATATATATAATTATTGTGTCAATTGTGATGACAAAAGTAATTAGAAACAAAGAAACTGAGGATCAAAGGGAAACGAATCAAACACAAACAAAGGAAAAAGAAGAATAGATTATCATAAAAATGTTGAGTAGGTATAAGCTCAATTGGATTGTTTCTATGGTTCACTGTTTGTAGTTACAGGTGCCACGGACGTCACGTTAAATTCTGGGCGTAAACAGCATACTAACGAGTAAAATCCCTTCTTAACGTTACTGTTGAATATCCCATAGACAATTGGATTCATTACACAAGATAAAGTAGCAGTGTACAATTTAAAGATGTGCACAGTCGTACCGAAGTTAGATGTGTCATCCGCTCCAGTTACTTCCTGTATAAAAACAATAAAGTGAGATAAAGAAAGGTATATAGAAATCTTAAAGGGGCAATGTATGAAGTTGCAAAAATATAATTGACTGCGGACAATGTTTTGACCCAAAGAGTTGTTAATGATCTTCTTAACAAGATTATAATAATTGGATCAATACGTCACGATCATTAATATCTCACGGCAGCTCATCATACTCACAGCTACTTCTCCTGATTGGTAGAGATTTACTGACGTCAGCAGTTAGCGCACATAACTGCAAAAGTTCTCATCTCCATTATGAGTCACTAATTTCACATCATCCAAAAAATAAGATTGATTCTTAATGAAGCTACATACATATATACTATCAGAGGATGTCTCACACAAGTATGCCCAACCAAGAAGCTAGAAAAGACGCTTATTCACTTAGCTAGCAAAGCTTGATAAATCGTAGTCTAACCTCATGCCGGTAGGTTTGAAATGATGGCTGGTTGATTTCATACTTAGGAAACTCTCTTAGCTGTATGCTGTAACTAGGGACCAATTCAGCATATTTAAAGATTTAAAGGAGATTCAAACATTTCAAACTCAAGGCCTAAGGACACTCTGAACATCATTCACAAGGCAAGTGACTACAACCAGGAAGCTGCTACAGAACTACAGATCACAACCCCCCCCCCCCTCCCCTTGCTAGTACCAGTGAGGAATTCAGGACTGGTGTGTAGGAAAGTCCAAATTGACAGGGACAGGGTAAAATATATGAATATAATTGTTAATGAGCCACAGGATAGAGTATAATACGAACCTCTCGAAAGAACAGGAAAAAGTATGGCGCCCACGCAAATGTGAATATAGTAATGACTGCGAACAACATCTTTAGCACTCTTGATGTGTTGCTGGATATGACTCTGTTGCTCGAAGTAGGCTCATTCCTGTTTCTCTTCAGCTCCATCTCCTTTTTCCGAATAAACAAGAAAATCATGACGTAGTTGTAAAGGATAAAAATAAGCGGCAAGACATAAAGTGTCAGGGTCACCAACGTCGCGTACACCTGTTCGAAATATTGGACAATTCCATGTGATCCGCATGCGCGGTATGTCGTCACATTGACACCATGGTCGATACTTTCGTCGTCAATTTCTTCACTAGAGGAGTGTGATTCCGATCCCACTCGGACTGTTGCGGTGTAAACAGAGTACTCATAGAAGGTCGGTGAAGAGATTGCCAATCCCAAAAGCCACACGGATAGTGTATATATCAAGATACCCTGGTCCCCGCCTCCCGTCAGCAGCAGTGATTTTGTTGATTGCAATGCGACGGTCGTAAGCGATCAAGCACATTGTGAATATGGTAACGGCCACGCAAAATGTTGGCAAAAACATAAGCAGTTTACAACTGAGTTCTCCTGGTGATAAAAAAGAAAGAATTAGACAGATAATAAAGACTTACCCTGTACAGGGGATGTAACGAACTACTTAGGATGAATTCTACATATTCTTCAGTTCTAATGACCTGCAATGATCAGCTGCATTGCAATAGTAATATAATATTATATAAATCTATGAAAACGTACACTGAGTATTTAGTAGAGCTGTGCATAAAACAATATAAAAAAGTGAATGATTTTCTGTCTATACTGGGGCTCTTTTTTGATCGAATTTGCCATCGACAGGTTAACATTTTTTACCATGCATTCGTTTAATTGATATGCTTTTAGTATACCCGATTTGGTAGAAGAGAGAGATAAAGGTGACATAGGATGTATGTCACAACTATCCTCCTTTATTAAAGAGACGTTGAGTAGGTCTACGTAACCCTTTTTTATTCTAATTAAGAAGTGCAAATAAATTGCAGTGTGCTGGACTTACAGGAAAATATTGTGTTTGTTTTACAGGAAAACAATCATATTTTAAAACCACTATTTATCGACATGTGCACAGAATGATAGGTTATTAAAAAAGGGCATATTGCTATCCTTCTTTTCAAGAATAAGTTTCACTCAGATAGAAATTCAATTATTCGTTGCTCAAGCATAATTTGTTAACCCAAACTTTAAATTGTGCATCTTCCGTAACTCACCTCATGCATAATGTGTTGAAGTGATGAATCTATTGCTTAGGTTGCTGTTCGTGAGACTGAATGGTTTTACAATGATTCAACATTTTCTTTTGTATGTGTGTGCGTGCGTGTGTGTGTGTGTTCTTTTTTTGTGCCATGTTGGTGCATTTTAAATGTAATATTTCCCTGTAAGAGTAGTAATCACTCATAAGTCAGTCTCTCTGTGTTTGGACAAATGTGAGCTACGTTGGCTCTAACCAGTATTTGTAATATTTTACTTTGTACCACCGTCCTATTGAAACAAAAAACAATTTTCAAAACAGTGCAGCAATGAGTGTAGCAACATTGAGGACGTGAAATCGTTGGATTAGAACCATGCGGCTTGTGCAATAAGATGTCCCTCTTTATTTGAGCTGCATAGCAGGGGGTATTACGTGTTACGCCCACAGGCAAAACATATGTAATCGACCGTTGAAAGGGTCTATTGAATATTTTAGTACAGTCATAGCATCGTGTAATATAAAAGACGTACCAAAAGACCAGTCTAGCTTTGTAGTGCTGGCAAGGGTAAGAGGAATGGATACACCAGAAAACATTAAGTCACTCAGAGCCAAATTTAAGACCAGAACGAGAATTGTCCTATTTCCGCTTCTGATCTTCTTCTGGGTAATAATGATGATAATGATGGCAGCATTTCCAAGGAACGCCAAAGCTGACAGAATTGCAAGTACGATAAACGCAGGGACGTTTATACTTTGAAGGCGAAAGGTCATGGTGAATGCACCTGTTGACGGGACATAAAGTTAATAGAGAAAAAATGAATGAAGTAAAATAACTCGCACTGAGGTACACTTTCCTGTCCTGTTTTTACATGCATTAGTTGGGCTATAAGAAAATCCATAAAGAGTCATTGTTGAGGAAAGGATTTGTTAGAATTTTTTCAATCAGGCACTTTTATTCAAAAAGAAATGCATGTGGTTACTAGCTCAACTCAGCAAATAGTTAACAAACACGTTTTATCCATGATTGCTACACTGCAATAACACATTGTAGTCAAAGTAGGGTAGTTCTATTGGATACGGTGATTTGACTTACTCTAGATTTAATCACAATGTGTTGTGCTCGATGAGTGCTTGCAATGTTACTCATTCCTCTGAAAATCCTGTACAGAAAAAAATGTATCAATGTTTTTGAGGGCCATAATTATCATACAAATTCCCCCTTTTGTTCCAGTTTTCCCAGCTTCGAGCGACAATGATGCGTCGGGTTACAGGGATCTTCAGGGAGACGGATATGGTGATTCCTTAACTTGATCTATCACTCTTGAGACATGTTTGATGATCACCAATTGAACTAATTAATCTCGACTAATGTAGCTCACATAGATATCATAATCAACATTTCCTACTTTGCTGTCAGCCGTTGGCATCTATAATGTGGTGGTCACTGCGATATTTATTCGCAAGGGTGTATGACACATTTCGTTTATCGTTTGTAACCAGGACCAGGATGTAAGGTGTCGACCCCCCCCCCTTAAAAAAAAATCTTAAAGCGACGATAGTCGAAAAATCTAAAATTCCAGTTGGAATTTTTCATATTTCAATATAGCACATTTTATGACATCAAAAGATATCACGAATTGCACTAGGTTGTGTCTCTAGGTTATACCTGGTAATTGAGAAAGTACTCAATAAATCTGAAATACCATTTGAATTTCCCATATACTTGTCTAGGAGCGACGATAGTCAGAAAATCTAAAAGTCACTAGTTTGGATTTTTCATATCACAGCCGAACACACTATTTTTACTTGCAAAGACTCCAAATATTGCACTAGTAGACTGCATTTAAGGTTAGACGTAGGTGAAAAATGCTTTAAAAGGAGATGGGGAACCCTCCTCCTTTAAACCCTCTACCATACCAACCATCACTCATCTCATGATTTTCCCCAACCTACCAAAATACTATTGTATGACATGTTTTTCTTATCAGGGTAGCTATCACTAATGCAGAAGCTGTGTTAGTGCTGTGGTTATACATCCTGTGATGTGTTGCGTCGTATTCGGATATCGCATATCAAAGGTAATACCCTGTAGTATAAATACTTCTGGAAATCCTGTCGTCAGAGAACTGAAGTCATATTATCTTTAACTAGAGTGTTCATCTACCGGTGTAACTTAGATAAATATTCAACAGGAATCAAAATTCAAAACTAATATGTTCAATATGCAATTAAAGAAGAAACATTTACAATTGTAATAAGACATTAATACTCAACATAAGAATATGCAAGAAAACAGAGGATTCCACGCAGTTGCAAAGGCTCATCAATATCGTTTTGTATACCCATTCTTCCGAAGTACAGTGGGCTGTATATTTCGTAATTTAGATTGCTCGTTGGGGATAGAAGAGCTGAATATTCAAGTTACTTCATGATATAGTACTGCAATACACGGTGCAAGCGTCGAATAGCACAAATACCTGCATATGCGTACACATGTGTCTAGATATCGAGCGCGCGTCAAACGTATTACCAGAAAACGAGTGAGCGTCAAAGTACTCATATCCGCACGCCCCGTGCACTGTGGATCCTTTGAGTGCTGTGAAAAGCGCGTTATTCGCGGCGCAATATTAACTTCACAATGCGTAAACATCTCGAGTTCTTGAACAATTGTTCAGTAGATCTGTTGAAAACATATACTGGTTGACGGTATTATCAACGCACGGTAAAAAAGGCATTGCTACCAGACGTAAACACTCACCCCAGAATATGGGTGTAGATGTTGAAATAACGTCTCACATTCATGGAAAGGAAAACATGTAAAAGGTATGCTGACACAATGTACTACCAGCACCTAACACTGTATTATGCGTTACAGTAATCATGACCTTTGCCGTCGACCTGTGATGTCATCAGTCGAGCCCTACCCACCAAGTTGGAAATTCATCCCACCTCGTCTAGTAGGAGATCGTGAAACATTTTTTTCAGAGCATTGTTGCCCTTTTGACCTTTAACCACGTGACCTTGGACCTCATGAAGTCATCAATATTTGAAAAAGAAAAGTTCTTGTACCCTCTACTGTGAATGTATCGTAGTTTTTCAACTCTTAGTATATTCACACATAGAGAAAATGCTAACAATTGGTTTTTCGTTTTCATGACCTGCGACACTTGACCTTTGACCTATGATGTCATTGGTCGGGCGGACACTATACCACATACCTAGGCACCTATTCACCAAATTTGAAGTTTATCAGACTTACCTTATAGGATCAGATCGTGACACACTTTCTAGAGCATTTTTGCCGATTTGACCTTTTGTCACGTAACCTTTGACATGGTGACGTCATCAATATTTAAAAAGAATCGTATTGTGTTCTTTCCATATATAGCAGTTTTATAACTCTAGGATATTCACACTTTGAGATAATGCTAAAAACGTGTTTTGGGTTTTCATAACCTGTGACCTTTGATCTATGACGTCATCACTCCTGTGGACACTACAGTTAATTACTCTGGTAACTGCCCACCAAGTTTAAGGTTCATCTGACTTATCGTTTAGGAGGAGATCGTGACACAATTTCTGAGGTACACACACAAACACACATTTGGACACCTCTTCTCACCCCTCTAAACCGAGTGGGTTATCCCGATCCATGTCATTTGTATAATACGAGGCACCACCTACATAACGGATACTGGCCCACCAAGTTTCGGTTGAATACGCTACGAAGGCTGTAACGTGAGATACCACTTAAGTGATATTTTGGGGGACTTTAACCAAGTAACTTTAACTCAAGTGAGTACAATATCTCCTCCCTGTATAATGCGTAACAATTTTACTAAAATGCAGTAAAATTTACCAAAATTATGTAGAATTTACATATACTGGTTACCTAAATTATGTAAAATAAGAACTCCATAAATTTTACATATAATTAATGTAAACAGTATATGTAAATTCTACATAATTTTGGTAAATTTCACTACATTTTAGTAAAATTGTTATATACACAATGTAAGACTTACATTAACTGTGTGTAAAATTTTACCTAAAAGTTATGGAGTTCTTATGTTACCGTTACGTTTTGTGAGTGTAATGAGTAGACACAAAAAAGATGTAACATAGAACATTCACACTTGGGAAGCATCCTCAGCTCCTATTGGCCCATACAGTCAGGTAACCGTGGATTATCTTACGGATAATACGCCGCCAATTTAGGTACTTCACCGGCAGATGAATACAATAAAAAAAAACATATCGACAGTGCCTTGTCATCTGCTATCTTACACAAAACAATTGTGGTACTTTGTCTATCGCTTAATAACATTTTGACATGTTATGAATCTTGCTATACCATCTCTCGGGGCTCGTTTCGCTGGCTGTGAACTCGTGCTTATTGATGTACATTGGCATATACCATTGTGAACGATATACAATCAATACTCACTTATACGATTTGTTTTTTTATGATTTATATGTTTGGATCAAATAGACACGATTTTGCAAAGTGTGATTTCCTTGCGTTACAGCTGCTTGATATTACTTCTTCTTCTTTTTTTTCTTTTTTTTTTGGGGGGGGAGAGGGATCGGTCACAGTGTGGGTGTCATGGTTACAACCACTACCTTTCTAAGAGGTTAGAAGAAATATTCTATTCTTGTAAGGTTCAAGGTGTCTTTTGTATGAGTAGTTAACTCATATTTGAATAAAGACATTTCTGATAACTTAATATTTAAGACTAAAAACATTTAAAGAAATATCAATCAGGAAAGCTTTGTCTTTTTCACTGTCTACGGGAAGACACTGGGGGGTTTTATTCATCGTGCCTGAAGATATACCTTTGCTTTTGTGAGAACATTTTCGTTAATACATTTTACGGTCTCTTGAGTTATTTAGTACAGAATCAGCTATTTGTTGTTTAATAATCTTTTTCAACTGATCATAAATATTCCCTTAAAGCAATCGAAACAGAATCTGAAAGAATTTCTATTTCGATAGGACAAAATTTGTGACGTTATCCATGGACTTACCAAGACACTGGAAGTTAGA
This sequence comes from Stichopus chloronotus, assembly GCA_021234535.1. Classification (NCBI taxonomy): domain Eukaryota; kingdom Metazoa; phylum Echinodermata; class Holothuroidea; order Aspidochirotida; family Stichopodidae; genus Stichopus; species Stichopus chloronotus. Next base: position 2,386,055 of record CM037835.1, read on the forward strand.
AAAATTCGCCTGTGTCAACGTGAGGGGTGCTATATCCTACTCCAGTGCCTGAATTCCTGTGGAGTCCCCTCTTTCCAGATGAATCAAAAAATCAGAGATGTTGAAATTCAAAAATTTCTTGTTTGGTACATGACAAATGAAAATCACCGATAATTACGTGTAAATAAAATTTCTACATTTCTTGTTGATCATGTCAGTAGGACTTGTGCTTAAATTTGCATTTCAGCGATGTCACTTTCAAAAGACTTTCACACCCCGGGAAGGGATATCCCTCCCACAGTCTCCCCTTGGGCATACGCCCCTTCGGCATGTGAGCGAAAGTAACATGATTTCCCTCTCTTGGTTGTGAAGGTGAGAGCTGTACAGTTTTGTTCGTTATTTTTGCCCAAAGCAAATAATATAAACCGAATGATAAAATATAACACAAACTTAAACGTTATGTATAAACAAATGAAAGTAATTACAATTAATTATTGAATAAGCATTGCTTGCAGTAATACTTAAACTAAATATTCGTCATGAACTAAAATATAACGTCATAGATAAGTGGTTGTGGTCACCTCATTTCTAGTTAGCTTTAGTGTTTTGAAGAACGGGACAAGAAAGTATAGAGTGGTAGGATGAAATTGTCCAAATTAGCTGTTTATTTAAAACGTTTATATAAATTAGTAAAAACCCTTGGAAAAAAAATATCACCAGTTCATGACGCAAACTTCTGCGTCATAGGGCCTTTATAACAGTCGCATCCTGCGTGATGTAAGTGGCTCTTTGAAACACACTTCACAGAAACAAGATGTACTTTAACTGACCACAGCAGTTCGTGACGCATTCTGTATCTGATATAGATCAAGTCAATACAATGCCTTTGTTTTAATTTATATGACGCAGTTGATCTTCATTGTTTTGTAAGTCACTGTATGTATTAACGATGTAGTCCTTGTATTGTTTGATCGTGTGTTTGTTTATTCCGCGTAATTAGACGAGAATATCGTCTAACGTGCACCTGTGTTATTCTGTGTGTTATTTTGTTTGTTTTCTGGCATGAGTAAGTACATTGCAGAAAAGCAAAGTTTGCGGATTAATCAAAACTTGTGTTGAAATGCATCGTTTGTGCCCTGGAGCTAGGTGACTTAGTTCCAATTAATATTTTGACATGTTAGAATAATCACTGCCGTATATAGTTGTATATGCGATATAGATAAGTGATGGAGGTGTATCACGACAAATAGGCATATTTAAAATGGTCACTTAAATCTTGTATACGAATATCTTACTTCTGCCATGTATTTAACTTATCACTTGTTGCGTCGACTTCAGTACATAACTTCTCATCAAACAATCGACTATGTAACTTTGGGATAAAGACATTTTACAATGATTAGCAGCATTTTATCCTGAATTTCAATATCTGTCTATTTCTGGAAAGAACCATTGCCACATTTAACAATCTGCAATCGCCACATGACGTAATAAATGACCATGCAATTTAATTTATATCGATGAATCTGAGTTACTTCAATCCTAACAAATTAAACTGATTACCATAATGGTTACTGCGCACAGCACTGACTGCCCAGTGATTACTTCAAAACTTCTCTTTTTGTTTCTCACATAATTTTGAACTTAATCGTAACCCATTTGTATATATGATGTCCTTGTGGGTGTGTATGTTTGAGCAGCGTACTTTTAAATACATCCCAAAGGGAATATTGGATTTGAAAATCTCACATTTAATATATACAAACTTCGGGTCACATGTCACAGTGTAAGAACAGTATAAACATTATATTTTGGAAGAGAAAAGCTTTGACATCCTAGACGTGTCCAAAAACTTGTTTTGGGGAAGGTCAAAAATGAGATTTGATGAGATGAGGTGTAGGGGCACATAAGCGCTATATCCCTAAAGTACTAGACAAACTTGGACTCTAACACCCCCATTAAGTCACAATTAAGTGCCGATGGGTTCGTAACTAGTTCCCGGTGTATTTCTAAGCTCTTTCGGAATGATGCCGCTGCAGGTGGCCTGCTGAGTATCGGGTTATTCTCGTGAATCGGGCACGTGGTGTAAGTTCTGACGTCGTGCATCCAAAAGTTATTGCCAATGAGTTGGCCGTTGTTCGTACGAACATCTGGCGTATTTTCCAGGTGACTGGTCACTGTCCGTTTAAATTGATCGGTTTGGGTTTGAACCATGCAGACGATAGCCGGGCCCCTCACCTCAATTAGACGATTACCGGGCAATGGGCCTGAAACTGACTTGTTATCGCCTGGCCCCCAGGAGAGGTATGGCTAGCCACCGGTGAGAATAAGTCGGCGTCACACTTGGGTGGTCATCACAACGGCTAAATTCCACATCCATTGTTGTCTTGTGATTCTTAACACCAACGTTAATACAGTAGTGAACGGTAATTAGGGGAATGAATATTGGACGAGTATAACAACAACAAATACAGATGGGAGAAAAGCCAAATTAGATGAAGAAAACCAAAAAATACCTATGTTTCGTTATCTTCCTGCAGAAATTGCAGGTTTTGTTTGCATAATTTCACTTGGACTTTACTGTTGATATCATTCTTTTGGTGAAAAGGTTTAATTTTATTTACTATTTTCATGAAACATTCTTAGGTTTTGGAGATTACTCTTTGCAGAAGAACCTGAACTTGTCATTCATTACCATCAACAGTCACTTCATTCTAATGTTTGTAAATTTGATATACACAACATATGCAATGCTGTGATAGTCGATTATAGAATTGCTATTGAACACTACCAGGATCACTACTGAACTTGTATGAAGTATGCACGAAGTTTCTTTCCCTAGATCGGTTGTGCTTGCTAAAGGACGGTTGCCCCATCAGCCACAGGTGCACCCACAATCCTCTGTGCGCTTCCGCCCCTCTTCTTCTGTCACAAAGCAGTAACGATACCTGTTACGAAGTGTCCTATGCGAACATGGGCCAATTTGTCCCAGGATGGCAATTTTCAGGGCTTTCGGAGGAATGGGCGCCATTTTCTTCTCCCTTCTTTTCACACAGTTGTTTTGAAGTGACATCGACATGTGCCAAGGATGACCGTCCGTGCACTATCTGGTCTTTAAAGGTAGCTAATCATCCTCCTCCAGCTATATTTTTAGTTTCCGGATAGCAGAATTCTTAATTGGTTCCACTCTTTGAGAGTAGCACATATTACACAGCGTAAACAAGGATCCATTGTTTTGATTACACATGTAGAGGAGTTTTAGGCTGTGGGAGGGACTTGAAGTACAGTAAGTGGTTGAAGAATTGAAACTGTCTGGGGTGATGCGTTTTTGTTTTGACGAATACTGCACCGAATGAGAATCGGTCGCATGTCGAGCAAAAACTGGCAGAAAAACGCCCGAAACTATTCATGAAATAAGACGTATATTTCTAGTAAAATCGGCCACCAACGGGCCTTCGTCCTAGCCCCTTGTTAATGTAACCTTGTGAGCCATATCGCCCGATTTTTCTCCAATCTGTAAATGCCCGCCGATGCCTATATAGAAATTGGACGCCTGGGTCGGGCATCGGATTAAATGTGACGCAGGCATAGCTTTGTAGATACCCGTATCCCGCATAGTTAAACATGTATTTTCCTTTTCTTACTATTTTTTTCCTTCTTGAACTCACAGCTCTCTGTTTGATCATGTGGGTTAAATTGCATCCGGGATCCTGCTGAGCATAACATTTAGGGATGAGAAACTTTGGACACTACTCGGTACATACTCGGTATACAGATTGGAATAACATTCAGTTCGGTTCACAGACAGGCATGATGTGCTTCATTAACGACGTATGTTATTTTGAGATCGAATGGATTTAAAAAGAATGCACATTTCTATTTTCACATGCTGCAACGTCTGATGAACCGATCCAACGGTTTAGTATCGGTGTTTATTTTAGTGTTTGTTTAACGTCATTAGCTCTCCTTTATAATTGTATAATTTATATAGAGCCGCACACCTCAGATCTGTTCGGTTTCTGTTCGACTGAAAATTTAAGTATACTGTCCATATAGCTATACCCAATTCAAATAAAAATATTACACATGCATTCCTTTGAAAGACAAAATTCAATTGAAAGTGCATGATACCGTGCTGCAGGACAAATTCTAAAATTCCTTCTCATTCAAAGATTTTCAAGGGATGAATGTCTCACTGGCATAAATACTTTAATTTGGAGCATTTCCTCCTGGATAAAACAAATTAAAAAGTAATTGAAGAAGTAATTGTGAATATGGCTATCATCAGAGTCACTTACCCTCACAGAATTATTTACCTAAATTACGTAAAATAAGAACTCCATAAATTTTAGGTAAAATTAATGTAAGCAGTATTTGTAATTTTACATAAGTTTGGTAAATTTAACTACATTTTAGTAAAATTGTTATATCATAATGTAAGACTTACATTAACTGTGTGTAAAATTTTACCAAAACGTTATGGAGTTCTTATTTTACTTTACGTTTTTGTGAGTGTATAGTGATCATCTAAATGGATGGACATAATGACGTTGTGCCACCTACACTGAAGTCACCGCCATATATACAGCTCAGTGTTGCTATACAACAAGAAAACACAAGGAATACACACACACACACGAATTCAAGCTAGAATTAGTTGCCTGAAATGCTAATACTGTGTACCGAATTTATAATTCAAAGTTAAATTGAAATTAAAATTGCGTTAAGCATACTACTGAAGACACGCTTATCTTACTAGCCTTCCAAAGCGGTAAAGTGAAAGCTCAATTATATGTTTCTTGGCTCACTTGATACACACCACAGTAATGAAACTAATCAGAATGATATTGTAACTTTTATGTCCTTGAAGCAATCGAAAAATTGTGCAGGTAAGAAAATGGAATTCCTATGTTTAAATAGATGAAGAGAAACAGCTAGCCAGTTGAATTTATATCACTTTTACTTTACATAAGCTCTGCTACTACTGATATGTTCTTTACTTGTTAGTTATTTCAGTCCGGTATAGTTTATTAGAAGTTCGTAAGCTGAACTTGAATATTGTATTCTCAATCTATAGTTCGTTTCACAGTTACAACTACGTGTGTCAATTTCACTCATGCATATTAAAACAGGCATGACCTACATTAACTTCCATTTACGTTTGGTTGTATTTGCATTTCGTATTTGTTCAATACGTCATAAGCCGTGTCTCTTTATAACTGCTGGGTTTTTTTTTTAGTTATAACGTTTAAATGTTTGTTGTCTTTTACTTCATTGTTTGCAGTTAGCCACTGATGTTTCCCCCTCTTTCATTTTCAAACAAGAAACGCGACCAAATTTTGGCACGTTTAAAAACATGTGGGAAGAGAATTCAGAATCGAGTATTTTCTCTCTGTTCCTTTTTGAAATTATATTTATTTATTTTTCTTTTTGTTATCACTGATATAATATTTTACTATGCAAGTTGTTTATATTTTTACTCTACTTTTCAACCATAGTTCCTGTTTCGCCATTACTTTATGTACAATGTTTTAGGTTTGAGAATGCTTCACGTTACTTTTCCACCTGTACAATCCTATGTCTCTCAGGATCCTCTCTACCTTACAAGTATGTCGTCCGTGTCTCCTATTTACAGTTTGTAGCATGCATGATAGTGAAATCAGCCAAAACTCCTTCTCTGATATTATTTGAAGGTTAATTTCTCTGACTTACCCGGAAAGACAAAATGGATGAAAAAAGGTGAATACTGTGAGAACGTCCGTCAAAATTCCTGCGATAATCTTCTCCACAAATTAATAAGAAAAAAAAAAAATTCAGATCTGAAAACACTTTAAGCTACAGCAAACGACATGGAAAAGGCGCAAATAGAGCGAGAATGGAGAAGCACTACATCTACGAAGAGTAGTATTGCAAACGCCTTAAAACGTTCTGGGCTCTACAGTAAGTAGCACTTCATTGAACGAACTGGTCATTCCGTATGAGATGTTTGCAACTAGAATTGTAACTGCTGATGTACGAACCATCTTTATATATACTGTTTAATATTAAATCAGTCGTCATATCTGGTATTGTTAAATGAGAAAGCTTCCTTACACCACTCGGCGTACAGGGTACTTTAATAATGAAGTCATATCAGGGAGCTGTAATTTAACAGCTCGCTGTTCATATGAAGATAACATCAGCCTAAAAGGACGATAAGGAAATATTTAAAATATTGTTCAAGGGCCAATGCCTCTAGGCATTTCCTAATAAAGGAATTAATATATTTGAAAGAAATTACTTGGAGATAGAAACACGATGGGATGGAATGACTAAGAGATACTCCAGAAAATATGAAGAAGAGTAGCCATTATTAGGATTGTAATTAATAGTGATAATTTCCAATTTTCAATTCACCCTTGTGACTTTCCGTGAATATTCAAGGCCATACTTCCTTCAAAAAAAAATTCCGACTTTTCTGGATATTTGACAATTGTTTATGGAACTAATACCAAAGACTTTGTTCTCGTTATACAGCAAAATATATTTCAATTATGACTAAAGCCCATGCGAATCCTATGGTTGCCATCTTCAGGTCTCACAGGCCAGATCAAACTTGAGAAGGTATAATGTAGCAGGGTATTTGAGGGGGTGAACCATATGAACCTAAAACTGTGCACGTGTCAGCGACGGCAAATCCTGAAGCCCATAATGGGTGGGGGTTCATGAAGGGATTCGTCATGAGGCCGTTGGTGCGATCCAGTGGGCGGAGCCCCTGCTGGAGTACGGGGACAAAGCCCCTGAGGGTCTCGAGTTTTAGTATCTCAGAAACCCCAGAAAAGTGTTTTTACGGGTAAATTCCAGAGGTAATGTGTCTGCGTACTGGTGTAATTATGAATTTACGGAAAAGTTTTTGTACACTACCAGCTTTAATGCAAGAGTCCTGAATACAAAAAAAAAAACTTAAGCTAGATTCAATGAGCAGTCTCAAGATAAGGTGATATAAAAAGTTCCAATTATTAAGACAGCCTCTTGATTTTTTTTTTTTTTTTTACTATTTAATCTGTTTCTTTCATTTTACACTTAAGAGTTGTTTCATTTTCGTAGCGGTAATTTTACTTCCAAAGTTTTACCATTTCTATCCGTTGTTTAACAACTGTACTTTTATTGTTTTCATGTTATGTCTCTTGTGCCTGTGTTATGTTTAACTTTTGATATTTTAGGCTTTTAACTTTTATAATTTGTTCCTTTGTTTATCTTTCTCTTATATGTTGTTGTTGTTGTTGTTGTTGTTGTTGTTGTTGTTGTTGTTGTTGTTGTTGTTGTTGTTGTTGTTGTTGTTGTTGTTGTTGTTGTTGTTGTTGTTGTTGTTGTTGTTGTTGTTGTTGTTGTTGTTGTTGTTGTTGTTGTTGTTGTTGTTGTTGTTGTTGTTGTTGTTGTTGTTGTTGTTGTTGTTGTTGTTGTTGTTGTTGTTGTTGTTGTTGTTGTTGTTGTTGTTGTTGTTGTTGTTTAACCCAGGGCCCTGGGGAAGAGCAACTTAAAGTTGATTGGGCTACCCTGGTAAAATAAGATATAAATAGATAAATATGTCTTTGTGGAAAGTGTAATGGTTGAGTGGTCCTAGGTCCTTGTTGAGTCCATTGGTGCTGTGTCTCGACTTGGAGGATAAAGTGAATTTTTGATTTTTCTTTTGTGTGTCGGACTTGAAGTTGGAATCTAATACAGTAGTACACATTTCAGATTAAGCAGAAAATGAAAGGAGCGATTAAAGTGTTCGGAAATCCTTGGCTGTTGTCTGGTATCAACTCTTTTATGATTGTTAAAACGTGATCTGAATTTTGTGCCAGCGTCGTCCATATAAACTTCATTGTCACAGCTGTTACAACATAACAGATACGGTACTCCACAGTTTTCAGAGTCACACTTTAAACTGGGAGCCTGAAAGGACACGAAAAGTTTTGGAACGCTAAACGAGATGTCAGTGACAATGTGTTTAAAAATTTGACAAGGGTGTTCTTTGCATGGTGTGTTGCCTATGGGGAGATCAAGTGGGGTAGGAAGTTGGCAGGAAGTGAGTAGACGACAAAGATTGGGCGGTTGCCGTAAGACTAAAAAAGGACTGGACCAGATTTGACAATTGTATTGTAAAGATCAGGTCTGTTTATTTCACTGGATTTGCGGATCCCTTTTTTAATGACGTGGAAGGGGTGACCGTTAGAAAGAAAATGTGTGGGTCTTTTGGAAACTTAAAAGTAATAGTCACTGGTTTTAGAGCAGATACCTCGAAGTCTGAGACATTGACTGTAACGCTATAGATTTCTTAAGGCAGATCGGTTGGGTATGATTGTAGTGAAAGGTACTGATGATTCCGTGGGCTAGTAGTAAACTCAGGTAGATAATTGGAGTTGATGATTAAGTCTGTCCATAACATCTGGGAAGGGGATGCTCGTTCTAGAGACACCTCAAACGTAAATTTGATGCTGCAATGGAAAGAGCTTGCATCTTGATTGAAAGCTTCTAAATTGGATTTACCGTGAGACCAGAGGAAAAATATATCATCGATCCATCTACGGTAGTGTAGAGTCAGTGAAATCGGTCTCGAGTTTGTCCATGAAAATGTTGGCATAGCAAGGCACTGCCATTTTAGTGCCCATTGCAGTTCCTTTTTTCTGTAAGTAATATTTGTCATTATATGAAAAACAGTTGTTGAGGATAAAATCATTAATATGGTCTGTGTCAGTAATGGTCGTGTGATCAAAAGAATTTTTTAACATGAACTCTTTAATGGCTGAGATGCCTTCTACGTGGGGAATGTTGGAATATAATGAGGAAACGTCCATGGTAACTACCATAGTTTGTTCTGGAACTTGACTGATCGAATCGATTCTCAACAAAATGGGTAGTGTCTAGTACATAGCTGGTGATCGTATGTAGCAAAGGATTTAAGGGGGAATCTATATGCAGCCTGACATGCTTTCAAGGATGGTACCAGTACTTGATATTGTGGGTCTGAAAAGGTGAAAAGATTGTAAGTTCTAGCTAATTTGATAATATATTCACTGGGGACAGAGGAGAACGATGGGTCTATATTAACTAAAAGGCTGGGTAACTTATGAAGTTTGGGAAGAGTGTGAAAAGTGCCTACCTTTGGCTTATCAGGCACAAGATTACTTAAAGTTGGTAAAAAATATATCCGATAACTTATTGGAAAGAGTGACACTGGCATTAGCAAAAGATGGGATTTGCAACATTTCCTGAGAGAAATTAGTGTCTCTTCATTGGATTTCCGCCTCCTTCATGTTATCATTAGTATGAATTACAGCGATGTAACTTCCATACTGAAGTGAATCACTTCGACCGGCAACCAAGAGACTTGACGGTAGCCGAATTAGGTACCAATATCTATGCACAGGAGTGTGAAGACGGACACCTGACTGGTACAGATATAGTAGTTCTGCCGAGGACCTTCCGTTGTGTGTGTGTGGGGGGGGGGGGCACTGGGCCCCCACACACACACACAAAGTCCCAAAAGTGCGTAAAGTATGCGAAAGGGGTACCAGTCAAAACCACTGCCATTTTTGCTGACAAAGGGTAGAACTGTTCATGCCAGAAGACAGTCTGTTGTAATCACGCCGCCAGACACTCCTAAAATGGACCTTTGGATCCTATGGCTCAACTAGGCTAGCTAGTTACCACATGAAAACAGGTTCACAGTATCATGCATACCACAGGGTTTGCGAAAAGACTCATGACAGAAAAGTATTCTACTGTTTTGCTTGAGAAAGCAACCCCCTCCCCCTCTCCCAACACGGACCTTAAAGTAATTAGTCGTTCACTATAGACGAAAGAGGTATTAACAAAAACTGATGTCGGATGGATTGCCTTATTTCACAGAAGTGAAATGTAGTTACACCAGAAAAGGTGCATGTGAATTGGTAAATTACTTTTACAAAGTTATTGTTACAATATATGGCATAACATTTCTTTGGTAGTAATATCCACTACTTCTCTTCACTCTTTTAAAGAGGATTTAAAAAATTTAATTTTGAGCTGCTATCATTTATAGGCTCTATTTAAGGTTCAACTGAATGTTTTTGTATTCAGACAAGTCATAGTATTCCTTTTTTTCCCAGATTGTCTGTTTTTTTTTTCGTTTGTTTTCATGGTCACAAGCTTTGATTAACAGTTATGTTTTTCTAGTGTTTATCATATGTACTTATATTGAACTTAGTCTTGTTGATGTGAAAAGTACATGAGAAAAATAAATTGCATTGAATTAAAGTTAATGCAGAATGATTTGTCAAAAGCAATTTACAGTAATGATGCATATCTTAAGAGGTTAAACCCAAAACAAAGTAAAAGAACGTAGTTCGTCTATAGAGTGTAAACCAGAGTACGTCAGAAAGAAGCATTGGCTGTTTACTAGTGATATTGGACACCCTTCCTGCCTTCCACCCAAATGAGCATGGGCTACCTTTCTTCTAAAAGACGGAGCCAGACGTTTTAGGGACAATGAACAAAAATGGGTTTTCCTTAAACTTGGGATGACCGGAGGGAGTGGGGACTGGCTTAAGTCCCCAGCCCCCATGGCTTGTGTGCCTGTGATGGGTGCCCCCTAAATATTGTCTTTTACCCTTTCGATTTATCTAGACTAGTTTCACCTAATAAAATACGAATATCTGAAATGATCTTCAAAATGAAAATAAGCACCGTTGATAATTTGCAACACTGGCGTTCCAAAACGTGTGTTTGATCCGGTTGAAATCACTGTCCGAAACCACAGAGAATGATATAGTAATTAGAGGGCGGACTTCACGAAATTGCTGTGACACTATGGAGACACGTCCGCCGTATATGAAGAGGTCAAAAAAATTAATATTGTAGAGTAGCAATGCCCGCAAGGTCAACGGCCGTGAAGCAAGACGTCGGGTATTTTTATCAAGATGCCGCAATCTTGCCTGTCGTACGGTTGTACTAACAGACGAAAGAAAGGCAGTGGGATCTCGTTTCTGGATGATGAAACTTCGAGGAACTTCTCTGGATTAAGGGAATCTGAAGGGATGCACGTCACTTTTTATCATGCCCGAGGATTACGTGAAATACCCATCATATGTGGCCAACATTTTCTCAAAATGTGGAATAACATTTAGACTGCTGAATATTATTTTTATGGATTACCAGAGGTAAGCTTTACCTTACCAATTTTGAAATAGATTCATTTCCCTTTGAAAGACAATTTTCTGTAGACGATACACTGCCAGTGATCAACATTTTAAACCAAGAAAAGCGATTGTTGTTCTTACTATTATGAAGGTAAGAAATTTAGTTATATATTTTTCGTAAAGCGCTTTCTCAGAGAGACCCTCCATGAAATTGCTAACAGTGTGACCAAATCAATTTTCACACTTAGTTCAAGCCTATGCAGTGGCACAGATACGAGGGGTACTGGGGGGATGGAAACCTTGTGCACCCAGGGCCACCACACTGGAATAAGGACTCATGAGAAAATGCGCTGTGCCATGCTCACCGCCGCCTAGGATCAGTGGTGTAACTTCTGGAGGCAGGGGAAATACCACCTTGGGAAAAATTTTTGGGAAAATAAGTACAGACTAAAAGTGGCAAAAAATGAAAGTCTTCACTCTTTAGCATCGTATGTGGGGAAATTTCTATATTGCTGCTAAACGTTGTACAAAATAGTGGGGCTGTCTCTGGCTGGAATTGCTGTCGGCATATAAGCATCTATAGCCTATTTCCTACCAAACCATCCGATTAGGCCAACCTGGATGGACATAGCTAGTACCCCCTTACCCCAGTCCCAACGTAAAATTTTCGTGGCTACACCACCGGCCACCGTGGGGCGAACTGTTTTCCTGAACCTTTGGTTACACTACATTAGGCCACACAGGTCAGTGAAACTCACGCATTGAGCCTAGGATACACTATATGGCCTAACTTAGGCGTAGGGCCTAGGCTAAACGTTAGGAGGTCACGGTTGTTGGAGTAAGCTCCTTTGTTACGAGCGAATTTTCACTATTTTACGGTTGCTGTGACTTCCATTCTATAATTTCACAGCACATTAATATAATTTAAGCTAAAGGCAAAATTTGTTGAGTTTTTCATAATTCATAGGTGCGAGATATCTCACTCGCGAATTTACAGCACACACACAATGCACACATAGAATAAACTTTGTGCCCTCTTCATATATGGCCGACCTCTCTCCATGGTGTCACAGCCGTTTAGTATTAGCGGTATTGGAAGTCCGCACTCTAGCTAACTATATCATTCTCTGTGGTCCGAACAAAACAGTTCGACTTTACGAGTCAAATTTAAGTGCGGGGTATGTTAATAAGAAGTTTCGCAAGCATAGCAAAGATTATATGTAGCTTAACTTGCTAATAATTCAGTGTGAGTAAATATAGTGTCAAGTTTTGGGCTCTGACTTTAAGGTCATAAATAGAACAATTGCTTTTAGACAGGATTTCAGTTGATAAGGGAAACTAATCTATTGTCCTTTCGGCGTTCCATACCCTACTGCTAAGCTTGAAAATGTGTCAAGTGCGTACTTACAATCGTGAACATACGACGCACATTTGGTTCATACCATTGATCTTTATATCAGAGGTTAATACGCACTGTATGAAATATCGAATGCGTTGACGTCTTAAAGTCCCTGGCGCGTGTGTGCAGGTAGGCTCTATGCACAGTGATGTGGAACGAATCACAATTTCTTAGTTAACCACAGGATACTATAGCATACTGGAAACTTAGCATCCCGAAATTTCGTAGACGTATCTTTTAAATGGACACGAAAGACAAGAGAAGGTAGGCCCAGAAAAATGTATGTATGTAGATGTTGTTATTACATTTTAGATTACTTATGAATTTCGAAATCCAATGAGTTTCACTTTCATCACACACTGTTCCTTTATTTCAAGTGTTATAGTGAGCTCTGTAAATGTGCCAGGCTAAGCTCTAGCATGGATGTATAAATCTTCGCGCATCTAAGGTAAAAACCTTGGAATTTCTAGCTGCTGGAAAATCCCTACAAATCTAATTATCTTGTTTTCGCAAGCCTAAAATTCAATTTTACCAGTAAATTGATCCAATATGCCATGGACTGTTACCTCGAAATCTGTTATTTTAACCAACATTTACTTGAGTTAACAATACGATATAAACCTGCCAAACTTTCGCGCACCTCAACAACGTTAGCATGGCAATCATCACATGAAAAGTGTCCTTTTAAACAAATCCTGTTCCTAAACCAACAGGAAAACCCTGTGAACAAGCTAGCGACAACAATGGTCTGGAAAAATTCCATTGAAGAGTCAAAAGCATGATTTGAAACTTTCATAGTATTCGGCGGAAATTGCGAATGGGAGACTAAGCCTAGCCTACATCCTCCTCTGCAAATGCGGTACCGTGAAGTTGACTATTTAGGCAAGGGCGATTAAATAAACAGTGTCGCAGCTCTCTTTTCAGTCATTTCAGGGCATTGTAGTCAAAAATTTGTTCAGCCATTAGGTCATTGCCTTTTAGGGCATTTTTTAGAGGTGCCCGAAGTTTGGCAGTCCGCGAAGTTTCGTGTATGCACTATACAGGGTTAGGTTTCCTTCGCTAGCTGGGACTCCTACAGTCCTATACCTATTTGGAAAGTTTTTTTTTTTTCAAAATACTGAATGACACTCATTCAGTTAAATTGTTTAGAACAGTGGTTTATAAGAAAATGGACTAATTGCAGGTCTTATTTAGCTTATTGCTACACTTGGGCCCCGTCAGTTGTTTGTCATAAAGTGTGAGTAGGGTAAACTTTATAAGATAACATCCACTTCATTAAAGCCACATGAATGCTGGCATTAAAAAATAAAACAGACAATGATTTTTATATCAAGCTGTGGGTTACAGTACTGTTCTGATCTCTTTTTCGGTGATAAAACCTTTCTTTCACCAGGGCGTGGCATAGACCTACCTTTGACAGTATTGTTCGGAGCTACCTAATTGTTTAAGGATTAATTCACTTACATGACGTTGCTCTGTGAATGATAGAACTGGTACCGACGAGTAAAGGATAGAAATACCTTTGAGCTAATTACACAGCTTACCTTCCCTTGGTTTGATGGGTCTTAAAGTATAAGCAGCAATTAAATTGCCCATCACAACAACAGCTCCTCTGGTTTCATCATGATGCGCTTAGAATGTTAGTATCTTACTGAATGTATCTTACCGAAAGTAGACATTCATAGGGTTATTTAAATTCTGAGAAGAGTTTTTGCCTCCAAGACCTTTGCCAGAAACAGGAAGAGTTCAAAAGATGGAAAACGGTATTTGCCGGTTTATGTCTCACACCTTTTTTAGGCTCGTGCTGAAGTCCAACTTTCAAAGCATTATTTTACATCTAAGAAAGCTTCCTCTGGTAAAATAGTTATGTTTTAACTGATAGAACGGTACAGAATCTCATATGTTATGTTAAGTTTTTTTTAATTAATTTTTAAATTAATAACACGACTGCTCACACATGAAGCAACGAACAGTCAGTACATATACGTGAAACTACACATGTGGTGCAATACTAACTCACATATAATTGTCTTTTCTAAAAGGTCTTCCCTAAAGTCGAGGGTTCCTTCTACTGAACAAAGATTTACAAAAATTTTCCTTGGATGTTTGGTTGGAGCTTCTCTAGGCACTGGTAAGTTCTTCATAGATTGATTGATTGATTCATTGGATGAATGGATGTATGCCTAGATGGCTACAAGGATTGAAAAAAGAATGGATGCATGGATGAATGGATAAACAGAGTGTCGACGGCATAGTCACTATAATTCATTGTTTACTTGCGATTGATTGATTGATTGATTGATTGATTGATTGATTGATTGATTGAATGAATTGATTGATTGATTGATTGATTGATTGATTGACTGACTGACTGACTGAATGACTGACTGACCGAATGACTGACTGACAGACTGACTGATTGATTGATGGATGGATGGGTGGATTGATTGATTGATTGATTGAACGTCATTATTGTATCCAGTCAGAAATAGAATACACCAAAGCTAAGTCTGGACGAATGACTGCAAACTCACGAAATACTTGCAAACATACCAGACAGAAATTTTGTAGAGAGATAGTGTTTTTAAGTCATCATGATATGTGCTTTCTTGTGTACATTGTTGTTGATTATACTTATTTCTTGCTCGTTTGATTTCCTCTCCAAAACTTTAGTTCTTTGTCATATTTAAGATAATGGTAGGCAAATGATGACAACTTGATCAAACTATTCACCAGTTCGGAAACATTTGACAATCCAGTACCTGCTGTTGTTGCGGATGAAAATGACGTTACATATGTACCCTGAATCGAACTTAGGTTCACAGTATAAAGATTCTCACGCGTGAATCTATGAATTTACACATCTGCGATAATTTCTTGAGTTTCCTTCTATGCCTCCTATGTCTTCCTTCAACAGTTTATTTTTTGTATTCTCTACAGCTTTCCACATCTACGTAGTGAACACCCTACCGTTACCGTCAACAGATAAGTTCATATTTGGAACAGTCTTAACTTTGCTGACGTCGATTGGCTTCGGCTTTTCTAGAACTGTACGTTGCATCTGCTTGCTGATAATTCCCAATTTCTTTGGCAAGTTCGGACGAAGTTTTGTCACTTCTGCAGCCATGATGTCAGTTTTATCTGGTAATGAACGACTTTGTTACCAAAGTTTGTTTTGTATGAATGATAGAAATTTCAGGTGACTTACCATATAAACAGAGAAACAAAATCTAATTTGTTTTTTTCTCATCGGATTACGTACGAACCGATAAAACCGTTGTCATTAACAGGATGATACGTGAAGGATATTAGGGAAAGAAATGCCCACAAAGTTGTGGAAGGGAAGACTCGAAATAGATCATTTCATATCCCTCGTGTCAGTACACTAGTAGACGATATTGAGAGCACTACTTTTTTACACATGTACACATCCTTCGGATGGAAGACTCTTTACCATACAATGCTTGAATCTAGTGCATCAAAAACAAAGTCCTGGATCAGTTCCTGAGGAGGAAAAACGTCGATGAAAATGGCGGGATGCCTCGATCATTTGATATTGGATTATCGTACGTAAAAGACAATCACAAGTATACGCCTAGCCCATAGGGTTCCTTTATGCCGATATCAGTTTTTATTAGTCAGATTATTTAACTTTCTTGGTTTCGATCTTTCCTGTATCGTCTTGTAGGTCCAGTAGAAAATATTTTACAAAATTCTCAGGAATCAGCGAGATCGATGGCTTGTACGGCATCGCTGACGTTGAATCACAGTAAGCAGGTGATGGACTTGGCCCACAGACCATTTACCAACGCATTCAAAGACCTAGGGGTAGGTACCTTCATATCGCCATGCAGCGATATGTAACTTCCTACCGAAAGAGGAATCACTCACGTGCGATGATTAATATTTCTCACGAAAGATTTGAGAATAATATTCTATCACTATCCCTCTTAATGAAAGGATCATATTTAATTTTCTCTCCTCGCTCAAGTACAGTGTATCTTAAAAGGTGCACAAGACCAGGTATCGAGGGCGTTTTTTTCTTTGCGGGTTTACTTTCAGTTTGATGGAAACTTTACAATCTGTCTGTACGTAGTGTCTCTGTTATATGTATTATGAAACCAAGATTTCAAGATATTGTTCTTCTTAACCTGTTGTAGGGGACAAACGGAGGACATCAAAGTTATTGCGAAGAAAATAAAATGAAGAATTTAGCAAGATCGAAAGAGAGGTAGAAGGGGATAAGAGAACTTCATCTGATTCGTCTCCATCTCCTCAATCAGCTTCAGATATCAAAGCCAGTTATCAACAGAAGTTTAACTTTCAGTGCGAAGGTGAGCCTTATCATAGAACTAAACACAACTGTGCGAAAACTCTCCGTCAAACTTTTCTACATGCATTGCACAAATTAGGTCAGGAAATTGTTGTAATATTTCAATTCTAGAAATGAATATGTTAGTACGGAAAATTTCATCGAAAATTATTTTGTATATTCTATATGTGTGTCCTTGTTGGGGTGATGGTGATTTTTAGATATTAATGGATTATAGGTTTTTTCATTTTCTTCGATTGTGGGGAAAGCCGTTGGCCTATCATTTGCAAATTAGGGAAACGGAGAGTCAAAAACGTTGGAAAAAGGTTGGCAACCGATTTGCATCAGATGCAGTCCTTTTGTGACAATCTGCCATAAAGGCCTGTGTGCACTAGTAGGCAAAGAGTATGCATACTAACATAATATTATGAAAGGACTTTTTGTCAAAATTAGAGGGAAATAGGGCGTTTGTTTAGAGAAAACATCCATATTTTTGAAAACAATGTTTGTGGACGTAGAATGATAGATTATTCAAAAGAAGGCAGGACAGTAGTCTTCTTTTCAGGAAATAAGCTTCTGACAGATAGAAATTCAGTTATTTCTTACTCAACACTAATTTGTTCACCCAAACTTTTCAAAATTCAAATGATGCATCTTCCACTACTCATCACATGCATGTTTTGAGGAGATGAAGCTTTGGTAGATTTTTATTGATGACACTGAATGGTTTAACAATGATTACCGCCATTTTCTTTTGTATGTCACGTTGGTGTATTCTAAACGCCCTATTGCCCTTCAATTGACATCACATGACGATTTTTATTATCTATCCAGAATCAAGATTCAAGTGTTTTCTCCCGAAACGATTAAATATTATTTTATTCTTTTTCCTATCCTCCCACAGACATGTTCTCGGTTGCTGTACAGAACTGCAAAGACGAACTGGCCAACATTCACGATCGCTGCTTCAATGTGATCAAGGTTCCAATAGCGAAGAACATCCTCTGTGCGCCACTGACCGCAAATTTTGTCTGCAACATAATCACGTGTTAGTTCCTATCTTTCGTTCTTCGTTCATTACAAAAATCAATTCTGAAGGGCCAGAAGACATATTCTATTCCCAGCTGAAGAAAAGTCTCTCTTCACGAAAATTCTCCTACACACTTTTGAACATGACTCTTTGACTCACTGGCTGCTTTCACACACTGGATCGTGAATCAGACCCTGATCTGATCCCCCACTCGAGATCAACTTTGTAGTATGAGAGCAGTTGCACTCAAGATCGGATCGGGAGATGATGATCCACCCACGGGGACAGATCAGATCCCGAGCGGGATCTGATTTCTGTAAGTGTATTGAGTACAGTACACTCTAAGTACATGTTGTTCGGTCTAAGGAGGATGCACAAAGGTGTTAGGGGTATGATAACCTACATCATCAGTTTCAGCAGACATCAATGGTTTCACTTCATGTGTGCAAATCGTTTACTCAGGGTCTGATTCATCGAGAAGGATCAGGTGTGAAAGCAAACCCCCTGATCTCGAGAGGGGGATCTGATTCACCGGTCGAGACCGGCATCTGGTGAGAAACCGGTCACGGTGTTCCTCTGTCATAATGAGACACAAACCTCACCCACCCTCTCCCTTCAACAGATCATTGTGACATTTAAATCAGATAAAGTAGAGACTTGGGTGTCCAAGTTTGTAACCTCAGACAAGCAACTTTAAGCTTGGCTTCCTTACAGCTCTTACTCCAGGACAGACGCCGAGGGTAACCGGGGTTAAGGGGTTTACCCCCCCCCCCCACACACACACACACACACACATACACTCTAAAAAAATATTACAGAGCCCTCTTGACAAAAATGTCCTCCTTGACTGGATGATACATAACACGTGCAGGTAATAAGATATTTGAAAGTGCCCTCTTAAACAACCCTTCCCCCAACTGTAACACGGTATTGCCGGTCGTGCAGGCTCTAAATAGTAGGTCAGTAATCTTCAATTTGACAATATGTCTGGGATGCCAAATCGTCATACCGTAGCTCTTCAATGAAGTATCGAAAATCTAACATTGAACAACCACAAAATGGTTGCTTCTTTGGTGCGACAACACCGGCACATTTTAAAGTAAAAATGGATGACAAAAAGAGAGCACAAGATGTAGTTGTAGTAGTCAATGAGTTTGTGCGGTCTGTTATTTAAAGTAAGTTGTACTGTGGTTATCTCGATGAGCATACAAAATCCCTACCTAATGTTATTCATTAGGCTCTAATAAAGATATCCTTTACCTGTACAGCGGTCTCACAAAATATTCACACATAACATTGTAGCCAAAAATAAAAAAGAAAAACATCTATCACACATGTCCTGAATAGCATAATATTAGTCTATGGCTTTCGGTCTTCCGTGACCTTAAGTAACGGAGGAATATGTTACGCTGCGTCAGCAGTTGATACCTTAAATTAAAGCTTTTCTTTACGTACCTAGTAACTTAAATATTATATACACTAAACAATATCTACCTGCAGAAGGACACTAAAAAAGGGCATGCTGCGACAATGCCGTTATATCTAAAGTACTTTTAACCGAAATCACAGGCAATACTTTGTTCTCTACCAATGATCAGTAATTCGAACAGGCCATTCTTGACATTATTGTCAAACACAAAGAAGGCTATAGATAATCAGCCTGTCTCTCAAAATTTTGGAAACTCACTGCATGCAATAACTGTGCTTTCGTCGCACGTAGCAGCAGTAGCAGAGATGTATATGTACTTGCAAAACCAAATACCAAGGACGAACAGAGTAACTGTATTTTAATCACTTTGGTCCTTTTTCGATAACATAAAAGATAACCACTAGCACATATAGACATATCCTACTACAGTAACTTTTTCGCACAAGTGTATGAGCTGAGACATATTTATTGCGTTTCCGCTGCCTAACGTTCAAGCTTAATGGAAAACACAGTGTAGGCTATCACTGTTAGTTTCTATTCATGCCTTCAGATGAGTGACATTTGAATTTTGTCGTGTTTCAGACATATACCAAAGATTAAATTCCATTCATGGGAATCCGGTTTTTTATGTATTTAGCCTTTGTTTCTCTCTGTCCACACACTTCAGAAAATTCCAGTTATGTGCCCTTTGAGGGACTTGACAATTTGAGAAGATTGAAATCTCGAAAAAAAATAATAAGTAAATGTTCTCGGTTTAGTGGTGAAAATATTAGCTCAATGCCATATTCTGCTTAGACTTTTATTGATTTTTATTTAACATCTATTTTGCAGTGGTACATTGCATCATGGGTAATCTATGATGTCATAACTGAAACAAGCGCCTTTATATCCGCTGCATTTCTTCATAATCCTTACTGTCTTAAAAAATATTTCCTATAATTAAATGGATGTGTCCATAATTTCCACATTTTAAGGTCAATCTACAATAGACCTAATTTCAAGTTTTCAATTGTGTTCAACTTCAAGGATAAATAAGCACTTCACTTACAAAGAAGTTGAAAGAACAGTCAAAGACCTATTTCAGCAAATTGCCAATATTACGTGACCGTAACTTATTGTAACCTTCGAGGCACTTGTTTCTTGGCCATCTTTCTTCAGTCAGCAATAATTTTGAGTTTCTGTGACAGGATATGAGCGCATGTTGAGTTTGAAGTGTCTGCATTAAATAAAAAACCGTTCTTTCATCCAAGGACGTCTTAAAGTGTCACTGGAATATTTGTTTAACTAAAATTGTGGATTTTGTGGATGATTTTGGATGATTTATCACAAAGTCGCTTAGCAAGACTTTTGGAAATTGCATGAACATGATATTCTCGACGTATACATTGGCATTTCGGAATCTTAAAATCGATAGAGCAACAGCAACAACAAAAGATAGACGGTGTCCAATCAAACTCTGTGGTAAGATCTGTTGAACATCCCCACTGATATGTGATGGTCAGCGATACGGTGGTACTTAAATGTTGTTATGACACTGATCACGTGAAATCGAAGTCAATGAAAGGTCAAGTTCACACACTTTTGGACACAGGGGGTGAAATAATTTCCACAATCGGTTTGCTTTACATTTCAAGTCAGTCAAGCATTTTCCTCCAGATTTGATTGTTTTTGTCAGTTTTTATTTTATATATTCACAATTTCGAATAAATCCCTTTGCCACTGTATGCAGATTCAGTCTCCTTTATATGTATATAGCATGGTACTTAATGTGAGTAAGAACCTCTTCACGGACAAGTAAACATGGTCAAGGACGTAGCACCGACTTTAAAGTAAGCAGTCTGCAATGTCTAGGTGATTGCGATTTTTTTCCCCGCGATAAAAGCATATTCCGTGTACCAATGACTTCGTTCTACGGAAAGCCTGTGAATTGATATATTTCCTTCGTCACAGGAAAAACGTGTCATAAAGTGAACGATTGGTAATTATATATGAGAATGTTTGCTATCAAACGTAATGCATATGAGGTATAAAATATTTAGCATTCTATGACATTCTCGTTAATGCATTTTATATTCCTCTGTTCCAATTTTCAGGGCTAGATAATGTGTGTGACTCGTCTAATGTTGATACCAAAAATCTCGGCAGGGAGTACCTGAAAGCAAAGCATTCACTGGGGAAGCTGGACGAAGAATTTCAAGCTAAGATGAAATGGAAGGTATGGCACCAAATGTCACTGAAGCTTCTTTCTTTGAGGAAGTGATCGAAGTACCTTCACCGTCGAGCGTGACATTGTCTTTCAACTCTTACTCTTCTCTCAAATAGGAAACAAACGGCAATTGGCTCAAAATAGGATGTGAGCTGGGAATAATTAGAAATATTTGGACACTATGAATAATACATTTTTAAAAAGAAGAGAAAGAGAGAGGCCATAACATAAGTGAAGAAACAAAAATCGTATGTATAAGTAGCATCAAAACAAAATTAAAGTCCAAAATTGTTTCCTTGGGCCATTGAACGATTTCAACCACTTACCACTTGGAACTGAGCGGGGGGTACGGTGGAGGAAGGAAGTCACATGACTTACAAAATTCCATATAAAAATGTCGATTTGTATAATCGAGTCACAATTGTGACAATACCATTCATTTATTCATTCATTGGTTCCTTCATTCACATTCATGCAGGCAAACATAACAGCATGTGTATGTAGTACATGCTGCAATGTAAATAGGACACTAGAAAAAAAAAACCAATTCAATCTGTATCACTGGTACCTAACAGGAAAGAAGAAAAAACAAGAAAGAAAAGCGAATGGGACACAAAAGCAATAAGGTAGACAAAAGGGAAAGAGTAGGAGCCAACTCAGGGTACATAAAGGGGAATTTCCGAATGTTAGACCACGGAGTTTTTGTTACAATTCCCTGGATGGACACACGCGATGGATAATTGCACCAGCAAGTATACATGCGGTGTGAAAGGGTATATTTCTGTTACAACCGCAAATGTAGAAAATCCCAGCAAATGTAGTATCGACCGTTACTGTAGCACTAACCACACATATATGTAGTTAAGTCCCCGTTAAGGTAGAAAAATCAACAGCTTATGTAGTAAAAATAGCTCCCCGCAAATGTAGAAATACCCAAAGCCAATGCAGGTATGGAAATCGCTCCCCGCAAATGTAGAACCACTGTTCGGTGGTTCTGCATTTGCCGGGAGCGATTTTTACTACATAAGCTGTTAATTTTTACTACATTACCGGTTGAGTGTGCTACATTAGCGGTTGATATTGCATTTGCTGGGATTTTTCTACGTTTGCGGTTGCAACAATTGCGAATATCTGTCTCTTCTTGTGCAGGATACAGTGTTACTTGTAACGTCAATGGGAATAACTAATTCGTAATTACTAATTACCGGTATTTCGGTTGACTCTGATGGGCTATCGTAAAAGTATAACCCATCTGGAATATCGCAAATAACGTTAAGAATCCAAAGTTTAATAGTGTGGATTATTACTTAGACTACGCGGAGTGAATTGCTATGTATTGTTATGTAACTGAGGACTTTAATGCGGTAACTTAGAAAAAAGTACTTTGATACAAATTAATGTTAATGAAACAATCACTTTGTTGTGGATATTTCTCACTTTTTTCCAAACATTAGTTTGCTCTAACTCCATTTTTCACATTAGATTGTTTTACTTCATTCTTTGTCAATCCACCGTTTCTTTTGTCCCGTTAGCTTCCCACTGCAGCATTTGTGTACTGTCGTCTGGTTGTGACATGGAAGTGTTGTACAGTCTTTCATGGCAGTACTGTCTTCCTGTAAGACAAATAAAATTTCTCTCCCAGCTTTTAGCCTCTACCCCTCCCCCTAGCGAGGCCACAGACGACGCTGAATACGAAAATAAAAAGTCTTATACATAAATCGAAAATGGTAAAAGCTTTCATGGTTTTTTCTGTGAATCTTTCGGTTATTAAAATTGAAGATATACTTTTTGCTCATAGGCTAAAATGAATTGGAAATGTGTCATCGTTAACTTAATCTGCTGCCCTCACTTCTCCTTTCATCCCATACTCGGGTCCCTATATCTATAAACTCCGATATCACATACGGTAATAAAGATCCATGGCACTGGGGCCAATTAGTGAATGTTGTAGCTTGTAAGGGTCCCGGGTGGTGACATGAACTCCCTCCACTTGTCATAGAATAATCGCGGGCCCCTGATCATAGCGTAACTGTGTACCCCTGGTCATAGAATGACTGAAAGCCACTGGTTACAGAATAATCTGAGCAACTGTTCATGACAGTTGGTCCATGGTCATGGAATGACCTTGGGCCCCTGGTGAGAGAATGACTCTGGATAATTTCTCATAGAATGACTGTGGCCCCTGGTGGTAGAATGACTGTGGTTCCCAAAAAGTAACCTGTATAGCAAACTTACTGCTTTATTAGTATCAGAGAAGTATGGGTCCTTCACTTCAGGTTAATATGACGCATTTTAAACTGTACTGGGTTAGTAAAAAAAATGAACAGTATTACTTGTCACCTATCTCGAAATATTTAGCAGACATTTGGTGAAGAAAATCAAAGATGTTTATCTGGCATTTTTTTGTTTGTTTCATGTTTACTTATCAACGACGTCCTTAGCTGGAGAAACCCGAGGTGCCACCAATTTACAAGAGCGTATCTGTCTCTAAGATTCAAGGAACCATTAAACATGAAATTTCGAAAAAGAAAGTCTGGTTCGAAGTGGCATATAAGCTGATATCTATTCTGTTGTCTTTTACATTCCTCCTGATCTTACTGAGGTAAGAATATAAGCCACAGTGACCTTGAAGATTGGCCGGGACGTACCATACCGTGTAAGAATAGATGTATGAATTTTTTAAATTTATCACTGGCAAAACCAGCCTGCAGGATTTCGCCTATTTGATTGCATGTTTTGAGTGGCCCAATCCACTGTTTGCAATTACCTGCAAATATTAGAACTAGTAAAATTAAATAAAGTTATTTGAGTTATCAACAAAGTTGGTAATTTTGTTTTAAAGTAATTTAAAGAATTAATTAATTAATAATTTTAATAATTTAATTAATTAATTTAATTTAGAAGATGTGCAATAGATTTTGGTCACAGATTTTTTTTTTTACTCGACTTGTACATAGAAGCAATCGCGTGCGATGAGATCTTTTAGCTGGTTATCACTAAGTCATGTTGAAATTTATGAAGTTGACATACATTGCTACAATGTGCATTGCATCGAGATGAAATATTCTGAAATACATTGCAGATTGTATTGCACTGAGTTGAGCTATTCTGACATACATTGCTACATTATGAATTGCACTGAATTGAGGTATTCTGACATACATTGCTTTGTCATGGGTTATTTTGACATACATTGTTACATTGTGTGCTGCAGCGTGATCAGGTACTCCGATCATACATTGCTACTTAATGTATTACATTGTAATGAGGTATTCTGATACATTGCCGCACTAATTTTAAGTTAACAAAGATCTCAAACTATCATGTTAGAGATCTCATAGTTATTCCAGTTTTGCAGCCCCCCCCCTCCCCCTCCCTCCTCAATCTCTCTTATTTCTAATTCATAGTGTATGTCAAGAGATATTTCATCAAATTTGTGTAATTGTATAACAATACCTTGGGTTAATTTCATAGAAGTGAGAAAATGCACACATGGTTTTATATGCCCAGTAACTTTGTCTTCATCAATTGGTTGATTTTGAGGGTAAGCCAGCAACTTCTATGCATTATGTTTACAATATGATTTGCTAAAAAAGCAGTACTACCTGCGACCCCAGTCTAATTGTCATACCTCATATCCCCTTCCTGCTTGGCTCACTTGTTCCCAAGATCTTCCCGTTTAATCCCCTTTGACTGTCTTTAGACCTTAATAGGAGAACTAAAAGTGGTTAACCTTATTTCTTCATTTTGTTTCAGTGCTAACAACTATAACAGTGACTACTTGACTAACCTCAGCTTCGACAATGTTTATATGACTGACTACTTTCGAAGAATAGATAATCGAAGAAAAGCTAAAGTAGGTTTGCTACTTGTTTATGTCGTATTTCTTTTTCCATATTACACGATGCATATAGTTTAACTAATTTAACTCGAATGGAATTAACGGCGTGATGCATTTACCTATAATAAAATAAATGGCGGTAAAATGCATCATAACCTTAATTCCATTCGAGTTAAGCCTTTAAAAAAAGATTACTGAAAACGGTTTCTTAACATGTTTGTGTTAAAATTGTACCACTAGAAGAGTTTGTTTTAAGCAAATCGGGGTGATGGTAGCAATTAGCATATCGAGTAAGTACAGTTAATGACTAAGTACAATTATTGTGCCCTGCAGACTAACAACTAGTCGAGTGTTTTCAATGGACTGAAAAAGATATATATGAGATTAATAGGACATATTGCAGGTATGATTGTGATAAATTCCTCGATTCAGATCAGGGAAGTGATTATAACCAAGTATGTCAGCTGTGATGTGGTGTGGGGAGCCATGATGTAATGTGATGTTACATGCAATATGTTGCACAGTGATGTTGTTTGATGTATTGAAACGTAAATCTTAAATTGATCTTGTGGTGTTGAGTTGTGTGTTAAGTGTAGTACGGTGTAAGGTGACATGCTGTGCAGTGATGTAATGTGAAGTGTAGCTGTGTCGGTGCACTAGCTCGTGACATTAGAGTGTGTGGTGTTGCTATGGTTTCAATCGACGTAATGGGATGTCACGTGGTGTTCAGTGTTGTTGTTATGTGATATTTGAAACCATTACGTTATATGGTGTTTCGCGATAAAAGTTTTAATATCATGTGTAGCCTATACCAATGTAAATGCATGCTATTCACATAATACATATTTTACTGTACTATGTACTCATGTGGTCATGTAAAAATAATCAATTGTGATACGATTGAACATTAATTTTGCTTTATGCCTCCTTTGTGTGCATGTGTGTGCTTTGTTTTTCTTTCAGGGTCAGAAGTCATTACTACCTCTGAAAAAGATGGAGAAGAAAGATCTTATAGAGCCGATGGTTTGGTCTTTACGAACAGAAGAAAGGCAAAAACTGGTGAGACTGAGACTTTTGGGGTGCACCTCTAGGAAAATACTGAAAAAAACCACAGTGCTATATGATATTGCCGTGGTTCCCTCTGTCGCAGTAAAACAGACTGTAGACCTACGAAATTAGAGACTTCATAAACTGAGTGTGATAAACAAACAGTGCCAATAAACCACATCCAATGCTGCATCTCAACACACATTGCATCATATCCTGAATAAATATGTAACTCATGAATTTAACAAACCAGGAAGAAACACATGTACCGGTTTGAGTGAGCGTGTGTATAATGGGAACCATAAATGAAATCGTCACCATAAGTGTTATAATGTGACCCCACCATAATTGAAATAAGTTTAACAATAGATGCAATAAATTCTAAGAACATAGGCCAATACCCCATCCTTGCTTTAAACACGGCCGTATAAACCGGCTGAGGGAGAGTCCTGGACACGATCTAATGTGGGACCTCCGATTATAACGCTCCACAAGATCAGCATCGGAGAAAGTCATTTTTTTATTTTTATAATTTTTTTTTAAATTAAGAAAAATAAAGTAAAACATGGCAAAATCATGAAGATACAAAAAGTAAAAAGGAAAACAAATGACAAAATAAAACAATTTTACTGTTACCTTCAGTAAAAGTATAAAGTTTCTGAAAAGGGGAGCTTTCCTGATGGGTGGCGGTAGATAGTTCCATCGTTTGGCCCCGGTGTGTGAAAATCGTTTCTTATGTATTTCAGTTTCACCTCTGAAAGGTATAGAGGGCATCCTTCGATGAGGACCCCAAGCCATGGTTGTGAATGGAGTCGTATGCAAAAACATTTCTTTCATATGACTAGTAGTAAGGCCATGAAGTGATTTATACACCATTTGAGCACGTTTTTCTTTTATACGTTCCTCAAATGTTTTCCATCCCAATGTATTAAATACGTCAGAAGATCTTTCGTTGTACGTTGCGTCTAATAGTACTCTCACAGCACTTTGAAATAACCTCTTTATTCCGTCGATATTTTTTCGGGAGCACGTGCACCATACCAGGCTACAGTATTCAAGTATTGACATTACATAACGGCCATTGACATATAAAATCCTCTTGGGAATGTCAATGTACTGTTTGACACGTGTTCACATAGCTTTTCTCGAGCTAACGTTGTTGCAAAGACAGTCAACTTGATAATGCCACTTTAACTTTGAGTCAACTCTTACCCCTGGTAGTTTTTCCCTCTGAGAATTTTCCAGTCTACTGCCATTCATGCACACATTTAATACATTATCAGGTAGATTGTGTTCAGTATGTCCCGTGTGCATATAACCATATATTTTTTTCTCATATTTAATTGTCCTTTTGTTGTATTTACACCATTACTTGTATTATTAGAATCCATAGTAAGTTTGCGGGAGATTTGGTCAACGCTTTAACCATATACATGGAACAGTTGTGTCGTTGGCATACATGTCAGCAGAGCAGTAGGATAAACTTAAGTCAAGATCATTAATATAGATAAGAAACAGCAGAGAATCAAGAGTGAAACCCTGAGGTACACCAGTGATAACTGGTTTAAGAAATGAACACGATTCATTAACAAATACACATTGTTGCCTGCCTGTTAAGTAGGATTCAAACCAACCATGACTTGATGGGGAAGACTTGAACATATGAATTTATTGTAGGAAAATGTTATGGTCTACGAAGTCAAATGTCTTCAAGTTCCCTTCATCTATTACTTTCATCCAACTTTCCGTAACCTTGAACAGGGCCGTTTCGCAGGAATGAGTTGCGCGAAAGACTGATTGAGCTGCTTTCGACAGTTTATGCGTCTCTAAGTATTCGTAGAGTGCTTTATGTACGTGTTTCTCTAGTATTTTGTATGCTACTGCAAGAACAGATTTAGGACGATAGTTATTCAACCCGAGTCTGGATCCACTTTTTAAGATGGTTCTCACTTTAGCTAGTTTCCATTCAGATGGGAACACATTATTTCGTATGAAATGGGTGAGGCTTTTCGCAATATAGGGAGCGCGTATATTTAGGATATACGAACTAATTTCATCTAGATCCGTCGCTTTCGTAATGCCAACTTTGTTCAGGCATTTAAAAGCGAAGATCTCAAAAGGAGGGCTCAAAAGGATGGCATCCCCCCACCCTCCCCCGCCTCGAGAAATGAACTCGATAGGTGTCCTTCTTACGTAGATTAAAGCCTAAGAAACAGCAATTCCGACAGAAGACCTTTCCACATGCTGCAACATTAATTGAATCATTACATTGATTGTATGCACTGAGGTAAGTTCTTTTAAGTGACAGCCGGCGAGTTCATTGTAATCATGTTGAGCTAACCGATTCCAGCGATGTTTCGTTGCACAGCGTACTCTCATTTTGTTATCTCAGCCCTATAGGGGCCAGATGATATATTGTAGTCACTTGGCTAGTGGAGCTATATATTGTACTTTACACCCATGGGAGAACGGTTGCCATGGAAACGCTTGGAGTGGATGAGTAGCGACACCCCAGGGCTACCCCATGGTAGTGTGACCATGGGTACAGGAAGGTCCTGTTGGGTGGTATAAATGAGAACGCGTTCGTGCCAATGTGTGCGTGTGTGTGCGTCCGGACCTGTCCAAATTGTGGTTTTTCCAGAGTATAGTTTGAAAAGTATACGAGTGATGAAGTTAAAACTTGGTAAGGTTGTGCATGATGGCAGTATGTCCAAGATGTATTAGTTGTATGGTAAATCGAGTCAAATTTGCTGACTTTTGAGGAAAAAAAAAGCCACTTTTACCCCAAAATTGCTACTTCCAGCATATCTTGAGAAGTATTTAAGCATTTAATGCAAAATTTTGCAAAAACTTACCTGAGAATGAAAACTTCAAGGTATATTACTTTTGTAGTAAAGAGAGTGAAATTTGCTGATTTTATTTTTTGAGAAAAAAGCCAATTTTACCCCAAAATTTGTATTTCCACCATATCTTGAGAACGATTAGACCAATTAACTAAAGGCTTTGTAAGAACTTCCCTAAGAACACATACTGTTTAACATAATATTACTGTAAAAGTAAATCCAGTAAGATTTGCTGATTTTGTAGGGAAAAAGCCAATTTTTCCCTAAAATTTGGATTTCCACCATATCTTGAGAGCTACTTAAGCATCATACGCAAAATTTTGCAAGGCCGTTCCTATGAACACAATAATGAAGATACAGTGTATCACTCTTATAGCAAACTGGTGAAATTGTATGATTGTTTGGTAAAAAACTTAGAGCCAGCATCTGGGTCAATAGACACCACCTTTTTCACGTTAGCCAAAACATCTTTAGCAGAACTGGCCCCTGTGGACAATGTCCTTTATGAGAACATTATTTTTAAGTCAAACAATATTTTACCAGAACCAGGTCCTGCACGGGTAAATAGGAGACTTATGTGCAAATACCCTTTAGGGGATGCTCTTATATCCTGCCCCTAACTCTAACCACTAAGCTTAACCTAAATGGAATAACCCAATATTATAATTGTGTTATGTAGCGTAATATGCACAGATACTTTTGAGCCGTTATTGTTATCGTTACTTGAGCCTAGTAGCACCAGGCTATAACCTTCAGTGTGCTACCTTACAGTAGATATATCAGTAACGAGATGTTCGGCTCTGCTTACCATCATTTTATGCTTGAAGAATATTTGCCACTCAGTTACAACTAGTTCCCCGAACTAGGTCTCTGTGAGATGTGGTTGCAGTAAACTACTACAAATCCTCATGTGCAGGCCCTGTGTTGAAATCAATGCATGTTGGCGATGAGATACGCAACTCCGTGGATTGCCCTCTTGTTACTTTTTTACGTTTTATGTTACGTTTTATATCTTGATGATAATGACGTCCACTAAATTCAACGCGAACATCAGAGTATTTCATTTGTTTCATTTCAATAAGATATTTCTGCTTTACGACAATTACTTAAAACTGACCCCGGTCCCTTCATGATACATATTTGACCATATTTTTAGACAAAATCATATTTTATCAACTCATTAGATATTACATTGAAGACCTTGTATCCAATAAATTATTTGGTTTTTAATTGGATTGGTTTCGTTAGTAAGCAATTGGAAAATTGTAGATATACATCGAGCGTATATGTAGAAATCTGCACGCATAATGGCACATAGATCTTCTTTGGCTTACAAAAGCAATTCGTTTGCAACTTGTGTTGTACATGACCACGACCAGGGAGTCCTAACAACTCACTGGCAATGATGACGTGTTAAAATGTCACCGTGACGTCATCTTTACAAACTACAAACAGTGATCACTCTCTCGTGTTTGTAAATGTCCTTTGTTATTTAATTTACATAGTCATTCAAGGAAGCTCTTATTCAAGGACGGATATGTCTTCAAAGACAGTCCTTTGAAACAAATCTATCCATTCAGGTGTTTGAAGTATAGTTTCGTGTTTCTTACGAACAGGGGGGGGAACTTTCCTCCCATAGTTGACCCCCCCCCCCCGTTGTCCCAACCTTTCCCAATCAAATCTAGTACTCAACAGAGATGAGTCTAATCTTAACCATATGTATAGCTGGCTTATGACTTCCAGGGAACCATGATTAATAAATGACTTAAGTTTATGTTTCCCAACATATTGCAGTCACTTCAAAAGTAGGCAAGATTGGTCAGATCATATTTCTTGATCGTCCAACATCGGGTAAAGGTAAGTGATTGTGTTCGTAAATACAGACGTTGACACAAGACGTTGGCCGAATGAATCAATTAATACAACCCAATAAATCAATTAATACAAATAAAAAAAACTTGCCTAAATACTTTTTAGGTGGATCCTTCATTTATGTCAACCGAAAACGTAAACTTGACAGCTCCTTCTGGCACGGTCAGACATGTTGTTATTGGCAGAGTTCAGCAGCAAACTTGGTCAGGTTTGCAATATTGCAATTTTTTAATGACGAATAGTTATGTAATATTTTGCAAACATATAGTCACCATTTTGTCTTAGCCATTTTGCTGGCCGAAAGGTACTACCCAAAGACCGATACCGCACCCTCCCGATATTAACATTATGCTATTTGTCCCAATAATCTCCATTGCACCTAGTTGCTTCCCCCTCCTAGATTAATGCGGCAAGTGCCGTCACTGCATGCTTACAAATGTCCCACAATGTATATAAGCATAAAAAATACAAAGTTTAAAGAAAAGTGTAGACTGATAAAGGTAAATTAGTTTCTCTTTTTTGATCTGGAACACAAAACTTAATAATCAACTAAAACCATTTTTTTTTTCTTCAGAGAAAAATCTGTCATCTTTCCTCCAACAGATAAAAGGCGCCATCCGGCTATCTTGTCAACTATTTGTGACCATTCTTTTATTAGCATTTGATTTCTTCTTCTACACAACTTTGGACCTAATTCGTCGCCACAGTCAATTGGATTTTCAATTTCATGGCAAGTATTATGATTGTTTCATCTCGTAAAACAGTTACCTGGACAAGCTGTTAGTTCTTGATAAGCAATTCACTGTATCAATGTGACAGACAACATCCGTTGTACATGCAAGTAATATCTATTGCTATACGATTAGGGAATTATCCCGGATACAACAGTGCCCCCCCCCCCCAGCTATTGTTGAGAAGACTTCCAAATACACGAGCCAGCTGTATGTGCCATTCACTCTACCCTAAAAACAGTTCGTTCCGATGTCCAATTAGGCAGTGACGTCTACAACATGACTTAATTAAGGGTAGTAATGTTCCCCTGATCCCCCCCCCCCAACACTTCTTTGATTCTATTTGACTATGAACGTCCTACGTTTCGCAATAGCTTCCTGACCCCACTGAGAGCTTTATGAGCCCCCCCCCCCCTTAAATGGGCTTGTGTGTCCTAATGAATATTGTACATTGTACACACACACACACATATATGTGTGTGTATATATATATATATACATACATACATACATACATATATATATATATATATACATACATATACATATATAGCTTAACAGACAAAGTCTAGTGAGAACGAGCGTACTCAACTCAATACAACAATCTATCATCTGCGTTTTCTTCTGGACAAGTTAAAAATTTTAATATTTTGTCAATTCAAACACGGTTTTTATGCTTTCATTGTGCAATAGCACACGTTTCACTATCAGTTTGATGTTCAATACATCACCTCAGTACTCATATACGAGAAAAAATGAAAGAAATAAAAAAAATGTGGATGACAATAACCTTTACACAAGGTAACTCTCATACGGTCGTACGAATATATCAAGGATGCAAACGGTATGCCGAATATCACATTTATAGTTTATTCACGTAGCACTGTCAGAACTTATCAAAATAACATTGACCGATTATTATAATTCATAATGTGACACTGATAGAAGTTACATTTTACTGTGGTTATTATAATCACCACTATTATTTTCAATAAACACACACGCAGAAGCGATCTTCATGTATGATATTACTTCTCGGTGCATCAGGCAGAGTCACGAAATCTATTAAAATGAATTTTAAACGCTAATTCTAACCACATATTTCACTCCAGGGTGAGCATTCCTTAAATGAAATCGATTTTGTGGAATGAGAAAAGCAATCAATTGGATAGAGTGTGCGTGGGACATATTTGGGAAAGATATCACAGATGTATTGTTCAGTGGTATCAATTTAAGCGATTTATTACAATAGGTATATGCAAAATCAGAAGGACAAGTATATGATTTCAGTAATGATGTCATCGTTAATGATAATACAGAAGATATTTCTGACATTTATTCTCACAGGGTTAGGTTTAGGTTTAATCTGATTTTTGCTTCCTTTCAGAGCGTGTTTTTAGCGTTTCATCTGAAGTTATTTTAGCTTTCTGCTTCTGCTACGTTTTATCTTATTTTCGTATTGGACAATTGTAGTTGACAATTTTGCTTCTTATGTGTTTAATATTGCTGGCTTTTAACCTGCTGGGTTTTAAGCTGCTTTGGTCGTTTCTATTTTATCTTTATTATCTTTGCGCAACACCTTAGTGCTTCAATCTTTCAATTGGACTTGATGACTTTAAAAGGCACTTGATATTTGATTATTATTGTTTTTTTTGTTTTTTGTTATAGGTGAACATTATTTTCGGGTGGCAGTTCATGGTCACGGAAAACTTGCTCAGATGTTTCAGCGCGTGTTTGAGTCATTTGATAGCGCGCATACCTTGGCCGGAATCTCAACAAATAAAGGTAAACCAATACAGAGTAAATGACCATCAACAAGATTAGATTACTTTACTATGACTACAATTGTGAACCAAATGACAAGGAGGCAGATTTATCAAAACCATCATCATTTGTTGAAGAAAAGTTTTATTCAATTCCAGATCCAGTTTATATCCGGAATAATCGGAGCTATCTCTTTTTTTTATTTTTTTTATTTTTTTTTTGAGTGTTGACGATAAGACAGGTTTCTTTTGAAATTATTTTAATAAGCTTGTGTTATCGACGTAAAAGACAGTTTTAAAAGGCTTTATCTTTCCAATCCACTTACATGCGAATTGACGATAGACCTTCACCCCCATATGACGGTGGGTAACTGTTAATCGACTGTCATACAGATTTACATCCTCAAATATATTCACTAGTAACCCTGGTCTTCGGATATTTCAAGACCATCCAATGTTTGGTTTGAAAGACAATAATCAAGTTATTAACCTATTTTGCAGAGTGTCTTCCCATCCCGACAAGACTGTCAGCATTCAAGGTATCTTATATGTGTGCCTTGTGGTTTTCAGTATGGATTCTGCTCTGCCTTGAAGCATGGGGCCTCAGACTAAGAAGAATTATATGTGCTTACCACTATGTTAAGGTAACATTCGACGTCAGCTACAAAATTAAATAAAATACTTATTGTATACCTTTTTTACCATTGTGTTAAGGTGACAACTTTGACCGATTTACCCGGTTTCCACCCAAAGTTTTCGGTTCCGTCATTTTTTTTTTTTCGCCATATTGGATTTTTTATACCTCATGATAGGAGACACCCCATAACGGGTTCTTCGAGTAAAACAAGAAACGAGAATTCCACGTGTGCAACTTCCAGGCCGATCCGGCCTCGGTTGATCGAGTTACGGCAACTTAAGTTATTTTGTCGGCCATTTGGATCATTGAAATCGGAATCATAGAAATCGGGTCACGGCGGGGGGGGGGGGGGGCGAGAACGACTTGGTATGGTAGGTGTAATAGTTTCATACATTGCGCTCGAAATAATTGCAACAGCAATAGTTCAAACCAAAGCCATATATAGAGAGAGTTTAGCCAGATGTGTAACCGACTTGGATTGGTCGAGATGGGACAACTCCCACTAAATTATGTTTAATCTTCGTTTAATTTTCATTACAGATTTCACGTTATATGTATGGAGCGTGGTATAAAGAGGACCGTCACGACGTTAGCGAACGGTAGTCGAACAGAAAAAAAAACAAATAGTGAACGCACTTAGGCTACTTTAAATAAATGTGTGCTTTTCACAGATTTATACTTTGCTGTGCCTCCTGTCAATGCAGATAATGGCTCATCTTTGTTTGAAATAGCGCATGATTGCCCATAAATGAGATTTTTGGAAGCAAATCTTGTAAGAATCGGCAGCATTATCTGGCATTACTGTTACGCATTAACATTAGGTTAGGTGTGCAAGCTATTTTGCTAATCGTATAGTTAAACCGACGATATCCCTTTGAAGACTACCACTGATGCATTCTGGGATATAAAATGTCGTTTGGATATGTACACTATATGCCAAGAAACTACGACTGAAAATACAAGTTTTCAGTATATTTACTATCCTTAATTGGTCAATGTTGTGCATTGCAGTGTTCCTACCATAGGAGAATAAGCCTGAGCTGCGACGCAGGTGTTCTTTATGCTCCGAAAAATACCGTTTTTTACATTTTAGTTTGAACGTTCGGAGTATATTATAGGGTTTCTCTGTCGGCACTTTTCCTCCCCATAATGCACTGCGCTGGCGATTAGCAATATAGCGTATTGACCAGCAGCTAACTTCAACTTAGTCTAGGCTTACGTCAAGCGAAACAGTACTGACGCAGTGTAATATAATGTCTAGATCTACATGTTAAAATGCTTATTTTATGAATGTCAATTTACCTGTTTCAAAATTTGCTGTATGTGATATGGAATTACAGTACAGCTACGCCTATTTGGCAATAAGATGGCTTACTTGTTACTTGTTATATGTTAGTGTTGTTAATAGACCCACAGGCCAAAGGAATGAAGGCTACGTATGAGGTGATAGGCTTAAAGTGGACCTAAAGTCAAAAATTTCAAAAACATATTTTATAAAGCTTGAAAAAAGCATCAAAATGTTCCAACTCCCATCTTCACAGGGCATTCCTGAGCTGAGATATAAAATGTTGACGCTAATTCACTAAATTCAAAATGGTAGATTGCGCAATAATTTGTGATGTCATTCTTGTACCACTCAAATTGCCATCTTTGCTTTACTTTGTTTCTTCGAATGCCATTACACATTGTTCCAAAATGCGATCATTGTTTTATGGTTATAGGGTGAGTGGGTTATAATAGCCCTCTCCTTACAACATGCTAACAAAGAAACAGTAATTGTGTCAAGGTCAAACAAACATTTTAATTTCAAAAGGAAACAAAAGCAGGTAATGTGAGTTGTACAAGAAGGCCATCACAGGCTATTACGCAATCAATGATTCCAAATTTAGTGGATAAATTTCAACATTTTCTCCTTCAGCTCAGGAATGTCCAATAAAGATGGGAGTTGGAACATTTTGATGCATTTTTCATATTTTGTAACATATATTTTTGACAATTCTGACTTTAGGTTCACTTTAATGATAGTGTTAAGCGATAGCCTACCACCATTCACCCTTAACACTAGGACGACCTGTTGTAAGCCTATTCTGTATCCTATAAACAGGGACTATGTTATCGTTAGGCTGAGCTTATGTTGTAGTAATTGCATGTGATTGCTTGGTTCAGAACATTTCCAAAGATAAGTGGCCGTTTATTTCAAGGGTTTGGAACCAGGGCTAGGCCTAATTTGAATTCAAACTTCTGCCAGACATCTGTCAGTTAATGCTTGGACGTTGTTTGGCTATACAGTAGGAATTGTGCTCTTTGTCCTGCTATCGCAAACGTAAGGTCAAAATCTATCAGTTGCAGTCATGAAAATGGTTTAATGTGGAACTTTGCATTTGCGCCTATCAAGTAGCCCATAAACCCCATCACCGTGGGTGAAGGTGTATCCAACTAGGCCTAACCTAACTTATATACAACTTCAATGAAACCTGTGTTTTAGTCAATGCAATAGTGTGTCCCTTGATTTTCAAATGCGGGCACGTAGTTGAAATTGAGTAAGACAGAATGTTTCCTTTCATTATGGAAAAGAAAAACATGTTTGCTGGTATCATATAAAAACGGCTCTTAACGTCAATTTGAGTACAAGAGCGTAAAACTTATGATGTTGGGTTTATAACACCACCGTGGCAAGTTAAGGTGCAGTGTCAGTGTCATTCCAATTGACTTGAACCTGAGGTAAAAGCCCTGCATGCATAAAGAAAAAGTAGGTGTACACTGAAATACAAACAAAAAATCACTTACTTGAACTTAGTGAAATACATTAAGTAAGTGTGACCTACCGTAGCCTAAATACATTTAATTCAAGCAACTTAACATAATAGTATTCCTAATCGCCGTGGCTGTCCTTAAAAGAAAGAATTTGTTCACTGTAGTGCACCCAGTTTTCATGTTAATTAAATTTAGTGGTAACCTTTTTAACAATGTAGAGTAAATCAAACTTTTCAGCACTGATGATATTGTGGCTTGCAAAGAAATGGAAATCTGGAGTTTTCTACCTAAGTGTTGACTTCAGCTAGCCTACTGCTGCGCCCTCACTATTGGAACCTGTTGGAACCTGTTTGAATTGACACACGTACAGCAAAACAAGGCCCTGCAGAAGGGGGGGTGCAAGATATGAGAAGTTTCCTTGTATCATGGAGTGGAGAAAATTAACCTTGCTGCTATCATCTGGACAATCTGGGTCTGAGCAGTGTGCTTAATATTGTATCGTATAATGCTGAATGTAGATCATTTACCTACGAAGTTGAAATTTTGCATCTTACATGTGCCTGGAAGGTTGGATACCAAAGTTATTCGTTCAGTCTGCAATTTTGTATTACAGTTAAATTATGTTATGGTTTGTATAAAAGAAAAAATAATGGGCGAATGATTTATACAAATTATCACTCACCATTATTTTTTTTAAACGTAAGATTTTTAAACAAGAGATCTCAAAATATACAGTGTCTGGATGCTTTTAACGTCGCCCGAGAAGTGCCACTTTCTGCAATCTTTGGGGGGTCTTTCTTTGTGTCAAATTCTTGGTACACTTCGCGTCAACCGTTAGTGGCACCCCTCGGGTGATAATACATGAATTACCCCTCCCCTGCCCCAATGATAATGTCCCCGCACTAGCAACGCGTTTGATTCAATTTTCACAATGTCAATATAGGCCTACTGGATAATATTTGTCTAACATTTTCCAAGAGATTTGAGAGGGATGCCTTGTGAAACAAACATAAAAGCAAGTAGAAGAAAATATTCTCACAAAGTGTATGGCTGGCATCTGATGGAAAACTTTTTCTTCTGAATGTGGCGTATAAGCTAGCAGTGGCAGAAAGGAAAACAAACATTGGGTGGGTGAGAGTAAGCTGGAGTGACGGTAAGAATATCTAAGTGGAGCGTCACCATCATTCAGTTGGCGTTGTGTGTGTAAGAAAATAGAAGGAAATCCCCAAATGGCCGAAAACAGAACTTTCGGTGTGTTCTAAACTGCATGTACCCAAAATGTAAACAGGGATCTCATGTCTACAATTTTGATGCGGAAAAAGTAAATCTATAAACAATAGAAATACATATCAGATCTTGGGTGGGAGAGATGATAGAAGAATTACAACTTAATTATTATGCAGCCTCATCCATTCTTTCTGAAGCACTTGACAAATATAAGGGACCGACCTCCTCCCGTTCTGCAGTCACCGGTGTAAGTAGACTTTTAGCTGAAAGGATTGAAGTGGAGAAAGCAGTAATGGTCCATCAGAGTCGTATGGTTTCTCTGCAATGGCGCCATCAAAGAAGAGCGCCACCATTTTGGCACGTAGTGCACCGAAAATTTGTTGATAAAAATACATCTAAGATTGCATGGAATAGCCCTTCCGTAATGATCCCAGTGATCCCAGTGACTGCACAAAATACTAAAAATTAGGGACAACTCTTATTCATTCCCTTAATTTCATGTTACAAAATGTGTGGGGACAAATGTGTTAGTGTCATCTCCTCTCAAAAAGTGGGGGGGGACTTTTCTCAACCCCCCCTCCCCCTAGTCAGTTGATGCAAAATGAGTCATACCATTATCCTGGTTTTCAAGCGTGTTTGTACTATGTAAGTATGTGTGTGAGGTATAGTTTGCTTCACTTTGGCTAATGTGTATTTTTTCTCTTTTCAGAGAGAGAAAACAAGGATACTGTTCCTCTACAATGATTGTCTGAGAAAGAGAGAAGGATATTTGAGACAGATGAGGAAGAGAGTGCAGAGATTGGCCAGAGAAGATAGACTCTCGGTGATTGCAATAAAATGTTCATACTTCACTTTATTACTATTTCATCAAAATTGCATCCAAATCTGTTTCTTGTTTGGTAATGTTGCAGTTTTACCACATGTTATAAAATAAATTTCCCTGACATCGCCGCCTTTTTTTTTATTTTTAAGGTAACTTACATTTCCCCAAGAACTGCGTTTATCCATAACGTCAATTACATGACTGAGTTAGACTATCAACTTTGAGCTACATTCCATAGGAACAACTGCTACAATATTGGATACATGGAATGGCAGACTGGCATAACAGTTTACCAATTGCACAAGTGATTTCCTGAAAACTACAGAAATATATTGTCGGAAAATTAGGGCGAATCTTCGATATTTCCCGATTTGTATCGTCTCTAGGGAAATTTCCTCAAAAATGGAATCAAAATAAACGAAAAATGTATGGAATCAAAATAAAAGTTTAATCGGTTCCCAATTTTCTCGTCCCTCACATTAACAAGTTAGTTTAAACTCATTCATGGACGAGTAAAAGTGAGACAAACTGTTGCCCCTCGGATTGTGTAAGTTAATTCGTTTCGAGTGTCTTGTTCAAGGCAATCGTGTTAGCCAGGATGTCACAGAGAAACGTCGAACTACACACTGTAATGAAATTTGTTTTCAAGTTCTGAGCCAAATTAAGGTATTGACAGCCAAAGTTGCTTACATTTTGTTCAGATAAAAGTGAACTCAAGGCAAACATCTGTGACGTAGCCATTACGCAATTGTATAAAACGTGTTCTACATTCTACTAGTCAACATTTGAGTTCAAATCACACCTCAAGAATTTACAATGATTACAATCACAGTAGTCTACTATAGGAAAAAGACCAATTGTAATGATGTTCTAACATAGAGGGACCCGTCAAAAATTAGGTCCGTCAAAACCCGACCTAATTGAAATAGCCTGCTGGTTCTAATCCTTAGGTTTTACTCATCTCTCACATAGCTAAATAAGTGAGAACGGTAACATTACACGGTTTCTGTCTCCAACCTCATGGCTAAGGTTGAAGAGGATGTGATGTATGTACCTTTTAATCCTTTTGAGATTACGAGGATAAAGGGAGTCAACATTTGAAAATTGTACTTTTACATTTTTCTGGAAGATTTGGTATCACATAGCTTAAGCATCATTACTTCCTAACATTATCCTCAATATTTGAAAATCCATCCTTTTCTCCTTCCCCTTCCCCACCCCGTCACACTTGACAGTATATCACTGTTGCATATGTATATGTTAAAACTATTCAAGGTCATTTATATGTCACTTTAGCCTGGAGTATAGCGTAATTAATTTTACCAGGAGTAGAAAATTAGAAAAAGTTGGTAACTTGTCAGTGAAGATAGGATTTATGCAAATTAAAGCTGAACTAAATAAGAAAATCAAACAGAAAAATGAAACTTAGATGCCAGATAACCTTTACTAGATCAACGTGTGAAACCTGAGAATGCTAGCTGCTAATTCATTTCTCTTATCACTGAATCATTTAAAATGACTTGCAACTACCAAGTATTAATGTTTCACGGAAGCGAAGACTCTTTCACCCAGTTAAATGTCTATATTTGTCTTTTTTAAATAGGACAAATTAAGTTCCACATCAATACTGAAATCTAAATTTCCTCGACTTTGCGGTTGGATATCGGCAATAGGAATGGGTAAGAAGAAATGTCTGGTTTGCAACGAGTCGGAGAACAAACGGTCATACCATTGCCCAAATAAGGGGTGTTACTTCATGTACTGCTCGGAATGCTGGAATGACGTCACAGGTAAGTAGAGCGCCACTTACAATTTGGTAATAATTGAAGTGAATCCGGTATCTGATGCCAACTTGTCCACTTACTGAGTGCCTTTAATAGAGTATTAATGATCGCATTTTTACATCTCCTTCATTGACTATAGTGCAATGAAAATGGTTCTCTATCTATTCCAATATAGCTAACTACTTGGTCTAACATGACAGATTTCCATATGTCGAAAAATGCATATTTTGAGCTGGAACTTATAAGTTTAAGTAGTGGTGATCATCTCCGTCCTTCGACTATCCTGAACTTAACATTATTATCTTTAACTTTAACTCGTATTAATCCAACTAAAATGAACCATGAAGTGATACCTGCAGGACAAAAAAGATACCCACCGAAGGGGAATCCTACCCCGTTATTGGTTCTCAACCATAAGTTCCATAATTACGACTTAAGAATTTAAGTCGTGGCGCATTTTCAGACACTATTCCCACGCACTGAGGTGGACTATACCGGTGATTGCCCGTTTCCTAAATGGTGTTATAGGCGTGCTACCTAATCCCTAATGTTTAAACTGGAAAAAATGTGTAACGCAACAAAAATTAGGAGAGTAGCACCAGATCTGAGATGCAAAGATAATTAAAATATGCAAGCAATATTTTATTAAAAAGTTGAAAGATAAGGAAGGACATTTAAGTTTTTTAGGACCTGCCTATCATATTTCAAGTACTCGTCCGAAGAATCCTTATACCCTCTCACTCAACCAAGAAGAACCAAATCTCCTGTAATTCATTCCGCTCATTTACGACCCTTTGCAGAAAAAAAAATCTGTTTTCTATTCCTCAGTATTTCCATGATTTCACTCAGTTCTGTTACGGTAACTATATTCGCCAGTGATTATTCGTAATGGAACTTACATGATATGATCTCAGGAAGTTTTCTCTTTTTTTCTACCTGTTTACGTTTATATCTTTCGTGTAGGTTTGTTACGCGTGCTCGCCAAATAGGTTTGACGAATCGAGATGGAGGCGAAAGTTCAGACGAGGGATCGTGAGCAGTCCCACCAACCCCTGACGATCACTTCTAGACGGCCGCAATCTTTGGCAGGGAAATCAACGTGGAACTATATGTCTAATCAGGGATGCTACTCATGATGTATTCCATTTTGATAGAAATCTACCACTGAGGCTTAAACATCATTAGTCGTAAAATGATATCACACCCTCTGTTGTTAAATGGACAGCAAAGATGAGCGTGTATACATTGCTGTTGCCTTTAGCTGACTTATTCCTCGGCAAAGTCCTATATTCTTCTTCTCTGTTATTATTGAAAATAAGAAGCATGGTGAACAAATGATATTCTAGTCAATTCACCAGTTCAGCGAGATGAGGCCTCTGGATAGATTCATCCTTGGCGTTGCATCTTAATGTTCTAACTCGATCCATGTCCATCGAAAATGATCACGTGTTACGCACAACACGTCGCTATATGCGCAAGACCTCTTTTTGAATTACTTGGTCACAAAGTTCACAAGTTTATTGTCACTTATTTGAACCAGGGAGGATGCACCTCCCTGTTTGAACGAAGGACTACCGTCAGTTATTTGAAATAAGCCATAGAAACCAGTAACTGTCGTTCAAACTGTACATCTAGCTTATACCCAATAATTAGTCTCGTTCTCCAGGTGTTTGTAGGCTACATAATGTTCAATTTGAATGGTGCAGTTATGCAATATTCTACAGGTGTTTCTGTAATAGATTTTCAAGGATGCACTTTCCCAGCTGACAGAAGTGCAGATTGTTGTAGTTGACCATGTATTTGAGAAGATGCACTGTCGGTGAAATTGCTTGAGCCTGGTTGTTTTAACAACAATTCAATTATTCAAACTGTTCCCCCAACAACCTACCATTGCTCACAGAAGGCTAAAAAATCTTAAAGATTTCCTAGTTTAATCAAGGTTTTCGAGTTCTGGGGAACATGAAGAAATAGATTCAGACGCTGCTTATATCTATTAAATGCTGTTTTAGAAGCAATTAAGAATATTTGAACCCCTCCCGCAATAGACGACATGGTACCGACACGCTACCGCCGCACAAAGACAAGAGAGAAAAAAGAAGTCTGGCTTGGTCATAAAGACCAACAATAAAAATATTCAAAACTTGGCAGATGTAAACGCCTAAATATCTTCCGCATAAAAACACGAAAGATGATTTCGGGTCCTTCCAAAGAAAAATGTGAAGTTCACCTACTGAAGTGAACGCCTAACTTACTTTTCTTGCTTCCAACCTTCATCCGTTGGCTGTTGTGATTGGTATAAACGGACAAGACCTTCCTGCATAATTAGGAGGCTCGGAGTGAGACAACGGACTGAGTTTTGACGGAGTAAGGACTTCTGAAGGCTTAATGACTTGAGACGGCATAGGGGTTTCAGAAAAGGGAATGATTTTTGACAGCGTATTTAAGGCTGCACAATGGTCTACTGTTTAATCTAACTTGGCCTGACGTAATGAGTTTTTGAAACGACTTGAATTTTAAAGGCTGGAAAACTTTTGACGGCTTGAGGACTTTTGACGACAAAAGTAATTTTGGCAGCAAAATTAGTTTTGAAGGCTTATTGACTTTGACGACAAAAGTAATTTTGACAAAAGAATTAGTTTTAACAGCTTATGGACTTATGACGACAAAAGTAATTTTGGCAAAGGCATTAGTTTTGACGGCTTATGGACTTTTGATGACCAAAGTAATTTTGGGAACAAAATAAATTTTGGAGGCGTAAGATTTGAAGGCTTAATGGTTTTTGACGGCATCATATGTTTTGAGAACGGAAATTTGTTGACGCCGTAATGAGTTTTGAAGGCTTAATTACTTATCACAAACAGCCCGCCATACTGTTCTTTTATCTATATCATTGTGACCTTTTGGTGGGATCATGGAGGTAATAGAGAAGAGATATATCGGGAAGTTTCATTTAATGCTAATTCTATTAGATTTTCTCCCGTGTAATAAATTCAATTCATAAGGGATGAGTAAAGCTTAGGGTGCCATTTACTGCTCACATCCTATGAAAAGGATTACGCGCAATTACGGAGGCACGGGAGGTCTTTAAAGTACAATCAGTGTTACCGCGTTAGGAAGATGCTCTTGAAACACAACGGCTGATTTGCAGAGTCTATTGACTGATACGTCATGAAGCAAAGTAGAAACTGCATGCGCAGTAAATTTTTCTGGGGTATAAACGATGGAGAGTCTTGCGGCAATTGTTCGCGGTGGAGAAAACTGCTGTTGACATAAAACCTGAAGGTCGCATCTGGAACCATCTTAAGGTGAAACTTATTTTCTATTTTACATTATGGCAAAAATTCCTCTATGAAAATTCGCATTATGTTTTGTATCGGACTGCTTCGAACTAAGTTACATAACCTGCCAAGTAATAAACACCCTATTCGTTGAAACTAACACAGCCTCAAGTGCGTCCAGATTTGTCCATTTTTGTTCTTCAAAGTTAAACTGTTGGGTGATGTAGCGGCTCTCTTGGTGGCCATTTTTTAAGCAATAGTCGCAAACAGCTGACTCTACGCATCGAATGGAAGATCTCGCGTGCCTATGACTGCGTTACGTCATAGGTTACACAAATAAGAGCAATTCCTATATAGCCCGAAGACGGATTTAATGTGTTGATACGCATTAAACAATGTTGGCGGTAACTCTGATAAATTCAAAGGGATTTTTCTTCTTCTCTTCTTACCTCCATGGTGGGATATAGAAAGTACAGTGTGCAAACTACAACGTAAGGAAGCCTTTTTGCTGCATGCATTGATTGAATTACTATACCTAGCAAATCGTAACGGTTGGATAAGACCAAAATAAAACAGAAACAGAAGACTGGGACTTTCAAAACAATACAATGTTATTGAAAGTCTGTCAATCTCCATAACATACTTCACTGTCATTATTTT
This sequence comes from Stichopus chloronotus, assembly GCA_021234535.1. Classification (NCBI taxonomy): domain Eukaryota; kingdom Metazoa; phylum Echinodermata; class Holothuroidea; order Aspidochirotida; family Stichopodidae; genus Stichopus; species Stichopus chloronotus. The sequence goes on from CM037835.1 coordinate 2,430,811, forward strand.
CATTACCTTTTACGGATGAGTAGCCTTGTTAAGACCACAGTCATGCAGTATCAAACGCATTGTGCTTCTTTTGTACAGAGCTGATTTAATACCACGCCTGCCATTCTTCTTGACCGATCTTTGTTTGACAGGCTACGTTTTTGACGAATAAAATCATCGGATGTATGCATAACACGTTTGGCACATCCCTACCGTGTAAACAGTTCATGAGCAGGACTTACGGCGTGATGGCTGTGTCATAAGCATTGCAAAATTCACCATTGAATGAACAGAAACGTAGGTTTTTGAACATACCTTTGTTCAAGCCCGAATGTGGATAAATGTTCCTCTTTACAAAAACTAAAGGCAGTGTGGGGCAGCGGAGATAGGATAATTTGGCAGATAATTGTAGCAAGCACAACTGATATTTCATGATCAGCCATTTCTTCAAAGACACACATTGTTGTGCATAACACTGCAACACTTGAACTCATCTAATGGTTTAATGAATCGGAATGAGTGAAATGGACTGAAAACAATGCAGCAGCGACCGGATATAAAGGACAAAAAGAACAGCTGCCTAGTGAAGACTGATCGATCGACTGTGATATATGGTCAGAATTTCAAATGAGATGACTTAAGAAAAAGTCACACAGCTCAAAGGTTGTGACACAAAATAATAAGACACAACACTTTCTTGTTTTGGTTAACTATCTTTCATTATTTCCATACCACATAAGTCCAATATTTCATTGATATAATCGTAACTGTTTCCGGTAAGCATAAAGTATTTCAATAAATAAGTTTAGTTAAATAGCGAACCTGACAAAAAAAATTTCTTCATGTGTGTATAATATACATTTACAATATCCAGAAAAAAAAAATGTACCACCTTCATCGATGTAACTTAATCTCCAAACATCATTATTATCACAACAGTCATCCATTTTTGAATCACTAGACCTTCAGATAACCCTTTCATAGTAGGGGACGAGGTGGGTGGGGAAGGGGTGAGTGGATGGAATAAGGATTTAAATCTGAATCTGACAGATACCTAAAAGGTAACCTCTATTTTATGTTTCCACATCACAAAGAGTTTACGTTTACAAAATGATTTCAAAGCAGATAAAGAGATAGCTGCCGCTTGAGAGTGTGGAGTCGATATGTGTGGCTTGATGCATGTCAGTTAAGGGTATGGTACCATTGTTTAGCAGTGAATCATTACTAAAATGTAATTCTATCCATCTGGTACACAGCACAACCTGGAATGATCTATCTTTGTACATCCATAAAAACATCGTCTGTACTGGCTACAAATTAGAGTAAGCTATTTCAAAGAGGATCTCATCCTCCATGCATTTTTTTCCAAAACTGCGAATGGACAAGAAATCTCTCTCCCCCCTCTCTTCTCAGTTTCCTGATGTTTTTTTTTTCATAGTTCACCTGTACAGGTATCAAATTTTGAAATTACACACTGTGAATATTAGATGTGTAAATGCTGGAAACAAGCTCAAAGGATGTCACTAACTTAACCATTGATGGTACTCTAGAAACAGGTCAATCCATTTATAGGTCATCTTCTGATTTAATTGAGATCATGTGACCTGTTTCTCTTTTATCTGGGGAAACATCCAATCATATTAATTGTTAACAGGACAATAAGCTTTACCGATACTGTCACGCATTTAGAAGTTTCCCTTTAGCCATCGATTTAGATCTCCAAAGAAATTACGGAAACAATCGGCCAACCGACATTGATGCCTGTAAAATTATGGGTTCAAGAAGGAAGCACATTTTGGATGGCATTCACAGGGTGGGTCCTTTCAAATTTTTAAATGAAGACTGAAGAAATTCCTTAGAGAAGAGAATAATGTTGGCATATTTGAGAGATTTCTAGCTTCAAAATCTCAGTAATGAAATGCATAGATTTTTCTTCTTTTTTTTGTCACACTTCATGTGGAGACATGAAAAATTGGGAAAAGCAGAACATTATCCAATGTAACTAAGAAATGCAGAACCTGATAATTTTGTTAAAGGCAACACCCAGGTAAACATGAGTTTATCACATAAACTCATGATGAGACCAATTCATCCTTGCAGGTAACAATGGGTAGTTAAGATGGTGTTAATTTTGTACTTTCAACAAGTAATTTGACAGGTTACAAATTCTTATGACCATAACTACTGGTGGATTAGAGGTTCCATGTCGATGGATATTCTCCTGCTCAAAACATTCAAAACAGAGCCTGTTTGAGCTCAGAGTTGGAAAACCTTGCGCACCTTCCAAACTTGGTTTGCCTGAAATCCGCGATGCTTGCAGGGAGTCCTGAATGTCTGGACACACTTTTTTTTAACACAAAAAGGGGACGGGAACATGGACATCTTCAGAGAAACAAAACAAATGATGGAGAACAGGGAAAATGATGTAAAATGAAATATTGAAAAGAAGTTGATGGTTGCTGCTTATGACACTCACGTAGGCAAATAGCGCAGGTTGCCTCTATGCCCAACCACGAAGTCCAGTATATCCACAACAAACGCGCAAGTTACCAGAAATTATCGCCAGTTAACTTTTAGGCACACATCAGACACCCTATAAACCCCAATGCCCACGAATGATTCGCGCAGCGCTTGTGCACAATTTCATCTCCATCAGTTTTAGTGTTTTTTTTTCTGAACTCAGTACCACAGATTCTCTGTGCAATTAATGAGAATGGAGGTGCTGACATAGGTAGGTATACACAACGTACAAAGCTGAGCAAGTGTTTGACCTTTGTACCTTCTTTACCTTTACACTCTTACACACAGATAAAATGGTAGCGCCAAACACCTTTCTGGAAAACATAACGTTACACATAATAAAAAAATTGCGTCTATCAAACCATTTTGAAATATGGGAGAGATGACTTTTATTTTCAACTTTTTTTTCCCCTGCAAATTTCTATTGCCTGTTAATGGCCACATTTATCATGGATAAAAAAGTTCAGTACAAATGTCATAGCCACAACAGGTGGCTGGATTTGAGTGTTATGAATGCGATGTCACAGGTGTTTTGCGTGAGTCGACTGGGGTTAACGTCCAGACACCAAACTTTAAGTCGCTATTAAAATAAATGAGAAAATTGTCAACACTGAAAGAGTAAAAACATAAATAGAAATGGATGTTTTGAAAAGTGAAGCCAGCCAACCAAACAGCGACTCAAGGGGAAAGGGAATATCCGAGTAGCAATATTGGTGAATGCAAAGAAATTGGCCCCTATAGATTAGTGTTTTGAATCAACCGTGAAATGAGCTTTTATGCAGGATACACACTTTACCATTTTAAAGGGAAATAGGGCGTTTAGAATACACCAACATGACATACTAAAGAAAATAGCGGTAATCATTGTTAAACCATTCAGTGTCATCAATAAACATCTACCAAAGCTTCATCTCTTCAAAACATTATGCATGTGATGAGGAATGGAAGATGCATCATTTGAATTTTGAAAAGTTTGGGTGAACAAATTAGTGATGAGCAACAAATAACTGAATTTCTGTCTGTGAGGAGCTTATTTCTTGAAAAGAAGGCTTCAGTCCTTCCTTATTTTGAATAATCTATCATTCTGCATCCACAAACATTGGTTTCAAAAATATGGATGTCTTCTTTAAAAGAAACGCCCTACTTCCCTTTAAGACAGGTGTTCACATTTTTGCAGTAAAAAACTTTTCTTGGAGACATGACAGGATTTTCCCAAGTCAAATGCGGCAGAGCTTGCAAGTAGTACAGCATGTAGTTGACAGCCTATAGCGTGGTCTATGACTCTGATAGTTTTGTTTTATTATTTGCCACGGGACTGATGACTGGCTTTTTAGTGAAGAATGCCAAAATCCAGACACTTGTTCTGGGCCTACTGCATATTTATATGGTGTCATATCAGACTCAAGTTTCACCCGTCTTTGACATTTTGTGAGTGACACTTCTTCACATATACCGTATATGTACCGTATATTGCAACAACGCAAATAGCCTAATGTTAAGCTTTCGTGATTGATTTTTCAAATATTGTACGAGTTTTCAGTTATATTTTTTGGTGCTCAGCTGCACAATCTTACCCCTTCAATATGCTAAGAACATCAATCTTCCGGGTCTTTGCATGGACCCCCACAAGGGGTTCCACCCCTACACAAATGTCAGCAGGAAATCGGTAGACTTTCTCAAGTTTGCGGGAAATTTAGCGAGGTTTTCCAACCCTGCTTAAGCTTTTGTAATTCTGAGAGTAAGGTGAGATTCCTTGATGGTAAATTTGACTCTAGTAAATGCCCCCCTTACAAAACATTCATGCCACCCCCACCTGTGTGGCTAACACTGTCTTTACCATAACAACTTCACAAAATCAAAAACAACTTTCCATAAATTCTGGAAATTTGGAGATGTATCCATACCACTCTTCTCACATCATTTCTATGGAAGTTCATGGAGAGGAAAGAATGCTCCTCCTTTCACAAATCAGAACACAATCCACAAATATTCCAGTTTTATTTGAAGATGCCTTTAGAGAAAATTTCAATCGAAATGATCAAAACAGAAAACTGGTTCTCGGAATGGATGCTGGTACTTTATAATGTAGACAAATGTACTGTCAATAAATAAAAATAAATATTTTAATATCATAATATAGTTTGTCCAGCCTTTCTTTGCTTGGTGTCAACCAGTTTTCATTGCACCATATGGTAAGTCAGAAACAAACTGAGGCGTGTCACTTCTTGGGAGAAAATCGCGGGTCGGTTGGAAATTCAGTGAAAGATCTTAGTTCGTAAGTCCCTAGGCTAGACTCGAGGTCTGGGCAGTGACGGGCAAATATCATCCGTACGTCTGTATGTAGATAGACCTTTCCAGACTTGGAACTTTGAAATCTGTTGAGAGCCAATTCAAGAAATGCTTTGTTAACTATCTGCTAATGCACTGACTGAAAGCTAATGCAAATCCACAGCAGAACTATTTCAGAATGGGAGACAACAATTTTGGCTCCAAATAACAGGAACCTGAGCAACAGAAATACACAGAGACAGACCATGGCAATGTTCATGGCTATGCCGACCAGAATGACATACTCTATTTAAGTTAGACAAGGTGGTGCTTTACAGCAACCTATGTTAAATCTGGTGAACAATGACTAATACCTGCAATGAAAGAGAAAAGGCTGAAGATAATTGAATATTATGAACTGAAGGTATGCAGTACTATAGAGTAAGATGGAGAAAGTAACTTTACACTTAAAAATGAATGAAATGGCTGTTAAAATCAGAGCCAGAAAGTTCACAGCACGGGTCAGAAGAACACTTCTGAGAAACAATAGATATGTCATCAAAATGGTCACCTTAAATGAAGAAGATATCGAAGCTGTTTCTCGCTGTCATCATCGGGATCGGCGTTGCTGGGCATGTAGAATATTCTTTGGCGTGCAAAGGTCTGGCAGTTTGGGGGCATCTCACTGAGATCATATCTCATCACAAACATCTTCACCACAGTCTTGTTCGGATTGAAAAGAATCTGGTTTAAAACAAAGCCATGAGAAAGTCAAGGCAAACAAATTTACTGCTTTACAAAAGTTTTGCCTTATATGTCCTTGATCCTATCACATGATCAGGATTTTCATCATCATTTGTGGACACAGATTAGTTTTTCAGAAGGAAGGTGTGATTTCGATGGGGGTAATATCAAATTCCTTTTTTGAATCTACATAGTTGCCACCAACTTAAAGGACACCTGTTTTGCTTAGGAGTACTCAATGCGCTTAAAGGTATTAGGAACTTATTTATTAAAGGTTCATGTCATCTGCTACATCGTAAATTACATTGGAAAATTTTGTCCATACCGATGACATTGCCAGATGATATTCTTGAAAATAATGTTTTAACTTCCAGCACATTCTGGCAGTGGACCAATTTAAGATTGTGTAACTTGCTGAACATGGGTGCACTTTCTTCAACATGTGCAAATTTGGGGAAATTAATGACACTCTACTGCACATTATAGTCTTATGACCCTTTTAATTATCTGGATGTAGAAACAGGAGCCCAAGGGCACTTTGGTGTCTTGCATGAAGATGCTTTAACTTTAAACCCACCCTTAGATAAGGTCTGAAATTGCTGGGCAGTGATCAAAATCAAGGTCATTTAGCAGCCTCCATATCATATATCAAAGTGTGCTGATACTAGACATTTTTTTTTTTATGGGGGGCACTGATCAATTGAAATCAACCAGGTCCTGATGATGTGGATTCCCATTCAATAAAAGAACAGTACAGTATTTTTGTATGTGAACTTTCTATGCAGAAGCAATGACACAACAACTTCCATAGCTGTGTATATATATACACTGAGTCTATGTTCAGCACAACCTGTGCTGCTGCACTTTCATGTACTTCAAGTTTTCATTAAAATGTCAATAACTTGACTTAGGATTATCATAGGAGGGCAGTACAATTGGATTCTTGGTTTGTCTCAACAAGATGTATACACATCACAACAAGGTCACAAAGGTCAAATAAGATCAAATGAGGTTATCATATGAACTTCACACAGAAGAACAAAATTTTCCATTACACCATCCCCTTAAAATGTTTTGTTGGAGAGATATCAATAAAACATCACTTTCATATTGATGAGATTTATGTTACTACATTTTCTCCTCCAACCAATCTATCTTATCCTAAAATTATGTCACCATTTGAATATTGACAATAAGTTATAGCAACTCCAAAAAATTACTTTTTTGCCTATGGTGATTCCGAATGACCTCTGACCTCCACCAAAAATAATAGGGCACATCTACTCAATATCAAAGACATATACCAACTTTGAAGAAAACATTCACCACTAGGTTATTGAGTCACATAACATACCTTGCATTCTTATCCGTCACATACACACACACACACATATGTATGTCACAGTAACTGCATAGGTTCCTTTGCTACTACAAGGAACCAAAACCTATATGCCTTGTTCTTACATACAAGTCTTATCTTGATTCCAAAGAAATAACTAGCTGTTTTGATTTGTGAGCCAGTAGTCCTGCCACGACTGTCCGAAACAACCCTGGCATCAAAGCATTTTTCTGCATAATCCATTTCCTAGAGTATGTGCAGGTGTGATAAAAGGTTACTTGGATACCAACTTGAAACTGAATATGAAAAAAACTACAATGCACCTAAATTGCACCTATCCATTTTGGTAAACCAACTAAAGTAAAACATACATAGGGTAATTTCTTTTATTTGGGGGCAAAACTTGAGACATGTTTACATCCGTCATTACACCAGCGACTAAAAGTGTTTGCCTTTGATTATCACAGTAATACTTCTCAACAGCAAGAAAACAGATAAGCTTAAATCAAACAATGAACAGTAATCTCAGAAATGTGAAAACTAGTAGTAACAACCAAAACATCTGAACACATGCAAAACTCAGCGTGAAAATATTTGTGAGACTCACCACTTGTATTGTTCCAGCCTTTGGAATACGATAGCCTCTTTTTCCAAGGTTTTCTAAGTTGATGTGACCCTATGGAGTAACAGTCAAACAAGAGAATAAACATATTACAGGTATTAGCATTAGTATGGCAAGGATGCACAATCTTTTTTCCATCATGAGCAAATTTAAACACATGTAATCAAGGGTACACAATGCATCTACAACTCAAAACATTCTTTGCAAGATTTGGCAAAAGTTAAGATATAAACATAAGTGAAAGTCCCAATCATACTGCCATATTATAAATGCACATGACAAGATGCCAGAAGGCAAGACAGAGTTACAAACAATTTTAACCAGTTAACTGTGGAATTAAAATATTGTGCCTTCTATCCGACTGCGAAGTTAATTTTTGCCAAAATGACTTTTTTTGCACATCTGCACCAGACATTGGAAAAGCAACACACTGTAAATATTTAACACAAAAGTATGGCATCACGTCTTTCTCTGATTCTTAGAAGCAAATGCAAGCAAAAGACTGTGTGTTTATCTTATTTGTTTACGTTCTTTCCTAAATTTCTTGCTCTGTGCAAAACCCCTTCCTCTTGCTCATTATCTGTGTCACTAAAATTCAAATCAAGTAAACGTAAAGCTTCTTTGGTAAAAAATTCTGCTTTTTCAAAGTAGAGGGGACCAATATTGAAATTGGAAAGAAAGAACACCCACGTGGTCCTTGCAGAGTCAAACCGAAGAACACTTCCAGCTGCCACTTACTTAATCAGCCTCTCAATATGAAGACCAATATATTCATCTTGGGGCATTGACAAACAGATAACAGGACCACAACTGCACACAGGGGACAATCTTACCAGGGTGTAGCGTTGATTGGCTGGGCATTATGTGACATAATTTGGTGCATATATAACAAGACCAGTATATCTGTTACATGCAGAGGCATGAAGGTCAATACATGATGAATATATCCGTCATATGCAGTTCAGCTGTCAAAGGCTGCACCTGGCCCATTGATGATACTCTCTGCAAGGCTGGCACTGCAGCATCACAAAGCTAATCATTGCCATTAATAATTCATATGACTTTTCTATGAATTTCATTCTCTTCCATTCGCATCTTCAAAAAGTCAATGAAAGCTTCAATGACTGTCCTATCAGTCACACATACATCATTTCAGTGTTCTCTGCAAGGGGTCTGGGGTGGAGGGGGACCAGTCCATCCAAACAAAAATAACTGCACCCCTAAACTATTGAATGTCCACTTAAATAATTCTCACCCTCCACAAAAGTTGAAAATAGACTACTGCCATTTCAAATAGAGCAAGAAATTTAATCATTAAATGGCACCATTTGTATCATTAGCGTCTCAATTATCAAACATTTCTGAAGGTGAGGTTGATCCCCCTGCCATCACACCCCTCCCCAACAATTGCTTTGCAATCTTATTTTGTACTTCATGTGTCCCCTTCCAACCCCTTGACTATCAGTGGAGAACACTGCTATCCCTGTGGTACAGTTATACATTTGTATTGAGTACACAGATGTTTTTCTCATTAATGATTTGGATAAGGTGACATCAACAAACATCATCTCCAACTCAAAATCTACCATCAGTTCTGATTGCTTTGAATTCACTGTTGACAGAGAATTAAGTGATCAATATCTCATGAGCACAATAAATGTAATGCAATGATACACAAAAACTAAAGGTTCTATTTTCAAAAGGGGAAATGAAACCTAGACTGATCTGTCTCTTTCAATTCTAGTTGACTGGTCATTATTTCTGTAGAATGTTGTTTCTGACTAAAAGCTCAACAAAAATTTGCTGACAGATTAAAAAAAAATCAACTTACATAATAAGATGATGGAGCATCCTCATCTGCAACACTGAAAAAGTACACAGTGACCGGATAGGTCACATGTTTAGGACAAAATGACCCACTGGCTCCGATCTCTGCCGTGAAACCTTCCAAAGTACCGAGGGGTTCAAGACGGCCATTGAGAACAGACTCCTAAAAAATAACAGAGAAGGTCATTAACACTCTTTGAGTAATATGCAAAATGCTATGCAATACTGCTTGGACATTTCTAGCAAATTTAGTACGCTCTTTCTCAGTCAGTAGGGTTAACCACCTCATGAGTAATGAAGTAATGATGATTGTTTTACAGGGACACTGAGTATTCATCTTCTATTGATGAGTCATTGACAACAGTAAGACCCTCTAATAGTCTGATATCTTACATAGCAAAAGCTGGTTTGCATCTTACGACGTCACTATCCTATAGTCTCAACCACAAAATGATAAATTAAACAACAAACACATTTTCTCAGCATTGTAGGAGTCACATTATCAAAAGTGGTTTCTGCCCTTCCATCACTGAACAATGAAGACACCTTCTCAGGGGTCTCAACCTGACACAGTCCTTAGACAAAGTTTGACTAGATGTATACATCCCAAAAATAGACATTTGTAACTTGTAACTTTTGCAACATAGTTTAAAGTGACAATAAACTCTCTACATCAGATACAACCTCCGCTCACCTCAAAGTTTCCCAATAGGCAGCTGGTTGCTGCTGGTGCACTGGTACTTAAGACCCTTGTTGCCTGGCTGAGGGTTGATGTGGGTTGTTCTAAATTATTGCAAGATGGGGAACTGCAGAAATGAAGTACAGTAGAAAGATTGACTCTTTACTAGAACTGAAGCATACAGTTTACATTGTTGGCAGTTTTACTGATCCATCACAGAGATCATTAAATTGATTTACGATGGGCAATTTATCCAGTCCAAGAGGGTTTCGAGGTTCAACTTCCCTCATCTCATGTTCTCTTATCAAATTTCTTCTTATTTTCCGAATATTGAGAATATCAATAGCATGATGTGAGAAACAAAGGAAATATACCAACCCCTCGAACAAATTACAACATGGTTTGGTAGATTCAATGACCACTCCTTGCATCTACCATTCAAATTTTTTGAAAGATTATAATTTACTGAGCAAATGTTTAGAAACTGACTTTATTTTTTTTTAAGAATCACTCGCAGATGACACCTACATGTATGGTCTTTTTTTTTTGTTGTTTTTCTTCATGTGTGAAATCCTGATATCCAATGGTGTAACTGGACAGCTGAATCTGCAATCCAATTCATTGTGTGTCCTCAAATGAACAAAATGAACAAAATCTTGAGCCAGGAAACGAGGTTGACAATCAGCTGGAATTTATTACCTATCTTCAATACAACCAAATGGCCATCCCTTCTACCCTTTGTTGACCACCTCTTCCTGTTTCCCCCACTTTCTGTAACAAAATGATCATCATGGAACACTTTATGTGGAGACGAGCTTCAAATAATTACTTGAGAAGTGTCTGATATGAACAACAGTAGTCTAGTGATATTCCACAGACTACCATTCAGCAAAATAGTAAATTTGTCCCTCCTTCAGTTGTTTCAGAGACTCTCAAAAATGGTTGTAGAGCTTCTTTATTGCTGAACATTGTTTTCCAGATCAAGTTTACCAATAGTTACTCTGAGCACATCTTCTGTTAAATTGGACAGAGCCACTACATATTTCTCTGAAGAAGCAACCAACGATGCTGAGGGCCATTAAAAGGAAACTGCCCAGTGGTCTGGCAAGGGATGATGTCATTGGTCAGTTCTCAGTCTAAGCTGATAAGTTAACTTTGCATTACATTAAAGGCAAGTCTAAACTTGCATAGACAAAACACTCTCAGACCTAAAAAAAAATCACACTTTAAGCCCCCATGAGTTTGTAAGTCTGTCCGTATGTCTGTCTGTTGCTAATACCATTTCTTCTCAAAGGCTGGTAGAATATTCTGCTAAGATGAGATAATTGTTTTCTTTTTCTTTCTGTTGAATAACACACAAATGCTTTTTGCAAAATGAATGTGTGTTCAAATGACATTAACTAATCAGCAAATTGAGTGCCTGAATCAATAAAATATTACCCCAGAGGCAAGAAAAGCAAGAAGACAAAGAAAATGAGAGAAACACCAAAGATGTAGAAAAAGAGGAATTAGAGTGCAAATTGGAGGCCATTGAATCCACTCTCCTAGTAACCATGGTAACATCACCCTCAAGGTAAGAATCTAAATAACTTTCTACTTTTATTGTCACTCATTTTATTCAAACAGGAATCTAATGACAAAACTGAGTGCATTCAGAATGCAAGGTTCACCTCAGGTTTGAGATTTGAGTCCAATAATGGGCAGGTATGGCTGGTATCCTGTTTCATTAAAATGTCAGAGAATGTGTTTGGTGAGTCAATGATCATGACACCAACACTGACTATGGCTTCATATCTTAGAGGAGGACAAGGGGTAATTGCTGGAAAAATTTACAAACCTTATTGGAAATTCATGGACATGCACTGCAAAGACTATGAGTAAATGCTGGCTTGGTTGGCAGAAATCTAGGCCAAAAAAGTTTATGATGTCAGCAGGAAACACTGTTCATTTTGAATTTCTTATTAAAAGCAGGAAATGACACACACACATGGAAAATTAAATTTTCCAATTCAGTAATTTGCTTTCTAATTATTCGCTGTTTTAATAGTTTCTAATGATTACCTTTGACTTATTTGCATGAAGACTGAACAGAATGGTATAAGATTTCTTACACCTGTTTGTCTACATTTACATGCATACAACTATCTTCATTTACATGTATCACCTCCAATAATGGTTAACTTTTTACATGTGTACCACTTCTCTCCACCCAAGTGAGATTGAACTCTTCTCAATGATCACATTAATTGTCGAATGTGGCTTTGGTCAAGTTCTGGGACGTTTGGAGGTTAATAACATCTGGAAATAATGACCTTATAAGATTAATAGAATACTATGAAGAAAGCGAAAAAAGGATAACCTTCAAAATGACCTGGAGAAAACTGCCAAGTCACCATCAGAAATAAAGATGGCAGACTTCTGTAAAACTGCTACCAAAGACATTATGTTAGAAATGAGTGGTTTGATTTAGCCACAGCATTCCAATCGTGGATTAACATATAATGACCAACTATCATGCCAAATTGCACCTCCCTGGTAACACCATGACAAATTGCACGTCCCTGGTAACACCATGAAATTGCACCTCCCTGGTAACACCATGCCAAACTGCACCTCCCTGGTAACACCATGCCAAATTGCACCTCCCTGGTAACACCATGACAAAGGTAACACCATGACAGATTGCACCTCCCTGGCAACATAATGCCAAATTGCACCTCAATGGTAACACCATTGTGAATTGCACCTCCCTGGTAACACCTTGTAATGTGCACAAGCCAAGCTAAAATAAAAAAATTGTGAGCCCTTTCGATTGGATTCACATACAGACAATTGTTAACAAGGAATGGCAGCTAACAGCAACATTAGCGGTCAGGATATGCTGAGATGAATCAAGAACATTGTAACAGGCCGACTGCTGCAGTCTCAGATCTCACACTGAGATAACAATGAGGATGAACAATCAGTTATAAACCTCCATTACTATCTAGAACTGACCTTTTCATAGGACCCAAGGATGGTAGCAAAGAAGTACAATCTACTGTGGTCTGAGCTTTCCTCAACAGGGCCTGGAATAAATGACATAAAGACATAAATGTCATGACAGTCATGAAATGAGAATCTACCCAAATGATATGTGCATTAAGTCTGGTGAGATGGCTAAGACCTTCATGATAAAACAGACATATCACAGAGTCAAGTGATGTCATATAATGACATAGGCACCTTACAGGTAAATAGTTTCATCGAACTTTCAATGAAGGGTTTAATGGGTGTGCCTAATACTAGTAATGACATTCTGAACTGATGGTTAAAATTCTGCCAGAGTCTGACGATCATATCGGCAGTCTCGTTACTGCATCCTAATTGCAAAAACGTGGGAGGTTAGTGAAAGGTGGCAAACTGCTGTTACAGGCTGAAACTGAGAATTGATTCAGAAAATCTCATTGAATAAGCAATTGCTGTTCCAGTTAAATAGGGAGATAAACTAGAAAGACAAGGAGGAACGAGGACAGGGGTTATGAGGAAATGATCCGCAGCAGAAGGAGAAGAGGGTAACGGTGGGGTTGAGAGGTATGCACCAGATTCTTGCGTCACTCCAGCCTCTTTTGATACATCCATGGAACACATCCTAATCATCCTCGAGAGTATTACATTCACCGAGTGGAATCACAGCTGACATGGTTACAAGGTTACATGGTTGTAATGTACAGCAAGCTAAATCAAGTTGCGATCCTTGCTAATTCTACTCAATGTGTTCCCCCTACCACAGGGTCACAGCCAGGATTTTTTGTGTGCAGGGGCAAAATTGACTCATCGTCCCCATTTTTGAGGGCCGTCCTGTTATGAGGGGGGGGTGTTACCCTACCGAGGCTTAAGCCAGGATTTCAAATCAGTCAGTCCACAGATGACAATAATAATAATAACAAGATAGATTTATATAGTACCTAATATAAGTACAATCGCAAAGCACTTAACAAAGGTTCAGTCTTTGAACAGGTGTGTTTTGAGCAATCTCTTCAAAGAGTTCAGAGATGTTGCAGTACAAATGTTGAGAGGGAGGTTGTTCCATATGGTTGGGGCTGCCACAGAAATCGATCGTTCACCATAGTAGGAGGTATACACAGATGGTGGACAGCCATTATTCTGTCAATATGACAGAATACTGCTTCATATTGGCTATAGCTGTAGTTTGCATTGACAACCAATACTCTCTGGTGATTTATTTATTTTTTTTTTAATTCAGGGTTAAAATTGGAAAAAAAATAGAGGAACATTGTTTAAAAATCCATGTCATCATTAATATTGAAGGTCTTTATTGACAGTTTGGGGGGAGGTGTAATGCCAAAGCGTTCTGCATGAAATAAATATGCCGACCGTTCTGCTGCCGATCCCTCCTGCTAGCCGCACACTTGTATACTGCATATAACCAACAGGTGCATGTGTGACTAATCGAAACCTCAAATAAAGGAAAACACCTTCATGAACACCTTGTTCCAACTGTGTTGCTTATCTGTTTCGTCTTAGCTTTCAGTGCCATGAAAAGATCACATTTGTGAAACCCGACTGTTTCCCATCCCCCCTCCCTCAGTTTAGGCCCACCAGTTCTCCCCCACTTCGTCAACTTATCATCCCTCCCTCTTCCCTTTGTTTTTTCTGATTTTTTTTTTTTTGCTTTCTTTTATTTTTCAACATCATCCATCTCATCCCTAAAATTTCTGTGGGGAGGATTCTCTGCCGTCCTGCTGGCTATGCCACTGCCCTACCATGGCATGCTTTGCTCCCCCACCCTTCCCATCCCCCCCCCCCCTCTCTCTCATCATTCTTCTCCTGGTTGGTAGTCTACGATCACCCCTTTGATTTGAATATTTGCTGAGACATCTGCTCATCTATGAGTCTGATCACTCAGAAGAATGACGTAAGTGGACTCTTTTTTTCAGGATACAAAAGCAGAGCAGGCTGTGAGGACTTCAACTGCATACATACAGAGAGGGCAACTTATGGAAGCATCTCATCAAGTACTCTGTATGTCAAAGGAAATGTACTGTGAGACCTGTGAGACCACGGCAGACTATGGAAAAAGAAGTATATCAACTGAGGTTGATACTGCACTAAGCTCATCTTACCTCACGATGTAGATTATACCACTAAAGGCATCACCACCAACATACATCCATTGCTAACAACATTCAAAGTTTGAGTTACAGAAATTTCAGTTACTACATCGATATCATCTAGGCCTTTAATAATTCTCTATCCATTGCAACCTTGTTGCCGATCGTGCTTGTAATTGTGATTGTACTTGTAATGAGGTGAAACCTTTGATTAAGATACTTACAGGGCTTGAGTTAATAGGTAACCCTGTACAAGGATTAAAGATGTATGCACCGGAATTATCAGAGGTCTTCCACTGTTTCTTCTTTGGGGTAGAAACGGCAGATGTTTTGGTGATTTCTCTTCCCTGCGACAAAACCAACAACAGTATATGACAAAACAAATGGATATGGTTAGCAAATTACACCTTTCTTCAAGACAATACAGTGCCTCTCTTAAACGGTCATCCAATTTTCAAGATGAGAAACAACATTAGAAACAGGATGAAAGACTATCTCTTGAAACAGGATGAAACACTATCTCTTGCAGGACAGTGCAATGAGTTCACTGTTTTAATTACAGTGTATGGAATCCACTATCATACAACAAGCACATGATTATCATACACAGACTTGTATGGCAGAACAGCAGAGGACAAAATTGCTGCTGTAATGCTAGAATTGAGCAACAATTGACGTTTTCATTTTCAAGAACACACCTGTTGCTGCTAACATTGAATTATTTCTACACTGACAACATCTACTTCATTGCTGACTTAGATCAGCATTAATGGTACTGATAAAATTGATTAATGGCAGCAAAATTTAAATTAAATTGGATCAATGGTGTCATTAAATTGTCTCAACACTAATATCGAATTAAAGAATTGTACAGTTAACGATTGTTTTGTGCTGAGCATTGCAACCTCTGCTCGTATCAGATCGTATCAAATTCATTTTTAGTAAATTTGTAAGAGGATGGTGCAGTTAAATTCATAAGCAGCAATCATCATGTTCATAAGATTCTTAGCTTCTTGCCATCTTAAGAATTTACTTATTTGGTACAAACAATATGCAATTACAAAATCCAATCTACTAGTGACACTGTGTCATTACCATTTTATACAGCTCACAAAAAAAAATCCAAGATGAAACGTGGGAAAAGGCCTCGAAGGAATCTTTAAGCAATGTGTGGCAATGACTTTCTAACATGAGTCATTTTTTTCAAGCACTTACAGACACTGACAGAGGCAAAAATATTTTGAGCATTTCAGTATCTGTTTTCACATCCATTTGCACTTTTTGATGGTTTTCTCAGAGGAATCTTGAATCCGTGTATCTGTGTTCAATTGACTGTCATGAGTCATATGTGTATGTAATAACATGAAAACTAAAATGTTCCATGTATTACAGTAAATGCAACCAGCAATAAACATGACCAATCATCTTTATATTTAACAGGTATTGTGTGTGGTATCCACCCTTACCCTAATAGTATGAATAGTCTTTGTGGAAGTTTGTTGCAGAGTCTACTGCTAATTAGACCAGTTAAAAACAAGTCTGATTTTGACTGAGATTTATCGTATTTTGAATGCAGCTCTACAGGTTGGGGGATAATCTGAAAAAGATGGCAAAAATGCCAACTGCCATTTCAGGGCATTCTGTGACTGTACAAAAATGCATAAAGAACACAGTTCTGAATCCTTCGCACAATTTCTTACCTTACTTGGAGCAACAAGAGCTGATTTTAAGAGCATGTTCTTCAGTAAGCCTGGCTTAGAGGAGCTTCCTACAAACTGCTCGGAACTTGATCTACCCTCATGTAACTTCCTAGGGGTCAGAGGGGAGGGACAATTATCGTTCCTGGCTGATGGCTCATCTTCCTCCACATCTTGTCCAAACAGACATGAGCTACTAATTGGTTTGCACACCATTTCTGAAGATAACGAGGATTGCACATTTTGGGGGAGAAGAGAAGTAAAGTCATCTTGAAGTCTAACATTTGGAGAACAGGTAACGCTATCTGAAACCGTTCGTATCCTGTGATCCAAAGGCATAGGACTGTAAGTGGCATTCTGCTCCTGACAACGGCTCTTAAAATCACTGCTGCCTAAATCATTCAAGAAACTGTTGCTCTGGGCAGTAAAGACAATCCCTTCATCTTGGTTCTCCTCTTCTTCCTCATCTCTCTCCTGTGAAACCCTGACTGGAAAGTCATCCACCATCTTCATCTTGTTGACTTCAAAAACTCCCTTCTGTGGGTCAAAATTCGCCTGGTCCTGTTCAAACGAAGAGCACTCTGTGCTGGGTATGTCATCAAGATTGAGGGAGGAGTACTTGTGCTCTAGGTCTGCCAGAGATTGTTCCCAGGATTTAGAGGATGGAGAGTAACCTGAACAGTGTTGATCTTTCTTTGAATATAATGGAGGTGGACCAATGTCAGGTGAAGTTAGGAAAGGGTAGTATTGCTTGGGACTGAGATCCACCAAAGGTGTCATGCTATTTGAATTTTGCAAATCCTCATCGTAATTGTAAAGCTCGACAGCTGTTTCAGTATGCCTGTGGCCCAGCTTGATCTTAAGTTGCTGCGGCTCTTTTGGTCGATGAAACTTTGGATTTTTCTTGGACTTGGCCCCGGCTCTCTCCTCCAGCGAGTTTTCGTCTGAACTGGACGACTGTGACTCGACATGTCTCGAGTGACGACCGCAGCTTTTCCGGTCATGAGAGTCTCTTTCCTTCCTCTCCAGCCTGGACGTGTGCCCCATCTGGGCCAGGTTCAGCTTATTTATTTGGCTGTGATCTATCTCGCATGGTATGGTGGGTACACACTTCTGCCGCGGTGAGTATGCCACAGATACTTTGATGGACGTTGTCTTTGTTATGTTGATCACAGGAAATGTGTGTACCTCTGGTTTCTTTTCAAAATTGGCTCCAAAGCCTTCACCAGGTGCACAGACTCTGTGTAAATCAAACATGTATACCAAATTTGAACTGCTTTTGTTGCATTAAACTTCATCTTATTAGAAGTTACTTCCAACACTTTGTGAAGTATTTACATCAATTTTGTATCCAAAGTGACCTCTACGGGAAATGAAACAATGGCAAAAAGGGCACTAGGCACAGAAAACCTTTCTTCTATTTTAAAGAGAACTGACAGTAAAAGATAAATGAGGATTCCAGAACTAGCACATGATCGATGGAGTAACTTCAAACAATCCATAAATTTGTGGTTTTGAAGACCACTATCACATAACAAAAAATTAGCATCACTTATTAATTTCACATCCAATAATTATGAATTTTTTTTTTTCAATTTTTGTAGATGGTTTGTACTAGCAGTATGCACATGAATAAAAACTAATGTGGAAAAGTGTCTGGTCACAAATTTTCCAAATTCAAACTAAATCATTAACTACTCCCTTATTTGCTCTAATTTGTACGTGACACATGTGGAAACTTTTAGTTTGACCAAGGATCTGTCTGTCACTGTAGCCCACATCAAGGAAATTTGAGAACTTTGGCAAAACTAACTGAATTTCACAATACAACTCAAATGGCCTTTAATGTCTCTGTAGATAAATCCACTTGTACCTTTGGCAATATTATTTCAGTTTAAACAGTCTGACACATTGCACAATTGTTCAATTATCATTCATGCATGCACAAAAGAAATATTTGAGATGTTGTATGACATTTTAAAGGGTCACTCTGAATTTTTCAAGAGCGTCAGTCAAGTTTTCCAAATCTGTAAAGTTTCCTTCACACACTATGACATATGACCTTGGATCCCAAATCCCTGGGTACCTCAAAAGAAGGAGTTGCTTTAGGAACACTGTCACCAACTTTCAACATTATGCAAGCTTCAACTTGGAAGGTACTGCATTTTCAAGGTTGAACACATTTGCCTATAATGGCCATAAAATGACCTTTTACTTTGACTTCCTGAAATCCTTGTACACCTCCAAAGAGGAGTTATCTATTAAGAAACATTGAGACCAACCTGCAATGCCTGGCAAGGTTCTTCCTAGGAGGAGATACGTTTTGAAGTTTTCATATATTGGCATATAATGACACCTAATGGACCTTTAACCTTGATTTCCTGGTGCAAAAATTTTGCCTTACATCCAAGGAAGATTTAATTTCAGCAAAATTTGTCAAAGTATAAGCGTTTAAGAGTGCTTAAACAATTGTGGATGGACAAGACGGACAGATACAGTAATGGCAATGGATTGCCATAGCTCAAACGGCTGTAATCTGGATTGAGGAAGAAAGCAAAAGAAAAGGGACTTTTTTCTCTCTTTAAAGGTTAAAGCCTTGTCTCAATAGGATGTTCTGTTTGACAGTTGTTCTGCTTGAAAATTATGGATTTATTCGACAAATTTCACCATGATGCACTGCATTATGTGTAATCTGTGATGTCATTATAGACCAACTAATTGTCCTTATATTCCTTTATACTCTAAATTGGCTTAAAAAACATGAACACAGTCTAAGAGGCATAAACTTCCTTTGAACAACATTTTAGGCTCAACCTATAATAAATCCTAACTAATGTTTTGATGGGTCAATGAAAAACAGAGGATTCTTGCAGTAAGTTGCCATGGCAACGATACATTTTGTAACCTTGAGGCAACTGAAAATCTTTCTTAAGCAGAGCAGTCTTCCTTCAATTACCAACATCCTGAGTTATGAATAAGATACTGGCATAGGATTTGGAGTACCTGCAATAAAACATATGCTCTTTCTATTCCTTTATTTGTACGTAAAATGTATAGCTTGAGGCTTATTCCACATTAGTCAATTCTTCAAAGATCATGTTTTAGAGAATTCATTCAAGGCTACCTTTCTGTTATTGTCAGCTTGCTGTCAAAGTCTGTCACAGGACTCAGGAAAGTAAATATCTTAAAACATGGAAATTTTGGTGAGAGATTTCACTCCACTTCAGAAAAATTCCTCCACTGATGTATAAGTGGCAGCAGGAGACAGTTATAAGCAACTTTCACAATACAATTACTAACTGCATGCTAACACCCAAACTTGATGACTGCAGTGTGTTGCCAAATTACCTCTGCGTTGACATGTTCTGTGCAAACCGTGATTCCACTCTGCATAATCTTTGACTAAATGGGGATGAAAGAGGTGCTTGTGTCCAAAAAAAATATACTTAAATTTTTAGCCACAAAGCTGTATATTTAATTTCATTCTAGTTTTCTTCCTTCCTAAAGGTGGACAGGTATAGTTTTGACAAGATTGGACATATTTTGCCACAAATGAGCCTCTAACATGCCTCCTGCAAGGATTATAGGTTAAAACTGACAACAAAGCCAAAGTCTGAACATAACATTTAAGTTAATCAAAAAAAAAGAAAAAAAAATTGTATACTTGAAGTATTTCTGATGAGCTCACTTAATGTTTTAAGTGTTACCTGGAAAGTTTGATAAGGTTTTGCTACATTTTAGTTGGTAAATCAGTTTCCACAAATAATCTTCTCATGAAGCATGATTATGACAAATTTTTAGGAAGAAGACACAAAAGTATGTCTTAATCCTCCTCACAACTACCTGTCCTATGTAAGAGATGAAAGAACTATAGATGACCTCCCGATCATTTTTGTACCTGGGGTCGTCAGCAGCTACAGGAGGGACAAAACTTTTCTCACCTGTAAACGATGGTGTCTGGAGATTGACCCATGGTACTACTTAACCAAGAGCTGATTTGTGAGAAGCAAAGGAAAGACCTGACAGCCTGCAAGAGTAAATGGGGTTCTGGAAGTCCATCTTGAAACCTTAGTTGAGAAAACATTGAAATGAATTTAGGGAACTGACAGCTGCAAACATACTTTGCATTTTAAGCAATACTATTCATTAAAAGGTCTTGAAAAGCAAAACCATGGACATGACCACAAAAGAGAGATACAATCCTGAACACTGTCACATACAGCATACACAAGCCTGAACACTGTCACAAACAGCATATTCAAGCCTGAACACTGTCACAAACAGCAGGCACAAGCCTAAACACAGTCACAAAGAGTGTTACCACATACAGCAGACACACGCTGGAACAATACTGCAAACAACACACATCGCAAACACTACCACAAACAGCACACAACCAATCTGAACGCTGGTATAAGCAGCATAGACACTGCCCGAGTAAGTCACACAAGTCCAGACATTGAAATTTCCAAAGATCACAAATGTAACCGTTATCACATGAAAGGTAGGCCATCTTTCAGTGAAGCTAATAAACTCACTTTACCATTCCTAACATCAAATTATTTTCAGTTATTATTTTATTGATGTCCTCCCATCGGTTAAACAATGAGTGTAAATGTGGAAAATCCACACAAGGAAAACTCAACAGATCAGGCTCTTTTTGTTGGCAGTCTGAGAAGGAGGCACATTAGTCCAGAATGGGCAAGGATAAGCAGTGTCCATGATTACCAGTCACTATTACCACATTAGAAAGGTTCAATAGTTGCATGGAGCAAAGACAATTATATTAAAAATATACCTCTTTGGTAGTAATTGGACTATCCATTGCTCCAAAAGATGAGAATTAGCTTCAGAGACAGCTCCCAGTTGATCAGTGCGCCATCCCGTCTCTGACGTGGCTCCAAAATCTACCCTCTTGTGGTCCCTATAGCAACAGTCCGGAAACAACATCACTTCGATGGACATTGGTATGGCATTGCGGCACAGGAACTGGATGTAGGATTTGACTGCCTCTTTCTCCTGGCACTGTAAATAAGAAAAGAGAACAAAGAAATGGAAACACTGACAAAGAATGTCGTACAAAATTACGGACATCACATTACGGTCTTCCTTATTCTAAACGTACTGATACATCTTCATCTTGACACCTCATTTACTGAAAGTTTTGAACAGTCTGTAGTTTCTTCATTTCTTCATTCATTGTCCGACACACGATTGGCAACATTCTTACACATATCACTGCAAACACATTCTCATTTCAATGTACTGTGTATTTAACAACCTATCTTCAGAGATGGTACAGACAGATCAAAGATGATGAATAAAATGTCATGAGGTGCCTCTAAGGGTTTTATCTTACCATAACATGGCACTAGTTGGTCTACGAATGTGTGGCATAATGTACCTATGTATGTGCATTACAGGCAGCAGCCACTGAATTAGCATTTCAATTGCAATGACAGCTATCAATTTACACAGGTACTGATATAAAGATCTTTGTAATGTAAAACTGTGATGAGTATTGTAAAAATCTTTCTAATGTAAAAACTATGATAAGTAGGCAGTATTGCATGCTAAAAAAACAGGAGGCCTTCGGTATAAATTTACATTACATACAAGTGTATGATATGAATCCACTAATTTTTCAAACATTCCAAATCTTATATGCATATGAATATGCATTCATCTGAAACACAACAGCTCTTCCAGACAGTTGTAACACCAGACTATGTGTTTCAGATAGTTGCAACACCGTATCTCTTCCAAACAATTCCAACATCACACTACGTACGGTATCTGTTCCAGACAGTTGTAACGCCACACTAGATTCTACAATCTCCATTCTTATACCTGAACAAATACTAAAATCCACCGACAATATCGTGTGCATACAGGCCCCTGTATGCTAAGTGTTATTTACCATACCATACAGTCTTTGAAATACAGCCAAAAATGTGGGAGAGATAGCACAGAGTACCTGTACCGTACATCACTCTTAACACCTACTGTATGAGATTGTAGGCTGCTATCAGAAGGATGGACAGTCTCTGAACTCTGAATGTTAATTTAGTATACAGTAAAAGAAATAAAGAATGAGGGTGGGGGTAGTACTAAAAGTGGCTGTATATTTTGCTAAAGATGAATTGCGCCTCACTGTTTGACGTACTTTCACCTAAAACATCTTACTGTGTCTTTATAGATTAATAGCTGCATAAATTAACAAGCAACTAGTTTGATGTATTCATTTGTTAAATACTCTGAAGGAAGAATATGTGAACCCAACAGGTTTTTTACAAAGGCCACATCTGATTACCTAATGGAGACTTTGAATAAAGACACAGGACAGATTTCTCTGCCAGTTGATGCATGAGTTGAAATGGCAAAAAGACGTACAACATATTTTGACTTGACAGCTATTTTCCGGCATGTTAATTAGAGGTACAATTTGATCTCTAAGTGATATCAGAACCTACTGCACAGCACTGGTAAGAGGTAAGTTTACAGTAATTTTGATAAAAGTGACATCCCAATGTTGTTCCATGATAATGGAATGTCTGAAACTGGAGTGGTGGATAAGAGACTGGAGTACAGGAGAGATATATATGCCCACATACTAATTAATGATCAGAGAAATGCTGTACCTCTCCCCTCCACCATCACAGACTTTCATGCAATGATGATTACCTGATTAAAGCTACACCAGTATGACTATCATTAATTACTTATGACTATTGCTTCAAGTAATGAGTGCCGTAAGATACTATCTGATGATAATGATGATGAAGAATTTGATGGTGGTGATGATGACGATGATGATGACAATGATGATGATGACGACGATGATGATGATGATAATTATGATGACGATAATGATCCTAATGGTAATAATAATGATGATGATCATGATAATGATGATAATTATGCCAAGGAAAGTGATCACAGAACTCTCTCAATATAGCTGGCATGTATGTAATCCAAATGTATATCCAAATAATACTGATGTCAACATGGGAGATATAAACTTCAAACGACAGAGCAGTATCTAGTGGCAGAAGATTTTAGAAATTTGTATTGTCTCAACTTACATGATGTGTGACTTAAAACATTCATTACATCAAGAGAGGTCCAAAAGATAAGATCTTACATGTGGAGTATCTATGGACCAGTGGCACTAACTTGAAAGTCTGTTTTAAATATACTATGGGGATTTCCAGCTACCATACATTTTTTATACAAAAGCCGAGCGACATAACGTTAGAGACTCTAACTTGGTTTCACCGTCTTTAAAATTTAATGAGAATAAATCATCTATGAAACAACAACTCCCTTATGGTTTCTGTCACTTCAATGCAATTTTAAAGGTAACAGTGTATTTCATTGTTTTACTTGTTTGCATTGTGTATTATTTACTGATTTTTAACTTACTTTCACCAACCAGTCTTGACACTGAAAACTACATATCTGAGGCCCTTTGGCTCTTCTCTACTGTCTAGAATAGGCAACACACAAGTCTACAACACATGATTACTGACTTTACTTGTATTTACATCCTTGCCCTTGAGCTATGATATAAATTAATGCATGGGGGACCTTGGGCCCTTTACAATTTAATCATCTTGGGCCATGAACAGTAACAACAATATCAGTATTCTTAAAACCATGTTTGCCTACCTGCTGTCAAAGCAAGTGCAAGTCATTTTTGTGGATGTCAAAAGATAAACACTATTCTCGGGTCTAGTGAGTGAATGATATAAGTTGTTGTTGTAACATACATACTGCGTAAGTCACACATCATGCCATGATAAGGTTTGACCAGTAAGAGCCCTCTAACATCACAATACCATCTCTTATGTTATGGAGCGGAGATATTGTAAAAATCATAACTATAGGTTTACTGAACTGAGGACCCTTGAGACTCCACGTACTCTCGATTCACAGAAAATAACAACATCAACAGCTACTAGAACTGTTTCTAATTCCTTCAATTATAACCCCCACCCCTCTCTTCTGTTTGGGTACCATGGTAGTATGTTGTCTTGTGGTTGAACAGTAAACAGTGACCTAGCTGATAATCATACTTCATTCACAGTGGTACTAAACATCTTCTCACAGCACCCTGCTGTTACAGATATTTTAGGAAACTTGCAGTTTAGTTAAATATATCCTATTCTTTTGATCTTAGCACATGGTAATTATCTCAGAACCTAGACAAGAATGTCATCCCTATGAACAAAATGATGATCAGTGATCTCAGGGATTAGCCGAATCATTAAAATCACCACACAGTGAGGAAGGAATGAGGAGTTATAACAGGTGTTATCCTGTGATCAACATTAGTAACATATGCACAAAAGACTGGGCATCCTTTGGGTTTACTTTGTTATATGGAGAAATTGCCACCAGTTTTAGAGTCGGTTACCTGAGGATCCTCCGTGGTGCAGACATGATAATTCTTCCCACTTGCCAGTGGACAATGAGGACTTTCAATCCTCCCTTTCACTGAATTATGCGGATGCCTGCTCTCCAAGACCAACATTCCGATATCAATGAAGAGGTCTGCCGGATCTATGTCTCGATCCATCATATCCGATGGTAGACTTTCGCAGGTGGCAGCCATCCCCTCTGCGCCCATCACCTCATTAGAAATACCTGCAGACACAAACAGAAGCAAAGCAGTTAGTTATAAGATTAGTTCATGGGCCTGTATTATGATAGATCTATACGTGCTCTATCCATTGGATAAAGTGAACTCAACATCAAGACAGGAAACTCACACACCTGCATATAGTAAAGATCTTTTAAAACTGCTTTTATCGTGGTTATTTAATTATGTTCTGTTCACTCTATAAACCGTGTCTGGAATTGACACAAGCAACAGATGTTTGAGTGTCCTTATTTTTTTTTCTCCCTTTTTTTTTCTTATTTATAAAGTACTTTATGATGGTATAACTTTGCAAGCCATCAAGAGGTGTCGACGAATTTCAGTCTTACCTCCCTGCCCCACCCCCCCTGGTTATCGGTAAACAGTTGAAAGTATATACCTCAAGAAAGCAGCAAGCACGCTGCGTGGGAGATCATGCTGAAAGTAACCACAGCAAATACAAATAGAAAAAAAAATAGAAGAAAATTGACAGCCATAAAGATTTATGATACTCTGTTTAAAATTATGGTTTGTCAATAATTAAGAAGTTCACAATATGGCCACCTGCCTATTCAAGTGAAGGACTCAGAATAGACTCTTCCCCAACTACAGTACTAAACTGTGCCAAGTATTCTAGAACATATACATCCACTTAAAGAGTGCAAAGTATATGTTAGAGAAAGACTGCCAGGTGAGGGTGTAACAAACATTCACTTCTTGATATTTCTTTGTCACAAACTGTAAAAAGACAGCGATATTTTACAGCAACATATGAGTTAATGAATAGAGGCAGAGCCAGACAAAATTCTGACAAAGGACACTGTGCATGCAGAAAAGCTGCAAAGAAGTGAGTAAGAAAAGGCAGTCAGTGGAGACCTATCAAGACTCCCACCACCCCCTCCCCCACCATGCATGAGTTGTAACCAGTAGGTCTACCATAGTCTCTGCAGTACACCATAAGTACACCTACCATAGTGCCCTAAGTGTACCATCAGTAGGCCTACCATAGCCTCTGCA